>CM046880.1:97174215-98667692 GCA_025667525.1 Glebionis coronaria
TAGATAAATGTAGTATAAATTAGCGGGACCCACATTTTTCAACCATTCAACATTTTCAGCTTTCAACCAAAGGGATACACCCTTTATAATGTAGTATAGATAAATGTAGTATAGGTTAGTGGGACCCACATTTTTTAACCATTCAATAATTTTAACTTTGAACCAAAGGGATACACCCTTTATAATGTACTATAGATAAATATATTATAAATTAGTGGGACCCACATTTTTCAATCATTCAACATTTTCAACTTTCAACCAAAGGGATACCCCCTTTATAATGTAGTATAGATAAATGTAGTATAGGTTAGTGGGACCCATATTTCTCAACCATTCAACATTTTCAACTTTCAACCAAAGGGATACACCCTTTATAATGTAGTATAGATAAATGTAGTATAGGTTAGTGGGACCCACATTTTTTAACCATTCAACATTTTTAACTTTGAACCAAAGGGATACACCCTTTATAATGTAGTATAGATAAATATATTATAAGTTAGTGGGACCCACATTTTTCAATCATTCAACATTTTCAACTTTTAACCAAAGGGATACACCCTTTATAATGTAGTATAGATAAATGTAGTATAGGTTAGTGGGCCCACATTTTTCAACCATTCAATATTTTCACCTTTCAACCAAAGGGATACATCCTTTATAATGTAGTATAGATAAATGTAGTATAGATTAGTGGGACCCACATTTTTCAGCCATTCAACATTTTTAACTTTCAACCAAATGGATACACCCTTTATAATATAGTATAGATAAATGTAGTATAGATTAGTGAGACCCACATTTTTCAACCATTCAACATTTTCAACTTTCAACCAAAGGGATACACCCTTTATAATGTAGTATAGATAAATGTAGTATAGATTAGTGGGACCCACATTTTTCAACCATTCAACATTTTTAACTTTCAACCAAAGAGATACACCATTTATAATGTAGTATAGATTAGTGGGACCTACATTTTTCAACCATTCAACGTTTTCAACTTTCAACCAAAGGGATACACCCTTTATAATGTAGTATACATAAATGTAGTATAGATTAGTGGGACCTACATTTTTCAACCATTCAACATTTTCAACTTTCAACCAAAGGGATACACCATTTATAATGTAGTATAGATAAATGTAGTATAGATTAGTGGGACCCACATTTTTCAACCATTCAACATTTTCAGCTTTCAACTAAAGGGATACACCCTTTATAATGTAGTATATAGATAAATGTAGTATAGGTTAGTGGGACCCACATTTTTTAACCATTCAACATTTTCAACTTTGAACCAAAGGCATACACATTTTATAATGTAGTATAGATAAATATATTATAAATTAGTGGGACCCACATTTTTCAATCATTCAACATTTTCAGCTTTCAACCAAAGGGATACACCCTTTATAATGTAGTATAGATAAATGTAGTATAGGTTAGTGGGACCCACATTTTTTAACCATTCAATAATTTTAACTTTGAACCAAAGGGATACACCCTTTATAATGTACTATAGATAAATATATTATAAATTAGTGGGACCCACATTTTTCAATCATTCAACATTTTCAACTTTCAATCAAAGGGATACCCCCTTTATAATGTAATATAGATAAATGTAGTATAGGTTAGTGGGACCCATATTTCTCAACCATTCAACATTTTCAACTTTCAACCAAAGGGATACACCCTTTATAATGTAGTATAGATAAATGTAGTATAGGTTAGTGGGACCCACATTTTTTAACCATTCAACATTTTTAACTTTGAACCAAAGGGATACACCCTTTATAATGTAGTATAGATAAATATATTATAAATTAGTGGGACCCACATTTTTCAATCATTCAACATTTTCAACTTTCAACAAAGGGATACACCCTTTATAATGTAGTATAGATAAATGTAGTATAGGTTAGTGGGCCCACATTTTTCAACCATTCAACATTTTCACCTTTCAACCAAAGGGATACATCCTTTATAATGTAGTATAGATAAATGTAGTATAGATTAGTGGGACCCACATTTTTCAGCCATTCAACATTTTTAACTTTCAACCAAATGGATACACCCTTTATAATATAGTATAGATAAATGTAGTATAGATTAGTGAGACCCACATTTTTCAACCATTCAACATTTTCAACTTTCAACCAAAGGGATACACCCTTTATAATGTAGTATAGATTAAAACTTAAAATAATTATAAAAATTAATCTAAAGATGATAAAATTAATCTAAGAGTTGCAAAAATCCTATTTTAATGTACTTAAACTAAGAAAAATATAAAAAGTGCAAAAATGTGAAATTTGAAAAATAATATTAAAATAATATTAAAAATCCAAAAATTCTAAAAAATTCTAAAAACTTGCAAACTAGTTTATTTCAACCTAAATAATCAGAAAATGAAAGTGAAATTACCAAATTACCCCTAATGGGCCCCAAAATCGGCTAAAATAAAAAACAGTCAAACTTATTGGGCTTTTTAGCCAGAAAGTCAAAATAAGCCCAAATGACTTGGAAAAGCCCTATCTGACTCAAAATTCAATTCTAAACACAAAACTCTGAAGGCCCAAAAGCTGAAAATGAGCTTATCACAGCTTAATGAGCACACAGCTTATTCTTATTGGGCCAATAAGCCCATTAAGCAATAAGCCAATGCCATAAGCTCTAATTTGACACACAACCTTATTTTGGGATACTAAAGAGATCTATAAAAAGAAATTTTGAAAAAGCATACTCAATAAGCTAGAAATAAGCCAAGAACAATTCCACAAAACGACAAAATAGTCGGGATAGAGTTCTAGGTTGTTTCAGAAGCTCTGGTTTGTTGCAAAAGCTCACAAATAGCTTAACTAAGAATAATCAATCAATAAAATCACAAAAAGCCAAGTAGAATAAGCTGTAAGAACCAATAAGCTGGCTGAAAAAGCCAAATAAGCTAGTTTTCTAGCAAAAGCTTAACCAAAAGACTTGTAACCTTCCAGGCTTGTTATTAAGCTGAGAAAAATGAGTTCTATTACAAAAACCAAGTTGTTGCTTGTACCAATAAGCAAAACAAATTCAATAAGCTATATGACCAAGTTTGACCAAAAGTCAAACGCTGACAAGAGAAAATCAAACGTTGACAAGCACAATTTAGACGTTGACAGACTTAATGAAGTGTTAAAACTTTATTTTCACCCTGCTGGTCAAGGATTGAGTACAAACCTTGTGAATCAAGGTCTACCAGTTGGGCAGACATGATGAGTTTTGGCACAAATAAGCCAATAAGCCAGTAAGCTTATAAGTTATCAACAAAGCAATCCAAGTAGCCAAATATCTTCACAAGCAGCACATAAACAGGATTCAAGCAACAAAACAACAAGCCTTACACTAGAAATACAAATGCAAGCACCAAATGAGGTGGTCACTTTGCTGATGCAAATGACCACTTCAGCCAACTTTGATAAGCTATAGCACACTCAATAAGCCACCAAATTCAACAACCAGATAACCAATAGATAGCTTATCACCTAAACTATTCCCAAACCTGATTTCAGCCCTTAGATCCAACAAACAAAGAAGTTATTGGATCTGATGTGTTTGACCAATCTCAAAAACACTTTTATCAGATTTTTGCAAAACTTCAAATCCTTTTCCCAAACATTCAGAAACTTAACCAATGACTAAAACTTGTATATTATTACTTGTTTAGACTTCCCAAACCCTAAGAACCAAGGGCACAAGGCCACAAGGCCTTATGAACCAGTAATCCCAAACAATCCTTTATTAATCACTTTTCAAACAAACTACTTAATCCTTCAAACAACCTACTGATTTTATAGATCAAATAGCTACACTAGGTGACAACTAATAGATTGCAACCATAAAACACAAAGCACAAACACAAAATCACCAAATCACATACCAAATCATAAAACAGACAATATCATGTGATTTTAGAGGAACCTTAACAAGAGCTTATACCTATCCTCCACAACATCCTAGGAGGACCAGCAATGCTCCTTGGACCTTGTTCAACAACTAGAACAAGACCAAGGTACTTCAACAAGAAAGATGGATGACTGCCTTGGTTGATGTTTCAAAGGAGAAACTCAAGGGCTTGATTTCGTCAACACAATGAACAAACAGCCCAACCAAAGGCCCTAATCCCTTCACAAGCTTGGTGTCAACAAGCTTGTAAGAGCTTATAGCTTTTGGTTAAGGATTAGTACAACAAAAATAGCAAAATCAGAAACCCCTTTTCAAGCTTTTTTCAAACTTGAAAACCTTACCAAACATAAACGTCCTTGAACCAAATGATTCAAGCACACTTATAACATCAAATGGAACTCAGAATTACCCTTAAACAACACCAACTTTCAAAAACATAAAAAGGAATTACAATTTTCTCAAAATACCAACTTTTATAAATTTCAAAAAGGAATTACAATGTTTAAAAGGTAAAACTGGAACAAAGGGACTCTCACAAGTTGAGGTCTCCTTTTATAGGACTAACAGATGATTCTAGAATGCTAAAAACCCTAGCTATGAATTCTCAAAATTGCCCTTGAGTGCTTGATGCCGTTTGATGTGTGTGAGCTGTCCAAATGTATCAGGGACGTTCATTTTAGCTTTGGAGTTAAGCTATAACTCTAAGTTGTTGATCTTGACACGTCAGATTCCTTGGAGAGAAAGTTGTGTTTTCATTGGTGGATGAGGTTGATTGTGGGGTCCAAGGGTGAGTAGAGAAGAGGGATTTAATGTTGGGATGGGTTTCTGCATATGTGAATCAAGCGTGGGTAAGGGTAATTGCAGTTTACCCTTTGTTTAAGTGTTGGGAGTTACTGGGTTCTTCATGGTGAATAGTAGTAACTTTTGATCCGTTTTTGTAGGGAAAAAGTGTTTGGCGGGTGTTTGTGTGGTTTAAACTTACGAAAATGACATTAGTAGTCCTTGTGTTTTGGTGAAATGGGTATAAAACATTTTTCAGCCATAAAACTTACTTCCCTTTGTTAATTAAGTTTCATACTTCACACTTTTGCCACCAAACTTTTGCAAAAGGTTTTCAAGGGTTATTTTTGCCATGTTTGAATATTTGAGGGACTGGTTTTGGACTTTCTTGATCTTCAAAGGTCTTCATTGTGTTTGACTTCATGAGGGACCATAATTGGCAAATTAGATTTGATGAGGGACTAAACTTTCCATTTCTTCAAAGTTGAAGGACCATTTTGTAATTTTGAGAAACTTAAGGGACCAAACTTGTAATTATGAATTCACAAGGGTTTTAAGTGTCATTTCTTCATTCATTGAGGATAAATCTTGTATTTCTTCAATTCTTCAAGGGTTAATCTTGGATAAATCATGAACTAAGGCCCGGTTCTTTGTACGGCTTCGTTTCTCGTGTCCGTTTTTTATTGTTTCTTGTGATCTTTTGTCTTTTTCACGATATCCATACCTAAAACACACAAGTAAACAAATACAAGCATATATATGGTATTTATGACATTTTAGTGCATTTAAAGCCCGAAAAGAACGATGAGATCATGTATAAATGCCATCTCATCAATAGTCTTCATTGACGATATACTAATTTATTCCAAAAAAGAACAAGAACACGGGGAACACCTTGCACAAGTACTAAAGGTACTCAAGGAGGAACAACTCTATGTTAAATTCTCCAAATGTGAAATCTGGATTCCTAGAGTGCAATTCCTCGATCATGTCATCGATTGTGACGGTATTCACGTAGATCCAGCAAAGGTCGAATCTGTCAAAGATTGGGTATAATCTAAGTCGCCGACAGAGATCCACCAATTTCTAAGCCTTGCTGGGTACTACCACAGATTTATCGAAGATTTCTCAAAAATAGCCAACCAATGACCAAACTCACGCAGAAAGGAATAAAGTTCGATTGGGGAGAGAAGGAAGAATCAGATTTTTAGCTGATCAAGCAAAAGTTGTATAGTGCACCTATATTAGCCTTGCGTGAAGGCAACGATGATTTCGTTGTATACTGTGATGCCTCACACAAAGGTTTAGGTGTAGTACTGATGTAGAGAATTAAAGTGATCGCCTATGCTTCAAGACAACTGAAGAAGCATGAGAAGAACTACACCACTCACGATCTAGAACTTGGATCCTTAGTATTTGCTCTCAAAATCTGGAGACATTACTTATACGGAACGAAGAGCACAGTGCATACTGGCCACAAAAGTTTGCAACACATATTGGATCAGAAGGAGCTGAACATGAGACAACGCTGTTGGATTGAGCTGTTGAGTGACTACGACTGCGAGATCAAATACCACCCCGGTAAAGCAAACGTGGTTACTGATGCTCTAAGTCGTAAGGAAATGGACCCTCCTATGAGAGTTCGTGCACTAGTTATGACAATCAGTTTGGATCTACCCAAACAAATTTTGGAAGCTCAGACTCAATCCCAATTACCTGAAAACCTCGTGAAGGAAGACGTCGGGGGAATGCTCAAAACCGACCATACTAAGGAAAAGTTAGAGCCAAGAGCAGATGGAACCCTATGCCTTCACGGAAGGAGTTGGTTACCTTGCTATGGAGATTTGAGAAACGTGATCATGCATGAATCTCATAAGTCTAAATATTCTATACATCCCAGATCTGAAAAGATGTATCAGGATATGAAGAAATTATACTTGTGGCCAAATATGAAAGTTGACATAGCCACCTATGTGCAGAAGTGTTTGACATGTTCACGTGTCAAAACTGAACACCAGAGACTATCGGGTTTACTTGTACAACTCGAGATACTGAAATGGAAGTGGGACAACATCACCATGGACTTTGTCACCAAACTCCCAAAGTCATATCACGGTTACGATACTATCTGGGTAATCGTCGACCGACTCACCAAGTCCACTCATTTCCTACCAATTAGGGAATATGATTCCCTGACAAAACTCGCAAGGACGAACCTGAAGGAGATAGTGACAAAACATGGAATACCAGTCTCAATAATATGTGATCGAGATGGTAGGATCACATCAAACTTTTGGAAGGCTTTCTAACGAGCCTTAGGTACCAATTTGGACATGAGCACCGCTTATCATCCGCAGACTGACGGTCAAAGTGAACTAATAAGTGTGAAAACACTTATCTTTTTACCACTTATTTCCAATAATAACAAGACCAAAACGTGTATTTTATGTCGTAAAAGTCGGAATTATGCGTGGTTTGTGTTTTTATTATGTTTTAGGACCAAAAGATGAAAAAGGAAGAAAACACGGGCTTTCACGGGCTTTTATCGAAGAAAACGGGAAAATACGAAGTCAAAAGATCAAGAGTGCTTAAAGAACGGATGTCCAAGACCTATTCTGAAGATTTATCGAAGAACAAGTCTAAAGACGGAAGTTTAATGAAGTCAAAGAACTCGAGTCTAAATAAATGAAGAAATGTTAAGACGAGTTTAATTAATCCCGAGACGACATCGAGCAAGACAAATGAATTAAATCGAGTCGAGAAGAAAAGAAAGAAGGAAGCACCACACATGCACTTCCCACTTCCCTATAAATACCCTCCTAATCACATTAGGAGGGGTTAACTAGTTTTTATTTTTAAGTTTTCTTTCTAGTTTTAGAGAGAGAAAGTTCTAAACTTTCTCTCACTAAGTTTTTCATTTCTTCCTTTCTTTTAAGCTTTCATCATTCTTGTATTTGGATTTCATCTATCTAATTCAAGTTAAGCTTTTTGTTCTTTAATCTCTTTCTACCTTTCTTTATTTACTTGTTCTTAATCCGAAAGTTCATGGTTAATCCGAATGGTTCTCGATTCGTATTGATTGTGGTGGTGTTTCGTGATTAAAGGGTTAAGTTTTCTTGTTCTACATAAGCTGTTGAACGAATAAGCTATAAGCTCTTCATGCTTATTGGCTTATTTGATTGTTTGGCTTATTTACTCTTTAAGTTTTTCTAAAAAGATTTATTGTTTTTAAATCCGTCTTATGAAGTTTGAATGTTTTAGGTTTCAAAAGTTTTAGAATTTGCGTTTATTTACTCTTTCATAAGTTTGAAAATTGCTTATTGGTTACTGCTTATTGGATTGAGTTTATTTACCTTTGGTCGCTATTTCTATCTGATAAGGGTTTTGCTTGATACGATTACTTGGCTTCGATCGCTTAGGGTGCGATCAGTTTGTTACTTCCCTGGTACGATCCGGAACCACGATCAAAAACCACGAACACTCATTGCGATCGTGGTTGCGATCTGGTAGTACGATCGCCCTCCCATCGTACTAAGTGGGTACGATCGAGTCTTCTTCCCTGCTTTGATCGCATTGATTGCGATTGGTTTGTTACGATCCCCATTGCGATCAGGTTGCGATGGTGGGTACGATGGTAAGTCACGATGGTAAGTTGCGATGGAGTTGCGATGGAATGACTGCGATCTAAGTGCGATCGCAGTGCACATTATTTTAGTCTTTGGTCTGTTTTCCTAAGTTTTTAAATTTACTCTTTCCCGCTTTTTGTCTTAGTATATTTTAAACATCTTTTCTAGTTTACAATCATTTACATTTTAGTTTCAAAAGTTGCAAACCTTTTATTTGTGGTTTAATTCTAAGATTTCCATTTTACTCAACAACAACTTTAATTACTTGCATTTAGTTCAAATATTAGATAACTAAACCAAATCATTCTCTTGTTCACCAAAAGGAAATTGAGTCGCACTTTAGACCTGTAATCAATTCGAAGAGATTCGGACGATAAGATTTTATACTTGGGGTAAAAACCGAGTATTAAATGGCGCCGCTGCCGGCTCTTTTCGTTAAGATTAACGATTTCTAGTGAGAGACGCATTGAATTTTGGGATCCGTTCTTTGAACGTTATTTTCCTTGCTTCAAAAATTTTCAAAAACCCTAATAATATAAATATCTTCAAAAATACAAAAACAATATAAAATTCTAAAAAGCAATTCTTTTCCAAAAGGTTTTGCACCAAAAAGATTATATAGATATTCTCTTTGTGCATATTTTTCTTCTGTAGGTGTATGCGTACTAGATCCTCGAACTATTCTGAGCTCGAGACTCGTGAAGATTTAGATATGGCTGGTGTTAATAACAACAATAATAACCCACCTCTACCCAATTTGAATAACAATAACAACAACAACAACAACAACAACAACAACAACAACAACAACAACAACAACAATGTCCCCTTACCTGATTTACGAACAATGGAGGAATTGTGTCAACCCACCATGAACGGACGCGGAGGCCCGATTGCGCCAATGCACGTCATGGCTCAGGAGTTTTCGTTGAAGCATCACATGATCCAACAAGTGCAAACTAACCCATTTCATGGAATTCCGGATGATGATGCCAACAAACACCTCGACAAATTCATTACCATCACCCAAAGCATGAAGTCCCCCGGTGTTTCTATGGATGACCTTCGCCTCCAACTCTTTCCCCACTCGCTTTCTCACCATGCCGAAAAATGGTTTGACCGTCTCCCAAAGAACTCTATTCATACTTGGGACGACATGACTCAACGCTTTTTGTCGCGCTACTTCCCACCATCCATGGTCACGAGCCTTCGAACCAAATTAGTGGATTCATGCAAGACAATGATGAATCGCTCTTTGATGCTTGGGAACGATACAATGGTTTGATCGACTGCTTTCCAAATCACAATATGCTCCCCGTCACTCTCATTGACACTTTCTACAATGGTCTTACTTTTCGTGATCGTGACACGATCAACGCCGCCGCCGGTGGTACTTTTATGAAAAGGAGACCGGAGGAGTGTCGAGAGTTGATTGAAAACATGACTACTCACCACAAGAATTAGGATTCATCCGCATCCTCAAGATCTAACTCGAGAGTCAATGTTTCTTCTACTACTTCCAATCCTGAGATGACTGAAATTTCTCGACAACTCGCTAAGATAAACAAGAATTTCATGACCATGGCCACAAATAAATTTCAACAAGCTAAAGCCGTTGCTATTTCTTGTGACACATGTGGTGGTCCTCATTCTTATAATGATTGTCCTTCTATCCAAGGCAATCTTTCTGAAAACGTTAACGCAGCATACGGTACTTATCCCACGGGAGGCTATCAAGCTCGCCCTCAAGGAGACCGTAGCTTGCTAATTTATCGTTCAAACAATTATCTTGCTCCACCCGGTTTCCCTCCTCAGAACCAAAACCAACAACAAAGCTATAACCGAAACAATCAATCCCAACCTCGTGCTAACAATCAATATCAATCCCAAAGAAACCCATACCCAACTCAAGGAAATTCTCAAGCTAACCAAGCTCCACCTCTCACTCAACCGATGGTATTGAATCAAGACGTCGAGACGTTCATGAAGACTAATCGAGAGATGGTGACGAATCTTCAGAGTCAATTTGTCAACTTGAAGAATGACATGGCGAAACAAGCGAGCGATATTCGCGCCGAGCTGAGGAATGACATGGCAAAACAAAGCAATGAAATTCGTGCAGACATCAGAGACTCTTTCAGCACTCAAGCGCTTAACATTCGTGATATGATTGGTTCGCTCATCCAAGGTAATCAACCCTCTTCTTCGGGTACTCTTCCGAGTAACACCGTTGCGAATCCAAGAGGGGAGATGAAAGCCATCACTACTCGTAGTGGAAAAGGTTATACGGAACCCGAGCTTCCTACACCTCCACCCGTGATTGTGAACAAGGAAAAAGAGCAACTTTCCTCACCTCCTTCACCTTCTATCCCCATTTCCCCACCACCCGTGGTTGTGAGTGATCCTACTCCCTTAAAGCCTTCTTCTTCATCCAATATACCTTATCCTTCGAGGTTGAGGAAAGAGAAGCAAAAGAGCAAGGATGATATTCAGGTTTCAAACTTTCTCAAAGTGTTTAAACAATTGAACTTTAACATCTCCTTTGCCGAGGCTCTCGCTCACATGCCTAAATACGCTAAGATGTTTAAAGATCTTCTAAGTGACAAGGAGAAGCTTCTTGACATTGCTCAGACCCAACTTAATGAGAATTGCTCCGCCGTTCTCTTAAGGAAATTACCAACCAAGCTTGGTGATCCGGGTCGCTTCTTGATTCCTTGCAACTTCCCGGGAGTAGAGAATTGCATGGCCCTAGCCGATCTAGGTGCCAGTATAAACTTAATGCCTTTAAGTATTTGGAAGCAATTATCTCTCCCCGAGCTAGTCCCCACCAAAATGACTTTGGAATTAGCTAACCGTACGGTTGCCTATCCAGTGGGGATAGCCGAAGACGTTTTCGTTGGCGTTGACAAATTCACCTTCCCGGCGGATTTTGTTGTCGTTGACTACGAGATGGATCCTCGTGTTCCATTGATCGTTGGACGTCCATTCCTGAGGACCGGTCGCACTATCATTGATGTAGCCGCGGGCGAAATAATCATGAGAGTTGGTGACGATAAAATTTTCTTCAACATGGGTAAGATTTCTAAGCAACCTTATTCATATGAGAGTGTTAATGCTATTGATGTTCTCGATGAGGCTTGTGAAGAACATTTTCATGATGCTTGCAAAAGTACTCTTTCTTCTCTACCCAATGTTGAGACCGTTGCCTCAATTACTCCGGCATTGACTCCTTTTGGAGAAAGTGACTTGGATGATTTCGAAGCTAGCTTGGTTCCTCTCGATATTAAGTATGATAATTCGTCTACCGATTGGGATGAAGACATTCGTACTATTGAGAGACTTCTCAATGAGAACCTGTCTTCTCCTCCTTCTCCTTAAGAGGTGACTAATGATGATCCATCGTTAGTTTCACCATCTATTGAGGATCCCCCCACTCTTGAGCTTAAGGACCTACCTCCTCATCTTGAGTACGTTTTCCTTGAAAACAACGAGAAGTTACCGGTCATCATTGCGAAGGACCTGCAAGAAGAAGAAAAATCCCGACTCATCGCCATCTTAAAGAAGCATAAAAGAGCTATCGCTTGGAAAATCTCCGACATCCGTGGAATCGATCCTCACTTCTGCACACATAAAATTCTCATGGAGGACGACTTTAAGCCCACAATACATAGCCAACAAAGGGTGAATCCTAAAATCAATGAAGTCATCAAAAAAGAGGTTATCAAACTTCTTGATGCGGGAATGATTTACCCTATTTCGGATTCACCATGGGTTAGTCCAGTCCATTGTGTGCCTAAGAAAGGCGGCATCACCGTTGTGCCCAATGCAAACAACGAGTTGATTCCTACCCGTCTCGTTACTGGGTGGAGAGTTTGTATAGACTACAGCAAACTTAATGATGCCACGAGAAAGGATCATTTCCCTCTACCTTTTATGGACCAAATGCTTGAACGTTTAGCGGGTAATGAATATTACTGCTTTCTTGATGGTTTCTCGGGTTATTTCCAAATACCCATCGATCCCCAAGATCAAGAGAAGACAACATTCACTTGTCCCTATGGCATGTTTGCTTACAAACGAATGCCTTTTGGCTTAAGCAATGCCCCCGGGACTTTTCAAAGGTGCATGTTGGCTATCTTCCATGACATGGTTGAGCAAACCATGGAAGTCTTCATGGATGATTTCTCGGTCTTTGGGTATTCCTTCTCTTCTTGCCTTGCCAATTTGGAACGTATGCTTAAACGGTGCGAAGACACTCGCCTTGTTCTGAATTGGGAAAAATGCCATTTTATGGTAAAAGAAGGCATTGTGCTAGGACACAAAGTCTCTAAAGCCGGTCTTGAAGTCGACCGTGCTAAAGTAGATGTCATAGCCAAATTACCTCCACCTTCAACCGTGAAGGGTGTGAGAAGTTTTCTGGGTCATGCGGGTTTCTATCGTCGATTCATTCAGGATTTCTCTAAAATCGCTCGCCCGATGACCCACCTCTTGGAAAAAGATACTCCTTTTATCTTTTTTAAAGAGTGTATCGAAGCCTTCAATCTTCTTAAGGATAAGCTAACTAAGGCACCGGTCTTGGTTACCCATAATTGGGAGCTACCTTTTGAATTGATGTGCGATGCTAGCGACTTTGCTATTGGAGCGATTTTGGGCCAAAGAGTGAATAAACACTTCCAACCAATCCACTATGCTAGCAAAACAATTACGGGGGCTCAATTGCATTATACGACAACCGAAAAAGAGCTTTTAGCTGTTGTCTATGCTTTTGAAAAAATTCGCCCCTATCTTGTTTTATCCCCTACCATCGTATACACGGACCATTCCGCGTTGAAGTACTTGATGACTAAGCATGACTCTAAGCCAAGAATTCTTCGCTGGGTTTTACTCCTTCAAGAATTCAACATTGAAATTCGTGACAAGAAGGGTGCTGAAAACCTGGCCGCGGATCATCTGAGTCGACTTGAGGATCCATATCAAGGGGATCATCCGAACAAAGAGATCAATGGCTCTTTCCCCCTTGAGACCTTAATGTCTATAAATCTCAATCTTGATGACACCCCATGGTTTGCGGACATTGCAAACTACTTAGCGGATGGTATTCTCATCAAAGGGTTAACATCCCAACAAAAGAAGAAGTTCTTGAATGGTGTTAAGACTTACTTTTGGGATGACCCTTTTCTATTCAAACAATGTGCTGATCTGATCATTCGTCGATGTGTTGATGGACCGGCAGCTTTTGACATTCTCCAGGCTTGCCACAAAGGACCCACCGGTGGTCACTTTGGTCCCAACTACACTGCTAAGAAAGTGTTTGACTCTGGATTCTATTGGCCTACCATTTATCGTGACACTCACGAAATGGTTAAACATTGTGATGCTTGCCAAAGCCAAGGAAAGATCACACATAAAGATGAGATGCCTCAAAATTTCATACAGGAATGTGAAATCTTTGACGTATGGGGCATCGACTTTATGGGGCCATTTCCATCCTCCAAAGGGAACAAGTACATCCTCGTAGCCGTTGACTACGTTTATAAATGGGTTGAAGCTAAGGCTCTCCCAAAGAACGATGCGAGGGTGGTTGTGAACTTTTTAAAGCAGCTTTTCGCTCGATTCGGCGTTCCTCGTGCTATTATCAGTGACCGCGGGACTCATTTTTGCAACGATCAATTTGCAAGAGTCATGGCTAAGTATGGTGTTAATCATCGTCTTTCCACCGCCTATCATCCCCAAACCAATGGGCAAGCCGAGATTTCCAACCGTGGATTGAAGCGAATTTTGGAGCATACTGTGGGAGAGCATCGCGCCGCGTGGGCCGATAAGTTAGATGATGCTCTGTGGGCTTTCCGTACTGCTTATAAGACCCAGATCGGCTGTACGCCTTATCGTCTTGTGTACGGGAAAGCATGCCACCTCCCCATCGAGCTGGAACATAAGGCGCACTGGGCCTAGAAGTGGGCTAACTTCGACATCAACAAAGCCGGTGATTATCGCAAGATTCAACTCAACGAGCTCAACGAACTGAGGAATGAAGCTTACGAGAACTCACTGATCTACAAGGAGAAGACCAAGATCATTCATGACACAAGGATTAAGAACCGAGAGTTCCACGTTGGTGATCAAGTCTTACTTTTTAACTCTCGGTTGAAGATCTTCTCTGGCAAGTTGAAGAGCCGCTGGTCTGGTCCATTCACCGTCGCCAAAATCTTTCCATATGGGACCATTGAGCTTTCACAGCCAAATGGGCCCAATTTCAAGGTGAATGGCCAGCGTTTGAAGCTGTACTTTGGTGAGGACATCTCTCATGAGATGATTCCATCCCTCACCACGTTCCCCATGAACTAAATTGGTCCGAGTCAGGCTCGTGACTCGGTGAACAAAAACAAGCACTTCTCGGGAGGCAACCCGTGTTCTATCCTTTACTGCTTTCATAATAAGTGTAGGGGGAGCCCCGTATGTGTTTGTTGTCTTGTTTCTTGTCTTGTGCAGGGATTCAAGCTTCAAAGAGCATCTTGATGACTTTTGACGAACCGTGATACCGTGTTCCCATCTTCCCGGTTCTATCCTAAACTCTTGTGATTCAATATTTCATATTTTTTATGTTCACATTGAATTCACTTTAGTTGTCCTTTCCTTAGCAAGATTTAAACAAAGTGCACAATGTCCTAAGTGTAGGGGAGTTTACTCCCACATGCTTAAACATTGAGGACAATGTTTATATCAAGTGTAGGGGGACTTCTATCGAAGTAAGTGGTCTTTTCCATGAATTTGCCCTCATTTTAACCGGAAAATTTGATTTTTCGACATTTTTCAAAATTTTTAATCTATTTTGGCTTTGTAGTTTTCCTTTGTTATCGTTATTTACTTTCTTTGCTAGAATAAATTTGCAATAAAGTGGTTTTAAATTTTTCAAAGTCGTGAATATTTTGACTCAACCCGAGTCTACTTATCTAAGTTTATTCTAGCTAGTATCCTTAACGTGTTTAAGTCAAGTTTTGCTAGGCTTTTATATAGGGAGCTTTAAAACGCGAAAGTCTTAACTCTCACGGGTTAAGAACAAGAACTTTTCGTAAGTTCCTATAATTGATCCTAGAGAGTTGTTTATCAAGGGAACTTTAAAATGCGATTTCTAAACTTGAAAAAGTCTAAGAATTTGCAAGATCCTATAGGCGACTCGAAAACCCAAAACTCTAATTTAATAGGCTAAGCGTCCACGAGTCTCATCCTTGAGATTTTGAACTGTGGAGGACGAGAGATGATAGAGTCAATTATAAGTTGGTATTCTTTCGTGAATTTATGTGAGTTAATTATAAGCCTATTCTCTCTTCGCTTGTTAATAAATTTATCTGCAATAAATAAGGCTGTACGATTTAAAAGGTTACTTAGCTTCTAGCCCAAGATCGTTTAAAAGTTGCTCGGTAGTAATTAGAGTTCATAGCCAATGCATAACTTATTGAAGCGGGATGCGAAGATTGGTGAGTCCGAAAAGGCCCTAACAAGGCATGAGGGCTACCTTTTGTTTCTAAAGATCCAAAAGTGATGTGAAGAATCATTTATAGAAAATCAATATGAAGGATCGAGACACACGACGAAAAGCAAAAACTCCCCAAAAGTCATGGAGAAGTCTATCCGAAAAGACCCTAGCAAGAAATGAGGATAAATAGATCCAAGTCCTAAAAGGAGGCGGATCGTTGTATATCAAAGTCCAAAATAAAGATTGGAGAAAAATGAAGAAGTCGTGGTCCAAAGATGAAGAATCTCTCAAAACTTCAAAGCGAAGAAATTGTTGGAAATACGTTTTACGTATTAGGAAGGATCGGTCACTCCAACATTAGTTCGTGTAATAGCTCGTAGTTTAGTCATTTGCATTTACTTAAACGAAGCCCAAAACCGAGCCCATGAAATGTATGGGCCGGCGGCCAAATGTAAGCCCAAGCCCATGACAAGGGCTTGGGTATATAAACCCTCTCCTTTGATGGAGAGGGTGTGGTTTTTCATTATTTACACATAGTTCACTTTAACTTTCTCTCTCTAAAGTGTGAAATCCACCATTTATCTATCTCATTCTCTCTCTAAAAACATAAGCATAGATTTACAAATCTACAAATGGTATCAGAGCTTGGGATGAAATATAGGTTTGTTTTTGTGTTACGTATTGTTTTCTAAACAATTCGTATAGTATAAGTGTGTTTTGCCGAAATCTTCAAAATTTTTTGGTTTGATCGTAGTGATAGGTAGTGTAACATAGGAATTTGTGCTTAAACGTGTTCTTGGTATCGTGGTTTTCATTAAAACTTCCGTTTTCTTGGATCTAAAGTGCAAAAAAAGCGTGTGTTCTACATTCCGAAATTTCAGCAGCAACATCCATTGGAAAGTACAACTGTACTTGGGCCTCCATCGTAATAACTTAACCATCGGAAAGGGTTAGGTTTCTACATTGCGATCGTTGGATTTTTATCACTTATTCCGATCTGAATCATTCCGATAGCTATTGCGATCTGAGATTCCGACGGGTATAAGGAAGGTTTGTTAAGTCGTTACTCTGCTCGAATTTTGACAGCCACTTTGCGATCTGAATCATTCCGATAGGCTTTGCGATCTGAACATTCCGATAGGCTTTGCGATCTGAACATTCCGATAGGGCTTTGCGATCTGAACATTGCGACCGCTCTGCATTGCGATCTAGGCATTCCGATACCATCATCATTCCGACAGTGTTACATTACGATCTGGTATTCCGATCTAGTTACATTACGATCTGGTATTCCGATCTGGTATTATCGAGAACATATTTTAGGGGATTTTAACATTGTTTCTCGATTCTAACTCACAACAACACAAAAATACTTAACCTTATTTCATTGTTCGATCAACTTTGTAAATCTTAACTTATTAAAATGGAGTATACATCTCTTACGGATAAGTCCATCCTCTCGGGTACGGATAATCGTCCACCAATGTTGGTGAAGACTATGTATGAGGAATGGGCTTCCCGAATGGAACTTTATATGTTGAACAAGGAAAATGGACATCTAATTTGGGCATCGGTGCTCAATGGACCATTTGATTATGGTACCGTGACGGAAGGTACGACCACTCGTCCTCGCACAACGGGTGAGTTGACTGGAGATATGAAGATTCAAGATAAATGTGATAAGTATGCTACAAACATCATTCTTCAAGCCCTTCCTCCAGATGTCTACAAACTCGTCAGCAAACATAAAGTTGCCAAAGAGTTATCGGATAGAATTCGGGTTCTAATGCAAGGCACCTCGTTAACTAAACAAGAACGAGAGTGTAAGCTTTATGATACTTTTGATAAGTTTGCCTATGTGCCAGGGGAGACTCTCAATGATTACTATCTGAGATTTACCCTATTGTTGAATGAGCTTAATATCTATGGCATGGCAATCCCTACCTTTCAATTGAACACCAAGTATTTGAACACTCTTCCTCCAGAATGGAAAAAATACGTGACGGATGTTAAATTGGCTAAGGACTTGCATAACACCAATGTGGATCAACTTCAAGCTTTTCTTCAACAACATGAATGCCATGTGATCGAGGCTCGGTTGTCTACACCTCAAGTTCATGATCCACTTGCAATGTATGCTTCTCAACAAAACATGGCTTATACTTATCAACAACCATCATACTTGCAGCAGCCACCACCACACATCTATCAGCAACCACAGCAACCATCTTATCAACCACCAATGATGCCACAACAAGAATATCAACAAAGTGTTCATCAACAATCTTTTCAACAGCAACCACCATATCAAACATCACCATCACAAGCCAACACTTCTCCATTGGGCTATACTCCTCAGCAAGGATATTTTCCAATAGAAGCACAACCAGCACAAGCTTTCTACTCTAATGAACTTCCACCAATCCAAGCACCGGTCTTTACTCCAAATGATACGCCAGCTGATGTACTAAACCATCTCACCGCTTACTTGTCAAAACTTGTTGCAACTAGAGGATTTCAACCAACAAACAATCAGCTCCACACCTCATCAAATCCTTGACAACAAGCCACTGTTCAAGATGGTCAAGTGACGGTGCAACCTATTCAGGGAAGGCAAAATTCATATGGACCTCCTACAAGGACTGGGTACAATCAAGCTGTGAATTCTCAAGCTAGTGGAAATGGGAGTCCTATTGGTCCTAAGAAGGTTGTGACTTGCTATAATTGCCGAGGACAAGGTCATATGGCTAGGGAATGCACTCAACCAAAAAGGAGAAGGGATGATGCATGGTTTCGTGAGAAGATGTATTTGGTTGATGCTCAATCTAAGGGGAAGATTTTGGATTCAGAGGAGTTAGCATTTCTTGCAGACCCAGGGGCAGCAGATAATGAAGGCATTGCAGTTGTTTCCACCTCTAATGCAGCTTATCAAGCGGATGATCTTGATGCATACGATTCGGATTGTGATGACATTCACTCTGCCCAAGCTGCTCTCGTTGCTAATCTCTCTCACTACGGTTCTGATGTCATTAGTGAGGTACCAACCACATCTAATAATATTGATGATAACCAAAGTCAAGTTGGGCATGAAAATGACAACCTCGAACAGCATTCGGGAACTAGTAACTCAAATGATGTGGTACCCAATCCTACACACTTGAGTGAACCTCAACCAAATGCTACGACGGGTATGGAATCTTATGCTCAACATGATTTGGTCATGGTGCCTAAACAAATTATTGATCAAATGCATATGGCCCTCAGACAATCCGTAGATACGAATTCCACCCTAACTGCTGAGCTTGTGTTGCATAAAGAAAAGGTCAAAACTTTTGAAATGGTCCCTCAAGAAGAGAAAATAACATGTTCTGAATTTGACCAATTTCGTTTTGAAAAGATTGAACACTTGAAAGAAATAGAATCATTAAAAGCTAATCTTTCCAATGAATTAAAAGAAAAAGAGTCGGTTGTCAATGATTTTCAGAAACTTAAATTGGATTTCGAAACTCTCGAGTCTAAAAAGGTTGAATCGGAAATTAATGCTACCAAACTTCTTAAATTCAAAGAACAACAGCTTTTAAAACAATACGCTTCCACAAAAAAGGTTCATCTTTTAACTAAATCATTTAAAGAATTCGAACTTAAGCGTCTTCAAGATTTACCACCAAATCCCGGTTATGCAAAACAAGCTCAGGAATATATTCCCGGTCTTTATGATATGACCATAATTGGCAAATCTAAAGAAGCACCTTTTGTTCGTAGTACTGAGGAGACACAATCACTTGGGGATGAAACTCATTCTAAAATGCTTTCAAAATTCCATACAATTGATTATGATCAACATAACAAGGATCAATTTTCGAAAAAGACACGCATTCGCTTACAAAAGGAATTAGCAGAATTAACAGTTCTTGTGCCCCAAAGTTTGTCAAATGAAAACCTTCCTAGTACATCTCCTACACTCGTCAAAAAGGATTTAACGAAGTTAATTCCACCGGTATGTAAGGCGTCCATTAACTTAAATACGGTTCACCAACACTTAGCCGATTTTGACAAGGTCATTTTGGAACGTACGACGGCCACGGCCATAACGGAAGGTGAATGGAACTTTGAGCACACTAGAGCTGCATTTCGAGATGAAATTGTTCCGTTTGTAAAGAATGTTAAAGCTTGTCTTCGTAATATTGATCAAGATTTGTTTTTGGAAATAGAAGAAGTTAGACGTGTTTTCAATGAAATGGAAGATGCTTATGAAAACAGTTTACTTGAAATAGAACGAGTTTCACGCCATAATGATCTGCTTTTGAATCAAGTGATGTCTCATGATATAGTTTCTGTCTGTGTGAATACAAGTGTTGATAATGATTCTATTGTGCATAATGATGAATATGTGGATACTGTGGTAGATAGTACTTGTCACGAATCTGACGCTGAATTTTTAAAGCTTCAAGATTCATATTCATCGCTTTCAAAACGTTTTGATAAGATTCAAACACATTGTATTTCGCTTGAATGCAAGCAACAATTTATTCAAGAAATCTTTGAAACGTCATTCGAAGGTGTTAATATCGATGATGCGAATTTTGAAAAGAATTTTCGATTGAATTTACAATCAAAACAGCGTTAGCCAGGTGACAAAGTTGCTAACTCTTTGCCGATAGAAATAGAGAAATCTAAGGAGCTTAACTGTGTGAACGTACTTGAGGCCGCTGAGAATCTTAAACTGGAACTAGATAATCGAGTTTCCAAGATTTTGTCCAAAGTTGATAACTTAAAACAGAAAAATACACGACTCTTCGATTCAGTACAGCCCGCATGTGTTGATACCACTGCACATAATCAATCGTTGATTGAACAGTTGAATCGAAAGTCGGTGGAAATATCTGATTTGAGGGAACAAATTTGTGATAAAAATCTGGTCTTGGCTGAGTTAAAGGAAACACTTCGTACTCTAAAAGGTAAGAATGTTGTGGATACCGCAGCCACTATCTCAGCATCGTCCTCTAGTGCAATCAAAAGAACCCTTATTGCCGTCACACCACTTAACAAGGGCCCTAGGACTAAACCATCTCAAACTTTGGTCACTAAAGATAAGGCGGAATCAAAACCAGCTTCTAATATTCCTGTGTTGCCTTCTACAGGAGTAAGCACCACTACTAAGGCTCAAAGATCTAAGCTTAAGAGAAACAAGAAGAATGATAGGATCTTGCCCCCATCTAGTAGTCAAGTGAAGAAGAAAGTAGAAGCCCATTCTAGGAATGTTATTTCTGTTTTGAATAAAAAGAATCATGTAGCTAAACCTAAAGGCTCTGCGGTTGTGCAGCGTTCTAAGCCTACTGTGAATTCTAATTTAAAATGTTGGAATTGCAATGAATGTATGTTTTCTAGTCGTCATGATTCTTGCCTTATTGAACATGTGAATGAGATGTATGCCCGGAAAAATGGATTAGAATGGAAACCGACTGGGAAAGTGTTAACCCAAGTTGGTTGGATGTGGCGCCCCACTGGTAGAACTTTCACTATAGTAGGAAATACGTGCCCTTTGACTAGGATCACTCCCACTAAAGCGAAGAAAGCGTGCCCTTTAACTAGGAGTACCAAGGCTACCAAAACACAAGCGTGTCCTTTAACTAGGAACACCAACACTACTGTAGGAACAAAGTGCCCTTTAAATAGGTCTACTCCCACTGTAGTGCCCGCAAATAATCCAAAACCTAAGAAAGTTGGAACAGTAAAACCTGTTAGTGCTAAAACTATCATTAGAAAACGCAGGAAATCTAAGGGTCTCAAAAATGTTAGCAATTCTGATAATTCTATATATGTATCTGCTAACACTCCGGAACCAATAGTTTCCAATGCATTGTCTACTGTTGTTGTTGAAAACAGGTGGTCCAAATTGTTCTCTGGTATTTGGACTCTGGTTGCTCTAAGCATATGACCGGAGATCGCTCTCAGCTCAGAAATTTCGTCAGCAAGTTTCTTGGTACGGTTAGATTTGGAAATGATCATATAGCAAAGATAATGGGTTACGGTGAATATCATATTGGGAATGTTATAATTTCAAGAGTGTATTACGTGGAAGGTCTCGGTCACAACTTATTTTCTGTGGGACAATTTTGTGATGCAAACCTAGAAGTTGCTTTTCGAGAGCATACCTGCTTCATTCGTAATTTGGAAGGGGTTGATTTATTGAAAGGTACTCGAGGGAATAATTTGTATACTTTGTCTCTACAAGACATGATGGCCGCTTCTCCCGTATGTCTTCTCTCCAAAGCATCGAAGACTAAGTCATGGTTATGGCATCGACGGTTATCTCATCTTAACTTTGACGCTATTAATCACTTGGCGAAAAACGAACTTGTTCGTGGTCTTCCTAAACTATCATTTCACAAGGATCATTTGTGTTCCGCGTGTACAATGGGGAAAAGCAATAAGAAGTCTTACAAACCCAAGACTGAAGACACCAACCAAGAGAAACTTTATCTGTTACATATGGATCTTTGTGGGCCAATGCGTGTTGAAAGTCTTAGTGGCAAAAACTACATCCTCGTCATTGTCGATGATTACTCTCGGTTTACATAGGTGAAATTTCTTAAAGCAAAAAATGAGGCACCTAAATTCATCAACAGATTTCTCAAGATGATTCAAGTGCGTCTCAACACTACTGTCCGACGCATTCGTACAGATAATGGAACCGAATTTGTGAATCAAATTTTGCGTGATTATTATGAAGAAGTTGGCATTTCTCATGAAACATCCGTTGCTCGCACTCCACAACAAAACGGTGTCGTTGAAAGACGAAATCGCACACTTATGGAAGCTGCTCGAACGATGTTAATTTACGCAAAGGCTCCATTGTTTTTATGGGCAGAAGCAGTATCAACAGCAGTGTACACCCAAAACCGGTCACTCATTCGTAAACGCCATGGTAAAACACCGTATGAGCTTCTCCATGGAAAAATACCAGATTTATCCTATCTTCATGTATTTGGTTCTCTTTGCTATCCAAATAATGATGGTGACAATTTGGGAAAACTTCAACCAAAGGCTGATATTGGTATTTTCATTGGTTACGCACCCGCAAAGAAGGCATTCCGAATCTACAACCGTAACTCTCGCAAGATCATTGAAACTATGAATGTTGATTTTGATGAGCTGACAGCAATGGCTTCTGAGCAAAGCAGCTCTGAACCCGCACTTCATGAAATGGGACCCAGTAATATTAGTTCTGGTCTTGTCCCAAACAACCCTACTTCATCATTTATACCACCTACTAGGAATGAATGGGATACGTTGTTTCAATCGTTCTTTGATGAATTCTTTACTCCTCCAACCATTGTTTCTCCAGAACCTGAGGTAATGCTCCGATAACCGAAGTTGTCGCTCCAGCAACCGAAGCACAATCAGACACATCTGCACCTACAATTGGTGAAGATATACCATCCACAAGTAATTCTCAACCAACACCTGTTTCAACTACCCATGTCATGCCTATTGATGATGAAGAGGATGATGATGATCACGATTTGGAATTCGCTCAAATGCGTGAACTTCCATTCTTTGGTGTATCTATTCCCGACCATAATCAAGTCGGGTCGTCCACCTCAGAGGAAGCTCCTTCTACAGTTTACTCCAATCCACGGATTCGTGAACATGACAGCAAGTGGACAAAGAATCATCCTATAGATTCTATTATTGGTGACCCTAATCGTCCGGTATCCACACGAAGTCAGTTACAAGAAAGTGCAATGTTTTGTCACTTTGATGCTTTTCTCACTGAAGTTGAACCTAAGACATGGAAAGAAGCTTTTACTCAATCATGTTGGATAGAAGCTATGCAAGAAGAACTTAATGAGTTTATACGTCTTGACGTATGGGAACTTGTCCCATGCCCGGATCAAGTGCAGTTACTCACTTTGAAATGGGTTTACAAGGTGAAACTCGATGAGTTAGGCGGAATATTGAAGAACAAAGCTCGTCTAGTAGCTCGTGGATACAAGCAATTATTGGGCATCGACTTTATGGAATCCTTTGCACCTGTTGCCCGTTTGGAAGCTATTAGACTATTCCTCGCTTATGCAGCCCATATGAATATGGTCGTCTATCAGATGGATGTGAAGACGGCATTTCTTAATGGTGAACTCAAGGAAGAGGTCTATGTTCAACAACCGGATAGTTTTGTGAATCCTAATTATCCTAATCATGTGTACAAGCTTAAGAAGGCTCTCTATGGGTTGAAGCAAGCTCCTCGCGCATGGTATGATCTTTTGTCACAATTCCTCATTACGCAAGGCTTTGCTAAAGGCAAGGTGGATCCCACACTGTTCATTCAGAAACGAGGTAAAGATATGATTATGGTACAAATATATGTTGATGATATTATATTTGCAGCCTCGACCCAAACCTTATCGGATGAGTTTGGGACACTCATGTCTTCCAAGTTTAAGATGTCAATGATGGGCAAGGTATCATTCTTCTTAGGTCTTCAGATATCTCAAAGTCCCAGAGGCATCTTTATCAATCAATCCAAGTATGCCCTTGAATCGCTTAAGAAGTATAAGATGGAATCTTGCGACCCCGTGGATACTCCAATGGTGGAACGAACTAAGCTTGATGCAGATCCACATGGAGTTGCCGTTGATCCGACACTTTATCGTGGAATGATCGGTACTCTTCTGTATATCACATCCAGTCGACCTGATCTTCAGTTTGCTATATGTATGTGTGCTAGGTATCAAACTAGGCCTACTGAGTTACACTTAGCTACTGTTAAAAGGATCTTTCGATATCTTAAAGGAACCATTAATCGGGGACTTTGGTATTCGAAGGACTCTTCTATTGCACTAATGGCATATGCAGATGCGGATCACGCGGGTTGTCAAGATACAAGGCGTAGCACGAGTGGAACATTGCAACTACTAGGAGATCGATTAATCAGTTGGGCATCAAAAAGGCAGAAAAGCGCTGCAATTTCAAGTACGGAAGCAGAATACATAGCTATGTCCGGTTGCTGTGCTCAAATTCTTTGGATGAGATCGCAATTAACAGACTATGGTCTAGGTTTCAACAAGATTCCGATGTATTGTGACAACAAGAGTGCAATTGCCTTATGCTGCAACAACGTTCAATTCTCCCAGTCGAAGCATATTGACATTCGCTACCACTTCATCAAGGAGCAAGTGGAAAATGGAGTAATCGAGCTTTACTTTGTCCGATCTGAGTATCAATTGTCAGATATTTTCACGAAGGCTTTAGATCACGCTCGAATTGAATTTTTGGCCGACAAGCTAGGAATGAGAACCTTCTCGCCTGAGACTCTTAAGGAACTAGCAGATGAAGCGAAAGAATAGTGGTGGTAAAACTATTCTCCGTATCCTTGGTGATCATCTGTATATATTGTTTATATTTTTATCCACAAAAGCAAAATACAAAAATATAAAACCATATAAAAACCATAAAAACTGAAAAATCTAGAAAAATCCAAAAATATTTTTACTTTATTTTTCTAAGGCAGGTCTTTTGGTACGATAATATTTACGGCCTTAGAAATGTTGATTAATATCGACACGGCGCCATAAATAGAGTTCGTACGAAAGTTGTAAATATTTCATAAAACATGCCTATATGGCTTGTAGTTATTTTAGACTGCAACCCGGTTTTCACATTAAAGCCAAGTATTTCTCATGAAAGCTTTGGCTCACAACGGGAATTAATTTTCTCGGGCAAGGTTTACTTTAAAACCTTGTAAGGGATCAAGTTTACTTTATAACTTGGTCTAACACAAATCTATGTACGTTTCAGTGCATTTATTTGTTAAAACAAGAGAAGTCTTGTTTTTATGAAGCTATCATCTCTACAACCATAGCAATCTACAATTGGTATCTACATACTCAACGATGCGACTACTCAACCGACGACTACAGCTCTTTCAATAGAACACGGGTCAACAATTGAGGGGGAGCAATTGTCAAGCATTCAGAATCTTCGATGCCGAACGTGTCAAGTTCACAAGTTGGTGTCAAGACAACATTACCAATCGTACTTGTGGTGTCAAGAGATGACTTCAGACGTGACAAGGCGACTAACATATGCTGCCAAGAACCATTTGATCTTATCATATGATGTTCTCATCTATCAGGTCCAACCTTGTCAATTCTTTTCTAATATGGTGAATATGTGATCATGTTACAAATAGATGTCATGAAGATAAAACGGACTCGCATTTTTCTTCCCAAAACCTTTATTAAAACTTCATTAAATCAATTGATATTAAAAACATCGATTGGGTTAATATTTTTAATATGGGGGAGAAAATGTGATTTAATATGGGATATTATCACAAATGGTTTGACTTAATGTGATGGCTCATCTCTACATATGCGAAATGTTTTCGAATATCGTGGCATATGTTAAGGGGGAGCAAAATGGATTTTCTATATCAAAATGGATTTTCATGGTGACATATACTTACCAAAATCCATTTATTTCACGACGATGAAGATTGTGGTGACATAAGGATGGTAGGATAGGTTAAGTCCTATGATTCTTCCAGAACCGGAGGAATCTTCCCAAGGACATTCCATAGCTAGAAATAGTAGTCCTTAGGAAAGGTGGAGAAAGAATGTGAACGTAGCTGAATGCCGACCAAGTACTTAAGTTAGCACTGGAACAATCACAACAAGGTGCTAGTTATGACGTATTGGTAAGCATTGAAGGGGTTGAAGAATGAAAAAGAATTGTAAAGATAAAGGGTGTAAAGAAAGAAGCCCTCCTTACAACTTTAGGCAGAAACCGGGTCAATACATATGCTATTGAGATCACTTTAATGAATCTTGATATTGAAGACAGACATCATGGACCCAGTGATGCAATGCACAACCCATCCCAGCTAACTCAGATATCTCTCAAAAGGTATTTGTTTTAATCACACGGAGACAACACGTTATCTATCGATTTATTCACTCCGAATAAATTGGTATTGAAATGGTGGCACTCCTCTCCAGCCTCCGATCTCTAAAACCCAAAGTGCACGATCGAGTCTAGAGCCATTTGAGATCATCAAATATCTCACTAGGACACACTTTCATATTCCTTGCTTCTTCACACACTGTGAAAAGTAAGAAAGATTTTAAGAGTCCTACGCAAAATCTTCATGATCTTGCCTGAACATCCGAGTAATACGAAAGTATTTACAATGAAGATGGAAATCCTTCTTGAGCGAACATCAAAAAGCTCATGGTAGGTGACTTGTGCGATTCTTTATGAATCAAACTTGTGATAACTGGAAAGCAACAGCTGTTTAATTCTTAACTGAATTTAAACACGTTCCAGGCCTCTACGCAATATCTTAGTGATCTTGCCAGAACACTCAGAGTGATACCTTAGTGTTCACAGTGATGAGTGGAAATCCTTCTAGTGTTAACCTCAAACAGCACTTGGTAGGTAACTTGCAAGATTCTATACGAATCAAGCTCGTGACAACTGGAAAGCAACGATGGTGCGGTTCTTAATTAAATTTCACTTGTTCCAGGAACATGAATTGACGGCTTCAAATCATGCGGATATCTTTATCCAAATGATTCACTCTTTATGTTCGCAGTCAGCTTTGGACGGTCGAATAAAGAGAACGGGTTTACCCGCGAAATCCTGTCAGGAAGTTACTTAATTGAAACTATCCGTCACGGGTACGATATCTAATATCGTCCAACGGTCTTCACCGACCGGAGGTAAAATGCTACCGATTTAGAATGAAATGTTCAAAGCCATTTCGTTCGTGTCTACTTATGTTGCGGCATTTGAAGACGGTGGCGTTGCGGAATCCGAGAAGAAGTCGTCCCCGCATGCTTATACTTTATGCACTTAATACCTCATCTAATTCAAGAAAGCCTAAAAGTTAAGTCTTCCGCTGTATCGAACTCTGAAGCTTTCAAGAATTACTAAGGTATAAGTATGTGGGACGTGAGGTCACGAAGAGGCGAAGATCACAAGTGATGGATGCACAAGATCAAGGCAAGAGATTAATGCTCAAGATTGATATCAAAGATCACATCAGCATGTTCACCAGAAAAGAAAAAGAAAAGAAAGACGAAGACTACGAGCTCAAGACAAGCATAGTATGCTAGGTTTATTTTATTATTGTAACTTGGGTAACGCCCTTGTTTGGAGTGACCTCCCTTAGGGGGAGATTGTTGGAAATACGTTTTACGTATTAGGAAGGATCGGTCACTCCAACATTAGTTCGTGTAATAGCTCGTAGTTTAGTCATTTGCATTTACTTAAACGAAGCCCAAAACCGAGCCCATGAAATGTATGGGCCGGCGGCCAAATGTAAGCCCAAGCCCATGACAAGGGCTTGGGTATATAAACCCTCTCCTTTGATGGAGAGGGTGTGGTTTTTCATTATTTACACATAGTTCACTTTAACTTTCTCTCTCTAAAGTGTGAAATCCACCATTTATCTATCTCATTCTCTCTCTAAAAACATAAGCATAGATTTACAAATCTACAGAAATTCCTATTATGAAGAGAAGACCATAATTTCAAGAACGTCTCTCAAAGATTTGAAGTATGAAGTCGCTGCCAAATATCGGTCCGAGAAAGGTCTCAAATCGTGAAGCGAGTTATGCCAATATATGAACTTTATGAGGTCCCGAGAAGCAGTTTTAAAAGATTTTTTCCTTTAGCTAACTATTGATTAAATCGTTCACTTTATTTTCGGCCTAAAATAACTATCGAAATAAGTCAAACAATGCATCCTCGTGATCATTCAAGTCAAAAATAAAATATAAGAGATACACCTAGGAATAAGGGAGTCTAAGTGAATAATTGGCCCACATGAATTCGTGTTAGTTTGCTAACTTATAATAACAATGATCTCGTTTTTTAAGCTTGGTATGGGGAACGTGAAACTTGAGGATGATAAACGTTCATGACAGCCAAAACCCAATGTAAGTGTTTGATTTCATTGCTTGTTTCTATCTTTTTATGATTAGCATTTAATAAAGGCGAAGGTGGGTTATTTATGATGGAGAATGTAAACCGTGCTTTAAAATTAATGCATTGCATGAGGGCATTGCAATTGTCAAGTGTATGGGATTTAATAAGTGTGAAAACACTTATCCTTTTACCACTTATTTCCAATAATAACAAGACCAAAGCGTGTATTTTATGTCGTAAAAGTCGGAATTATGCGTGGTTTGTGTTTTTATTGTGTTTTAGGACCAAAAGATGAAAAAGGAAGAAAACACGGGCTTTCACGGGCTTTTATCGAAGAAAACAGGAAAAGACGAAGTCAAAAGATCAAGAGTGCTTAAAGAACGGATGTCCAAGACCTATTCTGAAGATTTATCGAAGAACAAGTCTAAAGACGGAAGTTTAATGAAGTCGAAGAACTCGAGTCTAAATAAATGAAGAAATGTTAAGACGAGTTTAATTAATCCCGAGACGACATCGAGAAAGACAAATGAATTAAATCGAGTCGAGAAGAAAAGAAAGAAGGAAGCACCACACATGCACTTCCCACTTCCCTATAAATACCCTCCTAATCACATTAGGAGGGGGTTGGCTAGTTTTTATTTTTAAGTTTTCTTTCTAGTTTTAGAGAGAGAAAGTTATAAACTTTCTCTCACTAAGTTTTTCATTTCTTCCTTTCTTTTAAGCTTTCATCATTCTTGTATTTGGATTTCATCTATCTAATTCAAGTTAAGCTTTTTGTTCTTTAATCTCTTTCTACCTTTCTTTATTTACTTGTTCTTAATCCGAAAGTTCATGGTTAATCCGAATGGTTCTCGATTCGTATTGATTGTGGTGGTGTTTCGTGATTAAAGGGTTAAGTTTTCTTGTTCTACATAAGCTGTTGAACGAATAAGCTATAAGCTCTTCATGCTTATTGGCTTATTCGATTGTTTGGCTTATTTACTCTTTAAGTTTTTCTAAAAAGATTTATTGTTTTTAAATCCGTCTTATGAAGTTTGAATGTTTTAGGTTTCAAAAGTTTTAGAATTTGCGTTTATTTACTCTTTCATAAGTTTGAAAATTGCTTATTGGTTACTTCTTATTGGATTGAGTTTATTTACCTTTGGTCGCCATTTCTATCTGATAAGGGTTTTGCTTGATACGATTACTTGGCTTCGATCGATTAGGGTGCGATCAGTTTGTTACTTCCCTCGTACGATCCGGAACCACGATCACTCATTGCGATCGTGGTTGCAATCTGGTAGTACGATCGCCCTCCCATCGTACTAAGTGGGTACGATCGATTCTTCTTCCCTGCTTTGATCGCATTGATTGTGATTGGTTTGTTACGATCCCCATTGTGATTAGGTTGCGATGGTGGGTACGATGGTAAGTCACGATGGTAAGTTGCGATAGAGTTGCGATGGAGTTGCGATGGAATGACTGCGATCTAAGTGCGATCGCAGTGCACATTATTTTAGTCTTTGGTCTGTTTTCCTAAGTTTTTAAATTTACTCTTTCCCGCTTTTTGTCTTAGTATATTTTAAACATCTTTTCTAGTTTACAATCATTTACATTTTAGTTTCAAAAGTTGCAAACTTTTATTTGTGGTTTAATTCTAAGATTTCCATTTTACTCAACAACAACTTTAATTACTTGCATTTAGTTCAAAAATTAGATAACTAAACCAAATCATTCTCTTGTTCACCAAAAGGAAATTGAGTCGCACTTTAGACCTGTAATCAATTCGAAGAGATTCGGACGATAAGATTTTATACTTGGGGTAAAAACCGAGTATTATGAACGAACCATCCATACTCTAGAAGACATGCTACGAGCATGTGTGATTGACTTTGGAAATGGATGGGTTGACCACATTCCTTTAGTTGAATTCTCCTACAACAACAGTTATCATGCCAGTATTAAGGCTGCCCCTTTTGAAGCACTATAGGGTCGAAAGTGTCGTTCACCTGTGTAAAACCCGCATGCTTTTACCATGAATAGTACCCTTAAGATCGTACGTACTAGATTTAAACTTTCCTAATATAGCATGATTACGATTACGTGTTAGGATTTTACGTATTACGTACGTGTTAGAACACGATAAGTATTTACTACGCACGAGCACGTAATAATTATTTAACAATAATTAATCACGAACATGCGATCATGAAATCATGAACGTAATTAAATCACGGGCTAATATTAGTTACGTATATATATTTATTACGAACACGAATAAATATATTAAGTCACGATCGATAACTAATTAAAACACGTAAAACACGAACACGAGAACATACCATCTTAATCCATTAATTGGCACACTCGTTAAACGTTGCAAACCCCTTATTTAACATTCGGAATGGGAGCCCACCTTGTAAAATACATTCGGCCCTAATATCAAAACAATATAATACGTGTAGGCCCAGTTAATGGACAACTACCCCAACCGAATGTGTTTAAGAGAATGATGCAGACCATATCCATGTCCTTATCTGGTCACTAGCCCAACACCAATGCAAAACCAGGTCCAGCTGATGACGTTTTTGGATATATAAATTCAACAAGTTACCTAATTATACTCATTCCCAAAACCTAATCTCACACTCTCTCGTAACATCCGCCCCCTTTTCTCTCTTATCTCAGTCAGTGACCAACAACACATCTGATAAAGTAATAAGCCCCATCTCATCACATCTTATAAAACATCATCCTCAATCTCAATAAGTCAACGATATCACAAAACTCACCCCACAAAGATACTGTCACAAAAGAGTATTATTGACCCTCGTCATCAATACGAACCAGTTCTTTATACATCGTGATAAAACAGCCCACGAGAAACATGAGAATGAAACAGGTTCACCAGATCTTTTGTGGTCTCGGGTAAGTGATCTTATTGGTTAATCTTGCTATATGATGGTCTTAATTACGAAAATACAAAGATCATGATAATAACGAAAATGTTATGGATCATTCTTTGATTTCGAATACCAATGATGGTTCAAATACCAACAGTGATCAATGATGATAAACAATTCGTGTGTTTAGATCTTTAAAGATCTTGGCATGCATGACAAAACACGAGTGAGTCTGAGATCATTTTTTTTTTTTTTTTTTTATGTAATTGAGTCTAGATGGGTTTAGGTGACGATGGGTTAGATAGAGATTTGGTGTTGGTTGGAGTAAAAGGATGGTGTTTGATTTTATTCACGAGTCACTGGGTTGACCCGGTCAGCTCGGTAATTACCGAGTTGACTGAGATAATGAGTTTCAGATTTGGTCAAAACTTTTTCAGCAATAAAAGCTTATTTCAACGTGTCCCAATGTCTTTCCAACAAAAATAACCAGTCATCACAAGTTGTCCAATACAGTCCATCGCAATGAATTTTTGACACCATCGCAATGAGTAACAAAAACCATCGCAACATATCAACAATCTTTCCATCGGAATGTTTTAAAAAATCTGGCAGCATAACGACATGACTACCATTGCGATGGATCAAGCCATCCATCGCAATGATGACAGCCCTAACCATCGCATGTGTAAAAAAGACCCCATCGGAATAAATCCGTAGAAGAAGCTGTCGTAATATCCATCGTAATACTTCCATCGAAAAAGGTTTTGATACCCGAAAATAGTGGATCTGTTATATTTTTCTGTCCTTTTTCCAATAAAAAATAGATCTGATGATGGTTGTTGGGACAAAAACGAGTAAAAGAAAGAGAATAAAGAACTTATGACAAAGACACAGAAATCGATATCAAAGTGATAAAAAATAAAATAATGATAGAAAAAGAACTGATAGACTATTAAAATATGGATAAAGACGATGGTGAGTGGACAAAAAAATAAGATTTGAGAAGTGATATGACCAGATTCAAAACGAGACCAGATAATCCACGGATCAAACACAGATTTTAACAAAATCACGAATACAAAAACACGAAACACCCCCGGTTAGCTCTGATGCCAATTGTTAAACATGGATTCACTAAGAACACGGGTAAAAGATCCGGAGGTCGGGGAGGATGATAGAGGTGTTTAGCCATGGTAGAGAGAGAAACAAGAGATACTAGAAAAGTGTGTTTATTTCTAGTGAGAGAAAGACAAGACAAGAAATGAAAAGCCTCACCCCTCCATGGAAGTATGGAGGGGTTTATATAGCTCGGGACTTGGACTTTACATTTGACAATATTAGTCCCTGCAAGTCCCGGCTATGAAACTAATGTAATTCCGTTAGTCGCACACATTTTAAGGCTAACAATTTCCTTTAACCCTAGAAGAAGAATAGGAAGACCATATATGCACTATGTTGCAAATTCTATGACAAGAGAAATTTCACCCTGGAAATTTTTCCAATATCAATTCTGTTTGATTACAGTGACACGCTGGATCACATGGATTTGCATGGTTAATTTTACCATAACTCAGCTTATGCGTAAATGAGATAACCCTACATTACATTAGGTGTTATAGGGAAATCCTACGCTAAGAGAAGTTTAGATTCATAGACTCAGAGTTTCGCAAACTCCTATGTATCAGGTTCGATGAAGCAAGATACAGTTACGTTCATATCTTCATACCTGTCATACAAACAGGCTAAGATAGGACACCAACAGACTGGAATGTTTTCATCATCTGAAATTGTAAATTGAAATGGGACAGGATCTCCACGGATTTTGGTTACCATATTAAAGCAAGCTCAGAAAAAGCAAGATGTTATCTGTGTTATTGCCAACAGTTTGATCAAGTATGCAAAATCCTTACATCCATACGGATTTCAGAATCAACAGATTGATCGGACACATTCACGCCAAGGCTCATCCGATCACTTGGTAATCCCTCAGCTATCGGGTCAGACAAAGATTCACAATTGTACTCCTAAAATTACTTCACGTCTTCATACTGATTCCACGACTTGCTTTCGCGCTCGCGTTCATGACACTATTCACGTTCATGATCGTATTTTGGCTTAGGATTTTACGTTCATTTTCTTCTCATTCTAGGAAGTTTGCAAGAACTTGAGAGACCAGACCCAAGTTTAGTATAATTGCCTATCCTCAGATAGACGTTCTTCGTCATAATCTATGTCTCACCTTCTAGCGTTTGTCGTTACCGTCATTATATGCTATGATCACGATATGTTTCACATGTCATGTTCATTCCACGTTCCTCATATCATGATCAAGATATGTTACACGTATCAGGGATCACGATATGTTTACTCATACTACACTCGCCATATCTCCACGTAGCACGTTCAAAAATTTTCACGTATCACGTTCAAAAATTTTCATGTACTACGTTTCTTTATGTCTCGCGCATCGTTTTTAGCTAACAGTTAAGTTGGATTGTTTTGCACCATAATGTTTCAGTTACTCTTACACGTTAATTCTTTTTCCCTCGATTGAATTTAGGGGATCTACCTTACGTTGATAACCAAGAACTTCTTCGTATTCCAAGTCAAGGTCAGGAGGACCAAGACTTATCATTCGTGTCAAGATCTTATAAAAAAACCGTTCCAAGAGGGAAGCCACTTGGAAACGGACAAGTTCATCCGGACTTCTTATCCGTTTTCTCTTATCAATTAGATATGTCCTTTCAGCCACGTCGCGTTCCATGTCCTTTTTAGACATGTCATGTTCCGCGTTCTTTCTGCCAGGTCACATGCACATTAATTTATCTTACATACCCTCTCAGTTTGATTCGGGAATGTTTCTCTTTCAGTTACGTTATCTATAATTCGGGGACGAATTATTCTTTTTAGGGGGGAAGAGTTGTAAAACCCGCATGCTTTTACCATGAATAGTACCCTTAAGATCGTACGTACTAGATTTAAACTTTCCTAATATAGCATGATTAGGATTACGTGTTAGGATTTTACGTATTACGTACGTGTTAGAACATGATAAGTATTTACTACGCACGAGCACGTAATAATTATTTAACAATAATTAATCACGAACATGCGATCATGAAATCATGAACGTAATTAAATCACGGGCTAATATTAGTTACGTATATATATTTATTACGAACACGAATAAATATATTAAGTCACGATCGATAACTAATTAAAACACGTAAAACACGAACACGAGAACACACCAATATTCTAGACACGGAAAAACATTCGGGTTACCCCTTGTGGGCCCCATTACCACGAAATAGGGAGGGAGGATGGGCTTAGCCCATCAAAATTTTACTAAAAGGGGTTTAAGGGATTTTCACTACTCATTTACAACTTACAGAAGATTTTTAGCAAAAACCTAAAAACCCTCCTCTCCTTCTCCTTTGTGCCGCCACCTTCAAAACACAAAAAGGGAATGTTTGTTGATCTTGGATCTTGGAATTATTATTGGTGTTCGTGTTTGTTCTTCGTTCTTTTGATCCACGTATTCGGTAAACCTTTTTAAACCTTTTCTTTTAATTTAATCTTTTTATTAATTATGAACATGTGATGTTTTTATAAAAACATAATAATTAATCATAGATCTAACATGTTTTGGGGTTAAATTAAATCAAAGGGTTTTTTTTAAGGGGTGTTGTTTTGGCCCCAGGCTGCATCCGAACCCGAAGGGTTTCGGTTTGCCAAGCCGACCACCACCAAGACCATATGGTCTTGGTTGGTGCGTGTGGGTCCCACGGCAGCAAGGGGAAACACGGGGTACCCCGAGTTGGTTCGGGGTACGGTGTCGATTCATGTCCGGTTCATGTTTTAGCCTAGATCCGGTTCATGGTGTATGTTAGTTTTTATGTTATGAACTTATGTTAAAATTAAATTAATAAAAGATGTGATTAATTTAATAACATGACTTAGGTTATTAATTATTAATAATCATGAAATTATTTTAAACTAAGTATTTATATATTTAAGACTTATAATTAATTAATTATTTTAAAACCATCGATATAATTAATTAATTAACATGACTTAGGTTATATTATTAATATATAATAATACATATTTTAACCTAAGTATTTAACTTATTTAATTAAAAACATGTTATACTTTAATTAAATATTATAACCTATAGTTTAATTAAATTACATGAAATAATTATTAAACTATACAATATACCATATGACTTAGAAAATAATCATGAAAAACACTTAGGCTTATATACTTAGCTTATTTAACCAGCTTATTTCTATTTATGGAAACCAGCTATTTTTAGAAACTTAATTAAATAAGGCAGCTAATCTATTTATGGAAACCAGCTATTTTTTAGGAACTTATTTATTTAAGGCAGCTAATCTATTTATGGAAACTTATTTAATTAAGGCAGCAAATCTATTTATGGAAACTTTCTATTTTTAGAAACTTATCTATTTTAGGCAGTAAATCTATTTTGGAAACTTTCTATTTTTGGAAACTTTCTATTTCTGGAAACTTTCTATTTTTGGTAACTTTCTATTTTTGGAAACTTTCTATTTTTTGGAAACTTTCTATTTTTAGAAACTTTCTATTTTAGGAAACCTGCTATTTTTGGAAAGTTACTTATTATTACACATTAAGTATAATAACACATGAAATACCAGAAATACTTAATCAGATTAAATAGAATATAAGATAAAACACAGTTTAAGGCTTAGAAACAGTAAAACATGGTAATAACACATAAAATAAGCTAAGACATGACATAAAACCAGCTATGTATTTAGTAAGCAGATACTTATTCATGTACGTATTTATGTAGCACTAGTGATTCGGAAGTAGGATTCTCGCAGTTCGTCTTTCTCGTTCACTGGACATAAGGTACGGATTCCCGTCCTTTCAGTATGGACATTCTTTCCTTATTAGGATTCCGCGTATGCAGCCAACTGTTTTCCCGTAGTATAAGTTATGAGTTTGATTGCTTATGTTTAATTAAGATTACCTATAGCCATATACATGCATGACCAGTTTCACCTAGTTATGGAGGTACCATAACCATAACATTAGAGGCACTGATGTTATGACTTCACCACGGCGGAGTGATTGCTCGTGGCGTCCCTTCAGCTTTTGGCCATTTATATTATATTTATCATGTGGGGAGTATGGGTGCATCCTAGTTACATGTTTTCAGTCAGGATTTCATGGTGAATGTGGTGTGTGCCTTGCATCCTTCACAAGGAGCTGATCCCTCCTACCCAAAAACCAGTATATTAAATTAGAGGCAGCCCCTCTAATTTGCATGATGAGGTCACCCCTCCAAGTATTCATGCACGGTGGATTTTCATGACCTATATTGGCTAATGGTAAAATATGTTAACAGTTTTCATAAGATAAACATAAGGCTTTTCAAACTATAAAACCAGTTTTATGAACATGTTCCAGGTTTTCCAGGACTTATACATTTCCGCTGCTATTAAGTCTCTATTATGTTTTAGTCACTTATACTATGTCTATATCCGCGCACTGAGCATTTTGCTCAGCTGTTACTTTCCTTTCCATGTCCCAAAACGGTAGGTACCCTAGGAAAGACTCGAGCATTTGGAGGACGTGCATAGGATGGAAGCTGCTAGAGACTTCTTTTCCTTTTTGCCTTCACATACTTATGCTTGTTTAGTCTTTCATTCATTTATTTTGCTTTATAATGTTTTGGGCTTATGCTTAGGAACCGATGTTTGATTCCGGTTATCCCTATGGTCATGTAATGTTTTAGACATTTATCCTTGTATGCTTTGATGACACGCCATAATTACGCGTGACACTCCGTTTATCAAAATGGGGTGTTACAACCTGTGTGTTGGGCAGAAGTAGGTGAATTTCAGCTCACTGGACCAGAGTTAATCCAGGAGACTACAGACAAGATCGTTCTCATAAAGCAAAGAATTCAAGCTGCTCGCGATCGATAAAAGAGCTACGTGGACCGGAAACGCAAACCTATGCAATTTTAAGTAGGTGACCGTGTCATGCTCAAGGTATCACCTTGGAAGGGTGTTGTACGCTTCGGTAAACATGGAAAACTTAATCCACGTTACGTCGGCCCTTTCAAAGTAATAGCCAGGATCGGCGAGGTAGCTTATCGTTTAGAGTTGCCCCAGCAGTTGAGAGGTACACTATACTTTTCACGTGTCTAACCTGAAGAAGTGTTATGCTGAAGAACCATTAGCTATGCCATTGGAAAGAGTTCAGTTTGACGACATACTCCAGTTCATAGAAGAACCAATAGAAATCATGGAGAGGACGGTTAAGAAATTGAAACGCAGTCGCATCCCGTTGATCAATGTACGTTGGAACTCGAGGAGAGGTCCTGAGTTCACTTGGGAACAAGAAGACTTGTTCAAAACCAAGTACCCACACTTGTTCACCTGACCGGTGACATCATCTTAAGCTTTAAGGACAAAGCTAAAATAACAGGATGGTGCTGTAAAACCTCTGATTTTTTCTTATTGACTTTGTCAACTGTTGTACTCACTATTTTTGGAATCTATACAATTCCACTTTTATATGACTTATTTATAATCATATCCTTTTGTCATACTATTATTTCATAATTATTTCTACATTTATATGAACCATTAGTCTTTATTGACTACGTTGGCAATTGATTGGCCACATGATTGAATAAGGATTCATCACCTCAGTACACACTTTTGATAAACTGTAACATTATATACTTAATTTATTAAGTACCTATATTTATACTTACATGTATATATTTACATATACCTCATACTATGAACAAAAACCTAACACTTTAAAATAATGTACATAATTTCACAATGTCATTTATTTACTTTATTCAAGTAAAATAGTTATAATGATATAATCATTATATACTTTCACTAAGTGATCTAAAGGTTTAACCAAAATACCTAGAAACTTAACAAATATCTACACTATAATACATGCATGATAGGTGTGAAAACACCCATCCTTTTACCACTTATTTCTTGCTAAAACAAGACCAAAACGCGTGTTTAATATCATTTGTTTGGAATTATGCGTGGTTTTTGTGTTTATTGTGTTTTCAGATTCAACCGGATTAATATTGAAGAAAACATGGGATTGCACGGGTTTTATCGAAGAAAAGGACTCAAGACGAAGTCTATTGTCCAAGAGAAGCAAAAGATTTGAAGTCAATGGGCCTGTTTGAAGATTTATCGAAGAAAAGGACCAAAGATGGAAGATTTACATATGTCAAAGAAACTCAAGTCTATTAAACGAAGAGATTAAAAGACGAGTTGAATTTAATCGTCGACAAATCCCGAATCAGAGTCGAAAACGTCAGCTTTTCTGAAAAGACGAGAAGACAATAAGAAAGGGAGAAAGCCCACTCACCAACCAAATGGAAGACCTATATAAAGAGATCCCCTCACACAATTTAACAAGTTTTAGTTTTTTGTTTTTCTCTCTTTTTCTTCTTGTTCGTAGGTATCACCAACACCATTAGGGTGTTTGGTGATTTCATTTTTCTTGATTTAATCTTTAATCTTGTAAGTTCTTAATCTTTCCCTTTGATTGTTTAAACCTTAATCATCAATATAATATTTCCATTTTATCTTGTTCATCTTGTTCTTTGATTCAAAGTTTTAAAGTTCTTATTTAGTTGATTTTGATCTTCAAAAGTAAGTGGGTTTTGTGTTTTTAATGATTTGATATGTTGTTTATGGTTAGTAGATGATCATTGGTTAGTTTGGTTTAAACCTTTTGGTTTATTTGGCTTATTTTGATCAAAATAGTCTTCCCCTGTTTTTGTTTCTGTTACTGTTCTTCATTTCCCCAGTTATTCCGGATCAACATTGTCTATTCGGAATATCCTATATTCCGCATAAGCCATTTCTTCTGCATAGCCTTTTATTTCGAATAGCAATTTATTTCGAATAGCCTCATTATTCCGGATAGCTTTTTTATTCCGCATAAGCATTGTATTCCGAGTAGAACTTTATTCCGAATAGCCTATTTATTCCGGATAGCCTAATTATTCCGGATGGCCATTTATTCCGGATAGCAATTTATTCCGAGTAGCCATTTATTCCGGATAGCCATTTATTCTGGATAGCACCTTATTCCGAGTAGCAAATTTATTCCGGATAGCCTTTCATTCCGGAGAGCTTAATTATTCCGAGTAGAACCTTGTATTCCGAATGGATCTATTATTCCGCATAGACTTATATTCCGGATAGAGCATTTCTTCAGTTATTCCACATCAACAACATTATTTCGAATCAAGCAAGTTTTCAGTGAGGTTATTTTACTGCTTTATCGTTTAATTGTTTAATTTTAATTCAAGTTTTATTTCATTAACTGTTTTTGGTTTAAATCTTTATTTACTTCATTCATTTACCTTTTTAGTAGAATAGAAAACCAAACCCCCTATTTGTCACCAAGAACAATCATTCCACTTTGAGCTGTGATCAATTCGAGAAGATTCCGAGAATTAATCTGAACCCCATACTAAATCTTTTGTATCAAATGGCGCCGCTGCCGGCTCTTCTCGTTAAGATTAACAGTTTTTTGTGAGAACTTAGATTTTGGGATCCGTTCACCGTGAACGTTACTTTTTCATAAAAAATTTCAAAAACCCTAAAAAATATAAAATCTTCAAAAATACAAACAAAAAAAATTAAAAAACCATAAAAACCAAAAATATTTCTTGTTTGCTTTGTTAGTTCTTTTGCAGGTGCATGCGTACACGATCAACGTCTTATCAAGAGCCCGAGCCTCTCGAAGACTTAGACATGGCCGGTGTACACAACAACAACAATAACCCACCTCAAAACAATAACAACAGTAACAATCTAACTCTCAACAACAATAATAACAACAACAATGAGCCTCAACCGGATAATCGCCCTATGATTGAACTTTTGCAAGCACATGTAGATGGCAACAATGATCCAATTGTAATACCCGCGATTGCAGCCAACAACTTTGAGCTCAAATCCGGGTTTATCCAGATGGTCTCTGCTCAACCATTCTTCGGGCGTACCATTGATGATCCTCATGACCACATCAAGAGATTCCTGCAACTCACGAATACGGTCAAATTCAATGGTGTTCCACAAGAGGTAATCCGTTTACAACTTTTTCCCTTTTCTTTAGAGGGACAAGCCTGGCATTGGCTTGCAAAGGAACCGCCACAAAGTATTCTGACGTAGACGGATTTGGAGACCAAGTTTATAACTACTTTTTCCCACCCTCCCGTACTACCGCTTTGCGGAATGAAATTATCAATTTTGAACAAAAGTACGATGAATCTTTTAGTGAATCTTGGGATCGTTTTAAAGATCTTTTAAGAAAGTGCCTACAACATGGTTTTACCAAAGTGCACCAAATTAATACTTTTAATAATGGTTTAAGCATGAATGACCAAGATTCACTAAACAAAGCCTCGGGAGGTAATATTTTGGTTAAGACTTCCAATGCCGCTTGGGATATTATTGAAAATAAGTCTCTTGTGCAAACCAAGAGTGTTTGGACCAATGCCACTAGTGCTAGTACTAGTGACAACGACGAGCGACTTGACAAAATTACTACGCTTCTTGAATCGCTTGTTACCCACACCGCTAACAACACCAACAGCATCAACGCTAAAAACGCTCAAGACGCTCAAGTCAATGCTGTTAGCCAACCATGTGAAATATGCGGGGGTCCTCACTCTTACACCACTTGTACCGCCACCCAAGACTATCCTTCTAAGAATGTTAATGCAGCATACGGTACCTATCCTCCGGCCGCTTATCAAGCTCGCCCTCAAGGTGACCGCAACTTGCTTAGCTACCGCTCTAACAACTTTCTTTCTCCGCCCGGTTTTCCTCCTAATAACCCAAACCAACAACAAAACCTTAATCGCCCTCCTCAAGAAAAACCTCGTGCACCATACCAACCACCTCACAAACAACCATATCCATCTCAAAGAAATAACCAAGTTTACCAATAACCTGCTTATCAACCACCCGCCTACAATGCTCCTCCCAACCAACCCACCGCATTACCCCAAGATATTGGAACCTACATGAGGACTAATGATGTGATCGTGGACAATCTCCAGCGGGAAGTGCTCAACTTGAAAGCAGACATGGTGAAACAAGGGAACGATCTTCGAGCTGATATGAGAAACACTTTGGCAAGTCAAATGAATGACTTAAGGAACATGATGACTAGTTTCTTCCAACGTAATCAACCCTCTTCTTCGGGTACTCTTCCGAGTAACACCGTTGCGAATCCAAGAGGGGAGATGAAAGCAATCACCACTCGCAGTGGCAAAGGTACCAAGGAACCCGAGCTTCCTATACCTCCACCGGTGATTGTGACTAAGGAAAACGAGTCACCTGCTCCTATCCCTCATCCTTCTATTTCCCCAATTCCTCAACCTCTTACTTCTACCCTCCTCCACCCAAGGATGTGAGTGATCCTTCGATCCCAAAGCCTTCCTCTTCTTCCGATATACCTTATCCCTCGAGGTTGAGGAAAGAGAAGCTCAAAAGCAAGGATGATATTCAAGTTTCGAACTTTCTAAAAATGTTTAAACAATTGAATTTTAACATCTCCTTCGATGAGGCTCTCGCTCACATGCCTAAATATGCGAAAATGTTCAAAGATCTTATTAGCGACAAGGAGAAGCTTCTTGATATTGCTAATACCCAACTTAATGAGAATTGCTCTGCAGTGCTCTTAAGGAAATTGCCAACCAAGCTTGGTGATCCGGGTCGTTTCTTAATCCCTTGCAACTTCCCGGGAGTAGAGATTTGCATGGCCCTAGCCGATCTAGGTTCCAGTATTAACTTAATGCCCTTAAGCATTTCGAAGCAATTATCTCTCCCTGAGCTAGTCCCCACCAAAATGACTTTGGAATTAGCTAACCGTACGGTTGCTTATCCAGTGGGGATAGCCGAAGACGTCTTTGTAGGAGTCGACAAATTCATTTTTCTTACCGATTTCGTCGTCGTTAACTACGATATAGACCCTCGTGTGCCATTAATTGTTGGTCGTCCATTCTTGAGGACCAGTCGCACTCTCATCAATTTTAAAGCCGGTGAGCTTATCATGAGAGTGGATGACGATAAAATCGTTTTCAACATGGGAAAGCTTTCTAAACAGCCTTATTCATACGAGAGTGTTAATTGTATTGACGTTCTTGATGAGGCTTGTGAAGAACACTTCAAAGATACTTGTAAAAGTATTCCTACCTCTCTTCCCAATGTTGAGACCGTTTCCTCTATTGATTCATAACTATCTCTATTTGGAGAAAGTGATTTCCTTTTGAAAGATTTGGAAGCCACCATGGGAGATGTGAACTTAGAACATGACGATTCTCCCACCGACTGGGATGAAGATCTTCGCCTCATTGAGAACCTTCTTAAAGAAGACAATATTTCTCCACCATCTCCCAAGGATATTGCTATCGATGCACCGACTTTGAATACGCCTCCCATCGAAAATCCTCCGGATTTAGAACTTAAGGAGTTGCCGCCTCATCTCGAGTACGTGTTCCTTGAAGAAAAGAAGAAGTCGCCCGTCATCATCGCGAAGGACTTGAAAGAAGAAGAGAAATCTCGCCTCATCGCCGTGCTTAAAGATCATAAGAAGGCATATGCTTGGAAAATTTCCGATATCCGCGGAATTGATCCAAACTTTTGTACTCACAAGATTCTCATCAAAGATGACTTTAAACCCGCAATCCAGAGCCAAAGAAGGGTTAATCCTCACATTCATGACGTCATCAAACAAGAAATTATCAAACTTCTTGATGCCGGCCTGATTTACCCTATCTCGGATTCGCCTTGGTTATGTCCCGTCCATTGTGTGCCTAAGAAGGGCGGAATAACCGTTGTTCCCAATGAACACAACGAGTTGATTCCCACTCGTCTCGTTACTAGGTGGAGAGTTTGTATTGACTATCGCAAGCTCAATGATGCCACAAGAAAAGATCACTTTTCTCTTCCTTTCATGGATCAAATGCTCGAGCGTCTAGCTGGTAATGACTATTACTGCTTTTTAGACGGTTTCTCCGGGTATTTTCAAATTCCCATCGATCCCAAAGACCAAGAAAAGACCACATTCACTTGTCCCTATGGAACATTTGCTTACAAACGTATGCCTTTTGGTTTATGCAATGCTCCTGGGACGTTCCAAAGATGTATGATGGCTATCTTCCATGACATGGTTGAAGAAACTATGGAAGTCTTCATGGATGATTTCTCGGTTTATGGCGACTCTTTCTCTGCTTGCCTTGCCAATTTAGAACGTATGCTTAAGCGGTGTGAAGACACTCGCCTTGTTCTTAATTGGGAAAAATGTCATTTCATGGTAAAAGAGGGCATCGTGCTAGGACACAAGATCTCAAAAGCCGGTCTTGAAGTGGACTGTGCTAAAGTCGATGTTATTTCTAAGTTGCCTCCACCTTCAACCGTGAAGGGTGTGAGAAGTTTCCTCGGTCATGCGGGCTTCTACCTTCGCTTTATCAAAGATTTTTCTAAAATCGCTCGCCCGATGACCCACCTCTTGGAAAAGGATGCTCCTTTTATCTTTTCCAACGAGTGTATTGAAGCCTTCAACCTTCTTAAGGATAAGCTAATTAAGGCACCGGTTTTGGTTACCCCTAATTGGGAGCTGCCTTTCGAGTTGATGTGCGATGCTAGCGACTTTGCTATTGGTGCGGTTTTGGGCCAAAGAGTGAACAAACACTTCCAACCAATCCATTACGCTAGCAAGACAATGACGGTGGCTCAGTTGCATTACACGCAACCGAAAAAGAGCTTTTAGCTGTTGTCTCTGCTTTTGAAAATTTTCGCCCCTATCTTGTCCTTTCCACCAAAATCGTTTATACCGATCATTCCGCGTTGAAGTACTTGCTAACTAAACAAGATTCCAAACCAAGACTTCTTCGCTGGGTTTTGCTACTTCAAGAATTTAAAATCGAAATTCGTGATAAGAAGGGAGCTGAAAACCTATCCGCGGATCATCTCAGTAGACTTGAGGATCCTTATCAAGGGGATCATCCAAACAAAGAGATCAATGACTCTTTTCCCCTGGAGACCTTAATGTCTATCAACACGAATTCTGATGAAACCCCGTAGTTTGCGGACATTGCAAACTACTTGGCGGGTGGAATTCTCGTTGACGGGCTAACATCCCAACAAAAGAAGAAGTTCTTCAAAGACATTAAGACTTACTTTTGGGATGACCCGTATCTATTCAAACAATGTGCTGATTTGATTATTCGCCGATGTGCTGATGGACCGGCCGCTTTAGACATTCTTGAAGCTTGCCACAAAGGACCCACCGGTGGTCACTTTGGTCCCAACTACACCGCCAAAAAAGTGTTTGACTCAGGATTTTATTGGCCCACCATTTATCGTGATGCTCACGAGATGGTTAAACATTGTGATGCTTGCCAAAAACAAGGCAATATCACAGATAAAGACGAGATGCCTCAGAAATTCATACAAGAATGTGAAATCTTTGATGTTTGGGGTATCGACTTTATGGGGCCATTCCCTTCATCTAAAGGAAACAAATACATCCTTGTAGCCGTTGACTACGTGTCTAAATGGGTTAAAGCCAAAGCTTTACCTACTAATGACGCAAGGGTGGTTTGTAACTTTTTGAAATCGTTGTTCCCTAGATTCGGTGTGCCTCGTGCCATTATTAGTGATCGCAGGACTCATTTTTGCAATGACCAATTCGCAAGAGTCATGGCTAAGTATGGTGTAAATCATCGTCTTTTCCACAGCATACCACCCACAAACTAATGGCCAGGCTGAAATCTCTAACCGAGGATTAGAGCAAATTCTTGAATGAACCATGGGAGAGCATCGTGCCTCATGGGCTGATAAACTTGATGATGCTTTGTGGGCTTTCCGTACCGCATACAAGACTCCAATTGGTTGTAAACCATATCGTCTCGTGTACGGGAAATCATGCCACCTCCCCATTGAGTTGGAGCACAAGGCTTACTGGGCCTTGAAGTGGGCTAATTTTGATATCAACAAAGCCGGTGACCTACGCAAGATCCAACTCAATGAGCTCAATGAACTCCGTAATGAGGCTTATGAAAATTCTTTGATCTATAAGGAAAAGACTAAGCACATTCATGACTCTAAGATTAAAAACCGAGAGTTCCAAGTTGGAGACAAAGTTTTACTCTGTAACTCTCGGTTGAAAATCTTTTCGGGCAAGCTGAAATCTCGTTGGTCCGGCCCATTCACCATTGCCCAAATTTTTCCATATGGTACTCTCGAGCTCGCTCAACCTAATGGACCTAATTTTAAGGTGAATGGCCAACGAGTGAAGTTGTACTTTGGTGAGGACATCTCTCATGAGATGATTCCATCCCTCACCACGTTTCCCATGAACTAATTTTGGGTCAAGTCAGGCTCGTGACTCGGTTATAAAAAACAAGCGCTCCTCGGGAGGCAGCCAGAGTATCTATCCTTTTCCGTTTTAACCTCCTAAGTGTAGGGGGGCCTCTACAGTTTTTTTGTGTTTGTGTGGTGATGTGATTACAGGGATGAATGCACTCTTGGAATCTCTGAAGAACCGTGCTCCCGTGTTATCCGCAATCCGGTTCTATCTCTCAACTATCGTGATTCAATTTTCTTCATACTCACATTTGAAATTGATCACGTTAGTCGTCTCTTCCTTAGCTTGATTTAACCAACGTGTACAATGTTATAAGTGTAGGGGAGACTTTTCCCACATGCTTAAACATTGAGAACAATGTTTATCTTAAGTGTAGGGGGACTTCTATCGAAGTTTTAAGTGGACTTTTCCATGAAAATGCCTTCATTTAACCGGAAAATCATCTTTTTCAGCATTTTTCTAATTTTTAATTAACTTTGGCCAGATAGTCGTAATTTTTAAATTTTTATCGTTGCTTTCATATGTATATATCCCGCAATAAAGTCAAAAATATTAATAAAGTGGTGTAGCTAGTTTTGAAATCTTTGACATATTAGGCCCGTTGCGATTATTTTGACTCAACCCGAATAGACTTATCCAAGTTTATTCTAGCTAGTATCCTTAACCATGTAGACCTTAATTGGTTTATTAGGCTAAGCATCCACGAGTCTCATTACTTGAGATTTTAAATTGTGGAGAACGAGAAATGATAGAGTCAATTATAAGTCGGTATTCTTGCACAAGCACACTTGGTGTGATTATCTGCCTATTCTCCCATCACTTGCTAATAATTTATCTGCAATAATTAAGGTCGTACGATTTGAAAAGTTACTTAGCTTCAAGCCCAAGATCATTTAAAAGTTGCTCGGTAATGATAAGAGTTCATAGCCAAGGCATAACTTATGAAGCGGGGCGCGAAGATTGGCGAGTCCGAAAAGGCCCTAACAAGGCATGAGGATTCAATCTTATTGCTAAAGATCCAAGGTGATGTGAAAATCATTATTCCCAAAATCAATATGAAGGATCAAGACTCACGACGAAAAGCAATCAACTCCCATAAAGATCATGGAGAAGTCTATCCGAAAAGACCCTAACAAGGTATGAGGATAAATAGATCCAAGTCCGAAAAGGAGGCGGATCGTTGCATCTCAAAATCCTAATTAGATATTGAAGAAATAATCATGAAGTCGTGGTCAACAAAGTTGGAGTACCCCTCAAAAGTCTCCAAGTGAAGAAACTCTATTAACGAAGAGAAGACCATTATCTCAAGAATGTCTCTCGAAGATATGAAGTATGAAGTACATGCCAAATATCGGCCCGAGAAAGGTCTCAAATCGTGAAGCGAGTTATGCCAAGATATGAACTTTTTGATATCCCGAGAAGCAGTTTTAAGAGATTTGGTCCTTTAGCTAACTATTGATCAAATCGTCCTACTTTGCTTTCAACCTAAATAAACTATCGAAATAAGTCCAAAAATGCATCTTCATGATCATTCTAAGACAAAAATAAAATATAAGAGATACACCTAGGAATAAGGGAGTTTAAGCATATAATTAAGCCATGTGTGTAAGTGTTTGATTTGCTAACTTATAATAACAATGATCTCGTTTTTAAGCTTAGTTTGGGGAACGTGAAACTTGAGGGTGATAAATCTTCGCAGCACCAAAGCCCTAATGTAAGTCCTTGATATCTTTGCAAGTTATTTCCATGTAGCTATTTTCAAGTGAAAATGGTTTTCTATCCTTTTGTTTCTTTTAAAGTTTTAATTTCTCTTAGTACTTTAATTTTTGTTTTAGTAGCATGTTAATAAGGCCAAGGTTGATTGATTATGAGAAAAGTGTTAACTTGCTTTATCACTAAGCATTGCATGAGGGCATGGCAATGGTTAAGTGTAGGGGATTTGATAAGTGTGAAAACACCCATCCTTTTACCACATATTTCTTGCTAAAACGAGACCAAAACGCGTGTTTAATATCATTTGTTTGGAATTATGCGTGGTTTTTGTGTTTATTGTGTTTTCAGATTCAACCGGATTAATATTGAAGAAAACATGGGATTGCACGGGTTTTATCGAAGAAAAAGACTCAAGACGAAGTCTATTGTCCAAGAGATGCAAAAGATTTGAAGTCAATGGGCCTGTTTGAATATTTATCGAAGAAAAGGACCAAAGATGGGAGATTTACATATGTCGAAGAAACTCAAGTCTATTAAACGAAGAGATTAAAAGACGAGTTGAATTTAATCGTCGACAAATCCCGAATCAAAATCGAAAACGTCAGCTTTTCTAAAAAGACGAGAAGACAAGAAGAAAGGGAGAAAGCCCACTCACCAACCAAATGGAAGACCTATATAAAGAGATCCCCTCACACAATTTAGCAAGTTTTAGTTTTTTGTTTTTCTCTCTTTTTCTTCTTGTTCGTAGGTATCACCAACACCATTAGGGTGTTTGGTGACTTCATTTTCTTGATTTAATCTTTAATCTTGTAAGTTCTTAATCTTTCCCTTTGATTGTTTAAACCTTAATCATCAATATAATCTTTCCATTTCATCTTGTTCATCTTGTTCTTTGATTCAAAGTTTTAAAGTTATTACTTAGTTGATTTTGATCTTCAAAAGTAAGTAGGTTTTGTGTTTTTAATGATTTGATATGTTGTTTATGGTTAGTAGATGATCATTGGTTAGTTTGGTTTAAACCTTTTGGTTTATTTGGCTTATTTTGATCAAAATCATCTTCCCCTGTTTTTGTTTCTGTTACTGTTCTTCATTTCCCCAGTTATTCTGGATCAACATTGTCTATTCGGAATATCCTATATTCCGCATAAGCCATTTCTTCTGCATAGCCTTTTATTCCGAATAGCAATTTATTCCGAATAGCCTCATTATTCCGGATAGCTTTTTTATTCTGCATAAGCATTGTATTCTGAGTAGAACTTTATTCCGAATAGCCTATTTATTCCGGATAGCCTAATTATTCCGGATGGCCATTTATTCCGGATAGCAATTTATTCCGAGTAGCCATTTATTCCGGATAGCCATTTATTCCAGATAGCACCTTATTCCGAGTAGCAAATTTATTCCGGATAGCCTTTCATTCCGGATAGCTTAATTATTCTGAGTAGAACCTTGTATTCCGAATGGATCTATTATTCCGCATAGACTTATATTCCGGATAGAGCATTTCTTCAGTTATTCCACATCAACAACATTATTTCGAATCAAGCAAGTTTTCAGTGAGGTTATTTTACTGCTTTATCGTTTAATTGTTTAATTTTAATTCAAGTTTTATTTCGTTAACTGTTTTTTGTTTAAATCTTTATTTACTTCATTCATTTACCTTTTTAGTAGAATAGAAAACCAAACCCCCTATTTGTCACCAATAACAATCATTCCACTTTGAGCTGTGATCAATTCGAGAAGATTCCGTGAATTAATCTGAACCCCATACTAAATCTCTTGTATCAATGGACTATTATTAACTCCCAATACTTGATACAAATCAACACATTTCTCCCAAATATGCATGTGTAGCCGTGTATATGAGCATGCTTACACATCCATAATAACTTGCTAACTTGCAAGCTATCACAAACAATAACCAAAAGTACACTATGCCTTACATACACCATACCTAGTCCATACACAATACACTATTTAGTGTCAATCTTGTCCCCCTTTGACTCTTGAAAACACACGGCTAGAGCACAACAAAGGAAGAGAAACAAGTTACTAGTTTTGGCATGTGTCTAATATCACACCATATCTAGCAAAGATCTACCATGTATCTTCCAAGGATTCATAGTACTAGAAATAGATACACATGATCTTTCTAAATCCTAATATATCCGAATATCCCCAAGATTCAAAAAACACACACCCACACACAACATAAAACACTTGAACTTCCTCACTTAACTCTCTCAAACTCACGGCTCATTTACTATCATCACCAAAAATCCTTCAAAGTCCATTTACTAAGGCAATTTATGTCTCTTTCATCCTAAATACTAATCATTGTTACTCCTACAACAAGCTTGATCTCCAAGACAACTCCAAGGGTACTCACTAAGCTCATAGGTCACGGCTAGGTTTTGTTACAAGCATTCACCATTGTTGAAACCAAGATCAAGTTACTAGTAGTTCACTTATCCACTCGTAGAACTATCTAAACAAGTAAGTATCATGAAACCTATTCTTTCTATATACTTCATTTCCATACACTTGAACATATATATACATCTCACTAGTAAAACTTAACCTAAAAACAAATATAAGCAAACCTAGATCATATTAGGTCACGGCTTAAAAATGGTGTATCACTTTATGTGATGAAAATCTTGTTAACTATGATGACCACAATCTCATGAACATGCTTAAGTAGAAAAATCATGAAAACCTATGCATGTTTATATCTAGACGTGGGGTTATCCTTATTGTTTAGTGTGATGAATAACTTTGTAATATTGATATAAACCTAGAAAACATTAGATCTAGGTAACTAACTAAAAATGTTAACTAGTTGCCTTAATGGATTATTAAGCCCACTATTTAAGCCTTACAGAAACTAGGAGCCCATTAAACACATTAAGCCCACCAGAATAATCTTACTTAAAATAAACTTTATTTTTATTAAATAATGATATTATAAAACTTTTGGTGTGAAAAATATGATTTTACAAACTTTCGGTTTAAAAGTGAGATCTATTAAAGTTTCAGACTAAAAATGTAAATATAAACTTTTAGATTGATTTTGTAAATTTAATAAGCTTAGGGACTTAAATGGTCATGTTTAGAAACACATTTTAACAAAAGTTAAAACCTAAGGACCTACTTTGTAATTTGTCGAGAGTTAAGGGTGGTTTGTTAAACCATTCGAGACTTGAATCAAAGTAGGAGGACTCAATTTGTAATTATTGTAAGTTATGTGTAGTTGTGTAACTTGGTTAGAACCTTAGGGACCCTTTTTGACACTTTCCAAGATTATTAGGAGCCCTAGGGGCCTTTCTTGCCAAGCTAGCTAAGTTATACAAGCCCTAATAAAACCCTAGGGACCATTATGGCATATACCGAAACTTAATTGGTGCCCTAGGGGGCGTTTGTGAAACATTTCCTAACCCTAACCCTAACCGTATAATACAAGGACTAAATATGGCAATACTTGGAACTTTTACAAGCCCTAGTTACACGTGTAACTAGGGAGGGACTATTTTTGCAATTACTTGAAAATTTTACAAACCCTAGGGGTATTATGGTAATTAACCGCGGGTAATTATATAAATCGAGGGACTAAAATGTAAAGTTCATAAACTATAACAAACCCTAATTTACTATATAAATATACCCAATATTAAAAACGTAAAACTTAAATAAATACAACACTAGTTATTTTTCCAAACTTATAATTTAATAACTATACACACTTCGGGAATGTTCGATTAAATTAAAATGTTATACATTTTTATAAACGTTATTTATACATGTTATATAAAATAAATATGGTTAACTTATAAAAATAAATATATTTATTATATTTATTTCTTTTCACTTTAAATATATATATATATATATATATATATATATATATATATATATATATATATATATATATATATATATATAGATATATATATATATATATAACTTCCTTTTATAAATATTTAAATTACTCTATCAACGATACAAGTACGAGAATATTAATTAAACAAATTAATTAATTAAACGATACTATTTATTTTACACTTAAAAATAAATACTTCTATAACTTGTAAAACGATAAACTAAACTACAAATATCGTAATAAAATGCTTAAAACCAGTATAAGCATGCACAGACTTGTTCTGAAACTTTTATGCATTATGTTATGCATTTACTGAGACCTTATATTTATTTAGCTTGTTGACTGTATCGTGAGCATCACATCAGATTTTCTTGTGACTTATTGTTGTACTAGTGAGGTGAGTTCATGGCCCTACTTTGTATATTGACAAACTTTTAAAGCCATTTATGGGGAAGAAAACATGCAACATATTTTATTGATGGACATAAACTGAACTACGAAACCTTTGATTACATTTGCGTATTGTAGATGAACCCGCATGACCCCTGCATCTGAAACTGTTAAAATTGTTGAATTGTCTAAATGTATAAATAGATCTATTTGAGATTGACCATCCCCATCTGGGTGAGTAGCGCTCACTGTGCCTAGGCCAGGACAACAGATATTTAACATGTAGAAACATTATATTGGGTGCATTTTTATTAATTCGAAGGGTCCTCATTCGTTGTGGACTTAACGTGTCAAGTATCAGTTTCGGGCAATAGGGAATGTAATTACCTTTATGTGTTGATGCTATGTGCATTACTACTTCAGTGAATTTTTATTGTCCAAACTCATTTTATTAAACCTGTGAATTCACCAACTTTATGTTGACTCTCTAAGCATGTTTTCCCAGGAAACTAAAGCAGGTATTGACGTGCATGGAATCAAGCATCATGATAGGCTGCATTTATAGAGCTTGTCTGGGGTTTTATAAATTGGGAATGATTTCAACAACTGAATAATGTTTAAGACAATTTTAATAATATTTGCACTTTTATTCATGTAATAAATGTAATGATAATCTTTTATCTGTTGCTCTACATACTATCTGCTGTTGATCCACGTCACGTGACAGCCAAATATTATTTCCGCTGCAATTGACCAATTTGGGGGTGTCATAATTAAGGTTGCCCATTTTTAAGCACTATATGGTCGAAAGTGTCGTTCACCTGTGTGCTGGGCAGAAGTAGGTGAATTTCAGCTCACTAGACCAAAGTTAATCCAGAAGACTATAGACAAGATCGTTCTCATAAAGCAAAGAATCCAAGCTTCTCGCGATCGACAAAAGAGCTACGCGGACCGGAAACGCAAACCTATGAAATTTGAATTAGGTGACCATGTCATGCTCAAGGTATCACCTTGGAAGGGTGTTGTACGCTTCGGTAAACGTAAAAAACTGAATCCATGTTATGTTGGCCCTTTCAAAGTAATAGCCAGGATCGGGGAGGTAGCTTATCGTTTAGAGTTGTCGCAACAGTTGAGCCGGGTACACTCTACTTTTCACGTGTCTAACCTGAAGAAGTGCTATACTGAAGAACCATTAGCTATACCATTGGAAGGAGTTCAGTTTGACGACAAACTCCAGTTCATAGAAGAACCAGTAGAAATCATGGAGAGGACGGTTAAGAAATTGAAACGCAATCGCATCCTGTTGATCAAAGTACGTTGGAACTCGAGGAGAGGTCCTGATTTCACTTGGGAACGAGAAGACTCGTTCAAAACCAAGTACCCACACTTGTTCACCTGACCTGTGACTTTATCTTAAGCTTTGAGGACAAAGCTAAAATAACGGGATGGTGCTGTAAAACCTCTGATTTTCTCTTATTGACTTTGTCAACTGTTGTACTCACTATTTTGGGAATCTTTAAAATTCCACTTTTATATGACTTATTAATAATCATATCCTTTTGTCATACTATTATTTCTTATTTATTTGTACATTTATATGAACCTTTAGTCTTTACTGACTACGTTGTCAATTGACTGGCCACATGATTGAACAAGGACTCACCACCTCAGCACACACTTTTGATAAACTGTAACATTATTTACTTAATTTATTAAGTACCTGGATTTATATTTATATGTATATATTTACATATACCTCATACTATGAACAAACACCTATCACTTTAATACAATGTACATTATTTCACATTGTCATTTATTTATTTTGTTCAAGTAAAATAACTATAATGATATACTCATTATATACTTTCACCGAGTGATCTAAAGGTTTAACCAAAATACCTAGAAACTTAACAAATATCTACACTATAATACATGGACTATTATTAACTCCCAATGTTTGATTCAAATCAACACATTTCTCTCAAATATGCATGTGTAGCCGTGTATATGGGAATGCTTACACATCCATAATAACTTGCTAACTTGCAAGCTATCACAAACAATAACCAAAAGTACACTATGCCTTACATACACCATACCTAGTCCATACACAATACATTATTTAGTGTCAGTCTTGTCCCCCTTTGACTCTTGAAAACACACGGCTAAAATACACAAGTGGAAAGGGAAATACATTTTCTAATTTAGGCATGTGTTTGCAAATCCTACAACATATCTTACAATATCTAAGTGTATCAATCCAAGATACATAGTACTAGAATTAGATACACAAGATCCCCATTGTATCTCACTAGATCTGAATATAACTTGAATCTCACAAACACACACAACACAAAACACTTGAACTTACTCATTTCACTCTCTCAAACTCACGACTCATTTACTATCATCACCAAAATCCTTCAAATTTCATTTACTACTTCATTTACTAAGGCAATCTATGTCTCTTTCATCCTAAATACTAATCATTGTTACTCATACAACAAGATTGATCTCCAAGACAACTTCAAGAGTATTCACAAGCCTCATAAGTCACGGCTAGGTTTTGTTAAAAGCATTCACCATTGTTGAAACCAAGCTCAAGTTACTACTAGTTCACTTATTCACTCCTATAACTATCTAACAAGTAAGTATCATGAAACCTATATTTTCTATATACTTCATTTTCATACACTTGAACACTATATATACATCTCACTAGTAAAATTTAACCTAAAAACAAATCTATGCAAACCTAGACCATATTAGGTCACGGCTCAAAAATGGTGTATCACTTTATGTGATGAAAATCTTGTTAACTATGGTGACCACAATCTCATGAACATGCTTAACTAGAAAAATCATGAAAACCTATGCATGTTTAATTCTAGACGTGGGGCTTACCTCATTGTTTAGTGTGATGGATAACTTTGAAACATTGATAAAAACCTAGAAAGCACTAGATCTAAGTTACTAACTAAAAATGTTAACTAGTTACCTTAATAGATTATTAAGCCTACTATTGAAGCCTTATAGAAACTAGGAGCCTATTAAACCCATTAAGCCCACTAGGATAATCTTACTTAAAATAAACTTTATTTTTATTAAATAATGATATTATAAAACTTTTGGTGTGAAAATTTTGATTTTACAAACTTTAGGTTTAAAAGTGAGATCTATTAAAGTTTCGAACTAATAATGTAAATATAAACTTTCGGATTGATTTTGTAAATTTAATAAGCTTAGGGACTTAAATGGTCATGTTTAGAAACTCATTTTAACAAAAGTTAAAACCTAAGGACCTACTTTGTAATTTGCGGAGAGTTAAGGGTGGTTTGTTAAACCATTCGAGACTTGAATCAAAGTAGGAGGAATCAATTTGTAAATATTGTTAAGTTATGTGTAGTTGTGTAACTTGGTTAGAACCTTAGAGACCCCTTTTGACACTTTTCGAGACTATTAGGAGCCCTAGGGGCCTTTCTTGCCAAGCTAGCTAAGTTATACAAGCCCTAATAAAACCCTAGGGGCCATTATGGCATATACTGAAACTTATTTGGTGCCCTAGGGGGCGTTTGTGAAACATTTCCTAACCCTAACCCTAACCGTATAATACAAGGACTAAATATGGCAATACTTGGAACTTTTACAAGCCCTAGTTACACGTGTAACTAGGGAGGGACTAGTTTTGCAATTACTTGAAACTTTTACAAACCCTAGGGGTATTATGGTAATTAACCGCGGGTAATTATATAAATCGAGGGACTAAAATGTAAAGTTTATAAACTATAACAAACCCTAATTTACTATATAAATATACCCAATATTAAAAACGTAAAACTTAAATAAATACAACACTCTCCAAACTTATAATTTAATAACTATACACACTTTGGGAACGTTGGATTAAATTAAAATTTTATACATTTTTATAAACGTTATTTATATATGTTATATAAATTCAATATGGTTAACTTATAAAAATAAATATATTAATTATATTTATTTCTTTTCACTTTAAATATATATATAAAACATCCTTTTATAAGTATTTAAATTACTCTATAAGTGATACAAGTACGAGAATATTAATTAAACAAATTAATTAATTAAACGATACTATTTATTTTACACTTAAAAATAAATACTTCTATAACTTGTAAAACGATAAACTAAATTACAGATATCGTAATAAAATGCTTTAAACTAGTATAAGCATGCACAGACTTGTTCTAAAACTTTTATGCATTATGTTATGCATTTACTGAGACGTTATAATTATTTAGGTCGTTGACTGTATCGTGAGCATCACAATCAGATTTTCTTGTGACTTATTGTTGTACTATTGAGGTGAGTTCATGGCCCCACTTTGTATATTGACAAACTTTTAAAGCATCTTATGGGGAAGAAAATATGCAACATATTTTATTGATGGACATAAACTGAACTACGAAACCTTTGATTACATTTGCCTATTGTAGATGAACCCGCATGACCCCTGCATCTGAAACTATTAAAATTGTTGAATTGCCTGAATGTATAAATAGATCTATTTAGGATTGACCATCCCCATCTGGGTGAGTAACGCTCACTGTGCCTAGGCCAGGACAACAGATGTTTAACATGTCAGAACATTATATTGGGTGCATTTTTATTAATGCGAAGGGTCCTCATTTGTTGTGGACTTAACGTGTCAAGTATCAGTTTCGGGCAATAGGGAATTTAGTTACCTTTAAGTGTTGATGCTATGTGCATTACTACTTCAGTGAATGTTTATTGTCCAAACTCTTATCAAACCTGTGAATTCACCAACTTTATGTTGACTCTCTAAGCGTGTTTTCTCAGGAAACTGAAGCAGGTATTGACGTGCATGGAATCAAGCATCATGATAGACTGCATTTATAGAGCTCATCTAGGGTTTTATAAACTGGGAATGATTTCAACTACTGAACAATGTTTAATACAATTTTAATAACATTTGCACTTTTATTCATGTAATAAATGTAATGATAATCTTTTATCTGTTACTCTACATACTATCTGCTGTTGATCCACGTCACGTGACACCCAAATATTATTTCCGCTGCATTTAACCATTTTAGGGGTGTCACACCTTGATCCTAGAGAGTAACTCAGGTTCCACTCTAAGATTAGCCTATAAACTGTATTGTCCACGTACCAAGATCTCAATGTCAAGTCGCTCTAAGTCTCTTATAATTTCCTCCTCAATTTTAATGTCGTGTATCATTTCGGACTTTTTGCTAAGTGCATCTGCCACTACATTCGCCTTGCCAGGATGATACTGCAGATTAATGTCATAATCCTTCAACCTCTCTAACCATCTCCTCTGTCTCATGTTCAACTCACGTCAAGTGAAGATGTACTTCAAGCTCTTGTGGTCTGTGAAAATGTCACATGATTCTCCATACAAGTAGTGCCTCCATATCTTCAATGCAAACACGACTGCTGTAAGTTCCAAGTCATGCGTAGGGTAATTTTCCTCATAAGGCTTAAGCTGCCGTAAAGTGTACGCGATCACTTTCCCATGTTGCATGATAACACAGCCAAGTCCCTTCCCTGAAGCATCACTATAGATTTAAAATCCACCTGTACCAGATGGGAGAATAAAAATCGGTGTAGATACTAACTTCTGCTTTAGGTCTTCAAAGCTCTTATCTCTTTCTTTAGTCCAAACGAATTTCTCTCCTTTCCGCATCAGTTTGGTTAATGGTAGTGCTAAACGGGAAAAGTTCTCTACGTACCTACGGTAGTAACCAGCTAAGCCTAGGAAATTGTGAACTTCATTCGATGATGTCGGTCTTGGCCACTTGGTAATAGCCTCAACCTTTGTTGGATCCATGGTGATTCCTTCTGCTGATACAATGTAACCTAGGAACGCCACCTTGTCTAACCAGAACTCACACTTGGAGAATTTAGCATACACCTGCTTCTGGCGAAGAATCTGTAGTACTGTACGAAGATGGTCTTCGTGTTCCTCCTTGGACTTAGAGAATATCAGGATGTCGTCAATGAAGACAATGACAAACTTGTCCAGAAATTCATGGAAGATTCTGTTCATCAAATCCATGAACACAGCTGGAGCATGGGTAAGGCGAAATGGCATGACTACAAATTCGTAGTGCCCATAGCATATACGGAAAGCAGTCTTGTAGATGTCTTGCTCTTTAACCCGTAGCTGATGATAGCCCGACCTCAGATCAATTTTGGAGAAATGTTTGTCCCCTTGGAGTTGGTCAAATAAGTCGTCAATGCGTGGTAAAGGATACCTATTCCTGATGATGATCTTGTTGAGCTCACGGTAATCTATGCAAAGATGTATACTGCTGTCTTTCTTCTATACGAATAAGACCGGTGCGCCCCATGGAGATGTGCTCGGCAGAATAAGACCTCGTTCCAGAAGTTCTTGTAATTGGTCCTTCAACTCCTTCAGCTCTATGGGAGCCATGCGATAAGGAGCCTTGGAAATTGGCGCAACTCCTAGGATGAGCTCGATGTTAAACTCTACTTCACGTGCAAGTGGTATGCCCGGAAATTATTCTGGAAATATGTCTGGAAATTCTAACACTATTGGCTGATTCTGAATTGATGGAGATTCAGCATCCATGTCATGAATAGTAGCTAGATAGCCCTCGCAACCATGTGAAAGTAAAGCACATGCTTGCAGGGTTGATATGATTTGTACAGACCTTCCAGGTACGAACCCATTGTGAATGTACTCTAGTGCATTTGCATCAACGAAGATGACCCGATATGTATGACAGTCTATGGTGGCGTGATGTTTGGATAGCCAGTTCATGCCCAATATCATGTCAAAATCACTCATGTCCAGTGGAAGTGCGTCAACAGGACGAATCTTGTCGTCAAACTCTAGGGGAAGGCTCTTGTACACATGGCTTATGCGTACAGAGTCTCTTAAAGGCGTGGAAATGGTTATTACATTCTCTAATGGAATAGGGGATATCCTAACATTCTTAGCATAAGCAGTAGAAATGACCGAATGAGTAGCACCAGTGTCAAATAAAACACATGCAGCTTGACCATACATATATAAGATTCCAGTGATGGTACATGTAGACTTGTTAGCCTGATCGCGAGAAGTCGTGTAAACGCGTCCACTAGTAGGAGGCGGCTTGGAATCAGCATGTCCAGATGTGCCCTCCATCTCGCCCTTGCGGCAGTCCTTCATGCAATGACCAGTAAGGCCACACTTGTAGCATGTGTCGCTGTCGCAGTGACATAGCCCTGGGTTCCTATGGTTGCAGGTAGTGCAAAGAGGATGAGTATACCCTCCAGCAGGTGCCCTTGTTGGCTGGGAGCCTGTTAAGAACAGTATACATGAGACATGGTTTATAGGTACAAAAGGACAATGCTGAAAATAGTAAGATGTAATACCAGTAATAGTTGGACGGTTAGGCTGTGAACCTCTTGGTTCTGGTCCCTCCTGTTACCATGATTCCTGGTAGAAGATTGCTAATGTGTCAGAATTATGAAATATTGCATGTAACATAAGAAAATAATTAAGTGTAAGGACCTTCTGTTGTTGGAGTTTCCAGCGTTGTTACGATAATTATCATTACCGCCACGCCTATCCGTAGCAGAACGATCGTGAGTCTGACCGTTTCCCTTGGGCTGAGTAGGTTGTTGCTGGGTAGCCGGCTAAGACCCGTCCCCAGTCTTCTGCCTGAAAGATGCAGTATAAGGAGAGATAAATATTAGATAATATTGAAGGAATTCAGAATGGCCACCGCTGAATAACGAATATTTACCTCTTCTCGGGTCTCTCTGCTTCCCCGAACTCTTCTCTTTCTTGCAGCATCTCCAGCTTACGTGCTGCATCGGCAACTTGTGCCACCGTGTTGAAGGTAGTGCCCTCCAAATTATTGGCAATCGTTAGAAAAAGGGCCCAACAAAAATGGTGTGCTTGCTCTTCAGCAGTGTCCGCTGCTGCTCTCAGAACACCAGCGAACCGAAGGAAACGCTGCATGAAATCGTTGTTGTTTTCCTCAGCTCGCTGCCTATTTGCGTAGTATTCTCTCATGAGTATATTCCTTCCCTCCGCGGGGAAGATATGTGGTGGAGGAGGATAGTTGTCGTTTTGGTGAAGGATATCCTACAAATCTGCATTGGCAGCTGCAACCATCTCTCGGACATTGTGTGTATTTACCATCTGACAGTATCACATAAAATACATGATTAAACTGATCAAAACATAAAATATATACATGAAAAAAAATGTATACCAATAAATCATGAGAAAATTTATTGTTGGAAATACGTTTTTCGTATATAGAAAGTCTCGGTCACTCCAACAATATAGTTATAGGCTAGTAGTTGTGTTTAAGTTACTTTTATTAAATAGCCCGACCCATGAGCATGTTCATGGGCCGGAGGCCCAAGTCCATTAAGGACTTGGGTATATAAGCCTCTTTCTACCATGGAAAGAGGTGTTGGTTGTTTCATTTCTCAATTTGATAATACATAATTTCTTTCATTTCTCTCTATAAGTTTCTCTCTCTAGAAAACATCAACCCTCTTGATTCATAAAGATTATCATTGTTCTACAATTGGTATCAAGAGCATGGGATGAAATATAGGTTGGTTTTCGTGTTGTGTATGCTTTCTTAAGCATTTCGTAGTTTTTGAGTGTTTCTTGCCGAAACATCAAATTGTTTTTCGTGTTTGTTTGTGTTTTCTAAGTCGTATACCTTCTTCAATAGTGTTGTAGTGATTTTGGTATCTTGGTTTTGGTTAAAAACACAAACTTTCTTGGATCAAACGTTCAAAACTTCTTGGTTTTTCATCATTCCGAAATTCTAGCAAAGGTCTCCATCGGAAAGTACAAGTGTTTGAGGTTTGATCGCAATAACCTTTTGGTTATACTTTGCGATCACTGGATTACAATACCTTATTCTGACGCGACATTCCGATCGTGCATTGCGATCTGGGATTCCGACGGTTTTTAAGGAATTTTGAGTCGTTACTCTGCCAAATTTGTTTTAGCCATATTTCGGTCTGAACATTCCGACGGTACATTGCGATCTAAGCATTCCGACAGGTTTACATTGCGATCTAAGCATTCAGATAGTGTGACATTCCGATCTAGACATTCTGATACCAGCAACATTCCGACAGAAAAGAGTATTCCGACAGAAAGCAACATTCCGACAATTGCACATTCCGATAGAACTTGTTTTTGGATACTTAGAGGATTTTTTCTATCTTGCATTAATTTGGTAATTTGGTAAATTTCAAAAGCAAACACAACAAAAAGATAACAACATCTTTCATTTAACAACACAAAAACACATAACCTTATTTCATTGTTCGATCATTTTTTATAATCTTTTTTCAAGGGATCATAAAATGAATTCACATTCATATATGCCAACAATGACTTCGCTTACCGATATCTCAATCATTTCGGGTACCGATACTCGCCCACCTTTACTCATCAAAGATTTATTTGAAGCATGGCAAGGTCGCATGACAACGTACATCATGGGCAAACCCAGTGGTCGACTTATGCTTCAATCAATTGAAAAAGGTCCATTAGATTGGGGAGAGGTTACAATCAACAATGTGACAAGGGCAAGGGAGTATCATGAGTTAACCGATGCTAACAAAATCATTGCAGATACAGATGAAAGGGCTGTTCAGACAATTCTTCAAGCCCTTCCACCCAATATCTTTAGAATGGTAAGTGAACATAAAGTGGCAAAGGATCTTTGGGATCGACTAGCTGTTTTGTTACAAGGGACATCTCTAACTAAGCAAGAACAAGAGTGTCAATTTGTAAAACACGCATGCTTTTACCATGAATAGTACCATTAAGATCGTAGGTACTAGATTAAAACTTTCCTCGTATAGTATGTTTATGTTCACGTATAAGAATTTTAAGTATTACGTACGTGTTAGAACACGATAAGTATTTATTACGTATGAACACACGATAATTATTCAAATAATAATTATAATCCCGAACATGCGATCATGAAATCATGAACGTAATTTAATCACGAGCTAATATTATTTACGTATATATATTTATTACGAACACGAATAAATATATTAAGTCACGGTTAATAATTAATTAAAACACGTAAAACACGAACACGATAAAATACGAGAACACACTATAATATTTAGACTCGAGAAAAGTACGGGTTACACCATGTGGGCCCCATACCACGAAATTAGGAAGGAAAATGGGCTTATCCCATCAATTTTTACTAAACAAGAAAAAATGAGAAAACTTGTTTCATTTTAACAAAATCTAGAAAATAAGTAAAAACCCTAGCCTCCTTTTCTCTCCTTTTTTTTCCTTTGGCCGCCGGTTTGTATCATCACCACAAGGGTGATTGGGTTGATTTTGGTGTTGACTATTATCAAAGAACATTAGTGTGTTCATACTCCTTGATTCACGCATTCGGTAAACCTTAAAACCCTTTTCTTTTAATCTTTTATTTTATTTTTACACATGAACTTATAAGGGTTTTGTTTTAATATGATTTTCATGTTATTAAATCGAGGGGGTAAATGTTTTGATCTTTTAGGGTTGTTGGTTGTGGCCGACGCATGAACCGAGCCCATATGGGTTTCAGCTTGATTTAATCCACACCACCGAGACCACAAGGTCTCGGTATGGTGATGGTGGTCCCACGGCAGCAGCCAAAACAAGGGAACCCCGACTTGGTTCGGGGTATGGTGTTGATTACGGGTCCGGTTCATGGTTTCTAGTCACGATCCGGTTCATGGTTTATTTTAAGGTTATGTTTTAATAATCATATGGTAAAATTAAATTAATAAAATATGACAAGATTAATTTAATAAAACATGACTTAGGGTATAATTTAATTATTAGATCATGGAATTTTAACCTAAGTATTTATTTTCTAGACTTTATAATTAATTAATTATTAAAAACCATGGCTATAATTAATTAATTAACATGACTTAGGTTATATTATTAATAATTAATAATACATGTTTTAACCTAAGTATTTAACTTTATTTAATTAAAAACATGATATATTTAATTAAATACTTTTAACCTATAGTTTATTTAAATTACATGTAATAATTAATAAACTATACCTTATATCATTATGACTTAGAAAAATAATCAGAAAACACTTAAGCTTATATACTTAGCTTATTTAACCAGCTTATATCTATTTATGCAGACTTTCTATTTTTAGAAACTTATTTAATTAAGGCAGCTAATCTATTTATGGAAACTTTCTATTTTTAGAAACTTATTTAATTAAGGCAGCTAATCTATTTATGGAAACTTTCTATTTTTAGAAACTTATCTATTTTAAGCAGTAATTCTATTTTTGGAAACTTTCTATTTTTGGAAACATTCTATTTTTGGAAACTTTCTATTTTTGAAAACTTTCTATTTTGGAAACTTTCTATTTTTGGAAGCTTTCTATTTTTGGTAACTTTCTAATTTAGGAAACCTACTATTTTTAGAAAGTTACTTATTATTACACAGTAAGTATAATAACACATGAAATACAAGAAGACATAAACATAATAGACAGAATATAAGATAACCATAGTTTAAAGCTTAAAACAGTAAAACATGACATGAACGTATAAAATAAGCTAAGACATGACATAAAACCGGTTACGTATTTAGTAACCAGATACTTATACACGTATGTATTTATGTAGCATTAGTGATACCGAAGTAGGACTCTCCTCGGTTTGTCTTCTTCGTTCACTGGACATAAGGTACGGATTCCCGTCCTTTCAGTATGGACATTCTTTCCTTATTAGGATTCCCTGTATGCAGCCAAATGTTTTCTCGTAGTATAAGTTTATATGTTTGATTTGCTTATGTTTAATTTAGAATACCTATAGCCATATACATGCATGACCAGTTTCACCTAATTATGGAGGAACCATAACCATAACACTAGAGGCACTGGTGTTATGACTTCACCACGGCGGAGTGATTGCTCGTGGCGTCCCTTCAGCTTTTGGCCATATTATTATATTTATCATGTGGGGCGTATGGGTGCATCCTAGTTACATGTTTTCAGCAGATTACTCAGTGTGAATGTGGTGTGTGCCTTGCATCCTTCACAAGGAGTTGATCCCTCCTACCCAAACCAGTATATTAAATTAGAGGCAGCCCCTCTAATTTGCATGATGAGGTCACCCCTCCAAGTATTCATGCACGGTGGATTTTCATGACCTATATTGGCTAATGGTAAAATATGTTAAACAGTTTTCATAAGATAAACATAAGGCTTTTCAAAACTATAAAACCAGTTTTATGAACATGTTCCAGGTTTTCCAGGACTTATACATTTCCGCTGCTATTAAGTCTTTATTATGTTTTATTCATTTATACTATGTCTATATCCGTGCACTGAGCGTTTTTCTCAGTCGTTACTTTCCTTTCCATGTCCCAAAACGGCAGGTACCCTAGGAAAGACTCAAGCATTTGGAGGACGTGCGTAGGATGGAAGCTGCTAGAGACTTCTTTTCCTTTTTGCCTTCATATACTTATGCTTGTTTAGTCTTTCATTCATTTCTTTTGCTTATTATGTTTTGGGCTTATGTTTGGGAACCGATGCTTGATTCCGGTTATCCCTATGGTCATGTAATGTTTTAGACATTTATCCTTGTATGCTTTGATGACACTCCATAATTACGCGTGACATTCCATTATCAAAATGGGGTGTTACAATTATGGTATCAGAGACAAGGCTTCGACCTGTAGGCTCTAAAACTCGACCTGTGACTAGTGGGTAGTCACCTGGAGCTTCCTAAGTCAACGTTTGTTATTCTACGTATTGATGTTTTCAGCGCATTGTTGTTTTAACCATGATGTTTTCAGCACCTTAAGGTTTTAACCTTGATGTTTTCATCGATATTGTTTTACTAATATGGATGGACAACCGTCATTCATATGTAGTTATGTGTCATTGTTTCATGTATAATGTTCCTCGTGAACTGTGGCTATGTGGAATGAACCCCAATAGTTCATAATTAGTCACATAAATTTTTTTTCTAACAAGTTTTGACAGATGAGTTTCATTTATTTATGTTTCATGTATCATTGTTGCGGGGATTATGACTAAGTAATGGTTGGTACAGGACTGGCCCTATTTAGTCGCATGTGCTTTTATCGAAACTTTTAACTTTGGGACCGACCCATAGGCGTCCCCTCGCACATATAAAGGTTTTTATAAACTACATTATACATTCATGCACTGTTTTTTTTCATGCATAAAATTTTTCTCATGATTTATTGGCATAAAATTTTTTATGTCCCCTCATAAGTTACTATGTTTTTATGTCAAGTATGTTTTCATACTGTCATGATTAACTTCAGTTTCATGCTGATTATGTTATACACTCCTTCATGATAAATTGTTTCATGTTTCTTCATGATAATTCCGTCTTCATGTTGATTACGTCTTATGCCTCTTTTGTTATTTATGCTTTCATGCAAAACACTATTGGATTTCATTGAATCTTGCTTTCATGATAGTCATGGTTGGTTTTCATTGATCATGCTGTCAGGCAAATCATCGTTGAATTTTGTGTAACCACACTTTAACGTTTCTCGATACAACCAGAATGATGTCTATGCTAATACTGCCAGGTTATCATAATGGTTTTCCTAACCGTTTAACCAATATACTTTCCTTAAATCCCATGACAAATGATCGACCCCATACCGATCATTTCATGTGCATTCCACGTGTACTCCGTGTACCGTATTCCATGTGTATTACACGTACCTAAATCCGGGTGTATTTCACTTGCAATACTTCACGAGTATTCGCTAGTCAATTCTAAATCATCTCAGGCGTATGTTCACTTGCAGATATTCTACAAGATTGCTGATGCCGCTCATAACTTGGAGATGTTACTAACGGTTGATGCTGCTGACGTTCGGAGACGCTACGAGATGCGGATGCTGTTCACAACCTGGAGATCCTACAAGACGAAGACAAAGGCGTCAGAGCAAAGCAATTGGATGAGAAGATGCTTCACCATCAGACAATTTTCATCAATCATTGCCCAAATTCGTAGTTACATGTCACACGTCATTAAATTGTCGTTTCAGTCATAGGAGTGGGAACCGGTACCGGTCGGCCACTCAACTGAATAGTTACATGAATCACAGTCATGAGAATGACCGTCATGGAACTGACAGACAAAACGATAGTAACCACTACTATGAGACCAACTGTCCTAGAAATCGCAACCGAGGCTCCGGCCGCGGACGTGATCAGACATACAAAGGATCAGTAGTCCAACCGATCCGCCAATTCTGGCATAATAACCTAATATTGTAGTTCTATTGTTTTACGTCTCGAGACACATGTCAATACTTCAGTCAAGACACATGTCTCACGTATACTTTCTGAAGACACATGTCAAGACACCAGTCAAGACATAGGTCATGCTTATAGTTCCAAGACACGAGTCAAGACACATGACTCACGTCCAACTATGGAACATTTCTAAGAAATTTAGGGTACCCTCCAAGGGTATATCCATTTTGTTGTGCCATGTATTAATCAGACCACAAGAATTTCAATACCATTACCGGCGCATCAGTGAGAACTGTCACGTTGCCGATGTCACTTTCATTCCTTTCACCATATTTCATATATTCATGACCATGAAGGACGCCTTTCGTATTCCCACGTATACGAAGGTTTTCCTTCAGCTTAATGATGAGATCCAAGCTGCTAACGCATTTCCTCGGACAGACACGAGATGAATTTTATCCTAATTATGGACTATGAACAGCACACCATGCTACGATTCATAATTATGTACAGTAATGTTCAGGCTCCTGAATACATTCAGCTTGATTTTCCATCAAGAAAATCTGTATAAACTATCTATACTTACAAGCATGTGCGTTGTTAGCCATGGTCGCTAAAATTCTCTAGCTGTCAGTAAGACACGACTACTTAAGTCCTTTTACGCATAGCCAGTGATTATTCCAAAATCTTCCCATACATTCCAGAAGAACCTACAAGGAGAAGGATGGTACTATGAGATTATGTGTCGACTACCATCAATTTAAACAAATCACCATTCATGACCGTTATTCTCCTCCACGTATTGACAACATGTCCAATCGACCTTATAGTGTTAATCACTTTTCCAAGATCGAACTCATGATCATGCTGCCAACAGTGACGAGTGAAAGAGCAGGACATGTCCATGACTGCTATTCGTACACGATTCGGTCAAGCTAGATTTATGATTTTGAATTAGTCTCATCAATGCTCCAACGACATTATAAGAATGAGTTTCCATGAACTCATAGCAAATTCATCAGTGTTTTTATTGAGGATAACCTAATTTCCTCTGAGCCTAGAGAAGAACAGAAAGACCATATCTGCACTATGTTGCAAATTCTATGACAAGAGAAATTTTACCCTGGAAATTTTTTCCAATATCAATTCTGTTTGATTACAGTGACACGCTGAATCACATGGCTTTCTACGGTTAATCTTACCATGACTCAGCTTATGCGTAAAGGAGAGAACCCTACACTACATTAGGTGTTCTAGGAAATCCTACGCTAAGAGAAGTCTAGATTCAGAGAATCAGAGTTTCGCAAACTCCTATGTATCAAGTTCTACGAAGCAAGATACAGTTAGGTTCATATCTGGGTACCTGACATACCAACAGGTTAAGATAGGACACCAACAAACTGGGATGTTTTCATCATCTGAAATTGTAAATTGAAATGGGACAAGATGTCCATGGATTTTGGTTACCAGTTTAACGCAAACTCAGAAGAAGCATGATGCTATCTGGTTTATCACAAACAGTTTGATCAAGTCTGCAGAATCCTTACATCCGCAAGGATTTCAGAACCAACAGATTGATCGGACATGTTCCAACCAAGGCTTATCCGATCACTTGGCAATCCCTTAGTTATCGGGTCAGACAAATATTCATAATTGTGCTCCTTATTTACTTCACGTCCTTGTTCTAATTTCACGACTTACTCGCGTTCATGACACTATTCACGTTCATGATGGCATCTCGGCTTACGATTTTATGTTCATTTTTTTCTCATTCTGGTAAGTTTTGCAAGAACTTGAGAGACCAGACCCAAGTTTAGTATAACTCCCTATCCTCAGATAGACGTTTCTCGTCATATTCTATGTCTCACCTTGTAGCGTTTGGCGTTACCGCCATTATATTCTATGTTCACGATATGTTTCACATGTCATGTACATTCCACGTTCCTCATATCATGATCAAGATTTGTTACACATATCATGGATCACGATATGTTTACTCATATTACACTCATCATAACTCCACGTATTACGTTCAAAATTTTTCACGTATTACGTTCAAATATTTTCACGTACTACGTTTCTTTATATCTCACGCATCGTTGCTAATTATCAGTTAAGTTTGAGTGTTTTGCACAATAACGTTCTAGTTGCTCTTACACATTAATTCTTATTTCCTCGATCGAATTTAGGGGATCTACCTTAAGTTGATAACCAAGAACTTCTTCGTATTTCAGTCAAGGTCAGGAGGACCAAGATTTATCGTTTGTGTCAAGATCTTATGAAGGAACCGTTCCAAGAGAGAAGCCACTTGGAAACGGACAAGTTCATCCGGACTTCTTATCTGTTTTTATCTTATCGATTCGATATGTCCTTTCAGTCACGTCACGTTCCATGTCCTTTCAAGACATACCCTCTCAGTTTGATTCGGGTATGTTTCTCTTTCAGTTACGTTATCTATAATTCAGGGACGAATTATTCTTTTTAGGGGGGAAGAGTTGTAAAACCCGCATGCTTTTACCATGAATAGTACCATTAAGATCGTACGTACTAGATTAAAACTTTCCTCGTATAGTATGTTTATGTTCACGTATAAGAATTTTAAGTATTACGTACGTGTTAGAACACGATAAGTATTTATTACGTATGAACACACGATAATTATTCAAATAATAATTATAATCCCGAACATGCGATCATGAAATCATGAACGTAATTTAATCACGAGCTAATATTATTTACGTATATATATTTATTACGAACACGAATAAATATATTAAGTCACGGTTAATAATTAATTAAAACACGTAAAACTCGAACACGATAAAATACGAGAACACACTATAATATTTAGAATCGAGAAAAGTACGGGTTACCCCATGTGGGCCCCATACCACGAAATTAGGAAGGAAAATGGGCTTAGCCCATCAATTTTTACTAAACAAGAAAAAAGGAGAAAACTTGTTTCATTTTAACAAAATCTAGAAAATAAGTAAAAACCCTAGCCTCCTTTTCTCTCCTTTTTTTTCCTTTGGCCGCCGGTTTGTATCATCACCACAAGGGTGATTTGGTTGATTTTGGTGTTGATTATTTACAAAGAACATTAGAGTGTTCATCCTCCTTGATTCACGCATTCGGTAAACCTTAAAACCCTTTTCTTTTAATCTTTTATTTTATTTTTACACATTAACTTATAAGGGTTTTGTTTTAATATGATTATCATGTTATTAAATCAAGGGGGTAAATGTTTTGATGTTTTAGGGTTGTTGGTTGTGGCCGACGCATGAACCGAGCCCATATGGGTCTCGGCTTGATTTAATCCACACCACCGAGACCACAAGGTCTTGGTATGGTGATGGTGGTCCCACGGCAGCAGCCAAAACAAGGGAACCCCGACTTGGTTCGGGGTATGGTGTTTATTACGGGTCCGTTTCATGGTTTCTAGTCACGATCCGGTTCATGGTTTATGTTAAGGTTATGTTTTAATACTCATATGGTAAAATTAAATTAATAAAATATGACAAGATTAATTTAATAAAACATGACTTAGGTTATACTTTAATTATTAGATCATGGAATTTAACCAAAGTATTTATTTTCTAGACGTTATAATTAATTAACTATTAAAAACCATGGCTATAATTAATTAATTAACATGACTTAGGTTATATTATTAATACTTAATAATACATGTTATAACCTAAGTATTTAACTTTATTTAATTAAAAACATGATATATTTAATTAAATACTTTTAACCAATAGTTTATTTAAATTACATGTAATAATTAATAAACTATACCTTATATCATTATGACTTAGAAAAATAATCAGAAAACACTTAAGCTTATATACTTAGCTTATTTAACCAGCTTATATCTATTTATGGAAACTTTCTATTTTTAGAAACTTATTTAATTAAGGCAGCTAATCTATTTATGGAAACTTTCTATTTTTAGAAACTTATTTAATTAAGGCAGCTAATCTATTTATGGAAACTTTCTATTTTTAGAAACTTATCTATTTTAAGCAGTAATTCTATTTTTGGAAACTTTATATTTTTGGAAACTTTCTATTTTTGGAAACTTTCTATTTCTGGAAACTTTCTATTTTTGGAAACTTCCTATTTTTGGAAACTTTCTATTTTTGGTAACTTTCTATTTTAGGAAACCTGCTATTTTTAGAAAGTTACTTATTATTACAGAGTAAGTATAATAATACATGAAATACAAGAAGACATAAACAAAATAGACAGAATATAAGATAAACATAGTTTAAAGCTTAAAACAGTAAAACATGACATGAACGTATAAAATAAGCTAAGACATGATATAAAACCAGTTACGTATTTAGTATTCAGATACTTATACACGTATGTATTTATGTAGCATTAGTGATACCAAAGTAGGACTCTCCTCGGTTCGTCTTCTTCGTTCACTGGACATAAGGTACGGATTCCCGTCCTTTCAGTATGGACATTCTTTCCTTATTAGGATTCCCCGTATGCTGCCAAATGTTTTCCCGTAGTATAAGTTTATATGTTTGATTTACTTATGTTTAATTTAGAATACCTATAGCCATATACATGCATGACCAGTTTCACCTAGTTATGGAGGAACCATAACCATAACACTAGAGGCACTGGTGTTATGACTTCACCACGGCGGAGTGATTGCTCGTGGCGTCCCTTCAGCTTTTGGCCATATTATTATATTTATCATGTGGGGCGTATGGGTGCATCCTAGTTACATGTTTTCAGCAGATTACTCAGTGTGAATGTGGTGTGTGCCTTAAATCCTTCACAAGGAGCTGATCCCTCCTACCCAAACCAGTATATTAAAATAGAGGCAGCCCCTCTAATTTGCATGATGAGGTCACCCCTCCAAGTATTCATGCACGGTGGATTTTCATGACCTATATTGGCTAATGGTAAAATATGTTAAACATTTTTCATAAGATAAACATAAGCCTTTTCAAAACTATAAAACCAGTGTTATGAACATGTTCCAGGTTTTCTAGGACATATACATTTCCGCTGTTATTAAGTCTTTATTATGTTTTAGTCATTTATACTATGTCTATATCCGTGCACTGAGCGTTTTGCTCAGCCGTTACTTTCCTTTCCATGTCCCAAAACGGCAGGTACCCTAGGAAAGACTCAAGCATTTGGAGGACGTGCGTAGGATGGAAGCTGCTAGAGACTTCTTTTCCTTTTTACCTTCATATACTTATGCTTGTTTAGTCTTTCATTCATTTCTTTTGCTTATTATGTTTTGGGCTTATGTTTGGGAACCGATGTTTGATTCTGGTTATCCCTATGGTCATGTAATGTCTTAGACATTTATCCTTATATGCTTTGATGACATGCCATAATTACGCGTGACATTCCATTATCAAAATAGGGTGTTACACAATTGTATGACTTGTTTGATAGGTTTACATACATTCCAGGGGAGACTCTTCACGATTACTACCGGCGTTTCAACACTTTGATGAATGACATGAACGTTTATAATCTAAGGATTGAACAGTTTCAACTAAACACAAAGTTCTTGAACACGTTACCCCAAGAATGGAGTCAATATGTCACCGATGTTAAGATGATTCTCGATTTTCACAAGTCCAATTTAGATCAACTCTATGCTTTCTTACAACAACACGAGAATCATGTGATCCAAAAACGACTCTCTCATGGATCTTATCAAGAACCATTGGCATTAATGGCAAACCATCATACACTGTCATACCACAACTCTCAGCTTGCTTTGGGACACCAATCTTCATATCAACCTTTGTATCAAACACCAAGCTTCCCACAGTACTCGATCTTGCCACAACCACCTACATCTTATCACCAACAATTCAAGCAACCAGCAACATCATCACCAGGAGATTCACATCCATTACCTTATGCTTCACACCAGTACTCACCTTATCAACCTCCAAAAAACTCTGTTGTTACCTATCAACAACTTGAGGCTCCTCAACCCTATTACTCACAACAAGTTACTTCTCCATCAAATCAACTTGTAGCTCAATCAGCACCAGCATTCTACTGTGATGATGAGATCCCTGTCCCTGAGTTTAGACAAGGGGATAGTCCTACTGATATACTTGCTCAAATGTCTGCTTATCTAACTCAAACATTGAACAAAAGAGGTTACAGAGGTCCAGCAACAACTAACAATCAGTTAAGGAACTCTTCTAACTCTCGACAACAAGCTACCATTTAGGATGGCAGAGTCATGGTGCAACCACTTCAGGGGAGACCCAATTCATCTAATGCTGGTGCACGTTCATCTAACACTTCTGCTACAAGAGGTAATAGCACTGGCAAGACGAAGGTGATTATATGCTACAACTACAAAGGGGAAGGGCACATGGCCCGAGAGTGTAAGCAGCACAAAAGGAAAAGGGACGGTACATGGTTTTAGGAGAAGATCTACTTGGTGAATGCTCAAGCTCAAGGACGTGAGCTCGATGAAGAAGAGTTGGCATTTCTTGCAGATCCGAGAGTTGCGGACACTGACGGTCTCACAGCAGCCATCACAAACAATGTTGCATATCAATGTGATGATTTGGATGCATACGACTCTGACTGTGATGATCTCAATACCGCCAAAGCAGCTCTTATGGCAAGTCTTTCACTTTATGGAGCTGATACAATTTCTGAGGTACCACATAATGCTACAGATACTAGTATTGTACCTTATCAAGTTGAGCAAGTGTCTGAGTATTCGGAACAGCCTCCGGTGGTTAGTAACTCAATCGAGGAGACAAACAATGATAGCAATATCAATGAAAGTCCCCAGAATTTGAGTGAACCACAACCGGGAGCTATTACGACTACCAATTCGTCTGCTCAACCTGATTTGGTTATGGTCTCGGCATCTTTTCTTAGCCAAATGAATAATGCGGTCCTTGAAACCCTTAGTGTTAATCAGACTTTATCTGTTGAGCTTGCTTTGCATAAGGAAAAGGTTAAAACCTTGGAATTAACTCTTGTGTCCACTACCTTAACCAATCCTGAATTTGATAGGTTTAGGCAAGTTCAAATGGATAATCTGCTAGAAATTGAGAGTTTAAGAGCAAATCTTTCGAAAGAACTCAAAGAAAAAGAATCAGTCGTTAATAATTTTCAAAAACTACAAACGGATTTCGAAATACTCGAGTCTAAAAGAGTTGAAACGGAAATTAAGGTGTCTGAGAGAGTTAAAAAGACTAAAATGTTGCTTTTAAAATTATACTCTGCTTCGCATTTAGTACACTTGTTTCATTCTTCATTTCAAGAGTTCAATCTATCACGTTTCATAGACCTACCACCTAACCCGGGGTATGCAAAGCAAGCATTTCACCACAACCCACGACTTTATGATGCAACTAAGTTAGGATTGTTATTATATCCGATTGTGTTTGTAAATGAATCTGAGAGCATGACACCATATGAAGAGAATCGGTTAAAATTACTTACTTCATATCCTGAATATGATTATGCTCAAATGAATGCAACAAATGCTAAGATAGATCTTAGAACTCGATTTAATATGCAAAAGAAAACTATCCAAACATCCACTTTCATGCCTACTAGAGAATGCCTTAGTATAATTCCTACACTCGTTAACTCGGACGAACCGAAGGAAACTCCTAAGAATCTTCCACCGGTAAGTACGGTAAAGCTCAGCTTGGAAGAGATTGAGCGATACCTTACCGAGTTTGACAAGGTCATCCTGGAAAGTACGACTTCAACGGCTTTAACCGCTGGAGAATGGGCTTTCGAACACATGAAAACGGTGTTTGAGAAAGAGATCGTTCCGTTTGTGAACTATATTAAAAATGGAGTCTATAATCTATCGGGAAATCTAAATTTTGAAATTGGTGAAGTTCAAAATGTTTTCTATGAAATGGATGATGCTTATGAACAACATTTAATTGAAAAAGAAAAGATTTTATCCGAATATGACCGATTCTTAGAACATATAGTGTCTCTCGAAGTGATGCAAGTTGTTACTCTTAAATATGCTCATGAGATTTCATCTACTACTGTGAATATATGTGATGATGTGTATGATATGTCTGTGAATATTGTTGAGCCTGTGATTAATGTAGATAATCATTCTTGTCATGAATCTAACGCTGAATTTTTAAAGCTTCAAGATTCTTATGACACACTTTCAAAACGTTTTAATGAGCTTCAACAACATTTTATATCTCTTGAAATTGAGAATCAATCTAAAAATGAAACTCTTTCAAAAATAAATGATTGTGAAAACTCCGTTGAGACAAGTGACAAGATGATTCATGATGTTCAGGCTCTAGAGGAAGAAATTATGAGACTTAAGAGAGAATCAGTAGTAGAGAAATTGTAACTAGAGGCTGCAGAGATTAAGAATCATGCCCTAGAAGATAGAATTAATTCTATGATAGGGGAGCTTGATAAAGTAAAGCATGGTTTCTCAAATATTTATGGTTCATTAGAAGAACGCTTCGCTTTTAATGCGGCAGAGCAAAAGTCACTCGTTGAACAATTGAACCATAAATGCGAGGAAATCTCTGACTTAAACATTCAACTCAGAGACAAAAACATGGTTTTGGCTGAATTAAAAGAGACACTTCAACTCAAAGGACAAGAAGTTGTTGATAATCCAGCCACCATCTCTGCCTCGACCTCTAGTGTGTAACACCCCCAAATTGGCCCAGCGGAAGCCCATGAGTTTTGAGGCCTGTTACGTCATGATTATCCGAGTCTTGATCCGAGAGAACGACCTCTATGCCAAATATCACAACGCAGACTTCAAATAATCATACAGTCAAGTACCTGAGAATACATGCTTAAAAGTGTCAACACAATGGTTGGTGAGTTCATAAGTTTTATTAAAATGTTTAAGACACTTTAAAAGTTTACAAGGATAACTACTAAAAGTAGTGTCGCAAAAACGTTTAGAAATCCAGAGTTTCACAATAAAGAGACATTACAACAAAGTTCGGTCATAAATCAAAGTTTCGAAAAAAAACATAACAGTTAACACAAAAACTTCAGTTCATAGACAAGTTGTAGTGCACGCTCACATTTAATTTCAGTTAAGTTCATGATCCAACTCATATCCCTGTTCAATTCCATAGTCACGGTCAACATACATAACAATATCATATTCTAGGTTCATGTCAATATCACAATCAAGATCACATATAAAAATCATGGCAAAATGCATATACATATCATATCATACCAGCATATAAGTATCATACTAAACCATCATATAAGCATCATATCAAACCATCATATAAGCATCATATCAAGCCCACATGCATGAATCATGTCAATACCACACATAAGGATTATATCAATCCACGTACAATAATCATATCATATCTCATGCAAGAATCATGTCAGAACCACATATTAAATTCATGTCAAGAGCCTTACATTACTACAGTCACGATTCATATTGATGTCACAGATAAGATCCATATAAGATTAATACATGATCGCAGTCAAGATTCATATCGATACCACAGTTAAGATTCATATCAGATCTATACATGATCAAATTCGATATTCATACCAATATCACGTTCATTATTAATGTTCAAGAGCATAGCAAGATCATAGTCAAGATTCACATTCAAGATCATAGCAAGATCATAATCAAGATTCATATTCAAGATTCATAGCAAAAGATCATATTCAAGATTCATATTCAAGATTTATATTCAAGATTCATAGCAAAAGATCATATTCAGGATTTATAGCAAGATGGACCGCAAAAGTTCAGTTCAAGTACCCAAGGCAACTATAGGAGATATAGTTCCAAGTGTGGGATAAATCGGGTGTTTCAATGTTTATGATCACGCTAAGCTCATGATATTGAAGCTAATGATCCAGTACATACACCACAATATACATATAAGTTGCCCCCAGTGGGAGTCTAGCCAAGACTACCCAAGTTCACACAAATGATATACACCCGTCTGGCGTCAGAATGCCCGAGTGGAGGTTTTCAAGCCTCAATAGATCTATCCATAACATAAGAGCTTACTCCAGTAGAGTAATTAACGATTCATGATGGTGGGGACTATGGCTAACACTACTTAGGCTAATCATAAACGAAGTTCACTGAGCGTTCACAGAAATCAGTTTTTGCGTCCACAAGCAAGTACAAGCATTCATTTCACTTCACAGTATTAAACATACAAAGCAGTTTAAAAGGAGCTATGGGATAGCTCTAATATTCACAAGTGTAAATCACCAACAATCCAAAGTGTAAACTCATATCTCACGTAAAGAATCATCAAAAGTACGAGCACGTACACAATATAAACAATCTTCAAAAAGATATCAACGCATACGTATCACAATAATACTTGAAAAGTATAGTCATGTAAATCGCAAACAATCATTGAAATGCACGAACACGTATTTGACATCGCCAAGCATGTATCTCCCCCAAAGAGATTCAAAACATTAATAAAGCAATTTGAAAAGAGAAAGAGGGGGTATGAACTCACATCGATGTTGTAGAACAATTTGCAGAGACGTGAATACAAGAGCAGTGCAGCATAGGCCGGAACTCGATACCGGAAGTCACAATTTATCTTATTGATCATCTCCCAACATCCCAAATCGATGCATCCAAGCTTTCCTGATGAAAAGTTTCATCAATACCATCGGTTCGTAAACCGCTTAAATCCCATTATCGAAATCGTTCGATAATCAGTTCAATAACTGGTTCAGTTGTCGGTTCATTAATCGGTGCAGTGATCGGTTCAGTAATTTGTTGAGTAAGGTGAAGCGGAGGATACCACCATGTATGTAATATATACATCTAATATATATTACACACGGAGGAACGGAACATGTATATAATTGATAGCTTGAATTATATAACAAGAACAGACAACGCACGAATAACTCAGAATATACATTACACGTGACATGTACAAAACTCAAGAAGATGACAACAAAAGAATAAAATAACCCAAGCATGCAATACCTTGTAAATAAAATAAAATTAAATAATTCGACACACTTTTAAAATCACCTAATTATTTAAGTAAAGATCATTAAATAAAAGAGGGCACACGTATTAAGGTTTCAAATAAAGTCTCAATAATATATACAGTAATTATGAATTTATAAAATAATATTTTATAAATCGTGTTTCTTTATTTAATAATTCTAAAAACGTCTTAGTTTCTAAATAACATTTATAAAACTAGTAAATATTAAATTTATAAAATTTTCGACATGACCTACTCGTTTATACAACGTTTCCTATAATCAAAAAACATAATATTTTTACTTTCACAATCAATTCCGCGTTTCAATTGTCCACATATTTCTGTTGTATCAAACTTATCATTGTCGAATCATACACAATAAGTAAAATGAATTTACCGATAATCAAGTCGAAAATAAACCAACACTTTCAACCAAACACTTTCATCTTTTCAATCATCCATAAACCCAAGTACCCCTAAAACTCGTCACAAAACCCATATCCAAACGCCCTTAACGGCTGTTAAAACTAACCAATGATACGAACGGTCATAATCACAAAATCAACATAATCATATTATTATTTTTTTGGATTTAGTCATAACAAGAGAACAAAAATAATAACAATAACCACGAGCCCGACACCCTATGTAGGTGAGGCTGTGGTGACGAGACTCGCACACAAACACCACATAGTGGTGGATTCGAAGGTGGATTTTGGTGGTAGAAAACCACTCACCAAAACAGGCTGTGGTGGTGGCAGTTTAAATGGTAGAGCAAGGTGGTGATGATGGTGGTTCGAACAACAGCTGGTAACAATAATACTATGGTCGGGTGACGTTGTGGTGGCTGAGACCACGACGGTGGTCATGTGGTGATGATGGAGACCGAAACTGATGGCATATGTGGTGGTCGTTGATGATTTTGGATGGCGGTTGTGGCTACTGACCATGGTGGTTTATGGTTCTGCTAGCGTTTTGTGGTGGTGGCGATAATGAGTTTACCACAGCAGTGGTTAACCGCTCGTGTTGGTGGTGGTTTATTAGATCTGACGGATCTATGATGGAGTGACGAAAATGGTGTTTAGTCACGTTGTGGTGGCATATCCGGTGGTGGATGTGGTGGCGGATTCAACCAGTGGCGGCGGTCGGCGAAGGGCAGCGGCCGGAGTAGTGGGGGTGCGTGGCAGTGGTGGTAATAGTAACAGCTCCGGTGGTGATGTTAGTTTAGGTGGCGGCGGCGTTTGGGTGTGAAGGTGGCTGCCGGAATTGGACGAAAATGTTATATATAATAGATCGGTTGATGGATCGGATAGATCGGGTTGTGGGGAGAGATTTTGGTGTTCGCCGGAAAAGTTGGCCGGAAAATATTTTCCGGTGATGGTGGCCGGATTCCGGCGGCTGGAGTGGGAGAGAGAGAGATATATATATAATTAGGGTTTTTGTGTGTTTGTTGTAAAGATGGAAATGAGGAAGAGAGTGTATAGATTTAATATATATATATAAATAAATTGGAAGTTATTAAAATTAATGGAAAGTTACATATAGTTAGGGGTTGATAATGTAAATAGTTAATAAACTTTTCTTTTACTCATTTAAATGTGACTCGGGGCTCGATCGGGATTTATAAAATTCGATTCACGACACAAAAGTTACGCCATTTTTTTAAAATAGATTTTCCATTAGAACTGACTATTCACTTGACTATTTTTAAAGAATATTTCGTAAACTCTTTTAAAATGTTAATTATCTATTAGGTACCCCGGTCAAGCTCCGTTTTAAAGAAAGACGGTCTTTAACCTAAATATTTCTTGTTTTTAGCAACGTTATTGAGTCAAAAGCATCAACTAATTTAATAAATCTATTTATTAAATATCTCGTGAAAATTAAATATTAATTTAATTTTTGTCTTCTCGGTAAGCAAACTGCGCGATTTTCAGATTTAGTCATAATATGTTCTGTTTTTTTAATCCAATAAGTTTGGTAGCGCTCAAAAATGAATTTCGAATAATAATTAATATAATTTATTATTATTTATGGTAAGGAAAATTCACTGGTGTTACATCATCTACGTGGTATTTTGAGTTTTGTCCCCAAAACTCGATCGTTGTTACTAGGTTTAGACGTGTCAAGAATGTCGGAAGGAAATAGGTAAAGCTGGAATGTATCTGAAAGGTTTGGCAATCAATCTGACGAAGCAGTAACAGTTTAAAGAACAGATATGGACAACCAGAAGCGAAGAGTTTGACAAGTCACCAACATCTTAAATGTCGGTAAGTGTTCATAGAATAAATAAAGGACAATTAGAAGTGAAGAACTTTAGCAAGTCGTCGACTCAGAAAAGTTGAAATATGGTTCATAGCAGTCAACTTGTTAGGCTCACGTCGATCGATGTTCATTCGGAAAAATTCGTGCAACAATTCATGAGTCAAGTGAAGTTTATGAAATCTTTCGCCAAAATGCAATAATGATAATGGTAAGAAGAGAAAACAATGATTAAAATCATACGGACGAATCATGAGTCAAAACAAACACATTCCAGAATTGGAATCATAGAATGATAACGTAAGTATGAAATGATGTCAGATGTGCTTAAGGCCACTTGTTTATAATTTACATTTACATATTGAGGCGTCCCAATCTATGTAAATATAAACAATAAACCTTTGGTTAAGCAATTTATAACTTCTTTATTCAAATGTAAAGGCGTCCTAATCCATTTTAATAAAGACCTCATAACTCATCTTACTCAATTATTCTCGACAAGACTTACCATCAAAATAAATAAAGTATCTAAGAAGATAGATATTACCAAAAGAGTTTATAGCCATTTTATTTACACCTTCCGTATTCAAACGTCCCATACCATCTCAATACGGAACCATAAATAAGCTTTGGGTCTGGTGGCCTATGATTTCACATTTGGACGTCTCATACCATCTAAATACAAAATCATAATTAACTTGTCGTCAGGAGACTCATGTTCCATATTTAAACGTCCCATTCTATTTAAATATGAAATCATAAGTACCCTGACTTGAGTCACACCGCAGCATTTAGACAAGCAAACTATCCAAATGATATAACATAAAATTACATCAGATAATCAAAACGAGACGTCGACCAGTTACACTCCAATAATAGGCGTTTGCGATAACGTGAGTGTAGACGTGTATGGAGTGTAAGGTCATAAATCGTAATCAAGAGGATAATATATCATAATAGTTATCAGCGGAAAATCTCATTGAAAATAGTTATAATCTCTAAAACGTTATTAGAGTAATTGTCAAAAGCAAGCGCAGGAGTCGTCAGTGAGTTGTTTTCCATAAATAGACGTTCAAATTCATAGGCGGAAGAAAATAAATCGCAATCACGCAATAATGTGCGTTATAACACGTACCAAACAAAGAACCCGTATATAATATAAATATATATTATAATGGTGATCAAATAAATAAATCAAGGATCTAGTCGACCACATGAGTCTCACTCATCACCGGAGAAGACTCATAAATAAGTGTGAATGCATATATAGAACAATTATAACTACGTAAAGCAGCTAGCAGTGTATAAAGCAATTATAAGCAGATAAGGTAATGATCTCTATGGTGCATAAAGCAATCGCAATCAAGAGTCATGTAGCATTACATAAGATAATAGGAAACACGCAATCAAGCATTTATCACATCCCAAAACATTAAACATATGAAACAGTTTAATAGGAACTATAGCCTCGTCTCAAGCAAGGAATCAATCAGCATAAATATAGAAATCAAGTAATAGCGAACAACACTAGCAACAACCTAAACATAATACCATAGTTCAGGCGCAAACAAATAAATCACATAAGTCTATCACGTATGTCACTTGCCAATTATGAACTTAATTGCATTGATAAAATATGCCTTATCAAAATCATACAGTTAACATTAGTATCTTATACTTAAGCAATTTTATTTTTTTGACTCGACGGATTTTCGACAGCCTTTCTTCGTAAATTTTAATTTACCCAAATTTACCTTAATAAATTTCTCAACACGTTTATACAGAAAATCCGACAGCCCTTCGGCGTCATTTCAAAATTTTCCATTTTAAGTAAGTATTCAAATCTCGATCTAAATTCCCATATTTTCAGCACTTTCTCAAATCACGATCAACTCATAGTTCATCTTTCCGCAAAATACTCACTTACAACGTTCAAGTAGTATTAATCGCCAATTAAGTCCAATACACGCTTTTACCTTTTTCAAAATATTTCCAACAATCATATACAACATTTTATACCCATTTCGACACACAAAATAGCTCGGTTTAATTCAAAAACGTCATTTCGGTTATTTTTAAATTATAGATAGTAACTATTTTAGTGTTTCCGCAAAAATTAAATTTTCCGACAACAAATTTCAAACGATTATATATTGCTCATTTCGACTCCATTTTAGCTTATACTATAACGAAACGAAGGTAGTAGCTTGTATTTTCATTATCTTGTACTAATCTGGTGTCAGAATAATTTTTATAGCTTTTAAGCTCAATATAAAAGTCAGACATAATGCATAACTTTTGTAAAATACATTTTTGACCACTTCTAAACACACCTATAGCAACACGACTCGTTTGTACCCAAAACTCATAAACACCAACGATTTACCAGAAACATATTTTCATCCATAGATTCTATAAATACAACTTATATTTTTTTAAACTATATTTTTGTTTTAAAAATATATAGATTTAGTTGATCTGTCATAAAAAAAAACATATAGATCTAAAAGATATCACGTAGAAAAGAACTTTACTTCATTTATAAGAAAACACATTATAAGCGACATGCATGCATAAATCTAAACAATGCAAGAATAAAATTAATGAAATATATGATATATTACTTTATCAGCAACACATAAGGTAATATCAAACATGTAGGTCAAATACCCATATAACAGCGCATGAAGCAATCACAACATATAAAGTAAACATTCATATAATATCGGAACGAGAGATCGCAAACATGCAGGGCAAGTATTCATATAACAGCGGATAAGCAATCGTATTCTGTGAAGCACGTATTCATATATAAGAAGTATAAGCATAATGACATGCTAAAACACGAGAGAGCATCGGTTATAGTCTATGCCTATACAATAACACCTAGTTCTCTATAACCAAGGCTCTGATACCAATCTGTAACACCCCCAAATTGGACCAGCGGAAGCCCATGAGTTTTGGGGCCTGTTACGTCATGATTATCCAAGTCTTGATCCGAGAGAACGACCTCTATGCCAAATATCACAACGCAGACTTCAAAAAATCATACAGTCAAGTACCTGAGAATACATGCTTAAAAGTGTCAACATAATAGTTGGTGAGTTCATAAGTTTTATTAAAATGTTTTAGACACTTTAAACGTTTACAAGGATAACTACTAAAAGTAGTGTCGCAAAAACGTTTAGAAATCCAGAGTTTCACAATAAAGAGACGTTACAACAAAGTTCGGTCGTAAATCAAAGTTTAGAAAAAAAAACATAAAAGTTAACACAAAAACATCAGTTCATAGACAAGTTGTAGTTCATGCTCACATTTAATTTCAGTTTAATCTTAAGTTCATGATCCAACCCATATCCCTGTTCAATTCCATAGTCACGGTCAACATACATAACAATATCATATTCTAGGTTCATGTCAATATCATAATCAAGATCACATATAAAAATCATGGCAAAATGCATATACATATCATATCATACCAGCATATAAGTATCATATCGAACCATCATATAAGCATCATATCAAACCATCATATAAGCATCATATCAAGCCCACATGCATGAATCATGTCAATACCACACATAAGGATTATATCAATCCACGTACAATAATCATATCATATCTCATGCAAGAATCATGTCAGAACCACATATTAAATTCATGTCAAGAGCCTTACATTACTACAGTCACGATTCATATTGATGTCATAGTTAAGATCCATATAAGATTAATACATGATCGCAGTCAAGATTCATATCGATACCACAGTTAAGATTCATATCAGATATATACATGATCAAATTCGATATTCATACCAATATCGTTTTCATTATTAACGTTCAAGAGCATAGCAAGATCATAGTCAACATTCACATTCAAGATCATAGCAAGATCATAATCAAGATTCATATTCAAGATTCATAGCAAAAGATCATATTCAAGATTCATATTCAAGATTCATATTCAAGATTCACAGCAAAAGATCATATTCAGGATTTATAGCAAGATGGACCGCAAAAGTTCAGTTCAAGTACCCAAGGCAACTATAGGAGATATAGTTCCAAGTGTGGAATAAATCGAGTGTTTCAATGTTTATGATAGCGCTAAGCTCATGATATCGAAGCTAATGATCCAGTACGTACACCACAATGTACATATAAGTTGTCCCAAGTGGGAGTCTAGCCAAGACTACCCAAGTTCACACAAATGATATACACCCGTCCGGCGTCAGAATGCCCGAGTGGAGGTTGCCAAGCCTCAATAAATCTATCCATAACATAAGAGCTTACTCTAGCAAAGTAATTAACGATTCATGATGGTGGGGACTATGGCTAACACTACTTAGGCTAATCATAAACGAAGTTCACTAAGCGTTCACAGAAATCAGTTTTTGCGTCCACAAGCAAGTACAAGCATTCATTTCACTTCACAGTATTAAACATACAAAGCAGTTTAAAAGGAGCTATGGGATAGCTCTAATATTCACAAGTGTAAATCACCAACAATCCGAAGTGTAAACTCATATCTCACGTAAAAAATCATCAAAAGTACGAGCACGTACACAATATAAACAATCTTCAAAAACATATCAACGCATACGTATCACAATAATAGTTGAAAAGTATAGTCATGTAAATCGCAAACAATCATTGAAATGCACGAACACGTATTTGACATCGACAAGCATGTATCTCCCCCAAAGAGATTCAAAACATTAATAAAGCAATTTGAAAAGAGAAAGAGGGGGTATGAACTCACATCGATGTTGTAGAACAATTTGCAGAGACGTGAATACAAGAGCAGTGTAGCATAGGCCGGAACTGCTCAATACCGGAAGTCACAGTTTATCTTATTGATCATCTCCCAGCATCCCAAATCGATGCATCCCGATGAAAAGTTTCATCAATACCATCGGTTTGTAAACCGCTTAAATCCCATTATCGAAATCGTTCCGTAATCGGTTCAATAACTGGTTCAGTTGTCGGTTCAGTAATTGGTTCAGTGATCGGTTCAATAATTGGTTGAGTAAGGTGAAGCGGAGGATACCACCATGTATGTAATATATACATCTAATATATATTACACACAGAGGAACGAAACATGTATATAATTCATAGCTTGAATTATATAACAAGAACAGACAACGCACGAATAACTCAGAATATACATGACACGCGACATGTACAAAACTCAAGAAGATGACAACAAAAGAATAAAATAACCCAAGCATGCAATACCTTGTAAATAAAATAAAATTAAATAATTCGACACACTTTTAAAATCACCTATTTATTTAAGTAAAGATCATTAAATAAAAGAGGGCACACGTTTTAAGGTTTCAAATGAAGTCTCAAAAATAAAATAATATTTTATAAATCGTTGTCTCTGCTTTTGAAAAGTTTCGCCCCTATCTTGTCCTTTCCACCAAAATCGTTTATACCGATCATTCCGCGTTGAAGTACTTGCTAACTAAACAAGATTCCAAACCAAGACTTCTTCGCTGGGTTTTGCTACTTCAAGAATTTAAAATCGAAATTCGTGATAAGAAGGGAGCTGAAAACCTAGCTGCGGATCATCTCAGTAGACTTGAGGATCTTTATCAAGGGGATCATCCAAACAAAGAGATCAATGACTCTTTTCCCCTGGAGACCTTAACGTCTATCAACACGAATTCTGATGAAACCCCGTGGTTTGCGGACATTGCAAACTACTTGGCGGGTGGAATTCTCGTTGACGGGCTAACATCCCAACAAAAGAAGAAGTTCTTCAAAGACATTAAGACTTACTTTTGGGATGACCCGTATCTATTCAAACAATGTGCTGATTTGATTATTCGTCGATGTGCTGATGGACCGGCCGCTTTAGACATTCTTGAAGCTTGCCACAAAGGACCCACCGGTGGTCACTTTGGTCCCAACTACACCGCCAAAAAAGTGTTTGACTCGGGATTTTATTGGCCCACCATTTATCGTGATGCTCACGAGATGGTTAAACATTGTGATGCATGCCAGAAACAAGGCAAGATCACAGATAAAGACGAGATGCCTCAGAAATTCATACAAGAATGTGAAATCTTTGATGTTTGGGGTATCGATTTTGTGGGGCCATTCCCATCATCTAAAGGAAATAAATACATCCTTGTAGCCGTTGACTACGTGTCTAAATGGGTTGAAGCCAAAGCTTTACCTACTAATGACGCAAGGGTGGTTTGTAACTTTTTGAAATTGTTGTTCGCTAGATTCGGTGTGCCTCGTGCCATTATTAGTGATCGCGGGACTCATTTTTGCAATGACCAATTCGCAAGAGTCATGGCTAAGTATGGTGTAAATCATCGTCTTTCCACCGCATACCACCCACAAACTAATGGCCAGGCTGAAATCTCTAACCGAGGATTAAAGCGAATTCTTGAATGAACCATGGGAGAGCATCGTGCCTCATGGGCTGACAAACTTGATGATGCTTTGTGGGCTTTCTGTACCGCATACAAGACTCCAATTGGTTGTACACCATATCGTCTCGTGTACGGGAAATCATGCCACCTCCCCATTGAGTTGGAGCACAAGGCTTACTGGGCCTTGAAGTGGGCTAATTTTGATATCAACAAAGCCGGTGACCTACGCAAGATCCAACTCAATGAGCTCAATGAACTCCGTAATGAGGCTTATGAAAATTCTTTGATCTATAAGGAAAAGACTAAGCTCATTCACGACTCTAAGATTAAAAACCGAGAGTTCCAAGTTGGAGACAAAGTTTTACTCTTTAACTCTCGGTTGAAAATCTTTTCGGGCAAGCTGAAATCTCGTTGGTCCGGTCCATTCACCATTGCCCAAATTTTTCCATATGGTACTCTCGAGCTCGCTCAACCTAATGGACCTAATTTTAAGGTGAATGGCCAACGAGTGAAGTTGTACTTTGGTGAGGACATCTCTCATGAGATGATTCCATCCTTCACCACGTTTCCCATGAACTAATTTTGGGTCGAGTCAGGCTCGTGACTCGGTTATCAAAAACAAGCGCTCCTCGGGAGGCAGCCCGAGTATCTATCCTTTTCCGTTTTAACCTCCTAAGTGTAGGGGGGCCTCTATAGTTTTTTTGTGTTTGTGTGGTGATGTGATTACAGGGATGAATGCACTCTTGGAATCTCTGAAGAACCATGCTCCCGTGTTATCCGCAATCCGGTTCTATCTCTCAACTATCGTGATTCAATTTTCTTCATACTCACATTTGAAATTGATCACGTTAGTCGTCTCTTCCTTAGCTTGATTTAACCAACGTGCACAATGTCATAAGTGTAGGGGAGACTTTTCCCACATGCTTAAACATTGAGGACAATGTTTATCTTAAGTGTAGGGGGACTTCTATCGAAGTTTTAAGTTGACTTTTCCATGAAAATGCCTTCATTTAACCGGAAAATCATCTTTTTCAGCATTTTTCTAATTTTTAATTAACTTTGGCCATATAGTCGTAATTTTTAAATTTTTATCGTTGCTTTCATATGTATATATCCCGCAATAAAGTCAAAAATATTAATAAAGTGGTGTAGCTAATTTTGAAATCTTTGACATATTAGGCCCGTTGCGATTATTTTTACTCAACCCGAATAGACTTATCCAAGTTTATTCTAGCTAGTATCCTTAACCATGTAGACCTTAATTAGTTTATTAGGCTAAGCATCCACGAGTCTCATTACTTGAGATTTTAAATTGTGGAGAACGAGAAATGATAGAGTAAATTATAAGTCGGTATTCTTGCACAAGCACACTTTGTGTGATTATCTGCCTATTCTCCCATCACTTGCTAATAATTTATCTGCAATAAGTAAGGTCGTACGATTTGAAAAGTTACTTAGCTTCAAGCCCAAGATCGTTTAAAAGTTGCTCGGTAATGATAAGAGTTCATAGCCAAGGCATAACTTATGAAGCGGGGCGCGAAGATTGGCGAGTCCGAAAAGGCCCTAACAAGGCATGAGGATTCAATCTTATTGCTAAAGATCCAAGGTGATGTGAAAAGCATTATTCCCAAAATCAATATGAAGGATCAAGACTCACGACGAAAAGCAATCAACTCCCATAAAGATCATGGAGAAGTCTATCCGAAAAGACCCTAACAAGGTATGAGGATAAATAGATCCAAGTCCGAAAAGGAGGCGGATCGTTGCATCTCAAAATCCTAATTAGAGATTGAAGAAATAATCATGAAGTCGTGGTCAACAAAGTTGGAGTACCCCTCAAAAGTCTCCAAGTGAAGAAACTCTATTAACGAAGAGAAGACCATTATCTCAAGAACGTCTCTCGAAGATATGAAGTATGAAGTACATGCCAAATATCGGCCCGAGAAAGGTCTCAAATCGTGAAGCGAGTTACGCCAAGATATGAACTTTTTGATATCCCGAGAAGCAGTTTTAAGAGATTTTGTCCTTTAGCTAACTATTGATCAAATCGTCCTACTTTGCTTTCAGCCTAAATAAACTATCGAAATAAGTCCAAAAATGCATCTTCATGATCATTCTAAGACAAAAATAAAATATAAGAGATACACCTAGGAATAAGGGAGTTTAAGCATATAATTAAGCCATGTGTGTAAGTGTTTGATTTGCTAACTTATAATAACAATGATCTCGTTTTTAAGCTTAGTTTGGGGAACGTGAAACTTGAGGGTGATAAATATTCGCAGCACCAAAGCCCTAATGTAAGTCCTTGATCTCTTTGCAAGTTATTTCCATGTAGCTATTTTCAAGTGAAAATGGTTTTCTATCCTTTTGTCTCTTTTAAAGTTTTAATTTCTCTTAGTACTTTAATTTTTGTTTTAGTAGCATGTTAATAAGGCCAAGGTTGATTGATTATGAGAAAAGTGTTAACTTGCTTTATCACTAAGCATTACATGAGGGCATGGCAATGGTTAAGTGTAGGGGATATGATAGGTGTGAAAACACCCATCCTTTTACCACTTATTTCTTGCTAAAACGAGACCAAAACGCGTGTTTAATATCATTTGTTTGGAATTATGCATGGTTTTTGTGTTTATTGTGTTTTCAGATTCAACCGGATTGATATTGAAGAAAACATGGGATTGTACGGGTTTTATCGAAGAAAAAGACTCAAGACGAAGTCTATTGTCCAAGAAATGAAAAAGATTTGAAGTCAATGGGCCTGTTTGAAGATTTATCGAAGAAAAGCACCAAAGATGGAAGATTTACATATGTCGAAGAAACTCAAGTCTATTAAACGAAGAGATTAAAAGACGAGTTGAATTTAATCATCGACAAATCTCGAATCAAAATCGAAAACGTCAGCTTTTCTGAAAAGACGAGAAGACAAGAAGAAAGGGAGAAAGCCCATTCACCAACCAAATGGAAGACCTATATAAAGAGATCCCCTCACACAATTTAGCAAGTTTTAGTTTTTTGTTTTTCTCTCTTTTTCTTCTTGTTCGTAGGTATCACCAACACCATTAGGGTGTTTGGTGACTTCATTTTTCTTGATTTAATCTTTAATCTTGTAAGTTCTTAATCTTTCCCTTTGATTGTTTAAACCTTAATCATCAATATAATCTTTCCATTTCATCTTTTTCATCTTGTTCTTTGATTCAAAGTTTTAAAGTTCTTACTTAGTTGATTTTGATCTTCAAAAGTAAGTGGGTTTTGTGTTTTTAATGATTTGATATGTTGTTTATGGTTAGTAGATGATCATTGGTTAGTTTGGTTTAAACCTTTTGGTTTATTTGGCTTATTTTGATCAAAATCGTCTTCCCCTGTTTTTGTTTCTGTTACTGTTCTTCATTTCCCCAGTTATTCCGGATCAACATTGTCTATTCGGAATATCCTATATTCCGCATAAGCCATTTCTTCTGCATAGCCTTTTATTCCGAATAGCAATTTATTCCGAATAGCCTCATTATTCCGGATAGCTTTTTTATTCCGCATAAGCATTGTATTCTGAGTAAAACTTTATTCCGAATAGCCTATTTATTCCGGATAGCCTAATTATTCCGGATGGCCATTTATTCCGGATAGCAATTTATTCCGAGTAGCCATTTATTCCGGATAGCCATTTATTCTAGATAGCACCTTATTCCGAGTAGCAAATTTATTCCGGATAGCCTTTCATTCCGGATAGCTTAATTATTCCGAGTAGAACCTTGTATTCCGAATGGATCTATTATTCCGCATAGACTTATATTCCGGATAGAGCATTTCTCCAGTTATTCCACATCAACAACATTATTTCGAATTAAGCAAGTTTTCAGTGAGGTTATTTTACTGCTTTATCGTTTATTTGTTTAATTTTAATTCAAGTTTTATTTCATTAACTGTTTTTGGTTTAAATCTTTATTTACTTCATTCATTTACCTTTTTAGTAGAATAGAAAACCAAACCCCCTATTTGTCACCAAGAACAATCATTCCACTTTGAGCTGTGATCAATTCGAGAAGATTCCGAGAATTCATCTGAACCCCATACTAAATCTCTTGTATCAATGGACTATTATTAACTCCCAATACTTGATACAAATCAACACATTTCTCCCAAATATGCATGTGTAGCCGTGTATATGAGCATGCTTACAGATCCATAATAACTTGCTAACTTGCAAGCTATCACAAACAATAACCAAAAGTACACTATGCCATACATACACCATACCTAGTCCATACACAATACACTATTTAGTGTCAATCTTGTCCCCCTTTGACTCTTGAAAACACACGGCTAGAGCACAACAAAGGAAGAGAAACAAGTTACTAGTTTTGGCATGTGTCTAATATCACACCATATCTAGCAAAGATCTACCATGTATCTTCCAAGGATTCATAGTACTAGAAATAGATACGCATGATCTTTCTAAATCCTAATATATCCGAATATCCCCAAGATTCAAAAAACACACACCCACACACAACATAAAACACTTGAACTTCCTCATTTCACTCTCTCAAACTCACGGCTCATTTACTATCATCACCAAAAATCCTTCAAAGTGCATTTACTAAGGCAATCTATGTCTCTTTCATCCTAAATACTAATCATTGTTACTCCTACAACAAGCTTGATCTCCAAGACAACTCCAAGGGTACTCACTAAGCTCATAGGTCACGGCTAGGTTTTGTTACAAGCATTCACCATTGTTGAAACCAAGATCAAGTTACTACTAGTTCACTTATCCACTCGTAGAACTATCTAAACAAGTAAGTATCATGAAACCTATTCTTTCTATATACTTCATTTCCATACACTTGAACATATATATACATCTCACTAGTAAAACTTAACCTAAAAACAAATAGAAGCAAACCTATATCATATTAGGTCACGGCTTAAAAATGGTGTATCACTTTATGTGATGAAAATCTTGTTAACTATGATGACCACAATCTCATGAACATGCTTAAGTAGAAAAATCATGAAAACCTATGCATGTTTATATCTAGACGTGGGGTTATCCTTATTGTTTAGTGTGATGAATAACTTTGTAATATTGATATAAACTTAGAAAACATTAGATCTAGGTTACTAACTAAAAATGTTAACTAGTTGCCTTAATGGATTATTAAGCCCACTATTTAAGCCTTACAGAAACTAGGAGCCCATTAAACACATTAAGCCCACTAGAATAATCTTACTTAAAATAAACTTTATTTTATTAAATAATGATATTATAAAACTTTTGGTGCGAAAAATATGATTTTACAAACTTTCGGTTTAAAAGTGAGATCTATTAAAGTTTCAGACTAAAAATGTAAATATAAACTTTTAGATTGATTTTGTAAATTTAATAAGCTTAGGGACTTAAATGGTCATGTTTAGAAACACATTTTAACAAAAGTTAAAACCTAAGGACCTACTTTGTAATTTGTCGAGAGTTAAGGGTGGTTTGTTAAACCATTCGAGACTTGAATCAAAGTAGGAGGACTCAATTTGTAATTATTGTTAAGTTATGTGTAGTTGTGTAACTTGGTTAGAACCTTAGGGACCCTTTTTGACACTTTCCAAGATTATTAGGAGCCCTAGGGGCCTTTCTTGCCAAGCTAGCTAAATTATACAAGCCCTAATAAAACCCTAGGGACCATTATGGCATATACTGAAACTTATTTGGTGCCCTAGGGGGTGTTTGTGAAACATTTCCTAACCCTAACCCTAACCGTATAATACAAGGACTAAATATGGCAATACTTGGAACTTTTACAAGCCCTAGTTACACGTGTAACTAGGGAGGGACTATTTTTGCAATTACTTGAAACTTTTACAAACCTTAGGGGTATTATGGTAATTAACCGTGGGTAATTATATAAATCGAGGGACTAAAATGTAAAGTTCATAAACTATAACAAACCCTAATTTACTATATAAATATACCCAATATTAAAAACGTAAAACTTAAATAAATACAACACTCGTTATTTTTCCAAACTTATAATTTAATAACTATACACACTTCGGGAACGTTCGATTAAATTAAAATGTTATACATTTTTATAAACGTTATTTATACATGTTATATAAAATAAATATGGTTAACTTATAAAAATAAATATATTAATTATATTTATTTCTTTTCACTATATAATATATATATATATATATATATATATATATATATATATATAACTTCCTTTTATAAATATTTAAATTACTCTATCAACGATACAAGTACGAGAATATTAATTAAACAAATTAATTAATTAAACGATACTATTTATTTTACACTTAAAAATAAATACTTCTATAACTTGTACAACGATAAACTAAATTACAGATATCGTAATAAAATGAATAAAATGCTTAAAACCAGTATAAGCATGCACAGACTTGTTCTGAAACTTTTATGCATTATGTTATGCATTTACTGAGACCTTATAATTATTTAGCTTGTTGACTGTATCGTGAGCATCACATCAGATTTTCTTGTGACTTATTGTTGTACTAGTGAGGTGAGTTCATGGCCCTACTTTGTATATTGACAAACTTTTAAAGCCTTTTATGGGGAAGAAAACATGCAACATATTTTATTGATGGACATAAACTGAACTACGAAACCTTTGATTACATTTGCGTATTGTAGATGAACCCGCATGACCCCTGCATCTGAAACTGTTAAAATTGTTGAATTGTATAAATGTATAAATAGATCTATTTGAGATTGACCATCCCCATCTGGGTGAGTAGCGCTCAATGTGCCTAGGCCAGGACAACAGATATTTAACATGTCGAAACATTATATTGGGTGCATTTTTATTAATTCGAAGGGTCCTCATTCGTTGTGGACTTAACGTGTCAAGTATCCGTTTCGGGCAATAGGGAATGTAATTACCTTTATGTGTTGATGCTATGTGCATTACTACTTCAGTGAATTTTTATTGTCCAAACTCATTTTATTAAACCTGTGAATTCACCAACTTTATGTTGACTCTCTAAGCATGTTTTCTCAGGAAACTGAAGCAGGTATTGACGTGCATGGAATCAAGCATCATGATAGGCTGCATTTATAGAGCTTGTCTGGGGTTTTATAAATTGGGAATGATTTCAACAACTGAATAATGTTTAAGACAATTTTAATAATATTTGCACTTTTATTCATGTAATAAATGTAATGATAATCTTTTATCTGTTGCTCTACATACTATCTGCTGTTGATCCACGTCACGTGACAGCCAAATATTATTTCCGCTGCAATTGACCAATTTGGGGGTGTCATAATTAAGGTTGCCCATTTTGAAGCACTATATGGTCGAAAGTGCCGTTCACCTGTGTGCTGGGCAGAAGTAGGTGAATTTCAGCTCACTAGACCAGAGTTAATCTAGAAGACTATAGACAAGATCGTTCTCATAAAGCAAATAATCCAAGCTTCTCGCGATCGAAAAAAGAGCTACGCGGACCGGAAACGCAAACCTATGAAATTTGAATTAGGTGACCGTGTCATGCTCAAGGTATCACCTTGGAAGGGTGTTGTACGCTTCGGTAAACGTAAAAAACTGAATCCATGTTATGTCGGCCCTTTCAAAGTAATAGCCAGGATCGGGGAGGTAGCTTATCGTTTAGAGTTGTCGCAACAGTTGAGCCGGGTACACTCTAATTTTCACGTGTCTAACCTAAAGAAGTGCTATGCTGAAGAACCATTAGCTATGCCATTGGAAGTAGTTCAGTTTGACGACAAACTCCAGTTCATAGAAGAACCAGTAGAAATCATGGAGAGGACGGTTAAGAAATTGAAACGCAATCGCATCCCGTTGATCAAAGTACGTTGGAACTCGAGGAGAGGTCCTGAGTTCACTTGGGAACGAGAAGACTCGTTCAAAACCAAGTACCCACACTTGTTCACCTGACCTGTGACTTTATCTTATGCTTTGAGGACAAAGCTAAAATAACGGGATGGTGCTGTACAACCTCTGATTTTCTCTTATTGACTTTGTCAACTGTTGTACTCACTATTTTGGGAATCTTTAAAATTCCACTTTTATATGACTTATTAATAATCATATCCTTTTGTCATACTATTATTTCATATTTATTTGTACATTTATATGAACCTTTAGTCTTTACTGACTACGTTGGCAATTGACTGGCCACATGATTGAACAAGGACTCACCACCTCAGTATACACTTTTGATAAACTGTAACATTATTTACTTAATTTATTAAGTACCTGGATTTATATTTATATGTATATATTTACATATACCTCATACTATGAACAAACACCTATCACTTTAATACAATGTACATTATTTCACATTGTCATTTATTTATTTTGTTCAAGTAAAATAACTATAATGATATACTCATTATATACTTTCACCGAGTGATCTAAAGGTTTAACCAAAATACCTAGAAACTTAACAAATATCTACACTATAATACATGGACTATTATTAACTCCCAATGTTTGATTCAAATCAACACATTTCTCTCAAATATGCATGTGTAGCCGTGTATATGGGAATGCTTACACATCCATAATAACTTGCTAACTTGCAAGCTATCACAAACAATAACCAAAAGTACACTATGCCTTACATACACCATACCTAGTCCATACACAATACATTATTTAGTGTCAGTCTTGTCCCCCTTTGACTCTAGAAAACACACGGCTAAAATACACAAGTGGAAAGGGAAATACATTTGCTAATTTAGGCATGTGTTTGCAAATCCTACAACATATCTTACAATATCTAAGTGTATCAATCCAAGATACATAGTACTAGAATTAGATACACAAGATCCCCATTGTATCTCACTAGATCTGAATATAACTTGAATCTCACAAACACACACAACACAAAACACTTGAACTTCCTCATTTCACTCTCTCAAACTCACGACTCATTTACTATCATCACCAAAATCCTTCAAATTCCATTTACTACTTCATTTACTAAGGCAATCTATGTCTCTTTCATCCTAAATACTAATCATTGTTACTCATACAACAAGATTGATCTCCAAGACAACTTCAAGAGTATTCACAAGACTCATAGGTCACGGCTAGGTTTTGTTACAAGCATTCACCATTGTTGAAACCAAGCTCAAGTTACTACTAGTTCACTTATTAACTCCTATAACTATCTAACAAGTAAGTATCATGAAACCTATCTTTTCTATATACTTCATTTTCATACACTTGAACATATATATACATCTCACTAGTAAAACTTAACCTAAAAACAAATCTATGCAAACCTAGACCATATTAGGTCACGGCTCAAAAATGGTGTATCACTTTATGTGATGAAAATCTTGTTAACTATGGTGACCACAATCTCATGAACATGCTTAACTAGAAAAATCATGAAAACCTATGTATGTTTAATTCTAGACGTGGGGCTTACCTCATTGTTTAGTGTGATGGATAACTTTGAAACATTGATAAAAACCTAGAAAGCACTAGATCTAAGTTACTAACTAAAAATGTTAACTAGTTACCTTAATGGATTATTAAGCCTACTATTGAAGCCTTATAGAAACTAGGAGCCTATTAAACCCATTAAGCCCACTAGGATAATCTTACTTAAAATAAACTTTATTTTTACTAAATAATGATATTATAAAACTTTTGGTGTGAAAATTTTGATTTTACAAACTTTAGGTTTAAAAGTGAGATCTATTAAAGTTTCGAACTAATAATGTAAATATAAACTTTCGGATTGATTTTGTAAATTTAATAAGCTTAGGGACTTAAATGGTCATGTTTAGAAACTCATTTTAACAAAAGTTAAAACCTAAGGACCTACTTTGTAATTTGCCGAGAGTTAAGGGTGGTTTGTTAAACCATTCGAGACTTGAATCAAAGTAGGAGGACTCAATTTGTAAATATTGTTAAGTTATGTGTAGTTGTGTAACTTGGTTAGAACCTTAGAGACCCCTTTTGACACTTGTCGAGACTATTAGGAGCCCTATGGGCCTTTCTTGCCAAGCTAGCTAAGTTATACAAGCCCTAATAAAACCCTAGGGGCCATTATGGCATATACCGAAACTTATTTGGTGCCCTAGGGGGCGTTTGTGAAACATTTCCTAACCCTAACCCTAACCGTATAATACAAGGACTAAATATGGCAATACTTGGAACTTTTACAAGCCCTAGTTACACGTGTAACTAGGGAGGTACTAGTTTTGCAATTACTTGAAACTTTTACAAACCCTAGGGGTATTATGGTAATTAACCGCGGGTAATTATATAAATCGAGGGACTAAAATGTAAAGTATATAAACTATAACAAACCCTAATTTACTATATAAATATACCCAATATTAAAAACGTAAAACTTAAATAAATACAACACTCTCCAAACTTATAATTTAATAACTATACACACTTTGGGAACGTTGGATTAAATTAAAATTTTATACATTTTTATTAACGTTATTTATATATGTTATATAAATTCAATAAGGTTAACTTATAAAAATAAATATATTAATTATATTTATTTCTTTTCACTTTAAATATATATATAAAACTTCCTTTTATAAGTATTTAAATTACTCTATAAGTGATACAAGTACGAGAATATTAATTAAACAAATTAATTAATTAAACGATACTATTTATTTTACACTTAAAAATAAATACTTCTATAACTTGTAAAACGATAAACTAAATTACAGATATCGTAATAAAATGCTTAAAACTAGTATAAGCATGCACAGACTTGTTCTGAAACTTTTATGCATTATGTTATGCATTTACTGAGACGTTATAATTATTTAGGTCGTTGACTGTATCGTGAGCATCACATCAGATTTTCTTGTGACTTATTGTTGTACTACTGAGGTGAGTTCATGGCCCCACTGTTGATCCCAAACTTAGATCAATTAGCTTTGTGTATACGAGATTAGATCAAGTAATACACGTAGAGAAACCTTTGTATATGCTTTATGAATCTAAGTGTTATGCGGAATTTAACACTTAAACAAGAACACACAAGATGTAAACAAACTTTCACTTTGATTATGAATGTCGAACTTGCTTACAATGAAAGATGTTTACGAATGACAACTTATATAAAACTCGATATTGAACATTAACCTAAAGGCCTTCTTTTATAGACATAAGAAGCCTTGTACAATAATCTACGGATCAGCTATTCTAGGTAAAGATAAATATAGAAAATACATTGTCGTTTCTATCCTTACTAGAAGTATTCTAGAATATAATAAACGTGTAGATTATATCTTCCATCAGTGCTTGTCTTCAATGTGTCAACGCTTTACTTTAACTTGTCTACGCTTGAGCTGTCAGCGCTTGCTTTGTTCTTGTCAACGCTTGAATTGTTCTTGTCAGCGCTCAAGTGATCTGGCCTTAACTTATTCCCAACAATCCTCCCCTAAACTTGATATCCACTCTTATGATCAAGTTTCTGAATAAGCATTAAGGACTAGGAGGAGTCTGACAAACCTTCTCATATTGGTAATGAATAAATCTGATCAAATCTTTTGCCACGTCACTTGAATAATCTATTTCCAGCTGAGTGTCCTTCATCTTTTCCAAAACAGCCTTGGATATGAAATACTGAGCATCCACAAGTAGATACTCAACAAACTTTGTAGAACTCAAATGGTATACACCAGCAGCTGAATATAACCTCCATTGAAGACCACTGAGGTCATCTTCAAGATCCTTCCATATTGCAGGATCCTCATCTTTTGGCCCACACATTCTTTTGAATGTGGTCCAAAGTTTTATTCCATTAGCTGAAGTTGGTGCTTCAGCCTCATACTTGGTCTCTAGTAACCTCCAAAGGTCCACCAAGTCTTCTCTATCACAACTTGCAAATAAAGATATGAGAGTGGTAAAAGTGTGTACCTCCTTGCCAAATCTGCCAATCTTCCAGAACCCACATTCATCTTCCTCATAACTCACAATTGGGTTCCTGGAATCTAATGGTAACACTTGCACCATATCTGAAGCTTCTAATGGGGAGAGCTTGAGGCTCTTTCTTATAACTGCTTCACTTGGATATAGTGGATCCATATCTTTTGGAAACTCAAATTTAAATCCCTTCTTCACTGGCCTGGGAACCATCATAGCCTTCTTGATTTCCATTTCTTCTGCAAGTTGCTCCTTTCTTTCATCTGAAAGAAGTCTGAGAGTGTTTGCTTCCTGCACTCTCACCCAAATGGGATAAGCTCTGTTTTCCAACTTATCAAATGTCAAAGCCTTCAACTTCTGATATGTCCATCCAACTCCATGACATCTGAGCAACATAAAGTAGAGCTCCCTTCTATCCCTTTTTAACTCTAAGAGAATATTGCTTGCCTTGTGTTTCAAAATTACCTTACAATCCTTCTGAACTCTAAGAAGAAGCTCCAACCCCCATATTTGATCTGAAATGGTCAAGTCTGGATTATCCATGCAACTTTCTTCCCAAGCATTGTACATTTGAACCACCTCTGGCATGTCAAAGTCAACCTGCAATTTCAATTCTCTCAGCTTCTCTTTGGCCAACTCATCTCCATACTCAAGCCTTTCAGGTTCTATAATCATTACACTTGAGTCTAAGCTAGCTCCATCACTTTCTTCTTCTGAAGTCACAACAAATGGTGACTTTTCCTTTTCATCTTGTTCCATCATTTGTCAGCCGATCTTCTATCAAATTCAACTTGGGCTGCATCTTTTGGAACAAACTCTTCTACCAATTTACCCTTACCCTTATCTGATGGTGCAATGGTTGGTAAGGTAGATGGTAATACCTGAGTAGAAACCTCCTTGATGATAGATGATGACTGGGATACATCACCTTCATGTGCAGGTCTGTCAACGCCCAAATTTATCCTATCAACGCCCAAACTACTTCTATCAGCGTCCAAATTTGCCTTGTCAACGCTCAAATATTTTCCCTCAGCGCCTTGTGTAACCTCTCTCAACATAGCTGTAAATGATAAATTTAAATTGGTGGGAGAGACTAAGGACGTATCAAAACCTGTTTGTTTCTTCAAAGTTGTAAGGGCTTCAGCAACATCCATTGATTGACCATCTTGGCTGCCCTTATCACTCAGATTTATTTGATCTTCCTCCCCTTTGGAAGACTCCTCCATACCCCTCATAGCATGATCACTTTCCAAAACAACAATCCTCTCCCTCAATTGCTTGAGTTCAAGCCTTGTGAGCTGACAATTTGTACTAAGTCTGCATTTTGCTTTTGCAAGCTAATGCAGACTGCCGTCAATTCCATAAGAGTCATTAGATCCAGTCTGCCCTCTTCTAAAATGGGGATTTGACCTCCCAAGTCAGATTCATTGGGCATGGATGAGGACTTAATGATGGTGGGACTACCTTGGCCAGCTTCTAAGCCAGAACCAATAGTCCCAGCCTCATCCAGGTCACCAGCCACACTTGTGGTGGTGGTTCTCTCTGCTACATGGCTAGGACCACCAGAGGAGAACACTCCAGTAGTCCTTTGGCGTTTCATCAACCTATATTCAGGGGGTGTGGAAGATGGTGTGGAAGAATGAGTAGATGTAGGTTGGTTAAGGGGTGTTTGGGATTGTGAAGGTTGTGTGTCAGCGTTGGAAATAGGCACATCAACGCCAACATTTGATGTGTCAGCGTCAAAGGGTTCTTGGTCAAGTTGCATGTGTTCAGGTGAAGGTAAAGGTTCAGGAATGGGTTCAAGTTGTGGTTGAGGGTCAATTTGAGGTTGGGGGTCTGGTTGGGGTTGTGCTGCTGCAATAACAGCAAGCATGGCTGGGGTTAAAGGTAAGTCTCTATGGGGTGGTGAATCCATCTTCATAAAAATAGCTTTCTTTTGCTCAGGGATCTTATAAAAATCATTGTGATCCCTTGAGCAGTAACCTTGATCATCAAAAACCATTTGCAGAAAACGGGGATAAGCTAAAGTCATTTTTGTCCCCTTGTTTTTACACATCCCCTCAAAAATCATTTTAGAATAGTTATATTTTTGCCCTGTTGCAATGCACACAATAGCACTTGCAATGGATCTATTGATCTCATTGTGTGCAGTACATTTGGGACTCAAACATTGAAGGAGGACGTGTATGATGTACTTCCAGGCCGGGGGAAATTCTTGCTTATGATACTTGTTTAGAGTACCTTCATCAAGAAAGGGATATCCCAATGCCCTAAGTCCTTGTTCTATTTCATTTATGGGAAGGGTGGCTATACCATCAGCATCATCAAGATGCAAGGCTTGGCGTACCAAAGCCTCAGTAACCACCCAAGATCTCCCATGAACAATAGAAGTCAATGTGGTCACTCCATTAACTGTTGAGGAACTGACAGTGTTCCAAAACTGCTTAATGTGTGTGACTGGAATGAGTGGTGCATGAGAAAGAGCATACCTTAATGGGGATGCGTTCAAATACGCCACCATTTGTGTGTATTGAGGAAACAGATCATCATCAGCGTCAAGATAAGCAATCATGTTGTGTTGTGATCTGAACCCCAATTCCAATTCTACTGAGTTAAACTTTGGTGCCATTGATGAAAGCTGTTAATTTTAAGTGTAGAAGATGAAGTTGATAAGAGAAAAGTGTTAGACAAGAATTATAGATACCCTGTTTAAAATAGGAGCCAAATTTATAGGAGAAAAAGAATGCATGTGATTGGCCCAAAAATAGGCAAAGATTTTCAAAAATCAATCATGAAAATATTGAAAAAGTTATAAGTTATCTCATGCATTAAATGAAAGTAACAACTGCTAAAATTACGGCTTGAAAATATGTCAAAAAGTAACAACTGGGTAGGTCCCATTGAGTGTCAACGGTCAAAAATAACCCATCAACGCCCAACGGCTATAATCTTGTCAACGTTTGCCTAAAGCCATGTCAGCGTCCAATTTGGTCACAACAACGCTTGGAAATTCTTGTCAGTGTCCAAAAAATAAAAATATTTTAAAAAGTGAAAAATGACCTTAACAAGTAATTTATCCTAGAGAAGATAACCAAAAGCTGATAATTATCATAGGGCGGCAAGCACTGTCCAGTTATGCACACTTGCATAAGCAAGATAGACATAACAGTCCTCTAGTGTCCCTTGCCAACCAAAATTCTTAACAACAAAGTTACCTTATAAAATCCTGGTTACTCCCAGGTAAATCCCATATCAAAATCATTCCCAAGTCTCCCAACAGACCACAACCAATTCTAGGCCAAAAATGTCTTGGCAGCATGCAAAGTTCATATACTATGCATGCTACAGTGCCTCATGATTTAGTAAAACTAACTCATACTCACCTGTGGACACAATCTAGAATTGTGATAAGAGTATCATATGGATACCCAAACATCCTAAAGGTTCCTAAAACCTCCCCTTAAACTATGATATAAAAAGTTTGCTAAAATCATGCATGAACATAAAAAAAATTATGTCAAGATAGGAATGAAACATTCCAACCATCATCCATAAATAAAAACTTGTCCAAATGCTTCTCCATTGATCCATAAGCAACTCTGTATCTAATGGTATACTGCTAACACCATCTGCACATTTAGATTGAAAACCACAAAACTAACATTGTTGCTGACAACGCCCCAATAACACATGACAGCGTTGAGGGAAGCTTTCTCAGCGTTAGACAATTATATTGCTGACAACGTTGCAAAAACACTTATCAGTGTTCGAGCAACCTTTGTCAGTGTTAGAAAAATATAGTGGAAAATCTAAATCATCAATAAGACCAATAATAATAATGCATCATCCTGTACATACTTTTACAAAAAGACTCCAAAACACATATTATGTGAGATTAACCATTCCAATACTTGTTACCAAGTATTGAAATCTCCCAGCATCAAAAGGTTTAGTTAATAAATCTGACACATTTTCCTCAGTGTCAACCCTATCTGGTTGTATTAAACCTTTCTCAAAGCAATCTCTTATAAAATGGTGTCTAATTTCTATGTGTTTAGTTTTAGAATGATGTACAGGATTCTTAATGATGCATAAAGTACTATTATTGTCAACAAATATCTTAGTATGCATAAAATTATACCCATAGTCCAACAGTTGGTTCTGAATCCACAAAACTTGACCACAACATGCAGCTGCAGCCACATACTCTGCTTCAGTTGTAGAATTAGCCACCACTGTTTGTTTCTTGCATTGCCAAGATATTAACCTGCTCCCAAGAAACTGACATCCACCAGTTGTGGATTTCCTATCAAATTTATCACCTCCATAATCACTATCTGAATATACAATCAGCTCCAATGGTGAATCCTTTGGGTACCACAAACCAAGACTAGGGTAACATCTTAGGTACCTAAAGATCCTCTTCACAGCATAAAGGTGACATTCTTTGGGAGTCACTTGATGGCGTGCACAAGCACACACAGCAAACATAATGTCAGGTCTGGAAGCAGTAAGATACATCAAGGATCCAATCATGGATCTATAATGCCTGACATCAACATCTTTCCCATCTCCAATATTTCCCCAAGGGTGTTCTCTATCCATAGGAGTAGTAGCCCTCTTTTCATGTGGAGAAAAGCCAAACTTCTTCAAGATCTCAGCAACATATTTGTCCTGGGAGATGAAGATACCATCCTCTTTCTGCTGAACTTGTAAAGCTAGAAAGAAGTTCATCTCCCCCATAGCACTCATCTTGAATTTGTCTGTCATAAGCTTGGAGAAATCCTCACTCATCTTTGGATCAGTAGACCCAAAAATGATATCATCAACATAGACCTGCACAAGCAACACATCCTTGCCTTTCTTCTTTGTAAATAGTGTCTGATCTATGGTGCCCCTCTTGAATCCATTGTCCACCAAATAGGTAGACAAAGTACCATACCATGCTCTAGGGGCTTGATGAAGGCCATACATAGCCTTTTTGACTCTATACACTTTATCTGGATGCTCTGGATCCTCAAAACCAGGAGGTTGCATGACATATACTTCCTCAACAATGGTGCCATACAAGAAAGCACTCTTGACATCCATTTGATAGACTGTGAAGCCCATGCAGGAAGCATAGGCTAGAAAAATCCTAATAGCTTCAATCCTTGCAACTTGTGCAAAGACCTCCTCATAGTCTATCCCCTCCTCTTGTGTATAACCTTGAGCCACTAACCTTGCCTTGTTTCTGACCACAATACCTCTTTCATCTCTTTTGTTCCTCAGAACCCATCTTGTCCCTATAGGTCTGACATATCTAGGACAATCAACCAGCTCCCAAACATCCTGAATTGTAAATTGGTGAAGCTCATCCTGCATTGCTTCCACCCAACTTGGTTCTTTGAGAGCATCAAATATTTTCTTGGGTTCTTCTTGTGACAGAAAACATGCAAACAAACATGCTTGCACAAGAGGGGTATCAACCTTCTTGTGTATATTGGCAATAAACCCACCAAGACCTTGATGAGATCTTCTAGTCTGAACTGGAGTCATAATATCACCAATGATCTGAGATGTGGGGTGATTCTTCATTGTGGAAGTGAGAATCCCTCCTTCAAAAAGTCTGGTGTCCTCAACCTCATGCTCCATGTTGCCAATATCTTCTTCATCAGACTCTCTTATATCAACATAAGGATGACCTTATTCATAAGAATTGGAAGGTTCACATTGTTCAAAAGTGGAAGAGAAAAGATGTGCAAAGGTGTTGTCAATGTCTGAACCTTGTTTGTCAGCGCTTGGGCTAACAACGCTTGAAATGTTGTTGTCAACGTCTGAGCCATCAACGTCTGAATTAGTCTTGTCAGTGCTAGATTTGCCTTTGTCAGCGCCTGAAGAACCATGCATGTTTGTATCTGGTGGTATTTGGAAACCACCATCATCTTGTCCAGCAGCAGCAGCAGCAAAAGCATCTGTCCAAATGGGAATTGTGACATATTCAAATGTAGGAGATGCCTTTTCTGCTTGTGATCCAACCTTCTCATGAACCTGTGTACCTGAAACATTAACAACTTGTTCCTCCACAACATTTGAAGTTACCTTCACAATGTCTGGATTAGTGATAGACATATAATTTAAAGTTCTAGATAAGGGTTCCAAATCAAACAACCAATTAGGACCACTTTTAGGATCACTAGGTTTATTCTCTAAGAACCTAACATGTACTCTCTTAACTATACGTTTGTTCTCTTTAAGATAAACCCTATAACCCTTGCTCTGGACTGAATACCCCATTAAAATAGCCCTCATCACCTTTTGCACTAAATTTCCCTAAGGCATCACTAGTATCTAATACTACTACATGACAACCAAAAGGTCTGAGAAAACCAATATTAGGTTTTCTACCCCAAAGTAACTCATAAGGTGTTTTGTTCTGAATTTTGTTAACCAATGCTCTATTTTGCACATAGCATGCTGTATTAACAGCCTCAGCCCAAAAGGCTATTGGAAAGTGAGCATCAGCCAACATTGTTCTGGCTGCTTCAATTAGGGTTCTATTTTTTCTCTCAGCAACCCCATTTTGTTGTGGGGTTCTAGCAATACTAAATTGCCTAGTAATTCCTTTCCTGGCACAGAAATCATCTAGCTTCTTGTTCCTAAATTCTCCACCATTATCACTCCTAAGCATTTTAACCTCATTGCCAGACCTTTTCTCAATCTGAGTGATAAAATCAATAAGAACATCAGATGTGTCACTCTTCATAGCTAGAAAGAATGTCCAAGTAAATCTAGAGAAGTCATTTGTGACAACAAAGCAATATGACTTACCATTCAAACTTTCTATATTTGTTGGACCAAAGAGGTCCATGTGAAGCATATGAAGAGGTCTGGAACTAGTATGCACCTGTTTGGACTTGAATGAGACCTTGTGCTGCTTGCCTTTAAGACATGCAACACAAGAGTGGTCATTGTGGAAGGCCTTCTCAGGCAAACCATCAACTAAACCAAGCCTCACAAGTCTATTTATATTTTTAAAATTTATGTGCCCTAGTCTCCTGTGCCATAAATTACTCTCATCTACTGAGGCCTTAGCATAAAAACAAGACATATTTGTATTCATTTTAATCCCATTTAAATTCACATTATATATGTCCTTATGCCTAGGTGTTCTATACTCAATATATTTCTCATCAGGGATCTTAAAATCCTTGCTTAACACCAAACACTCAGTATCAGTGAAAAGAACTTTATTTTTGTTATCACATACTTGTGATACACTAAACAGATTATAATCAAGTTCTTTTACCAGGAAGACGTTCTCAAAACGCAGATTATTTGTGAGAAGGGTTCCTTTGCCTATAATGGTACCATAACCACCTCCAAAGTATACCTTATCACCATCTTTAATAGGGGTGAAATTCGTCAGATAGTCTTCCTTCCCTGTCATGTGCCTTGAGCATCCACTATCCCAATATCCATAATCATTGATCTGTCTTTGAATGCCCTGCACATAAAGAAAACAAATTAGTTTTCTTTGGGAACCCAAGTCTCAAAAGACTTGGATTCATCTGGTTGTTCAATAAGAACAGACTTAGTTCTCACAACAACCCCATTCTCATCCCTTTTAGAATGAAATACCCAGTTAACCCCAATAGGTTTTGTAATGACCTTTGAAATGTAATTAAATCTATTGCAAGTCATTGAAATCCCATTATCATTAGGGTTTTGATCTTTCTTGGGTCTCCATGTTAAGCTTGAAGAAGCTTTAGACCCCTTACCTTGTGGCTGCAAATATTTAGGTCTGGTCACGTTTCTGTCAGCGTTAGAATTTGTCCTGTCAACGCTGAAATTACCCTTGTCAGCGTTGAACCTAGGGTTTGCTACAGGAACCCATTGCATATTTGACCAGGTGTTTGTCTTTTGAAATGGTCTTTGTCCATGAGTGTTAGACCTTCTAGAAAAGAATGGGGCAGGTCTAATCACTTGTGGACTTTGCTGCACACAAGGTTTGGGTCTGACAACGTTTGACTTTCTAACAACGTTGACTTTCTTCCTGTCAGCGCTGAAATTGTTCCTGTCAGCGCTGGCTTTGGGAGCGTTGACACACTTGTATGCCAAATGTGAAAAGCTACCACAAGTGTAACAGGCTTTCTTAGACACAATCTTAGGTCTAGAAGAGAAGAAACCTGTTCCATGATTGCTAACTTGGCTCTTGGGTGACCTATTATTCCTATACATCTCTACATATTTAATGGTAGGTCTTCTAACAGTGTTTGAGCCTAGGTCAACAGCTTTACCAGTGATTGGGTGAGTAACCTTAATGGGTGGTGATTCATTGGGACTTTCACATAGCAAACCTCCCTTAACAAATAAGGTAGGGTTAGCTTTCTTCCACTCATTTAGGTCAGTCAACTTTTGTTGATACTCTTCCACTAGAGTGACAACTCTTGGTGGAGGAATGAATTCCTCTTCTTGGCATTCTGGTATACCAGTCCAAGACAAGTCCTTTCTAAGGACACCATAAAAGTCACCAGCTGGTGGTGGAACCAGAGAGTAATCATTCATCCCAATCCCAGTCATGTCCTTAGGATCCCTTTGTTTAGCTACACAGTCTCCTAGGGTTTGGGTGGCTCTATCAAATCTTTGAATTTTGAGGTCAACATTATCTTTATTCTTAATGGCCTCATCTAACTTAGAGTGTAATTCACTATTAACCTTTTTCATGATGTTTCTAACATCCATACTACCCTCTAGCTCATGTTTTAAGATATTGATCTTATATTTTAAGTCAAATTCCATTTTCTTGTATTCAGAAATGGTTTTCTCAGTTTCAGTAAGAGCTAGTTGGTAATTAGACAATTTACACCTTTCAGTACTCATATCATCTTTTAGTTTTAACACCTCTTTGTTAAGTCTTTCAGTGTTTAACCTACAACCTTTGCTACAAAAAGCATCATCATATACCTCATTATCAGATGAAGAGGAGGAGTGTGCCATGAGAGCATATTCAACATGCTCTTCTTCTTCAATATCAGCAACCAAAGCTTTATCCTCTTCAACTTCCTTAGCCAGATAGCTCCAATCCCATCCTATACCATCAATTCCTTGAACTGCAACCATGGCTTTGGAATCCTAAGCTTTAACAACCTGACTTGAGGGTTTACCAGCATCAGATCTTCTAGGAGATATGCATTCCCTCATAAAGTGCCCCATACGATGACAATTGTAGCATTCAACTTTGGATTTATCAAATCCAGCTGTGTCTTTAGCATTGAAGGTCATCTTCTTTTTAAACCTTCTGTTCCACCTATTTGCTCTTATACTAGCAAGAGCCATGTTCCACTTGATGTCCATCTCTTCCAAGTGCTCATCACTTATCTGCTCAAGGTCCTCATATGTAATGTATCACCCCCAAATTTATACAACTCAATACAGCGGAAGACTATTTGGTGTTACGGGATATTACATTACTCACATCATAGACAACGCATAAAAATCGTGTCGTTTATTAATAAAGCATTTCCATTCATAAATATCAAATTTACATCGGTCCCAAGTCATTACATTTCATACAAAGTTTTACAAAATATTTGAATGGAAAATATTGTTTAAGTGCGGGCCATGAATTCTTGTTGTCTTCCCGAGAATTACCTTCAAGTACCTGAGATAAAACATGTTAAAAGAAAAGGTCAGCGATAACGCCGAGTGAATTCATAGAGTTTAATAAAATCCATCAATATAACATTGGTATAAAATTATTACCGAAAATCATTTTGTACAAATCATTGTAATAGGCCATAAAATAGCCAAAGTCATTTTATACAAATCCTTATCGAAAATCATAATGTAGGCATTTGCCTTAAAAATCATTATACGAGCCAATGTCGTAAAAACATCATACAATACGTTTGACAACGTTGTATAGATTAAATAAAAACCGTTATATGAATATGGTTATGAAAACCAAAACACAAACATACTATCAATAGTATGACCCTGTATTGCTAGTCAGGCAATACGTCGTAATTCTGAGCGTCTAGTAGTATTTTGTTAGTCGGATTATTATAAGCCGCATGACATTGTTACCTTACTAAACCAACAACGGGTAGCTAACCCGATACCAAATTTGCCCATCTAAAGTAGCGTGTCGTCACAAAGGTCACGCTATGGAAATCTTCTCATACATAAATTCTCTTACCAATCAATGTGGCACGACGGGGATCAACCGTCAAGGCGCGAACTGGGGTGATCGTCCCCAAATAGTACTATTATATGCATAAACGTCTACCAAATCCCGGTAGTTCACAATTCATGCTAATGGGACTTTTAGTGACATAACCTAACTTTAATAATCCATTTAATTTCATCTATCGGGTCCTTTAATCATTTATCGGGTCATACAATCGGGTCATACAATCATTCGGGTCCAAATCAATAAACAAACAATCGGGAAAAATGGTGTCCTATTTTATAAAAACTAACATGTTATCTCCCTCGCGGGTTTATAAAACATTTCATAAAAACATTTAAAAGAGTGCGAGGCTATGAACTCACGTTGATGTGGGAAGGCGGTTATCGGCGATTTGGATGTACGGTGCGTGCTTCAATCACGGAAACCTAGACAAATAATATTCGTCTTAGACTATTGTCCAATGACTTTATAAAAATAACAATTATGTATACATATGATGATTTTATATATATGATGATCAAGTGGGTTTACATATTCTCGTTCACTTCATTTTTGTGTTTATGTATTGGTAACTTCTTACTAGTTTTCTAGTTTTACCTATTTACGTGTTTTAGGTCCAATAAGCCTATTATAAGTTTATTAACTTGTATTAATCCATTTCATACTTGTATTATCAGTATTTATACTTTATATGTTAGGCCCAAATGGGTTAAGCCCAATAAATAAGTTTATAAGTGTTTAACTTATTTAGTCCAATTATTAGTCCAATAACGTTTACTTAGCTCGTTAATGTCCGTATGTCCTATAGTTCGGGTTTTATCGGTTTTTACTTGTTATACATGTTTATATATCAGTATATAAGTTTTATAAAGTTTACATTAGACGGGTCCAACCATCTAAGTTTTATTTAACAAAAACGTTAATTTTTCGGTATTAGCCGAAAAAGTCGTAAAAATCATGTTTATAGTTTTATAACATATAAAACTTAACAAGTTACCATTTTTATAAGATGTCCACTTATTTACCATTGTACATATTTATATAAATGTATTATATAAGTTAGTGGATTTTAATTTATATTTTATACTATTAAATTTTGAGTGCTTATATAATAGTATTATACTTTAATTTCCAAAATCTGATTTTTATCTTCACTTTCACCAAAACTGCCATATCTAGAGTTCTATATGGAGATAGAAGCTCAAATTTTTATCAAATAAACTACATGATATGTGCTCCATTTAACTCTCGTATAGCTACTGTTGAATCATTTTCTAAGTATTTTCTAAAAATCGTCCAAAACAGTAAACTCAGATTGGTACTTTAACTTGTTTTGATCATATCTCACTCATTACAATGATTCCATTGCATGACCAACTCTCACATGTGTACAAGACATATTACTTACTCTATATTGCTTCTACTTTTCCATTTTATTAGTCTAACATATGGTCCTTTACTGTTTTATACAGCCAACAATCTAAACAAGATTTACCCATTTTACATGTATTTTGTCCATCTTTTTACCCATGTTTATCCAATCTATCAACACCAAATCCCCACATAACATTTTTAATCATCATTCATCATCATATACATATACATAAGCAAAAGAAATACAAGATTACATGATCAAAATAATAAGAGGATAGGAAGAACAATCTCTATACCACCATTAGTGATGAAAAGATGGGATTGATGATGAACAAGACTTGGTTTTGGGTAACCAATCTTATGAGATATCAACACTACTTCTAGGATCACCAAGTATTTGTAGATTCCTTGTGAAATCAGCCCTTGATCTTCATGAAAACTCCTTGAGAAATCAGCCCTTGGACATCACTAAATCACCTCCTTGGATGTTAGAATCACCTCCAATCTTCAAGGCTTCAAAGGAGCATCATCATGTGTATGAATAACACATGATTTTATGGCTAAAATAGATCAAATAGGGGTGTTTGATGATGGTTTTGGGACGAATTTTAGAGAGTGGGAGGAGAGAAATGAGAGTGGTATTGCATGTGTGTTTTGTGAGATAATGGTTTAGTGTTGGATGGTTTTGAGGTAACTTTAGCTTAGATGTTAGGCTAGTACATGTGTTGAAGCTTATTAGTTAAGCTTGGATACCTCATGGGGTGAGGTGGCTTAATGTTGGATGCCACACTTAGTGGGGTGGGCAAGTGTAAAACTTGTCCCATCCCACTAATTTACGGGTATTCCTCGATTCTAGTTTCCTCGATTTGCGTGCCCTCGGGTCGTTTTACGAAAAACGTTTTTATAAATTATGAATCAACGGCACAAAACGAATCTAATAAAAATTGTCTCATCAAAAACGGAGTTCGAAAACGTAAATACGAAATCCTAAGGTTTCCGGTTTGGTCGTAAAGGACGTTAAATTAAAATCGTAAGTCCTTATCTCTTCTCGTAAATTTGTGAGTTTATGAACTAACACAAATTTAAAACTCCAAAATAATATTCACGGATAAATTTATTTTCTGAAATGTCGGACTGTCGCCAAAGACGGTGTATGTAAACGTAAGCACGTAACGTAGAATCCTCCGGATTAGACGTAGTCGACGCTACTTCAAGACGTAAATCCAAATTACTTCCCAAAAATAAGTGAGTTCATAATGTAACATTAAAATAATGTTTTCAAATAAATATTGAGAATAAAATATCGACCATAAATTGACGGATTGTCACAACATTTACCCCTAAACAGGATCTTTGTCCTCAAAGATCATCTTACCTTACTACTCGCTTTTTATAGATTTTAAGCCATGTGGGTATTTCCTCCACATTCGGTCTTTTCTCACAAGTGTAATCCATTATAATACGCGAGTTTCATCAAACATAACTACGGGAATAAGATCAGGCTAAATGTTGACTTACTTTCTCTATCCATGATATTCACGGGTTTCGGATGAATGCAACTTTTCGCCGATCTAAGCTCTACTAAGAATAATCAGATTCTTACTTGATAGATATTCCATTAAGTTCGATATACGAAACATAATTCACGCAGTCTTTGAAGTCCTAGGGTAGATCCAGCTTATATGCCTTTCAAACCAATCTTTTCTTATCATCTCAATGGTCACATACAACGGGGACTTATATCCCATAATTTGTCAGATCATTAATTAATTTTTCCAAGGTTAAAATTTTTGGCATAACTTCGCTACCCATTTGGCACTTAAAGATCTACATTTCATATTCACATAACCTCCTGCCCACTACCGGCAGTCAATAATCAGATCCTAATTTCGACAATCATTTCGGGTCTCGCGGGTCGAGTATTTTGCCAGGTTAGGTTCGCCATCATAGGAAACCTTAAACCTAAAAGACATGTCCAACTCACAATGGGTGTATGTCGGATGTCTTCATCTCAACTCTTGCTTACAGATGCTCTAATTTCTAAATCTTAACAAGATTCGATCTCGATCCTTAGACGATAATCATCATTGATAATCCTTCCAATGGAAAATGATTATACGGTTTATTACTAAAGGTCATTCATTCAAACATAAAACAGCACTTATATTACTTTGTATCGTTACTTTACCTCGTCCCTTCGATTGGGGTGGTACATAGTACTCTCATCAAGGTTCGTTCTCAATGATTTCTGAGCAAATCTCTAGAAATTCGATGCGAAGCGAGGATCTTAATAAAGATGTTCGATACAGGCACACTATGTTTACATAACTCTTTTGCATTTATCATTAACGGGAATGATATTAGCAGATTTGGTCAGTCGGTCGACGATGACCCAAATCAAATCAAATTCAGATGATGACCTTTGCAATAGCTAGACGTTTGCTAATGTATGAGACGATGTCTGCCTTCATAATTGCCATCAGTACAACTTCTTCAGACAAAGATATTTTTAGTCATCAACGACATAAATAGAATACTTATACTTACAAATTCCAACATAACTATATCTCACAGTATCCATATTTAGGCAACCACAAGTGGCCTTTAAAACATTTAACGCTATCAGCTTCTCAACTCTAATGGTTCACATTAGCCGCGAACCACTTTTATTATCTATATTATCCTTTTCACAAACATCGTCTATTTTACATTGTTCAACAATTTATTTTGCACCTTCATTATTAAGGAACATGTCCAAATTGGTTCTTTATCTTTTATACATAACGTGTCAGTAATTACGTTCACTTTCCTGATGAAATAGTTATCATGTCCGTATTTATTCAAAAATTATTTCTTCACATTTTCTCTGTTTTACGTCTCATCTATCATTTTTATCAGTTTTTCTCAATCCGACGTTTTAAGCGTCGATAAGTATTACAAGTAATTAAAGGTTAGATATTTAAATTTTTATGAAACGTAACGTAAAAATTTTAAATTTCCTTAGTTCAACTTATTATATAAAATGTTCAAAAATAAATTTTAATTTAATTAACAAGATTTTTGTTGATTTATCGAAAATATTTAATAAGATTCGTAAATGTTCGAAAAACCTTTGTTTATATTTTGGTCAAAATTTTCTTAGTTGAAAAGCAAAAATTGTTGTTTCAAATTTCAAGTTATGGTTTAAATGGTTTTCCTCAATCCCTTTTAAGTTATCTTGAGGTATACACAAACATTTACCCCTAAACAGAAGTTTAGTTAAATGGTTTGTGTATAAGGGAATAATCCCTTAAAATCCTTTGTTAAAACATTTGTCAAAATATATTTGCACTTTCTTTTTATTATAACTCAAAGTCTTAAATGACTTCGAAATTTTGAAGAGTCAATTTATATTCCATTATCTATTAATCACATGGTCAATTAATATAACGGATTTAGTCTTTATTCACATGTTAAATATTTAAGGTACAGGTTTTATCGTTCGGCCAATTCAGGGCAATCTATAAATAATTTTTAACTCATTCTTATTCTTATAAGTAAACAAATAAATGGTCCTTAATGATCATGAGCATGAATTTATCAAATTGCAGCCTACACACGTGATTCACCAAATTTATGAATACTACATGTGTATTAGTCAATCCATACGACATCACGTGAAACTCATAATGTTCATTACAAGTTCTGGATGTAGTGATTGGAATAGATAATCCTTTTCGCAGATGCGAAGTTGATGATAACCATGCTGAGGATCAAAAACCTTGTAAATGATCGAACAAATCTTCCATTTCGAGTTATGGATATCGTTTTCGATTGTCAATTTACTCAGTTCACAGTAATCTATAAATATAAGGAATGATAACACCATAGCTCTTTATGATGACGAGCTCGGTAGAATAAAATCTTTCTCCGACAACTCTCTCAGTTGTATGGTAATTCCTTTAATTTAGATGGTGCTGACGTACAGTGCACACGCCACAGGTGCAGCACCGAAAATATAATCAATACCAATTTCAACTTGCCTTAATGGCAAAAGTCTAGGTAATTTACCAACAAATACCTCCTAAGGTTTCAGATAACAGAAACATCTTTTAATAAATTCATATTAGGTTCTTTCTAGATTATAATATCTATGACTAGTTCACAACCATTCACGGTAAAATTTTCAAGTCTAAATGTAGGATATGGTCATTCATCAAGAATTATTTAGATCACTTTTGATAATCAACATCTTATCATTTAGGGGAATTCTACTCGAGTTCCCATCAATTAAGACAATGTTGTCATGTCATAATCAATCAATTCATTCTACTGGCACTATCAACTTTTCAGTTTTATTGTCGTCGATAAGATGTGAACTTCTCAAAAGACTAATAATAACTCATAATCCTTCACAAATTCAAGGATATCTGGAGACACAACTAACCTTAAAAGAGTAAGGTCAACGCATAATCTACGGGAGGGAATTTCAAATCAGATACAGACGAAAACATTTAACGAATTTGAATATATCCCATGTTTTCATAATTTGAGTACGCATTCGAAAGCTCCTCGGATCGTTACCCAGGTCATTCAAATGAAATCAAATCAAAAGAAATGATAGGAACGTCGATACATCCAGTCGGGTATCAACACTCGGTAATCAAATACTTTTCCTAAGAATCTCACTACAGGAGAATTGGACAAGAAAGAATTGTCAATTGTCAAATAAGACAATTTCCACAGATGAGTAAATTTGTCTCAGAAGAATAGATGCTACAGGCACATATGTAGGTGTCCCTAACACTATGTCCCTATTTTTCACTTCTTGCAGATCTCATAAAATTTAATCTTTCACAACTTCAAAGAAAATGTAGTGTTTATTAATCAAATTTTTTTTATGGTGACTACTAATCAGCCTTGCATGGTCCTTTCCAAATTGTATGTAGGCGCGCAACTATATACAATTTCAAGATTAACAATGCAATACTTAGTTCGTCAAAATTTTATCATCATGTTTATAATAAAAACATTTTCATGCTTAATTCTTAAATAAGAATCAAAAATATATTTACAAAGGTTTTCTTTGTTATGGAAATAATTAAGTTTCCAAAGCGTCTCATAAACAACTTCATTTTGATATCAATCACTTATAAATCTCACTTTGAATAATCCTTATTGTGATGAAAATTAAATTTTCTCAAAGGATACCATTTTAACTTTATAAAAACAATGTGTGATCTGCAAAAGAGTGATGAAGAGTTGTTCACCAAGAACTTAACTACAATATGATAGGAAATGAGCTTAGCCAAATAATCATGAGTTTCATGACCTTCATGGCACTCAAAAGAGAATAATTCACAACGTAACTCAATTCGAGATGAGTACTTGTTCAATGGTTGCATCACTATTGCGAGCATTAGGATGAAGCAAGAAAAGATAGATAACATCGATACATGTAGGATTTAGCAATCAAAGGTAGTCTTTTTCATTAATCACAAACAAGTAAAAATTGTACCGTAACACATTACGTGTCACTATGTCATACAATTCTCAGAACTCATCCTACCAACTGATATCTCACTTAAGTTAGGGATTTTTAAAAGATACCACAACGAATACTAATCTACAAGAGTCATTAGGTGTCCCACCTGTCCCGGAAGATCCATTGGTCCCAATTTAGAAGAAGTTTTCTTTAATTTATTTCTTGGACACTAGGCATCCTCATTAGTGGACAATGGCCTAGGAACAACCTTTAACACAAACTAATCATCATTTAAAACCTTATAATTCAATCACAGAACTTAACGACTTCTATTAACAATCTCATATTCCATAGGGGTTAAATTTTACTTTATTCAAGTTTTAACCAATTTATACTCAATTCGATATCCTACTTCATTCTCCAATACTTTCAATCTTTATTCTTAGGCCTTAAAAGGGCAATAAAAGCTCGATATGATCAACACTTAATTCCAATCCTATAGTTCTTACAACAACAATTATCAAATGAGTCACTAGTATGAAATGACTCATACATTCAGTTAGACTTCTCGGAAAGGTACTAGTGCCATGAGGCTTTTGGGTAATGGTTCCAATGACAGCCTCAAGTGAAACATTCACCCTTTTGATTTCAATTTAAGAATTGGATGACAATGAATCAGATGACATCTTTCCAGGTGATAACGTTTTGTCAAACTCCACTCTATAAGGAAAGATCGTCATGATATCGATATCAGATTTAATCTCGCCAATTCTTCTTCAAAATCACAATCAACTAATATCTACATTTTTACGAATATCAACCATTTGTTGGGATCATAAATATCCACAACTTGGTTTAGATCTAGGATAGCTAGAATTCCTACGAGAATAGCTTCGATTAATTTACTAGGGGAATTTAGGGTTCCTTGTGACAATCTACGTCGTATAAATACCTCGTATAAAAATCAAATAATCATCAAACAATCATGTAATAAAATTACATCATATATATATAATCCAAGTTATATATATTAAAATAACACTTCTCAGTCTTGGCCTTGCCGGTAACTGGGGAATTCTTCGGCACCGTTATAGTCAAAAGATTTTTAGACATTTTTAGAAAAATGTTTTCAGTTCAAAGATTTTGAAATGTTTTATTCAAAACCTTGTTTTTAAAAATCTTTCGTTCTCTATAACGAGAGCTCTGGTACCAAACTGTATCACCCCCAAATTTATACAACTCAATACAGCGGAAGACTAGTTGGTGTTACGGGATAGTACATTACTCACATCATAGACAACGCATAAAAATCGTGTCGTTTATTAATAAAGCATTTCCATTCATAAATATCAAATTTACATCGGTCCCAAGTCATTACATTTCATACAAAGTTTTACAAAATATTTGAATGGAAAATATTGTTTAAGTGCGGGCCATGAATTCTTGTTGTCTTCCCGAGAATTACCTTCAAGTACCTGAGATAAAACATGTTAAAAGAAAAGGTCAGCGATAACGCCGAGTGAATTCATAGAGTTTAATAAAATCCATCAATATAACATCGGTATAAAATTATTACCGAAAATCATTTTGTACAAATCATTGTAATAGGCCATAAAATAGCCAAAGTCATTTTATACAAATCCTTATCGAAAATCATAATGTAGGCATTTGCCTTAAAAATCATTATACGAGCCAATGTCGTAAAAACATCATACAATACGTTTGACAACGTTGTATAGATTAAATAAAAACCGTTATATGAATATGGTTATGAAAACCAAAACACAAACATACTATCAATAGTATGACCCTGTATTGCTAGTCAGGCAATACGTCGTAATTCTGAGCGTCTAATAGTATTTTGTTAGTCGGATTATTATAAGCCGCATGACATTGTTACCTTACTAAACCAACAACGGGTAGCTAACCCGATACCAAATTTGCCCATCTAAAGTAGCGTGTCGTCACAAAGGTCACGCTATGGAAATCTTCTCATACATAAATTCGCTTACCAATCAATGTGGCACGACGGGGATCAACCGTCAAGGCGCGAACTGGGGTGATCGTCCCCAAATAGTACTATTATATGCATAAGCGTCTACCAAATCCCGGTAGTTCACAATTCATGCTAATGGGACTTTTAGTGACATAACCTAACTTTAATAATCCATTTAATTTCATCTATCGGGTACTTTAATCATTTATCAGGTCATACAATCGGGTCATACAATCATTCGGGTCCAAATCAATAAAAAAACAATCGGGACAAATGGTGTCCTATTTTATAAAACTAACATGTTATCTCCCTCGCGGGTTTATAAAACATTTCATAAAAACATTTAAAAGAGTGCGAGGCTATGAACTCACGTTGATGTGGGAAGGCGGTTATCGGCGATTTGGATGTACGGTGCGTGCTTCAATCACGGAAACCTAGACAAATAATATTCGTCTTAGACTATTGTCCAATGACTTTATAAAAATAACAATTATGTATACATATGATGATTTTATATATATGATGATCAAGTGGGTTTACATATTCTCGTTCACTTTATTTTTGTGTTTATGTATTGGTAACTTCTTACTAGTTTTCTAGTTTTACCTATTTACGTGTTTTAGGTCCAATAAGCCTATTATAAGTTTATTAACTTGTATTAATCCATTTCATACTTGTATTATCAGTATTTATACTTTATATGTTAGGCCCAAATGGGTTAAGCCCAATAAATAAGTTTATAAGTGTTTAACTTATTTAGTCTAATTATTAGTCCAATAACGTTTACTTAGCTCGTTAATGTCCGTATGTCCTATAGTTCGGGTTTTATCGGTTTTTACTTGTTATACATGTTTATATATCAGTATATAAGTTTTATAAAGTTTACATTAGACGGGTCCAACCATCTAAGTTTTATTTACCAAAAACGTTAATTTTTCGGTATTAGCCGAAAAAGTCGTAAAAATCATGTTTATACATATAAAACTTAACAAGTTACCATTTTTATAAGATGTCCACTTATTTACCATTGTACATATTTATATAAATGTATTATATAAGTTAGTGGATTTTAATTTATATTTTATACTATTAAATTTTGAGTGCTTATATAATAGTATTATACTTTAATTTCCAAAATCTGATTTTTATCTTCACTTTCACCAAAACTGTTATATCTAGAGTTCTATATGGAGATAGAAGCTCAAATTTTTATCAAATAAACTACATGATATGTGCTCCATTTAACTCTCCTATAGCTACTGTTGAATCATTTTCTAAGTATTTTCTAAAAATCGTCCAAAACAGTAAACTCAGATTGGTACTTTAAACTTGTTTTGATCATATCTCACTCATTACAATGATTCCATTGCATGACCAACTCTCACATGTGTACAAGACATATTACTTACTCTATATTGCTTCTACTTTTCCATTTTATTAGTCTAACATATGGTCCTTTACTGTTTTATACAGCCAACAATCTAAACAAGATTTACCCATTTTACATGTATTTTGTCCATCTTTTTACCCATGTTTATCCAATCTATCAACACCAAATCCCCACATAACATTTTTAATCATCATTCATCATCATATACATATACATAAGTAAAAGAAATACAAGATTACATAATCAAAATAATAAGAGGATAGGAAGAACAATCTCTATACCACCATTAGTGATGAAAAGATGGGATTGATGATGAACAAGACTTGGTTTTGGGTAACCAATCTTATGAGATATCAACACTACTTCTAGGATCACCAAGTATTTGTAGATTCCTTGTGAAATCAGCCCTTGATCTTCATGAAAACTCCTTGAGAAATCAGCCCTTGGACATCACCAAATCACCTCCTTGGATGTTAGAATCACCTCCAATCTTCAAGGCTTCAAAGGAGCATCATCATGTGTATGAATAACACATGATTTTATGGCTAAAATAGATCAAATAGGGGTGTTTGATGATGGTTTTGGGACGAATTTTAGAGAGAGGGAGGAGAGAAATGAGAGTGGTATTGCATGTGTGTTTTGTGAGATAATGGTTTAGTGTTGGATGGTTTTGAGGTAACTTTAGCTTAGATGTTAGGCTAGTACATATGTTGAAGCTTATTAGTTAAGCTTGGACACCTCATGGGGTGAGGTGGCTTAATGTTGGATGCCACACTTAGTGGGGTGGGCAAGTGTAAAACTTGTCCCATCCCACTAATTTACGGGTATTCCTCGATTCTAGTTTCCTCGATTTGCGTGCCCTCGGGTCGTTTTACGAAAAACGTTTTTATAAATTATGAATCAACGGCACAAAATGAATCTAATAAAAATTGTCTCATCAAAAATGGAGTTCGAAAACGTAAATACGAAATCCTAAGGTTTCCGGTTTGGTCGTAAAGGACGTTAAATTAAAATCGTAAGTCCTAATCTCTTATCATAAATTTGTGAGTTTATGAACTAACACAAATTTAAAACTCCAAAATAATATTCACGGATAAATTTATTTTCTGAAATGTCGGACTGTCGCCAAAGACGGTGTATGTAAACGTAAGCACGTAACGTAGAATCCTCCGGATTAGACGTAGTCGACGCTACTTCAAGACGTAAATCCAAATTACTTCCCAAAAATAAGTGAGTTCATATTGTAACATTAAAATAATGTTTTCAAATAAATATTGAGAATAAAATATCGACCATAAATTGACGGATTGTCACATGTAATCACTGAACCATTGGGCAAAGAAGCAATGTAGGCACAAACAGTATCCAAATCCAAACCAGCAGGTTTAACTCTTGGGGAGTCATTCTTGAATGTGTCAGCGTCTGAATAGGAGACGTTGACAAGACTTGTTCCAGCGCTGACATATGATGATCCAGTAACTGGATGCATATAAGAGTCCTTCTGATTGAATTGACCTTCACTATGAGAGAAGAAGGCCATGTTGCTGGTGGTAGATTTGCTTCCATGCTCTGAAACAGTTTCATCTTCCAACAGTCTTAGTTTGTTGTAGATGTCATCAAACGAGGAGCTCTTATAAGTATTGTTGGCAAGAATAGATCTTGCCTCAATCTTCCATGCCTCACCAAGACTTTTAAGAAAGGTAGCATTGGTGTCAACATCACCAACTTGTGTCCCCATGAAGGACAACTTGCTTGTGATGTCAAGCAATCTGCTTCTCACACTACTCAGTTTCTTTGGGTTGAGCTTTGAAGACAGCATAATCATGCAGAAGTTGCTTTTTCTTTTCTTCCTTAGTGTTTGCATTGCCACCATATGCAACTTCAAGAGCTTCCCAAAGATCCTTAGAAGATTCATAGCCTCTATATTTATGCTGGTTTTCTTGTCCCAAAGAGACTTTCAGAATATTTAGGGCTTTCATGTCAACCCTTTTCTTTGCAATATCTTCAACAGCTACAGCTCTACCATCTCCAGGTTTTTCTTTCTTATCCTCTTTAGGGCATCCTTCAACAGCTGTTCTTTGACTAATGGCATCAAGAATCTTTTGAGCCTTATTGAATGAGTTTCCATATTCAATAATCTCCCAGAGTGTGTAGTCATAGATCCCCAGATATTGTTCAAAGTTGAACTTCCATAAGTCAAAGTTGGTTGCATCAAGAATGTGAATCTTGATGTTTGGTAAGGGTGAGGAGGAGGAGGTTATTGCTTCAGACATGGTGTTGTTAGGGTTTCTGAGAAAATTAGGGTTTTAGTGTTTTTAGGGTTCTGGTGTTTGTGTATGGTGTTCTTTTAAAGATCAAAAGTTCCTCAACAAGCTCTGATACCACTTGTTGATCCCAAACTTAGATCGATTAGGTTTGTGTATACGAGATTAGATCAAGTAATACACGTAGAGAAACCTTTGTATATGCTTTATGAATCTAAGTGTTATGCGGAATTTAACACTTAAACAAGAACACACAAGATGTAAACAAACTTTCACTTTGATTATGAATGTCGAACTTGCTTACAATGAAAGATGGTTACGAATGAAAACTTATATAAAACTCGATATTGAACATTAACCTAAAGGCCTTCTTTTATAGACATAAGAAGCCTTGTACAATAATCTACGTATCAGCTATTCTAGGTAAAGATAAATATAGAAAATACATTGTCGTTTCTATCCTTACTAGAAGTATTCTAGAATATAATAAACGTGTAGATTATATCTTCCATCAGTGCTTGTCTTCAATGTGTCAACGCTTGACTTTAACTTGTCAACGCTTGAGCTGTCAGCGCTTGCTTTGTTCTTGTCAACGCTTGAATTATTCTTGTCAGCGCTCAAGTGATCTGGCCTTAACTTATTCCCAACACCCACTTTGTATATTGACAAACTTTTAAAGCATCTTATGGGGAAGAAAACATGCAACATATTTTATTGATGGACATAAACTGAACTACGAAACCTTTGATTACATTTGCCTATTGTAGATGAACCCACATGACCCCTGCATCTGAAACTATTAAAATTATTGAATTGCCTGAATGTATAAATCGATCTATTTAGGATTGACCATCCCCATCTGGGTGAGTAACGCTCACTGTGCCTAGGCCAGGACAACAGATGTTTAACATGTCGGAACATTATATTGGGTGCATTTTTATTAATGCGAAGGGTCCTCATTTGTTGTGCACTTAACGTGTCAAGTATCAGTTTCGGGAAATAGGGAATTTAATTACCTTTAAGTGTTGATGCTATGTGCATTACTACTTCAGTAAATGTTTATTGTCCAAACTCTTATTAAACCTGTGAATTCACCAACTTTATGTTGACACTCTAAGCATGTTTTCTCAGGAAACTGAAGCAGGTATTGACGCGTGCATGGAATCAAGCATCATGATAGACTACATTTATAGAGCTCATCTAGGGTTTTATAAACTGGGAATGATTTCAACTACTGAACAATGTTTAATACAATTTTAATAACATTTGCACTTTTATTCATGTAATAAATGTAATGATAATCTTTTATGTGTTACTCTACATACTATCTGCTGTTGATCCACGTCACGTGACACCCAAATATTATTTCCGCTGCATTTAACCATTTTGGGGGTGTCACACCTTGATCCTAGAGAGTAACTCAGGTTCCACTCTAAGATTAGCCTATAAACCGTGTTGTCCACGTACCATGATCTCAATGTCTAGTCGCTCTAAGTCTCTTATAATTTCCTCCTCAATTTTAATGTCGTGTATCATTCTGGACTTTCTGCTAAGTACATCTGCCACTACATTCGCCTTGCCAGGATGATACTGCATATTAATGTCATAATCCTTCAACCTCTCTAACCATCTCCTCTGTCTCATGTTCAACTCACGTCGAGTGAAGATGTACTTCAAGCTCTTATGGTCTGTGAAAATGTCACATGATTCTCCATACAAGTAGTGCCTCCATCTCTTCAATGCAAACACGACTGCTGTAAGTTCCAAGTCATGCGTAGGGTAATTTTCCTCATAAGGCTTAAGCTGCCGTGAAGTGTACGCGATGACTTTCCCATGTTGCATGATAACACAGCCAAGTCCCTTCCCTGAAGCATCACTATAGATTTGAAATCCACCTGTACCAGATGGGAGAATAAGAATCGGTGCAGATACTAACTTCTGCTTTAGGTCTTCAAAACTCTTATCTCTTTCTTTAGTCCAAACAAATTTCTCTCCTTTCCGCATCAGTTTGGTTAATGGTAGTGCTAAACGGGAAAAGTTCTCTACGTACCTACGGTAGTAACCAGCTAAGCCTAGGAAACTGCGAACTTCATTCGATGATGTCGGTCTTGGCCACTTGGTAATAGCCTCAACCTTTGTTGGATCCATGGTGATTCCTTCTGCTGATACAATGTAACCTAGGAACGCCACCTTGTCTAACCAGAACTCACACTTGGAGAATTTAGCATACACCTGCTTCTGGCGAAGAATCTGTAGTACTGTACGAAGATGGTCTTCGTGTTCCTCCTTGGACTTAGAGAATATCAGGATGTCGTCAATGAAGACAATGACAAACTTGTCCAGAAATTCATGGAAGATTCTGTTCATCAAATCCATGAACACAGCTGGAGCATTGGTAAGGCGAAATGGCATGACTACAAATTCGTAGTGCCCATAGCGTATACGGAAAGCAGTCTTGGATATGTCTTGCTCTTTAACCCGTAGCTGATGATAACCCGACCTCAGATCAATTTTGGAGAAATGTTTGTCCCCTTGGAGTTGGTCAAATAAGTCGTCAATGCGTGGTAAAGGATACCTATTCCTGATGATGATCTTGTTGAGCTCACGGTAATCTATGCAAAGATGTATACTGCCGTCTTTCTTCTTTACGAATAAGACCGGTGCGCCCCATGGAGATGTGCTCGGCAGAATAAGACCTCGTTCCAGAAGTTCTTGCAATTGGTCCTTCAACTCCTTCAGCTCTATGGGAGCCATGCGATAAGGAGCCTTGGAAATTGGCTCAGCTCCTAGGATGAGGTCGATGCTAAACTCTTCTTCACGTGCAGGTGGTATGCCCGGAAATTATTCTGGAAATATGTCTGGAAATTCTGACACTATTGGCTGATTCTGAATTGATGGAGATTTAGCATCCATGTCATGAATAGTAGCTAGATAGCCCTCGTAACCATGTGAAAGTAAAGCACATGCTTGCAGGGTTGATATGGTTTGTACAGACCTTCCACGTACGAACCCATTGTGAATGTACTCTAGTGCATTTGCATCAACGAAGATGACCCGATATGTATGACAGTCTATGGTGGTGTGATGTTTGGATAGCCAGTTCATGCCGAATATCATGTCAAAATCACTCATGTCCAGTGGAAGTGCGTCAACAGGACGAATCTTGTCGTCAAACTCTAGGGGAAGGCTCTTGTACACATGGCTTATGCGTACAGAGTCTCTTAAAGGCGTGGAAATGTTTAGTACATTCTCTAATGGAATAAGGATATCCTAACGTTCTTAGCATAAGTAGTAGAAATGACCGAATGAGTAGCACCCGTGTCAAATAAAACACATGCAGCTTGACCATACATATATAAGATTCCAGTGATGGTACATGTAGACTTGTTAGCCTGATCGCGAGAAGTCGTGTAAACGCGTCCACTAGTAGGAGGCGGCTTGGAATCAGCATGTCCAGATGTGCCATCCATCTCGCCCTTGTGGCAGTCCTTCATGCAATGACCAGTAAGGCCACACTTGTAGCATGTGTCGCTGTCGCAGCGACATAGCCCTGGGTGCCTATGGTTGCAGGTAGTGCAAAGAGGATGAGTATACCCTCCAGCAGGTGCCCTTGTTGGCTGGGAGCCTGTTAAGAACAGTATACATGAGACATGGTTTATAGGTACAAAAGGACAATGCTGAAAATAGTAAGATGTAATACCAGTAATAGTTGGACGGTTAGGCTGTGAACCTCTTGGTTCTGGTCCCTCATGTTACCATGATTCCTGGTAGAAGATTGCTAATGTGTTAGAATAATGAAATATTTCATGTAACATAAGAAAATAATTAAGTGTAAGGACCTTCTGTTGTTGGAGTTTCCAGCGTTGTTACGATAATTATCATTACCGCCACGCCTATCCGTAGCAGAACGATCGTGAGTCTGACCGTTTCCCTTGGGCTGAGTAGGCTGTTGCTGGGTAGCCGGCTAAGACCGGTCCCCAGTCTTCTGCCTGAAAGATGCAGTATAAAGAGAGATAAATATTAGATAATACTGAAAGAATTCAGAATGGTCACCGCTGAATAACGAATATTTACCTCTTCTCGGGTCTCTCTGCTTCCCTCAACTCTTCTCTTTCTTGCAGCATCTCCAGGTTACGTGCTGCATCAGCAACTTGTGCCACCGTGTTGAAGGTAGTGCCCTCCAAATTATTGGCAATCGTTGGAAAAAGGGCCCAACAAAAATGGTGTGCTTGCTCTTCAGCAGTGCCCGCTGCTGCTCTCAGAACACCAGCGAACCGAAGGAAACGCTGCATGAAATCGTTGTTGTTTTCCTCAGCTCGCTGCCTATTTGCGTAGTATTCTCTCATGCGTATATTCCTTCCCTCCGTGGGGAAGATATGTGGTGGAGGAGGATAGTTGTCGTTTTGGTGAAGGATATCCTACAAATCTGCATTGGCAGCTGCAACCATCTCTCGGACATTGTGTGTATTTACCATCTGACAGTATCACATAAAATACATGATTAAACTGATCAAAACATAAAATATATACATGAAAAAAAAATGTATACCAATAAATCATGAGAAAATTTATTGTTGGAAATACGTTTTTCGTATATAGAAAGTCTCGGTCACTCCAACAATATAGTTATAGGCTAGTAGTTGTGTTTAAGTTACTTTTATTAAATAGCCCGACCCATGAGCATGTTCATGGGCCGGAGGCCCAAGTCCATTAAGGACTTGGGTATATAAGCCTCTTTCTACCATGGAAAGAGGTGTTGGTTGTTTCATTTCTCAATTTGATAATACATAGTTTCTTTCATTTCTCTCTCTAAGTTTCTCTCTCTGAAAACATCAACCCTCTTGATTCATAAAGATTATCATTGTTCTACAATTGGTATCAAGATCATGGGATGAAATATAGGTTGGTTTTCGTGTTGTGTATGCTTTCTTAAGCATTTCGTAGTTTTTGAGTGTTTCTTGCCGAAACATCAAATTGTTTTTCGTGTTTGTTTGTGTTTTCTAAGTTGTATACCTTCTTCAATAGTGTTGTAGTGATTTTGGTATCTTGGTTTTGGTTAAAAACACAAACTTTCTTGGATCAAACGTTCAAAACTTCTTGGTTTTTCATCATTCTGAAATTCTAGCAAAGGTCTCCATCAGAAAGTACAAGTGTTTGAGGTTTGATCGCAATAACCTTTTGGTTATACTTTGTGATCACTGGATTACAATACCTTATTCCGACGCGACATTCCGATCGTGCATTGCGATCTGGGATTCCGACGGTTTTTAAGGAATTTTGAGTCGTTACTCTGCCAAATTTGTTTTAGCCATATTTCGGTCTGAACATTCCGACGGTACATTGCGATCTAAGCATTCCGACAGGTTTACATTGCGATCTAAGCATTCAGATAGTGTGACATTCCGATCTAGACATTCCGATACCAGCAACATTCCGACAGAAAGCAACATTCCGACAATTGCACATTCCGATAGAACTTGTTTTTGGATACTTAGAGGATTTTTTCTATCTTGCATTAATTTGGTAATTTGGTAAATTTCAAAAGCAAACACAACAAAAAGATAACAACATCTTTCATTTAACAACACAAAAACACATAACCTTATTTCATTCTTCGATCATTTTTTATAATCTTTTTTCAAGGGATCATAAAATAAATTCACATTCATATATGCCAACAATGACTTCGCTTACCGATATCTCAATCATTTCGGGTACCGATACTCGCCCACCTTTACTCATCAAAGATTTATTTGAAGCATGGCAAGGTCGCATGACAACGTACATCATGGGCAAACCCAGTGGTCGACTTATGCTTCAATCAATTGAAAAAGGTCCATTAGATTGGGGAGAGGTTACAGTCAACAATGTGACAAGGGCAAAGGAGTATCATGAGTTAACCGATGTTAACAAAATCATTGCAGATACAGATGAAAGGGCTGTTCAGACAATTCTTCAAGCCCTTCCACCCGATATCTCTAGAATGCTAAGTGAACATAAAGTGGCAAAGGATCTTTGGGATCGACTAGCTGTTTTGTTACAAGGGACATCTCTAACTAAGCAAGAACAAGAGTGTCAATTTGTAAAACACGCATGCTTTTACCATGAATAGTACCATTAAGATCGTACGTACTAGATTAAAACTTTCCTCGTATAGTATGTTTATGTTCACGTATAAGAATTTTAAGTATTACGTACGTGTTAGAACACGATAAGTATTTATTACGTATGAACACACGATAATTATTCAAATAATAATTATAATCCCGAACATGCGATCATGAAATCATGAACGTAATTTAATCACGAGCTAATATTATTTACGTATATATATTTATTACGAACACGAATAAATATATTAAGTCACGGTTAATAATTAATTAAAACACGTAAAACACGAACACGATAAAATACGAGAACACACTATAATATTAGACTCGAGAAAAGTACGGGTTACACCATGTGGGACCCATACCACGAAATTAGGAAGGAAAATGGGCTTAGCCCATCAATTTTTACTAAACAAGAAAAAAGGAGAAAACTTGTTTCATTTTAACAAAATCTAGAAAATAAGTAAAAACCCTAGCCTCCTTTTCTCTCCTTTTTTTTCCTTTGGCCGCCGGTTTGTATCATCACCACAAGGGTGATTGGGTTGATTTTGGTGTTGATTATTATCAAAGAACATTAGTGTGTTCATCCTCCTTGATTCACGCATTCGGTAAACCTTAAACCCCTTTTCTTTTAATCTTTTATTTTATTTTTACACATGAACTTATAAGGGTTTTGTTTTAATATGATTATCATGTTATTAAATCGAGGGGGTAAATGTTTTGATGTTTTAGGGTTGTTGGTTGTGGCCGACGCATGAACCGAGCCCATATGGGTCTCAGCTTGATTTAATCCACACCACCGAGACCACAAGGTCTCGGTATGGTGATGGTGGTCCCACGGCAGCAGCCAAAACAAGGGAACCCCGACTTGGTTCGGGGTATGGTGTTGATTACGGGTCCGGTTCATGGTTTCTAGTCACGATCCGGTTCATGGTTTATTTTAAGGTTATGTTTTAATAATCATATGGTAAAATTAAATTAATAAAATAGACTTAGGTTATAATTTAATTATTAGATCATGGAATTTTAACCTAAGTATTTATTTTCTAGACTTTATAATTAATTAATTATTAAAAACCATGGCTATAATTAATTAATTAACATGACTTAGGTTATATTATTAATAATTAATAATACATGTTTTAACCTAAGTATTTAACTTTATTTAATTAAAAACATGATATATTTAATTAAATACTTTTAACCTATAGTTTATTTAAATTACATGTAATAATTAATAAACTATACCTTATATCATTATGACTTAGAAAAATAATCAGAAAACACTTAAGCTTATATACTTAGCTTATTTAACCAGCTTATATCTATTTATGGAGACTTTCTATTTTTAGAAACTTATTTAATTAAGACAGCTAATCTATTTATGGAAACTTTCTATTTTTAGAAACTTATCTATTTTAAGCAGTAACTCTATTTTTGGAAACTTTCTATTTTTGGAAACATTCTATTTTTGGAAACTTTCTATTTTTGGAAACTTTCTATTTTTGGAAACTTTCTATTTTTGGAAACTTTCTATTTTTGGAAGCTTTCTATTTTTGGTAACTTTCTAATTTAGGAAACCTACTATTTTTAGAAAGTTACTTATTATTACACAGTAAGTATAATAACACATGAAATACAAGAAGACATAAACAGAATAGACAGAATATAAGATAAACATATTTTAAAGCTTAAAACAGTAAAACATGACATGAACGTATAAAATAAGCTAAGACATGACATAAAACCAGTTACGTATTTAGTAATCAGATACTTATACACGTATGTATTTATGTAGCATTAGTGATACCGAAGTAGGACTCTCCTCGCTTCGTCTTCTTCGTTCACTGGACATAAGGTACGGATTCCCATCCTTTCAGTATGGACATTCTTTCCTTATTAGGATTCCTTGTATGCAGCCAAATATTTTCCCGTAGTATAAGTTTATATGTTTGATTTGCTTATGTTTAATTTAGAATACCTATAGCCATATACATGCATGACCAGTTTCACCTAGTTATGGAGGAACCATAACCATAACACTAGAGGCACTGGTGTTATGACTTCACCACGGCGGAGTGATTGCTCGTGGCGTCCCTTCAGCTTTTGGACATATTATTATATTTATCATGTGGGGCGTATGGGTGCATCCTAGTTACATGTTTTCAGCAGATTACTCAGTGTGAATGTGGTGTGTGCCTTGCATCCTTCACAAGGAGTTGATCCCTCTTACCCAAACCAGTATATTATATTAGAGGCAGCCCCTCTAATTTGCATGATGAGGTCACCCCTCCAAGTATTCATGCACGGTGGATTTTCATGACCTATATTGGCTAATGGTAAAATATGTTAAACAGTTTTCATAAGATAAACATAAGGCTTTTCAAAACTATAAAACCAGTTTTATGAACATGTTCCAGGTTTTCCAGGACTTATACATTTCCGCTGCTATTAAGTCTTTATTATGTTTTAATCATTTATACTATGTCTATATCCGTGCACTGAGCGTTTTACTCAGTCGTTACTTTCCTTTCCATGTCCCAAAACGGCAGGTACCCTAGGAAAGACTCAAGCATTTGGAGGACGTGCGTAGGATGGAAGCTGCTAGAGACTTCTTTTCCTTTTTTCCTTCATATACTTATGCTTGTTTAGTCTTTCATTCATTTCTTTTGCTTATTATGTTTTGGGCTTATGTTTAGGAACCGATGCTGGATTCCGGTTATCCCTATGGTCATGTAATGTTTTAGACATTTATCCTTGTATGCTTTGATGACACTTCATAATTACGCGTGACATTCCATTATCAAAATGGGGTGTTACAATTATGGTATCAGAGACAAGGCTTCGACCTGTAGGCTCTAAAACTCGACCTGTGACTAGTGGGTAGTCACCAGGAGCTTCCTAAGTCAACGTTTGTTATTCTACGTATTGATGTTTTCAGCGCATTGTTGTTTTAACCATGATGTTTTCAGCACCTTGAGGTTTTAACCTTGATGTTTTCATCGATATTGTTTTACTAATATGGATGGACAACCGTCATTCATATGTAGTTATGTGTCATTGTTTCATGTATAATGTTCCTCGTGAACTGTGGCTATGTGGACTGAACCCCAATAGTTCATAATTAGTCACATAAAATTTTTTCTGATAAGTTTTGACAGATGAGTTTCATTTATTTATGTTTCATGTATCATTGTTGCAGGGATTATGACTAAGTAATGGTTGGTACAGGACTGGCCCTATTTAGTCTCATGTGCTTTTATCGAAACTTTTAACTTTGGGACCGACCCATAGGCGTCCCCTCGCCATGTCTTTTGTTTTAGGACCGACCCATAGGTGTCCCCTCGCACATATAAAGGTTTTTATAAACTACATTATACATTCATGCACTGTTTTTTTCATGCATAAAATTTTTCTCATGATTTATTGGCATAAAATTTTTTATGTCCCCTCATAAGTTACTATGTTTTTATGTCAAGTATGTTTTCATACTGTCATGATTAACTTCAGTTTCATGCTGATTATGTTATACACTCCTTCATGATAAATTGTTTCATGTTTCTTCATGATAATTCCGTCTTCATGTTGATTACGTCTTACGCCTCTTTTGTTATTTATGCTTTCATGCAAAACACTGTTGGATTTCATTGAATCTTGCTTTCATGATAGTCATGGTTGGTTTTCATTGATCATGCTGTCAGGCAAATCATCGTTGAATTTTATGTAACCACACTTTAACGTTTCTCGATACAACCAGAATGATGTCTATGCTAATACTGCCAGGTTATCATAATGGTTTTCCTAACCGTTTAACCAATATACTTTCCTTAAATCATGACAAATGATCGACCCCATACCGATCATATCATGTGCATTCCACGTGTACTCCGTGTACCGTATTCCATGTGTATTACACGTACCTAAATCCAGGTGTATTTCACTTGCAATACTTCACGAGTATTCGCTAGTCGATTCTAAATCATCTCAGGCGTATGTTCACTTGCAGATATTCTACAAGATTGCTGATGCCGCTCATAACTTGGAGATGTTACTAACGGTTGATGTTGCTGACGTTCGGAGACGCTACGAGATGCGGATGCTGTTCACAACCTGGAGATCCTACAAGACGAAGACAAAGGCGTCAGAGCAAAGCAATGGGATGAGAAGATGCTTCACCATCAGACAATTTTTATCAATCATTGCCCAAATTCGTAGTTACATGTCACAGGTCATTAAATTGTCGTTTCAGTCATAGGAGTGGGAACCGGTACCGGCCGGCCACTCAACTGAATAGTTACATGAATCACAGTCATGAGAATGACCGTCGTGGAACTGATAGACAAGACGATAGTAACCACTACTATGACACCACCTGTCCTAGAAATCGCAACCGAGGCTCCGGCCGCGGACGTGATCAGACATACAAAGGATCAGTAGTCCAACCGATCCGCCAATTCTGGCATAATAACCTAATATTGTAGTTCTATTGTTTTACGTCTCGAGACACATGTCAATACTTCAGTCAAGACACATGTCTCACGTATACTTTCTGAAGACACATGTCAAGACACCAGTCAAGACATAGGTCATGCTTATAGTTCCAAGACACGAGTCAAGACACATGACTCACGTCCAACTATGGAACATTTCTAAGAAATTTAGGGTACCCTCCAAGGGTATATCCATTTTGTTATGCCATGTATTAATCAGACCACAAGAATTTCAATACCATTACCGGCGCATCAGTGAGAACTGTCACGTTGCCGATGTCACTTTCATTCCTTTCACCATATTTCATATATTCATGACCATGAAGGACGCCTTTGTATTCCCACGTATACGAAGGTTTTCCTTCAGCTTAATGATGAGATCCAAGCTGCTAACGCATTTCCTCGGACAGACACGAGATGAATTTTATCCTAATTATGAACTATGAACAGCACACCATGCTACGATTCATAATTATGTACAGTAATGTTCAGGCTCCTAAATACATTCAGCTTGATTTTCCATCAGGAAAATCTGTATAAACTATCTATGCTTACAAGCATGTGCGTTGTTAGCCATGGTCGCTAAAATTCTCTAGCTGTCAGTAAGACACGACTACTTAAGTCCTTTTACGCATAGCTAGTGATTATTCCAAAATCTTCCCATACATTCCAGAAGAACCTACAAGGAGAAGGATGGTACTATGAGATTATGTGTCGACTACCGTCAATTTAAACAAATTACCATTCATGACCGTTATTCTCCTCCACGTATTGACAACATGTCCAATCGACCTTATAGTGTTAATCACTTTTCCAAGATCGAACTCATGATCATGCTGCCAACAGTGACGAGTGAAAGAGCTGGACATGTCCATGACCGCTATTCGTACACGACTCGGTCAAGCTAGATTTATGATTTTGAATTAGTCTCATCAATGCTCCAACGACATTATAAGAATGAGTTTCCATGAACTCATAGCAAATTCATCAGTGTTTTTATTGAGGATAACCTAATTTCCTCTGAGCCTAGAGAAGAACAGAAAGACCATATCTGCACTATGTTGCAAATTCTATGACAAGAGAAATTTTACCCTTGAAATTTTTTCCAATATCAATTCTGTTTGATTACAGTGACACGCTGAATCACTACGGTTAATCTTACCATGACTCAGCTTATGCGTAAAGGAGAGAACCCTACACTACATTAGGTGCTCTAGGAAATCCTACGCTAAGAGAAGTCTAGATTCAGAGAATCAGAGTTTCGCAAACTCCTATGTATCAAGTTCTACGAAGCAAGATACAGTTACGTTCATATCTGGGTACCTGACATACCAACAGGTTAAGATAGGACACCAACAAACTGGGATGTTTTCATCGTCTGAAATTGTAAATTGAAATGGAACAAGATGTCCATGGATTTTGGTTACCAGTTTAACGCAAACTCAGAAGAAGCATGATGCTATCTGGTTTATCACAAACAGTTTGATCAAGTCTGTAGAATCCTTACATCCGCAAGGATTTCAGAACCAACAGATTGATCGGACATGTTCCAGCCAAGGCTCATCCGATCACTTGGCAATACCTCAGTTATCGGTTCAGACAAATATTCATAATTGTGCTCCTTATTTACTTCACGTCCTTGTTCTAATTTCACGACTTGCTCGCGTTCATGATGTTGATCCCTATAATCGTTTGACTCAATGGTTATGAACCATTATATCTAGGTTGATCATCGTTCATATGATAACATAGCGGAAAAGAACAATGATCATGACAAAGTGTTTGGACACAAAGAACACGAATTAAAACAAATGGGATGTTCATTATATTAATAACAAACATCCACTAGACGTGTATACATTGAATCCCACGTCTAGTGCGACACACACTTTAGGTTTACATTGTGAATGAATAATATGATATAAAACCTACGTCCTATGTTTTCTTTATATACTAGAAAACATAGCTTACAAAGAAAGCTAAAGTAATAAAAAGACTCCAACGGCTTGTTCTTTTGCAACTTGTACTTTTTAGCCCTTGTCTTCTTATTTTGTTGTGTTTTGACTTATCAACTCAATAATTCGACCCAACAATCTTCCCCTAGTTGATGATGTCAAAACACTCCTCTTAAGCATGAATCCTTTGTATGTAGTACATGATCTCCAAGAAGCTTCCCCTTAAGTATAGCACATATTCTTCCCCTTTTTGACACATCAATAGGGAATATGTGAAAGTATGCAATCTTGAAGATTCTCCAAAAGTAGCTCTATGTAATGATCCTGAAGAAAAATAAATAAAGTATTCTTGATGTTGAAGTTGAGTAACCCAAACCTATGTTCCATGTCTTGTTGTATCCATGCGACTTCAAAACTCACGGCTATAATGAGCAGACTTAAAAACTCACGGCTATAATGAGTAGTCTCTTGACAAAAAGAGTTCTCTAGCAAATATGAGCATAGAGCATCTTAAGAAAAATCCCATACCTTTGCTATCTTTTTATCAAGTCCGTTGTCACCAATTATATAAGCATGAACAAGTTATCTTCAAACCCGCTGAAAGTTTGAAGATATGATAGAACACAAACTCACGCAAATCTTCTTCAATCATCAATCTTACCATAAGTATTCTTCCCCTTAAGCTAACACTTCTTCATGAAGAATCTTAATCTTCATATCATATGTAAAAGCATTAAGACGGATAACTCTTTTACAAGGCTACCCCGATTACATAATCAAATCCAATAAATTTCCTCACGAATTGTTGTCAACTCGCATTAAAACCATTAATTCCTTTCAAAATATCCGAGCCATAAATATCATCATGATATTCTAAATTATAACGGAGATTCCATGTACCTTTGTGTGTATTTTCCTCCTTTTTGTGTGCTTAAAACGTACCAGTTTTCTCAAACAGCAGCAAACAGTGTGTTGTCCAATATCCAATTCTGTCCAATATCTTCATCAGATGCATTGTCCGATATCGGATGACACTTATCAGCGTTGAAATAGCATATATCGGACAACACTGTCAACTTGACAGCGTTGACTTATTCCTTGTCAGCGTCAAACTTCCTTCTGTCAGCGTCAACATTACTCTTGTCAGCGCCAACCATAAACCTTGTCAGCGTCCATTTTTATCAGCGTCTAAAACATACTCTGTCAACGTCCCTTTGTTAACTTCGCATGTAAACTGGTTTCTCATTGATCCTAATAATTATCACGTCACCCTTTCAATATTTGGATAATCGTACCAAATTAATTCATCAAAAGAATCATGTTTTGAATGGGTTTTGATCATGTGCCTGCAAGTCCACCATAAGCGTGTGAACACCAACTTGAGTAGCCAATCAAAAACTTCAAACCGTGTGTACACAGATCCTTTGACCAATGAGAAACGAATGATATACTTAGCCTCACGTGAGTAATTGTATACCTGCATGTAGCGGATTCAAATCAAAATCAGTAACACAATATTACTCTTTTGGCTGTGTGAATCGCATGTCCACCATAACCAATCGTGTGAATGCACTGTATACAGTCACATGTATCCACCAATTGGAGACTTTCAATCGTGTGAAACAAAAGAATTTCCACCAATGAGAAATCCTTTAGTCGTGTGAATGCACCATTGTTTAGATATAACAATGACCATCCAGCGAGAATGACAATGAATGCGTTGGGTTTTGATCGTGTGACCACTCTTTCCTTGCAGTAAAATAACGCTCCATAAAATAGCAAACAAAAAGAATTTGTTCACGTTTGCTTGAACAGCAGCTGCATCAAAACCCTAATTAGGGTTTGTAAAACAAACCTTAGCTTGAATTCATTATGCATTCTAACAGCCACGATCTACAATTCTTCCTGCTTTTAAATAGATCTAGGGTTTGAGAAACCCTAGTTCATGATTTCATGTGAAAGCAGAAAACTGAAAATCAACCATCAGCCAACTTCGACGCTTAATAACTTTTGCCTGGGGATAAAACTCGACAATCCCTCCGGTGGATGTTTAGATCTATGTATGTAGAACACACATCTAAAATTTCGTGACGATCCAACGGTTCAATCAAAAGTTATGATCTTCTGAATACTGCTGCGCACACAAAAACGTCCAGAAAAATTCAATACGAATTTTTCTTCTTCACCATACACGAACACCTCGTCGGACCTAGATATCATGAGCCTTAGGCTCTGATACCAATTGTTGATCCCTATAATCGTTTGACTCAATGGTTATGAACCATTATATCTAGGTTGATCATCGTTCATATGATAACATAGCGGAAAAGAACAATGATCATGACAAAGTGTTTGGACACAAAGAACACGAATTAAAACAAATGGGATGTTCATTATATTAATAACAAACATCCACTAGACGTGTATACATTGAATCCCACGTCTAGTGCGACACACACTTTAGGTTTACATTGTGAATGAATAATATGATATAAAACCTACGTCCTATGTTTTCTTTATATACTAGAAAACATAGCTTACAAAGAAAGCTAAAGTAATAAAAAGACTCCAACGGCTTGTTCTTTTGCAACTTGTACTTTTTAGCCCTTGTCTTCTTATTTTGTTGTGTTTTGACTTATCAACTCAATAATTCGACCCAACACATGACACTATTCACGTTCATGATGGCATCTCGGCTTACGATTTTATGTTCATTTTTTTCTCATTCTGGTAAGTTTTGCAAGAACTTGAGAGACCAGACCCAAGTTTAGTATAACTCCCTATCCTCAGATAGACGTTTCTCGTCATATTCTATGTCTCACCTTGTAGCGTTTGGCGTTACCGCCATTATATTCTATGTTCACGATATGTTTCACATGTCATGTACATTCCACGTTCCTCATATCATGATCAAGATATGTTACATGTATCATGGATCACGATATGTTTACTCATATTACACTCATCATAACTCCACGTATTACGTTCAAAAAATTTCACGTATTATGTTCAAATATTTTCACGTACTACGTTTCTTTATATCTCGCGCATCGTTGCTAATTATCAGTTAAGTTTGAGTGTTTTGCATGATAACGTTCTAGTTGCTCTTACACATTAATTCTTATTTCCTCGATCGAATTTAGGGGATCTACCTTAAGTTGATAACCAAGAACTTCTTCGTATTTCAGTCAAGGTCAGGAGGACCAAGATTTATCATTTGTGTCAAGATCTTGTGAAGGAACCGTTCCAAGAGAGAAGCCACTTGGAAACGGACAAGTTCATCCGGACTTCTTATCTGTTTTTCTCTTATCAATTAGATATGTCCTTTCAATCACAACACGTTCCATGTCCTTTCAAGACATACCCTCTCAGTTTGATTCGGGTATGTTTCTCTTTCAGTTACGTTATCTATAATTCGGGGACGAATTATTCTTTTTAGGGGGGAAGAGTTGTAAAACCCGCATGCTTTTACCATGAATAGTACCATTAAGATCGTACGTACTAGATTAAAACTTTCCTCGTATAGTATGTTTATGTTCACGTATAAGAATTTTAAGTATTACGTACGTGTTAGAACACGATAAGTATTTATTACGTATGAACACACGATAATTATTCAAATAATAATTATAATCCCGAACATGCGATCATGAAATCATGAACGTAATTTAATCACGAGCTAATATTATTTACGTATATATATTTATTACGAACACGAATAAATATATTAAGTCACGGTTAATAATTAATTAAAACACGTAAAACTCGAACACGATAAAATACGAGAACACACTATAATATTTAGACTCGAGAAAAGTACGGGTTACCCCATGTGGGCTCCATACCACGAAATTAGGAAGGAAAATGGGCTTAGCCCATCAATTTTTACTAAACAAGAAAAAAGGAGAAAACTTGTTTCATTTTAACAAAATCTAGAAAATATGTAAAAACCCTAGCCTCCTTTTCTCTCCTTTTTTTTCCTTTGGCCGCCGGTTTGTATCATCACCACAAGGGTGATTTGGTTGATTTTGGTGTTGATTATTTACAAAGAACATTAGAGTGTTCATCCTCCTTGATTCACGCATTCGGTAAACCTTAAAACCCTTTTCTTTTAATCTTTTATTTTATTTTTACACATTAACTTATAAGGGTTTTGTTTTAATATGATTATCATGTTATTAAATCAAGGGGGTAAATGTTTTGATGTTTTAGGGTTGTTGGTTGTGGCCGACGCATGAACCGAGCCTATATGGGTCTCGGCTTGATTTAATCCACACCACCGAGACCACAAGGTCTCGGTATGGTGATGGTGGTCCCACGGTAGCAGCCAAAACAAGGGAACCCCGACTTGGTTCAGGGTATGGTGTTGATTACGGGTCCGGTTCATGGTTTCTAGTCACGATCCGGTTCATGGTTTATGTTAAGGTTATGTTTTAATACTCATATGGTAAAATTAAATTAATAAAATATGACAAGATTAATTTAATAAAACATGAATTAGGTTATACTTTAATTATTAGATCATGGAATTTAACCTAAGTATTTATTTTCTAGACTTTATAATTAATTAATTATTAAAAACCATGGCTATAATTAATTAATTAACATGACTTAGGTTATATTATTAATAATTAATAATACATGTTATAACCTAAGTATTTAACTTTATTTAATTAAAACATGATATATTTAATTAAATACTTTTAACCTATAGTTTATTTAAATTACATGTAATAACTAATAAACTATACCTTATATCATTATGAATTAGAAAAATAATCAGAAAACACTTAAGCTTATATACTTAGCTTATTTAACCAGCTTATATCTATTTATGGAAACTTTCTATTTTTAGAAACTTATTTAATTAAGGCAGCTAATCTATTTATGGAAACTTTCTATTTTTAGAAACTTATTTAATTAAGGCAGCTAATCTATTTATGGAAACTTTCTATTTTTAGAAACTTATCTATTTTAAGCAGTAATTCTATTTTTGGAAACTTTCTATTTTTGGAAACTTTCTATTTTTGAAAACTTTCTATTTTTGGAAACTTTCTATTTTTGGAAACTTTCTATTTTTGGAAACTTTCTATTTTTGGTAACTTTCTATTTTAGGAAACCTGCTATTTTTAGAAAGTTACTTATTATTACACAGTAAGTATAATAATACATGAAATACAAGAAGACATAAACAAAATAGACAGAATATAAGATAAACATAGTTTAAAGCTTAAAACAGTAAAACATGACATGAACGTATAAAATAAGCTAAGACATGACATAAAACCAGTTACGTATTTAGTAATCAGATACTTATACACGTATGTATTTATGTAGCATTAGTGATACCAAAGTAGGACTCTCCTCGGTTCGTCTTCTTCGTTCACTGGACATAAGGTACGGATTCCCGTCCTTTCAGTATGGACATTCTTTCCTTATTAGGATTCCCCGTATGCAGCCAAATGTTTTCCCGTAGTATAAGTTTATATGTTTGATTTGCTTATGTTTAATTTAGAATACCTATAGCCATATACATGCATGACCAGTTTCACCTAGTTATGGAGGAACCATAACCATAACACTAGAGGCACTGGTGTTATGACTTCACCACGGCGGAGTGATTGCTCGTGGCGTCCCTTCAGCTTTTGGCCATATTATTATATTTATCATGTGGGGCGTATGGGTGCATCCTAGTTACATGTTTTCAGCAGATTACTCAGTGTGAATGTGGTGTGTGCCTTAAATCCTTCACAAGGAGCTGATCCCTCCTACCCAAACCAGTATATTAAATTAGAGGCAGCCCCTCTAATTTGCATGATGAGGTCACCCCTCCAAGTATTCATGCACGGTGGATTTTCATGACCTATATTGGCTAATGGTAAAATATGTTAAACAGTTTTCATAAGATAAACATAAGCCTTTTCAAAACTATAAAACCAGTTTTATGAACATGTTCCAGGTTTTCCAGGACTTATACATTTCCGCTGTTATTAAGTCTTTATTATGTTTTAGTCATTTATAATATGTCTATATCCGTGCACTGAGCGTTTTGCTCAGCCGTTACATTCCTTTCCATGTCCCAAAACGGCAGGTACCCTAGGAAAGACTCAAGCATTTGGAGGACGTGCGTAGGATGGAAGTTGCTAGAGACTTCTTTTCCTTTTTGCCTTCATATACTTATGCTTGTTTAGTCTTTCATTCATTTCTTTTGCTTATTATGTTTTGGGCTTATGTTTGGGAACCGATGTTTGATTCCGGTTATCCCTATGGTCATGTAATGTTTTAGACATTTATCCTTGTATGCTTTGATGACACGCCATAATTACGCGTGACATTCCATTATCAAAATAGGGTGTTACAGAATTGTATGATTTTTTTGATAGGTTTACATACATTCCAGGGGAGACTCTTCACGATTACTACTGCCGTTTCAACACTTTGATGAATGACATGAACGTTTATAATCTAAGGATTGAACAGTTTCAACTAAACATAAGGTTCTTGAACACGTTACCCCAAGAATGGAGTCAATATGTCATCGATGTTAAGATGATTCTCGATTTTCACAAGTCCAATTTAGATCGACTCTATGCTTTCTTACAACAACACGAGAAGCATGTGATCCAAAAACGAATCTCTCATGGATCTTATCAAGAACCATTGGCATTAATGGCAAACCATCATACACTGTTATACCACAACTCTCAGCTTGCTTTGGGACACCAATCTTCATATCAACCTTTGTATCAAACACCAAGCTTCTCACAGTACTCGATCTTGCCACAACCACCTACATCTTATCACCAACAATTCAAGCAACCAGCAACATCATCACCAGAAGATTCACATCCGTTACCTTATGCTTCACACCAGTACTCACCTTATCAACCTCCAACAAACTCTGTTGTTACCTATCAACAACTTGAGGCTCCTCAACCCTATTACTCACAACAAGTTACTTCTCCATCAAACCAACTTGTAGCTCAATCAGCACCAGCATTCTACTGTGATGATGAGATCCATGTCCCTGAGTTTAGACAAGGGGATAGTCCTACTGATATACTTGCTCAAATGTCTGCTTATCTAACTCAAACATTGAACAAACGAGGTTACAGAGGTCCAGCAACAACTAACAATCAGTTAAGGAACTCTTCTAACTCTCGACAACAAGCTACCATTTAGGATGGCAGAGTCATGGTGCAACCACTTCAGGGGAGACCCAAATCATCTAATGCTGGTGCACGTTCATCTAACACTGCTGCTACAAGAGGTAATAGCACTGGCAAGACGAAGGTGATTATATGATACAACTGCAAAGGGGAAGGGCACATGGCCCGAGAGTGTAAGCAACCCAAGAGGAAAAGGGACGGTACATGGTTTCAGGAGAATATCTACTTGGTGAATGCTCAAGCTCAAGGACGTGAGCTCGATGAAGAAGAGTTGGCATTTCTTGCAGATCCGAGAGTTGCGAACACTGACAGTCTCACAGCAGCCATCACAAACAATGCCGCATATCAATGTGATGATTTGGATGCATACGACTCTGACTGTGATGATCTCAATACCGCCAAAGCAGCTCTTATGGCATGTCTTTCACTTTATGGAGCTGATACAATTTCTGAGGTACCACATAATGCTACAGATACTAGTATTGTACCTTATCAAGTTGAGCAAGTGTCTGAGTATTCGGAACAGCCTCCGGTGGTTAGTAACTCAATCGAGGAGACAAACAATGATAGCAATATCAATGAAAGTCCCCAGAATTTAAGTGAACCACAACCGGGAGCTATTACGACTACCAATTCGTCTGCTCAACCTGATTTGGTTATGGTCTCGGCATCTTTGCTTAGCCAAATGAATAATGCGGTCCTTGAAACCCTCAGTGTTAATCAGACTTTATCTGCCGAGCTTGCTTTCCATAAGGAAAAGGTTAAAACCTTGGAATTAACTCTTGTGTCCACTACCTTAACCAATCCTGAATTTGATAGGTTTAGGCAAGTTCAAATGGATAATCTGCTAGAAATTGAGAGTTTAAGAGCAAATCTTTCGAAAGAACTCAAAGAAAAAGAATCAGTCGTTAATAATTTTCAAAAACTACAAATGGATTTCGAAATACTCGAGTCTAAAAGAGTTGAAACGGAAATTAAGGTGTCTGAGAGAGTTAAAAAGACTGAAATTTTGCTTTTAAAATTATACTCTGCTTCGCATTTAGTACACTTGTTTCATTCTTCATTTCAAGAGTTCAATCTATCACGTTTCATAGACCTACCACCTAACCTGGGGTATGCAAAGCAAGCATTTCACCACAACCCACGACTTTATGATGCAACTAAGTTAGGATTGGTATTATATCCGATTGTGTTTGTAAATGAATCTGAGAGCATGACACCATATGAAGAGAATCGGTTAAAATTACTTACTTCATATCCTGAATATGACTATGCTCAAATGAATGCAACAAATGCTAAGATAGATCTTAGAACTCGATTTAATATGCAAAAGAAAACTATCCAAACATCCACTTTCATGCCTACTAGAGAATGCCTTAGTATAATTCCTACACTCGTTAACTTGGACGAACCGAAGGAAACTCCTAAGAATCTTCCACCGGTAAGTACGGTAAAGCTCAGCTTGGAAGAGATTGAGCGATACCTTACCGAGTTTGACAAGGTCATCCTGGAATGTACGACTTCAACGGCTTTAACCGCTGGAGAATGGGCTTTCGAACACATGAAAACGGTGTTTGAGAAAGAGATCGTTCCGTTTGTGAACTATATTAAAAATGGAGTCTATAATCTATCGGGAAATCTAAATTTTGAAATTGGTGAAGTTCAAAATGTTTTCTATGAAATGGATGATGCTTATGAACAACATTTAATTGAAAAAGAAAAGATTTTATCCGAATATCACCGATTCTTAGAACATATAGTGTCTCTCGAAGTGATGCAAGTTGTTACTCTTAAATATGCTCATGATATTTCATCTACTACTGTGAATATATGTGATGATGTGCATGATATGTCTGTGAATATTGTTGAGACTGTGATTAATGTAGATAATCATTCTTGTCATGAATCCAACGCTGAATTTTTAAAGCTTCAAGATTCTTATGACACACTTTCAAAACGTTTTAATGAGCTTCAACAACATTGTATATCTCTTGAAATTGAGAATCAATCTAAAAATGAAACTCTTTCAAAAATAAATGATTGTGAAAACTCCGTTGAGACAAGTGACAAGATGATTCATGATGTTCAGGCTCTAGAGGAAGAAATTATGAGACTTAAGAGAGAATCAGTAGTACAGAAATTGTAACTAGAGGCTGCAGAGATTAAGAATCATGCGCTAGAAGATATAATTAATTCTATGATAGGGGAGCTTGAGAAAGTAAAGCAGGGTTTCTCAGATATTTATGGTTCATTAGAAGAACGCTTCGCTTTTAATGCGGCAGAGCAAAAGTCACTCGTTGAGCAATTGAACCATAAATGCGAGGAAATCTCTGACTTAAACATTCAACTCATAGACAAAAACATGGTTTTGGCTGAATTAAAGGAGACACTTCAACTCAAAGGACAAGAAGTTGTTGATAATCCAGCCACCATCTCTGCCTCGACCTCTAGTGTGTAACACCCCCAAATTGGCCCAGCGGAAGCCCATGAGTTTTGGGGCCTGTTATGTCATGATTATCCGAGTCTTGATCCGAGAGAACGACCTCTATGCCAAATATCACAACGCAGACTTCAAATAATCATACAGTCAAGTACCTGAGAATATATGCTTAAAAGTGTCAACACAATGGTTGGTGAGTTCATAAGTTTTATTAAAATGTTTAAGACACTTTAAAAGTTTACAAGGATAACTACTAAAAGTAGTGTCGCAAAAACGTTTAGAAATCCAGAGTTTCACAATAAAGAGACGTTACAACAAAGTTCGGTCATAAATCAAAGTTTCGAAAAAAAACATAACAGTTAACACAAAAACTTCAGTTCATAGACAAGTTGTAGTGCACGCTCACATTTAATTTCAGTTAAGTTCATGATCCAACTCATATCCCTGTTCAATTCCATAGTCACGGTCAACATACATAACAATATCATATTCTAGGTTCATGTCAATATCACAATCAAGATCACATATAAAAATCATGGCAAAATGCATATACATATCATATCATACCAGCATATAAGTATCATACTAAACCATCATATAAGCATCATATCAAACCATCATATAAGCATCATATCAAGCCTACATGCATGATTCATGTCAATACCACACATAAGGATTATATCAATCCACGTACAATAATCATATCATATCTCATGCAAGAATCATGTCAGAACCACATATTAAATTCATGTCAAGAGCCTTACATTACTAAAGTCACGATTCATTTTGATGTCACAGTTAAGATCCATATAAGATTAATACATGATCGCAGTCAAGATTCATATTGATACTACAGTTAAGATTCATATCAGATCTATACATGATCAAATTCGATATTCATACCAATATCACGTTCATTATTAACGTTCAAGAGCATAGCAAGATCATAGTCAAGATTCACATTCAAGATCATAGCAAGATCATAATCAAGATTCATATTCAAGATTCATAGCAAAAGATCATATTCAAGATTCATATTCAAGATTTATATTCAAGATTCATAGCAAAAGATCATATTCAGGATTTATAGCAAGATGGACCGCAAAAGTTCAGTTCAAGTACCCAAGGCAACTATAGGAGATATAGTTCCAAGTGTGGGATAAATCGGGTGTTTCAATGTTTATGATCACGCTAAGCTTATGATATCGAAGCTAATGATCCAGTACGTACACCACAATGTACATATAAGTTGCCCCAAGTGGGAGTCTAGCCAAGACTACCCAAGTTCACACAAATGATATACACCCGTCTGGCGTCAGAATTTCCGAGTGGAGGTTTTCAAGCCTCAATAGATCTATCCATAACATAAGAGCTTACTCCAGTAGAGTAATTAACGATTCATGATGGTGGGGACTATGGCTAACACTACTTAGGCTAATCATAAACGAAGTTCACTGAGCGTTCACAGAAATTAGTTTTTGCGTCCACAAGCAAGTACAAGCATTCATTTCACTTCACAGTATTAAACATACAAAGCAGTTTAAAAGGAGCTATGGGATAGCTCTAATATTCACAAGTGTAAATCACCAACAATCCAAAGTGTAAACTCATATCTCACGTAAACAATCATCAAAAGTACGAGCACGTACACAATATAAACAATCTTCAAAAAGATATCAACGCATACGTATCACAATAATACTTGAAAAGTATAGTCATGTAAATCGCAAACAATCATTGAAATGCACGAACACGTATTTGACATCGACAAGCATGTATCTCCCCCAAAGAGATTCAAAACATTAATAAAGCAATTTGAAAAGAGAAAGAGGGGGTATGAACTCACATCGATGTTGTAGAACAATTTGCCGAGACGTGAATACAAGAGCAGTGTAGCATAGGCCGGAACTGCTCGATACCGAAAGTCACAATTTATCTTATTGATCATCTCCCAGCATCCCAAATCGATGCATCCAAGCTTTCCTGATGAAAAGTTTCATCAATACCATCGGTTCTTAAACCGCTTAAATCCCATTATCGAAATCGTTCGGTAATCGGTTCAATAACTGGTTCAGTTGTCGGTTCAATAATCGGTGCAGTGATCGGTTCAGTAATTGGTTGAGTAAGGTGAAGCGGAGGATACCACCATGTATGTAATATATACATCTAATATATATTACACACGGAGGAACGGAACATGTATATAATTGATAGCTTGAATTATATAACAAGAACAGACAACGCACGAATAACTCAGAATATACATGACACGTGACATGTACAAAACTCAAGAAGATGACAACAAAAGAATAAAATAACCCAAGCATGCAATACCTTGTAACTAAAATAAAATTAAATAATTCGACACACTTTTAAAATCACCTAATTATTTAAGTAAAGATCATTAAATAAAAGAGGGCACACGTATTAAGGTTTCAAATAAAGTCTCAATAATATATACAGTAATTATGATTTTATAAAATAATATTTTATAAATCGTGTTTCTTTATTTAATAATTCTAAAAACGTCTTAGTTTCTAAATAACATTTATAAAACTAATAAATATTAAATTTATAAAATTTTCGACATGACCTACTCGTTTATACAACGTTTCCTATAATCAAAAAACATGATATTTTTACTTTCACAATCAATTCCGCGTTTCAATTGTCCACATATTTCTATTGTATCAAACTTATCATTGTCGAATCATACACAATAAGTAAAATGAATTTACCGATAATCAAGTCGAAAATAAACCAACACTTTCAACCAAACACTTTCATCTTTTCAAACATCCATAAACCCAAGTGCCCCTAAAACTCGTCACAAAACCCATATCCAAACGCCCTTAACGGCTGTTAAAACTAACCAATGATACGAACGGTCATAATCACAAAATCAACATAATCATATTATTATTTTTTTGGATTTAGTCATAACAAGAGAACAAAAATAATAACAATAACCACGAGCCCGACACCCTATGTAGGTGAGGCTGTGGTGACGAGACTCGCACACAAACACCACATAGTGGTGGATTCGATGGTGGATTTCGGTGGTAGAAAACCACTCACCAAAACAGGCTGTGGTGGTGGCAGTTTAAATGGTAGAGCAAGGTGGTGATGATGGTGGTTCGAACAGCAGCTGGTAACAATAATACTATGGTCGGGTGACGTTGTGGTGGCTGAGACCACGACGGTGGTCATGTGGTGATGATGGCGACCGAAACTGATGGCATAGGTGGTGGTCGTTGATGATTTTGGATGGCGGTTGTGGCTACTGACCATGGTGGTTTATGGTTCTGCTAGCGTTTTGTGGTGGTGGCGATAATGAGTTTACCACAGCAGTGGTTAAACCGCTCGTGGTGGTGGTGGTTTATCAGATCCGACGGATCTGTGATGGAGTGACGAAAATGGTGGTTAGTCACGTTGTGATGGCATATCCGGTGGTGGATGTGGTGGCGGATTCAACCAGTGGCGGCGGTCGGCGAAGGGCAGCGGCCGGAGTAGTGGGGGTGCGTGGCAGTGGTGGTAATAGTAACAGCTCCGATGGTGATGTTAGTTTAGGTGGCGGTGGCGTTTGGGTGTGAAGGTGGCTGCCGGAATTGGACGAAAATGTTATATATAATAGATCAGTTGATGGATCGGATAGATCGGGTTGTGGGGAGAGATTTTGGTGTTCGTCGGAAAAGTTGGCCGGAAAATATTTTCCGGTGATGGTGGCCGGATTCCGGTGGCTGGAGTGGGAGAGAGAGAGATATATATATATAATTAGGGTTTTTGTGTGTTTGTTGTAAAGATGGAAATGAGGAAGAGAGTGTATAGATTTAATATATATATATAAATAAATTGGAAGTTATTAAAATTAATGGAAAGTTATATATAGTTAGGGGTTGATAATGTAAATAGTTAATAAACTTTTCTTTTACTCATTTAAATGTGACTCGGGGCTCGATCGGGATTTATAAAATTCGATTCACGACACGAAAGTTACGCCATTTTTTTAAAATAGATTTTCCATTAGAACTGACTATTCACTTGACTATTTTTAAAGAATATTTCGTAAACTCTTTTAAAATGTTAATTATCTATTAGGTACCCCGGTCAAGCTCCGTTTGAAAGAAAGACGGTCTTTAACCTAAATATTTCTTGTTTTTAGCAACGTTATTGAGTCAAAAGCATCAACTAATTTAATAAATCTATTTATTAAATATCTCGTGAAAATTAAATATTAATTTAATTTTTGTCATCTCGGTAAGCAAACTGCGTGATTTTCAGATTTAGTCATAATATGTTCTGTTTTTTTTAATCCAATAAGTTTGGTAGCGCTCAAAAATGAATTTCGAATAATAATTAATATAATTTATTATTATTTATGGTAAGGAAAATTCACTGGTGTTACATCATCTACGTGGTATTTTGAGTTTTGTCCCCAAAACTTGATCGTTGTTACTAGGTTTAGACGTGTCAAGAATGTCGGAAGGAAATAGGTAAAGCTGGAATGTATCTGAAAGGTTTGGCAATCAATCTGACGAAGCAGTAACAGTTCAAAGAACAAATATGGACAACCAGAAGCGAAGAGTTTGACAAGTCACCAACATCTTAAATGTCGGTAAGTGTTCATAGAATAAATAAAGGACAATTAGAAGTGAAGAACTTTAGCAAGTCGTCGACTCAGAAAAGTTGAAATATGGTTCATAGCAGTCAACTTGTTAGGCTCACGTCGATCGATGTTCATTCGGAAAAATTCGTGCAACAATTCATGAGTCAAGTGAAGTTTATGAAATCTTTCGCCAAAACGCAATAATGATAATGGTAAGAAGAGAAAACAATGATTAAAATCATACGGACGAATCATGAGTCAAAACAAACACATTCCAGAATTAGAATCATAGAATGATAACGTAAGTATGAAATGATGTCAGATGTGCTTAAGGCCACTTGTTTATAATTTACATTTACATATTGAGGCGTCCCAATCTATGTAAATATAAACAATAAACCTTTGGTTAAGCAATTTATAACTTCTTTATTCAAATGTAAAGGCGTCCCAATCCATTTTAATAAAGACCTCATAACTCATCTTACTCAATTATTCTCGACAAGACTTACCATCAAAATAAATAAAGTATCTAAGAAGATAGATATTACCAAAAGAGTTTATAGCCATTTTATTTACACCTTCCGTATTCAAACGTCCCATACCATCTCAATACGGAACCATAAATAAGCTTCGGGTCTGGTGGCCTATGATTTCACATTTGGACGTCTCATACCATCTAAATACAAAATCATAATTAACTTGTCGTCAGGAGACTCATGTTCCATATTTAAACGTCCCATTCCATTTAAATATGAAATCATAAGTACCCTGACTTGAGTCACACCGCAGCATTTAGACAGGCAAACTATCCAAATGATATAACATAAAATTACATCAGATAATCAAAACGAGACGTCGACCAGTTACACTCCAATAATAGGCGTTTGTGATAACGTGAGTGTAGACGTGTATGGAGTGTAAGGTCATAAATCGTAATCAAGAGGATAATATATCATAATAATTATCAGCGGAAAATCTCATTGAAAATAGTTATAATCTCTAAAACGTTATTAGAGGAATTGTCAAAAGCAAGCGTAGGAGACGTCAGTGAGTTGTTTTCCATAAATAGACGTTCAAATTCATAGGCGGAAGAAAATAAATCGCAATCACGCAATAATGTGCGTGATAACACGTACCAAACAAAGAACCCGTATATAATATAAATATATATTATAATGGTGATCAAATAAATCAAGGATCTAGTCGACCACATGAGTCTCACTCATCACCGGAGAAGACTCATAAATAAGTGTGAATGTATATATAGAACAATTATAACTACGTAAAGCAGCTAGCAGTGTATAAAGCAATTATAAGCAGATAAGGTAATGATCTCTATAGTGCATAAAGCAATCGCAATCAAGAGTCATGTAGCATTACATAAGATAATAGCAAACACGCAATCAAGCATTTATCACATCCCAAAACATTAAACATATGAAGCAGTTTAATAGGAACTATAGCCTCATCTCAAGCAAGGAATCAATCAGCATAAATATAGAAATCAAGTAATAGCGAACAACACTAGCAACAACCTAAACATAATACCATAGATCAGGCGCAAACAAATAAATCACATAAGTCTATCACGTATGTCACTTGCCAATTATGAACTTAATTGCATTGATAAAATATGCCTTATCAAAATCATACAGTTAACATTAGTATCTTATACTTAAGCAATTTTATTTTTTTGAATCGACGGATTTTCGACAGCCTTTCTTCGTAAATTTTAATTTACCCAAATTTACCTTAATAAATTTCTCAACACGTTTATACAGAAAATCCGACAGCCCTTCGGCGTCATTTCAAAATTTTCCATTTTAAGTAAGTATTCAAATCTCGATCTAAATTCCCATATTTTCAGCACTTTCTCAAATCACGATCAACTCATAGTTCATCTTTCCGCAAAATACTCACTTACAACGTTCAAGTAGTATTAATCGCCAATTAAGTCCAATACACGCTTTTACCTTTTTCAAAATGTTTCCAACAATCATATACAACATTTTATACCCATTTCGATACACAAAATAGCTCGGTTTAATTCAAAAACGTCATTTCGATTATTTTTAAATTATAGATAGTAACTATTTTAGTGTTTCCGCAAAAATTAAATTTTCCGACAACAAATTTCAAACGATTATATATTGCTCATTTCGACTCCATTTTAGCTTATACTATAACGAAACGAAGGTAGTAACTTGTATTTTCATTATCTTGTACTAATCTGGTGTCAGAACAATTTTTATAGCTTTTAAGCTCAATATAAAAGTCAGACATAATGCATAACTTTTGTAAAATACATTTTTGACCACTTCTAAACATACCTATAGCAACACGACTCGTTTGTACCCAAAACTCATAAACACCAATGATTTACCAGAAACATATTTTCATCCATAGATTCTATAAATACAACTTATATTTTTTTAAACTATATTTTTGTTTTAAAAATATATAGATTTAGTTGATTTGTCATAAAAAAAACATATAGATCTAAAAGATATCACGTAGAAAAGAACTTTACTTCATTTATAAGAAAACACATTATAAGCGACATGCATGCATAAATCTAAACAATGCAAGAATAAAATTAATGAAATATATGATATATTACTCTATCAGCAACACATAAGGTAATATCAAACATGTAGGTCTAATACCCATATAACAGCGCATGAAGCAATCACAACATGTAAAGTAAACATTCATATAATATCGGAACGAGAGATCGCAAACATGCATGGCAAGTATCATATAACAACGGATAAGCAATCGTATTATGTGAAGCACGTATTCATATATAAGAAGTATAAGCATAATGACATGCTAAAACACGAGAGAGCATCGGTTATAGTCTATGCCTATACAATAACACCTAGTTCTCTATAACCAAGGCTCTGATACCAATCTGTAACACCCCCCAAATTGGATCAGCGGAAGCCCATGAGTTTTGGGGCCTGTTACGTCATGATTATCCAAGTCTTGATCCGAGAGAACGACCTCTATGCCAAATATCACAACGCAGACTTCAAAAAATCATACAGTCAAGTACCTGAGAATGAATGCTTAAAATTGTCAACACAATGGTTGGTGAGTTCATAAGCTTTATTAAAATGTTTTAGACACTTTAAACGTTTACAAGGATAACTACTAAAAGTAGTGTCGCAAAAACATTTAGAAATCCAGAGTTTCACAATAAAGAGACGTTACAACAAAGTTCGGTCATAAATCAAAGTTTAGAAAAAAAAACATAACAGTTAACACAAAAACTTCAGTTCATAGACAAGTTGTAGTTCATGCTCACATTTAATTTCAGTTTAATCTTAAGTTCATGATCCAACTCATATCCCTGTTCAATTCCATAGTCACGGTCAACATACATAACAATATCATATTCTAGGTTAATGTCAATATCACAATCAAGATCACATATAAAAATCATGGCAAAATGCATATACATATCATATCATACCAGCATATAAGTATCATATCGAACCATCATATAAGCATCATATCAAACCATCATATAAGCATCATATCAAGCCCACATGCATGAATCATGTCAATACCACACATAAGGATTATATCAATCCACGTACAATAATCATATCATATCTCATGCAAGAATCATGTCAGAACCACATATTAAATTCATGTCAAGAGCCTTACATTACTACAGTCACGATTCATATTGATGTCATAGTTAAGATCCATATAAGATTAATACATGATCGCAGTCAAGATTCATATCGATACCACAGTTAAGATTCATATCAGATCTATACATGATCAAATTCGATATTCATACCAATATCGTTTTCATTATTAACGTTCAAGAGCATAGCAAGATCATAGTCAACATTCACATTCAAGATCATAGCAAGATCATAATCAAGATTCATATTCAAGATTCATAGAAAAAGATCATACTCAAGATTCATATTCAAGATTCATATTCAAGATTCATAGCAAAAGATCATATTCGGGATTTATAGCAAGATGGACCGCAAAAGTTCAGTTCAAGTACCCAAGGCAACTATAGGAGATATAGTTCCAAGTGTGGGATAAATCGAGTGTTTCGATGTGTATGATAGCGCTAAGCTCATGATATCGAAGCTAATGATCCAGTACGTACACCACAATGTACATATAAGTTGTCCCAAGTGGGAGTCTAGCCAAGACTACCCAAGTTCACACAAATGATATACACCCGTCCGGCGTCAGAATGCCCGAGTGGAGGTTGTCAAGCCTCAATAGATCTATCCATAACATAAGAGCTTACTCTAGCAGAGTAATTAACGATTCATGATGGTGGGGACTATGGCTAACACTACTTAGGCTAATCATAAACGAAGTTCACTGAGCGTTCACAGAAATCAGTTTTTGCGTCCACAAGCAAGTACAAGCATTCATTTCACTTCACAGTATTAAACATACAAAGCAGTTTAAAGGGAGCTATGGGATAGCTCTAATATTCACAAGTGTAAATCACCAACAATCCGAAGTGTAAACTCATATCTCACGTAAACAATCATCAAAAGTACGAGCACGTACACAATATAAACAATCTTCAAAAACATATCAACGCATACGTATCACAATAATACTTGAAAAGTATAGTCACGTAAATCGCAAACAATCATTGAAATGCACGAACACGTATTTGACATCGACAAGCATGTATCTCCCTCAAAAGAGATTCAAAACATTAATAAAGCAATTTGAAAAGAGAAAGAGGGGTATGAACTCACATCGATGTTGTAGAACAATTTGCAGAGACGTGAATACAAGAGCAGTGTAGCATAGGCCGGAACTGCTCGATACCGGAAGTCACAGTTTATCTTATTGATCATCTCCTAGCATCCCAAATCGATGCATCCCGATGAAAAGTTTCATCAATACCATCGGTTCGTAAACCGCTTAAATCCCATTATCGAAATCATTCGGTAATCGGTTCAATAACTGGTTCAGTTGTCGGTTCAGTAATCGGTTCAGTGATCGGTTCAGTAATTGGTTGAGTAAGGTGAAGCGGAGGATACCACCATGTATGTAATATATACATCTAATATATATTACACACGGAGGAACGGAACATGTATATAATTCATAGCTTGAATTATATAACAAGAACAGACAACGCACGAATAACTCAGAATATACATGACACGCGACATGTACAAAACTCAAGAAGATGACAACAAAAGAATAAAATAACCCAAGCATGCAATACCTTGTAAATAAAATAAAATTAAATAATTCGACACACTTTTAAAATCACCTATTTATTTAAGTAAAGATCATTAAATAAAAGAGGGCACACGTTTTAAGGTTTCAAATGAAGTCTCAATAATATATACAGTAATTATGATTTTATAAAATAATATTTTATAAATCGTTGTTTCTTTATTTAATAATTCTAAAAACGTCTTAGTTTCTAAATAACATTTATAGAACTAATAAATATTAAATTTATAAAATTTTCGACATGACCTACTCGTTTATACAACGTTTCCCATAATCACAAAACATGATATTTTTACTTTCACAACCAATTCCGCGTTTCAATTGTCCACATATTTCTATTGTATCAAACTTATCATTGTCGAATCATACACAATAAGTAAAATGAATTTACCGATAATCAAGTCGAAAATAAACCAACACTTTCAACCAAACACTTTCATCTTTTCAATCATCCATAAACCCAAATGCCCCTAAAACTCGTCACAAAACCCATATCCAAACGCCCTTAACGGCTATTAAAACTAACCAATGACACTAACGGTCGTAATCACAAAATCAACATAATCATATTATTTTTTTTATTGGATTTATTCATAACAAGAGAACAAAAATAATAACAATAACCACGAGCCCGACACCCTATGTAGGTGAGGTTGTGGTGACGAGACTCGCACACAAACCCCACATAGTGGTGGATTCGATGGTGGATTTCGGTGGTAGACAACCACTCACCAAAATAGGCTGTGGTGGTGGCAGTTTAAATGGTAGAGCAAGGTGGTGATGATGGTGGTTCGAACAGCAGTTGGTGATAATAATACTATGGTCGGGTGATGTTGTGGTGGTTGAGACCACGACGGTGGTCAAGTGGGATTATGGCGACCGAAACTGATGGCATAGGTGGTGGTCGTTGATGATTTTGGATGGCGGTTGTGCTTGCTGACCATGGTGGTTCATGGTTCTGCTAGCGTTTTATGGTGGTGGCGATAATGAGTTTACCACAGTAGCGGTTAAACCGCTTGTGGTGGTGGTGGTTTATCAGATCCAACGGATCTGTGATGGAGTGACGAAAATTGTAACACCCCATTTTTATAATGGAAATGTCACATGTAATTATGGCGTGTCATCAAAGCATACAAGGAAAAATGTCTAAACATTACATGACCATAAAAGGAAAATACCGGAATCAAACATCGGTAGTCCAAAAGTAAAGCTCATCACACACAAACATAAGTATAGTAAAGGAAAGGACTAAACAATGTCCATAGCAATGTATCAAAAGAAAGGAAATGCATAAAGTAAAGAAAGGCTAGAAAGCTTCCAGTCCATATGCACGTACTCTTAAAGTCTACGAGCGTCCCTGAGTACCTGCCGTTTTGGGGACATAGAAAAGGAAAACGGCTGAGCAATACGCTCAGTGCACGGATGTACAATAAATCATGAATAGGATAAGCATATAACATATAACAGCGGAAGAAACTAAGTCCCGAGTAACCTGATTAAGTCCTGATAAAACTGGTTTTATAGTTTGAAAAGCCTTATGTTTATCTTGTAAAATCTGTTTATCATATTTTACCATTAGCCAATATAGGTCATGAAAATCCATCGTGCATGAATACTTGGAGGGGTGACCTCATCATGCAAATTAGAGGGGCTACCTCTAATTTAATATACTGGTTTTTGGGTAGGAGGGATCAGCTCCTTGTGAAGGATGCAAGGCACACACCACATTCACCATGAAATCCTAACTGAAAACATGTAACTAGGATTCACCCATACGCCCCACATGATAAATATAATATAAATGGCCAAAAGCTGAAGGGACGCCACGAGCAATCACTCCGCCGTGGTGAAGTCATAACATCAGTGCCTCTAATGTTATGGTTATGGTACCTCCATAACTAGGTGAAACTGGTCATGCATGTATATGGATTTAGGTATTCTAAATTAAACATAAGCAATTCAAACACATACTTATACTACGGGAAAACATTTGGCTGCATACGGGGAATCCTAATAAGGAAAGAATGTCCATACTGAAAGGACGGGAATCCGTACCTTATGTCCATTGAACGAAGAAGATGAACTGAGAGGAATCCTACTTCCGTATCACTAATGCTACATAAATAGAAACATGAATGAGTATCTTCTTACTAAATACGTAGCTGGTTTCATGTCATGTCTTAGCTTATTTTATATGTTCTTGTCATGTTTTACTGTTTAAAGCCTTAAACTGTGTTTATCTTATATTCTGTTTACCATGATTAAGTATTTCTGGTATTTCATGTATTATTATACTTACTGTGTAATAATAAGTAACTTTCCAAAAATAGCAGGTTTCCTAAAATAGAAAGTTTCCAAAAATAGAAAGTTTCCAAAAATAGAAAGTTACCAAAAATAGAAAGTTTCCAAAAATAGAAAGTTTCCAAAAATAGAAAGTTTCCAAAAATAGAATTACTGCTTAAAATAGATAAGTTTCTAAAAATAAAAAGTTTCCATAAATAGATTAGCTGCCTTATTTAAATAAGTTTCCATAAATAGATTAGATGCCTGAAATAAATAAGTTTCTAAAAATAGAACGTTTCCATAAATAGATTAGTTGCCTTATTTAAATAAGTTTCTAAAAATAGAAGTTTCCATAATTAGAAATAAGCTGGTTAAATAAGCTAAGTATATAAGCCTAAGTGTTTTCATGATTATTTTCTAAGTCATATGATATAATGTATAGTTTATTAATTATTTCATGTAATTAAAATAAACTATAGGTTAAAATATTTAATTAAAGTATATCATGTTTTTAATTAAATAAAGTTAAACACTTAGGTTAAAACATGTATTATTATTTATTAATAATATAACCTAAGTCATGTTAATTAATTAATTATAACCATGGTTTTTAAATAATTAATTAATTTATAAGTCTAAAATATAAAATACTTAGGTTAATAATTTCATGATTTTAATAATTAAAATAACCTAAGTCATGTTATTAAATTAATCATGTCATGTTCATTAATTTAATTTTAACATAAGATTATAAAAGAAAAATAATCTTAACATACACCGTGAACCGGATCTTGACTAAGAACCATGAACCGGACATGAAATCGACACCATACCCCGAACCAACTCGGGGTTACCTTTGTCTTGATGCTGTCGTGGGACCCACACCAACCAACCGGGACCATATGGTCTCGGTGGTGGTCAAATAGCCAAACTGAGACCCTCTCAGGTTCGGTTTAGGCGGCGGCCAAGAACAAACACCCCTAAATCATCCCTTTTGATTTATTCCAAATCCAATTTCATGTTAGATCTATGATTTAATTAGGTTTTTAAAAAAAACATAACATGTTCTTAATTATTTAAAAGATTAAATCAAAAGAAAAAGGGTTAAAAGAATTACCGAATGCGTGGATCTAAAGAACGATGAACAAACACGAACACTAGCAATAAATCCAAGATCAAAGATCAATCAAACACCCCTTTGGTGTGTTTGAGGGTGGCGGCCAAAAGAAAAAAAGAAGGAGGAGAACTTTTAGGTTTCTGTAAAATTCTCTGTAAAGTGGAAAAATGAGTAGTGTTTTTCCCTTAACCCCCTTTTAGTGAAAAAATGAAACGGGCTTGGCCCATTTCTCCCTTGTTGCCGCGGGTAGGGGCCCCACATGGGGTACCCGTACCGTTATCCGTGTCTCGATGTTTTGTTACTCGTTCGTGATTATTTGTGTTCGCGTTTTATGTGTTCTCGTTAAATAATTACCGTGACCTAATATATTTATTTATGCTCGTAATAAATATATATACGTAATTGATAATAGTTCGTGATTTAATTACGTTCATGATTTCATGATCGCATGTTCGAGATTAATTATTGTCAAATAATTATTACGTGCTCGTGCGTAGTAAATACTTATCGTGTTTTAACACGTACGTAATACGTAAAATACTAACACGTAATCGTAATCATGCTATAATAGGAAAGTTTTAATCTAGTACGTACGATCTTAAGGGTACTATTCATGGTAAAATCATGCGGGTTTTACAACTCTTCCCCCCTAAAAAGAATAATTCGTCCCCGAATTATAGATAAAGTAAACTGGAAAAGAAGAACATACCCGAATTCAAAATATGAAATGAGGGTAAGAAGCCCGGATAGACTCCTCTGTTTCCCAAGTGGCTTCCCGCTCGGTATGATCCCTCCATAGGATTTTGACGAATGGAATCGTCTTCCTTCTCATGACTCGTTCTTGTCTGTCAAGAACTCGTTCGGGTTCTTCTATAAAAGTGAGATCTTCACGTATCTGTTCCAGTGGATACTGAACCATGTGAAGGGGATGATACTGGTACCCTCTGAGTAAAGACACATGAAACACATTGTGCACATGCGTAAGCTGCGGAGGTAACGCCAATCGGTAAGATACTTCACCGACTCATTCAATGATATCAAACGTTCCGATGAAACGAGGACTGAGCTTCCCTTTAATCCCGAAGCGTCTAACACCACGTGCCGGCGAAACCTTAAGGAAGACGTGATCTCCTACGTTAAAATGTATGTCCCTACGATGCTTATCGGCGTAACTTTTCTGACGTGACCGTGCTTCCTGAATTTTCTGCTTAGCTACTGCGATCTTTTCATTGGTCATCTCTATGATTTCTGGTCCTTCAAGTGTTCGCTCACCAACCTGATCCCAGCAGATTGGAGCGCGATACTTTCTGCCATACAACATCTCGAAAGGAGCACACTTGATACTCGCGTGCCAACTGTTGTTGTATGCAAACTCCACCAAACAGATGTAATCTTCCCAATCACCCGTCCATTCCAACGCACATGACCTCAACATGTCTTCCAATGTCTGAATCGTTCACTCCGACTGTCCGTCCGTTTGAGGGTGAAAAGCCGTGCTAAGCTTAAGTTGTGTACCCCAAGCTTTCTGCAGACTCTTCCAAAAGCGCGAAGTGAATCGAGGATCTCTGTCTGAGACGATGCTGGATGGTGCACCGTGGAGTCTCATGATCTCTCTTTTGTACGTATCTACGAGTTTACTTACCGGATCTTCCTTGCGGATCGGTAAGAAATGAGCTGATTTGGTAAGTCGATCTACGATAACCCAAAATGCATCGTGCTTCCTCTTGGTAGGCGGAATACCAGTAACAAAATCCATGGTGATTTTGTCCCACTTCCACTCTGGAATATCTAACGGTTGAAGGAGACCGCCAGATCGCTGATGCTCGATCTTAGCTGCTGGCAGGTAAGACATTTGGAGACGTAAGTGGCCACATCTTGTTTCATACCACTCCGCCAAAAGTATTGCTTGATGTCATGGTACATCTTAGTCGAACCAGGATGTATAGAGAATGGGGAGCTATGAGCTTCAGCTAACAAGGCTTCTCGGAGTTCTTGGTTGTCAGGAACACAAAGTCTCGTGCCCTGCCATACGATACCATCTGCATCTACTCTGAATTCCATCTGTTTCTCCAAATTCTGTACTATCGCCCAGATTTCTCTGTCTTCTCTCTGAGCTTCCTTGATCTTAGAGAGTAACCCGGGTTCTACTCTAAGATTAGCCCAGTAACCGTGTTGTCCACGTACCATGATCTCGATGTCAAGTCGCTCCAAGTCTCTTATGATTTCCTCTTCGATTTTAATGCCGTTGATCATTCCGGACTTCCTGCTAAGAGCATCTGCTACTACATTTGCCTTTCCGGGATGATACTGTAGATTAATGTCATAATCCTTCAACAGCTCTAACCATCTCATCTTCCTCATGTTCAATTCACGTTGAGTGAAGATATACTTCAAGCTCTTGTGGTCCGTGAAAATGTCACATGATTCTCCATATAAGTAGTGCCTCCATATCTTCAATGCAAACACTACTGCAGCAAGTTCCAAGTCATGTGTGGGGTAATTTTCTTCATACGGCTTAAGCTGTCGTGAAGCGTACGTGATCACTTTCCCATGTTGCATGAGAACACAGCCAAGTCCCTTCCCCGATGCATCGCTGTAGATTTGAAATCCACCCGTACCAGATGGGAGAGTAAGAATAGGTGCAGATACTAGCTTCTGCTTCAGGTCTTCAAAGCTCTTCTCTCGTTCTTCAGTCCAGACGAATTTCTCCCCTTTCCGCATCCGTTTGGTCAATGGTAGTGCTAAGCGGGAAAAGTTCTCCACGAACCTACGGTAATAGCCAGCTAAGCCTAAGAAACTGCGGACTTCCATCGCTGATGTCGGCCTTGGCCACTTAGTAATGGCCTCAACCTTCGCTGGATTCATAGTGATTCCTTCTGCTGATACAATGTGACCTAAGAATGCCACCTTGTCTAACCAGAACTCACACTTGGAGAATTTAGCATACAGCTGCTTCTGGCGAAGAATCTGTAGTACTGTACGAAGATGGTCTTCGTGTTCCTCCTTGGACTTTGAGAAAATCAGGATGTCATCGATGAAGACAATGACGAACTTATCCAAAAATTCATGGAAGATTCTGTTCATCAAGTCCATGAACACTGCTGGAGCATTTGTCAGGCCAAATGGCATAACTACAAACTCGTAGTGGCCATAGCGGGTACGAAAGGCAGTCTTAGCGATGTCCTACTCCTTGACCCGTAGCTGATGATAGCCTGACCTACGATCAATCTTGGAGTAGTGTTTGGCCCCTTGGAGTTGGTCAAGCAGATCTTCAATACGTGGCAGTGGATATCTATTCTGGATAGTAATCTTGTTGAGCTCGCGATAGTCTATCCAAAGACGCATACTGTCGTCCTTCTTCTTAACAAACAAGACCGGTGCGCCCCATGGAGATGCGCTCGGTCGAATGAAACCTCGTTCAAGAAGTTCTTGTAGTTGATCCTTCAGCTCCTTCAGCTCTATGGGAGCCATGCGATAAGGAGCCTTGGAGATTGGTTCAGCTCCTGGAATAAGCTCGATACTGAATTCCACTTCTCGTGCAGGTGGTATGCCCGGAAGTTCTGCTGGAAAAACATCTTGAAATTCCGACACTATAGGTTGATCCTGAATTGATGGGGATTCAGCATCCATGTCGTGAACCGTAGCTAGATAACCCTCGCAGCCATGTGACAGTAGTGCACGCGCTTGCAGGGTAGATATGACTTGTACAGACCGTCTGGGTATAAACCCGTTATGAATGTACTCTGGTGCATTAACATCACCAAAGATAACTCAATATGAATGGAAATCTATGGTAGCATGATGCTTGGATAGCCAATCCATGCCCAAAATCATGTCAAAGTCATTCATGTCCAGCGGAAGTGCGTCAACAGGTCGAACCTTATTGTCAAATTCTAGGGGAAGACTCTTGTATACATGAGTGATTAATACAGAGTCACTCAAAGGCGTGGAAATAGTAAGCCTATTTTCTAGTGGCATGGGGAGCATCCTAATGTTCTTAGCATAAGCAGTAGAAATAACCGAGTGCGTAGCACCCGTATCGAAAAGAACACATGCAGCTTGACCATACATATACAAGATTCCAGTGATGGTACCTGTAGACTTGTTGGTCTGGTCTCGAGATGTCGTGTAGACACGCCCGGTAGTAGGAGGCGGCTTGGAATCAGCATGTCCCGATGTACCCTCCATCTCTCCCTTACGGCAATCCTTCATGATATGGCCAGGAAGACCACACTTGAAGCATGCGTCAGTGTTACGGCGACATGGCCCTGGGTGCCTACGGTGGCAAGTAGAGCAAAGAGGATGAGTGAATCCTCCAGCAGGTGCTCTGGCTGGCTGGGAACCTGATAAAACATTTTACATAAGACATGATAATAGGGTACAAAGGACAATGCGAAAAATTGTAAGATTGAATACCAGTGATAGCTGGACGGCTAGGCTGTGAACCTATCTGGTTCCGGTCCCTACCGTTTCCATGGTTCCTGGTAGAAGTTTTGCTAAAGTGTCAGAATATGAGTTATAACATGAAATCGTAAAGAAAATGCGTAAGTATTAGGACCTGCTGCTGTTGGAGTGTCCAGCGTTGTTGCGATAATTATCATTACCACCACGCCTATCCGTAGCAGAACGGTCGTTAGTCTGACCGTTTCCTTTGGGCTGATGAGGCTGCTGCTGAGTAGACGGCCGAGACCGGTCCCCAGTTTTCTGCCTGGAAGATACATTTAAAGAGATGAATAATTGACATATATGGAAAGTATACGGATTGATCACTGCTTAAATACGATGATTGCCTCTTGTCGGGTCTCTCACCTGATAAGTTATTGGCGATCCTTGGATTAAGAGCCCAACGAAAATGTAGTGCCTGCTCTTCAGTGGTGCCTGTAGCTGTTCTTAGGACACCAGCGTAGCGAAGAAAGCGCTGCATGAAGTCATTGTTGTCTTTGTCAGGTCGCTGTCTAATGGTATAGTATTCCCTCATGAGCCGATTCCTTCCTTCCATTGGGAAGATGTTAGGCGGGGGAGGATAGCCGTCGTTCTGATGAAGGACGTCTTGCATTTCTGCATCAGCAGCTGCAAACATTGCCCAAAAGATTGTCTGTGTTTGCCATCTGACAGTATAACATAAAACATATGATTAAACAGATCAAAACATAAAATATATATATACATGAAAAAAATTTATACCAAAATTTCAAGAGAAAAATTTTATGCAAGAAAATCTTTGTGTATGAATGCATGATGCAGTTTTATTAAAACTTTTATATGCTCGAGAGTGAACGCCTATGGTCAGTTCACCCAAAACAAAAGACATGGCGAGGGGACGCCTATGGGTCGGTCCCAAATCTAAAAGTTTCGATAAAACACATTCGACTAAATAGGGCCAGTCCTGTACCAACCATTACTTAGTCAAAAATCTGCGACAATGACATATATATGTATGCGTAAAAATGATGAATGCATGAAAACAACTGTCAGTTCTAGGAAGACCGTAGTGACTACCCACTAATCACAGGTCATATTTGAGAGCCTACAGGTCGAAGCCTTGGCTCTGATACCATAATTGTAACACCCCATTTTGATAATGGAAATGTCACATGTAATTATGGTGTGTCATCAAAGCATACAAGGAAAAATGTCTAAACATTACATGACCATAAAAGGAAAATACCGGAATCAAACATCGGTAGTCAAAAAGTAAAGCTCATCACACACAAAAATAAGTATAGTAAAGGAAAGGACTAAACAATGTCCATAGCAATGTATCAAAAGAAAGGAAATGCATAAAGTAAAAAAAGGCTAGAAAGCTTCCAGTCCATATGCACGTACTCTTAAAGTCTACGAACGTTGATACACGTGTTTTCATTAGGTTCAGATTAGTTCTCTCGGAATCTTCTCGAATTGATCACGGTTCAAAGTGGAATGATTGTTCTTGGTGACAAATAGAGGGTTTGGTTTGTTATCTATTTGAAACTAATAGCAATTAAATGTAAATAGCGTTGAGTAAATTAAAAGCTTTAAACATTAAACTAAAACAACGGGTTAAAAGTAGATGATTGAAAACTTAAAGACAAGATTAGGAAAATACTTGAAAACTTAATAAATCTACAACTTGGAAACTTTGTAAAAACAAGAAATTAAACAATTGGAAAACAGCCAAATCGGAATATCTAAAGTGCATCAATCGGAATGTTTAATACTTGCTATCGGAATGTTACAAAACACTCCAATCGGAATACAATAAACCCTACCGTCGGAATGAGGCTGATCGGAATACTGGGAAATGAGGGTGATCAGAATATGGGAGAGTAACTCTAATCGGAATGTTAACAAAGGTGCCCAATCGGAATATCAATAAAACCCCAAGATCGGAATACACTAAAATTTAGCCAGATCGGAATGAACCAAAACCACCTCAATCGGAATCCACTAAAACCCTTTTCCGATCAAACAATCGGAATAAGGTGGGGGGCTGATCGGAATAAGCTGATCGGAAAAGGGTTTACACCTTTTCCGATTTAAGTGGGATTCGAGAAAAAGCTAGGTGATAAGCTATTTGGAATAAGCCAAAACCCAAAACTAGCACGAATCTAAAGTGAAAAAGATTAAATAAGCACAAACAACAACTTTTTAAGCTTAATATAAACAAACTTTTAAATCAAACAATAAAAAGATGAACTTTTTAAGAAAACTTTTTAAAAAAAAAAAGTAAATAAGCTAAACATATAAATAAGCCAATAAGCACAAAGATCTTAAAGCTTATTTGTATGAAAACTTAAATGAACATAAAAAGATTAACTTTTTAAGCACGAAAACATTAATGAACAACACGGATCATAAATAATTCGCACCAAAAGTGAATCAAAATCAAAGAAAGGTAGAAAGAGATGAAAGATTAAAAGCTTAAACTTAAACTTTATTAATAAAATCAACAATACAAAGGTTTAATCTTGAAAGATAAAAGAAAGAAAGATGACAACTTAGTGAGAGAAAGTTGAGAACTTTCTCTCTCTAAGACTAGAAAGGAAAAATGAAAAGTGAAAACTAAACTAAAAACTAATCCTCTAAAATTGTGAAGTGAAGTCCTATTTATAGGCGTTTGCTTGTGGGCTTGTGAATGGGCTTCGTTTTTGGGCTTCTTTTCTTCTTTCTTCTTTAGTCTTTATGTTTCTTTAAATAAACGTTTCCGACTTTGGATTTTGAGAAGTGTCGGTGAATAATTCCAACTCGTCTTATAATATTTTGTTTAATAGACTCGAGTTCTTCGACATATATGAATCTTCCATCTTTGGCCCTTTTCTTCGATTAATCTTCAAATAGGCACAATGACTTCAAATCTTTTGCATCTCTTGGACAATAGACTTCGTCTTGAGTCTTTTTCTTCGATAAAACCCGTGCAATCCCATGTTTTCTTCAATATTCACCCGGTTGACTCTAAAAACACAATAAACACAAAAACCACGCATAATTCCAAACGCATGATATTAAATACATGTTTTGGTCTTGTTTTAGCCAGAAATAAGTGGTAAAAGGATGGGTGTTTTCACACCTATCAAATCCCCTACACTTAACCATTGCCATGCCCTCATGCAATGCTTAGTGATAAAGCAATTTTACACTTTTCTCATAATCAATCAACCTTGGCCTTATTAACATTCTACTAAACAAAAATTAAAGTACTAAGAGAAATTAAAACTTTTAAAGTGATCAAAAGGATAGAAAACCATTTTCACTTGAAAATAGCTATATGGAGATAACTTGCAAAGAGATCAAGGACTTACATTAGGGCTTCGGTGCTGCGAAGATTTATCACCCTCAAGTTTCACGTTCCCCAAACTAAGCTTAAAAATGAGATCATTGTTATTATAAGTTATCAAATCAAACACTTACACACATGGCTTAATTAAATGCTTAAACTCCCTTATTCCTAGTTGTGTCTCTTATATTTTATTTTTGTCTTAGAATGATCATGAAGATGCATTTTTGGACTTATTTCGATAGTTTATTTAGGCTGAAAGCAAAGTAGGATGATTTGATCAATAGTTAGCTAAAGGACAAAATCTCTTAAAACTGCTTCTTTGGATATCAAAAAGTTCATATCTTCGCATAACTCGGTTCACGATTTGAGACCTTTCTTGGGCCGATATTTGGCATGTACTTCATACTTCATATCTTCGAGAGACGTTCTTGAGATAATGGTCTTCTCTTCGTTATAGAGTTTCTTCACTTGGAGACTTTTGAGGGGTACTCCAACTTTGTTGACCACGACTTCATGATTATTTCTTCAATCTCTAATTGGGATTTTGAGATACAACGATCCGCCTCCTTTTCGGACTTGGATCTATTTATCCTCATACCTTGTTAGGGTCTTTTCGGATAGACTTCTCCATGATCTTTATGGGAGTTGATTGCTTTTCGTCGTGAGTCTTGATCCTTCATATTGATTTTGGGAATAATGCTTTTCACATCACCTTGGATCTTTAGCAATAAAATTGAATCCTCATGCCTTGTTAGGGCCTTTTCGGACTCGCCAATCTTCGCGCCCCGCTTCATAAGTTATGCCTTGGCTATGAACTCTTATCATTACCGAGCAACTTTTAAACGATCTTGGGCTAGAAGCTAAGTAACTTTTCAAATCGTACGACCTTACTTATTGCAGATAAATTTTTAGCAAGTGATGGGAGAATAGGCAAATAATTACACCAAGTGAGCTTGTGCAAGAATACCGACTTATAATTGACTCTATCATTTCTCGTTCTCCACAATTTAAAATCTCAAGTAATGAGATTCGTGGATACTTGGCCTAATAAACCAATTAAGGTTTACATGGTTAAGGATACTAGCTAGAATAAACTTGGATAAGTCTATTCGGGTTGAGTCAAAATAATCGCAACGGGCCTAATATGTCAAAGATTTCTAAACTAGCTACTCCACTTTATTAATATTTTTGACTTTATTGTGGGATATATACATATGAAAGCAACGATAAAAATTTAAAAATTACGACTAAATGGCCAAAGTTAATAAAAAATTTGAAAAATGTTGAAAAAGATGATTTTCAGGTTAAATGAAGGCATTTTCATGGAAAAGTCTACTTAAAACTTCGATAGAAGTCCCCCCTACACTTAAGATAAACATTGTCCTCAATGTTTAAGCATGTGGGAAAAATCTCCCCTACACTTATGACATTGTGCACGTTGGTTAAATCAAGCTAAGGAAGAGACGACTAACGTGATCAATTTCAAATGTGAGTATGACGAAAATTGAATCAGGATAGTTGAGAGATAGAACTGGATTTCGGATAACACGGGAGCACGGTTCTTCAAAGATTCCAAAAGTGCATTCATCCCTGTAATCACATCACCACACAAAAACAAAAAACCTATAGAGGTCCCCCTACACTTAGGAGGTTAAAACGGAAAAGGATAGATACTCGGGCTGCCTCCCGAGGAGCGCTTGTTTTTGATAACCGAGTCACGAGCCTGACTCGACCCAAAATTAGTTCATGGGAAACGTGGTGAGGGATGGAATCATCTCATGAGAGATGTCCTCACCAAAGTACAACTTTACTCGTTGGCCATTCACCTTAAAATTAGGTCCATTAGGTTGAGCGAGCTCGAGAGTACCATATGGAAAAATTTGGGCAATGGTGAATGGGCCGGACCAACGAGATTTTAGCTTGCCCGAGAAGATTTTCAAACGAGAGTTAAAGAGTAACACTTTGTCTCCAACTTGGAACTCTCGGTTTTTAATCTTAGAATCGTGAATGAGCTTAGTCTTTTCCTTATAGATCAAAGAATTTTCATAAGCCTCATTACGGAGTTCATTCAGCTCATTGAGTTGTATCTTGCGTAGGTCACCGGCTTTGTTGATATCAAAATTAGCCCACTTCAAGGCCCAGTAAGCCTTGTGCTCCAACTCAATGGGGAGGTGGCACGCTTTCCCGTACACGAGACGATATGGTGTACAACCAATCGGAGTCTTGTATGCGGTACGAAAAGCCCACAAAGATCATCAAGTTTATCAGCCCATGAGGCACGATGCTCTCCCACGGTTCTTTCAAGAATTCGCTTTAAGCCTCGGTTAGAGATTTCAGCCTGGCCATTAGTTTGTGGGTGGTAGGGGTGGAAAGACGATGATTTATACCATACTTAGCCATGACTCTTGCGAATTGATCATTGCAAAAATGAGTCCTGCAATCACTAATAATGGCACGAGGCACACCGAATCTAGCGAACAACGATTTCAAAAAGTTACAAACCACCCTTGCGTCATTAGTGGGTAAAGCTTTGGCTTCAACCCATTTGGAAACGTAGTCAACAGCTACAAGGATGTATTTGTTTCCTTTAGATGAAGGGAATGGCCCCATAAAGTCGATACCCCAAACGTCAAAGATTTCACATTCTTGAATGAAATTCTGAGGCATCTCGTCTTTATGTGTGATCTTGCCTTGTTTTTGGCAAGCATCACAACGTTTAACCATCTCGTGAGCATCACGATAAATGGTGGGCCAATAAAATCCCGAGTCAACCACTTTTTTAGCGGTGTAGTTGGGACCAAAGTGACCACCGGTGGGTCCTTTGTGGCAAGCGTCAAGGATTTCTAAAGCTGCCGGTCCATCAACACATCGGCGAATAATCAAATCAGCACATTGTTTGAATAGATACGGGTCATCCCAAAAGTAAGTCTTAATGTCTTTGAAGAACTTCTTCTTTTGTTGGGATGTTAGCCCGTCAACGAGAATTCCACCCGCCAAGTAATTTGCAATGTCCGCAAGCCAAAGGGGTTTCATCAGAAGTCGAGTTGATAGACATTAAGGTCTCCAGGGGAAAAGAGTCATTGATCTCTTTGTTCGGATGATCCCCTTGGTAAGGATCCTTAAGTCTACTGAGATGATCCGCGGCTAGGTTTTCAGCTCCCTACTTATCACGAATTTCGATTTTAAATTATTGAAGTAGCAAAACCCAACGAAGAAGTCTTGGTTTGGAATCTTGTTTAGTTAACAAGTACTTCAACGCGGAATGATCGGTGTAAACGATTGTGGTGGAAAGGACAAGATAGGGGCGGAACTTTTCAAAGGCATAGACAACAGCTAAAAGCTCTTTTTCGGTTGTCGTGTAATGCAATTGAGCCCCCGTCATTGTCTTGCTAGCGTAATGGATTGGTTCGAAGTGTTTATTCACTCTTTGGCTCAAAACCGCTCCAATAGCAAAGTCGCTAGCGTCGCACATAAACTCAAAGGGAAGCTCCCAATTAGGGGTGACCAAGACGGGTGCCTTAGTTAGCTTATCCTTAAGCAAGTTGAAGGCTTCAATGCACTCATCGGAAAAGATAAAAAGAGTATCTTTTTCCAAGAGGTGGGTCATCGGGCGAGCGATTCTAGAAAAATCTTTGATGAATCGACGGTAGAAGCCCGCATGACCCAGGAAACTTCTCACACCCTTCACGGTTGAAGGTGGAGGCAACTTAGCAATAACATCGACTTTAGCACGGTCCACTTCAAGACCGGCTTTGGAAATTTTGTGTCCTAGCACGATGCCCTCTTTTACCATGAAATGGCATTTTTCCCAATTAAGAACAAGGCGAGTGTCTTCACACCGCTTAAGCATACGTTCTAAATTGGCAAGGCAAGCAGAGAAAGAATCGCCATAAACCGAGAAATCATCCATGAATACTTCCATAGTTTCTTCAACCATGTCATGGAAGATAGCCATCATACACCTTTGGAACGTCCCAGGAGCATTGCATAAACCAAAAGGCATACGTTTGTAAGCAAATGTTCCGTAGGGACAAGTGAATGTGGTCTTCTCTTAGTCTTTGGGATCGATGGGAATTTGAAAATACCCGGAGAAACCGTCTAAAAAGCAGTAATAGTCATTACCCGCTAGACGCTCGAGCATTTGATCCATGAAAGGAAGAGGAAAGTGATCTTTTCTCGTGGAATCACTGAGCTTGCGATAGTCAATACAAACTCTCCACACAGTAACGAGACGAGTGGGAATCAACTCGTTGTGTTCATTGGGAACAACGGTTATTCCGCCCTTCTTGGGCACACAATGGACGGGACTTACCCATGGCGAATCCGAGATAGGGTAAATCAAGCCGGCATCAAGAAGTTTGATAACCTCTTGTTTGATGACGTCATGAATGCGAGGATTAACCCTTCTTTGGCTCTGGATTGCGTGTTTGAAGTCATCTTCCATGAGAATCTTGTGAGTACAAAAGTTTGGATCAATTCCACGGATATCGGAAATTTTCCAATCAATTGCCTTTTTATGATCTTTAAGCACGGCGATGAGGCGAGATTTCTCTTCTTCTTTCAAGTCCTTAGCAATGATGACGGGAGACTTCTTCTTTTCTTCAAGGAACACATACTCGAGATGGGGCGGCAACTCCTTAAGTTCTAAATCCGGAGGATTTTCGATGGTAGGCGTATTCAAAGTCGGTTCATCGATAGCAATATCCTTGGGAGGTGGTGGAGAAATATTGTCTTCTTTAAGAAGGTTCTCAATGAGGCGAAGATCTTCATCCCAATCGGTGGGAGAATCATCATGTTCTATGTTCACATCTCCCATGGTGGCTTCCAAATCTTTCCAAAGGAAATCACTTTCTCCAAATAGAGATAGTGATGAATCAATAGAGGAAACGGTCTCAACATTGGGAGGAGAGGTAGGAATACTTTTACAAGCATCTTTGAAGTGTTCTTCACAAGCCTCATCAAGAACGTCAATACAATTAACACTCTCGTAGGAATAAGGCTGTTTAGAAAGCTTTCCCATGTTGAAGACGATTTTATCGTCACCCACTCTCATGATAAGCTCACCGGCTTCAATATCGATGAGAGTGCGACCGGTCCTCAAGAATGGACGACCAACAATTAATGGCACACGAGGGTCTATATCGTAGTCGACGACGACGAAATCGGCAGGAAAAGTGAATTTGTCGACTCCTACAAAAACGTCTTCGGCTATCCCCACTGGATAAGTAACCGTACGGTTAGCTAATTCCAAAGTCATTTTGGTGGGGACTAGCTCAGGGAGAGATAATTGCTTCCACACACTTAAAGGCATTAAGTTAATACTGGCACCTAGATCGGCTAGGGCCATGCCATTCTCTACTCTCGAGAAGTTACAAGGGATTAAGAAGCGACCCGGATCACCAAGCTTGGTTGGCAATTTCCTTAAGAGCACTGCAGAGCAATTCTCATTAAGTTGGGTGTTAGCAATATCAAGAAGCTTCTCCTTGTCGCTAAGAAGATCTTTGAACATCTTCGCATACTTGGGCATGTGAGCGACAGCCTCAGCAAAGGAGATGTTAAAATTCAATTGTTTAAACATTTTAAGAAAGTTCGAAACCTGAATATCGTCCTTGCTTTTGAGCTTATCTTTCCTCAACCTTGAGGGATAAGGTATATCGGAAGAAGAGGAAGGCTTTGGGAGAATAGGATCACTCACATCCTTGGGTGGAGGAGGGGTAGAAGTAAGAGGTGGAGAAATTAGGGAAGTAGAAGGATGAGGAATAGGAGCAGGTGACTCGTTTTCCGTAGTCACAATCACCGGTGGAGGTATAGGAAGCTCGGGTTCCTTGGTACCTTTGCCACCGAGTGGTGATTGCTTTCATCTCCCCTCTTGGATTCGCAACGGTGTTACTCGGAAGAGTACCCGAAGAAGAGGATTGATTACCTTGGAAGAAACTAGCCATCATGTTCTTTAAGTCATTCGTTTGACTTGCCAAAGTGTTTCGCATATCAGCTCTCAGATCGTTCCTTTGTTTCACCATGTCTGCTTTCAAGTTGAGCACTTCTCGTTGGAGATTGTCCACGATCACATTATTAGTCCTCATGTAGGTTCCGATATCTTGGGGTAATGCGGTGGGTTGGTTGGGACGAGCATTATAGGCGGGTGGTTGATAAGCAGGTTGTTGGTAAACTTGGTTGTTTCTTTGAGGTGGATATGGTTGTTTGTGAGGTGGTATGTATGGTGCACGAGGTTGTTGTTGAGGAGGTCGATTGAGGTTTTGTTGTTGGTTTGGGTTGTTAGGAGGAAAACCGGGTGGGGAAAGAAAGTTGTTAGAGTGGTAGCTAAGCAAGTTACGGTCACCTTGAGGACGAGCTTGATAAGCGGTCGGAGGATAGGTACCGTATGCTGCATTCACATTCTCAGAAGGATAGTCTTGGGTGGAAGTACAAGTGGTGTAAAAATGAGGACCCCCGCATATTTCACAAGGTTGGCTAACAGCATTGACTTGAGCGTCGTGAGCGTTTTTAGCGTTGATGCTGTTGGTATTGTTAGCGGTGTGGGTAACAAGCGATTCAAGAAGCGTAGTAATTTTTTCAAGTCGCTTGACGCTGTCACTAGTATTAGCACTAGCGGCATTGGTCCGCACACTCTTGGTTTGCACACGAGACTTATTCTCAATGATATCCCAAGCGGCATTGGAAGTCTTAACCAAAATATTACCCCCCCGAGGCACTATTTAGTGAATCTTGGTCATTCATGCTTAAACCATTATAAAAAGTATTAATTTGGTGCACTTTGGTAAAACCATGTTGTGGGCACTTCCTTAAAAGATCTTTGAAACGGTCCCAAGATTCACTAAAAGACTCATCGTACTTTTGTTCAAAATTGATAATTTCATTCCGCAAAGCGGTAGTACGAGAGGGTGGGAAAAAGTAGTTTATAAACTTGGTCTCCAAATCCATCCACGTCAGAATACTTTGTGGCGGTTCCTTAGCAAGCCAATGCTGGGCTTGTCCCTCTAAAGAAAAGGGAAAAAGTTGTAAACAGATTACCTCTTGTGGAACACCATTGAATTTGACCGTATTCGTGAGTTGTAGGAATCTCTTGATGTGGTAATGAGGATCATCAATGGTACGCCCCAAGAATGGTTGAGAAGAGACCATCTGGATAAAGCCGGATTTGAGCTCAAAGTTGTTGGCTGCAATTGCGGGTATGACAATTGGATCATTGTTGCCGTCTACATGTGCTTGCAGAAGTTCAATCATCGGGCGATTGTCCGGTAGAGGCTCATTGTTGTTGTTATTATTTTTGTTGAGAGGTGGATTGTTATTGTTGTTATTGTTTTGAGGTGGGTTATTGTTGTTGTTTTGTACACCGGCCATGTCTAAGTCTTCGAGAGGCTCGGGCTCTTGATAAGACGTCGATCGTGTACGCATGCACCTGCAAAAGAACTAACAAAGCAAACAAGAAATATTTTTGGTTTTTATGGTTTTTTAATTTTTTTTGTATTTTTGAAAATTTTATAATTTTATGGTTTTTGAAATTTTTTATGAAAAAGGTAACGTTCACGGCGAACGGATCCCAAAATCCAAGTTCTCACAAAAAACTGGTAATCTTAACGAGAAGAGCCGGCAGCGGCGCCATTTAATAAATGGGTTTTCATTAGGTTCAGATTAGTTCTCTCGGAATCTTCTCGAATTGATCACGGTTCAAAGTGGAATGATTGTTCTTGGTGACAAATAGAGGGTTTGGTTTGTTATCTATTTTAAACTAATAGCAAATAAATGTAAATGGCGTTGAGTAAATTAAAAGCTTTAAAGATTAAACTAAAACAACGGGTTAAAAGTAGATGATTGAAAACTTAAAGACAAGATTAGGAAAATACTTGAAAACTTAATAAATCTACAACTTGGAAACTTTGTAAAAACAAGAAATTAAACAATTGGAAAAAAGCCAAATCGGAATATCTAAAGTGCATCAATCGGAATGTTTAATACTTGCTGTCGGAATGTTACAAAACACTCCAACCGGAATACAATAAACCCTACCGTCGGAATGAGGCTGATCGGAATACTGGGAAATGAGGGTGATCAGAATATGGGAGAGTAACTCTAATCGGAATGTTAACAAAGGTGCCCAATCGGAATATCAATAAAACCCCAAGATCGGAATACACTAAAATTTAGCCAGATCGGAATGAACCAAAACCACCTCAATCGGAATCCACTAAAACCCTTTTCCGATCAAACGATCGGAATAAGGTGGGGGGCTGATCGTAATAAGCTGATCGGAAAAGGGTTTACACCTTTTCCGATTTAAGTGGGATTCGAGAAAAAGCTAGGTGATAAGCTATTTGGAATAAGCCAAAACCCAAAACTAGCACGAATCTAAAGTGAAAAAGATTAAATAAGCACAAACAACAAATTTTTAAGCTTAAGATAAACAAACTTTTAAATCAAACAATAAAAAGATGAACTTTTTAAGAAAACTTTTTTTTAAAAAAAAGTAAATAAGCTAAACATATAAATAAGCCAATAAGCACAAAGATCTTAAAGCTTATTCGTATGAACATAAAAAGATTAACTTTTTAAGCACGAAAACATTAATGAACAACACGGATCATAAATAATTCGCACCAAAAGTGAATCAAAATCAAAGAAAGGTAGAAAGAGATGAAAGATTAAAAGCTTAAACTTAAACTTTATTAATGAAATCAACAATACAAAGGTTTAATCTTGAAAGATTAAAAGAAAGAAAGATGAAAACTTAGTGAGAGAAAGTTGAGAACTTTCTCTCTCTAAGACTGGAAAGGAAAAATGAAAAGTGAAAACTAAACTAAAAACTAACTCCTCTAAAATTGTGAAGTGAAGTCCTATTTATAGGCGTTTGCTTGTGGGCTTGTGAATGGGCTTTGTTTTTGGGCTTCTTTTCTTCTTTCTTCTTTAGTCTTTACGTTTCTTTAAACAAACGTTTCCGACTTTGGATTTTGAGAAGTGTCGGTGAATAATTCCAACTCGTCTTATAATCTTTTGTTTAATAGACTCGAGTTCTTCGACATATATGAATCTTCCATCTTTGGCCCTTTTCTTCGATAAATCTTCAAATAGGCACAATGACTTCAAATCTTTTGCATCTCTTGGACAACAGACTTCGTCTAGAGTCTTTTTCTTCGATAAAACCTGTGCAATCCCATGTTTTCTTCAATATTCACCCGGTTGACTCTGAAAACACAATAAACACAAAAACCACGCATAATTCTAAACAAATGATATTAAATACGTGTTTTGGTCTTGTTTTAGCCAGAAATAAGTGGTAAAAGTATGGGTGTTTTCACACCTATCAAGCGTCCCTGAGTACCTGCCGTTTTGGGGACATAGAAAAGGAAAACGGCTGAGCAATACGCTCAGTGCACGGATGTACAATAAAGCATGAATAGAATAAGCATATAACATATAACAGCGGAAGAAACTAAGTCCCGAGTAACCTGGTTAAGTCTTGATAAAACTGGTTTTATAGTTTGAAAAGCCTTATGTTTATCTTGTAAAATATGTTTATCATATTTTACCATTAGCCAATATAGGTCATGAAAATCCACCGTGCATGAATACTTGGAGGGGTGAACTCATCATGCAAATTAGAGGGGCTGCCTCTAATTTAATATACTGGTTTTTGGGTAGGAGGGATCAGCTCCTTGTGAAGGATGCAAGGCACACACCACATTCACCATGAAATCCTGACTGAAAACATGTAACTAGGATGCACCCATACGCCCCACATGATAAATATAATATAAATGGCAAAAAGCTGAAGGGACGCCGCGATCAATCACTCCGTCGTGGTGAAGTCATAACATCAGTGCCTCTAATGTTATAGTTATGGTACCTCCATAACTAGGTGAAACTGGTCATGCATGTATATGGCTTTAGGTATTCTAAATTAAACATAAGCAATTCAAACACATACTTATACTACGGGAAAACATTTGGCTGCATACGGGGAATCCTAATAAGGAAAGAATATCCATACTGAAAGTTCGGGAATCCGTACCTTATGTCCAGTGAACGAAGAAGATGAACTGAGAGGAATCCTACTTCTGTATCACTAATGCTACATAAATACATACATGAATGAGTATCTGCTTACTAAATACGTAGCTGGTTTCATGTCATGTCTTAGCTTATTTTATATGTTCTTGTCATGTTTTACTGTTTAAAGCCTTAAACTGTGTTTATCTTATATTATGTTTACCCTGATTAAGTATTTCTTGTATTTCATGTATTATTATACTTACTGTGTAATAATAAGTAACTTTCCAAAAATAGCAGGTTTCCTAAAATAGAAAGTTTCCAAAAATAGAAAGTTTCCAAAAATAGAAAGTTTCCAAAAATAGAATTACTGCTTAAAATAGATAAGTTTCTAAAAATAGAAAGTTTCCATAAATAGATTAGCTGCCTTATTTAAATAAGTTTCCATAAATAGATTAGCTGCCTGAAATAAGTTTCTAAAAATAGAACGTTTCCATAAATAGATTAGCTGCCTTATTTAAATAAGTTTCTAAAAATAGAAGTTTCCATAATTAGAAATAAGCTGGTTAAATAAGCTAAGTATATAAGCCTAACTGTTTTCATGATTATTTTCTAAGTCATATGATATAATGTATAGTTTATTAATTATGTCATGTAATTAAAATAAACTATAGGTTAAAATATTTAATTAAAGTATATCATGTTTTTAATTAAATAAAGTTAAATACTTAGGTTAAAACATGTATTATTATTTATTAATAATATAACCTAAGTCATATTAATTAATTAATTATAACCATGGTTGTTAAATAATTAATTAATTTATAAGTCTAAAAATATAAAATACTTAGGTTAATAATTTCATGATTTTAATAATTAAAATAACCTAAGTCATGTTATTAAATTAATCATGTCCGTTCATTAATTTAATTTTAACATAAGATTATAAAAGAAAAATAATCTTAACATACACCGTGAACCGGATCTTGACTAAGAACCATTAACCGGACATGAAATCGACACCATACCCCGAACCAACTCGGGGTTACCCTTGTCTTGATGCTGCCGTGGGACCCACACCAACCAACCGGGACCATATGGTCTCGGTGGTGGTCAAATAGCCAAACCGGGACCCTCTCAGGTTCGGTTTAGGCGGCGGCCAAGAACAAACACCCCTAAAACATCCCTTTTGATTTATTCCAAATCCAATTTCATGTTAGATCTATGATTTAATAAGGTTTTTAAAAAAAAACATAACATGTTCTTAATTATTTAAAAGATTAAATCAAAAGAAAAAGGGTTAAAAGAATTACCGAATGCGTGGATCTAAAGAGCGATGAACAAACACGAATACTAGCAATAAATCCAAGATCAAAGATCAATCAAACACCCCTTTGTTGTGTTTGAGGGTGGCGGCCAAAAGAAAAAAAGAAGGAGGAGGAGAACTTTTAGGCTGTAAAGTGGAAAAATGAGTAGTGTTTTTCCCTTAACCCCCTTTTAGTGAAAAACTGAAATGGGCTTGGCCCATTTCTCCCTTGTTGCCGCGGGTAGGGGCCCCAAATGGGGTACCCGTATCGTTTTCCGTGTCTCGATGTTTAGTTACTCGTTCGTGATTATTTGTGTTCGCGTTTTATGTGTTCTCGTTAAATAATTACGCTGACCTAATATATTTATATACGCTCGTAATAAATATATATACGTAATTAATAATAGTTCGTGATTTAATTACGTTCATGATTTCATGATCGCATGTTCGTGATTAATTATTGTCAAATAATTATTACGTGCTCGTGCGTAGTAAATACTTATCGTGCTTTAACACGTACGTAATACGTAAAATCCTAACACGTAATCGTAATCATGCTATAATAGGAAAGTTTTAATCTAGTACGTACGATCTTAAGGGTACTATTCATGGTAAAAGCATGCGGGTTTTACAAAAATGGTGGTTAGTGACGTTGTGGTGGCATATCCGGTGGTGGATGTGGTGGCGGATTCAACCAGTGGCGGCGGTCGGCGAAGGGCAGCGCCCGGAGTAGTGGGGGCGCGTGGCAGTGGTGGTAATAGTAGCAGCTCCGGTGGTGATGTTAGTTTAGGTGGCGGCGGCGTTTGGGTGTGAAGGTGGATACCAGAATTGGACGAAAATGTTATATATAATAGATCGGTTGATGGATCGGATAGATCGGGTTGTGGGGAGAGATTTTGGTGTTCGCCGGAAAAGTTGGCCAGAAAATATTTTCCGGTGATGGTGGCCGGATTCAGGCGGCTGGAGTGGGAGAGAGAGAGATATATATATATAATTAGGGTATGTGTGTGTTTGTTGTAAAGATGTAAATGAGGAAGAGAGTGTATAGATTTAATATATATATAAATAAATTGGAAGTTATTAAAATTAATGGAAAGTTGTATATAGTTAGGGGTTGATAATGTAAATAGTTAATAAACTTTTCTTTTACTCATTTAAATGTGACTCGGGGTTCGATCGGGATTTATAAAATTCGATTCACGACACGAAAGTTACGCCATTATTTTTAAAATAGATTTTCCATTAGAACTGACTATTCACTTGACTATTTTTCAAGAATATTTCGTAAACTCTTTTAAAATGTTAATTATCTATTAGGTACCCCGGTCAAGCTCCGTTTTAAAGAAAGACGGTCTTTAACCTAAATATTTCTTGTTTTTAGCAACGTTATTGAGTCAAAAGCATCAACTAATTTAATAAATCTATTTATTAAATATCTCGTGAAAATTAAATATTAATTTAATTTTTGTCATGTCGGTAAGCAAACTGCGCGATTTTCAGATTTAGTCATAATATATTCTTTTTTTTTAATCCAATAAGTTTGGTAGCGCTCAAAAATGAATTTCGAATAATAATTAATATAATTTATTATTATTTATGGTAAGGAAAATTCACTGGTGTTACATCATCTACGTGGTATTTTGAGTTTTGTCCCCAAAACTCGATCGCTGTTACTAGGTTTAGACGTGTCAAGAATGCCGGAAGGAAATAGGTAAAGCTGGAATGTATCTGAAAGGTTTGGCAATCAATCTGACGAAGCAGTAACAGTTCAAAGAACAGATATGGACAACCAGAAGCGAAGAGTTCGACAAGTCGCCAACATCTTAAATGTCAGTAAGGGTTCATAGAATAAATAAAGGACAATTAGAAGTGAAGAACTTTAGCAAGTCGTCGACTCAGAAAAGTTGAAATATGGTTCATAGCAGTCAGCTTGTTAGGCTCACGTCGATCGGTGTTCATTCGGAAAAATTCGTGCAACAATTCATGAGTCAAGTGAAGTTCATGAAATCTTTCGCCAAAACGCAATAATGATAATGGTAAGAAGAGAAAACAATGATTAAAATTATACGGACGAATCATGAGTCAAAACAAACACATTCCTGAATTGGAATCATAGAATGATAAACGTAAGTATGAAATGATGTCAGATGTGCTTAAGGCCACTTGTTTATAATTTACATTTACATATAGAGGCGTCCCAATCTATGTAAATATAAACAATAAACCTTTAGTTAAGCGATTTATAACTTCTTTATTCAAATGTAAAGGCGTCCCAATCCATTTCAATAAAGACCTCATAACTCATCTTACTCAATTATTCTCGACAAGACTTACCATCAAAATAAATAAAGTATCTAAGAAGATAGATATTACCAAAAGAGTTTACAGCCAGTTTATTTACACCTTCCATATTCAAACGTCCCATACCATCTCAATACGGAACCATAAATAAGCTTCGGGTCTGGTGGCTTATGATTTCACATTTGGACGTCTCGTACCATCTAAATACAAAATCATAATTAACTTGTCGTCAGGAGACTCATGTTCCATATTTAAACGTCCCATTCCATTTAGACAGGCAAACTATCCAAATGATATAACATAAAATTTCATCAGATAATCAAAATGAGACGTCGACCAGTTACACTCCAATAATAGGCGTTTGTGATAACGTGAGTGTAGACGTGTATGGAGTGTAAGGTCATAAATCGTAATAAAGAGGATAATATATCATAATAGTTATCAGCGGAAAATCTCATTGAAAGTAGTTATAATCTCTAAAACGTTATTAGAGGAAATTGTCAAAAGCAAGCGCAGGAGTCGTCAGTGAGTTGTTTTCCATAAATAGACGTTCAAATTCATAGGCGGAAGAAAATAAATCGCAATCACGCAATAATGTACGTGATAACACGTACCAAACAAAGAACCCGTATATAATATAAATATATATTATAATGGTGATCAAATAAATAAATAAAGGATCTAGTCGACCACATGAGTCTCACTCATCACCGGAGAAGACTCACAAATAAGTGTGAATGCATATATAGAACAATTATAACTACGTAAAGTAGGTAGCAGTGTATAAAGCAATTATAGGCAGATAAGGTAATGATCTCTATGGTGCATAAAGCAATCGCAATCAAGAGTCATGTAGCATTACATAAGATAATAGCAAACACGCAATCAAGCATTTATCACATCCCAAAACATTAAACATATGAAGCAGTTTAATAGGAACTATAGCCTCGTCGCAAGCAAGGAATCAATCAGCATAAATATAGAAATCAAGTAATGGCGAACAACACTAGCAACAACCTAAACATAATACCATAGTTCAGGTGCGAACAAATAAATCACACAAGTCTATCACGTATGTCACTTGCCAATTATGAACTTAATTGCATTGATAAAATATGCCTTATCAAAATCATACAGTTAACATTAGTATCTTATACTTAAGAAATTTTTTTTTACTCGACGGATTTTCGACAGCCTTTCTTCGTAAATTTTAATTTACCCAAATTTAGCTTTATAAATTTCTCAACACGTTTATACAGAAAATCCGACAGCCCTTCGGCGTCATTTCAAAATTTTCCATTTTAAGTAAGTACTCAAATCTCGATCTAAATTCCCATATTTTCAGCACTTTCTCAAATCACGATCAACTCATAGTTCATCTTTCTGCAAAATACTCACTTACAACGTTCAAGTAGTATTAATCGCCAATTAAGTCCAATACACGCTTTTACCTTTTTCAAAATGTTTCCAACAATCATATACAACATTTTATACCCATTTCGACACACAAAATAGCTCGGTTTAATTCAAAAACGTCATTTCGGTTATTTTTAAATTATAGATAGTAACTATTTTAGTGTTTCCGCAAAAATTAAATTTTCCGACAACAAATTTCAAACGATTATATCTTGCTCATTTCGACTCCATTTTAGCTTATACTATAACGAAACGAAGGTAGTAACTTGTATTTTCATTAACTTGTACTAATCTGGTGTCAAAACAATTTTTATAGCTTTTAAGCTCAATATAAAAGTCAGACAGAATGCATAACTTTTGTAAAATACATTTTTGACCACTTCTAAACACACCTATAGCAACACGACTCATTTGTACCCAAAACTCATGAACACCAATGATTTACCAGAAACATATTTTCATCCATAGATTCTATAAATACAACTTATATTTATTTTTTTTAAACTATATTTTTGTTTTAAAAATATATAGATTTAGTTGATCTGTCATAAAAAAAACATATAGATCTAAAAGATATCACGTAGAAAAGAACTTTACTTCATTTATAAGAAAACACATTATAAGCGACATGCATGCATAAATCTAAACAATGCAAGAATAAAATTAATGAAATATATGATATGTTACTTTATCGGCAACACATAAGGTAATATCAAACATGTAGGTCAAATACCCATATAACAGTGCATGAAGCAATCACAACATGTAAAGTAAACATTCATATAATATCGGAACGAGAGATCGCAAACATGCATGTCAAGTATTCATATAACAGCGGATAAGCAATCGTATTATGTGAAGCACGTATTCATATATAAGAAGTATAAGCATAATGACATGCTAAAACACGAGAGAGCATCGGTTATTATCTAGGCCTATACAATAACACCTAGTTCTCTATAACCAAGGCTTTTATACCAATCTGTAACACCCCTAAATTGGCCCAGCAGAAGCCCATGAGTTTTGGGGCCTGTTACGTCATGATTATCCAAGTCTTGATCCGAGAGAACGACCTCTATGCCAAATATCACAACGCAGACTTCAAATAATCATACAGTCAAGTACCTGAGAATACATGCTTAAAAGTGTCAACACAATGGTTGGTGAGTTCATAAGTTTTATTAAAATGTTTAAGACACTTTAAACGTTTACAAGGATAACTAGTAAAAGTAGTGTCGCAAAAACGTTTAGAAATCCAGAGTTTCACAATAAAGAGACGTTACAACAAAGTTCGGTCATAAATCAAAGTTTAGAAAAAAACATAACAGTTAACACAAAAACTTCAGTTCATAGACAAGTTGTAGTTCACGCTCACATTTAATTTCAGTTTAATCTTAAGTTCATGATCCAACTCATATCCCTGTTCAATTCCATAGTCACGGTCAACATACATAACAATATCGTATTCTAGGTTCATGTCAATATCACAATAAAGATCACATATAAAAATCATGGCAAAATGCATATACATATCAAATCATACCAGCATATAAGTATCATATCGAACCATCATATAAGCATCATATCAAACCATCATATAAGCATCATATCAAGCCCACATGCATGAATCATGTCAATACCACACATAAGGATTATATCAATCCACGTACAATAATCATATCATATCTCATGCAAAAATCATGTCAGAACCACATATTAAATTCATGTCAAGAGCCTTACATTACTACAGTCACGATTCATATTGATGTCACAGTTAAGATACATATCAGATTAATACATGATCGCAGTCAAGATTCATATCGATACCACAGTTAAGATTCATATCAGATCTATACATGATCAAATTCGATATTCATACCAATATCACGTTCATTATTAACGTTCAAGAGCATAGCAATATCATAGTCAAGATTCACATTCAAGATCATAGCAAGATCATAATCAAGATTCATATTCAAGATTCATAGCAAAAGATCATATTCAAGATTCATATTCAAGATTCACAGCAAAAGATCATATTCAGGATTTATAGCAAGATGGACCGCAAAAGTTCAGTTCAAGTACCCAAGGCAACTATAGGATATATAGTTCCAAGTGTGGGATAAATCGGGTGTTTCAATGTTTATGATAGCGCTAAGCTCATGATATCGAAGCTAATGATCCAGTACGTACACCACAATGTACATATAAGTTGCCCCAAGTGGGAGTGTAGCCAAGGCTACCCAAGTTCACACAAATGATATACACCCGTCCGGCGTCAGAATGCCCGAGTGGAGGTTGTCAAGCCTCAATAGATCTATCCATAACATAAGAGCTTACTCCAGCAGAGTAATTAACGATTCATGATGGTGGGGACTATGGCTAACACTACTTAGGCTAATCATAAACGAAGTTCACTGAGCGTTCACAGAAATCAGTTTTTGCGTCCACAAGCAAGTACAAGCATTCATTTCACTTCACAGTATTAAACATACAAAGCAGTTTAAAAGGAGCTATGGGATAGCTCTAATATTCACAAGTGTAAATCACCAACAATCCGAAGTGTAAACTCATATCTCACGTAAACAATCATCAAAAGTACGAGCACATACACAATATAAACAATCTTCAAAAATATATCTACGCATACGTATCACAATAATACTTGAAAAGTATAGTCATGTAAATCACAAACAATCATTGAAATGCACGAACACGTATTTGACATCGACAAGCATGTAACTCCCCCAAAGAGATTCAAAACATTAATAAAGCAATTTGAAAAGAGAAAGACGGGGTATGAACTCACATCGATGTTGTAGAACAATTTGCAGAGACGTGAATACAAGAGCAGTGTAGCATAGGCCAGAACTGCTCGATACCGGAAGTCACAGTTTATCTTATTGATCATCTCCCAGCATCCCAAATTGATGCATCCAAGCTTTCCCGATGAAAAGTTTCATCAATACCATCAGTTCGTAAACCGCTTAAATCCCATTATCGAAATCGTTCGGTAATCGGTTCAATAACTGGTTCAGTTGTCGGTTCAGTAATCGGTTCAGTGATCGGTTCAGTAATTGGTTGAGTAAGGTGAAGCGGAGGATACCACCATGTATGTAATATATACATCTAATATATATTACACACGGAGGAACGGAACATGTATATAATTCATAGCTTGAATTATATAACAAGAACAGACAACGCACGAATAACTCAAAATATACATGACACACGACATGTACAAAACTCAAGAAGATGACAACAAAAGAATAAAATAACCTAAGCATGCAATACCTTGTAAATAAAATAAAATTAAATAATTCGACACACTTTTAAAATCACCTATTTATTTAAGTAAAGATCATTAAATAAAAGAGGGCACACGTTTTAAGGTTTCAAATGAAGTCTCAATAATACATACAGTAATTATGATTTTATAAAATAATATTTTATAAATCGTTGTTTCTTTATTTAATAATTCTAAAAACGTCTTAGTTTCTAAATAAAATTTATAAAACTAATAAATATTAAATTTATAAAATTTTTGACATGACCTACTCGTTTATACAACGTTTCCCATAGTCACAAAACATGATATTTTTACTTTCACAATCAATTCCGCGTTTCAATTGTCCACATATTTCTATTGTATCAAACTTATCATTGTCGAATCATACACAATAAGTAAAATGAATTTACCGATAATCAAGTCGAAAATAAACCAACACTTTTAACCAAACACTTTCATCTTTTCAATCATCCATAAACCCAAATGCCCCTAAAACTCGTCACAAAACCCATATCCAAACGCCCTTAACGGCTGTTAAAACTAACCAATGACACTAACGGTCGTAATCAAAAAATCAACATAATCATATTATTTTTTTTTGGATTTAGTCATAACAAGAGAACAAAAATAATAACAATAACCACGAGCCCGACACCCTATGTAGGTGAGGTTGTGATGACGAGACTCGCACACAAACACCACATAGTGGTGGATTCGATGGTGGATTTTGGTGGTAGACAACCACTCACCAAAACAGGCTGTGGTGGTGGCAGTTTAAATGGTAGAGCAAGGTGGTGATGATGGTGGTTCGAACAACACCTGGTGACAATAATACTATGGTCGGGTGACGTTGTGGTGTCTGAGACCACGACGGTGGTCAAGTGGTGATGACGGCGACCGAAACTGATGGCATAGGTGGTGGTCGTTGATGATTTTGGATGGCGGTTGTGGCTGCTGACCATGGTGGTTCATGGTTCTGCTAGCGTTTTGTGGTGGTGGCGATAATGAGTTTACCACAGCAGCGGTTAAACCGCTCGTGGTGGTGGTGGTTTATCAGATCCGACGGATCTGTGATGGAGTGACGAAAATGGTGGTTAGTCACGTTGTGGTGGCATATCCGGTGGTGGATGTGGTGGCGGATTCAACCAGTAGCGGCGGTCGGCGAAGGGCAGCGGTCAGAGTAGTGGGGGCGCGTGGCAGTGGTGGTAATAGTAACAGCTCCGGTAGTGATGTTAGTTTAGGTGGCGGCGGCGTTTGGGTGTGAAGGTGGCTGCCGGAATTGGACGAAAATGTTATATATAATAGATCGGTTGATGGATCGGATAGATCGGGTTGTGGGGAGAGATTTTGGTGTTCGCCGGAAAAGTTGGCCAGAAAATATTTTCCGGTGATGGTGGCCGGATTCCAGCGGCTGGAGTGGGAGAGAGAGAGATATATATATAATTAGGGTTTGTGTGTGTTTGTTGTAAAGATGGAAATGAGGAAGAGAGTGTATAGATTTAATATATATATATATATATATATATATATATATATATATATATATATATATATATATATATATATATATATATATATATATATATATATATATATATATATATATATATATATATAAACTGGAAGTTATTAAAATTAATGGAAAGTTGTATATAGTTAGGGGTTGATAATGTAAATAGTTAATAAACTTTTCTTTGACTCATTTAAATGTGACTGGGATTTATAAAATTCGATTCACGACACGAAAGTTACGCCATTATTTTTAAAACAGATTTTCCATTAGAACTGACTATTCACTTGACTATTTTTCAAGAATATTTCGTAAACTCTTTTAAAAGGTTAATTATCTATTAGGTACCCCCGGTCAAGCTCCGTTTTAAAGAAAGACGGTCTTTAACCTAAATATTTCTTGTTTTTAGCAACGTTATTGAGTCAAAAGCATCAACTAATTTAATAAATCTATTTATTAAATATCTTGTGAAAATTAAATATTAATTTAATTTTTGTCATGTCGGTAAGCAAACTGCGCGATTTTCAGATTTAGTCATAATATGTTCTGTTTTTTTTAATCCAATAAGTTTGGTAGCGCTCAAAAATGAATTTCGAATAATAATTAATATAATTTATTATTATTTATGGTAAGGAAAATTCACTGGTGTTACATAGTGCTCCCAAACCCAACCCACGTGTGCTATATCGGGGTCCAAAATTTAAGAATAGTCCAACTAAGTTTGCCACATACATGAAAAATGCCTTAGAACATGTTGATCTTGCTAGAGAGATCGTTGATGAAATGCATGAACTAGATCCCACAAGTCATCTTCTATATGAGCTTTTCTTATATGTGGACCGCGTTCAGGATTGTTTAGCAAACTTAGAGTACATTGGGCAACCGATATCTGTACCCCCGAAACAGCAAACCCCCACCATTGCCATTACTCCATTCAATAAGAATCCAGGATCTAAGCCTATTTTAAACACACCCATTAAGGCTACATCAAAATCTGTCACTAATGTTCCCATGGCTTCTACAGGAGTAATTATGTCTACTAAGGCTAAAGGATCTCAAGACAAGAAAGATAGGATCAAGCCTTCCACTAGTAGGACTGCCAAGAAGAAAGTAGAAGTTCACCCTAGGAATGTTATTTCAGTTTCAAATAAAAAGAATCATGTATCTAAGACAAAAGGATCTGCTTCTGTGCAGAAGCCTAAGAAAAATGTGAATTCGAATTTGCGATGTTGGAATTATAATGAATGCATGTTTTCTCAGCGTCATGATTTATGCCTTGTTGATCACGTGAATGAAATGTATGCTATTAGGAACAACCTTGAATGGATTCCAACGGGGAAGAAAATCACCCAAGTTGGTTGGCAATGGAAACCCACTGGTAGGACCTTTACTACTAATGGAACTAAGTGCCCTTTAACTAGGATCACATCCACGGAAGTTAGGTCTCAGCGTCCTTTAAATAGGAACACTAGCACTAAGAAATGGAAAAACCACCCTTTAACTAGGTCTGCCCCCACTATTGTACCTACCAGTGAAGAAGTACCTCAGGATCTTAGACAACTAGAATCTAAGCCGGCATTTAGGAAGCAAGTTTGGAAGCCTAAGAATTCTTCGGTTAGCAAATCTAAGATAATTATATCTGTACCTGCTAACACAGAGGAACTTCTAGATTCCGATACATCGTCCTTGTCTGGTGATATTGAAAGGTGGTCCAAATCATCCTCTGGTACTTGGACTCTGGATGCTCAAAGCATATGACCGGAGATCGCTCGATGCTCAGAAATTTCGTCAGCAAGTTTCTAGGAACGGTTAAATTTGGCAACGACCATATTGCGAAGATCATGGATTATGGTGAATACCAAATTGGGAATGTTACGATTTCAAGGGTTTATTATGTAGAGGGATTGGTCACAATCTATTTTCAGTGGGACAATTTTGTGATTCAAACCTTGAAGTGGCTTTTTGACAACATACTTGCTTTATTCTTGATCTTGCAGGAAATGATTTGTTAAAGGGTTCTCGAGGGGATAATCTCTACACACTGTCCATTCAAAACATGATGGTCGCCTCTCCTGTATGCCTTCTTTCCAAAGCATCTAAGACCAAGTCATGGTTGTGGCATCGTCGGTTATCTCATCTCAAATTTGATGCTATAAACCATTTGGCTTAAAACGAGCTTGTTCGTGGTCTTCCAAAACTTAAGTTCGACAAGGATCATTTATGTTCCGCGTGTTCTTTGGGAAAAAGCACCAAGAAATCATACAAACCTAAAGCTGAAGACACCAACCAAGAACCACTGTATCTTTTGCACATGGATCTTTGCGGGCCAATGCGTACGGCTAGTGTGAGTGGTAGAAAATACATCCTCGTCATGGTGGATGATTTCTCAAGGTTTACATGGGTAAAATTTTTAGCATCCAAGGATCAAGCACCAGAGTATATCATTACTTTCTTAAAGATGATCCAAGTACGTCTTAATGATATTGTTCGTCGCATTCGCACTGATAATGGAACTGAGTTCGTTAATCAAACTCTACGAGACTATTACGAAAATGTAGGTATTTCGCATGAAACTTCTGTTGCCCGCACTCCACAACAAAACGGTGTCGTGGAAAGACGTAACCGTACTCTTATGGAAGCTGCTCGAACTATGTTGATTTATGCGAATGCTCCTTTATTCTTATGGGCTGAAGCAGTAGCAACCGCATGTTATACCCAAAACCGCTCCATCATTCGTAAACGCCATGGTAAAACTCCATATGAGCTACTTCATGGACACAAACCCGATATTTCATTTCTTCATGTGTTTGGTGCACTGTGTTATCCAAACACAAATAGTGAGAATTTGGGCAAACTTCAACCGAAGGCTGATATTGGAATTTTCATTGGTTAGTCGCCTGCAAAGAAAGCTTACCGAATTTATAACCGTCGGCTTGGCAAGATAGTAGAAACTTTAGATGCCAATTTTGATGAGCTAACAGTGATGGCTTCTGAGCAACACAGCTCTGAACCCGCATTACATGAGATGGGAACCGGTACAATCAGTTCCGGATTAACTCCCAACAATCCTACTTCTCCATCATTTATACCACATACAAGGTCCGAGTGGGATGAGTTATTTCAACCTATGTTTGATGAATTCTTTGATCCACCGAGTAATGATTCTCCAGCACCTACAGCAGTAGCTCCGATTCCCGAAGTTGTTGCTCAAGATAATGGAAATCAGTCTGAGACATCTACTGTTACTCTTGAACCAGATGTCCCATCCCCCACCAATTCACAAACTACACCTGAATCATCACCCCCACTCGTTCCTAATGATGTTGAAGAGGATCCCTATGATCCCGACTTGGAATATGCTCACTTACAAGAGCTTCCCTTCTTTGGTTCACAAATACCTGAAGACCCTAACAGTGCGTCTACCTCAGAGGAAGCTCCTGCAATCGTTCACTCCCGACCACCACGGATTGAAACTCACAACACAAAATGGACAAAGGATCACCCAATCCGCAATATTATTGGTGACATCTATCGACCAGTCTTAACACGCCACCAACTCCAAGAACATGCATTATATTGCTATTTTGATGCATTTCTTTCAGATACTGAACCTAAAAACTGGCAACAATCCATGACCAAATCATCTTGGATTGAAGCCATGCAAGAGGAACTTAATGAATTCCAACGTCTTGAAGTGTGGGAATTAGTTCCTTTACCCAGCAACGTTGAAATCCTTACATTGTTGTGGGTATATAAGGTCAAACTCGATGAGTTAGGTGGAGTGATGAAGAACAAAGCTAGATTGGTTGCTAGAGGATACAAACAAGCTTTGGGTATTAACTTTGAAGAATCCTTTGCTCATGTTGCACGATTGGAGGCAATTAGACTATCCCTTTCTTATGCTGCTCACATAGATATGAACGTCTACCAAATGGATGTTAAGACGGCATTTCTCAATGGTGAATTAAGGGAAGATGTCTACGTAAGCCAGCCGAATGGATTCGTCAACTCGGAGTATCCTAATCATGTGTACAAGCTCAAGAAGGCTCTTTATGGGTTGAAACAAGCTCCACGCGCGTGGTACGATCTCCTATCGTCGTATCTCATCTCCAAAGGCTTCTCCAAAGGCAAAGTGGACCCAAAATTATTTATTCTCAAGGAGGACAACGACATGATCCTGGTACAAATTTATGTTGATGATATAATATTTGCTGCTACTAATCAAAGACTATCTGACCATTTTGAGAAAATTATGTCCACACGTTTTAAGATGTCAATGATGGGAAAATTTTCATTTTTCTTAGGGTTACAAATTTCTTGGAATCCCAGAGGCATCTTCATTAATCAATCCAAATTTGCTCTTGAATCATTAAAGAAGTATCATTTTGAAAACTGTGACCCCGTGGATACTCCAATGGTGGAGAGATCCAAGTTAGATGAAGATAAGGAAGGGATAGCTGTCGATCCTAAACTTTACCGTGGAATGATCGGCACCCTTCTCTATCTGACTGTTAGTAGGCCTGATTTGCAATTTGCTATATGCATGTGTGCCCGGTATCAGGATCGGCCTACCGAAAAGCACTTACATGTTGTGAAAAGGATCTTTCGGTATCTTAAAGGAACACTTAATCGTGGTCTGTGGTATCCGAAGGATTCTTCTATTGCACTAATCTCATATGCAGATGCGGATTATGTTGGGTGTCAAGATACTAGACGTAGCACTTCTGGCAGTGTGCAACTTCTTGGAGATAGACTTGTTAGTTGGGCATCTAAAAGGCAGAAAAGCGCTGCGATATCAAGTACAGAGGCTGAATACATTGCTATGTCCGGTTGTTGTGCTCAAGTTCTTTGGATGAGATCACAATTAACTTACTACGGTCTTGGATTCAACAAAATCCCGATGTACTGTGATAACAAAAGTGCAATTGCTCTGTGCTGCAACTACGTTCAACATTCCCGAGCAAAGCACATTGACATACGCTACCACTTCGTCAAAGAGCAAGTGGAAAATGGAGTGATTGAACTGTACTTCGTCAACACTGAGTATCAGCTGGCAGATATATTCACAAAGGCCTTAGATCGAGGACGTATCGAGTTTTTGATCGAAAAGCTAGGCATGAAATCATTCTCCCCTGCGACACTTAAGGAGTTGGCAGAAGAATCTGAAGAATAGTAGTGGTAAACTATTCTCGAGGATCCTTTGATCGTGATCTTGTATATTATCTGTTAGCCTCAAAATATTGAGTCAAACAAGAATGCTCGGTCATAGGTTATTATTGTAACATTAGTTAGAACGTTGTAAAAGATAGTTATTTAGTCGTGGTTCACGGGCTTGGATTTAAACTAATTAAAGTCCAAAAGACAAGCCCGGCCCAATATATAGTCCATTAAAGCCCGCATGTGGGTGGACTATATATACTACCCTCCTAGCATGTTAGGAGGGTGGATGGTCATTTGTAACTTCTTTTCTTAATCTAATCTCACCAAGTTAATCATCTCCTCTCTACTTTCTCTCACTACTTTCTCTCTCTAGGAATTCATCTCTACTTCATCTATTTTGTTTCTTTCTTCATTGCTTAATCATCACAAATATATGGGACAACATTTGGTATCAATCGCCACGGGGTAGATTTGTGATTGGTTGGTGTTATTATATTTGATTCGAATGATTTAATCCATAAATCATCTCGGATTCAAATTTTTTTGTGTTTTCCGTTCTTTGCTTAATCATCTACATCTTATACATAGTTGTAGTAGTGATTTGGTATATTTACTTTGGCTAAAAACACAAAATTTTTGGGTTTTTTGATCATTTTTTGGCTTAAAATCACGTATTGGTTGAGTTTTGTCCGAGAAAAGGGGGATACATTCCGATTGGTGTAATCTGAAAAGGGTTTAGTGATTCAGATTGACATTCCGATTGGTTATTCCGATGACATTCCGATTGGTTATTCCGATAACATTCCGATTGGTTATTCCGATGATGTGTTTTGCTAAATTTTGTTTGAGTATTTTTTAGACTTAGCCACCATCTAGACTAGTTTCAGAATATCGTTTCCACGAAGATCAAAAAAAAAAAAAAAAAAAAAAGTTAAAATTTTTTCGTCAAGTAAATTCAAATTTTTTCCATACTAGTTTTAGGACATTTCTAGCTCGATTTCAAATTTTGGCGATTACAAAATCTTTGGACTACCGTTTTTGTCGGACTGGAGAATTTATTGTCGGCCTGGAGAAAAATTGCAATTTTCGGAATTTAAAACACAACATCAATCACAACAAATCTACTTAAGATCCATATTCACTTCATCATTTCAGAGAATATTGAGATGGATTCTACTGCAGAATATCGTGTGACGAACAACAACATCATGGTCGCGGGTAATAAAGAGAGACCACCAATGCTTGTGGCTGGTCGATATGCTCAATGGCAATCACGCTTTCTTCGCTATCTTGATACAAGACCTAATGGTGATGCCTTGAGACAATGTATTAACAATGGCCCATATGTCTTTTCTGAAATTGATGTTCCTTATACACCAGCCACAGACACATGTCCAGAAGTACCTGCAACAAAGAAAAAGGAAACTTTATCTGACCTTACACCCGAGAAACGTGCTTGGCATGATGCAGAAAAAGAAGCGATCTATATGATCCTAAGTGGAATTGGAGATGATATTTATTCCACAGTCGATGCATGTCCTACAGCACAAGAAATGTGGACGGCCATTGAACGCTTGCAACAAGGAGAGTCTCTCAACAAGCAAGATGTCAAAACAAACTTGTTTTGGAACTTTGGTAAGTTTACTGCATTGGATGGAGAATCAATTGAGTCCTATTATTCAAGATTTTACAAGATGATGAATGATATGACAAGAAACAACTTGGAAGTCTCCACCATGCAAGTCAATGTGCAATTTCTACAACAACTCCAACCAGAGTGGACACGTTTTGTCACTTTGGTGAAACAACAGAAGCAGTTAGACAAGGTAAACTATCACACTCTCTTTGATATCTTGAAACAATTTCAGCATGAAGCAAATGAGATTCGAGCTGAACGAGTGGCAAAGACGGCTAATCCACTTGCTTTATTAACTACCACTCAAAATGTCCAAGATCATCGATCTCATGCTCCTAAGCCATACTCTAGCCCATCATCCTCACCACGATATTCCACATCATCCAAGTCTTCATCATCCACAAGATCACGCGGCAAAGCACCAAGAGCACCTTCACCACCATCTGAGTCATCTTCAGCAGAAGATAGTGATGAAGATCAAGCTCAGAAGAATCGTGAGATGAAACAACAAATTGCTTTCATTATGAAGACTTACCAGAAGATCTACAAACCCACCAACAACAATCTTCGAACATCATCTAACACAAAGAACCGATATGTTGCGAGTCCTCCAAGGTATGACACACGTCGACGTGGTGAAAGTCCTTCTAGGTATGATCGACATAATCCAACGCATGTTGAGGGTTCTGCAAGATATGATCGACAAACTGCAAAGTATGATACTCAGAGGATTGCTGCTGCAACTGGGAATAGGGAAACGGTTGGAAGTCAAGTGGTTCAGCAAAGCGGGATTCAATGTTTTAATTGCCAAGGGTTTGGGCATATGGCAAAGGAATGCAGGAAACCGAAAAGGGTTAGAGACTCCAGCTATCACAAGGAAAAGATGTTGCTATGCAAAAAGATGGAAGCAGGGGTCAAACTGTCAGCTGAGGAAGGAGCTATGCTTGATGACACTGATGATGAAGCCTCCGACCAGGAATTAGAAGCACATTACTCGTACATGGCACATGTTGAAGAAGTTCTCAAAGTCACTGAAGATGACAATGGTCCTATATTTGACACTGAGCCAATCGATAAGGTACACACTACTGATGAATATAATGTGTTTGGTGATATTCCTGAGCATAGTGATCTACCCAATGCTATTAATGACACGTGTATGATGGAAACGGTTGATAGTAATACCACACCCGATTCATCAGACATGTGCAATAATGAGTCTGAGGATGATCAACATGCAAATGAATATGATGAAGAGGAACGTATTGCGCTTGCTAATTTAATTGCTACTTTACAAAAAGATGTCACTGAAAATAAAAAGAGTCAAAAGCAATTAAAGAAGGCAAACGCTACGCTCACTCAAAGTTTTGAAGAATGCAAAGATGCTCTTATCAAATCTACTGAGATGACTGAAAGCTATAGAGATGAGCTCCTTCAGAAAACCAAAGAGCTTGAGGGGTACAAGGGAAGTGCGTTAAAAAGTCAAAAGGACGATTTTGAAAACAAATATAATACCACTCTTGAGTTATTAGCTAAAGAGAAGCGTCAATATAATGTTTTCTTAATGGATGAACGTCAAAAAACGTACCTTGCCAATACCAAAGTTAATGAACTTGAACAAAAGCTCTCTATGATCACTACTGATTCTGCTAAAATTCTAGAGGATAAGAAACAAGAGGTAGATGCGTTAAAACAAGACTTCAAAAGTAGATATGATAAAGAAACCGAAAAAGTTACGAAACTAGAAGCACAAGTCGATTTTTTGAAGAACGTTGTTTATAAAACGCATGATTCTATTCAATCCGTAAGAATGCTAGCACCTCCATCGATGTTTAAGGGTCAAGCTAGCTTTGCAAGTCCTGAGTACCTTGCCAAAGCTCAAGCTGCGAACCCGCATCTTTATCTTGATGAGACTGAAAGGACAGATCTTGATTGCATGCCTCTAAGTGCCAATAGTGAAGAGACTGCCCTTTGGGATGCTGATAGTCAACCATCAGTTAATAAGGAGTTTGTGAAACCATATAATTATGCTTATGAGAATAGTCTTTATGGTCTGTTCCACAAACAAACTCAGAAATCTCGTGAGGAAGTATTTTTAGAATGCAGGGAAAAGAGAATTCAATGGAAGAAAGCGTTTGCCACTAAGAAAACAAACGTTTCTAAGTTCATCAACTACTTGCCCCTAGATGCTTCTAAAAGCAAGAGTAGGCAGATATTTGGGTTTCTTACTCATTACATAGATAATATTAAGTCCATTATTGATAATGATTGGAAACAACGACAAAATGACGAGTGGAAGAAACCAATTCCTCAAGACATAACTGTGCTTGTCAAACAAATCTTAATACCGAACGCGGCCACACTAAAAGAAAATGTTCTTAAATTCGAAAGCTTAATTCGGTCTGAAATGTTTGATGATTTACAATATGTTGAGTCTCTTGAGAAAGCAATTGATGATCTTCAAATGGACAAGTCCGTTTTTTCTGATGAATATGATTTACTCTTGCAAGAATGCGTTTCTAAAGATATTATGTGTGCTTATTTTACATCTTGTGCTGATATTGATGAATATTCTGAAGTTGCATGCCAATATCTTGATAAGCTCAAAGAATGTGAACGTCTTGAAATTGAGCTTTCGAAACGGAAAGAAAATGTTGACAAAAAGGCTTTTGAGTTACTTCAACACAAAACTGATTTCCTTCAAAAACATTGTCATTCACTTGAACTTGCTTTGCAAAAAGACGTTGGTCGTTTTTCACATGATAATAAATTGCAAGAAAAACTTTCCCAAACATTTCGAGAAATGAATGAACAGAATTTGGAAATTAAAGAGTTGAAAGCTCAATTACAAGACAGGACAGAGCGATAGCAGAGTTGCAGAAACTCATTGCTAAAATGGGTAGGAAAATTGTGGAACCTAGCATTAAGAAAAATGTTGTTAGACAACCCAATGCCTCTAAAGAGAATAGATCCTCTATCTTGGGAAAACCATCTGCTTTATCTAATTCCTCGTTTGCTAAACCTGTGTTTGCCCCCAAGATGGATGGAAAGGAAAGGTTACCACAAGCTCAACCCATAAGGAATCCTGTAGCACCAAGCGTTAAGCACAATAATGTCATTAAACCAGGGATGTATAGAATGTCCACTAAGCCCACAAACAAAGATTCTCACTCGCCTCAGACTTCTAGAAACACTAATATTCATGTGTCTTCTACTGCAGGAATAGTCTCCACTACTAGTGTTAGCCGGCCTCAGCTTAAGAGCACTCAAGTGAATGATAAGGTCTGGAAACACAAGAATCAAGGGAAGATGAAGCAAGTAGAAGAACACCCTAGGATTTTCAATGTTTCTAAGAATAAAACGTCTGTAATCGCGTGTCATGACGATTTGAATGATTCAACTTTGAATGCTATGAATGTGAAATTTGTTTGTGTCAAATGTGGCAAGTGTGCTAATGCTAATCATTCTATGTGTGCTATAAATAAAGTCAAAGGCGTAGATACTAGAACTAAGAAGCAAGTTGCAATGCCTATTAGAGCTAGTAAACCCAAACGCAAAGTGAACCATTCTGGTGCAACCCCCACTAAGAAAAGTAATGCATCAGACTCCACCACTAAGAATCCTAGAAGCAAAATTAAGGAATTATATGAGTCTGCCAGTAAGTCTTGGAAATGGTGGTTTGCTAATCAATGTCCTCCCGGATATAAATGGATGCCAAAAGTTAGGACAGAAAATGTGAAAACGAGTGTTAGTTTGCCTTTAAATGTTGATAAGGACACTAATGATTCTACTATCACAACTACTGTGGTATCCAATTTAGCAAATGCTCCATCGTGTTCTAACTCTTCTGCAGGTGATACAAATAATTCTCTTCATAATGGACTCCGGATGCACGAAGCACATGACGGGGAATCTCAAGCTTCTAATTAACTTCGTGGAGAAGTTCCTAGGTACGGTCCGATTCGGAAATGATCAATTTGCACCGATCCTAGGATATGGAGATTTGGTTCAAGGGAATATCACGATTAAAAGGGTATACTACGTCGAAGGGCTCAATCACAATCTTTTCTCGGTTGGTCAATTCTGTGATGCAGATTTGGAAGTTGCTTTCAGAAAGAAGACATGTTTTGTTCGTGATTATGATGGGAATGACTTACTTACCGGTACACGGGGTACTGATCTTTACACAATTTCACTTCAAGACACAACTTCATCAACTCCAAATTGCTTCATGGCTAAAGCTTCAACGACTCAGGCATGGTTATGGCATCAACGTCTTTCTCATCTCAACTTTGATACCATTAACTTACTTTCCAAGAAAGATATTATGAGAGGCCTTCCAAGCTTGAAATTCATCAAAGATCATCTTTGTTCTTCTTGTGAACTTTGTAAAGCTAAACGAAGTAGCTTCAAAACAAAGACAACACCAAGCTCTAAAGGACGGTTAGATCTTCTTCACATGGATCTGTGTGGTCCAATGCGTGTTCAGAGTATCAATGGAAAGAAATATATTCTGGTAATTGTCGATGATTACTCAAGGTACACATGGACTCACTTCTTGAGGTCCAAGGATGAAACACCCGACGTTCTCATCAGCTTCCTAAAATTGATACAACGTGGTCTTCAAGCTCAAGTTAAAGTGGTTCGTACTGACAGAGGTACAGAATTTTTGAATTCTACTCTGAGAAAGTATTTTGAAGCCGAAGGGATTGAACATGAAACATCTATTGCTCGAACACCCGAACAAAACGGCGTTGTTGAAAGACGAAACCGTACTTTGGTTGAAGCTGCTCGAACATTATTATCCGCTTCAAAACTTCCACTATACTTTTGGGCCGAAGCCGTGTCAACCGCATGCTACACACAAAACCGCTCCTTAATTATCCCAAGACACGAAAAGACCCCATATCACATAATTCATGATCGAAAACCTTCACTCAAACACCTTCATGTTTTTGGATGTACTTGTTACATTATACGAGATGGTGAAAATTTGGATAAGATGAAAGAAAAAGGTGATGCATGTATTCTTGTGGGATATGCAACTCAGTCTAAGGGATATAGAGTGTTCAACAAAAGAACAAAATTGATTGTCGAGACAATTCACATCCGGTTTGATGAATCTCAAGAAATGGCACTTGAACAAAACAGTTTAAGTCTCGACCCACAACGACAAACGACTTCCGTTCACAACCGCACGGAACTCGGAAATCAAGACCACAGCAATGAACCGTCAAGTTCAACGCTGGTTCCAGAAAATGTTCCTAGAACTGATATGACAGTCGACACGACAATTGAAGAGTTGGAAATGTTATATGGACCAATGTATGATGAATATTTCACAGGAGAGAAACAAGCTGTATCGAAGTCTTCCGCTGTCACTCATGATAAGAATGATGATACCGATCATCGTCAACAAATGGATACAACTTCATCTACTTCAACATGGGTTGTTGCAGATTTACCTCCTCAAAATATCACTTCAACAATCGATCCTACAACATCCACAACTACTGTCATTGCTCCAGAGAACACAAATCAAGCAGACAATGCATTATCTGACGAAGACGAATTCATCAACCCATTCGGTACACCGGTACACGAAACTGGAGAGTCTTCTACTCGCCATGTTGATCCGTCAAATATGCATACTTTCTATCAACGACATCCTTCAACACATCATTGGACCCGAGATCATCCTTTGGTTCATGTCATTGGAAACCCTTCACAGCCCGTTCGTACAAGACAACAGCTTGAAACCGATGGCGATGTTTGTATGTTCGCACTCGCCGTGAGTACTGCTGAACCAAAAAACATCAAAGAAGCCATGGCTGATCATGCTTGGATTGAATCGATGACGGATGAACTTCAACAGTTTGAAAGACTTAAAGTCTGGGAACTGGTTGACAGACCATACGATGTAACACCATTAAATCTTCGATGGATCTGGAAAAACAAGATGGATGAAGAAAACACGATCATCAAGAATAAATCTAGGCTAGTGGCTAAAGGGTATGGACAGAAAGAGGGTATTGATTTTGAAGAATCATTTGCACCAGTTGCTCGAATGGAAGCAGTCAGGATTTTTCTTGCTTATGCTGCACATAAGGGATTCATTGTCTATCAAATGGATGTAAAGACGGCGTTTCTTAACGGTCCTTTGAAGGAAGAAGTCTATGTCACGCAGCCGGAAGGATTCGTCAATCCTCATTACCCTGACAAGGTGTATCGTCTCCACAAAGCACTATATGGACTCAAGCAAGCTCCAAGGGCGTGGTACGACGAGCTCTCAAAATTTCTGGTCTCCAAAGGTTTCTCAAAAGGTTCCATTGATCTAACTTTGTTCACTTATAAATATGGGGATGACATTCTGCTTGTGCAAATTTATGTTGATGACATTATTTTCGGGTCTACAAACCCAAAACTTTCAAAATGGTTTGAAAAAGTAATGCACAGCAGATTTGAAATGTCTATGATGGGCGAACTAAAATTCTTTCTAGGAATTCAAGTTCACCAATCCCCAAGTGGTATCTTTATTAACCAAGCTAAGTATTGTCAAGAGATAATCACAAAGCATGGTATGACATCATGTGACCCCGTTGGGACACCGTTATCAACCACATCCCTAGATGCTGATTTGGAGGGATTACCCATAGATCAAACGAGATATCGTTCCATGATCGGGTCCCTCATGTACTTGACAGCAAGCAGACCTGATATTCATCATGCTACGTGTTATTGTGCACGATATCAAGCACGACCCACTGAAAAGCACCTCAAGGAGGTTAAACGGATCTTTCGGTACCTTAAGAATACCATTCACATGGGACTCTGGTATCCGAGGGAAACCGGTTTCTTTCTAACGGCCTATTCAGATTCTGATCATGCAGGGTGTCTTGATACACGTAAAAGTACTTCTGGTGGTGCACAATTTCTAGGTCAAGACAAGCTTGTGGGATGGTCTTCCAAGAAGCAGGATTGCACGTCTCTTTCATCAGCCGAAGCGGAGTATGTGTCTCTATCTGCGTGTTGTGCTCAAGTTCTTTGGATGAGAACACAACTCACGGATTATGGCTTCCATTTTGATAAAGTACCTATGTACTGTGACTCAAAGTCTGCCATAGCCATCTCCTGCAATCCGGTACAGCATTCCCGCACGAAGCACATTGATGTCAGATACCACTTCATAAAGGAACAAGTTGAAAGAGGTATCGTTGAACTATACTTTGTTGGAACGGATTACCAATTAGCTGACTTGTTTACAAAAGCTCTTTCAAAAGAGAGGTTTGCATATCTAGTTAGGCAAATTGGTATGAGATGTTTGACTCCAGCAGAACTGGAGGTTCTGGCAAAGACGCCTGCTTGATTCATCTATCAAACATCTACCTGTAAATATTAATCAAAAAGCAAAATACAAAAGTAAAAAATCTTTGATAATCCAAAAATATTCTTCTCGACATGTCTTTCAGTATCGATAATATGGACGTACCTAGAAATGTCGCTCAATAACGACACGGGTGTGTACATAAAGCTCGAATGAAAGTTGTAAATATTTTTCAAAACATGTCATTTCTTCTTTTAATAAAGGAAATTGTCTATTTTGGACAAATATTTCCAAACAACGGGTAGAGCAATCTATCACGGGTTGAGCTTGTCACAAAACATTCAACGTTTTGAGCTCAACACAATGGCTTGTAATCACTTTCAGATTGCAACCCGGATCTAAATTCACGGGGGAGTGTACGCTTTTGTACTCTTACCCTTAGCAAAAGAAGTTAAATCTTCTTACACTTGAGTGGATTCGTCAAGACATTCAAAGTTTATGAGCTCAAGTTTATGCTTTAGAAAAACCTTTTCGTCAAAAAGAATTGATTTTTCAAAAAGCGTTGAACACAATTTTTTCAAGAATTTCTCAATGATATTCAAAATCTTTCAAAAATTGTGTGTTCAACAACTCCTATCCTCAAAAGTTTAATGTGGATCAAATCCTCGTAATGACAATTCCATTGGATCAATTTTTGAGGGGGAGCATTTCAACTTCATGCATAGATTGACACATCTTTCTCCCGAAGATTTTCAAGACTATTTTTCAAAATATATTTTAATCAAATTTGGTATCTCTAATATCAAAAGATTTTATATATTAGAGATAGGGGGAGAAAATGTGATTAAAATGTGATCTATAAGACTCAAGCACGTTAACTCTTACCCACATGTGCAAAATGTTTACTTAAATTCTTTCGCATTTAAATGCACATGTGAAGGGGGAGTTTTTCTGAAACGACAAAACTAGCAAGGTGTTAAATGTTTTTCAAAACACTTTGTTAGAATTTAAAGTGGTTTTCATGGTTACGATCAAATGCCCACAACATCTTTAATTCACGACGTTATTGGTGTCAAAAGGGTGGTCAGGTTTAAGTCCTATGATCCAACCAGAACCGGAGGGATCTTCCCAGGGACAATCCAATATATTATTAGAAGTCCTTAGGAAAGATGGAGTAGAATGTGAACGTAGTTGAATGCCGACTAAGTACTGATGATAGCACTGGAACAATCACAACAAGGTGCTATTAATGATGTCTTGGTAAGCATTGAAGGGGTTGAAGAATGAAAAAGAAATGTAAGGATAAAGGGTCTAAAGAAAGAAGCCCTCCATACAACTTAGGCAGAAACCGAGTCAACCCATCATGAAGACAAACTCATCATGGACCCAGTGATGTGAAGCACAACCCTTTCCTAGCTACTCAGGCTTCTCTCAAAAGAAGTTTGTTTTATTGTCACGGAGATCAACACGACTTCTATTGACTTTCTCACTCCGAGATAGTTGATATTGAATAGGTGGCATCTGCTCCAGCCTCCGACCACTAAAAGCGCACAAATCGAGTCTAGAGCTAAGAGATCAATCAAATCTCGTTAGGACACACGGATGAAGATCAAGAGAGTCCTACGCTATATCCTTGTGATATTGCTAGAACACTCAGAGTGATACTACTTAGTATTCACGATGATGAGTGGAAATCCTTCCAGTGTTAACATCAAACAGCACTGCGGTAGGTCATATGTAAGATTCTTTATGAATTGAACATATGTACAACTGAAAAGCAACAATGGTTTGATTCTGAATTGATTCAAACTCGTTTCAGGTTTCTACGCAATATCTTTATGGTCTTGCCAGAACATTCAGAGTGATATTCATTAATATTCACAGTGACGAATGGAAATCCTTCTAGCGTCAACATCAAACAGCGCTACGGTAGGTGACTTGTGAGATTCTTATGAATCAAACTTGTGTCAACTGGAAAGCTACAATGGTAAGATTCTTAATGAATCAAACTTGTTCCAGGAATTTGAATTGACGACTTTAATCAAGCGGATATTTATCCAATTGATTCACTCTTTATGTTCGCAGTCTTGCTTTGAGACGGTCGAGTAAAGAGAACGGCTAGTACAGCCGCGAAACCCTGTCAAGGAGATTCTTAATTGAATCTACCTGATCACAGGTACGATATTTAATATCGTATAACGGTCTTCACCGACCGGAGGTAAAACGCTACCGATTTAGGACGAATGTCAAAGCCATTCAGTCCGTGTCTATGTTTTGTCTCGAGAAGGTGGCGTCACGGTGTACTCAGCAAAGTCAAAGATTCACAACCACATATTCATGCCCAAAGACTTATCCAACAATTGATAGTGTGAGCATGTGGATAAAGACACAAGATCGCAAGATGGCAATGACAAGTCAAGGATGATTTGAAGATCTCAAGACTAAAAGACAAAGTCGAAAGACAACGACAAAGGCTCAAAGATCATAGCATGAAGGAACAAAACTATTGTTACACGTTCAAGGCTCATTTATGACGAGATTCGTAATCTCCATTGATCTTCAAATATCAAAAGGGTATGACCTCACATTGGGGGAGATTGTTAGCCTCAAAATATTGAGTCAAACAAGAATGCTCGGTCATAGGTTATTATTGTAACATTAGTTAGAACGTTGTAAAAGATAGTTATTTAGTCGTGGTTCACGGGCTTGGATTTAAACTAATTAAAGTCCAAAAGACAAGCCCGGCCCAATATATAGTCCATTAAAGCCCGCATGTGGGTGGACTATATATACTACCCTCCTAGCATGTTAGGAGGGTGGATGGTCATTTGTAACTTCTTTTCTTAATCTAATCTCACCAAGTTAATCATCTCCTCTCTACTTTCTCTCACTACTTTCTCTCTCTAGGAATTCATCTCTACTTCATCTATTTTGTTTCTTTCTTCATTGCTTAATCATCACAAATATATGGGACAACATTATCGTATATATTTAAACCACCAAAAGAAAAATACAAAAATATAAAACATAGAAAATCCACAAAAAAAATATAAAATCAAGAAAATCCAAAAATATTTTTCATTTTCAAACAGGCATGTCTTTTAGTACGGTAATATTTACGGCCTTAGAAATATCGATTAAAATTGACACGGCGCCATAAATAGAGTCCGTATAAAAGTTGTATATGTTTTAAAACATGCCCATTATGGCTTGTAGTTATTTCAGACTGCAACCCGCTTTTCGCATTAAAGTCACGTATTTCTTATGAAAACGTTGGCTCACAACGGGAATTAATTTTCTCGGGCAAGGTTTACTTTAAAACCTTGTAAGGGACTAAGTTTACTTTATAACTTGGTCTAACACAAATTAGTGTACGTATCAGTGCACTTATTTTGTCAAAATAAGAGAAATCTTATTGCCACCAGAATTGTTCCAACCAATCACTTAACCAGAAAATGTCTTCATGAATGCTTGCGTCCTTAAAATCATTGACTACAGCTCTTTAAATAGAAAACGGGTCCGTGTTTAAGGGGGAGCAAATATTAAATCTTCTTGGAATTAAAATTAGTCTTCAAAAAGGATTTTTCAGGAAATATAAACCGTTCTTCATCATCTTTAAGTGCTAAGTGTGCCTTGTGTGAAATAGAAATTCATGAATAGGTTATTTGAATTTTGGCGTTAAGTATTTGTTTTCGTGTTTGTGAGCGGGTTGGTATTTCGTTAAGTCGATTTGGTTAATCCTAATCACTTTAAAACAAATACTATTAACAAGGGGGGCTATTTTTGCATATGTTGCAAAATGGGGGTTTAATGTGTAAACTTGGCAAAAATTTGACCAAGTCAAAACACTACACCCCCCCCCCTTTCCTGCTCCTTCTTCACCATCGCAAAAACACACAAACACACGCTTAAACCGCCATTGTTGGACCTTGCCATAACCTTCGATTTTTGAGTTTTTTATTCCTTGCTATCTGTTCATCACCTAGGTATTGTTTCGTGCTTTAAATATGATTTCATTTATTATCTTTATTCTCACACAAACATACCGAGATCAAAGTTAATCAAAAATTAGGGTTTCTAAGTTTTTGCGATGAAAATGGAAATTAAGTTGTGGGATTTGTTTAGAATGACTAGATGCACAATGGTTTTGCCTAGAATTGTTTAAAACATTGCCTAGCTCCTGGAATTGAGAAGTAAAAGTTTAGATCGGATCCCTGTCACAGATACCGATGATCATTACGACATCAACATTGCGATGCCTTGTAATTGCGATGAGTCATTCCGATGACTCATTGCGATGGGCTATTGCGATGAGTCATTCTGATGGCTCATTGTGATGGCTCACTACGATGTGTCACTGCGATGGCTCATTGCGATGGGCTATTGAGATGGGTCATTCTGATGGCTCATTGCGATGGCTCATTGCGATGGGTCATTCCGATGACGCATTGCGATGGCATATTGCGACGATGCATTCCGATGCGTTATTGCGATGGCATTGTAATGGTATTGCGATGGGGACATATTGCGATGGTTTCTCAAACATTCCGATGGAATTGTACTTATTGCGATGGACTTAGATATTGCGATAGAACATGATTTCGATAGGATAGCGATGCTTTCATCATTGCGATGGCTATGTTAGGATTCCGATGGATTGATAGATTGCGATGGAATTAGGACTCTTAGTATTCCAATGCCTTGTAAGTTTGCTATGGACTTTTAGAATTATGCACATGCCTTAGACTATCTAATGAGTTCGGCCTAGACTGCATTCTTTCCTTATTAGGCTTTAAGTAAATTAGGGCCACTAACACGAAACCAAGTTATATTGAAATTAATTAATTTTATCTCATAAGAATACTTGAAAGGTTTCTTATTACAGAAGTTCATCTTATATAATAAGTTGACTACTCTGTAAACAAAAGAGATACAAATTACTTATTCAATGTCTTGTGTTTTGTATCCAGACCATGGAAGACAAAGTTTCATCGTTGTCTTGCCCTTTGTTCAAGCCTACTGAAATTTGGGTTGAGAATAATCCTACAATTCCTGACGTAGTGGTTGAAACTAAACCAAAGCCCACTGAAGTTGTGGTTGAAATTAAACCAAGACCTACTGAGGTGTTAGTAGAAATTAAACCTAGACCTACTAAGGTTCTGGTTATGACAACCAAGAAATCCAAATATTCTAAGAACTAATGCTATGTCGTTATCTCTTTAGAATAAAATGTCTTTGGCATATATGTCATCATTTTAAGTGTGTTGTTGAATGTAAGGACTTAGTCCATCTGAACCATGTCTGTATGTTGTTTCTCAATAATATGTGGTAATAATTGATTATGAGTTATTCCCTATGCTTCAACTTGGCATAGACTTAAGATATATATATATATTGTGTATATCATTTGTGCTTATGTCATCAAAGCAGGAAAATGTCGATCACAGAAGAACAACAACAACAATGTGATCTCGAACTTGTTTCGCTCAGCGACAGGCTACCATATGCTGAGAACAACTCTCATTTACAAGAGGATTTTGATCCGTCTTTACCAACTTTCAAAATCGCCACGGATATCCTAGACATCTCACCCATCAGAGATACACTCAGATGTACTACCTCTGTTCCTGAAGTCTACATGCACGAGTTCTGGAATATTGCATCTCTTACTAAAAAGACTATCTCATTCCAACTGAACAACACATTAAGGGTACTTAACTTGAGCATCTTTCGGCAACTGTTTAAACTTCCTAGGTTGGCACAAGGAGAACAATTTGTGGCTAACCCAAAGAAGGATGAAGTGCTTCGAGTCATTCGTGCCATGAATTATGAAGGTGAAATCCACAACCTATCCCAGTTCAACACATCACACATAGGGCAACCCTGGAAAGCACTTATCACCATCATTGTCAAGTGTCTTACCGGAAAGACTAGGGGCATCGATGCAATGAGACCACCTCAGACTCACTTATTTTGGGGATTGTACACTGCGTCTAAAGTAGACTATGCACTTCTTCTCTGGCAAGAATTTTGTTATCAGTTTACTGGAACGAAGAAGAAATCCGTACATCTTCCATTCCCAAGATTCACCAAGCTCATTATCAACCACTTTATGAAGAATGGCCCAACCATTGACACTCGCGGGAATTTCTTCTACCACACCAAAGATGATGACTATGTGATTCTCACAATGAATGCAGACACTAATTCCACAAAGTATGCATTACGTCCTGCCCTAAAACCTGACACAATGATAAATGACGGAATCAAGGAAAGTGATAAATATCAAGAGATGCTTAATGATATTGACGCACAGTTTCGACGTGCAAATTCACTTCCCTTAGAGAAGCAAAAAGGTAAACGCAAGAAAAGAGTTTCAAAGCGCCAATCAACTGCTTCTTCTAAAGATAAAGGCACAGGGAAAATGAAAATAGTTGATGAAGATGATGATGAAGATGAGACGATCAATACTGAGGAAGAACAGGAAGAAGTACCACTTCGAAGGCCTAAGAAAGCAAAGCAGACTAAAGGTAAAGAAGCAAGTGTTGCTTCAGACGAACCTGCTCCACAACAAATTTCTGAAGCCAAACGACTGCGTATCGTTCTTTAACAAAGCAGACAGGATACTTTTGCAACTTCCATAGGATCAAGCTCAAGAATGTTTGAAGACTTAGCAGATTTTGGTGATCCTGGTGCTGACATGGCATTTTATGAAGATCCTACTGATGAAGATGCTTATGAAGATGCTGATAACTTCCATTTTGAAAGTCGTGAGCAGAGTGAAGAGGGTGGTAGCAGTGCAAACACAGATACAAGTTTGATGTATCGAGACGCCAATATTACAACATCCTTACCAGAACCAACTCACACAGTGGTACACGATGATGCTCATGTAACTTTCATACCAGAAACGCAACTTCAAAGTAGGTCTACTTCCAACTCTGACGATGTTATGAAATATCTTAATTTGGAAGGGGAGGGTGTCGAGGTTACAAATACTGACCCATCGACAAATGAAGACATGGTGGATGTTCCCATAACTACTGTTACATCAACCACCACTCCACCATTATCCGCCCCGATCATCAATGAAGTCATAACACCAGCTATCACACCAGCACTTGTTGAACAACCGGTATCAACCACCATCCTAACCACTGAATCTACACCGTCATCCACAGCTGAACAACCTGTATCAACCACTGCCCCAATCACTGACTCTACACCAACACCTATCCTTGAACAACCAGTATCATCCACCACCACCTTAACAGTTATGGTTACACCTCCACCAGCAGAACAACAAGTATCATCCACATCCAATCCATTCCTCACAGTCAGTGATCCACTGATCCAGTCTCTTCAATCACAGCTGGAGGCTCAAGCTAAACAAATAGCTTCATTGACTGAAAGATTCACCTCTCCTCTCAAGGAACCGCAACCTGGTGAGCCCACACTGAAGCGACAGAGTGTCTAAACTTAAAGAACAACACAAATCATTTCTTGGAGAGAAGAAAACTCGTGACAAAGAGAATGCTGCTTTTCTTGGGTCAATTGATGAGAAGATGACCAAGATCATTCGACGAGAAGTCAAGTCATATGTTGATCAGCAGCTACCAACTTTTGTCGGTAATGGTTTATCTACCCTTCAACTAATGACATTGTTACAGACACGTCTGCTGAATATGGGGGCTCACAAATCGAAAAATAAACGAAAAATTCTGCAATATCTCAACAAAGCAATTATTGACGATACATCAGCAGAGACTACCGACTCTGAGTCTGACAATGAAGACGAACTAGAGGAGGAAGATAATGAAGGTAACGGCGATGAGGATGAGGGCGACAATGATCAAAATGAAGAAGAGGATAAGGAAGGAGATGAGGAGGAAGAAGAGGATGAGGAAGAAAAGGATAAGGATGAAGATGTAGATGAAGACGAGGATACAGATGAGGATGGGGATGACGATGATGATAATGACGATGGTAATGGAATCAACAAGGGTGATAAGAATGACGAAATGGGTACTTATGCCGAAGAGTCAAACAAGGATGAAGGTGATAAGGCAACCGAGAAAGGTATTGAGGAAGCTGCAGAAAGCATTGTTGAAACCGCTGAAAAGACAATGGAGTCTACTGTACCAGAAACTCAGCAAAGTGACACAGGTATATCTACTGCACCAGTTTTTACTACCGATTCTCACAATGAATCTGTAGAATATATGCAAGAAGAAGAACCAACAGGGTCAATGCTAGAAGAAGAACCTCACGATAATATACCGGTGATGCAAGATCAACCTTCAACACCATCTAAAGATCAGCACAACATTGATATGGAAGTTGAAGATTTAAATGTGCCAAAACCAACGTTTGCTGAATCTCTTATCATCGATGACACGGTACAAGAGCAACTCTGGCTCACAAATGCAGCACCACAGCATCCATTTGACACTGCAACTGAAATGGAGATGACTCAATTCCTGAACAATCCTATCGATTTCTCGGCCTTTCTAAGGTATTCTCATGGGAAACCGACAATGACTCCGGATCTGATCAAAATGGCTGCCGCAAATGTGGACTTCTTTGATACTTTGAAGATCAGCCATAACGAAGCAGAATATCACTTGAATGAGCTTACCAAGGCAATAAGAGCGACAACTACATGAATTCAGACTCCTGTGTTACGACCTCTTACACCCACGGTCATCGCCGAATCTGCAACGATCCCAATAGAGCACTTTGTTTCTCACGATCTTGAATGCCTTGAAAATGGAGCAAAGAAATATGCCACGTAACTCACTATGCTCAAGGATGTTAATTTGGAGAATGTTCCATGGATAGAGGATAAAGTACCTGATGCAATATGGAGAAAGAAACTGCTCAAGTTTTATGATACCTTTGCTTTACTTGGCATCTTTCACTGGACTACAAAGAAAAGGTTAGCTTACAATCATTTCCATCGTCCTAAGAGAGGTTCTTCTATTGTCTCAGCTCACAGAATCAAAAGCATCCAAGGAGCAACCACTCAGACTGTCTTCGGTTATGATTACTTGAATGTAATCGTGTTCAAACGTACCGATGAGAAAGAATACCGAATTGACGAAAGTGATCTCCAGTACCTTCAACTTGAAGACATCGAAGATCTTTTGTTGCTATTGGCTCAGGAAAAAGTTGACCATCTACCACCTGAGATTTTCATTGCAATGAGCTCCAACTTTCGTCAATATGCAAGAAAAATCGTCATTCAAAACCGGGTGGAAGACTTTCAACTTGGAGTAGAGAGCTATCAGAAGCAGTTAAACTTAGAACGTCCCCATACAACTCCACTCAGTAATTTCCATAAGAACAAGAAGGTTTACATGGGGACCACAACGCCGGAAGCAGGGATCTTTTATCCAAATGAGACTGGCGTCATGCAATATATGCGATTCTTCGAACTGCACAAATTCAGCGATGGAACGCTCAAGCATGTTCGAGATGATCTGACGGTTCTCAATGCCAACCTACCGCTTCCAGCAGTCAAGTACACCTGGACAACCCAGTGCAAAAAGGGAGCAACGTACGCGATCAGGAAGATTGAGGAACTTCTAAGGAAGCGCCGGTTGCTACGAAGTGTGGAACGATTCGTCGGTGGACGACCATATGGAGCTCACCATAGGTTCACGGAACGAGCCATTTAATTATGGTTCGTCTTATAACAGGTCAACTCCATATGTCTATAATTGTGAATATGTTAATTTTTGTATAATCAGCTTTTGTGGCTTGTTGTAGTGTAAAAGTATGATAATTTTTCAAGAATTTCTCTCGAGATTCTAAATCTTTCAAACATATCGTACTCAAGCACTACAACTTACCCTCATTAATTTGAGGGGGAGCATTAATATGTTCTTTGGCCAACATCTAATTTCATTTTATTACCCAAAGACCGGTTAATCCATTAATATCCAAAATATTGATGGTTAACATTTTGGAAAGGGGAGAAAATGGGATTAAGAAGACTTAATGGTACTTGGCTAAACAATGAAAAAGGCTTAAAAGATAAACCAACTTAACATGTGTAATGCACAAGTTAAGGTGGAGCGTTTTTTATGATCAAAAACACTTAAGGCACAAAAACTTTGATTACAAAATCACAAGTGCTTTAAGTGATTTTTCAAGGATTTTTCCATGGTGACAATACTTACCCAAAACACACTTAATTCACGACGAATGTGGTGACAAAAGGGTGGTAGGTATAGGTATTAGTCCAATGATTCATCATAACCGATGGAATCTTCCCAAGGACAATTCCCTAGATTGAATTAGAAGTCCTAGGAAAGATGGAGAATGATTGTGAATGTAGCTGAATGTCGACCAAGTACTTAAGCTAGCACTGGAACAATCACAACAAGGTGCTAGTGATGACGTATTGGTAAGCATTGAAGGGGTTGAAGAATGAAAAAGAATTGTAAAGATAAAGGGTGTAAAGAAAGAAGCCCTCCTTACAACTTTAGGCAGAAACCGGGTCAATACATATGCTATTGAGATCATTTGTTAATGATTCTCGATATTGAAGAAAGACATCATGGACCCAGTGATGCAATGCACAACCCTCTCCAGCTAACTCAAATATCTCTCAAAAGGTATTTGTTTTAATCACACGGAGATCAACACGTTATGTATTGGTTTATTCACTCCGAATAGACTGATATTGAATAGGTGGCACTTCTCTCCCGCCATCGCTCACTAAATCAAAACGCACTATCGAGTCTAGAGCCATGAGATCATCAAAAGTCTCATTAGGACAGTTTCCTTTTATTCCTTGCTTCTTCACACACTGTGAAAAGTAAGAGATCTTTATGAGTCCTACGCAGTATTCTTGTAATATTGCCAGAACATCCGAGTGATACGCAAGTATTACAATGAAGATGGAAATCCTGCTTGAGCCAACATCAAACCAGCTCATGGTAGGTGACACGTGCGGTTCTTTAAGAACCAATCTTGTGAAAACTGGAAAGAAACAGTAGTTTAATTCTTAATTAAACTTAAACTCGTTCCAGGCCTCTACGCATTATCGTATGATCTTGCCAGAACACTCAGAGTGACACTCTTTAGTGTTCACAGTGACGAGTGGAAATCCTTCTAGTGTTAACATCAAACAGCACTTGGTAGGTGACAAGCAAGATTCTATTTAAGTTTGCGACAACTGGAAAGCAACGATGGTGAATATCTTAATTGAAATTCACTTGTTCCAGGTTTCATGAATTTACGGCTTCAATCATAATGATTTTTTAATCCAAATGATTCACTCTTTATGTTCGCAGTCAGCTTTGGACGGTCGAATAAAGAGAACAGGTTTACCCGCGAAATCCTGTCAGGAAGTTACTTAACTGAAACTATCCGTCACGGGTACGATATCTAATATCGTCCAACGGTCTTCACCGACCGGAGGTAAAATGCTACCAAACTAGAATAAAATGTCAAAGCCATTTTATTCGTGTCTTATTATGTTGCTGCATTCGAAGACGGTGGCGTTGCGGTGTACCTGTTGAAGACGTCCTCACATGCTTATTCCTTCTGCATCAAATACTTCTGCAAATTCAAGAAAGTTTGACCTAAAAGTCTTCCGCTGTATCGACTCTGAAACTTTCAAGAATTCAACAAAGGATAAATGTGTGAGACATGAAGTCACGAAGAGGCGAACATCACAAGAAGATAAAGACTGCACGTGAAAGGCCAAAAGAACGTGTTCCAAGCAAAAGGCTGATATTATTCAACACATATTCACAAAAGGAAGAAAAAGAAAGAAAGAAAAGAGAAAGTGGACTACGAGCTCAAGAACAAGATCTAACATGCTAGATTAGGACTTTGTAAATTTGGAGTGACCTCCCTTTGGGGGAGATTGTTGGAAATACGTTTTTCGTATATAGAAAGTCTCGGTCACTCCAACAATATAGTTATAGGCTCGTAGTAGTGTTTAAGTTACTTTTATTAAATAGCCCGACCCATGAGCATGTTCATGGGCCGGAGGCCCAAGTCCATTAAGGACTTGGGTATATAAGCCTCTTTCCACCATGGAAAGAGGTATTGGTTGTTTCATTTCTCACTTTGATAATACATAGTTTCTTTCATTTCTCTCTCTAAGTTTCTTTCTCTAGAAAACATCAACCCTCTTGATTCATAAAGATTATCATTGTTCTACATTTTTATGCAGGCAAACTAGTACATGAATGCATGATGCAGTTTTATGAAAAAATTTATATGCGCGAGAGTGAACGCCTATGGTTAGTTCACTCAAAACAAAAGACATGGCGAGGGGACGCCAATGGGTCGGTCCCAAAGTTAAAAGTTTCCATAAAAGCACATGCGACTAAATAGGGTCAGTCCTGTACCAACCATTACTTAGTCATAAACCTGCGACAATGACATATATATGAATGCATGAAAACAATGAATGCATGAAAACCGACTGTCAGTTCTAGGAAGACCATAGTGACTACCCACTAATCACAGGTCGTGTTTTGAGAGCCTACAGGTCGAAGACTTGGCTTTGATACCATAAATTGTAACACCCCATTCTGGTAAATGGAATGTCACGCGTGATTATGGCGTGTCATCAAAGCATACAAGGATGTCTTAAACATGACATGACCATAAAGGAAATATCGGAAACAAACATCGGTACCCCAAAGTATAAGCTCATCACACATAAATATAAGTACTGTAAAGGAAAAGGACTAAACAATGTCCATGGAAACAAGTAGCAAAATGTATGATGATAAGCATAAAGTAATGAAGGCTAGAAAGCTTCCAATCCATATGCACATACGCTTAGAGTCTACGAGCGTCCCTAAGTACCTGCCGTTTTGGGAACATGAAAGGAAAATGGCTGAGCATAACGCTTAGTGCACGGATATACAAGCATAGAATGAATAACATAAGCATATACAACATATAGCAACGGAATTGATTAAGTCCTGGAAAACCTGGTATAACTTAGTAAAACTGGTTTTATAGTTTGAAAAGCCTTATGTTTATCTTATAAAAACTGTTTAACATGTTAACCATTAAGCCAATATAGGTCATGAAATATCAACGTGCATGAATACTTGGAGGGGTGACCTCGTCATGCAATTAGAGGAGTTGCCTCTAACTAATATAAGTTTGGGTAGGAGGGATCAGCTCCATGTAAAGGATGCAAGGCACACACCACATTCACCTGAACAATCTGTTAAAAACATGTAACCTAGGATGCACCCATACACCCCACATGATAACATAATAATATGGCCAAAAGCTGAAAGGGATGCCACGAGCTATCACTCCGCCGTGGTGAAGTCATAACACGGGTGCCTCTAGTGGTTATGGTTATGGTACCTCCATAACTAGGTGAAACTATTCATGCATGTATATGGCTCAGGCATTTAATTAAACATAAGCAAATCAAAACATATAAAACATATACTGGGAAAACAGTTGGCTGCATACGGGGAATCCTAATAAGGAAAGAATGTCCATACTGAAAGGACGGAGAATCCGTACCTTATGTCTAGTGAACGAAGAAGACGAACGGAAGAGAGTCCTACTTCGATCTCACTAATGCTACATAAATAGTGTACGTGTATAAGTATTCTGATTACTGAGTACGTAACTGATTTTATATCATGTCCTAGCTTGTTTTATATGTTCATGTCGTGTTTTACTGATTTTAACGTTATACTGTGTTATCATGTATTATGTATATTCTGTTTAAGTATTACTTGTATTCCTTGTATTATTATACTTGTTGTGTAATAATAAGTAACTTTCTAAAAATAGCAGGTTTTTTAAAATAGAAAGTTTTTAAAAATAGAAAGTTTTCAAAAATAGATTAACTGCTTAAAATAGATAAGTTTCTAAAAATAGTAAGTTTTCCTGAAATAGAAAGTTTCTATAATTAGAAATAAGCTGGATTATTAAGCTAATACGATAAGCTTAAGTTTTACTAATTAAATATACTAAGTCATGTGATTAATGGTATAGTTTATTAATTATAACATGTTAATTAAATAAACTATATGTTATACGATTCAATTAAATATAATCATGATTTAATTAAATTAAAGTGTATATAATACTTAGGTTAAAACATGTATTAATATTTATATTAATATAACCTAAGTCATGGAAATTAATTAATTATATGTCATGTTTTAATAATTAATTAATTACTATAGTCTAATTTACATAAATAAATACTTAGGTTAAAATCATGTATTATTAATTAATAATAATAAACCTAAGTCCATGTTTTAATTAAATTAATTATATGACATATTAAATTAATTTAATTAACTTGTAAATAAATAAACTTGTTAAACAATTAAACTTGTAAAAATAATAAACCAAACCCATGTATTATTTTTATTAAATATGTCGTGAACCGGACCCGTGAACCCATGAACCGGTCGAACCAAAACCCACCAAAACAGTGGCAAACCGGCCTAAGTCGGTTGCCCCTGCTTGCGGTTAGGCTGCCGCCGGCTGTGCGCCGGTGGTCTTGCTCTTCTCGGCCTAGCCGCTGACCACACCGAAGTTCCCACTGGCAGTAGCCAGTGGTCCCCCTGCTGCCTGCGGTTCCCCCTGCTTACCATAATTAGCCACCGGCTTTAGCCGGTGGTTGGGGATGTGGCTGCCGAGACCAACCGAACCACAAGGACACCCCTGACGCGAGTCGGGGTGCCTTGCCCTTGCTGTCGACCGAACACCAACACCACCGAGACCTTTATCTCGTGTGGTGATGCGAACCAAACGACGCCCAGGGTTGTGAGACTCTCGGTTTGTGTGGCGACCGAACACCAAACCCGAAAACACCCTTGTATTATTTACCCACCATGGTTTTACTTGTTTTAATTCTTGTGTTTTTAAACCCCATGATCGGGCCAACAAGAAACAAAGCCATGACTCAAAAAAGGGAAGATGAACTTGAAATATTTAAAACAAGCTCAGGATAAAAAATGTCTTATAAATGAAATCAGCTACGAGGCACAATATGTTAAAAGTTCTAAACAACTTTGAAAAATATTGAACTTTTTATGTGTTTTCTTTATTGAAGTATTAAATGTAAAGCTATTTGATTGAAAGTCTAATATAACTTGCCAACAAAACAGTTCTTTAAGCTATTTTTATTGCGTGTTTTATAGTTGAGGTGCCATCAATCCTGGATAAGTCCAAGGATTCACTGCATATGGGCTATGTTCATTGTTGTCATTTAAAGACCATTAAACTTAAATTTTTACAATATCCATGATGTTACAGGAACACAGTGATAGAGTCAAAGCAAGATCAATTTATGGGTGATTTTCAGTTAAATATGAAAGGATACCAGCTAGCACACCTCGATCTCACTCTCCTCACAACTAACACAACTCACTGATATGCAAGTTATATATTAAAAGTGGGGAAAGAATACTAATAATGTGCTGCATATATTCAACAAAACAAAGGCTTTATATAGCCATACACAACCTACAAAATAGTAACAGAAATTACCAACGTGGGCACATAAGACTTCCCCTAAAGAACAGGACACAAGTATCACCACTTTCCTAGTACACTACCTTAATATCAGGTCCAACATAGAATACCAATTCAAACTAATAGAATACTTATCAAACTAACCATGCTTATGTGAACCAAACCGATTAAATCCAACAATCACCCCCTTAATCGGTTATTCATGGCACCCCGATCACGTCCTGAACACCTTCTTTCGAAACATCTTGTTTCTCGACTTTTTCAAGACACATTTGAATCCATCTCGGCAATGTAACTTCCAACACCACACTAACTGTGTTGTAGTCTTCCATTTCCACAAGAGCCACTTCTGATACTTCTTCCTTGCTCCTGCTACGCGCCACTCTTTTGTACTTGCTTTCTTTCTCGTTCTTGTTTTCTCTTGAAAGAAAACTTTGTTCAGTCTTTCTGTGAATCTTCGGTCTTTCGGTCTTTGGCCTTTTGGCCTTCGGTCTTCCTTTCTTTCTCGGTCTCACACTTTGTTATTCAAGTCACGGCACCTGACTTTCTTTCTCTTTCTCAAGGCACCAGACTTTACTTTCTTCTTTCTTTACGGCATCGAACTTTCTACGACACCCGACTTTCTTTCTTTCTGCCATTCTTTCCTTCTTTCCTTCTTTCTTTCTTTCTTTCTTTCTTTCTTTCTTTCTTTCTTTCTGTCTTTCTGTCTTGCTTGCTGGCTTGCTAGCTTGCTTGTTGCAGACGTGCAACATTCTTTCTTTCTTGCTGCAACTTTCCTCTTTCTTGCTCTTGCTTTCTTTCTTTTTCTGCCTGATTACATGGGTTGAAACCAAACCCTCTTTCTTCTGCCCTGCAGCGTAGGGCTGCACCCTTCTCTTAAACCGACTCTCAAACCTGCCCTTTGATCGAACTCGCTCTGATACCAAATGAAAGGATACCAGCTAGCACACCTCGATCTCACTCTCCTCACAACTAACACAACTCACTGATATGCAAGTTATATATTAAAAGTGGGGAAAGAATACTAATAATGTGCTGCATATATTCAACAAAACAAAGGCTTTATATAGCCATACACAACCTACAAAATAGTAACAGAAATTACCAACGTGGGCACATAAGACTTCCCCTAAAGAACAGGACACAAGTATCACGGTTATGGGCCCACCACGCTTCCGCTGCGCACCTCGATCTCACTCTCCTCACAACTAACACAACTCACTGATATGCAAGTTATATATTAAAAGTGGGGAAAGAATACTAATAATGTGCTGCATATATTCAACAAAACAAAGGCTTTATATAGCCATACACAACCTACAAAATAGTAACAGAAATTACCAACGTGGGCACATAAGACTTCCCCTAAAGAACAGGACACAAGTATCACCACTTTCCTAGTACACTACCTTAATATCAGGTCCAACATAGAATACCAATTCAAACTAATAATGTGCTGCATATATTCAACAAAACAAAGGCTTTATATAGCCATACACAACCTACAAAATAGTAACAGAAATTACCAACGTGGGCACATAAGACTTCCCCTAAAGAACAGGACACAAGTATCACCACTTTCCTAGTACACTACCTTAATATCAGGTCCAACATAGAATACCAATTCAAACTAATAGAATACTTATCAAACTAACCATGCTTATGTGAACCAAACCGATTAAATCCAACAAAATAATGTGTGGCCTGAACCTAAAATGTGGATACATCTGATTTCGTAGCCCATAAGCACACACCTTCCATTAAAATTTTGATCCGAGTTTTATCGACCAATATTTTATCTATGTTTAATAGAAATGAGTTGCATTTTTGGCCATTTATTAGTGGTTATAAGTGGATTGGAAACAGTTCAAAGTGTGATTGTTTTTTATTAGCGGTTATAAGGGGGTTGGCAATGAGTGATTACGGCTGCATGAATTACCAGGTTTTCCAAAAACAAAATGCTATTGTATTATCTTACATGGCACGCAAGAATGGCTTAACAGGTTGCTTAATGTGTATTATAGGTTTTTGCATTTCTACTTCTTTATAAAGGTTATGACCCAGATTTTGGAAAGATTTGACGAAGTGTGACCAATATATGTAGACTTTTGGTGTCATGTCATGGCACAGGTTAGAAAAGTGATGATTATAAAATAAACTGGACACAATATGGTTACGTTTTTATGCAATTAGCCCTTTCAAACAAACATATCTTATAGTGTTACTGGATTTGCCCACTAACATGGACATTATCAAGGTTAGAGAAACTCACAGAGTTTTACCTTTATAGTAGATGGAATAACCAAAATCATGTGATATAATATAATAACAGTTGCATGACGTTATGATATTCTTTTATGTGTATCTAATATGTTTCAAACATATATCTACTGAACCAGTTGTTAATCTTTTTGGTGATTGATAGTTACCAAAAAACTGGAATGGGCCTCTGGTGTATTCGAGTTGTAGAAGTTTGCTAATGGAATAGAGGGAAAACTATTTATTTATGATTATCACTTATTAATACACACGTTATACCTTATACGATAAAATACTCAAAAATGGATATTTTGACGTCTTGCCATAAGATTAATACATTCTACTTTGCTGTATAATGTAGGTATTCGTTTTCATTAAAGTTAGCAGGAATGATATATAAAAATAAGCCACTTTGGACTATGTGTGCAATATGTAAACTGGTCTTAGTCTAACAGGTCAAAGCTAAAAATTTAACGTCAAATATTTTTACAAACAATATGTTGTTCTGGATAGGCTTATCCGAGGTGCCTAATAAGGAGGGGTGGGGATTAGTTGGGTTCAATTCGGGTTGATGCTAAAAATAATATACCTGAATTTAAATCTAATTCGATTTTAACTCGGGTTAGTCGGGTTTGGATATACTTGAGGCGAGTTTATTTAAGTTCAGGTCAACTCGCAATATGGCTAAAATATAAAAAAGAAATTGTTCTTTTTACAGAGAAATTATATATAATTTATTTAAAAATAGACTTTATTTACATAGGTCAAGTTTGAAGACAAAATGCATGAAACTCTATTATTTGGATTGTTATAAAGCTAAACGCTTATCAAATAATTCATGTTTTTATGATATTTTTCAAATATTTTGTAATCAAATTTAAATTATTGTTCAAACTTTCTTTTTAATTACGTTTACGTTCAATTTTTAAATGTTCACGGAATGTGCATTTTGTGTTCACTTCATTGGGACTCACATACGTCATGGTTGCAGACCGGAATGCATAGAAGGCTATTTTTAGGATTGTTAAAAAGTTAAACGTTTATCGAATACTTCATGTTCTTTAAATTGTTGTATTCATGTATTACGAGAACCCGTTTCATTTTTTTAAATATAAACATTCGTTAATTTTTTATTACAAAAATCACACTTTAAAGTAGTGCCGACGTTAAACGTGTGTTTAAGCTAGTAAAGACATATATTGAAAAACAAGAGTAAAGAAAACATCCAGTTCTGCGCTAATATTTATATACAAATTACTACTTCAGCTATGCACTTAGGGATGGTAACGGGTCGGGTTTGGGCCGGGTTTTAGAGAACCCGTACCCGCACCCGTTTATAATATCCAAACCCGCATCCGCCCCAATATCTGACGGGTACCCGGTTAATATTACCCATCGAATTTTTGGATTTTACCCGCAGGTATCGGGTATCCACTATTATATTTTGTTGGACATAATTGTGCGTATAAAAGTAAGAAAACCCAATTAAAAACAATCAAAATACTCTAAGATATTTTTTAATAATTTTAGAAGATAAAAAATACTAATCGAATATCATATCATGCGATTTAATGGATCGAATAAATCATTACTTTTATTTTAAAATAAACAAGATCGCAAACATCTTAATGCATACAAAATGTAAGTAATATGAGCATTTTGATTGTTTAACAATCTCCGTATACTATTTCGCACAAGTTTAAAACTTGTATAAAATAGCCATAAAAAAGGGTACTAATTTTGGTAAACGGGTATATATACGGGTAAATGAGGCGGGTATTACTAGAACCCGAACCCGTACCCGCGAAAAATAGAACATCACAACCCGAATCCGCATCCAAACCCGCCAACCTGACTCTGAACCCGACCCAATCGATTCGGATTTCGATTTTCCTCATCGATTTCGGATGCTTTTGCCATCCCTATATGCACTTATCCACATACGTCAACTCACTATGCATATATATATTTAAAAAAATAATGCATATTGTATCTCGAATATAGTTATTTAATGGATTATAGGTAGATGTTAAATAAGTATTAAATATTTATAGGCAGAAGACGTATCAGCTGCAAATCAGAGATAAAATAAAAACTAAAACTATCGTGTGTTGATAACATGTTGTGAACAAGAATGAGAGAATACATGTATTTTTCAATTGATCAAATATTAGTGGTTAGTAGATCGAGTCGTGCAATGACATCCAAACGGTAGAATGTCTTTTTTGAACTCTCGCCTAGTTATGTTAAACTCCTTATCCAATTCGTCTGAGATGGCCCTTGACAGGTTTTGAAACCCAAAACCTCTATAAACCTCCTCTAGGAAACCATTTAGTAAAGCTTTGGTGGCCACTGAGTTAGAACTGAGCTAACTCCGTTGATTAAAAACTGTTTCACTACATAGGTGTGGTACGTAGGTTGTCTCCCTGTATGTTTACCTTTTACATTGACATATAATATGGGGTCAATTCTTGTATGACATGCTAAAGGTTTGGATTCAAAAATCATATCTGGTAGTTTGATATTATTGGGATGGTTTTAGTTGGTAATATTCTCATGTTGTGCTTATGTGCTATAGAGAGCTCTATACTCTATTTAAGTGAAATGGCTGGAACAACTGATCCTGGGTGCCTTTCGGCACCAGCCATTGTATCCAATAGAAACATCTACAGCTGATTGCACAGCAGACGAATATTTTCATATGTGTTGGTAAGCAGATTTATGAAAAAGATCAATACACTCTGGTTTGCAACCTATAAGCTGCAAATAACATTACAGTATCTAGAAATAGTAGAGTGGTTGCAGATAAATACACCGAGCCTCTTGGGAGGACATTAGTTGCTTTACCACTAGGCCACTTCGGCCGTGGTTTGCATTAGTTGCCTTACCACCAGGCCACTTTGGTGGTGGTTTGCAGACAAATGCAAGTGACAAAAACAAATGAACTTACAAGCTCATCCACTAAATATTTATGGAGGTAAGCAAATATTAACAAACACAAAAAGTAAATGGCAAATCCAGGCAAAATATTAAGAAACAAATAGCAATGCTTTAAGGTTGGTAACAACACGCCAGTTTAATAATGCCTTTCAGCAAACAAATGAGCCATGTTCCAAGACATACTAATAATAGAACTTGTCTTTACCAATTTTAATGAACGACTTTTTTATAATGTTCTTAAGAAGCATCAGCAATCTTGAAATCAATCACTTTTCCCTAACTGGGATCCAATTTCCTGTAGATAATGTTCAGCATCCAGAGCGGCCATGCACCCTTCATAAAACCAGACAAATATATATAAGCCATGTATAAGTTGCATAAATATCAAATTTAAGCTACACACATTCATACTTGATATCAAATGATAGATTGAAGATTTCACACAACTTTATTGCAATAGCCCTTTTACTCAGATCATTGGTTAGCATTTAGTACTATAAAGCTTATATGCCTTATGATGAAGTATTTAGTGAAAAATGTCACTGGTCAATTTGCAACTTGAGGGCTGATGTAAACTGTCACTGTACCAATTTTAGGATGCTAGGTCTTATAGTACCATGTACATTTGCAAGGATCTGTTAATAAGCTGCAATTTTTAGGAACACAAAACACATGGGCTTGCTCAGATCATATCTCAAAAAATCGGTCAGTTAGCTCCTCTCTAGCTTCTATCATTCCTTCCTAATTTTCCAACTTAATTTAAATGCTACTTTGATTGTCCTAACCCAAACATTCTGGAAACCAATCCAAACTATAGTTCGAAATAATAAGTCGCGTCGCATGTGATAACTAAGAGATAAAATAGTATATAAAAGACGAGGAAAATAAAATTGAAATATTACCGTTTCACAATAAGAAACTAGTATGCTAACTAATATATACACTTTCACATGGTCACATCCGACGGGGACCAAAATGAGCAAACTTGATAGATTCCTGGTCAGATGGTATGTTTTCTCTGTTTCCCTCGCTTACGGGCATATGTCTTGATAGGCATTTATCTGATCACAGGCCCATACTTCTTCGGGAAGTAATTACTGACTTTGGCCCAATACCATTTCGGTTTTATCATTCCTGGACCAATCTTAATGGGTTTGATGATATGATTCATGGAGCTTGGAATTCCTTTGATCACTCTGACATTAATGGCATGATCCGTTTCAAGAAGAAACTTCAAGATTTAAAGTCGATCATTCGATGTTGGGTGAAGGAAAAGAAGTCGGTAATCATGGCTCCAAAGGATGATATTATTAAAGAATTGATTCTCCTTGATAAAGATGTGGATTCCGGTCTATGTTCCGCCGATAGTGCCCGTCGTAGAGTTGAGTTAAAACGTAAGCTCTTTGATATTAATGATATGGAATCTAAAGACTACTTCCAGAAATCCAAAGTTCGGTGGGCTATCGAAGGTGATGAAAACTCTAAATTCTTTCACGGTATCGTTAATAAGAAAAGGTCCCAACTCGCTATTCGTGGTATATTTGTGAATGGGTGTTGGATTACGGATCCTGGTCAGATTAAAAGAGCTTTTTTCAACCACTTTGCGTCGCGTTTTGAAGAACCTTATCCATTCAGATTCAAAGTTAACTTTCAATTTCCAAAGACGTTGGAGTCGGGTCAGCTTATTGATTTGGATCGGTTAGTTTCTCGTGATGAAATTAAATTGGTTGTTTGGAGTTGTGGTGACGACAAATCACCGGGTCCTGACGGTTACTCCTTTAAATTCATTAAGCGTTACTGGGATTTGATTGGTTCGGACCTTTGTACGGCTGTTGAATATTTTTTTGTGCATAGTTCCTTCCCTAGAGGATGTAATGCTTCATTCATCGCTCTAATCCCGAAAGTCTTGGATGCAAAACTTTTGAATGATTTCCGTCCTATAAGCCTAATTGGGTGTATTTATAAAGTGGTTACGAAGGTGCTTGCTAACAGATTAAAGACGGTTATCTCTGAGCTCGTTTCTAATACCCAGTCGGCTTTTGTAGCTGGGAGGCAAATCCTCGATGGTCCGTTCATTCTGGAAGAACTTATTCAATGGTGTAAAAGGAGTCATAAAAAAGCAATGTTTTTTAAGGTAGATTTTGCGAAGGCATATGACTCTATTAGATGGGATTATTTATTAGACGTTCTTGTGTCTTTTGGGTTTAGCTCCGTCTGGTGCAGTTGGATCCGTGGTATTCTTCAATCCGGCACGGCTTCTGTCCTTGTCAATGGGAGTCCAACCGACGAATTCACCTTCTATCGTGGTCTTAAACAGGGAGACCCCCTTGCTCCATATTTGTTCATTTTAGTCATGGAGTCTTTACATTTGTCTTTTCGACGTGTGATTGACAGTGGCAGGTTCACAGATATCCAGTTATCAGGTTCGGTTTCCATCTCTCACTTATTTTACGCAGACGATGCGATGTTCATTGGTGAGTGGTCCAACAAGAATCTGGAAGTCATCCTGAATGTTCTTAAGTGTTTTTTCATTGCATCCGGATTGCGTATTAATTTACATAAATGTCAGCTAATGGGTGTTGGGGTTCCGAGTCTGGAGGTTGAGAGTGCAGCTTTATCTATAGGCTGCTCGGTTATGCAGCATAAATTTAATTACCTTGGTGTGACTGTCGGGGATCGGGTTACAAGACATAAGGCGTGGGATAATATTTTGTCAAAACTTGGATCTCGCCTCTCCAAATGGAAGTTGAAAACTCTGTCCATAGGTGGTCGGTTGACTCTTCTGAAGTCTGTTCTTGGAGCATCTCCTATTTATACAATGTCTGTCTTTAAAGTTCCTCGAGGTGTTTTAAATAAGATGGAGGCTATTCGTAGTAGGTTTTTTAATGGCATAGGGCATCATGATTCCAAAATCAGCTGGGTCGCTTGGAATAAAATTCTTGCTTCTAAAAAGAACGGGGGCTTAGGTGTGTCGAGTTTTTTTGCCCTTAACCGAGCGCTCCTTCTTAAATGGATTTGGCGTTTTGTATCTAATGATGGAACTCTTTGGAACCGGGTTATTCGTGCTATTTATGGCTCTAGACTTGAAGATCAGCCAACCTATAATTCATCAGTTTGGTGCACTATTGTGAAGGAACTTCAGTTGCTGAAAGATTCAGGTTGTGATTTTTGGTCTCATTGTCGTATTCGTTTAGGTAATGGAATGGATACTAGCTTTTGGCACGACAAGTGGGTAGTGGACCTGCCTCTTTGCGAAAAATTTCCACGATTGTTTGCTTTGGAGTTGGTTAAAGATGCTACGGTGGCCATGAAGCTCACCTCTTCTATGGTTACGTCGTTTCGTCGTGATCCGCGAGGTGGTGTTGAGCAACAGCAGTTGACGGAGCTTCTGTCTTTGGTAGGCTCTACTAGTTCATCTTCCACCAAGGATCGTTGGTATTGTGATTTGTCTAGTGATGGCATTTTTCGAGTTAAAGAGTTTCGTAATCTTATAGATGACAAGTTCCTTCCTTCACATCACGAGGCTACTAAATGGGCGAAGTGTGTCCCTATTAAGGTTAATGTTTTCATGTGGCGTGCAAGACGTAACGGATTGCCGACAAGACTCAACCTGGTAAGCCGTGGGATTGCTACTGAAACATCCACTTGTCCGATCTGCAACAATCATGATGAGGACATCCTTCATGTCTGTTTTCGATGCGAGATGGCGCAAGGTGTTCTTGATCGAGTGTGTCATTGGTGGGGGCTGGATAGACATAACTGGGGGTCGTTTGCGGATTGGCAACTTTGGCTATCGGCCATAAGGATGTCGTCTAAATCTAAAGATCTTATGGAAGGTGTTTTTTCGGTTGCTTGGTGGTATATATGGAACTTCAGGAATCGGTGTGTGTTTGATGAGCAACGCCCGAAACGATCTACGATCTTTGATGATATTGTGTTGTGTGCTTTTAATTGGTGTCATAGTCGCTGTAATAGGAATTTCTCTTGGGTCGATTGGCTTAAAAACCCTCATCTTATTTCCATGTAATTTTTGTTTCTAGCACCTTGCTAGTTCTAATAAATTTGCCGTTCAAAAAAAAACTAATATATCAATCATTTCGAGAACCATACAAGCACAGTATACTGTCAATTATACATCATGCCTGATCATACTTTAGTACTTTTAAATCATGCAAACCCGTTTTCTAGAATCATATCTGCATCTAGAATGTAGGGGGTGAGAAGCTTCACGTGGAATCATACACGAAATTATCTTTTAAATCATTCATGCACCCTGTCTGTAATAATTCTTTAATCCCTTCCTTTTCTTCTTTCTTAAACCATGTCTGGAAACTTCATTGCTATTATTGAAAGCTTTAACCTTTTATGTGTAAATTACATGGGCAAGATATTCCGTTGCCGTTATTGGTAAATACAAAATATAAAGGTCTCAGAACTCTCACCCAGGTTCTTGTGGATCCTACCCCTATTCATACAGCAACTTTCCAAACATTTGCAGAGCTTGTACTTCCATATGGTCTATTTACAATTGAAGACTTAAACTCTAGAGCAATTAACTTCACATATCTGTAAAACCTTCAAGATGCCAAATGCCAATACTCTTCCTGAGCCTTTTACTAATGAATGAGTTGATTCACTTATATATCTTAACTAATGGGTCAAGTCAGTGAGATCAAATATATTGAACCAATCAAAAAGTTGAAAGTCCCCCAGAGTGTTTGTAATGCATAAAACATTCCAAATTAGTGTTAAAATTATACAGATCTTTTAATTATCTTAGACACACTAATTACCCAAGATATGATACAAATATCTATAGTGTTCCGGCACCTTACCCAAGATATGATACAAATATCTATAGTGTTCCGGCACCAAACCCAGGTCATACCTACCGTGACAAATAAATACTCATTTTGTCTAATAAACCTTAGAAGATAAATCTAAAACCTAACAAAAACAAAGCTGAATACATCTAGCAGTTCACTAACAAGCCTTAGAAAATAGCTTCCATCAGGAGTTTTACCATGATCATATGCTTGCCAACTCAAACTCCCCCAAGTAACGTCTAGGAAATCCTATTCAATGTAACATATACGGATATACACGTAAACCTATGATACATCCTGGCAGTTTATTATTAGTAATATTAAAACTGCCAGGATGTATCAACCTAATAGGCATATACATATGTATGACATGGCATGATGCAGGGCGTGTTCGATTTAGCCGCCGGTTCTTCGATAAACATGTGAAGTCATGTGTTCACTAGTTCTAATAGATTGAAGGGTTCGTAGTTTATATTTTTCATATTAAGTTTTTCGATTTGTTTCCTTATTTCTAGTTGATCCTTGTCTTTCTCTCCAAGACAATATCCGGCTATAAATATACCTATTAGGTTTAGGTTTAAACGATTATGAGTTTATATAAAAAACAAGAGTTGTTTCTCTTGAAGTCCCGGTTGGGCACTCTTTTGAGGCTTTATCGAATTCCTTTGTTCGTTGTTCTTGTGTGGTTTATTGCATTCACAACGGTCCCGCCATCATTTGGTATCCAGAGCCTAGGTTGGAGAAGAAATCACACAACTTATTGAAGCCTTATCGCGAGAAACAACTTTTTTTGTTTCCGTTCGTCTGCACAGCCGTGAGAAAATTGACGGCACGCGTTCGTTCACAGTTGGATCTCTATGATTTTTGGGCACGAGGTTCAAGACACATATCCATGATCCCACACTGTTCGGATTTGCAATTGGAGCTTTCTACAAGGAGATAAGTGGCTGTTTTTTCTGCAGAATTGTTTTTGATATCTTTGGCTATACTTACCCCACGAATGTGTGGACGTGGAACACATTTGGTTACGTGACTCGTAGATTCGCCGGACGAGGCAACGATGCAACTGACTAACAAGGACCACGTGTTGTAGAGAATGAAGACATTCTTAAACAAGTGAATGAACTTCAAGACTGATACGAACATATCCCATACTAGGCTCGTAATCGGTGGTTCATAAGTCCCAAGTGTAGAACTCACTCAAAAAGCTAACTTGTTTGAGGAGGGGACATCTAGACATTATAAACCATCAACCATTCCCATAATTGGCCGATGTGGGATCATAACACTACCACACCTTTTGTAGAACCAACGTCCTCGTTGGTCACGGCTATGTTGGTCACAGTTGGCACCCCTTTGAGTCCAAGCCCCCACTCAGGCCACCACTCCGAGCTCGTTGGTCACGGGTGGCACCCCCTTTGGGTCCAAGCCACCACTCCATAGGCCACCACTCCGAGTGTTTGGAACCTCGGAAAGTAGGGCTAGCTCTGACACTAATTGATACGAACCGGATCGATAGAAGAGATAAAAAGATAGATAAAAAGATAGAAGAGATAAAAAGATAGATGATTTATGTTGATGGGATAAACCGACCGCCCAATGGTTTATATTAGTGAGATAAACCGACTCCCCAATCGATAACCAAATCAATTACTTTAATTCATATTCAAGATAATAAACATTACAGCACTTATCCCCCTATATAGTAATCCTATTCTAATAGAACAAGTCGAATCCTAATTTTTTCCTAAATAAAACATATATCTAGTAAATAAATAATACTATATTAATACTTATTTAACAATAATTCCATAACTAACAATTCGTATCATTACTCCGCCCCTCAAAAACACCTTGTCCTCAAAGTGTGGCTCCAAAATCTAGCCTCACGTGATTCTGGGATCCCATGTTCTTCGTTGTATCCCTTTGCGTGCTTCAAGAGCAAGCAGTAAGCTTGATATATGTTCTTGTAGTCTTGATATATGTTCTTGAGCTCTCTTACGAAGACTTGTAATTGTTCATGTGAATCCAATCTTTCAAATCCATTACCAAGCGAGGTAAACCACAAACTTTTTCCAAAACAACTTTACCTTCCCCATCCTGTTAGGACTCCGTTGATTGAATTGGACCTTCAATGAGTGAACTTGTCCTTCATGGCTAATCTCCTCCTTTTCTACCGCTTGCCGCTTTTATCGATCTGTGAAACTTTTCAGTTGCCACAAATATATCTTGACGTGCCTGTATAAACTCCTACTTCATCTTTAACTGTCACCGAGTTAAGCTTTTCTCTAGTTTAGAATGGAACTCAGAGTGAAACCGTTCCAACATCTCTACAACTTCAATTAAGTGGTCTTCACATATCATCTCGAGATTTAAAGATTACTTCCTGATGAACAGTAGCCGATAAACAGTAACTTTGAAGTTTTTATTTATTTTTTTATTTATTTTTTTTTTTGCAAACCCTAGAATCGAAACAGCTCTGATACCAATTGATACGAACCTATCCCATACTAGGCTCGTAATCGGTTCATAAGTCCCAAGTGTAGAACTACTCAAAAAGCTAGCTTGCTTGAGGAGGGGACACCTGGACATTATAAACCATCAACCATTCTCATACTTGGGCCGATGTGGGATCATAACAAAGACGGATTCCAAAATCAAACTAACCATAAAGTCGTCGGATGAGGCAACGGTCACATGATGAGGATATGATGAGGATGATGTCACATCACCCGGATGATCTTATCGAATGGTTAACATGATGAAACGTGATTCTCCAAAGAGAAGTCGTGTTAAGGAACACACGGGAGTTAGAAAGTTTTAGAGTTCGAGACTTGGAAAGACAAAACTCGAGGACGAGTCTTTTCGGAGAGGGGGAGAATGATGCAGGGCGTGTTTGATCTCCAACTCCTCTAGCTTAGCCGTCGGTTCTTCGGTAAACATGTGAAGTCATGTGTTCACTAGTTCTAAGAGATTAAAGGGTTCGTAGTGTATCTTTTTCATATTATGTTTTTCGATTTGTTTCCTTATTTCTAGTTGATGCTTGTCTTTCTCTGCGAGACAGACAATATCAGGCTATAAATATAGCTATAAATATACCTATTAGATTTAGGTTTAAAAAGATTACGAGTTCATAGAAAAAAACAAGAGTTGCTTTCTCTTGCGGTTGGGCACCCTTTTGAGGGTTTATCGAATTCCTTTGTTTGTTGTTCTTGTGTGGTTTCTTGCACTCACAACGGTCCCGCCATCATTTGGTACCAAGAGCCTAGGTTGGAGAAGAAATCATAGAGCTTATTGAAGCCTTATCGCGAGAATAAATTTTTTTGTTTCCATTCGTCATTTTCTGCACAGCCGTGAGATGACGTCATGCGTTCGCTCACCGTTGGATCTCTATGATTTTTTGTCACGATGTTCAAGACACATAGATCTATGATCCCACCGTTCGGATTTGAGATTGGAGCTTTCTACATGGAGATACACCTGTCTTGAAGTGTTTGTTTTTTCTGCAGAATTGTTTTTGATATCTTTGGCTATACTTGCCCCACGAATGTGTGTGGACGTGGAACACATTTGGTTACGTGACTCGTAGATTTGTCGGACGAGGCAACGATGCAACTAACCAACAAGGACCACGTGTTGTATAGAATGAAGACCTCCTTAAACAAGTGAAGGAACTTCAAGACGGATTCCAAAATCAAGCTAAATGTAGAGTCGCCGGATGAGGCAATGGTCACGTGAGTGAGGATGATGTCACATCACCCGGATGATCTTATCGAATGGTTAATATGATGAAACGTGATTCTCCATAGAGAAGCCGTGTTAAAGAACGGTCCTCCAAAACAGCTAATAAAACGGCACCACTCCTATGTTCATTGCTTCAACTTGCAAGCAAAACTCCTTCCCGAGCATTTAAACAGAGCATTTAAACAGCTACACAAGTAAACATATATATACACTGAAAGATATCGAGACAACTATATTGTATCTATTAGTAGGAAAGTTGTTAGGGGGGTTATAAAGTTTTAGAGTTCGAAGATTTGGAAAAACAAGACTCGAGGACGAGTCTTTTCCAAGAGGAGGAGAATGATGTAGCCGCTGGTTCTTCGGTAAACATGTGAAGTCATGTGTTCAATAGATAGAAGGGTTCGTAGTCTATGTTTATATTATGTTTTTCGATTTGTTTCCTTATTTCTAGTTTTATTTCTAGTTGATCCTTGTCTTTCTCTCCAAGACAATACACATTATGAGTTTATAGAAAACAACACTTGTTTTCTCTTGTTCAGTGTATTAGTGGTTTCTTGCATTCACAGCGGTCCCACCATGATGGTGGATGTATAAATTAGTTGAAGTGATAACCGATGAGCATCAATTTATAAGCAAGAAAGCAACCATTATCAACAGATAGCAGAAAGTGCAAACTAGATACTCAAATAAGTCAGACAATTCGATCACATACCAGAACCCGCGGCAGTAATAGCTTGCCGATACTTCTTATCCTGAACATCACCAGCAGCAAAAACACCCTTGACACTTGTAACCGTACTCCCCGGTTTAGTCACAACATACCCATCCGAATCAAGCTCCAACTGCCCATCCAAAAACTTAGTTGCAGGCTCATGCCCAATCGCAAAAAACAACCCATTCACCTTCAAATCCGAAACCTCACCAGTGACAACATTCTTAACCTTTAAACCACCCAAAGTCCGCTCCCCATATGCTTCCACAACAGCCGAATTCCAAATGACCTCAATCTTCTCATTATTCATCGCGCGCTGCTGCATAATCTTACTCGCCCTGAATTCCCCCCTCCTATGAATAATATAAACTTTAGACCCATACTTGGTCAAAAAATTAGCTTCCTCCATAGCAGAATCACCCCCACCAATAACCGCCAACGGCTTTCCTCTGAAAATAGGGGCGGCACCGTCACAAACAGCACACGCGGATATCCCCTTATTCCAAAACCCCAATTTCCCATCAGCGCCATCCCCAGACCCAGGAAAACTCAACCTTCTGGCAACAGCCCCAGTAGCAACCACAACAGCATCACATAAAACAGTTTTCGAGTCCGTAAAAACCTTAAACGGAGTAGACTTAAAATCAACCTTGTTAACAGTCTCCGAAAATATCTCAGTTCCAAATCTAACAGACTGACTCTTACATTTCTCCATCAACTCAAACCCTAGAATCCCTTCCGGAAAACCCGGGAAATTTTCCACATCAGTTGTGGTGGTCAACTGGCCGCCGGCGGCTATGTCATTAGCCATCCATCCTTCGAAGAGGATAGGTTTGATTTCAGCTCTGGCGGCGTAGATGGCGGCGGTGTGGGCGGCTGGACCGCTGCCGATTATGCAGAGACGGGTTTTGAGGGTTTGGAGATCGTCCATTTTAGCGGCGGCGGAGGTGAAAGATGAGGGCTTTGTGGTGGCGGCTGAGGTGGCGGCGGCTGTTGAAGAGATGGCGGCTACTGTGATGAGGTTTCTGGCTTTGTAAATAAGGTTTTTGAGTTTAGGGAGACAGTTTTTCATTTAAGGTTGTTTTAAGGGTTTATTTGTTTTGTTTTTATAAGGAGTTGGTGGCGCGTGGGTTTGACTGAAAGGTGTTTTTTAAGCGGGAAAAGAGGTGGCGCGTGGGCGGGAATGAGATTTTGGTGTGGATTGGGTGAGAGATATTAAATGGGGATGGGATTTTGATGCTTTCCTACATGTTGGATGTATTAAAGTTGGGTTTCGTTTTGTGCAAACAAGAAATTCTTTCTTGTTTTCTAGAAACTATGAGTTTGTGTAAAACACAACCACTAAAAACAAGAATTTGCAGCAAGGCATATATAATCTTTGATATCTTTGCCTAAAACACAATGAAGCAATATATTTTTAAGATAAGTGAATAAGCCAAATAGGACCAAAATATAAGTCATGCTAAAAGCATATTTAATGCTTTTCCTAAAGCTTTTATTTCAATTAAAAAGTCATTAACTATTTGAATGAAATCTTTTTTTTTTCTTAATAGTGATTTAGTATCATCAAATCATTTGATAGTGATCTTTCTATTAAACTAAGCGAACACCTGCTTATATGGTCAGAAATTTTTAGCAACACATAATTAATGATATGCGGTATTGTGGTAAATGTTTTGTGTCATGTCCAAAATAAAACGTGAAATTATTATGAAATTGCAAATGCTCGTAACATGCGATAAATTAATAACATGTATCAAACAACATATAAAAACATTCATTGAAATTGTAAATAAAACATTACATAAATTATAAGATAATTAAGATATAACAATGCATGTTACTAATCGCGTAAAAGTACTTGGTACACGACATTTGAGGTGTACATTCCTCCTTGACTAAACTATTTAGTTGTTTTTCACTAATACATTGATAGCTTGTGACGAAAGTTTACTAACCTTACTCTAGTTAATTAAAATAGGCTGACATTGGTGTTTGATCGATGAAGTTGGCATAGGATGGAAGCATAAAACAGTGAAACTCACGAGCTTTAGATGAAAAATAATATCGTGCTCCAGAAAGATAAGATGATGTTCTTTTTGACATGATAAGGCAAAAGTGCAAAACTATTAAAAATAGTGACATTCACTAGTTAGAAAGAAAATTCTAACTTTCAAACGACTTCCATAAAAAAACACATAATATTCTGGAAATTCAAAAAATCACCCTGATAAAATAAAAGTTAAGCCCCAAAATGTGATGTGGTCAGTCGTGGCCATGTAACACTTCTTGCAGACCAAAGTATGTTAATCTGAAGTATGTGCGGTTTTTCATCAATGCATATTGTTCAGTCTATCCCACATGAATAAAAACTTCGTCATTTCCTGTTTGTGCAGGTTCAGGAATGCAATGAGCTTTCTGTCGAGTATATATTATATATTTTACATGGTATTATAGCCTTAGGTAAGATCCATCATTAAATTATTGCTATCCTTCGATCATCGGCTACATGTTGAAGATCCGGAGGGAATCCTTTACTTTGGTTTTATGTTTTTTTTTCAATTAGGTTTTTTTTTGTGATCTATTCATAAACCCTAAATTCTAGCCGTAAAAAAAATATGTTGAGTCACCATAATCAACAATATTTTTTTCTTCATCATCTATTTATGTTCATTGTTGAAGATTATTGTCGTTGATAAAAAGTTGATCATCAAATTGTGGCTCCCTTCTAAAGGCAAAGCAAGCCACGCAAAGGAGGATGCCGCAAGCAATAAGCAACTATGCCGCCAAAAACAATTATGATTCGCTCAAACAAACAACAAAGAAGATGATAGAAAAAAAACAAAGAAAAAGAAGAGAATGGTGATTTCAACATTATATCCAGTTTATCCGTCCGGAAGACTCCCGTTTAAACTGTGGGGGAGTATTAGACGAGATATTAGCCCAAACCCATTTGTGGGCTTAGGTTTAGGGTTTGATGGTTGCTTATTATCTAAGCTAGGTATTTAGTATAAATACATATGTTATGTCTTGTAATGTGGATTGAAGGTCTATGGATTTTAAGGATTTGGTAATGGATGGATAGGATCTATTGATTAATGGTGGAAATGAGGAAGAAGGAGGTGGTGGTGTAGAGAGAGAAAGGAGAGAAAAGAAAAGTAGAGAGAGAAAGTGTTTAGATTAATGAATAATTGTGTTAATGAATGAACCACCAACCCCTCCTAACATGCTAGGAGGGGTATATATATATAGCCCACCCTACATGTGGGCTATATGGACTATACATTACTAAGTGGACCACGAGCCCATTACATAATTATCGTTGGAGCGACCGATCCTTCATAAATACGTAAAACGTATTTCCAACAATCTCCCCCTAAGGGAGGTCGCTCCAAGTTACAAAGTTCTAAATATTCTATGGCTCGTGATCTATGCTAATAATGATGTGACCGAGACTTTCTTTGGGAAAACACATTTCCAACAATCTCCCCCTAAGGGAGGTCACACCATTTTACAAAATCTTAAACCTAGCATCTATGCTTGAGTCTTCGATCTTGTTCTTGTGAATATGCTTGATATAATCTTTGACTTTAGTCTTGAGCATGTTTCCTTGCCTTGACCTTGTGCATTCATCACTTGTGAAATTTGCCTCTTCGTGACTTCATGTTCCACATACTTATACCTTTAAATTCTTGAAAGCTTCAGAGTTTGATACAGCGGAAGACTTGACCTTCAGACTTTCTTGAATTTGTTGAAGTACTAAGTGTATGTAGTATAAGTGTGTGGTGACGACTTCTTCTGGATTGTACACCGCAATGCCACCTTCTTGTTACGTTGCATAAGACAGTTAGCAACAAATAATATACACGGATGAAATGGCCTTGAACATTTCATTCTAATTCGGTAGCATTTTACCTCCGGTCGGTGAAGACCGTTGGACGATATTAAATATCGTACTTGTGGCAGGTAGTTTCAATTAAGAACCTCCTTGACAAGATTTCGCGGGTAAACCCGTTCTCTTTACTCGACCGTCCAAAGCTGACTGCGAACGTAAAGAGTGAATCATTTGGATAATATTATCCGTATGATTTGAAGCCGTCAATTCATGTTCCTGGAACAAGTGAAGTTCAATTAAGAACCGCACCATCGTTGCTTTCCAGTTGTCACTAGCTTGATTCATAAAGAATCTTGCAAGTTACCTACCAAGTGCTGTTTGATGTTAACACTAGAAGAATTTCCACTCGTCACTGTGATCAATAAAGAGTCACTCTAAGTGTTCTGGCAAGATCATATGATAATGCGTAGAGGCCTGGAACGTGTTTAAATTCATTTAAGAATTAAACCACTGTTGCTTTCCAGTTATCACAAGTTTGATTCATAAAGAATCGCACAAGTCACCTACCATGAGCTTTTTGATATTCGCTCAAGAAGGATTTCCATCTTCATTGTAAATACTTTCGTATTACTTGGATGTTCAGGCAAGATCATGAAGATTTTGCGTAGGACTCTTAAGAACTTTCTTACTTTTCACAGTGTGTGAAGAAGCAAGTAAATATGAAAGTGTGTCCTAATGAGATATTTGATGATCTCAAATGGCTCTAGACTCGATCGTGCATTTTGGATTTTAGTGATCGGAGGCTGGAGAGGAGTGCCACCTTTTCAATACCAATTTATTCGGAGTGAATAAATCAATAGATAATGTGTTATCTCCGTGTGATTAAAACAAATATCTTTTGAGAGATATCTGAGTTAGCTGGGATGGGTTGTGCCTTGCATCACTGGGTCCATGATGTCTTTCTTCAATATCAAGAATCATTAAAAATGATCTCAATAGCATATGAATTGACCCGGTTTCTGCCTAAGTTGTAAGGAGGGATTCTATCTTTACACCCTTTATCTTTACAATTCTTTTTCATTCTTCAACCCCTTCAATGCTTACCAATACGTCATCACTAGCACCTTGTTGTGATTGTTCCAGTGCTAACTTAAGTACTTGGTCGGCATTCAGCTACGTTCACAATCTTTCTCCATCTTTCCTAAGGACTACTATTTCTAGCTATGGAATGTCCTTGGAAAGATTCCTCCGGTTCTAGAGAAATCATTGGACTTTAACCTATCCTACCATCCTTATGTCACCACAATCTTCATCGTCGTGAAATAAATGGGTTGCGGGTAAGTATAAATCACCATGAAATCCATTTTGAAGTGCAAATCCATTTTGCTCCCCCTTAACATATGCTACGATATTCGAAAACATTTCGCACATGTCGGGATGAGCTAACACGTTAAGTCAAACCATTTGTGATTAATCATTTCCCATATTAAATCACATTTTCTCCCCCATATTAAAAATATTAACCCAATCGATGTTTTTAATATCAATTGATTTAATAGCATTTTAAGAAAATTTGGGAAGAAAAATGTAAATCCAATTATCTTCATGAATGACACAAGCTCCCCCTCAAATTAATGAGGGTGTACTTGACACGTAAATTAAATACCTTTTAAACACAAGTGTAAGGTATTTAACACGTGCAAAGATCAATATATGATGATGAATTCACAATATTAGCAATGTACGAGGTTGGACCTGAATAATGGAGAACATCATATGAAGGAAGCACATGGTTCTTGTTCACGAATGTTGGTCACCTCGTCACGTCCCCGAGAAAATTAATTCCCGTTGTTGAGTCAAAGCTTTCCGGTGAAATGCTTGACTTGATTATGAAAAGCGGGTTGCTATCTGAAATAATAGCAAACCATTTTGAGCATGTTTTAAAAGTTTGAACTTCTGCTCGAACTTTATTTACAACCCCGTGTCATTATTGAATGACATTTCTAGGTTCGTAAATATTATCGATTCCAGAAGACATGCTCTTTTTATCAAAACATTTTTGAACACACAATTTTGAAAGATTTAGAAAAACCTTTTGAGAAATTCTCGAAAAATTGTGTTCAAAGTTTTGAAAACCAATTACTTGAGCTTAAGATGTTGAATATCTTATAAAACGAGCTCAAGTCCGAGAAGTAGTAAACTTCCCGTTGTTAAGGATAAGTTTATCATCGGCGATAAACTTTCCTTTTATCTGAAGAACGAGTCCTAAGCTGACATTTACTTAGAAGTCGTTTTCATGAGCTTGAAAACTTTGACTGTTTTAACGGAAAGCTCATGACCGAGAAAGGTTAATTTCTCGTTATGAGGAAAAGTTCTCTTATTTAAAAGATACACTTTCCTTTCTGAGCTTAAAACTTCGAATGTTTTAAGACAAGCTCATGACCGAGAAAGGTGAATTTCTCGTTATGAGGATAAGTTTATCATTAATAATAAACTTTCCTTTATTTGAAGTTCGAGTTACAGTCTGACATTTAACTGTAAGTCATTGTGCATGAGCTTAAAAACTTTGAATGTTTTCGATATAAGCTCATGCCCGAGAAAAATTAATTTCTCGTTGTAAGGATTAGTTTATCATCGGCGATAAACTTTCCTGCCTTTGAAGAACGGGTTATAGACTGTCATTTATCTATAAGCCTTAATGCATGAGCTTAAAAACTTGGAATGTTTTTTATATAAGCTCATGCCCGAGAAAAATGAATTTCTCGTTTTTAGGATAAGTTTATCATCGGCGATAAACTTTCCTTTCTTTGTGAGAGCGAGTTACAGTCTGTTATGTGACTATAAGTCCTTTTTGCAGCTTAACCATGAATCCCCTGAGACATTTGTTTCTCTGATATCTGCTTCTTCAGCAACCAAACTCTAAGAGTGTCCTTAGTTGAACGGTATACAACGATTGGACCGCTTCGTTCTTTTGGAACATCAACTTTGGTACCTGCATTCTCATTAGGAGTTTGTATACTTTTGCATGGGTTAGAGATATCTATTTTTGAAGCACGTGGGGGTTCACAGTTGGCTTTACTTGTGTCAGAGGTGGCCTGAGGGGATGATTCACTTGTCTTGGCTGGCAAACGTTTCCTTTTATAGAAAATCTTAAGTTTAGGCGTAAGTGAAGTATCATCTTTATCAGTTTCCTCCCTAGTAGACTTAGTAGAATCGGAGACTATCCTAGTTAAAGGGCACTCGTTTCCTACAAGAGTGAAAGTTCTACCAGTGGGGTGCCACATTTTGCCAACGGGTTTGATTTTAGCAACCCACTGGGATTTAAGTCTAGCACGGGAGTTCACCTCATTAAGCAATTTTTTGATACAGGAATCATGATTTGCCGTAAAGACACATTTTCTACATGTTTTACAAGTAGCATATTTAATGTCCGAGTAAGATCTAGAATCCCTAGATGATTGATTGATGCTCCTAGGATTGGGCATGCTACGGTTAGCAGTGTTGGGTAAACTAGAAGGCATCTGACTAGGTTTGAAATTCCTATCTCTTACTTGTGTCTTTTGAATAGCTTCCCTTTGACCAAAATCATGGCGCACATTATTTGAACTAGTTCTAGACGTGTTCATTGAACTATTCTTAGGGAAATTAGAGGCAATCATGTGATTAGGTCTTGCTAAAACTGATTTAGTCACATTAGGCCTAGTTGGTGGAGTGACAGTTCTAGAAATATGACCCAAATCAACTTGGGAGGCAAACCGCGGTCTCGAGGATTGTGATCGCTCGGATCCAAATGCAGTAGGTTGTCTGACAGTTGGTTGTCTGACGAATTGATTTGTAGGCGGTTTCCCCAAGATTGATGGTTTTTCAAGCTTAGTGTCCACACTAGGTCCTTTACTTTTCCTTAACTCGTTTTTCAACGCAGCTATAGCAAAAACCTTTTCTTGTACTTGGGCCTTTAAAGTCTCATTCTCTTTGAGCAAGTTATCTTGGGATGCCAACTTAGATTCAAGCAGTTGAATTTGTTTCAAAAGATTATCCTTTTCAGCTTTAGAATCTAGAACAGTTTGATCCAATTTTCTTTCAAGAACAACGTTTGACTTTTCAAGTTTTTCAAAGTATGTTTCAAATTTGTCCGTTTTCTTAGAAAATTCAAGTTTGGCATCCTCAATATCTTTTGATTGTTGAGCTACAATCGTTTCGAGCTCTTTAATCTTGGAATCAGAAGCAGTCAATGAAGGAGTTATAGGATAATTATCATGATGTTTAGCATTCTGAACAATCTCTCCCCCATTATGACTTACATCGGATGAATCAGAAGTGGTATTGCTATCACTCTTTTCCATCCCATGTTTGTCATAATTAGGTTCAGAATGCTCAATATGCGGCATATCATCAGCATATACATCATAAACAACATTACATTGTACCATGTTTGCCGGCTCTTCGTCATAAACGGGTATGGTGTCAGCAAAAGAGATCTCATGAACAGTTCCTGACGTGCCACTGGTATCATGTTGTCCTCCTGATTCCGTGCTCTTGGCATTGATAGGCTCCAAGTTTTCAACCGTATGACCATTCTCCTCTTGCATATGCGGCATTGATTCTTGCACTCCATTATCATACGTTTGCTGAAGTCGAGATCTTTCATAAATCGAAGACGAGACCGAGGTCATGAGTTTCAATATTGTATCACGAAAAACTCGAAGCTCGGTATTTGTATCTCGAAGAAAAGATTGGCAAAGCATCGAACTTTCAGACTTGATGATATTGAATTGGAGGAAAGGCGTGAGTTGTGTCACAAGAGCCTTATAAGCAAGTGCCGATGCAGAGTGATTAAAATTTTCATTATTGAGTTGCTCTGCGAGTTGGGTCAAGATGGTGAACATTGATTCCATGAATATCTGACGATCTTGACCAAAGATTGTCACAAATTCGCTCCCTCCTTGAATCCCCGAAAGAGTGACAAGATGAGATTGAAGCATTCGAAATGAAGTGATGCCACTTTCTCTGACCTTGTCTTGCAAATTATATGATTCTCCCTTGTTTGATGTCGAATTCAAAAAATCCATTGAAAGTCGAAGAAAGATAATCATGGTAAATGTCGAAAGACCAATACGATACTTGACAAATCGTGGATAAACCAAGAAAATGAAATTCACAGGATTTTTCCACGTTAACTTTCAGAATAACCGCCTCAAAAATCCGTCGGCTAAATAATCCTTGTCACTATATCACGTCACTTTGTCCCGACTATAACGTAATATCATAAAATTTTTCAAAAATAAAAATTTGAATAAAAATAAAAATATGAATTGATAATCAAAATTAAAAAATATAATATCCAAAATAGAAATTAATATTCAAAAATATCCAAAATAACTAAAATTTCCAAAATAAAAATATTCAAAATAAAAAAGGAAAAGAAATAAAATTTAAAAGATAATAATAAAAGGATAAAACTAAAAAAAAAAACTGATTTGATTTTGAAAATATAAAAAATCGGATATATTTTTGGAAAATTAATTTTAAAATTTAGACAAAATCTAATTTGCGTTAACTAAAAACAAATTACTTAAATTAAAAATAAACTCAGATAAATTTATAACAGTCTTTTCTTGTTTTGTCCGTCTAACAAAAACACGTGGCCCAGTAAGAAAAGATCCACCGCCCCACTCCTTTCCTTGTTATTTCCGCCTCAATATTTATCTCTCTCTTGTTTGACTTTGCCTAGAAACTCTCTCTTCCTCACACAGATAACCAAAAAAAAACGTTGTCAATCTATCTCTCTCAATCTCAAAACAAGATCAAATCAGATCACCAAAAAAAAAAACCTCCGTCTCTTTCAACTCCTACCAATCTCAGCCACCAAAAACTCTCAATTTTTGAAACTAATCGTGACCTACTGAATCACAACCCTCATCTTTATCCAACCAATATCAGTTAGAAAAGATAATCTATTCATCAAATTCGAATCATCATCAAAGGCAGCAATAGAAATCATCCATCAATGATCAAAACCCACAAGCAATTAAAACACTTCGTCCCATCATTACAAGATGTATCCACGAAAAAAGATTACCTCAAGTTAACCGGATGCTTCAAGATCTCTTATAGAGGTCTCGGGTAGGTTTTTAATTTTGGTGTATTTGTTGAGTCTCTCTCTCTTCTGTAGAGTCCTTCTGTCGGGTGTCGTGTGTAAGTTTGTTTGGTTCGAGGGAGAGAGTGAGGGGTGTTTAATGAGAGTGTGTCTGTTTGTTGTGGAGTGGATTTTCGAGGGTGGGTCTGTGAGTTGTGAGAGGTGTTAGTTTGGTTTGGGTCTGGTGGTCTTGTGGTCTCAGTCGAGAGTCAAATCTTGGGTGTGGTGGGACGAGGGTGAGTGTTGGTGTGAGTGTGTCGAGAGAATATGGGTCGAGAGGGTGTTGGTGAGGGAGTGAGTGGATTTGAGACGAGGGAGGGTGTTGGGGAGTCTTGGTCGAGAGTCTGTGAGTTAGTGAGGGATTGCTTGTTGTAGAGTGAGTGTTGGGTGTGTTTTTGGAGTCGTGACGAGTGAGGGTCGAGAGTATTGTGAGGTGTTGGTCGAGAGTATTGTGAGGGTCTGTGAGGCTGAGAGGTTTGTGGATGTGTTTTGGTTTGATGATTCGAAGTCGAGAGTGAGATAATGTGAGAGTCGAGAGGGTGTCGGTGAGGGAGTGTAGGTGTGGGGTGAGTCGAGAGTCAAGGTCAGTGAGTCTGTTTGAGTTCAAGAATGGTAATGGTTTGTGGGAGTCGAGAGTGAGTCACGTCTTTGTTGGTTTTGTTTCCCGTTATGCTTGAATCCCCTTACCGTTTATACGGAATAAATCGAGTCTACACGGAATAAATTGTGTCTATGCGGAAAGTCTATGCGGAAAAAGGTCTATGCGGAAAAAAAAAAAATTCTATGCGGAAAAATTTTCTATGCGGAAAAAATTTTCTATTCGGAAAGATTTTCTATTCGGAAAGATTTTCTATTCAGAAAGATTTTCTATTCGGAAAGTTAGCCTATTCTGAAAGATGAATCGCTGGAACAGAAACTCAAAAACTGATAGAACGGATGGATTGGACTGTTTTGACTGTTTTGGACTGTTTTGGACAATTTTTGGACAAATTGGATTGGACTCGTATGAAAAAGAAGAAGAAAAAACTGATTAAAAAATTGTGATTAAAAAACTGATCTAGAAAAAATGACTGAATAAAAAAAATGATTAAAAAAAGAAAAAAAAAAGAAAGACTAAATAAAAACTTGACAGATAAAAAAAAATAGATAAACTTGACTAGACTGATTAAAAAAAATCGAATCTTTTATTAAGAAAAAATTGATTTTTAAGAGACTAATTGGACAGATAAAAAATAAAAAATGAGACGAAATTTTATTATCAAAAAAATCAAAAAAATAAAAAAAATAAAAAAAATATGACGAATAAAAAAAAATTTAAAAAAAAACTGATCCGAAAAGGCTAAAAAAGAAAGAAAAAAATTTAGAAAGAAGGGATTTTTAATCAAATCAATAGATAAAAAAAATGCAAATCCTAAGATTCAACCATGGCTCTGATACCAATTGAAGGTCTATGGATTTTAAGGATTTGGTAATGGATGGATAGGATCTATTGATTAATGGTGGAAATGGGGAAGAAGGAGGTGGTGGTGTAGAGAGAGAAAGGAGAGAAAAGAAAAGTAGAGAGAGAAAGTGTTTAGATTAATGAATAATTGTGTTAATGAATGAACCACCAACCCCTCCTAACATGCTAGGAGGGGTATATATATATAGCCCACCCTACATGTGGGCTATATGGACTATACATTACTAAGTGGACCACGAGCCCATTACATAATTATCGTTGGAGCGACCGATCCTTCATAAATACGTAAAACGTATTTCCAACAATTCAATCAATAAAACACTTTCATTATTTTACATGGTATCAAAAGCAGGTTAGATTAAAAAAAAAATTGCTATCCTCCAGTCATCGGCCTACATGCCGGTGATCCGGAGGGATCCCCGTTATTTTCCGCTTTATTATTTTTTTCTTTTATTTTGGATTTTATTTTCGTATGTTATTCACAAACTGTAAAACCCGCATGCTTTTACCATGAATAGTACCCTTACGATCGTACGTACATGATTAGAACTTTCCTTTTATAGCATGTCTACGTTTCACGAACAAGATTTACAAGTATTACGTACGTGTTATATCACGATAAATATTTAATACGTATTAAGACACGATAATTATTTCAATAATAATTACAATCACGAACATATGAACATGAAATCATTAACGTAAATAATCACGAGCTTAGTATTACGTATGTATGTATATTTATTACGACCATGAATAAATATAATAAGATACGAACGATAACTATTTTAATCACGTAAAACACGAACACGAGAACACACTTATTATTAGACACGAGAAAACATTGGGTTACCCCATGTGGGGCCCCTACCCGCGGCTACAACACAAGAAAAGGGCCAAGCCCATGTAATTTTACTAAACATGAAATTAAGGGAAAACTTGTTTCATAATAACAAAAATTAGGAAAAACAAGAAAACCCTAATTCTCTCTTTCTCCTCTCCTTGGCCGCCGGGTAGAACACGCACACAAGGTGTGTTGGTTGATTTTTGGTGTTCGATTTATTGCAAGGTTGTTAGTGTGTTCATCCTCCTTTGATTCACGTGATCGGTATATCTTTAAACCTCTTTTCCTTTATGTTTTTATGTAATCAAGAACACATAAAATCATGATGTATTTAAAAACAAGTAATTACATGTTATAAAATCATGGGGGGTAAAATTAAATCAAGGTTAGGGGGTGTTTTTTTGTGGCCGCCACAAGAACCGAGCCCCAATGGGGTCTCGGCTTGATTTGTTTCGCACCAACCGAGACCTCAAGGTCTCGGTGTGGTGGTTTTCTGTCTCGGCAGCAGGAACCAAGGGAACCCCGACCTAGGTTGGGGTATGTTTGTGCTCGGGTGGGTCTCGGCTAAGAAAAAAAACCACCACTGGCTTATGTCGGTGGCTAATTAAGGAAAGCAGGGGAAACCCCCATGCCGCGGCAGCAACGGGAACCACCGGCTAGACTTGACCAAGGGTGCGTTTGTAACCGGTTCACGGGGTTCATAAATACGGTTCACGACATGTTTAGATTAAAACACGGGTTCGGTTCATGGGTTGTTTTTACAAGGTTAATTATTTTTACAAGTTTATTTCTTTTACAATAATTAAATTAAATTAATTAAAACATGCACATGATTAAATTAATTTATACATGACTTAGGTTATTAATATTATTCTTAATACATGAAATTTAACCTAAGTAATTATCATTTTATTTAGACTATATAAATAATTAATTATTAAAATCATGACTTATAATTAATTAATTTACATGACTTAGGTTATATTATTAATAGATAATAATACATGTTTTAACCTAAGTATTTTTACATTTATTTAATTAAATCATGTTATATTTAGTTAAATACTTTAACCTATAGTTTATTTAATTTACATGAAATAATTAATAAACTATACTGTTTAATTACATGACTTAGAATATTAATCAGTAAACACTTAAGCTTATATAATTAGCTTAATAATCCAGCTTATTTCTATTTATGGAAACTTTCTATTTTTAGTAACTTATCTATTTTAAGCAGTAAATCTATTCTTGGAAACTTTCTATTTTTAGAAACTTTCTATTTTTGGAAACTTTCTATTTTTGGAAACTTTCTATTTTAGAAAACCTGCTATTTTTTATAAAGTTACTTATTATTACACAACAAATATAATAATACATGAAATACAAGTAATACTTAATCAGAATAGACAGAATACATGATAAACACAGTATAAAGCTTTAATCAGTAAAACATGACATGAACATATAAAACAAGGTAAGACATGATATAAAACCAGTTACGTACTCAGTAATCAGATAGTTATACACGTATGTATTTATGTAGCATTAGTGATACCGAAGTAGGACTCTCTTCCGTTCGTCTTCTTCGTTCACTGGACACAAGGTACGGATTCTCCGTCCTTTTAGTATGGACATTCTTCTTTATTAGGGTTCCCGTATGCAGCCAACTGTTTTCCCCAATATATGTTTTATATGTTTTTGAATTGCTTATGTTTAATTAGATACCTAAAGCCATATACATGCACGACCAGTTTCACCTAGTTATGGAGGTACCATAACCATAACACTTGTGAGACCCCCAAAATCTAACATGGAACAACTAGGCAACGAGGGGGTAACACGTCATAGTACAAGAAACAATGAATTACAGTTGACACAAAGCTGACGTAATAAAAGCATATATATCACATCATAAATGATCAGAGTTTTAAACATAGGTCCCAGAGTTTTATATGCGGAAAGATATATTATTTCATCATGATTTATAACATAAAGTTGCCCAAAAGATATAATAAATTTCTGACAGTTTGTACTAAAACCAGTCTTTTAAAAGCATCACAGAAATCTCCAAGCTGCGATAATATCCTGCGGGCTCCCATCCAAGCAGAGCTAAGTAATAATACCTGAGATTAAACATGTAAAATCGTCAACACAAAGTTGAGTGAAATTCATAGGTTTAGCAATAAAGGTGTGGAACACAAGCATTCATTTGTAAAACAAGTAAATAGAGAAAATGGTTATGATCATTAACCATAGTCTGAAACCAATATTATTGCTGTTTAGTTCATGAACTGAAGCTTAACTCAAAGTAAGTTCCTCTAGGGAGTATTCAGCCTAAATACTCAAGTATAAACAAATGTAAGTGCGTCAAGGTAATCGGGACGGGGATTGTCAATCCCGATGGATCCACCCACAACATTCGCGCTTAGCGCAAAGCATACGGGACAATTAACGGTTCATGATCAAGAGAGGAAACTTAAGGCTATTAACTATAAGCAATAATATCAATGAAAACTGTTGGAAAGCATACAAGTCTGAATAGCATACAAGTTCTGGATAGTATACAGTTTTAAATAGATGTGTTCCATCATGTAAAATCTCACCCCGCATTTAGAAACATTGTTCAAGTAAAAAAGGGCTATGAACTCACCTTTAGTAAGTAATAACAAGGTAAAAGGGCTGAGCAAAAAGAAGTCTTCACGGACCTATGCAATGGTGACGCGTAATAAGAATGCGTTCAATGAAGCAATAACGTTTTAGAAGTGGTGGGACATAGTATGACTAGTTAACTTGCGTGCGATGGCGAGACCTAAGCTTAAGTTAAAATTTTGACCCAACACCTTGAACCTACTGTAATAACCTAATATCAACCTTGTATGATGGTCCAAGCATTTATGTGTGGGTTCCGAACACGTTTAAGACTCGGTTTGAAAAACCAAAATAAGGGACTGCATTCAGTTTTCTGAAAAAGGCTGTGAAGATTTGGTCATATCTAAAAATCTATAATTGTACAGGAGGTGAAATTTCTTGACATGTATAGGTATTTCTCTTACCTTTAAAATTTGGGAAAGAACAGCCCTAGAACTATTTTCAATCAACGGGAAATGCACTTTTAGTGACAGACTATCAAAACAGAAAGTTGTAAACGTCTTTCGTACCTTACGGTAGATTAAGCATAAATCCCAATCGGTAAAAGATTTTGACACGAAACCAAAAAGAGAAGTTTTATTATATTTGTAGCTACTGTAAAAAGTCATAAAATCATAAATTAATCCTTTTTACCCAAGTCAATTTACCCACGTTTTAAGCATAACATTCAGATTTGACCTAGTTTAGTAAAACGACCGTTTCGGACTCATCCGGACACTTCCCGTTTCCATCCAACTCAACACATACTAATCACATCAGTGGGTATCCATTTTTCAAATAAAAACAAGGTCATATGTTTAAGAAAATTTTGCCATGACCTGTTTGTTTCTGTGGTGATTTCCATACTGCAAAAACAACTCCATTTAGCTACCTAACCTCAATCAAGCAACACTTAGGCTATACCAAATCGCCACGCAAGTGTCCTAAGTCCTACTATGCCCTAAGTATCTATAATCTCAGTGGGTTTCACCCAAGGAACTCAAAACTCATGAATAAAAAGAATCAAAGTACTAGTAACATCAAAACTAAAATGATAGGAGTGACTACACCTTCATAACAAGTAGGAATTAATCCAAACACGCAAATTAAATAATTTCTCCTCCTTGATCCTTAGAAATTTCGTGGCCCTTAGCCACGTGTTAAGTCAATCACGGTACTCAGCAACTGAGTAGAAACAATGTAGTGAGACGATCACCGACGATATGGATGCCCGGGGAAAACACGAAAACCGCAACCTATCACAATAAGCGCGCGTTAAGACTCGAACTCAATATCGATATATATACCAAATATAACATGACTCAAATGTTTTCAAAGTATAGACGTTTCAAAACCATTGACACGAATCAAATGAATTCATACTACCCATTTATCCGACGTTACTCGTTAAACACTTGAACACTTGAAAATGACTCGTCATACGACGCCAAGTCAACGCAAGTCAAACTATCCTTTACCCTTATTTGGACCAGTAGCTAAGTCATTTATATAATGACTAAGCACTTGAGTAAGTCACCATGTCCGATGGTGAACACTCAAACTCACGCAACACAAGCATTGAACTACGTGTCCAAAATAAAAATCAGCAAGTACACCCCGAATGTACACACCGATCTACCCTATCTAGACTTGTCCGTTTTACATGAAAATTGGTGTCAAGGTCACTTATAACCTGTATAAGACCTCACCAAAATTTGAGCCAAAGTTCACACTTTAAAATCCATCAGCTCGACGCTTTACTCGACTCCAAATTTTAGGACAGATTTGTACACTTGTTTTGTAAAACCGTTTGGACCACTTTAAAAGTACTAACCCGATAATTCGTCTTTTGAAACCACTACTAGACTCATCAAACTCAGTTTGTAAACTTTGAAAATCAGTAGTATCAACTATCTAACCAAGCCTAAAGTCCCCGAGAGTCGACCCAAAATCAGCCACAATTTCGGATTGTGCCGACTTGCGTCTCCCGGTACACGAAAACTAAAACTAGCATAACTTTTGACTCGTAATGAGTTATAAGCTCTATCTTATACCAAAACGACCGTCTCGGAAAACTCTAAAACAATTTCAAATAATCTCAGTCTTTCATAGACCTTAAACCCACGAAACAATCTGTTTAAAGCTGCTGTCCCAAATTAGCTTTTTAGAAAACATGACAAATCTATTTTTCACTCAAAACCAATCATTCCCATACCCCTAGGATCAGTATACTATCATACCCATCAACCAAATACTCCTAAAAACACTTATATGAAAAATCTAACAAAAATCAAAGATTAAAAACAAGACTTTTAAGGATCAAAACATGATAATCTTACCAAATATAACATATGCAAAATGATTACAACATAATACAATCATGAATTCAAAAGTTCTTGAAATCTTGATGCATGTGGGTGATTTTGTTATCAATAGAATCACCACAAGATTTAGAACATGGGTCTTTAATTTGTTTTAAGAGATTCATGTTAAAAATCAAGGTTTTAGGGGTGTTTATGTGGTAGTGGTGGCGGAGAGAAATGAAGGGGAGGGAGGATGTGTTTTTTTTTTTGTTAAAAATGAAAGTGTATGTTGTAATGGAAGTAAAAAAAATGATTTATATAGTGCTAGTTAAGTGGAGGGTTAGTTTTGCCAACTTTGAAACTTGTGGACTTAAAAACAATTAATAGTTTTAAAGGGTAGAAAATGGTTATTGGTAAATATTGAAAATATTTACGGGGCTCGGGTTTCGTAAAAATACTTTTCAAAAGTTATAATGCATCATAAAAATGATTATACGATTTCTCGACACGACTTAATACGTAATTAAAACGAAATCGTCGAAAATATTAATTATCGAAACAATCGATAAATAAACGTAATATTTTGGGCATCCGTCGGTATCGCGATCACTAGGAATTCTCGTTGTACATTGATTTTGAATAAAATCGTTATAAAACGCACGCGGGTGATTTTAAATAAAAAAACTTTGATTTAAATTAAATATGGAAAAATAAAATAAAAATTTTATAATTCCATGCAAAGTATTTATCGATGATCAGAAAAATACTTTAAAAAGATATAATTTAAAAATCTCAGGATTTACATATAGCAATACAAGAAAACGTAATACGTTGGAAAAATTCAAGAAGCACGAATAAAAAGAATAAAATAATGTTGGGAAAGTACGGGTTCTCACAGTCTTCCCCCCTAAAGGAACTCTGGTCCCCAGAGTTCTCCTGAAAACAGTAGAAGATGCAAACAAGAGGATGTACAAAGTGTAGAACAAAATTCATTGCTTCCCAGGTAAACTTCCGTACCATGACGAATCTTAACCGTTAGAATTCACTATGCTTCAGTTTCTTAACTCCTTTTCGTATAACTTTTCAGTCTTGGATTAGGATAACGATCTTTCAATACGGAGATACATTGAGAGATAGAGTTGTTGGAAATACGTGCGATAAACTAACAAGAATGAACACAAGAATCGCTTAAACAGGCAAAGTGCGATAAAATGAACCAAGATTGTAAATCAACAAGGGGTCGCAAATCGTGCAACTGTAAAACGTGAAAATCTTAAAACGTAAGAATCTATTTACAAGAGAAGTAGAAGGGAAAAATGAATAACATATGATCGTTTAAAATACAAGTTGTCACAATCAGTTGTCTAGGATTTTGGTATTACTTTAAAACTCAGTTTATGTATTTCCTTGATTAAAAGAAAATTTCACAAGGTGTAGTGATTTAAAATCAAACTATCTATATTTAGGGAGTAAGCTGTTGCTATATCTTTTTCTTGATCAAGATTTTCAAAGCAAAAGTAGAACAGTTCAAGATAGTTATCCTGATCGGCTTAAGAACTTTTGGATGACTGTATTAAATTGTCGTTAAAACTCGGGTTTATCGTCACCATTAGAGAAAATTCAGTTTTTTTTTCTAAGTTATTTTGAATCATTGTTAGAAATTATAAATTAATTTAAATAATTTCATTAGGTTGACAATAAAGTATGATATAATCAAATACTTTAAAAGATACAGCTTGATATCTTTTGAAACATTAGGTAAATTTACCAAAGAGGATATATAGATCCGATACTTAACTTGAAACAGTTATTTTGGTAATTTAAACATTTGATCAAATGTATAAAATGTTCTTAAAAATTAATAATAATTTGTTTTTAGAAATTTAAGAAAGTGTTTAAGATATCAAACGATAAACACGTAACAGTTTCTGGTTTTCAAAAGGTGACAAGACAGCAACAAATGTGAATCATATAAAGGTCAACAATATGTATGCGAGCAATATACAAAGGAATAAGACGGAAGTCGTATCAATTCTTAACAAACGTGGTAGAATAGTCACGTCAATAATAAAAATAATAAGAAACAATGATTATAGCAAGATTAATTCACGAGTGCGGTTGGCGTCACCAATAACGGCTTATTAAGTTCTCGGTGGTCGAAATACGATCGAAAGGGAAAAGCCACACAACGAATTTTCGAATCAAAGAAAATTCTTAAGAAGTCAATTGAGAGAGTTCCAATAAGATGAACAACATTAGCAATGAAAGGCGAAATTAACACATGATTCACACGAATGAAATTTCAAGACGATAGTATCTTAACACATATCATGGCAATTACACGTAATCATCGTTCACGTCCAATAATAAATCACTAATCGCGTCCAGAAACGTTTCGAAGGTCTACCAAAATAGATAGAGATGGTCAATCGATGTAGGAGCATAGCAACGTTGAAACTTTCAAGTCGGGTATCAATGGTAAGAATTTAGGAAAATGGTAACGAAAATTGTATCATGAGGATGATGAGGTAACAAGTAAAGCAAGGATCGTTGAGTAAAGAAATCTGTGCTTGAGGCATGTATTTTGTTCAAGAAAAGATAAGGGTTCATAGGTGTATGTCGCGAACTGTTGTTACTCGCACAAGAAGTAAAAGTTTTCAAAACTTATATTTATCTAACTTTTTAAGAAGCATAATTAAAAAGTTGATTCTTGGTTAAATATTTAAGGTGACTACTATTTGGCCTTGCATGGCTCTTTCTAAATTAGGCATAGGTGATCAGGCCATGCATAATTTAGGACTAGCAATGCGATGCTCAGCTTCGTCAACCAATATTACATATCATATGATTTAAAATATGCATATAATGCCATTTGTAAAAACAGAAATCAAAATAGTTTATGAAACTATTTGCTAATAAGTTACTGGCTAACTGTTTTAAATCGACAATTCGTATAGTTACAAGGGTTCTTTATAAGACCGTATTAGAACAATTTGTGAAAATACATTGTAAAATTAATATAAGTTAATTTTATAAGATAACATTCAATTATTTAAGAAAGCCCAAATGAAACTTTTTTTTTTTTAAAATGATTCGTAAACCAGTCCAGTTTGAGTTGCATGGTAACATGACAATAGTTTATAAAGTAGCGAGTGGGTTACAAGAGGGAAGTAAGGAGTAGTTCAATACAACCAATAAAATGGTTACAAGGTGATTAGGTTTCAAGAGGTTTAGCCGAAATCGTCAGGAGACACGTGCCAAGATGATAACAAACGATATGAAAGAAAGATCTTCAAATCTCGGTCCAAATCAGTGGTACGATAGAAGCAAAGAAAGACAATGGAATGACAAATAAGTCATAAATAAAAGAAGGAATAAGGAATCCGTATGTGCACATCGTAATTTATTTGACAAAAATATACTTTTAAGAAAGTAGGGTATCAGTTAACAAATAGTACAATCACTTCGAAAAGCTTCTATATTAGGAAGTTACCAAATTTCAAAAGTTCAAGATCTAGGTACATGTATGACCGAACTCAAAGTTGCTATTCTATTCTTTTCAAACGCAATCATTGTTTTTAGTTTGCAAAATATCATTAGTTAAAGTTTTACGAGCTCAACGAACTCAAAAACGCTTCAATCCATGGTTTTTAACTTTTATTAGTTTTGACCTTTGGGTTTGACTAGACCAATTAACTCACTAAACGATATTCTAAGACTCAAAGTCTAATGCATTTCGATGTAAAACAATGTTTTGAACAACTTTCTAGTTTTACCCGAGACTTGAAACGGAATAAAATTGGACGAAAATGCCCTAGCATTAAATCTGTTAACAAAATGATATTTTAGCATTATTCAGAAAATAACTTCTTAGATTTTACAATCTCAAATGAGCGTAACTTGCTCGATTTTAAAGTTTACTGGTCAAATTTTATGTCCTAAACGGACGTCTCAACATGTAGAAATATATATATTTTTATGTCTAAAGTTATAAAAATATTTTCTCGACACTATTAAACTTCCTGTAAAGTTTCTGTACAAAGTATATTTTTTGACACAGCTTGAAATTAAATCCAAATTTCATGATAACTCAAAATTAATGTACACATAGGACTTGTGGATTCCATAAAGACGAAAGAAGGTAAACTGTATAATTAGTCATGTAAAGAAAACACAGTATAGAAATGGTTCAAGAATGCCAACGATAATCGGAGACATAAAAAAAACGATGCATATCATCCGTGTCTTCGGCTGCAAGATTGTAATGCAGAAAGGTCTCTTGGTGGCATGGTTTCCAAAAATCACAAGATATATCAAGAAAGAAACGGGACAATAACAAGTGGCATTCCTGGAGCAAAGAGGTTCAATGAAAAGGGAGGATACAAGTAGGATCGTATTCCAAACGATCATCACATAATAAATGACGATTATGTGTTCAAGGTACAACGGATGTTCTAAGTTGAAATCGAAACGTAGAATGGTCAATGAAGTAAGATGTAATCCATGTACAAGTATCGCGTAAAACGGTGGCGTAAGGGTAAATCAAGATTATGAAAACCAACAATATTATTCAGCACTGATTCAACGAATTCTTCGAGATGTGAGACTCACACGATGTCCTTTAGTCTTTCTGGGAGACACATTGAGCTACACAATGGTCTATAGACTAGACATTCAATTATGAATGGTCAGAAAGAAAATCTGCGTATCTAAGTAGATATTTTAAGGGAAATAAACAATGAAAGCAACACACACAGTAGTAGAATGAAAATCAGAAGTTCATCGAAAACAACACTTATTCAATCCCGAACAATGGTATCGCGATAGTATGCACAACACGTATCAACGAGTCAAGAAAAACAGACGGTTCAAACCGAACGAGCATATAAAGTCAGTCGTATCAAGCATAAATGAAATATCAATAGTACTCAGAAAAATGAGTATGAAAAGTCGGCAGCATACGCGCTCTGAATACAAGTATGTAACGTCATAACGATATAATATCATTGCAATAAGATCAATTCACAAGAACAAGAATTCAAGAAATACAGTATAGGCAGATGTAATCACAGTAACATTCATTGATAATTCATGAAGCACATAGGCTTTGAAAAGACATAGTAATTATTGTCATTAGCGTAAAGTAATATTTCAAAATGTAATCAAGAGATGAAATACTACAACGATAATTAAAAGTAAATAATAAGGATTAGAGAGTTACCCGCGAAGATATCGAGCAGCAATGGAAAATTCTGTGTTTGACACTTAGAAACAATAAAATATTTGAACTTTCGGTTATAGACTAAGTTTTGAAAAACGACTCAGTTCCCTATAACCATCGCTCTGATACCAATCTGTGAGACCCCCAAAATCTAACATGGAACAACTAGGCAACGAGGGGGTAACACGTCATAGTACAAGAAACAATGAATTACAGTTGACACAAAGCTGACGTAATAAAAGCATATATATCACATCATAAATGATCAGAGTTTTAAACATAGGTCCCAGAGTTTTATATGCGGAAAGATATATTATTTCATCATGATTTATAACATAAAGTTGCCCAAAAGATATAATAAATTTCTGACAGTTTGTACTAAAACCAGTCTTTTAAAAGCATCACAGAAATCTCCAAGCTGTGATAATATCCTGCGGGCTCCCATCCAAGCAGAGCTAAGTAATAATACCTGAGATTAAACATGTAAAATCGTCAACACAAAGTTGAGTGAAATTCATAGGTTTAGCAATAAAGGTGTGGAACACAAGCATTCATTTGTAAAACAAGTAAATAGAGAAAATGGTTATGATCATTAACCATAGTCTAAAACCAATATTATTGCTGTTTAGTTCATGAACCGAAGCTTAACTCAAAGTAAGTTCCTCTAGGGAGTATTCAGCCTAAATACTCAAGTATAAACAAATGTAAGTGCGTTAAGGTAATCGGGACGGGGATTGTCAATCCCGATGGATCCACCCACAACATTCGCGCTTAGCGCAAAGCATACGGGACAATTAACGGTTCATGATCAAGAGAGGAAACTTAAGGCTATTAACTATAAGCAATAATATCAATGAAAACTGTTGGAAAGCATACAAGTCTGAATAGCATACAAGTTCTGGATAGTATACAGTTTTAAATGGATGTGTTCCACCATGTAAAATCTCACCCCGCATTTAGAAACATTGTTCAAGTAAAAAGGGGCTATGAACTCACCTTTAGTAAGTAATCACAAGGTAAAAGGGCTGAGCAAAAAGAAGTCTTCACGGACCTATGCAATGGTGACGCGTAATAAGAATGCGTTCAATGAAGCAATAACGTTTTAGAAGTGGTGGGACATAGTATGACTAGGTAACTTGCGTGCGATGGCGAGACCTAAGCTTAAGTTAAAATTTTGACCCAACACCTTGAACCTACTGTAATAACCTAATATCAACCTTGTATGATGGTCCAAGCATTTATGTGTGGGTTCCGAACACGTTTAAGACTCGGTTTGAAAAACCAAAACAAGAGACTGCATTCAGTTTTCTGAAAAAGGCTGTGAAGATTTGGTCATATCTAAAAATATATAATTGTACAGAAGGTGAAATTTCTTGACATGTATAGGTATTTCTCTTACCTTTAAAATTTGGGAAAGAACAGCCCTAGAACTATTTTCAATCAACGGGAAATGCACTTTTAGTGACAGACTATCAAAACAGAAAGTTGTAAACGTCTTTCGTACCTTACGATAGATTAAGCATAAATCCCAATCGGTAAAAGATTTTGACACGAAACCAAAAAGAGAAGTTTTATTATATTTGTAGCTACTGTAAAAAGTAATAAAATCATAAATTAATCCTTTTTACCCAAGTCAATTTACCCACGTTTTAAGCATAACATTCAGATTTGACCTAGTTTAGTAAAATGACCGTTTCGGACTCATCCGGACACTTCCCGTTTCCATCCAACTCAACACATACTAATCACATCAGTGGGTATCCATTTTTCAAATAAAACAAGGTCATATGTTTAAGAAAATTTTGCCATGACCTGTTTGTTTCTGTGGTGATTTCCATACTACAAAAACAACTCCATTTAGCTACCTAACCTCAATCAAGCAACACTTAGGCTATACCAAATCGCCACGCAAGTGTCCTAAGTCCTAATATGCCCTAAGTATCTATAATCTCAGTGGGTTTCACCCAAGGAATTCAAAATTCATGAATAAAAAGAATCAAAGTACTAGTAACATCAAAACTAAAATGCTAGGAGTGACTATACCTTCATAACAATTAGGAATTAATCCAAACACGCAAATTAAATAATTCCTCCTCCTTGATCCTTAGAAATTTCGTGGCCCTTAGCCACGTGTTAAGTCAATCACGGTACTCAGCAACTGAGTAGAAACAATGCAGTGAGACGATCACCGACGATATGGATGCCCGGGGAAAACACGAAAACCGCAACCTATCACAATAAGCGCGCGTTAAGACTCGAACTCAATATCGATATATATACCAAATATAACATGACTCAAATGTTTTCAAAGTATACACGTTTCAAAACCATTGACACTAATCAAATGAATTTATACTACCCATTTATCCGACGTTACTCGTTAAAACACTTGAACACTTGAAAATGACTCGTCATACGACGCCAAGTCAACGCAAGTCAAATTATCCTTTACCCTTATTTGGACCAGTAGATAAGTCATTTATATAATGACTAAGCACTTGAGTAAGTCATCATGTCCGATGGTGAACACTCAAACTCACGCAACACAAGCATTGAACTACGTGTCCAAAATAAAAATCAGCAAGTACACCCCGAATGTACATACCGATCTACCCTATCTAGACTTGTCCGTTTTACATGAAAATTGGTGTCAAGGTCACTTATAACCTGTATAAGACCTCACCAAAATTTGAGCCAAAGTTCACACTTTAAAATCCATCAGCTCGACGCTTTACTCGACTCCAAATTTTAGGACAGATTTGTACACTTGTTTTGTAAAACCGTTTGGACCACTTTAAAAGTACTAACCCGACAATCCGTCTTTTGAAACCACTACTAGACTCATCAATCAGTTTGTAAACTTTGAAAATCAGTAGTATCAACTATCTAACCAAGCCTAAAGTCCCCGAGAGTCGACCCAAAATCAGCCACAATTTCGGATTGTGCCGACTTGCGTCTCCCGGTACACGAAAACTAAAACTAGCATAACTTTTGACTCGTAATGAGTTATAAGCTCTATCTTATACCAAAACGACCGTCTCGGAAAACTCTACAACAATTTCAAATAATCTCAGTCTTTCACAGACCTTAAACCCACGAAACAATCTGTTTAAAGCTGCTGTCCCAAATTAGCTTTTTAGAAAACATGACAAATCTATTTTTCACTCAAAACCAATCATTCCCATACCCCTAGGATCACTATACTATCACACCCATCAACCAAACACTCCTAAAAACACTTGTATGAAAAATCTAACAAAAATCAAAGATTAAAAACAAGACTTTTAAGGATCAAAACATGATAATCTTACCAAATATAACATATGCAAGATGATTACAACATCATACAATCATGAAATCAAAAGTTCTTGAAATCTTGATGCATGTGGGTGATTTTGTTATCAATAGAATCACCACAAGATTTAGAACATGGGTATTTAATTTGTTTTAAGAGATTCATGCTAAAAATCAAGGTTTTAGGGGTGTTTATGTGGTGGTGGTGGCGGAGAGAAATGAAGGGGAGGGAGGATGTGTTTTTTTTTTGTTAAAAATGAAAGTGTATGTTGTAATGGAAGTAAAAAATGATTTATATAGTGCTAGTTAAGTGGAGGGTTAGTTTTGCCAACTTTGAAACTTGTGGACTTAAAAAAAATTAATAGTTTTAAAGGGTAGAAAATGGTTATTGGTAAATATTGAAAATATTTACGGGGCTCGGGTTTCGTAAAAATACTTTTCAAAAGTTATAATGCATCATAAAAATGATTATACGATCTCTCGACACGACTTAATACGTAATTAAAACGAAATCGTCGAAAATATTAATTATCGAAACAATCGATAAATAAACGTAATATTTTGGGCATCCGTCGGTATCGCGATCACTAGGAATTCTCGTTGTACATTAATTTTGAATAAAATCGTTGTAAAACGCACGTGGGTGATTTTAAATAAAAAAAAACTTTGATTTAAATTAAATATGGAAAAATAAAATAAAAATTTTATAATTCCATGCAAAGTATTTATCGATGATCAGAAAAATACTTAAAAAAAGATATAATTTAAAAATCTCAGGATTTACATATAGCAATACAAGAAAACGTAATACGTTGGAAAAATTCAAGAAGCACGAATAAAAAGAATAAAATAATGTTGGGAAAGTACGGGTTCTCACAACACTGGAGGCACTAGTGTTATGACTCCACCATGACGGAGTGATAGCTCGTGGCGTCCCTTCAGTTTTGGCCATATTATTATTATCCTGTGGGGCGTATGGGTGCATCCTAGTTTACATGTTTTCAGCTGATTTTTCAGGTGAATGTGGTGTGTGCCTTGCATCCTTCACAAGGAGCTGACCCCTCCTACCCAAAACCAGTATATTAAATTAGAGGCAGCCCCTCTAATTTGCATGACTAGGTCACCCCTCTAAGTATTCATGCACTTGGATAATTCATGACCTATATTGGCTAATGGTAAATATGTTAAACAGTTTTTACAAGATAAACATAAGACTTTTCAAACTATAAAACCAGTTTTATTAAGATATAACCAGGTTATCCAGGACTTAGTCTTTTCTGCTGCTTCATGCTTATATGCTTATATTATTCATGCTTTACTTTTATATCCGTGCACTGAGCGTTATGCTCAGCCGTTTCCGTTTTCATGTTCCCAAAACGGCAGGTACTCAGGGACGCTCGTAGACTTTAAGCGTACGTGCATATGGATTGGAAGCTTCCTAACCTTCTTTACTTTATGCATTTCTTTATACTTTGATACTCATTTCCATGGACCTTGTTTAGTCCTTTTCATTTACAGTACTTATGTTTGTGTGTGATGAGTTCTACTTTTGGGATGTTGAGTAAATACGTCTTTTAGGAAAAAGAGCGTAAACGTGGTAAGTATTAAGTGTTCGTTTAGGAAAACGAAACCACTTATGACCCTTTGTGTGTGATCGTTCTCAAGGAGGCTTGGTGTGTGTGTTAAGAGATGATTAATTTGTGATTATATTGATGAGAAAAGAGAAAGAAAAAGACGAATTACGCTAAAAATTACCCTACGACGTAAAAAACGTAAAACCGTAAAATTCGACGAAAAATGAAAGTGTCCTAAAAATTACCAAAAAATTACCTAAAATCAGGAAAATTGTAATTAAGAAAAAAATGCAAACAAAAATTTCCAAAACCTTTTTAATAATTTTATATTAATTTTTAAAGTTATTTAAAAACCCTAAAACTAAATAAAATCAAAAATAAGTTAATTTAAAAACTTTAATGGATGTAAACCTTTAAAATACTATAAAAAATTTAAAAACTATTTTTTTTAGATTTTTAAGACACTTTTTTCTATTTTTTAATCACTTTCTAAAATTAAAACTAAAAATAATCATAGAAAATTAAATATAAACGTGAAAAATAAACTTTTTATACCAAAAAGTCTTAAATTAAACCTAGAATGCAAGAAAAATAAAAAACAGTAACAAACCTAAATGAATAAGCCAAAATCAGCTTATTAATAAGCTGATGGTTTAAATAAGCTAAATGTTAAAACCCTTTAAGTATTAAACCAAGCAAATATTAACCAGTTAAAGACCCTAGGGCAACTGGTTAGCACGTTGGTGTGTGAGAGGAGTGGCGCAGGTTCGAGTCCTGACCACGTCCTTTTTAAAATCTATTTTTTTTTACTTTTCTTTTATAAAACTTAACCGTGATGAATATCCAATGACAAAAACACAAACAAAATAAAAACGAAACAAGATTTGAGCCAAATCAAACCTAAAACGTGACTGAAAAATGAAATAAAGCTACAGTGCAATTTTTCCCAAGAATTAGACTTGTCCGAGAATTGAATCGTTCTCCGATAACACAGAAAACCCACAAATGGCCTTGGTGACCTGGTTGGCTTAGGAAAGCCTTGATGGTTGCTTGTTTTGGAAAGAATAGGCACCCCACAAGTCAGTTGACTTGTGGGAGTCACAAATAACACAAAGGAAACAGATCAAAGCACACAAACAGACAAGATCAAACACAATTCAAATCATGGTTATAGCTAAGATGGCAAGCAATGTTCTACTGATGCAAAGTGCACAATAATGAATTTCTACTGACCAAAGCTTGTTCAAAATCTTATCAATCCACAACAAAGCAGCCTACAATCCTAAATTAACAGGCTACTTAACAAATAACAAGATTTGGTGAACATATTTAACTAAACAAAAGTAGAAAAGTGATTACTGATTTTTAGCTATTTTTTAACACACAAAATGTTCTAAAACCTATCAACAATGAAAACCAATGACTGAAATATCCTATAACTGATAAATGAAAAGTGTCTAGGTGGATTTTAAACCAAAAACGTGTCTCCCTATTCAGATAAAACCCATACCCAAACACCCTTTACAAATCTGATTCAAAGATTTAGCAAGGAACTTTAAACAAGAATACTCAAAACTGATTAATATCTATCTAATCATGCTTCAAAGACATAAATAAACTTAAATCAAGGCATTTACTAACACAGAAAACAAATAAAACAAATAGTATCACAAAATCACCACAAATCTCATAAGACTAAAAAACAGAGTTCACTATGGTTCAAGCCTTTTACCAACAAGCTGATTCCTTCTAGGACCTTTTTGTGAGCTTATGAAAATGAGTAGAGGATCCTTGTTGTTGGAATCTATAAGAGACACAAAGGATAACAATATCTTCAACAACAAATAAAAAAATGATGAAATGAGAACGAGTCTTGCTTCCTTGTACCTGCACAATACCACAAGACCAAGAACAGCTTCAAGTATCAAAGGCTACAAGCTTTTGGCTTGTAGCTTTTGATACAGTAAAATGTGAATAAACAAAGGGACCAAACTAGCAAGAAAATTTTCACCTCACAATACATTTTACCCAAGGTCTATACCCACTGAATCTTGATATCTGTTTGATATCAGGGTTCTATGGTCATATAAGAGCTCAAATAAGTAGCTTATGTGGCCTATGAACTTTCTTGCTTAACTGAAAAACGGATTTGAAAACTTGAAAACAGGTTTACAGAAACTTGAAAATGGCTTTTTGAAAACTCATTCAGAGAAAACCAAACATGAAAAGTAAATGGGACTCAGTCTTTCTCATCATCAAACTCAATACCATTTTATTTCTTCCATAAAACTGGATTTACAAGGTTTGTGAAAAAAAAGAGAAAAAGCAAGAATAGCCTAAACTAAACTCCTACTACCCTTTATATAATAGGGTGTACAAGGTTCTAGAAAATTAAAAAGATGAAAACCCTAGCATGTAGTTTGCCAGTTTTGCCCTTGTGTTTGAAATTCGAATCTTGGTCTTTATAAGCTCATGTGAAGATTTCTTGTTGTTTTGTGGTGTGCAAGCTGTTGTAAACTCATCTAGACCATTGGTTGACCAAGAAATTAATCAAAACTGTTGATGGACTGCTCTCTGGTTGTCTTTTTGCAAAAACGTGGGTCAAGGGAGGCTGGGTTTATCACATGGGAGGGGATGGTGACGTTTTTGGGGATTGTAAAAGGATTAGGGAACCCTTAATTACTATTCTAGAAATTTATAGGGGAAAACCCTTTGTTTTGATGTTAATTCGTCCTGGGTTTAGTTAGGGTTTATGGGGGATTAGGGATAAGTTTAATCTGTTTGGGTATTAGTGGGTTTTAAAATTATGTTTAGGAGGGAAGGAGTATTAAACTGATTTAATCAGTTGGTGGAAGATGACGTGGAGGATTGGAGGGTTTTAATTGGTGGAGGAGTGAGTGAGGGTGACGTGGCGTAGTGGTATTGGTGGGGTGAAGTTTGTGTGTCTGGCCCATTTGCCACCTCATTTTCCATTCTCTTGTCTTTTTACTTTTGCCAGCCCAAATGTGAATAATCCTTTGTATTTGAAGTTTATAAACTTCTATTTTGGCCACCAAAGTTTAGCAAAACTATTCCAAGGGTATTTTATGCATATTTTGCATTCTTCAAGGGCTAGTAATGACATGTCTTCAAACTTCAAGGATGGATCTTGTACACATGAATAATGGAGGGTCATTTGTGACAAGTCTTCAAAGATGAGGGACCAGTCTTGCCAATTCTTCAAAGTGGAGGGTCCTTTTTGCCATTTGACAAACTTTAAGGACCAAACTTGTAATTATGATTATACAAGGGTTTAAAGTGTCAATTCTTCAATATTGGAGGACCCTTCTTATTCAATCTTTAATTCTTTAAGGGTTTTTCTTGAAAAATCAATACTAGGGCATGGTTCATTATGCGGCTTCGTTTCCCGTGTTCGTTTTTGCATGATTCTTATGATCTTTTGTCATTTTCTCAATATCCGTACCTAAAATACACAAGCAACAAACACAAGCATATATTTGGCCATTTTCATGATATTTTATGCATTTAAAGCCCGTTTTGGACGATGAGACTATGTATAAAAGCAGTCTCATCACTCCCTCATACTAAACCATTGTCGTGCCCTCACGCAATGCTAGAATAAAGTATCGTAGCACCTCTAAAATTAATTTTTATTCATTTTTAATTTTTTATTGAACGATAAACTAGCTACACTACTACTATTACTACGACTTGCGTTATAGACATAATGTATGATTTTCATCGCAAAATGGGACGTTTAGCTTCATAGAACAAGAACACGTGAATGCTTCGTTAGAAATAATTTCGTCGTCCTCGATTTTCATCCCAATTTCATGCTAAGCGTGCAACGAGATCATTGTCATTATAAATTAGTAATGCTAACACTACTCATATGCCCTAATCACGTACTTATCCTCCCATTTTCCTAAGTTGTATCTCTTATATTTTATTTTATCTTGAATGTTTCACGAGGATACATTGTTTGACTTATGCGATAATAGAGATTTAGGTCTAAAAATAGAGTCCCAACGATGTAACCAAGACCATCGAATTAATAACCCCTCCTAATAGACAACGATGTCAAAAAATTAAGTCAACAAGAAGGATCGATAAACACGGTTTTATAACGGTTTTGAACATGAGACTTGTTACCAAGACTTTTATACGCCCCCTAACGGAAGGGCCTTATTATCATAGGTTTACCTCCATCTTTTATTCAACATCACCATGAAGCTTTTATTATGACTTCGGTCTTGCCTTGCCTTTTATTATCCGCCTCATCGGTGGTTTTATTATGGCCAAAGACGTATATCCTCACGCTAAGGCGAATTTTGGATCTTTAAAGCTTCAAAGATTAAGGCTTGATTCACTTTCAATTTTGCATAGATTTTTGGGCATTGTGAGCTTCAAATTGTTTGCTTGATTTAGGTGAGCACTTGAAATCTTATTATTGGGTGAAGCTTTCGATTATTCGGGTTGCCAATACTTCAAAACCGTGACGCTGGCGATACCTTAATGTCTTCCCAATTTAATTACATGGAAGCTAATAGAAAAGACTAGAAACCAACAATCAAGACTAAACCGCTAAGTCAATATTTATTAAGAAAAAAATATTTACAAGCGAGGGGAGAATATGCAAACAACGAGAACACATGAGTTTTTGAAAGAATACGAGTACTCTACGTTGAGCATTGATACTTTGCTTTACTATGGGTTTCAGATTTAGTTCTCGGTATCTCGTCGAATTGATCACGGTTCTAAGTGGAATGATTTGTTCTTGGTTAATAAAAGGGTGTTGGTTTGTTTATCTATTTTGAACTAATAACAAATAAGTAAGTGTCGAAGAGTAAAATTAAAGCTTTGAAAGATTAAACTAGATTGTCAAGTTAAAAGTAAATGCTTGAAAACGTAAAGAAAAGATTAGAAGAATACTTTGAAAACTTAATTGAACTAATACTTAAAAACTTTGCTAAAACTTTAAAACTTAAAAACTTAAGCTATCGGAATATTGCAAATCATTTCTATCGGAATGCATTAAAGTCATAAGCATCGGAATGTAACAAAAACGATCCATCAGAATGTCAAGGTAAAGTCCATCGGAATATCCATGTTGGTCACCATCGGAATACTCAAAATCAAAGCTGTCGCAATGTGGTCAATCGCAAAGATCACGATCGGAATAGTCTAGATCGGAAAGTCAGATCAGAATGGCATAAATGCTTCTGTCGCAATGCACTACTATCGGAAAGTTGCAAACTGAAAATGGGCAGAGTTTCAACTAAAAAGGAACCTTAGTCCCGTCGGAATATGCGATCGCAATAAGCGATCGCAACCCAGATCGGAATAAGGGGGAATTACCAACCGATCGCAAAATAGAACCCTTAAGGGTTATTGCGATCAAAATGAGAAATCTGTCGGAATGTTTACAAACCACAATATTGCGATGGAATCAATGTTGATCCGAAATTGGAGGCAGCCTTAGGACTCAAAAAGCAAAATCAATAAGCTAAATAATCCGAAACTTAAACAACTCTAAGAGCTTAAATTCGACAACTTATAAAATGTAAACAATCATAAACTTTATGAAACGAACTTAAAAATGACTAAAACCCTTGTGAAGTCCAAAAAGTAATAAGCTAAACTTGAAATAAGCTAATAAGCATTAAGAGCTTATAGCCTATACGCGTAAGAGCTTAAAAAGGAACAAGAGAAATTAACTTTTAATCACGAACAAATCCAATCATTCAAACCGTATGAAATGAAGTAATCGGATCAAGGATTAAAGCAAACTAAGAAATGTAGAAGGAGAATAAGGAACTTAAAAGCTTAACTTGAATAAGATTAATGAAATCCAAAGTACAAAGATTAAAGAAAGCTTAAATTTAAAAGATGAAAACAAAGAAAAAGTTTAGTGAGAGAAAGTTTGGAACTTTCTCTCTCTAAAACTAAAGAAATTTTAGATAACTAAAAACTAACTAAGTGTCTCCAAATGGTGAAGTGAAGTCCTATTTATAGGCGTGTGATTATGGGCTTGTGAATGGGCTTTGGTTTTGGGCTTCTTTTCTTCTTTCTTCTTTAGTCTTTACGTTTCTTTAAATAAACGTTTCCGACTTTGGATTTTGAGAAGTGTCGGTGAATAATTCCAACTCGTCTTATGATCTTTTATTTAATAGACTCGAGTTCTTCGACATATATGAATCTTCCATCTTTGGCTCTATTCTTCGATAAATCTTCAAATAGGCACAATGACTTCAAATCTTTTGCATCTCTTGGACAATAGACTTCGTCTTGAGTCTTTTTCTTCGATAAAACCCGTGCAATCCCATGTTTTCTTCAATATTCATCCGGTTGACTCTGAAAGCACAATAAACACAAAAACCACGCATAATTCCAAACAAATGATATTAAATACGTGTTTTGGTCTTGTTTTAGCCAGAAATAAGTGGTAAAAGGATGGGTGTTTTCACACCTATCAAATCCCCTACACTTAACCATTGCCATGCCCTCATGCAATGCTTAATGATAAAGCAAATTTACACTTTTCTCATAATCAATCAACCTTGGCCTTATTAACATTCTACTAAACAAAAATTAAAGTACTAAGAGAAATTAAAATTTTTTAAAGTAAACAAAAGGATAGAAAACCATAGCTATATGGAAATAACTTGCAGAGAGATCAAGGACTTACATTAGGGCTTTGGTGCTGCGAAGATTTATCACCCTCAAGTTTCACGTTCCCCAAACTAAGCTTAAAAACGAGATCATTGTTATTATAAGTTAGCAAATCAAACACTTACACACATGGCTTAATTATATGCTTAAACTCCCTTATTCCTAGGTGTATCTCTTATATTTTATTTTTATCTTAAAATGATCATGAAGATGCATTTTTGGACTTGTTTCAATAGTGTATTTAGGCTGAAAGCAAAGTAGGACGATTTGATCAATAGTTAGCTAAAGGACAAAATCTCTTAAAACTGCTTCTCGGGATATCAAAAAGTTCATATCTTGGCATAACTTGGTTCATGATTTGAGACCTTTCTCGGGCCGATATTTGGCATGTACTTCATACTTCATATCTTGAGAGACGTTCTTGAGATAATGGTCTTCTCTTCGTAATAGAGTATCTTCACTTGGAGACTTGTGAGGGGTACTCCAACTTTGTTGACCACGACTTCATGATTATTTCTTCAATCTCTAATTGGGATTTTGAGATACAACGATCCGCCTCCTTTTCAGACTTGGATCTATTTATCCTCATACCTTGTTAGGGTCTTTTCGGATAGACTTCTCCATGATCTTTGTGGGAGTTGATTGCTTTTCGTCGTGAGTCTTGATCCTTCATATTGATTTTGGGAATAATGCTTTACACATCACTTTGGATCTTCAGCAAATAAATTGAATCCTCATGCCTTGTTAGGGCCTTTTCGGACTCGCCAATCTTCGCGCCCCGCTTCATAAGTTATGCCTTGGCTATGAACTCTTATCATTACCGAGCAACTTTTAAACGATCTTGGGCTAGAAGCTAAGTAACTTTTCAAATCGTACGACCTTACTTATTGCAGATAAATTATTAGCAAGTGATGGGAGAATAGGCAAATAATTACACCAAGTGAGCTTGTGCAAAAATACCGACTTATAATTGAATCTATCATTTCTCGTTCTCTACAATTTAAAATCTCAAGTAATGAGACTTGTGGATGCTTAGCCTAATAAACCAATTAAGGTCTACATGGTTAAGGATACTAGCTAGAATAAACTTGAATAAGTCTATTCGGGTTGAGTCAAAATAATCGCAACGGGCCTAATATGTCAAAGACTTCTAAACTAGCTACACCACTTTATTAATATTTTTGACTTTATTGCGGGATATGTACATATGAAAGCAACGATAAAAATTTAAAAATTATGACTAAATGGCCAAAGTTAATTAAAAATTTGAAAAATGTTGAAAAAGATGATTTTCAGGTTAAATGAAGGCATTTTCATGGAAAAGTCCACTTAAAACTTCGATAGAAGTCCCCCCTATACTTAAGATAAACATTGTCCTCAATGTTTAAGCATGTGGGAAAAGTCTCCCTTACACTTATGACATTGTGCACGTTGGTTAATTCAAGCTAAGGAAGAGACGACTAACGTGATCATTTTCAAATGTGAGTATGAAGAAAATTGAATCACGATAGTTGAGAGATAGAACCGGATTTCGGATAACACGGGAGCACGGTTCTTCAAAGATTCCAAAAGTGCATTCATCCCTGTAATCACATCACCACACAAAGACAAACACCTATAGAGGTCCTCCTACACTTAGGAGGTTAAAATAGAAAAGGATAGATACTCGGGCTGCCTCCCGAGGAGCGCTTGTTTTTGATAACCGAGTCATGAGCCTGAATCGACCCAAAATTAGTTCATGGGGAACGTGGTGAGGGATGGAATCATCTCCTGAGAGATGTCCTCACCAAAGTACAACTTCACTCGTTGGCCATTCACCTTAAAATTAGGTCCATTAGGTTGAGCGAGCTCGAGAGTACCATATGGAAAAATTTGGGCAATGGTGAATGGGCCGGACCAACGAGATTTTAGCTTGCCCGAAAAGATTTTCAACCGAGAGTTAAAGAGTAACACTTTGTCTCCAACTTGGAACTCTCGGTTTTTAATCTTGGAGTCTTGAATGAGCTTAGTCTTCTCCTTATAGATCAAAGAATTTTCATAAGCCTCATTCCGGAGTTCATTGAGCTCATTGAGTTGGATCTTGCGTAGGTCACCGGCTTTGTTGATATCAAAATTAGCCCACTTCAAGGCCCAGTAAGCCTTGTGCTCCAACTCAATGGGGCGGTGGCACGCTTTCCCGTACACGAGACGATATGGTGTACAACCAATCGGAGTCTTGTATGCGGTACGAAAAGCCCACAAAGCATCATCAAGTTTATCAGCCCATGAGGCACGATGCTCTCCCACGGTTCTTTCAAGAATTCGCTTTAATCCTCGGTTGGATATTTCAGCCTGACCATTAGTTTGTGGGTGGTAGGCAGTGGAAAGACGATGATTGACACCATACTTAGCCATGACTCTTGTGAATTGGTCATTGCAAAAATGAGTCCCACGATCACTAATAATGGCACGCGGCACACCGAATCTAGCGAATAGCGATTTCAAAAAGTTACAAACTACCCTTGTGTCATTAGTAGGTAAAGCTTTGGCTTCAACCCATTTGGAGACGTAGTCAATAGCTACAAGGATGTATTTGTTTCCTTTAGATGAAGGGAATGGCCCCATAAAGTCGATACCCCAAACATCAAAGATTTCACATTCTTGTATGAAATTCTGAGGCATCTCGTCTTTATGTGTGATCTTGTCTTGTTTTTGGCAAGCATCACATCGTTTAACCATTTCGTGAGCATCACGGTAAATGGTGGGCCAATAAAATCCCGAGTCAAACACTTTTTTGGCGGTGTAGTTGGGACCAAAGTGACCACCGGTGGGTCCTTTGTGGCAAGCGGCAAGGATTTCTAAAGCTGCCGGTCCATCAACACATCGGCGAATAAGCAAATCAGCACATTGTTTGAATAGATACGGGTCATCCCAAAAGTAAGTCTTAATGTCTTTGAAGAACTTTTTCTTTTGCTGGGATGTTAACCCGTCAACGAGAATTCCACCCGCCAAGTAGTTTGCAATGTCCGCAAACCACGGGGTTTCATCAGAAGTCGAGTTGATAGACATTAAGGTCTCCAGGGGAAAAGAATCATTGATTTCTTTGTTCGGATGTTCCCCTTGGTAAGGATCCTCAAGTCTACTGAGATGATCCTCGGCTAGGTTTTCAGCTCCTTTTTTATCGTGAATTTCGATTTTAAATTCTTGGAGTAGCAAAACCCAGCGAAGAAGTCTTGGTTTGGAATCTTGTTTAGTTAACAAGTACTTCAACGCGGAATGATCGGTATAAACGATTGTGGTGGAAAGGACAAGATAGGGGAGGAACTTTTCAAAGGCATAGACAACAGCTAAAAGCTCTTTTTTGGTTGTCGTGTAATGAAATTGAGCCCCCGTCATTGTCTTGCTAGCATAGTGGATCGGTTGGAAGTGTTTGTTCACTCTTTGGCCCAAAACCGCTCCAATAGCAAAGTCACTAGCATCGCACATCAACTCGAAAGGCAGCTCCCAATTAGGGGTAACCAAGACGGGTGCCTCAGTAAGCTTATCCTTAAGCAAGTTGAATGCTTCAATAAACTCGTTGGAGAAGATAAAAGGAGTATCTTTTTCCAAGAGGTGGGTCATCGGGCGAGCAATTTGAGAAAAATCTTTGATGAATCGACGGTAGAAGCCCGCATGACCCAGGAAACTTCTCACACCCTTCACGGTTGAAGGTGGAGGCAACTTAGAAATAACATCGACTTTAGCACGGTCTACTTCAAGACCGGCTTTGGAGATCTTGTGTCCTAGCACGATGCCCTCTTTTACCATGAAATGGCATTTTTCCCAATTGAGAACGAGGCGAGTGTCTTCACACTGCTTAAGCATACGTTCTAAATTGGCAAGGCAAGCAGAGAAAGAATCACCATAAACCGAGAAATCATCCATGAATACTTCCATAGTTTCTTCAACCATGTCATGGAAGATAGCCATCATACACCTTTAGAACGTCCCAGGAGCATTGCATAAACCAAAAGGCATACGTTTGTAAGCAAATGTTCCATAGGGATAAGTGAATATGGTCTTTTCTTGGTCTTTGGGATCGATGGGAATTTGAAAATACCCGGAGAAACCGTCTAAGAAGCAGTAATAGTCATTACCTGCTAGACGCTCGAGCATTTGATCCATGAAAGGAAGAGGAAAGTGATCTTTTCTCGTGGCATCATTGAGCTTGCGATAGTCGATACAAACTCTCCACCCAGTAACGAGACGAGTGGGAATCAACTCGTTGTGTTCATTGGAAACAACGGTCATTCCGCCCTTCTTGGGCACACAATGGACGGGACTTACCCTCGGCGAATCCGAAATAGGGTAAATCAAGCCGGTATCTAGAAGTTTGATAACCTCTTGTTTGATGACGTCATGAATGCGAGGATTAACCCTTCTTTGGCTGAGGATTGCGGGTTTAAAGTCATCTTCCATGAGAATCTTGTGAATACAAAAGTTCGGATCAATTCCGCGGATATCGGAAATTTTCCAAGCAATTGCCTTCTTATGATCTTTAAGCACGGCGATGAGGCGAGATTTTTCTTCTTCTTTCAAGTCCTTAGCAATGATGACGGGCGACTTCTTCTTATCTTCAAGGAACACATACTCGAGATGGGGCGGCAACTCCTTAAGTTCTAAATCCGGAGGATTTTCGATGGGAGGCGTTTTTAAAGTCGAAGCATCGATAGCAATAACCATGGGAGATGGTGGAGAAATATTGTCTTCTTTAAGAAGGTTCTCAATGAGGCGGAGATCTTCATCCCAATTGGTGGTAGAATCGTCATTAGCTAAGTTCACATCTCCCATGGTGGCTTCCAAATCTTTCCAAAGGAAATCACTTTCTCCAAATAGAGATAGTGATGAATCGATAGAGGAAACGGTCTCAACATTGGGAAGAGAGGTAGGAATACTTTTGCAAGCATCTTTGAAGTGTTCTTCACAAGCCTCATCAAGAACGTCAATACAATTAACACTCTCGTTAAAATAAGGCTGTTTAGACAATTTTCCCATGTTGAAAACGATTTTATCGTCACCCACTCTCATGATAAGCTCACCGGCTTCAACAGCGATGAGAGTGCGACCGGTCCTCAGGAATGGACGACCAACAATTAATGGCACACGAGGGTCCATCTCGTAGTCGATGACGACGAAATCGGCAGGAAAAGTGAATTTGTCGACTCCTACAAAGACGTCTTCGGCTATCCCCACTGGATAAGCAACTGTACGGTTAGCTAATTCCAAAGTCATTTTGGTGGGGACTAGCTCAGGGAGAGATAATTACTTCCAAACACTTAAAGGCATTAAGTTAATACTGGCACCTAGATCGGCTAGGGCCATGCAATTCTCTACTCCTGGGAAGTTGCAAGGGATTAAGAAACGACCCGAATCACCAAGCTTGGTTGGCAATTTCCTTAAGAGCACTACAGAGCAATTCTCATTAAGTTGGGTGTTAGCAATATCAAGAAGCTTCTCCTTGTCGCTAAGAAGATCTTTGAACATTTTCGCGTATTTGGGCATGTGAGCGAGAGCCTCAGCGAAGGAGATGTTAAAATTCAATTGTTTAAACATTTTAAGAAAGTTCGAAACTTGAATATCGTCCTTGCTTTTGAGCTTCTCTTTCCTCAACCTTGAGGGATAAGGTATATCGGAAGAAGAGGAAGTCTTTGGGATCGAAGGATCACTCACATCCTTGGGTGGAGGAGGGGTAGAAGTAAGAGGCGGAGAAATTGGGGAAGTAGAAGGATGAGGAATAGGAGCAGGTGACTCGTTCTCCTTAGTCACAATCACCGGTGGAGGTATAGGAAGCTCGGGTTCCTTGGTACCTTTGCCACTGCGAGTGGTGATTGCTTTCATCTCCCCTCTTGAATTCGCAACGGTGTTACTCGGAAGAGTACCCGAAGAAGAGGGTTGATTACCTTGGAAGAAACTAGCCATCATGTTCTTTAAGTCATTCGTTTGACTATCCAAAGTGTGTCTCATATCAGCTCTCAGATCGTTCCCTTGTTTCACCAGGTCTGCTTTCAAGTTGCGCACTTCCTATTGGAGATTGTCCACGATCACATCGTTAGTCCTCATATAGGTTCCAATGTCTTGGTGTAATGCGGTGGGTTGGTTGGGAGGAGCATTGTATGCGGGTGGTTGATAAGCAGGTTGCTGGTAAACTTGGTTGTTTCGTTGAGGTGGATGTGGTTGTTTGTGAGGTGGTATGTAAGGTCCACGAGTTTGTTGTTGTTGTTGAGGAGGGCGGTTGAAGTTTTGTTGTTGGTTTTGGTTGTTAGGAGTAAAACCGGGCGGGGAAAGAAAGTTGTTGGAACGGTAGCTAAGAAAGTTGCGGTCACCTGGAGGACGAGCTTGATAAGCGGGTTGAGGATAGGTACCGTATGCTGCATTCACATTCTCAGAAGGGTAGTCTTGGGTGGCAGTACAAGTGGTGTAAGAGTGAGGACCCCCGCATATCTCACATGGTTGGCTAACAGCATTGACATGAGCGTCTTGAGCGTTTTTAGCGTTGATGCTGTTGGTGTTGTTCGCGGTGTGGGTAACAAGCGATTCAAGAAGCGTAGTAATTTTGTCAAGTCGCTTGTCGCTGTCACTAGTACTAGCACTAGCGACATTGGTCCGAACACTCTTGGTTTGCACACGAGACTTATTCTCAATGATATCCCAAGCAGCATTGGAAGTCTTAGCCAAAATATTACCCCCCGAGGCACTGTTTAGTGAATCTTGGTCATTCATGCTTAAACCATTATAAAAAGTATTAATTTGGTGCACTTTGGTAAAACCATGTTGTGGGCATTTTCTTAAAAGATCTTTGAAACGATCCCAAGATTCACTAAAAGACTCATCGTACTTTTGTTCGAAATTGATAATTTCATTCCGCAAAGCGGTAGTACGAGAGGGTGGGAAAAAGTAGTTGATAAACTTGGTCTCCAAATCCGTCCACGTAAGAATACTCTGTGGCGGTTCCTTAGCAAGCCAATGCCGGGCTTGTCCCTCTAAAGAAAAGGGAAAAAGTTGTAAACGGATTACCTCTTGTGGAACACCATTGAATTTGACCGTATTAGTGAGTTACAAGAATCTCTTAATGTGGTCATGTGGATCATTAATGGTACGTCCCAAGAATGGTTGAGCAGAGACCATCTGGATAAAGCCGGATTTGAGCTCAAAATTGTTGGCTGCAATCGCGGGTATGACAATGGGATCATTGTTGCCATCTACATGTGCTTGCAGAAGTTCAATCATCGGGCGATTATCCGGTAGAGGCTCATTATTGTTGTTGAGAGGTGGGTTGTTATTGTTGTTGTTATTATTGTTGTTGAGAGGTGGGTTATTGTTGTTGTTTTGTACACCGGCCATGTCTAAGTCTTCGAGAGGCTCGGGCTCTTGATAAGACGTTGATCGTGTACGCATGCACCTGCAAAAGAACTAACAAGGCAAAAACAAAGCAGAAATATTTTTTGGTTTTTATGGTTTTTAATTTTTTTTTTTGTATTTTTGAAAATTTTATATTTTTTTAAGATTTTTGAATTTTTTTTTGAAAAAGTAACGTTCACGGGGAACGGATCCCAAAATCCAAGTTCTCACAAAAAACTGTTGATCTTAACGAGAAGAGAAGGCAGCGGCGCCATTTGATACTTTGCTTTACTATGGGTTTCAGATTTAGTTCTCGGTATCTCCTCGAATTGATCACGGTTCTAAGTGGAATGATTTGTTCTTGGTTAATAAAAGGGTGTTGGTTTGTTTATCTATTTTGAACTAATAACAAATAAGTAAGTGTCGAAGAGTAAAATTAAAGCTTTGAAAGATTAAACTAGATTGTCAAGTTAAAAGTAAATGCTTGAAAACGTAAAGAAAAGATTAGAAGAATACTTTGAAAACTTAATTGAACTAATACTTAAAAACTTTGCTAAAACTTTAAAACTTAAAAACTTAAGCTATCGGAATATTGCAAATCATTTCTATCGGAATGCATTAAAGTCATAAGCATCGGAATGTAACAAAAACGATCCATCGGAATGTCAAGGTAAAGTCCATCGGAATGTCCATGTTGGTCACCATCGGAATACTCAAAATCAAAGCTGTCGCAATGTGGTCAATCGCAAAGATCACGATCGGAATAGTCTAGATCGGAAAGTCAGATCGGAATGGCATAAATGCTTCTGTCGCAATGCACTACTATCGGAAAGTTGCAAACTGAAAATGGGCAGAGTTTCGACTAAAAAGGAACCTTAGTCCCGTCGGAATATGCGATCGCAATAAGCGATCGCAACCCGGATCGGAATAAGGGGTAATTACCAACCGATCGCAAAGTAGAACCCCTAAGGGTTATTGCGATCAAAATGAGAAATCTGTCGGAATGTTTACAAACCACAATATTGCGATGGAATCAATGTTGATCCGAAATTGGAGGCAGCCTTAGGACTCAAAAAGCAAAATCAATAAGCTAAATAATCCGAAACTTAAACAACTCTAAGAGCTTAAATTCGACAACTTATAAAACGTAAACAATCATAAACTTTATGAAACGAACTTAAAAATGACTAAAACCCTTGTGAAGTCCAAAAAGTAATAAGCTAAACTTGAAATAAGCTAATAAGCATTAAGAGCTTATAGCCTATACGCGTAAGAGCTTAAAAAGGAACAAGATAAATTAACTTTTAATCACGAACAAATACAATCATTCAAACCGTATGAAATGAAGTAATCGGATCAAGGATTAAAGCAAACTAAGAAATGTAGAAGGAGAATAAGGAACTTAAAAGCTTAACTTGAATAAGATTAATGAAATCCAAAGTACAAAGATTAAAGAAAGCTTAAATTTAAAAGATGAAAACAAAGAAAAAGTTTAGTGAGAGAAAGTTTGGAACTTTCTCTCTCTAAAACTAAAGAAATTTTAGAAAACTAAAAACTAACTAAGTGTCTCCAAATGGTGAAGTGAAGTCCTATTTATAGGCGTGTGATTATGGGCTTGTGAATGGGCTTTGGTTTTGGGCTTCTTTTCTTCTTTCTTCTTTAGTCTTTACGTTTCTTTAAATAAACGTTTCCGACTTTGGATTTTGAGAAGTGTCGGTGAATAATTCCAACTCGTCTTATGATCTTTTGTTTAATAGACTCGAGTTCTTCGACATATATGAATCTTCCATCTTTGGCTCTATTCTTCGATAAATCTTCAAATAGGCACAATGACTTCAAATCTTTTGCATCTCTTGGACAATAGACTTCGTCTTGAGTCTTTTTCTTCGATAAAACCCGTGCAATCCCATGTTTTATTCAATATTCATCCGGTTGACTCTGAAAGCACAATAAACACAAAAACCACGCATAATTCCAAACAAATGATATTAAATACGTGTTTTGGTCTTGTTTTAGCCAGAAATAAGTGGTAAAAGGATGGGTGTTTTCACACCTATCAAGCATAGTAACTTATAATTAACTCTATCATTTATCGTCCTCATTTAAAAGACTTAGCCTAATATAAAGTTAAGGAATCAAAGCTAAGTGCTCAACACGCACGGTCGAGTCAAAAATTACTCTTATTCTTGCCATCAGTAAATCTACACTCGTGTCTTCAAACACTTATAAAACATGAGAAAAAAATTTAAAATTTGGCCATTTTTAGCCTTATTTTGCAACAAAACGATAAACAAAAAGATAAATTTTTGAAAGCGTGAAGGTTTGGCAAGGCAAGTATCTATTCACCCCCATACGAAAGTTAAACATTGTCCTCAATGTTTCGAGTCTAAGGGTAGGATACCCCCACACTAGAGACGTAGTCGAATGCTTAATCTAGCATGGAAAGGGTGTAACCGTTAAATTTAAAGCCGTTTATGAAGTGTGCTATAAACCTAGGGTTTGAACATAAAAGGATATATCATGGATATTGAGAAATTCTTCAAAGCAAACGATCGAGTGCTCCCATAAAACGAACACGAGAGGCTCCAATCGTGAAGATAATGATCATCTAAAATCCACAATTCACAAACAACCACGGAACAAAGGTTGGAAGGGCACAAATCCCCTCACGTTACTACATTAGAAAGCGATAATATGTACATAGGATAAGCATGGACTCCCCCACGAGGTACCTCGTTTTTTATTACCGAGTCATGAGCTCGACTCGATCCCCTCAATACTAATTATCATTAGGGAAGGTGATTTGGTCGAGGTAGTTCAAGATGGAACTTCCCCGCCAAAGTAGTGCTTCAACCTATGTCCATTCACCTTGAAATAGGGGCCATCATTTTGAGCTAGCTCGATGGTCCCATATGGAAAAACTTGAGTCACGGTGAATGGACCGGACCAACGGGATTTCAACTTACCGGAAAAGATTTTCAATTGTGAGTTAAAAAGCAACACTTGATCCCCAATGTTAAAAACTCGGTTTTTAATTTTTGAATCATGCAACTTTTTGGTCTTTTCTTTATAAATCAATGAATTTTCATAAGCAATATCCCTTAATTCATCCAATTCATTTAATTGCATTTTCCGGTGTTTTCCCGCGGTCTCCATATCATCATTACAATGCTTTAGGGTCCAATAAGCTTTGTGTTCTAATCCAATTGGCAAGTGACAATTCTTCCCATACACAAGCTTATAAGGAGTGCACCCAATAGGCATCTTATGAGCGGTCCTAAAGGCCCATAAAGCATCGTCTAACTTATCCGACCAAGATTGTCGGTTTTCTCCTACGGATCTCTCCAAGATCCTCTTCAAAGCTCGGTTTGAAACCTCGACTTGCCCACTCGTTTGTGGGTGATGTAGGTTTTTATAGATATACAAGTCTTAGGAAAGACGAGTATAAATGCGGTAAGTATTAAACTTGACGATTTAATGAAAAACCGACAAATCGAATAAATTCCAAGTTTGTTCTCGAAGGAGGTGTGTATTATGTGTGCCAATTATGTAAAATAACAATGTTTGGATTAGTGACGTTTTTGGTTTAAAGAGAGAAAAAGTAAAGACGAGCTACGACTACGATTAAACTACGACGAATTAACGTAAAACGCGAACGTAAATACGTAAAACGTGACGAAATTAAAATTAAAACCTAAAAATTAATTAAATGATTAATCTAAGTCTTAAATAATATAAATAAGAATAAAAATCCAACAAATATATTTTAAAACCTTTTATTAATTAAATATTCAATTTTTAATGCTAATTAAAGCCCAAAAATTAAATATAATTAACAAAATGCCCAAAATATTAATTTATTGAACTAATAACTAACTTATATTATTTAAAGACTAAAAACTATTTTTTCTAAATTTTTAAAACTATTTTTCTGTTTTTTAATCACTAAAAACTATTTTTAAATTAAAATAATCATAAAAAATAATAAAATAATGCCAAAATTAATTTAACAATTTTAAAAATCCTAAATTACCCTAATGAACAGTAGAAAATTGAAAAAGTTTGAAAGAAGTAAAAATTTTCACTAAAAGACAAAACTAGTTAATAATTAAACCCTAATTAAACTAATTTAATTATAAAAAATAATTAAAAAGTGAACAGTGACTAATTTTAAAACCAAAAATCTTAAACTAATTTTCTAAATATAAGAAAAATTCTAAATCTGAAAAATAAAACTTTTTTACACTAAATTCCAAAAACAGCCTATTTAAAATTAATTAAAAATGCAATTAAATATAAAAAATAGAAAATGAACAGTAACAACAAAATAAACTAAACTTAAAAATCAGACATTTAAAAATAAAAATATTGCAAAAAGAATGAAACCCTAATTCTTAAAAAGGGTCACAAAAGACAAAATTTTAAGTTACTGATGTTGACCTTTTTGTGTTTTCTGTCTTTTTGCGTAGCAGTGGCTACAACAAGCCTATCAGTGGGAAAGGAGTTCCCACTGACAGTATAAAAAAACGGGTCTGAGCCTTTTGAGGCTTGTAGCTTGTTCAATTCTTTGTTTTGAATGGCAACAAAGGCACCCCCACACTCATGGAAGTGCGGGGAGTCAGTTTATGCTAAAAAACACACAAGCACAATACAAAAAAAAATACAAAAATAGGGCAATCACAGTTACTGTATTGGTTTGTGTATGTCTGGTGAACAGTGACAGATTTTCCTTGCAATTTGGTGAATTTTATCAAGCAAAAACTTGCCCTATCTACTCACAAATCACAAAAACCCTAGAATAAACCCTAGATGACATCCTAAGCTAGCAGGCAACAACAATGGAGAACAAATTAAAGCAAAAATTAAGCAGATTATGTAACTTTCTGATTTGGCAATGTTTTAACAAATTTTAAGCATGCAAACCTATTTTTATCCTACCAATCTTGAAACCAAATAACAACACAGACCTAATACTACCTATTAAGTGTATCTAGATCATTTTTAGGCTAATTTTCAGTCCAACACTCAACCTAGATAGCAGATCCAAACACCCCCTTAAAATCAGTTAACTAAAAACAACAAATGAAACCCTTGCAAATCTTAGCTAGACTATATAAGACCTATCTAAACATGCATATTACAGCTAAATAAGCAAGATTAAGCAGTTAAAGGAACAATAAACCAAGTCAAATCCAAAATCATGCACAATCACAAAGCAACATACAAAATCCTATTTCTAGGAGGGTTCAAGCCCGTACCTGGTGTGGTTAACTTCCAACCACACAAAGGCCAGCTGAGGCCTTCTCCTATAAGCAGGAGGCTTATGCTGAGCTTCTTGTGATAAGCTGATGTAGAGAGAATAGGGAAGGTGAGACTACAACAGTCAAACACCCCCTTTTATATCTTCAAAAAAAAAAAAGATAAATGCAACCTGCTAAGAAAAGAAACCAAAAAGAGTGAACTGGAAACAAATAGCTTATAAGCTATAGGCTAAGCTTATAGAAAAAGCAAGCTTATAGCTTGTAGCTTATAAAAAATAGAAATGGAAAGTTGCTGTTTTTTTTTCTTTCTTTCAAACTGAGAAGTATCAAATACCTTTAAACTATGAAATCCAAGTGACAAACCTGAAATTCACACACACATATCCACTTTCACTTCAATGTGTGTGGATTTCAGGATTAGAACAAACAGATTTCTAAAAAAAAACTTGTGAACCAAATTCTTTAATCCAAATTGAAAACTTACACTACCTTCTTTTTTCAAAATGCGACTTACTGATTAAACTAAAACAAGAAATAAAATGTGGAACTCAGTATTATATAAAAATCAAACTTTCATTTTCATTAATCATAAATTTTTTTACATAAAAACTGGAACAAGAAATTACAATGAGTACTATGCTATTTATATTACAACTGATTGTCCATAAACTAGAAACCCTAGTCTAGTAATCTTCCAAAAACACCCTTGGAATCTTTAGAATATGCTTCTTTGATGCCTTTGAATTCTTGGTCAAAAAACGAATCATGTGATATGCCAGATGGAGTGAGCTGTTATGGATCAATCTCCCACGTTGGTGAAGTCTTTGGGAAGAAGGAAAACACTTGAGCCGTTGATGGGGCTGTACAATCTTGGATTCTTGCTTGGAATGTAGCAGGGCAAGCCACGTGGGGGTTGTGAGGTGATGGGGGGGGGGGGTGGGGGGGGGGGGGACCAAAACAAAGGTGGGTTGTGATTATCTTGTCCTTAATTAGCATTCTGGAAATAATTGGCCCATAGCCCTTTGTTTTAATAGTTAATGGAATTAGGGTTTATGTGGGTTGGGGAAAGATAAACAGTGGGGTTTAATTTGGATTAGGGGTGGGTTTGTTTTAAATATGGTGTTTACCTCCAAAATAAACTGATTAATTAATCAGTATTAAAAATAATAAGTGGGTGTGTGAGGTGGACGAGGGATGAAAGGGGATTGGTGGAGGGGTTAAGTGAAAGTGACGTGGCGGGTTTGGAGTGGTGGATGGGGGAAAGGTTGTCGGCCAGTAAGGGGTGTTAGGGGTTAATGGTTAAATAAGTTAAATGAGTTTGGGAAGTTGGCAGCTTTGGTCCCCATGGTTAAGTCCTTCCTTTAACAGCTTTTCAAAGTTAATCCTTCATCTTTTACACCATTAGTCCTCTAGGATTTGCAAACTTAGTCCTTGTGTTAACAATTGGCATTAAACTTGTAACTTAATCCATTCCAAGGGCTTTTCTTGCATATTTATGAAACTTTAGGGACCCCATACTCATATAAATGGATAATTGAGGGGTATAAAGTGTCATTCTTCCAAAGTTGAGGGACCAAACTTGTACAATCTTCAAACTTCAAGGGCATTTTTGCAAAATTCATACTTGGGGCTTGGTTCTTTGTGCGGCTTCGTTTCCCGTGTTCGTTTTTGCTTTATTCTTGTAATCTTTTGGTGAATTCACGATATCCGTACCTGAAATACACAATGAACAAACACAAGCATATTTTTGGGTATTTTGACGATATTTTAAGCGTTTTAAGCCCGATTTGGACGATGAGACTATGTATAAATACAGTCTCATCACTCCCCCATACTAAACCATTGCCGTGTCCCCACGCAATGCTAGAATTAAGTATCGTAGCACTTCCAAAATTCATTTTATGATGACATTTATTGAAGACATAAAATTAAATAAACTACTACACGCGTTTTAGACATAATGTATTGTTTTCATCACGAGAATGTGACTTTTGGGATCATAGAACAAGAACACGTGAATGCTTCGTTAGAAATAATTTCGTCGTCCTCGATTTTCACCCAATTCCATGCTAAGCGTGTAACGAGATCATTGTTATTATAAGTTAGCAACACGATCACATCTCATGAGTGTTAATTACGAACCTAAACTCCCTTATTCCTACTTGGTATCTCTTATATTTTATTTTGTCTTAATGATCACGAGGATACATCATTGACTTATGCGTGAATAGAGATTAAGTCTAAAAATAGAAACTTAACGGTGTAACCAAAATCATCAAATCAATAATTCATCCCAATAGACAACGATGTCAAAAAATTAAGTCAACAAGAAGGATCAATAAACACGGTTTTATAACGGTTTTGAACATGAGACTTATTACTAAGACTTTTATACGCCCCCTAACGGAAGGGCCTTATTATCTTTGGTTTACCTCCATCTTTTATTCAACTTCGCCATGAAGCTTTTATTATGACTTCGGTCTTGCCTTGCCTTTTATTATCCGCCTCATCGGTGGTTTTATTAGCCAAAGACGTATATCCTCACGCTAAAGCGAATTTTGGATCTTTAAAGCTTCGAAGATTAAGGCTTGATTCACTTTCAATTTGGGCATAGATTTTTCGGCCTTGTGAGCTTCAAATTTTTGCTTAATTTAGGTGAGCACTTGAAATCTTATTATTAGGTGAAGCTTTCGATTATTCGGGTGCCGATACTTCAAAACCGTGACGCTGGCGATACCTTAATGTTTTCCCAATTTAATTACATGGAAGCTACCAAAACAAATTAGAAACCCAACAATAGTGACTAAACCGCCAAATCAATATTTATTAACAATTTATTATGCAAAAGCGTTGGGAGAATAAGCTAATAATTACTACACATAAGATCGTGACGATTACGAGACTTATAAATAACTCTATCATTTCTCGTCCTCATTTAAGAGACTTAGCCTAAAAAGTTAAGGAATCGAAGCTAAGTGCTCAACACGCACGGTCGAGTCAAAAATTACTCTCGTTCTCACCATCGGAAAACCTACATTCGTGTCTTAAACACTTATGAAAAACAAGAAAAATTTAAAATTTGGCCATTTTTAGCCTTATTTTGCAACAAAACGATAACAAAAAGATGAATATTGGATTGCGTGGTGACGTAAGCAAGGTGAAGTATCTACTCACCCCCCCATACTAAAACTAAACATTGTCCTCAATGTTTCGAGTCTAGGGGTGTAAACACCCCTATACTAGAGACGAAGTCGAATGCTTAATCTCGAGCATGGAAAGGGTAAAACGAATAACCTAAAAGCCGTTTATGAATTATGCTATTAAGATAAACGTTAGAACATAAAAGGATATCATCGGATATCGGAATCTCCAAAGGCAACGATCGAAGCTCGAGTGATCCGTAAAACGAACACGAGAGGCTTCAATGATGACGATGAACCTAATGAATCACAATCACAAACAACCATGAAACAAAGGTAGGAAGAGCACAAGTCCCCTCGTTACATTAAACTAAGAAAGCAATAATATTTACAAGGATAAGCATGAGAATCCCCCACGAGGCACCTTGTTTTTGATAACCGAGTCAAAAGCTCGACTCGAATCCCCATAAATGTGATCATTTAGGGATAATCTTGGTATGGTCATTTTTGGTGGGACTTACATGATAAACAAGGCCCAAAAGTACATGGAGTACTTTAAAAACCCGATAAACGTATACCGGGGTCAAAGATAGCGTCTTCGTTTTCGGATGAAAGACGAAACAACGCTACTTCAACCGAAGCCGAAACCCAAAAGGGGTAGAAGAAAAGAGATAAGAAGTAGAAAGGTGGGGCAATGGGTAAGTCAAACATATGAGCTACTCGAGGTAGACTCACACCAAGCAAATAGATACGATTTCCATTTATTGCATCGGTGGAAGACCGAGATTTCCCTTTACAAGCAATTCCGGGATCGTAAATCTCGTCCTCGGTGGAGAAATGGGAGGGAACATTTGGGGCTTCCCCCACACTAATCCACACCAACCGTCGTCAAAAGGAGTAGACGAGGTGGTAGCACTCATAACACGATGTGATGACGGAGTTAAACATGTAGAAAAATCATTTAAAACATTTTTAAAATCTTTTCCTTTTTCATCGTTTAAAAACTCTTTATGAAAACCCGATTGAATAATGTCGAAAATATTTGGCGTGTCAAATTGAAAATTAGTCGCGCTAAAAATCCTCACATTTAAGTCTTTGGCGGGAGGGGGTGGTGGATTATATAAGTTCTCAAAACGTTTGTCAATAAAGAACACCGCCCCCTCGGGGTCTACATACTCGTCATCCTCATGAACGTCGATCTCATCGATTTCTTCATCAAAGATAGGCTTGTCAAACCACGGTTTGTCATTCCCCTCCTTGAGTATCTTAGAAACTCTCTCAAAAAGATCACGATCAAGCACGAAACCATCATTCTTTTGTGGGGATCGTTGATAAGTTAGATCCTCACGAATGTGGTAAACGTCATTCTCAAATGAGGAGTGTTGATTAGGTAACTCCTCGAGAATGGGATTTTTGGTGGTCACATGAGTTGGTTCGTCATCGAAAATAAGACGTTCCAACTCATTGAGTTCATCCTCGATTTTGGAAAGGTCGACCTCACTCGTAGGTGGAAGTGAAGGCATAAGAGCTAGCTCTCGTTCAATGATTTCCTCAATCTCGGGATCAAACTCATAATCATCGTACTTCACATGTTTCTTCTTAGGAGAATCAAAAATAGCATGTGGATGTCGAAGTACGTGATCAAGCTCGGCAAAATCGCCATCGTCATCGTCAAAGAAAGAGTCGATGTGAGCACTCACAACCATGGACTTACAAGCACTAGGGCTATGCTTAGGTGACTTTTCTAAGACGAGAGGATCGATGTCGATAAACCCTTTAGCCTCAACGAGTGTTGGGCTAGGCAAAGGAGGCACTTCGATGGAGTTAGAAGTTGAAGCCTCAAAGACGTGGTCCTTCGAAGGTGGTGAAGACGAATCCATTTTGGTCATTGTCGTGATGGCATTAACGTCACCCTTCGGAATTGGTGTTTCACTTGTTTCGCTAAAAACATCCCAAAGTGAGTTTTCATCCATAAATTTACACATACCCTTTTGAATTAGGTACACGTATTCTTTGTCATTAAAATCATCATCTTTAAAACCGTTTTTCTTAATTCTTTCAAAACATGCATCAAGCTTCATTCTTTCCGCTAAAGTAAACATTTTGAAATCATTAGAATTTGAATCATTAGGTTTTGAAACCTCGGTTTTTTCATTCTCATTAAATCCTTGGGATTTTCTAGCGAAAAAGTCTATTTTCTCATCCCCATATCTCATAGTAAGTCTCCCCTCGTGAACGTCGATTACGGTTCTAGCCGTCGATAAGAATGGTCGGCCTAAAATAATGGGACATTTAGGGTCACACTCGTAATCGGATATAACGAAATCCGCGGGAAAAACAAACTTTCCAATCCTAACATAGACATCCTCGGCTATTCCAATTGGTATTAAAGGTGTACAATTTGCAAGCTCGATTGTCATGTTCGTGGGGGTAAGCGAAGGCAATCTCATTAATTTCTAAAGAGAATGAGGCATGAGATTGATGCTAGCACCTAAATCGGCAAGGGCTAAACATCCCTCAATCTCGGAAAAATCACAAGGTAGTAGAAATTGGCCCGGATCCTTTTCCTTTCTCGGCATACGCCTTTTGGGTTTTTTAAGAAGGATTGAGGCACAAGTTTCTTCAAGGGTTACTTTGGTAAGGTCGACAAAGCTCTCTTTTTGAACCGTGGATGGAATTTGAGGTACACGAGGGTGTGCACTCTTTTCCTTGGTCGCCACGTTCACCCCATCGACTTTAGAACAAGAAGACGTCTTAGAAGTCGAGGGTTGAGAGGGATAAACAACACGGAATCCTTCAAGGTTAGGGGTAATCACACGACCTTTCTCACGAGACGAGGCGGCTTTACATTGTTCTTTCGGATTAGCAACGGTGTCACTAGGTAACGAACTTGATGACGAACCCGAGGCCTTGTTCATTATAGCCGAAAACATCTTTTTAATATCAATTTGCCCTTGCTCAATCTTCGTGTTTTGCAATTTCAAAGTATTTGTAAAGTCGTTTTTCAAAGTACCAATTTCTCCCTCTAATCGTCTCATATTAGCCTCATTCGTTTTCATGTAGTTTTGAAAATCATTTGACGAACTATTTTGATTAGAATTAAAGTTCCCTTGGTTTTGATTACTTCTTTGAAAATTGTTTTGATTCCCACTTGAAAAATTGTTTCCTTGATTGTTATCTCTATTTTGCCAAGTTATATTACGACCTTGATTATAACCTCCTTGATTTTGATTCGAAAAATTTCCTTGTTGATTGTTTCCTTGAAAATTGTTTCGGTTTTGAAAATTGTTGCCTTGGTTATAATTTCCTTGTTGTGATGGACCGGCGTTATTTTGATTTGAAAAATTGTTGTTTCCATTTAACGCACTCACATTCGACGTTTGGCCATCCGTAGCCGCACACTCGTAATAATTATGAGGTCCACCACAAAACGTACATGAAACCTCAACCGCTTTCACCGTAGCGGGAGCGTCTTTCTTTTGCATCTCAATGAGATAAGACGTGAACACATTCGTAAGCTTGTCGACTTTAGCATCAACTCTCTCAATGTCGCGATTAGAACTACTAACATTGGCGACATTGGCAACACTCGGTGCATTGCGGAGTTGGTAAACCTTGGATCGGTTCTCGATAATTATCAAAGCTTCTCTCGGAGTTTTGCACAAAAAGTTGCCACCGGCGGCGGAATTCAACGAGTCTTGTTCGTGAAAATTAAGACCGTTGTAAAACGTATCGATTTGGTGCAACTCGGAAAAACCATGGTGAGGACATTGCCTAAGCAATTCCTTAAAACGATCCCACGCGTCTCTAAGAGATTCATTCGGTTTTTGCTCAAATTTCGTAATTTCATTCTTGAAAAACGTTGTCTTAGACGGTGGGAAAAAATAATTAACGAACTTGGAAACGAGATCCTTCCACGTAGTTATCGAATTAGGTGGCTCTTTCTCGTACCAATCCTTGGCGGCACCATCGAGCGAGTAAGGAAAAAGCATAAGCTTGACGACATCGGTGTCGACGTTCTTAAACTTGCTCGTGGCCAAAAGACGATCAAAATTCCGAATATGGTCGTGAGGATTATCGGCTTCACGACCTCGAAAATTCGTAGCTTGGATCAACGAAAGCATTCCGCTTTTGATCTCAAAATTCTCCGCCTCGATAGCGGGAATTACGATCGCGTCTCCATAACCCTCGGTGGGCGCTTGGAGCAATTCCATCATAGAACGATTGTCGGCCATCTCGTCTAAGGTCTCTTCAACAACGATATTAGGAACGTCGGTTTCTAATTCTCGTCTACGTCGTCGATTCCTTCGATTACGATTGCGTCGATTCGAAGCTTCACTAGAATTGGAATAATCCTTCGATCGAGTGCGCATGCACTAAGCGTAGAATGGGTGGTAGCAAAGAAGATTCTTTTTGCGGCTTTTCGATTTTTTAATTTTTTTTGGTTTTTGATTGGTTTTTTTAATTTTTTTGGATTTTTGGTTGTATTACGTAGACACAAATCTACAAATCTCCCCTCGAATCGACTTTCTCGATTAAAGGAGCCTCAAAGAATGAAAACGATCACGTGGAGTGAACGTTCTCGATGACTTTAGAACGTTGGTGGAACACCAAAACGTTCAAGAGGGTTTAATCTTGAAAACACAAGCAAATATAATATACGTAGATAATACTTGGGCGGCAAACCCTCGATTAGCTCTCTTTCTCAAAACACGCACAAGCAAGCGGAGGAACGAGGCGGCGCGAAGCACTTAAGAGCCTTTTTCCTTTAGGTCGTGAAATACAACCGCCTTATACCCACCTTATAGTTTGTGTTAATTGAAATTAAGCCTCACGAAAGTATTTATCTATTTTGCCTTTAAACTTTTGCTTTGGATTCGAATACAATGATCGAGTGATGAAATCCCGAATCAAGGTTGTGATTTCTCACGTATTTGGAGTACTTGTATATTTATTGTTCTTACGTAGTACAATATAGTAATAATAATATTCACAAGAAAAACGAAAACCAATATATCTACAATATAGTAAAAGATTGATTTGTGTTTAACTTAGGAAAATTAAACACGATTTATTTGGATATTATACTATAATAGAGAAAAATAACAAAAATGAGTATGTACGATATTCACGCTTTCCAAAAATTGAAAAGCAAAAACGAACTACTCACACAAACACGATACTAATAATGGCAACACTAAACACCTCCCCGGCAGCGGCGCCAAAAATTGATGTAGGTTTTTATAGATATACAAGTCTTAGGAAAGACGAGTATAAATGCGGTAAGTATTAAACTTGACGATTTAATGAAAAACCGACAAATCGAATAAATTCCAAGTTCGTTCTCGAAGGAGGTGTGTATTATGTGTGCCAATTATGTAAAATAACAATGTTTGGATTAGTGACGTTTTTGGTTTAAAGAGAGAAAAAGTAAAGACGAGCTACGACTACGATTAAACTACGACGAATTAACGTAAAACGCGAACGTAAATACGTAAAACGTGACGAAATTAAAATTAAAACCTAAAAATTAATTAAATGATTAATCTAAGTCTTAAATAATATAAATAAGAATAAAAATCCAACAAATATATTTTAAAACCTTTTATTAATTAAATATTCAATTTTTAATGCTAATTAAAGCCCAAAAATTAAATATAATTAACAAAATGCCCAAAATATTAATTTATTGAACTAATAACTAACTTATATTATTTAAATACTAAAAACTATTTTTTCTAAATTTTTAAAACTATTTTTCTGTTTTTTAATCACTAAAAACTATTTTTAAATTAAAATAATCATAAAAAATAATAAAATAATGCCAAAATTAATTTAACAATTTTAAAAATCCTAAATTACCCTAATGAACAGTATAAAATTGAAAAAGTTTGAAAAAAGTAAAAATTTTCACTAAAAGACAAAACTAGTTAATAATTAAACCCTAATTAAACTAATTTAATTATAAAAAATAATTAAAAAGTGAACAGTGACTAATTTTAAAACCAAAAATCTTAAACTAATTTTCTAAATATAAGAAAAATTCTAAATCTGAAAAATAAAACTTTTTTACACTAAATTCCAAAAACAGCCTATTTAAAATTAATTAAAAATGCAATTAAATATAAAAAATAGAAAATGAACAGTAACAACAAAATAAACTAAACTTAAAAATCAGAAATTTAAAAATAAAAATATTGCAAAAAGAATGAAACCCTAATTCTTAAAAAGGGTCACAAAAGACAAAATTTTAAGTTACTGATGTTGACCTTTTTGTGTTTTCTGTCTTTTTGCGTAGCAGTGGCTACAACAAGCCTATCAGTGGGAAAGGAGTTCCCACTGACAGTATAAAAAAACGGGTCTGAGCCTTTTGAGGCTTGTAGCTTGTTCAATTCTTGGTTTTGAATGGCAACAAAGGCACCCCCACACTCATGGAAGTGTGGGGAGTCAGTTTATGCTAAAAAACACACAAGCACAATACAAAAAAAAACACAAAAATAGGGCAATCACAGTTACTGTATTGGTTTGTGTATGTCTGGTGAACAGTGACAGATTTTCCTTGCAATTTGGTGAATTTTATCAAGCAAAAACTTGCCCTATCTACTCACAAATCACAAAAACCCTAGACTAAACCCTAGATGACATCCTAAGCTAGCAGGCAACAACAATGGAGAACAAATTAAAGCAAAAATTAAGCAGATTATGCAACTTTCTGATTTGGCAATGTTTTAACAAATTTTAAGCATGCAAACCTATTTTTATCCTACCAATCTTGAAACCAAATAACAACACAGACCTAATACTACCTATTAAGTGTATCTAGATCATTTTTAGGCTAATTTTCAGTCCAACACTCAACCTAGATAGCAGATCCAAACACCCCCTTAAAATCAGTTAACTAAAAACAACAAATGAAACCCTTGCAAATCTTAGCTAGACTATATAAGACCTATCTAAACATGCATATTACAGCTAAATAAGCAAGATTAAGCAGTTAAAGGAACAATAAACCAAGTCAAATCCAAAATCATGCACAATCACAAAGCAACATACAAAATCCTATTTCTAGGAGGGTTCAAGCCCGTACCTGGTGTGGTTAACTTCCAACCACACAAAGGCCAGCTGAGGCCTTCTCCTATAAGCAGGAGGCTTATGCTGAGCTTCTTGTGATAAGCTGATGTAGAGAGAATAGGGAAGGTGAGACTACAACAGTCAAACACCCCCTTTTATATCTTCAAAAAAAAAAAGATAAATGCAACCTGCTAAGAAAAGAAACCAAAAAGAGTGAACTGGAAACAAATAGCTTATAAGCTATAGGCTAAGCTTATAGAAAAAGCAAGCTTATAGCTTGTAGCTTATAAAAAATAGAAATGGAAAGTTGCTGTTTTTTTTTCTTTCTTTCAAACTGAGAAGTATCAAATACCTTTAAACTATGAAATCCAAGTGACAAACCTGAAATTCACACACACATATCCACTTTCACTTCAATGTGTGTGGATTTCAGGATTAGAACAAACAGATTTCTAAAAAAAAACTTGTGAACCAAATTCTTTAATCCAAATTGAAAACTTACACTACCTTCTTTTTTCAAAATGCGACTTACTGATTAAACTAAAACAAGAAATAAAATGTGGAACTCAGTATTATATAAAAATCAAACTTTCATTTTCATTAATCATAAATTTTTTTACATAAAAACTAGAACAAGAAATTACAATGAGTACTATGCTATTTATATTACAACTGATTGTCCATAAACTAGAAACCCTAGTCTAGTAATCTTCCAAAAACACCCTTGGAATCTTTAGAATATGCTTCTTTGATGCCTTTGAATTCTTGGTCAAAAAACGAATCATGTGATATGCCAGATGGAGTGAGCTGTTATGGATCAATCTCCCACGTTGGTGAAGTCTTTGGGAAGAAGGAAAACACTTGAGCCGTTGATGGGGCTGTACAATCTTGGATTCTTGCTTGGAATGTAGCAGGGCAAGCCACGTGGGGGTTGTGAGGTGATGGGGGGGGGGACCAAAACAAAGGTGGGTTGTGATTATCTTGTCCTTAATTAGCATTCTGGAAATAATTGGCCCATAGCCCTTTGTTTTAATAGTTAATGGAATTAGGGTTTATGTGGGTTGGGGAAAGATAAACAGTGGGGTTTAATTTGGATTAGGGGTGGGTTTGTTTTAAATATGGTGTTTACCTCCAAAATAAACTGATTAATTAATCAGTATTAAAAATAATAAGTGGGTGTGTGAGGTGGACGAGGGATGAAAGGGGATTGGTGGAGGGGTTAAGTGAAAGTGACGTGGCGGGTTTGGAGTGGTGGATGGGGGAAAGGTTGTCGGCCAGTAAGGGGTGTTAGGGGTTAATGGTTAAATAAGTTAAATGAGTTTGGGAAGTTGGCAGCTTTGGTCCCCATGGTTAAGTCCTTCCTTTAACAGCTTTTCAAAGTTAATCCTTCATCTTTTACACCATTAGTCCTCTAGGATTTGCAAACTTAGTCCTTGTGTTAACAATTGGCATTAAACTTGTAACTTAATCCATTCCAAGGGCTTTTCTTGCATATTTATGAAACTTTAGGGACCCCATACTCATACAAATGGATAATTGAGGGGTATAAAGTGTCATTCTTCCAAAGTTGAGGGACCAAACTTGTACAATCTTCAAACTTCAAGGGCATTTTTGCAAAATTCATACTTGGGGCTTGGTTCTTTGTGCGGCTTCGTTTCCCGTGTTCGTTTTTTCTTTATTCTTGTAATCTTTTGGTGAATTCACGATATCCGTACCTGAAATACACAATGAACAAACACAAGCATATTTTTGGGTATTTTGACGATATTTTAAGCGTTTTAAGCCCGATTTGGACGATGAGACTATGTATAAATACAGTCTCATCAGTGGGTGATAAGCCGTAGAAAGACAATGTGTAACCCCATATTTCCTTAGGACCCTTTCAAATTGGTCGTTACAAAAATGGGTCCCACGATCGCTTATGATCGCACGAGGGGTTCCAAACCGAGAAAACAAGCTTTTCAGAAACTTGACTACCATACGAGCATCATTGGTGGGCAAAGCCTTAGCTTCCACCCACTTAGATAGGTAGTCAACGGCGACAAGGATGTACTTATTACCATGAGATGATGGGAACGGCCCCATAAAGTCAATGCCCCAAACGTCAAAGATCTTACACACTTGGATGATATTTTGTGGCATTTCATCTTTTTGTGAGGCTTTTCCTTGTCGTTGGCATGAGTCACACGACTTTACAAGCTCATGTGCATCTCGGTAAATAGTAGGCCAAAAGAATCCGGCATCAAAAACCTTCTTAGCCGTGAGATTAGCACCGTGGTGACCACCCGTGGGTCCCTCGTGACAAGCTCTAAGGATGTTAGAAGATTCGGCACCAAAGACACAACGTCGAATAATTTGATACGCACAAGTTCGAAACAAGTAAGGGTTGTTCCAAAAATAGAACTTGACGTCACGAAAGAATTTTCGTTTTTCTTGAGTCGTCATACCCTTGATGATGAAGTTGCCCGCATGGTAATTTGCGATGTCCGTAAACCATGGGGTAGAAGAGTCAAGCTTAGAATTCACTACACCAAGTTTCTCGAGTGGAAATGTTTCGGTGATTTCCTTGGGCTCGTAAACACTTTGGTGAGGATCTTCCAAACGAGAAAGTTGATCGGCCGCTAGATTCTCGGCTCCTTTTTTGTCAACGATTTTGTGATCAAATTCTTGAAGGAGGAGAATCCAACGAAGTAATCTTGGCTTTGCATCTTGTTTAGCCATAAGATACTTGATAGCCGAATGATCCGTATACACTATGCATTTGGTCAAGACGAGATAAGGTTGGAATTTCTCAAATGCATACACCACGGCAAGGAACTCCTTTTCCGTTGTAGTGTATTTTAGTTAAGCCTCGGTCATCATCTTGCTAGCATAGTGAATAGGCAAGAAGTGTTTTTCATGACGTTGCCCCAATACGGCCCCAATAGCGTAGTCACTAGCATCACACATGAGCTCAAAGGGGAGGTTCCAATTGGGAGCAATGAGAATGGGAGCTTCGGTAAGTTTCCTTTTAAGGATTTCAAAGGGTTGTACACAATCTTCGTCAAAGACAAAACGTGCATCTTTTTCAAGGAGATGTGTAATAGGTCGAGAGATCTTTGAAAAATCCTTGATGAATCGACGATAAAAGCCCGCGTGGCCTAGGAAACTCCTAACTCCCATAACGGTTTTGGGATGAGGTAATTTGGCGATGACGTCTACCTTAGCTTGATCTACCTCAATCCCCGCTTTCGAAACCTTGTGCCCTAAGACGATTCCACTTTTAACCATAAAATGACATTTTTCCCAATTAAGCACAAGGTTGGTTTCCTCACAACGCTTCAACATTCTCTCAAGATTCGACAAACACGAAGTGAACGAATTACCAAACACGGAAAAGTCATCCATGAAGACTTCCATCGTCTTCTCGATCATGTCATGAAAAATAGCCATCATGCACCTTTGAAAGGTTCCCGGTAAATTGCAAAGTCCGAATGGCATTCTACGATAGGCAAACGTTCCATATGGACACGTAAACGTAGTTTTTTCTTGATCACGAGGGTTGATGGGAATTTGGAAGTAACCGGAAAAACCATCTAAAAAACAATAGAAATCGTTTCCCGCAAGACGCTACAACATTTGGTCCATGAAGGGCAAGGGAAAATGGTCTTTTCGAGTGGCTTCATTCAACTTACGTGTAGAAATGTAAATCTTGCTTATGTTTTTAGAGAGAGAAAGAGATAGAGAGAAGGTGGATTTCACACAAAGCTAGAGAGAAAAAATGAGAAGAACTATGTGTAAATAATGAAACCACACCACCCTCTCCATCAAAGGTGAGGGTTTATATACCCAAGCCCTTGTCATGGGCTTGGGCTTACATTTGGGCCAGCCTACACATGTTGTAGGCTAGGCTTGTTCTTGTTTGGTAAGTAATGAAAGTTAACTAAACTACGAGCTATTACATGGACTATCGTTGGAGTGACCGATCCTTCTTAATACGTAAAACGTATTTCCAACAATCTCCCCCTAAGGGAGGTCACTCCAAACAAGGGCATTACCCGAGTTACAATAATAAGAAAAACCTAGCATACTATGCTTGTCTTGAGTTCGTAGTCTTCGTCTTTCTTTTTTCATTTTCTTTTCTGGTGAACATGCTGATGTGATCTGTGATATCAATCTTGAGCATTAATCTCTTGCCTTGATCTCGTGCATCCATCACTTGTGCTCTTCGCCTCTTCGTGACGCCATGTCCCACATACTTATACCTTCGTAATTCTTGAAAGCTTGATACAGCGGAAGACTTAACTTTTAGGCTTTCTTGAATTAAATGAGATACTAAGTGCATAAAGTATAAGCATGTAGGGACGACTTTTTATTGGATTCCGCAACGCCACCGTCTTCAAATGCCGCAACATAAGTAGACACGAACGAAATGGCTTTGAACATTTCATTCTAAATCGGTAGCATTTTACCTCCGGTCGGTGAAGACCGTTGGACGATATTAGATATCGTACCCGTGACGGATAGTTTCAATTAAGTAACTTCCTGACAGGATTTCGCGGGTAAACCCGTTCTCTTTATTCGACCGTCCAAAGCTGACTGCGAACATAAAGAGTGAATCATTTTGATAATAATATCCGTATGATTTTGAAGCCGTCAATTCATGTTCCTGGAACAAGTGAAATTCAATTAAGAACCGCACCATCGTTGCTTTCCAGTTGTCACGAGCTTGATTCGTATAGAATCTTGCAAGTTACCTACCAAGTGCTGTTTGAGGTTAACACTAGAAGGATTTCCACTCATCACTGTGAACACTAAGGTATCACTCTGAGTGTTCTGGCAAGATCACTAAGATATTGCGTAGAGGCCTGGAACGTGTTTAAATTCATTTAAGAATTAAACCACTGTTGCTTTCCAGTTATCACAAGTTTGATTCATAAAGAATCGCACAAGTCACCTACCATGAGCCTTTTGATATTCGCTCAAGAAGGATTTCCATCTTCATTGTAAATACTTTCGTATTACTCGGATGTTCAGGCAAGATCATGAAGATTTTGCGTAGGACTCTTAAGATCTTTCTTGCTTTTCACAGTGTATGAAGAAGCAAGGAATTATGAAAGTGTGTCCTAATGAGATATTTAATGATCTCAAATGGCTCTAGACTCGATCGTACACTTTGGATTTTAGTGATCGGAGGCTGGAGAGGAGTGCCACCTTTTCAATACCAATTTATTCGAAGTGAATAAATCAATAGATAATGCGTTGTCTACGCGTGATTAAAACAAATATCTTTTAAGAGATATCTGAGTTAGTTGGGATGGGTTGTGCCTTGCATCACTGGGTCCATGATGTCTGTCTTCAATATCAAGAATCATTAAACAATGATCTTAATAGCATATGTATTGACCCGGTTTCTGCCTAAGTTGTAAGGAGGGCTTCTTTCTTTACACCCTTTATCTTTACAATTCTTTTTCATTCTTCAACCCCTTCAATGCTTACCAATACGTCATCACTAGCACCTTGTTGTGATTGTTCCAGTGCTAACTTAAGTACTTGGTCGGCATTCAGCTACGTTCACAATCTTTCTCCATCTTTCCTAAGGACTACTATTTCTAGCTATGGAATGTCCTTGGGAAGATTCCTCCGGTTCTAGAAGAATCATAGGACTTAACCTATCCTACCATCCCTATGTCACCACAATCTTCATCGTCGTGAAATAAATGGGTTTTGGGTAAGTATATATCACCATGAAAATCCATTTTGATATAGCAAATCCATTTTGCTCCCCCTTAACATATGCCACGATATTCGAAAACATTTCGCACATGTCGGGATGAGCCAGCACATTAAGTCAAACCATTTGTGATAATATCCCATATTAAATCACATTTTCTCCCCCATATTTAAAATATTAGCCCAATCGATGTTTTTAATATCAATTGATTTAATGAAGTTTTAACAAAGGTTTTGGGAAGAAAAATGCAAGTCCGTTTTATCTTCATGATATCAAACGTATGAGATATGATACCGATTTGTAACATGATCACATATTCACCATATTTAAAAAGAATTGACAAGGTTGGACCTGATTGATGAGAACATCATATGATAAGATCAAATGGTTCTTGTCAGCATATGTTGGTCGCCTCGTCACGTCTGAAGTCATCTCTTGACACCACATGTACGATTGGTATTGTTGTCTTGACACCAACTTGTGAACTTGGTATGTTCGGCATCGAAGATTCTGAATGCTTGACAATTGCTCCCCCTCAATTGTTGACCCGTGTTCTGTTGAAAGAGCTGTAGTCGTTGGTTGAGTAGTCGCATCGTCAAGTATGTAGATACCAATTGTAGATTGCTATGGTTGTAGAGATGATAGCTTCATAAAAACAAGACTTCTCTTGTTTTAACAAATAAATTCACTGAAACGTACATAGATTTGTGTTAGACCAAGTTATAAAGTAAACTTGATCCCTTACAAGGTTTTAAAGAAAACCTTGCCCGAGAAAATTAATTCCCGTTGTTGAGCCAAAGCTTTCATAAGAAATACTTGACTTTAATATGAAAACCGGGTTGCAGTCAGAAACAACTACAAGCCATATAGGCATGTTTTATGAAATATTTACAACTTTTGTACGAACTCTTTTTATGGCGCCGTGTCAATATTAATCAACATTTCTAAGACCGTAAATATTATCGTACCAAAACACATGCCTTTGAAAAAAATAAAAATATTTTTGGATTTTTCTAGATTTTTCAATTTTTATGGTTTTTATATGGTTTTATATTTTTGTATTTTGCTTTTGTGGATAAAGATATAAACAATATATACAAATGATCACCAAGGATACGGAGAATAGTTTTACCACCACTATTATTTCGCTTCATCTGCCAGTTCCTTTAGATTCTCAGGCGAGAAAGTTCTGATTCCGAGCTTGTCGGCCAAAAATTCAATTCGAGCGCGATCTAAAGCCTTTGTGAAAATATCCGCCAATTGATACTCAGATCGGACAAAGTAAAGTTCTATTACTCCATTTTCCACTTGCTCCTTGATGAAATGGTAGCGAATGTCAATATGCTTCGACCGGGAGAATTGAACATTGTTGCAGCATAAGGCAATTGCACTTTTGTTGTCGAAGTACATCAGAATCTTGTTGAAACCTAGACCATAGTCGGTTAATTGCGATCTCATCCAAAGAATTTGAGCACAACAACCGGACATAACTATGTATTCTGCTTCTGTACTTGAAATTGCAGCGCTTTTCTGCCTTTTTGATGCCCAACTGATTAATCGATCTCCTAGTAGTTGCAAAGTTCCACTCGTGCTACGCCTTGTATCTTGACAACCCGCGTGATCCGCATCTGCATATGCCATTAGTGCAACAGAAGAGTCCTTCGAATACCAAAGTCCTTGATTAATGGTTCCTTTAAGATATCGAAAGATCCTTTTAGCAGTAGCTAAGTGTAACTCAGTAGGCCTAGTTTGATACCTGGCACACATACATATAGAAAACTGAAGATCAGGTCGACTAGCTGTGATATACAGAAGAGTACCGATCATTCCACGATAAAGTGTCGGATCAACAACAACTCCATGAGGATCTGCATCAAGCTTAGTTCGTTCCACCATTGGAGTATCCACGGGGTCGCAAGATTCCATCTTGTATTTCTTAAGCGATTCAAGGGCATACTTGGATTGATTGATAAAAATGCCTCTGGGACTCTGAGATATCTGAAGACCTAAGAAGAATGATACCTTGCCCATCATTGACATCTTAAACTTGGAAGACATGAGTTTCCCAAATTCGTCGGATAAAGTTTGGGTCGAGGCTGCAAATATAATATCATCAACATATATTTGTACCATAATCATATCTTTACCTCGTTTTTGAATGAACAGCGTGGGATCCACCTTGCCTTTAGCGAAGCCTTGCGTAATGAGGAATTGTGATAATAGACATACCATGCGCGTGGAGCTTGCTTCAACCCATAGAGAGCCTTCTTAAGCTTGTACACATGATTAGGATAATTAGGATTCACAAAACCATCCGGCTGTTGAACATAGACTTCTTCCTTGATTTCACCATTAAGAAATGCCGTCTTTACATCCATCTGATAGACAATCATATTCATATGGGCTGCATAAGCGAGGAATAGTCTAATAGCTTCCAAACGGGCAACAGGTGCAAAGGATTCCATAAAGTCGATGCCCAATAATTGCTTGTATCCACGAGCTACTAGTCGAGCTTTGTTCTTCAATATTCCGCCTAACTCATCGAGTTTCACCTTGTAAACCCATTTCAAAGTGAGTAACTGCACTTGATTCGGGCATGGGACAAGTTCCCATACTTCAAGACGTATAAACTCATTAAGTTCTTCTTGCATAGCTTCTATCCAACAGGATTGAGTAAAAGCTTCTTGCCATGTCTTAGGTTCAACTTCAGTGAGAAAAGCATCAAAGTTACAAAACATTACACTTTCTTGTAACTGACTTCGTGTGGATACCGGACGATTAGGGTCACCAATAATAGAATCTATAGGATGATCCTTTGTCCACTTGCTGTCATGTTCACGAATCTGTGGATTGGAGTAAACCGTAGTAGGAGATTCCTCTGAGGTGGACGACCCGACTTGATTAGGGTCGGGAATTGGTACACCAAAGAATGGAAGTTCACGCATTTGAGCGAATTCCAAATCGTGATCATCATCGTCCTCTTCATCATCAATAGGCATGACATGGGTAGTTGAATCAGGTGTTGGTTGAGAATTACTTGTTGTAGGTATATCTTGACCAATTGTAGGTGCAGATGTGTCTGATTGTGCAACGGTTGCTGGAGCGACAACTTCGGTTACCGGAGCTATTACCTCAGGTTCTGGAGCAACAATACTTGGAGTAGTAAAGAATTCATCAAAGAACGGTTGAAACAATGTATCCCATTCAGTCCTAGAAGGTGGTGTAAATGATGATGAAGTAGGGTTGTTTGGGACAAGACCAGAACTAATGTTACTGGGTCCCATTTCATGAAGTGCGGGTTCAGAGCTGCTTTGCTCAGAAGCCATTGCTTTCAGCTCATCAAAATCAACATTCATAGTTTCGAGGATCTTGCGAGAGTTACGGTTGTAGATTCGGTATGCCTTCTTTGCGGGGGCGTAACCAATGAAAATACCAATATCAGCCTTTGGCTGAAGTTTTCCCAAATTGTCACCATCATTATTTGGATAGCATAGAGAACCAAATACATGAAGATATGATAAATCTGGTACTTTTCCATGGAGAAGCTCATAAGGTTTTTTACCATGGCGTTTACGAATTAGTGACCGGTTTTGGGTGTACAATGCTGTAGATACTGCTTCTGCCCATAAAAACAATGGAGCCTTTGCGTAAATTAACATCGTTCGAGCAGCTTCCATAAGTGTGCGATTTCGCCTTTCAACGACACCGTTTTGTTATGGAGTGCGTGCAACGGATGTTTTATGAGATATGCCAACTTCTTCATAATAATCACGCAAAATTTGATTCACAAATTCGGTTCCATTATCTGTACGAATGCGTCGGACAGTAGTGTTGAGACACACTTGAATCATCTTGAGAAATCCGATGATGAATTTAGGTGCCTCATTTTTTGCTTTAAGAAATTTCACCCATGTAAACCGAGAGAAAACATCGACAATGACGAGGATGTACTTTTTGCCACTAAGACTTTCAACACGCATTGGCCCACAAAGATCCATATGCAACAGATAAAGTTTCTCTTGGTTGGTGTCTTCCGTCTTGGGTTTGTATGATTTCTTAGTGCTTTTCCCCATTGTACACGCGGAGCACAAATGATCCTTGTGAAATGATAGTTTAGGAAGACCACGAACAAGTTCGTTTTTCACCAAGTGATTAATAGCGTCAAAGTTAAGATGAGATAACCGTCGATGCCATAACCATGACTTAGTCTTTGATGCTTTGGAGAGAAGACATACTGGAGAAACGGCCATCATGTCTTGTAGAGACAAAGTATACAAATTATTCCCTCGAGTACCTTTCAATAAATCAACCCCTTCCAAATTACGAATGAAGCAGGTATGCTCTCGAAAAGCAACTTCTAGGTTTGCATCACAAAATTGTCCCACAGAAAATAAGTTGTGACCGAGACCTTCCACATAATACACTGTCACACCCCACCATGGCGGAATATGGGGCGCGACGTATGGATATCATCACAACATGGCGTGTCTATAGAGATAACTATATGAAATAAGAAATGTCATAAAATGGTGACACAAAAGTCATGACAATATCTCATCAAATGCAGGAGTCTAGGTAAGTAGGTAACAGTCCTACCACTTACCCAAGACAAACAATAAACATAAACCAAACAAACATATAGGTGCCAACATGTATCACTTATCAAAAAAAACATAAAGGTAAACTAAGAAGGAACGGGGATCTCCTTCTATATGCCATCCTAAGGCATCCAAGTCTAGCCACTTCTATCCTCAAGCTTAAACACATTAACACCTGAAAGAGACACTAAAACGCGTCAACATAAAGTTGGTGAGAGTCATAGGTTTAGACTCTAACGCTAAATCAGTTACAGGCTGTGAATAACAATCATCAACAAAAGAACATATGGACAATGTGTTACAAATATGCAATAACAACTATCAATCAAGATTAATCATACCAAACCAATCCAAGGCTCCTACCTTGCCAAACAACATCATGTTACCATAGATGATCACACTATGTACCTATCCCAAGGCCACTACCTTGTCAAACCACAAGGCCACTACCTTGTCAAACCACAATAACTGAGACGACACGTGTCCCCCGATCCAAATCATACACAATCAAGAATCACATAGCAGTTAATCACATAATGCACACACAAGTCCATCTCAAACCTTAAAAACATTCACAACATCAATTTATAAATAACTCAACACAGTGTCTCTTCCATCTCATCTGGAAGTCAAAATCAAAAGTAAACATGGGACTATGAAACTCACCTGATTGCTTCTTCACAAGTCCTCGCACTAGCAACAAGCTAACAAACCAAAAACACGAAATCAATACACGAACCTATCACTAAGATGGCTCGTCAACCTATGATGGACATCTAGCCTATTCCCATATAAATACCTCATTGATAAGCTCTAAACATCCCATTACCCTTCCTTAACAAGTCCTTAACTTGGTTAAGTTTAATAACTATCCCGTTCATATTTTACACAAAACAGTCCCAGTTTTTAGGTCTGAAAACTTTAAGTCAAACGTCCACTTAAACATACCCATGGTTTCTGTAAAAGGAATATTCATACTTTTACATATGTTAGCTAAAACCTCCCACTTGACCTAACTCTAAAGCTACTGTTAAGGCCCCGATATATGTGTATATATTGCTACCTATCCAGAATTTACTGATTTTAAACGTATGAAAAGTTTGTTACCATTAGAGGGTCTTACCCTAAACCACAACTTTAGCCCAAGTTCAGATACTTGCTACAATATATAAACCATCTCTCATGTTCGTGAGAAGATCTCAATGCAACCCTAAGTACCCCAAACAACCCAAAACTTAAAAAGAAAACAGGCTGACTTAAAAACTGTATTGACCTCCGACTGTTGTAACCTGTTTTTGACCCACTTCCCTACCTCCAATTTAGTTCTAGTTTCTTGCATTAGAAAGCCACTTCAATTACCTTTTCAGGGATACTTAGATCGCATCTTGAATGTTCCTAGAACTCCCGATATGATCAAAACAATTGACTCAAAATTCTTCCCAGTTTTTAAAAACGGGTTTAACAAAATCAACCTCATTAATTAACCCTAATCCCTCTAATTACAAGACCTAATTTATGTAATCATTATTAACTCATTATTATAACATTAATTTACTGTTCTTAAATTAAACCCTAACCTAAATCCATCATATGATCATAGAAACATTAAAAACATTTAATATGAAAAGGGTTAAGAAGGTTTTACCTTTGAATTAATAGAAGATGAAGAAAACCTAATTTTTGAAGAACCCTAATTGGCCACCATTGATGAATTTCGGCTAGAAGATGTTATGGAGGTTAAAAACCTGATTATTATGGTTATGAGTTGGGTTTGGTTAAGTCCTAAAGGCCCCCTAATCCCATTACAAGTCCATTGGGCCTGTTTTAGGCTTTTCCCTTCTTTCTTTTTTCTTTGGTGCGTCTAAACCGACCCAAACAACCCTAAATTCGTTTTATTTTTATTTTTATTATTTAATATTATGTTATTAATATTACTTTAATTTTTCTTAATTTATTTCAGCTCCTAAAGCTTCCAAAACCACAAAACCGTAAAACTAGTCAAATTTACGCGTTTTACCGTAAAAGACGTAACATATACACTTTTAAAAAAAATCTCAAATTTTGAAATAAACTTTATAACTAAGTCCTAAATGACTTAAAACCATCCCAAAAAATATTCATATGACTAATTACCTCATCCGCGACCTCTAAATGCTAAATCGTAAATCGTAAAAATACGATTTTCTATAATACATATACGTATAGTTAGAACCACCAAATAACACCATCTCACTTCATAGTCACTACCATGTGAACTCATGAACATGAAATCATCACACATCGTTTCATTCACAAGGTACCCCGTACCGGAAACGATATCCAAACCACAATCTATACACACCAATAAGCACATAAACACGTAAAGACACGCAACTAGCACAAAATAAAACTAAGTGACGAACCTCAAAACCAGGGTTGTCACATCACTCTCTCCTAATAGAAATCTCGTCCCGAGATTTACTCCTTAGGATCAAACACACAGACAACAAATCACACGAGGATACTTGTTCTAAAAGAACTCCTCTCATTTCCACGTGAACTTTAGTTCAAGTTTCAAAATACCACATATACAAACCAAAAATAATTAAACTTATTGCCAAACTCTTGACTTCACAGTCAATAAATCTCACAGATGACTCTTTGATAAAACAAATACTCTTATTAATACAAGTCCCGAATAACCGTACATGCAAATATGCATTCTCAAACAACATTTACCAATCTTAATACATTCAATATATCATATATACCACTCATTTCCTCCAGGTAATTCTATGCTCATAAGCTACTGGTCCGATCTTTCCAAAGATCATAAATGGACCTACAAAACTCTACATCAACTCTTCCATTTTACCAAAACATACCACCCGTTACTATGGGTGAAACTTTATACATAACTCTGTCACTAACTCTAGTGGTTTCCTCCTTTTCTACATAGCCATTAGTTCTTCCAATCCAAATCAACTTATGATCTATACACATCATCAAAAAGACGGTTATCTCGGTTATACCAAGCCATTCTTCCCTATGGTACATCACACCTATAACTCCTCATCCATTCGATTATCGATACTAAGCCTCCCAAACAATCAGTATAGGTCAGTGCCATTTCCTTTTCCACACTACCACATCATTAGCCTACGTTGTGCTTTATTCTACTCATTAGGCTCTACCAAAGTTTTACCTTCGGTTCCTATCTCGACCTATTTCATTCATGCTTTGCTTCTATACACACTTCCTTCTTTCTTCCTCAACTCCTACCATACATCACGATGTGATGCTTCCCATTGTTTCTTCCCTTGCCATAATCCTTCATAAGGCATTCCATATATATTAGGCTAACTTTTACGCAGAACCCTCTATTCCATCACATCCGTACGCAATCCTTCCAACTTCTCAACTATGTGACTTCTCCTTCCTCTTGAAATATGTGATGAATTAGTCAGTCTGTCGACTATCACCCAACTCCCATCGTACTTAATCCTCCACCGCATTATGTATCCCTTCCACCAACTTCATCCTTACATCGCCCTTTCTAAGCTGCTCCTATCTATGTAGGAAGTATAGTCTACGTCCCTTTTCTCCATATGATTGTCCAAGCCACGCAACATACATGTTGACGCGTTCTCTGCTTTAGACAACTCAACTCGTGCAACCTACATCCTTCATCCAAACCACCCTAATACGTCATCCATATAGTTCAAGTTCGTCTCACCTTCACTTCATTCTTCTTATTCCATGTCTCATCAACCATGCTTGCCTTTCCCAGATGGTACTTAACCTTGCAATTTTCTTTCATCACTTAACTCCACCCATCACCTTTGCCAAATGTTCAATCAAGATGATTGAATATGTGTTGGAGACGTTCACGATCCGTATAGATCATTCTCCACGTCTCGTACACCAAATGCCTCTAGCATTCTAGGCAGATATAACAGTCCAGCTCCACTAACTAAGTCTATCCAGTTCTTCCAAATCTTCAGTTCCTGCAACGTATAAGAAATCGCCTTTCTTGTCGTTATCGTACACATCCAAATCCTTGCTCCGCGTATCGTCATGCTTCGCGAATTCATCCAGTCCTTCCGATAATGCCAAGATCGGCTCATTATCCAATCCACCTCTTCAGCCTCCAAAATGCTTCCTCGTCCTTCTTCACTTCATCCCTTGCTGGTTCTATGATACGCCATCATCTCTAACTACTCATCATGGTAGACTTAATACTAAAACTCACACTTGAAAATCTTACGTATAATTCCACTCCAAAACCAACACATACTTCGCCTCACTCTCCTTCTTAGACTTTGAGTAGATCAAGATGTCGTCGACGCTCCCGATGACAACTCGTTTATACACGTTCATGCACACTTGGTTCATTGACACCATGAAAACCGCTAGTGCTTTGGTGAAGCCAAATACATAACCGTAAACCCAAAGCGTTCATACAACATCCTTAGCAGTTTCAACTATGTCCTCCTTGCACCCTCTCTTAGCGGCAATACGAATAAATTCCTACCTCGTTCTACTTGCAAAATTCTACACGCATCTTAAAAGACCGGTACTTCCTCTCATCAGACCACTCAACCTCTTTCCACATCCAATCTACTACTAAGCAACTCAACTTTTATCCGGCATTCCTTGCAATCTCTAATAGCTCTTGTTTTTAAATCACTCCATCAACGATTTGCCTTGGAAGGGCACTAACTACAACTCCACTCACTTCTCCTACTTTCTCTATTTATGGTTCTACCTCACAGTAATAGGCAAACCTACTAAATTTCAGGAAATTTTCGGAAAACTTACATGCCCTACGAACAATCATAAATACCTTTGAGGTATTGTATCCCCTTCCAACACTCTCTATGGCGCGTTACTTGTGCTAGTATCCCACAAATCTCTATTCATCTCCTTGGTACTCTTAAGAGACCTCATAACCACATTAGTTCGTCTACGAACTTCTTTCCTCCCCGCTAAGGGTATTCCGACCGTTCTCTCATGGCCACCTACTTAAGCTTGTAGGCGCGACCAAGTCTTTCATATGACTACCTCAACGCTCCCGAACGATACGAAACCAAAACTACATCTGAATCCATCAGATACGATCAGCGAATCAAACCCACGGATAACTAACGACATTTCACGTGTACCAGTTAAAACAAGTCAAAAACCACGAGTCTCAAAAGAAAACTCAAACCCAAAACGTGTATCAATTCAAAATGACCCATGACAACAAAAAATAATCCAAGAAACACCCAATGGCAACCAAACATATTACGCCCCGCGACATATTTTTTTTAAACCGTGCAAAAGATCGACTTTTCCAAAAGAATATATATCTTTTTTTTATTATTTATTATTGTAACACCCCACTTGGATAAATGGACCGTTACGTGTATTTATGGCGTGTCATCAAAGCATGCAAGGCAATGTATTAAACATTAACTGACCAAACGGAAATACCGGAATCAAACATCGGTAGTCCAACAAGCCCAAAATATAAAGATTAAGTACTGAAAGGAAAAGGACGAAACAGTGTCCAAACAACCAAAGTAAAGTAACGTAATGTGTGCATAAAAATAAAGGAGTATGGATAGCTCCCATCCAAATGCACGTACTCTCTTAGAAGTCCTAAGATCGTCCCTGTGTACCTGCCGTTTAGAAACATGAAAGGGAACTACGGCTGAGCATAACGCTCAGTGGACGGATATAGCATGATAAGAATGTACTGAAAGTAATGAAATATTAGACAACAATGAAGCTATAAGACTGATATGTAACATGTGGTATAACTTTGCATAAAATCTGCAAGACCTGGTTCATATATACTGATACTGAAATATAACTCTAAATTCTGAAAACATGCATTTACTGTATTTTATTTGCCAGAGCTTATATAGGTCACGTGCTGTAACAACCGTGCATGAATAACTGGAGGGGTGACCTCGTCATGCTGTAGAGGGGTGACCTATAAATAACTGTGCTGGGTGGAGGGATCAGCTCCAATGTGAAGGATGTAGAGCACACACCACATTCACCCTGATAACTTGTAACACATATAAGCCTAGGATGCATCCATACGCCCCACTAAAACATACATATAAAAATGGCCAAACTGAACATGAGTGGGACGATGCAGGATATCACTCTCCTGCATGTGAGTCACGACACCGGTGCCTCTAGTGCTGTGGTTACGGTACCTCCGTAACTAGTACATAAACTGGTCGTGCTTGTATATAACGCTCAGGCAATTCTATTTAGTTATTAACATGATTACTGATAAATTTAAACAGATACTGGGGAAAAACATTTGGCTGAAGATGGGAAATCCTAATCATGCATAGAAAGGAAGTCCTTACTGAAAGGACGGAAAATCCGTACCTCTAGTCCAGTAACTGACTGAATGGAAGACTGAACGAATACTACTCGGGCTTCACGCGTGCTACATAAATAGAGGACGCGAATAAGTTAACAGATATCCGTTATTAAATTTTACTGATCTTATTGGTTTCTTATTTATTTATTTCTGAAATTTCATACGCATTTTAACGGCTAAATCCGGTCTTATAATAATTCCTTTTAATGTATTAACGTTCTACTAATAGCTACGTACAACGTATTTCTGACGATAAATATTTCTATAATAAGTATTTCGCTAAAAATAGAAGTTCCTTAATTTAGAAAGTTCTTAAATTGTTTAATTCGTTTTCTAATAATATACCCTTTTAAATATTTATGAATTTATTTAATTTAATACACTTGAAATATATATAAAATATTTGTAAAAAAATTTAATTTAAAAGGTATAATATAAAAAAATATTTATTTTATCATTTATAAACATGTCCCGATCCTACCGAGCCTATCTCGGTCGCACTACCCGAATTAACATACAAAACAAAATCTGTCCAAGAGTTAGTGACAGGAACTTTTGTGTCACCAAAAACTGTCGCTAAAAACTACTCCTTTAAAACTGCATAAACCCTAACAGTTTTGCGACAGTAACACTGTCGCTAAAACTGTCGCTAATCTCAAACTAAAACCCTTTTTATTTTCTAGTTACAGAGTTCCCACTGCCTTCTTTTGGTTTCCCCCGTTCCATATAGTTCCCACTGCTTGTTTACAAAGTTCCCACTGCTTGTTTCTGACAAACCCAAACGCCCCCTTTTGCCTGGTAATCCCAAACGCACCCTGTTTTATTTTTGGTTCGGCTGGTCACAACACAAACCACCAGCGCACCCTTGAGGGTCGCGGCTGGTCCCGAAACAAAACACACCGAGACCTTAGGGTCTCGGTTTTCCCTACACAAGCAAACCCGACACTCCTGTTTTGGGGTTGATGGCTCACGGCCGGCAAAGAACCACCATCGAGACCTGCTGTGTCTCGGTTGGGTCGAACAGCAGCACACCGAGAGCCATGGGCTCTCGGTTTTCATGATTTACACAAAAAAACCCGACACCCTCCTGATGGATCGTGAATAAAAAACAAAAAGAACGAAAAAAATGTGATTGGGATTACCTTTCCTGATAAACACACATGAATGTTTTGGGATCACCCCGTCACCCTTCTTGGTTTTCCAGCCGGCGGCTCTCACAAACCCTATTTCTTTTTTTTTGTGTCGACTGATATGGAAGAAAAGGGGTTCCCGTTTGTTTTGTGTAGCCAAAATGGGCTAAGGCCCAAAATCCCTTTTTCCTTCTTTTATAACCGGCCCCTTATTCTTTCCTTTTATTTCTTATTATTTTTTTTTTATTTTAAAAACTTGTATAATAATAATACTTGTAATAAAATAATACTTGTATAATTTTCTCGCGTTTGTTCCGTTGATAATTTCTACGTGAATGGTTTAAGTAAAAACCGCGTATTTACCTTTCTCGAATTTAAATACGGGTTTTACAATTCTTCCCCTCTAAAAAGAATAATTCGTCCCCGAATTAAAGATGCGGTCGTACTGGGTTTTACAATTCTTCCCCTCTAAAAGAAGAATTCGTCCCCGAATTATAGGGTATTTAAACTGACTGGTAAAAGCCGAAAATGCTACTAAGCTGGAAAACGTAGAAGCTGAAAGGACATACCCGAATTAAAACTGAAAGTGAGGATAAGAAGTCCGTATAGACTCCTCTGTTTCCCACGTGGCCTCCCGCTCGGTATGGTTCCTCCACAGGATTTTAACGAAAGGAATGGTCTTCCTTCTCATAACTCGATCCTGGCGATCTAAGACTGCTTCGGGTTCCTCGATATAAGACAAGTCCTCCCGAATCTGATCGAGTGGATAATTCACTTTGTGAAGCTCATGATAGTTGTACCCCCTGAGTAACGATACATGAAACACGTTGTGAACGTGTGAAAGCTGAGGCGGTAACGCCAATCGATATGACACTTCACCAATACGTTCAAGGATTTCGAACTGTCCGATGTAACGAGGGCTAAGTTTGCCTTTGAGGCCAAAACGTCTGACACCGCGTGTGGGTGATACTTTGAGGAACACGCGATCCCCAGTCTGAAATGATAGATCTCTGCGATGCTTGTCAGCGTAACTCTTCTGGCGAGTACGCGCTTCTTGCAGTTTTGCCCTAGCGATGGCGACTTTTTCATTGGTCATTTCTATCAATTCTGGTCCTTCAATCAAGCGTTCTCCAACCTGATCCCAACAAATAGGAGCACGGCATTTCCTGCCGTATAACATCTCGAATGGAGCACGCTTGATACTAGCATGCCAACTGTTGTTGTAGGCAAACTCGACCAAGCAAATATAGTCATCCCAGTGTCCTGTCCATTCTAATGCACAAGCGCGTAGCATGTCCTCCAAGGTCTGGATGGTACGCTCTGACTGACCGTCCATCTGTGGATGGAAAGCTGTGCTGAGCTTGAGCCTAGTTCCCCAAGCTTTGTGCAAACCTCTCCAGAAATGAGAAGTGAACCGTGGATCCCTATCTGATATAATCTCGGAGGGTGTACCATGTAACCGTACAATCTCCTCGGTGAATAGTTTCGCTAATTTACTGACTGCGAAATCTTTGCGAATAGGAATGAAATGTGCCTACTTGGTCAAACGATCGGCAACAACCCAGATTGCATCATGTCTCCGCTGAGTCTGTGGTAGTCCGGTGACAAAATCCATAGAGATCTTGTCCCATTTCCACATTGGAATATCTAATGGCTGGAGAAGACCACTGGAACGCTGGTGCTCTATCTTAACCTGCTGACAGGTTAAGCATTTAGACACAAATGTTGCGACATCCTGTTTCATACCGCTCCACCAGAAATGCTGCTTAAGATCGTGGTACATTTTGGTGGAACCCGGATGGATAGAGAACGGAGAGCTGCGAGCCTCAGTCATTAAGGCTTCTCTGAGAGCAGGGTCTTCTGGAACACAGAGTTTGGTACCCTGCCATACGATACCATCGTCATCGATGCGAAATTCGGTCTGCTGGTCAATGTTCTGGATAATCGCCCAGATTTCACCATCATCCTTTTGGGCGTCTTTAATCCTAGAGAGTAAATCTGGTTCTACCCTCAAACTAGCCCAGTATCCCCTCTGTCCGCGTACTAAGAGCTCAATATCATACCGTTCTAAATCCCGAATAATTTCTTCCTGAACTTTGATGCCATTTATCATACCTGACTTTCTACTAAGGGCATCTGCTACTACATTTGCTTTGCCTGGGTGATACTGGATATTAGTGTCATAGTCTTTTAGCAGTTCTAACCATCGCCTCTGTCTCATGTTCAGCTCTCGCTGTGTAAATATATACTTGAGACTTTTGTGATTGGTGAAGATATCACACGACTCACCATATAAATAATGCCTCCAGATTTTAAGGGTGAAAACGACTGCTGCGAGCTCTAGATCACGAGTAGGGTAATTTTTCTCATACGGCTTCAGTTGACGCGAAGCATAAGCAATGACTTTCCCATGCTGCATAAGAACACAACCTAAGCCCTTTCCTGATGCGTCACTGTAAATCTGATAACCACCTGTACCGGATGGAAGAGTAAGTATCGGTGCTGAGATTAATCGACGCTTGAGTTCCTCAAAACTCTTTTCTCTCTCCTCGGTCCATATAAACTTCTCACCTTTTCGCATAAGTTGGGTCAATGGTAACGCCAAACGTGAGAAGTTTTCCACAAACCTGTGGTAATAACCCGCCAACCCAAGAAAACTACGTATCTTTGTGACAGACGTCGGTCTTGGCCATTTGGTGATAGCCTCCACCTTCGCAGGATCCATGGTGATTCCGTCCGCAGAAACAATATGACCTAGAAACACCACTGTATTCAGCCAAAACTCGCACTTAGAAAATTTAGCATATAACTTTTCTCGTCTGAGAATCTGCAACACTGTACGGAGATGATCCTCATGTTCCACTTTAGATTTGGAGAAGATAGGGATATCATCGATGAATACAATCACAAACTTGTCTAAGAATTCGTGGAAGACTCTGTTCATCAAGTCCATAAATACTGCAGGCGCATTCGTGAGACCGAATGGCATAACAACAAACTCGTAATGACCGTACCTCGTGCGAAAAGCAGTTTTGGTTATATCCTGCTCTTTTACACGCAGCTGATGGTAACCTGAGCGTAGATCGATTTTTGAGAAGTGCTTGGCACCCTGAAGCTGATCGAATAAATCGTCAATACGAGGAAGCGGATAACGGTTACGAATAGTGAGCTTATTCAACTCACGGTAGTCAATACACAAACGTATGCTACCATCCTTTTTCTTGACAAACAATACTGGAGCGCCCCAAGGTGACACGCTTGGACGAATGAAACCCCTTTCGAGAAGTTCCTGAAGTTGATCCTTCAGTTCCTTAAGCTCTACAGGAGCCATACGGTAAGGAGCTTTGGATACTGGTTCTGCACCTGGAATGAGATCGATGCCAAATTCTACCTCTCGCATGGGAGGTAAACCTGGAAGTTCCTCGGGAAAGACATCTGGAAAGTCTGACACAACTGGCTGATCATTAATTGAAAGTGTCTCCGAAGTCGTGTCATGAACTGTGGCTAGGAAGCCCTCGCAACCATGATATAATAAGGTACGAGCCTGTAAGGCTGAAATGATCTGAACATGTTTTCCTGGTAGGAAGCCTCGGTGAATATATTCTGGTGCCTGGACTTCACCAAAGATGACCCGGTGAGCATGACAATCTATGGTGGCATGATGAACCGATAACCAATCCATACCCAGAATAATATCGAATTCACACATATCCAAAGGAAGAGCACTGACTGGACGGATTTTATCATCAAACTCAAGAGGGAGATCCTTATATACTTGGGTAATGAGTACAGAGTCTCGCATGGGGGTAGATATACTAAGTGCACTGTCTAGTGGCGTAGGGGTCATGTTTATTTTAACAGCATAAGAGGTGGATATAACTGAGTGGGTGGCGCCTGTATCGAAAAGTACGCAAGCAGCATGTCCGTGTATAAACAAAATGCCAGTAATGGTACCTGCGGTCTTATTTGCTTGCTCACGGGTAGTAGTGTAGACACGACCAGTGGTTGGTGGTATCGGTGGTGGTGGAGGTAAAATCTGAGGAATCTGGCCTGAGGTACCGGCAGCATCCCCGCTCTTGCAATCCCTCTTCAAATGGCCCGACTGACCACACTTGTAACAATTACCCGAACCACGACGACAAGGTCCCGAGTGTTTCTTCCCACACGTGATGCAAGTGGGATATGTATACCCGGTGGAAATAGCTCTGGTTTGCTGAGAACCTGATTTACGATGATAAATACGTGTCATGATTCTGACAACATAACTGAAATAAGGCTGATTGACTGAATTTTAAAATTACCAGAATTTGCCGGTCGGGTAACCTGCTGACCTCTGTTGTTTTGGTCACGCCCCTGTCCAGCATCTCTGTTGGAATTTACAAAAAAATTTAAGATCTGTTTTACACGATAGTTTAGTATTTCTGGAGCTTAAAGACTCACCTGTAGCTGCCAGAGGAGTTGGAGCTGCCGCGGTAATTATCACCGCCGTTCCTCTTATCTGACCGATTACGGTCATATGACTGACCGTGGTTCCTGTAGTTCTGATGCGGAGTAGCCGATCGGGATCGGTCTCCTCCTCTGTGTCTGTAAGATTATAATTGGATAAGTCAATACATATAAGTTGACAAGCAAATGGGGCTAAGTTGTTTAAGTCTGTTGGGTGAGATGTACCTCTTCTCCGGACGTTCTACATTCTCGAGCTCATCTCTCTCGAAAAGCATCTCGACATCCCGAGCTGCATTAGCTACTTGTGACACATTAGTGAATGTGGCACTCATCAGTCTATCTGCAGTCCTAGAGTGAAGAGCCTAGCGAAATTGCTTCGCTTGTTCCTCTACGGTACCCGCAGCCTCCCCTAAGAATCCAGCCATCCTGAGGTATCGGTGCATGAACTCTATACTGTTCTCGCCATTATTCTGAAGAATAACGTGGAAGTCCCTCTTCATCTTAGCTTGTTCCGCATGCGGGAAAAACTGGTCATAGAACATCGTCTTGAAACGTGCCTAGGTCAATGTAAGCTCCCAAGCATCTCCCCTATTGGACAGTTTCTGAGACCTCCACCAATGTAGAGCAGGACCCTACAGCTTGTAAACGGCAAGCCTAACTTTGAAAACATCACCACAACCCATAGCTCCCAAAATCTTCTCTATATGATAGATCCAGTCTTCAGCGTCAGTTGGAGCTACAGTCTGCTCAAACAGTCGGGGTTTCTGCTTGTTAAACAGATCCAGCCAAGCGGGTAAAGAAAAAAAAAAAAAACCCCCCCCCCCCCACCCCCCCCCCCAACAAAAAAAAAAAAAAAAAAAAAAAAATTGGAGGTGTTGGGGTAACATGGCCTGTATAGCAGCCTGAACAGCAGCAGCAATGGCAGCTGCGTTAGGGTCATTCTCGGTTTCGCGTCTGGGTGGCATCTGAAATAAAAGAGGATGAGTTGATAAAACTGCTAAAATATGGGGTAATATATCTGAATATGCTTAGTGTAGTTCATGAAGGTATAGCTAACAAAATATGACATGAAACACTGGTGAACGCCTAGGGTCAGTTCACAAAATGACAACTTACTGAAACATAAATCTGACATGAGTAAGGATGAACGCCTATGGTCAGTTCATCCATACAAAATTTAAACGGCAAGGGTGAACGCCTATGGTCAGTTCACCAAAACGAAATGTTCTTGAAAAGCACATGCGATTAAGTATTGCCAGTCCTGTACCAACCGTTTACTTAATCAAAATTTTGAAAATCCGACTGATAAAATTCATGAGTAGCATGGAAAATAACGACGCCAAAATACAAGAAGTTCTTGGTGACTACCCACTAGTCACAGGTCAAGTTTTAGAGCCTACAGGTCGAACCATGCGCTCTGATACCATAATTGTAACACCCCACTTGGATAAATGGACCGTTACGTGTATTTATGGCGTGTTATCAAAGCATGCAAGGCAATGTACTAAACATTAACTGACCAAACAGAAATACCGGAATCAAACATCGGTAGTCCAACAAGCCCAAAATATAAAGATTAAGTACTGAAAGGAAAAGGACGAAACAGTGTCCAAACAACCAAAGTAAAGTAACGTAATGTGTGCATAAAAATAAAGGAGTCTGGATAGCTCCCATCCAAATGCACGTACTCTCTTAGAAGTCCTAAGATCGTCCCTGTGTACATGCCGTTTAGAAACATGAAAGGGAACTACGGCTGAGCATAACGCTCAGTGGACGGATATAGCATGATAAGAATGTACTGAAAGTAATGAAATAGGAGACAACAATGAAGCTATAAGACTGATATGTAACATGTGGTATAACTTTGCATAAAATCTGCAAGACCTGGTTCATATATACTGATACTAAAATATAACTCTAAATTCTGAAAACATGCATTTACTGTATTTTATTTGCCAGAGCTTATATAGGTCACGTGCTGTAATAACCGTGCATGAATAACTGGAGGGGTGACCTCGTCATGCTGTAGAGGGGTGACCTCTAAATAACTGTGCTGGGTGGAGGGATCAGCTCCAATGTGAAGGATGTAGAGCACACACCACATTCACCCTGATAACTTGTAACACATATAAGCCTAGGATGCATCCATACGCCCCACTAAAACATACATATAAAAATGGCCAAACTGAACATGAGTGGGACGATGCAGGATATCACTCTCCTGCATGTGAGTCACGACACCGGTGCCTCTAGTGCTGTGGTTACGGTACCTCCGTAACTAGTACATAAACTGGTCGTGCTTGTATATAACGCTCAGGCAATTCTATTTAGTTATTAACATGATTACTGATAAATTTAAACATATACTGGGGAAAAACATTTGGCTGAAGATGGGAAATCCTAATCATGCATAGAAAGGAAGTCCTTACTGAAAGGACGGAAAATCCGTACCTCTAGTCCAGTAACTGACTGAATGGAAGACTGAACGAATACTACTCGGGCTTCACGCGTGCTACATAAATAAAGGACGCGAATAAGTTAACAGATATCCGTTATTAAATTTTACTGATCTTATTGGTTTCTTATTTATTTATTTCTGAAATTTCATACGCATTTTAACGGCTAAATCCGGTCTTATAATAATTCCTTTTAATGTATTAACGTTCTACTAATAGCTACGTACAACGTATTTCTGACGATAAATATTTCTATAATAAGTATTTCGCTAAAAATAGAAGTTCCTTAATTTAGAAAGTTCTTAAATTGTTTAATTCGTTTTCTAATAATATACCCTTTTAAATATTTATGAATTTAATTTAATACACTTGAAATATATATAAAATATTTGTAAAACAATTTAATTTAAAAGGTATAATATAAAAAAATATTTATTTTATCATTTATAAACATGTCCCGATCCTACCGAGCCTATCTCGGTCGCACTACCCGAATTAACATACAAAACAAAATCTGTCCAAGAGTTAGTGACAGGAACTTTTGTGTCACCAAAAACTGTCGCTAAAAACTACTCCTTTAAAACTGCATAAACCCTAACAGTTTTGCGACAGTAACACTGTCGCTAAAACTGTCGCTAATCTCAAACTAAAACCCTTTTTATTTTCTGGTTACAGAGTTCCCACTGCCTTCTTTTGGTTTCCCCCGTTCCATATAGTTCCCATTGCTTGTTTACAAAGTTCCCACTGCTTGTTTCTGACAAACCCAAACGCCCCCTTTTGCCTGGTAATCCCAAACGCACCCTGTTTTATTTTTGGTTCGGCTGGTCACAACACAAACCACCAGCGCACCCTTGAGGGTCGCGGCTGGTCCCGAAACAAAACACACCGAGACCTTAGGGTCTCGGTTTTCCCTACACAAGCAAACCCGACACTCCTGTTTTGGGGTTGATGGCTCACGGCCGGCAAAGAACCACCACCGAGACCTGCTGTGTCTCGGTTGGGTCGAATAGCAGCACACCGAGAGCCATGGGCTCTAGGTTTTCATGATTTACACAAAAAAAACCCGACACCCTCCTGATGGATCGTGAATAAAAAACAGAAAGAACGAAAAAAATGTGATTGGGATTACCTTTCCTGATAAACACACACGAATGTTTTGGGATCACCCCGTCACCCTTCTTGGTTTTCCAACCGGCGGCTCTCACAAACCCTATTTCTTTTTTTTTTTGTGTCGACTGATATGGAAGAAAAGGGGTTCCCGTTTGTTTTGTGTAGCCAAAATGGGCTAAGGCCCAAAATCCCTTTTTCCTTCTTTTATAACCGGCCCCTTATTCTTTCCTTTTATTTATTATTTTTTTTTTAAAAACTTGTATAATAATAATACTTGTATAATTTTCTCGCGTTTGTTCCGTTGATAATTTCTACGTGAATGGTTTAAGTAAAAACCGCGTATTTACCTTTCTCGAATTTAAATACGGGTTTTACAATTATTACCTCCCACATCTATGTAACTCAAACAATCTACAAACAACCCTCTTGACGAACTCAAAACTCAACTCAAAACTAGGTATCCCGTGCATCCCAAATCATAAAAATAAACTACTATTCAAACTCAACCTCTAACCCGACACTTGTACAATAATTTCGGCCAAGATACTGACCTCCCATGACTATACCTTCTGAATATTTGAAAAGTACGTTCCGAGTACATAATTTTTGGATTTTGAATCACTCAAAAAGCTCTAAAAACGAACAAGTTATGACCAAATCAGTTTTATACTAGTTGTTTTAAAAAACCTAAAGAATAAACTTAGTGATCAATGTAATCCTTTTAAATGACAGATATAATTGTATGTGAAATCTTCATAAACTTAATTTAACCTTGTATAAGTAATTAAAAATGACATAAATCGGTCAAACTCAATTATATAAACTATGTAGGTAGAAAGAAATTTTTACTTTGCTTTATTTCAAAGAAAGTCTTTTAGAATTTGAAATATATAAGTGTTGATTAAAAAGAAATCTTATGTTGCACCTTGTTTCAAACACGACTCCAACACCCTACCCTTATTTTACCGAATATAACCAACCATCTAACTCAATATATACCGACCAAAAGAAATGCAAGACCCAACACAAAAGATTTCATTATCTCAAAAGAAATCCCAAGTTATTTCAATAGACTTGAAACCAAAAGCACCATTTTAAGACGTACACGTGAAATACGAAACTCAAAGAATACGCTACAAGACACAATTCAAAAGATTCAAAACGTCGTTGGAACTCCAACAAACTCCGGCACCATAAACACGAACAAACACAAGGTACGTTCAAGTTATAATAACTAGTGAACGACCATATACCATAACCTAACACGTAGTAGTATATATACATCCGCATATATACCTATTAAATCTCCCAAAACATACTCGTTATCATACATATCAAGTCGATCGCGTCATACACTCGTTTTTCCATACGAGTAATCACCTTTTCACCATCTCACCATGCCACAACAAGGCACAAAACCCATATATTATACGTATACCCAAATTCTACATCTCATCATATACAAGCATGTACTAACCCTCTTTCATGCAATCATACTTGAGAACCCATTGAAGTTGTGGTAGTTGTATAACTATGTTGTCCACCATACTTATACAATTACCCTTTCCCCAATGCACTCCCTCCTATGATGACACTTATAAGAATCAATACAACACATAACACATAAATCTATCTACTCACATAAGCTCATAACCACATAACAAAGGTTCAAAACTCCAACTATTAAAATAACATAGTCAAACTCTCGAAATACAGAAATCCATAGTCTAGCTAAAACAGCCTAGACTAAATCCAAAACGAAAACATAATCAGTTATAAGTCATGTCTCCCGTAAGAGTGGAAACAACTTAAAACCCTTCCTATCCACCTACTCCTAGTAACTCGAACCACCACACGATTCTTAGGGAACATGACTTAAACATCAAAAGAAAAATAACATACCTCAGGTATGTAAAATAACTCGATAAAAGATAGAAACTACCTTGTACTAAATTATGTACTATAATGTACAATTTAAGCAAAATACAACAGTGACTAGCGTGGAAAATTATGTCTCAACCCGCACAAGTCACAAACCCGAAAAGAAAATAACATGTGGCTAAGTATGAACTTACTACTGTTCAATTCATACTAGTCAAAACATCACAATAAATAACATCCAAACACATCAAATAATATAAAATGCACACATACTCCTATGACGCCTATATGCAGGGACCCTTAAGCTATAGACTAGGCTACGCGACTAGGCAACCTAATTCTCTATAACCATTGTCTCTGATACCATTCTGTCACACCCCACCATGGCGGAATATGGGGCGCGACGTATGGATATCATCACAACAAGGCGTGTCTATAGAGATAACTATATGAAATAAGAAATGTCATAAAATGGTGACACAAAAGTCATGACAATATCTCATCAAATGCAGGAGTCTAGGTAAGTAGGTAACAGTCCTACCACTTACCTAAGACAAACAATAAACATAAACCAAACAAACATATAGGTGCCAACATGTATCACTTATCAAAAAAAACATAAAGGTAAACTAAGAAGGAACGGGGATCTCCTTCTATATGCCATCCTAAGGCATCCAAGTCTAGCCACTTCTATCCTCAAGCTTAAACACATTAACACCTGAAAGAGACACTAAAACACGTCAACATAAAGTTGGTGAGAGTCATAGGTTTAGACTCTAACGCTAAATCAGTTACAAGTTGTGAATAACAATCATCAACAAAAGAACATATGGACAATGTGTTACAAATATGCAATAACAACTATCAATCAAGATTAATCATACCAAACCAATCCAAGGCTCCTACCTTGCCAAACAACATCATGGTACCATAGATGATCACACTATGTACCTATCCCAAGGCCACTACCTTGTCAAACCACAAGGCCACTACCTTGTCAAACCACAATAACTGAGACGACACGTGTCCCCCGATCCAAATCATACACAATCAAGAATCACATAGCAGTTAATCACATAATGCACACACAAGTCCATCTCAAACCTTAAAAACATTCACAGCATCAATTTATAAATAACTCAACACATTGTCTCTTCCATCTCATCTGGAAGTCAAAATCAAAAGTAAACATGGGACTATGAAACTCACCTGATTGGTTCTTCACAAGTCCTCGCACTAGCAACAAGCTAACAAACCAAAAACACGAAATCAATACACGAACCTATCACTAAGATGGCTCGTCAACCTATGATGGAAATCTAGCCTATTCCCATATAAATACCTCATTGATAAGCTCTAAACATCCCATTACCCTTCCTTAACAAGTCCTTAACTTGGTTAAGTTTAATAACTATCCCGTTCATATTTTACACAAAACAGTCCCAGTTTTTAGGTCTGAAAACTTTAAGTCAAACGTCCACTTAAACATACCCATGGTTTCTGTAAAAGGAATATTCATACTTTTACATATGTTAGCTAAAAACCTCCCACTTGACCTAACTCTAAAGCTACTGTTAAGGCCCCGATATATGTGTATATATTACTACCTATCCAGAATTTACTGATTTTAAACGTATGAAAAGTTTGTTACCATTAGAGGGTCTTACCCTAAACCAAAACTTTAGCCCAAGTTCAGATATTTGCTACAATATATAAACCATCTCTCATGTTCGTGTTAAGATCTCAATGCAACCCTAAGTACCCCAAACAACCCAAAACTTAAAAAGAAAACAGGCTGACTTCAAAACTGTATTGACCTCCGACTGTTGTAACCTGTTTTTGACCCACTTCCCTACCTCCAATTTAGTTCTAGTTTCTTGCATTAGAAAGCCACTTCAATTACCTTTTCAGGGATACTTATATCGCATCTTGAATGTTCCTAGAACTCCCGATATGATCAAAACAATTGACTCAAAATTCTGCCCAGTTTTTAAAAACGGGTTTAATAAAATCAACCTCATTAATTAACCCTAATCCCTCTAATTACAAGACCTAATTTATGTAATCATTATGAACTCATTATTATAACATTAATTTACTGTTATTAAATTAAACCCTAACCTAAATCCATCATATGATCATAGAAACATTAAAAACATTTAATATGAAAAGGGTTAAGAAGGTTTTACCTTTGAATTAATAGAAGATGAAGAAAACCTAATTTTTGAAGAACCCTAATTGGCCACCATTGATGAATTTCGGCTAGAAGATGTTTTGGAGGTTAAAAACCTGATTATTATGGTTATGAGTTAGGTTTGGTTAAATCCTAAAGGCCCCCTAATCCTATTACAAGTCCATTGGGCCTGTTTTGGGCTTTTCCCTTCTTTCTTTCTTCTTTGGTGCGTCTAAACCGACCCAAACAACCCTAAATTCGTTTTATTTTTATTTTTATTATTTAATATTATGTTATTAATATTACTTTAATTTTCCTTAATTTATTTCAGCTCCTAAAGCTTCCAAAACCACAAAACCGTAAAACTAGTCAAATTTACGCGTTTTACCGTAAAAGACGTAACATATACATTTTTAAAAAAAATCTCAAATTTTGAAATAAACTTTATAACTAAGTCCTAAATGACTTAAAACCATCCCAAAAAATATTCATATGACTAATTACCTCATCCGCGACCTCTAAATGCTAAATCGTAAATCGTAAAAATACGATTTTCTATAATACATATACGTATAGTTAGAACCACCAAATAACACCATCTCACTTCATAGTCACTACCATGTGAACTCATGAACATGAAATCATCACACATCATTTCATTCACAAGGTACCCCGTACCGGAAACGATATCCAAACCACAATCTATACACACCAATAAGCACATAAACACGTAAAGACACGCAACTAGCACAAAATAAAACTAAGCGACGAACCTCAAAACCAGGGTTGTCACATATACTCTCGAAGTTATAACATTCCCAATATGATATTCACCGTATCCCATTATCTTAGCAATATGATCATTTCCAAATCGAACCGTACCAAGAAACTTGCTGATGAAATTTCTGAGCTGAGAGCGATCTCCGGTCATATGCTTGGAGCAACCAGAGTCCAAATACCAGAGAACAATTTGGACCACCTGTTTTCAATAACAACAGTAGACAATGCATTGGAAACTATTGGTTCCGGAGTGTTAGCAGATACAGATATAGATTTATCAGAATTGCTAACATTTTTGAGACCCTTAGATTTCCTGCGTCTTCTAATGTCAGTTGTAGCACTAATAGGTTTTACTGTTCCAACTTTCTTAGGTTTTGGATTATTCGCGGGCACTACAGTGGGAGTAGACCTATTTAAAGGGCACTTGGTTCCTACAGTAGTGTCGGTGTTCCTAGTTAAAGGACACGTTTGTGTTTTGGTAGCCTTGGTACTCCTAGTTAAAGGGCACGCTTTCTTCGCTTTAGTGGGAGTGATCCTAGTCAAAGGGCACGTATTTCCTACTATAGTGAAAGTTCTACCAGTGGGGTGCCACATCCAACCAACTTGAGTTAACACTTTCCCAGTCGGTTTCCATTCTAATCCATTTTTCCGGGCATACATCTCATTCACATGGTCAATAAGGCAAGAATCATGACGACTAGAAAACATACATTCATTGCAATTCCAACATTTTAAATTAGAATTCTTAGTAGGCTTAGAACGCTGCACAACCGCAGAGCCTTTAGGTTTAGCTACATGATTCTTTTTATTCAAAACATAAATAACATTCCTAGGATGGGCTTCTACTTTCTTCTTCACTTGACTACTAGATGGGGACAAGATCCTATCATTCTTCTTGTTTCTCTTAAGCTTAGATCTTTGAGCCTTAGTAGTGGTGCTTACTCTTGTAGAAGGCAACACGGGAATATTAGAAGCTGGTTTTGATTCCGCCTTATCTTTAGTGACCAAAGTTTGAGATGGTTTAGACCTAGGGCCCTTGTTAAGTGGTGTGACGGCTATAAGGTTCCCTTTGATTGCACTAGAGGACGATGCTGAGACAGTGGCTGCGTTATCCATAACATTCTTACCTTTTAGAGTACGAAGTGTTTCCTTTAACTCAGCCAAGACCAGATTCTTATCACAAATTTGTTCCCTAAAATCATATATTTCCACTGACTTTCGATTCAATTGTTCAATCAATGATTGATTCTGTGCAGTGGTATCAACACATGCGGGCTTTACTGAATCGAAGAGTCGTGTATTTTTCTGTTTTAAGTTATCAACTTTGGAAAAAGTCTTGGAAACTCGATTATCTAGATCAAGTTTAAGATTCTCAGCGGCCTCAAGTACGTTCACACAGTTAAGCTCCTTAGATTTCTCTATGTCTATCGGCAAAGATTGAGCAACCTTGTCACTTGGCTGACGCTGTTTTGATTGTAAATTCAATCGAAAGTTCTTTTCAAAGTTTGTATCATCGATATTAACACCTTCGAATGACGTTTCAAAGATTTCTTGAATAAATTGTTGCTTACATTCAAGCAAAATACAATGTGTTTGAATTTCATCAAAACGTTTTGAAAGCGAAGAATATGAATCTCGAAGCTTTAAAAATTTAGCGTCAGATTCGTGACAAGTACTATTTAGCACAGTATCCACAGATTCAACATTATGCACAATAGAATCATTATCAATACTTTTATTCACACAGACAGAGACTATATCATGAGACATCACTTGCTTCAGAAGCTGATCATTTTGGCGTGAAACCCGTTCTATTTCAAGTAAACTGTTTTCATAAGCATCTTCCATTTCATTGAAAACACGTCTAACTTCTTCTATTTCCAAAAACAAATCCTGATCAATATTACGAAGACAAGCTTTAACATTGTCTACAAACGGAACAATTTCATCTCGAAACGCAGCTCTAGTGTGCTCAAAGTTCCATTCACCTTCCGTTATGGCCGTGGCCGTCGTACGTTCCAAAATGACCTTGTCAAAAGCGGCTAAGTGTTGGTGAAGCGTATTTAAGTTAACGGACGCCTTGCTTACCGGTGGAATTAACTTTGTTAAATCCGTTTTGACAAGTGTAGGAGACGTACTAGGAAGGTTTTCATTTGACAAACTTTGGGGCACAAGAACTGTCAATTCTGCTAATTCCTTTTGTAAGCGAATGCGTGTCTTTTTCGAAAATTGATCTTTGTTATGTTGATCATAATCAATTGTATGGAATTTTGAAAGCATTTTAGAATGAGTTTCATCCGCAATTGACTGTGACTCCTCAGAACTACGAACAAACGGTGTTTCTTTTGATTTGCCAATTATGGTCATATCATAAACACCGAGAATATATTCCTGAGCTTGTTTTGCATAACCGGGATTAGGTGGTAAATCTTGAAGACGCTTAAGTTCGAGTTCTTTAAATGATTTAGTTAAAATATGAACCTTTTCTGTGGAAGCGTATTGTTTTAAAAGCTGTTGTTCTTTGAATTTAAGAAGTTTGGTAGCATAAATTTCCGATTCAACCTTTTTAGACTTGAGAGTTTCGAAATCCATTTTAAGTTTCTGAAAATCATTGACAACCAACTCTTTTTCTTGTAATTCATTGGAAAGATTAGCTTTTAATGATTCTATTTCTTTCAAGTGTTCAATCTTTTCAAAACGAAATTGGTCAAATTCAGAACATGTTATTTTCTCTTCTTGAGGGACCATTTCAAAAGTTTTGACCTTTTCTTTATGCAACGCAAGCTCATCAGTTAGGGTGGAATTGGTATCTACGGATTGTCTGAGGGCCATATGCATTTGATCAATTATATGTTTAGGCACCATGACCAAATCATGTTGAGCATAAGATGCCATACCCGTCTTAGCATTTGGTTGAGGTTCACTCAAATGTGTAGGATTGGGTACCACATCATTTGAGTTACTAGTTCCCGAATGCTGTTCGAGGTTGTCATTTTCATGCCCAACTTGATGTTGGTTATCATCAATATTATTAGATGTGGTTGGTACCTCACTGATGACATCAGAACCGTAGTGAGAGAGATTAACAACGAGAGCAGCTTGGGCAGAGTGAATGTCATCACAATCCGAATCATATGCATCAAGATCGTCCGCTTGATAAGCTGCATTAGAAGTAGAAACGACTACAATGCCTTCAATATCTACTGCCCCTAGGTCTGCAAGAAATGCCAACTCCTTTGAATCTAAAATCTTCCCTTTAGACTGAGCATCAACCAAATACATCTTCTCACGAAACCATGCATCATCCCTCCTCCTTTTCGGCTGAGTGCATTCCCTAGCCATATGACCTTGTCCTCGGCAATTGTAGCAAGTCACAACCTTCTTAGGACCAATAGGACTCCCATTTCCAATAGCTTGAGAATTCACAGCTTGATTGTTCCCAGTCCTTGTAGGAGGTCCATATGAATTTTGCCTTCCCTGAATAGGTTGCACCGTCACTTGACCATCTTGAACAGTGGCTTGTTGTCGAGGATTGCGGAGTTGATTGTTTGTTGGTGGAAATCCTCTAGTTGAAACAAGTTTTGACAAGTAGGCGGTGAGATGGTTTAGAACATCAACTGGCGTATCATTTGGAGTAAAGACCGGTGCTTGGATTGGTGGAAGTTCATTAGAGTAGAAAGCTTGTGCTGGTTGTGCTTCTATTGGAAAATATCCTTGCTGAGGAGTATAGCCCAATGGAGAAGTGTTGGCTTGTGATGGTGATGTTTGATATGGTGGTTGTTGTGGAAAAGATTGTTGATGAACACTGTGTTGATATTCTTGCTGTGGAATCATTGGTGGTTGATAAGATGGTTGCTGTGGTTGCTGATAGTTGTGTGGTGGTGGCTGCTGCAAGTATGATGGTTGTTGGTAAGTATAACCCATGTTTTGTTGAGAAGCATACATAGCAAGTGGATCATGAACTTGAGGTGTAGACAACCGAGCCTCGATCACATGGCATTCGTGTTGTTGAAGAAAAGCTTGAAGTTGATCCACATTGGTGTTATGCAAGTCCTTAGCCAATTTAACATCCATCACGTATTTTTTCCATTCTGGAGGAAGAGTGTTCAAATACTTGGTGTTCAATTGAAAGGTAGGAATTGCCATGCCATAGATATTAAGCTCATTCAACAATAGGGTAAATCTCAGATAGTAATCATTGAGAGTCTCCCCTGGCACATAAGCAAACTTATCAAAAGTGTCATAAAGCTTACACTCTCGTTCTTGTTTAGTTAACGAGGTGCCTTGCATGAGAACACGAATTCTATCCCATAACTCTTTGGCAACTTTATATTTGCTGACGAGTTTGTAGACATCTGGAGGAAGGGCTTGGAGAATGATGTTTGTAGCATACTTATCACATTTATCTTGAATCTTCATATCTCCAGTCAACTCACCCGTTGTGCGAGGACGAGTAGTCGTACCTTCCGTCACTGTACCATAATCTAATGGTCCATTGAGCACCGATGCCCAAATTAGATGTCCATTCTCCTTGTTCAACATATAAAGTTCCATTCGGGAAGCCCATTCCTCATACATAGTCTTCACCAACATTGGTGGACGATTATCCGTACCCGAGAGGATGGACTTATCCGTAAGAGATGTGTACTCCATTCCAATAAGTGAAGATTTACAAAGTTAATCGATCAATGAAAGAAAGTAGATGTGTTTGTTGTAGTGTGTTAAAACCGAGAAATAATGTTAAAATCCCCTAAATTATGTCCTCGATAAACCAAAAAATCCAAGTTAAAATTACACACGAATTTTCAAAAACACGTTTTTGAAAAAATGTTAGATCGTACTCAGATCGCAGGTGTGATCGTACTTCCTATGATCGCACTCAGATCGGACTCCAAGATCGTACCCAACGATCGTACCCTGATCGTACTCCCTTATCGCACTCAGATCGGACTCCCAGATCGCACCCAACGATCGTACCCTGATCGTAGTGATACTGATCGCACCCTGATCGTATTGAGACTGATCGTACCCTGATTGTAGTGATACTGATCGTACCCTGATCGTAGCGAGACTGATCGTAGCGAACGTGATCTTACCCGGATCGTAGCGACCTGATCGTACTATGGATCGTGCTGATGGATCGTACTAAGCAATTGGTTCTTGATCGTGATGGTGGATCGTACCTATCGATCGTACTACTTGATCGCAATGGTGGATCGTAGCGAGGATCTAAGTTATGATCGCAACAATGGATCGTGACTAAGGATCGCAAGTAGAAACCCCCAGGGTTTATGCAAACACAAAGTCAGATCGAACTGAATACCCACTTACCTTATTTCTCGGACAGTACAATAACACAATCAAATCAAGATTCAAAGCCAAAATATGAATCAAACAACCAAAAATTTTGTGTTTTTAACCCAAATAACAATACCAAATCACTATAACAAGTAACAAGATGAAGTATATCAAGATTAACCCATAAAAACACAAATTTTTTTTTTAGTTCGAGTGAAAATGGATAAAAAATGGCGAGAATCAAGAACACAAACACAAGAACTAAACAATCATCCCATGGCTCTTGATACCATTTGTAGAAATGTAAATCTTGCTTATGTTTTTAGAGAGAGAAAGAGATAGAGAGAAGGTGGATTTCACACAAAGCTAGAGAGAGAAAATGAGAAGAACTATGTGTAAATAATGAAACCACACCACCCTCTCCATCAAAGGAGAGGGTTTATATACCCAAGCCCTTGTCATGGGCTTGGGCTTACATTTGGGCCGGCCTACACATGTTGTAGGATAGGCTTGTTCTTGTTTGGTAAGTAAAGAAAGTTAACTAAACTACGAGCTATTACATGGACTATCGTTGGAGTGACCGATCCTTCTTAATACGTAAAACGTATTTCCAACATTACGATAGTCAATGCACACTCTCCATCCGGTCACGAGTCTAGTGGGAGTTAACTCGTTGGCATCGTTTGGCACAACGGTCATTCCTCCCTTTTTAGGGACACAATGGATAGGACTCACCCAAGGGCTATCGGAAATAGGGTAAATCATTCCCACGTCAAGGAGTTTTAGGACTTCCTTTTTGATGACGTCGTAAATTTTAGGGTTCACCCTCCTTTTACATTGAATTGCGGGCTTGTAATCCTCCTCCATTAAGATTTTGTGAGTATAAAATTTGGGATCAATCCCCTTAATGTCGGATAACTTCCATGCAATTGCCCATTTGTGATCCTTTAGAACATCGACAAGTGCGGTTTTTTCATCATCCGAAAGATCTTTCGCAATAATAACCGGCAACTTGCCATCCTCCTCCAAAAAGACATATTCAAGGTGAGGAGTTAAATATTTCAACTCGAAGATAGGTGGTTCCTCAATTGAAGATTTGGGCTCGATACTCATAACCTCCTCGGGTGGAGGAAATGGGAAATCGTTAAGAAAATCCTTGATAATCGAGAAGTCCTCATCATTGTCGAGGTCTTCGTCACAAGTACGTGGAACATCGAATTCTTCCAACGTAAAACCACCACCTTCAAATGGAGTGAAGGTTGGTGTCGAGTTATCAAGAATGGGATCAAGCATAGTGGGATTGCCACTATTTTCAACATCACCAAAACCTAGAACTTCTTATGAAAATTCCTCGCAAACAACGTCGATCATATCAACGAGGTTTATGGTAGAAATGGAATAAACATGAGAAAGTTGAGAATTTTGAGTTGCGTTTATAACAAGTTCCTCGTCGTTGAAACGTAAGGTGATCTTTCTAGCATGCACATCAATTAAAGCCATAGACGTATCTAAAAACGAACGACCTAAAATGAGAGGAACTTGAGGATCCGTGGGAATATCGACAACGATAAAGGCTACCGGATAATAGAACTTTCCCACTTTCACAAAAACGTCTTCCGCCAATCCACATGCGGGAATTGTGGAATGGTCGGCCAACTCGATAGACATTAGTGAAGGAGTAAGATTAGGAAGATTGAGCGACTTGAAGATTGCAAGTGGCATCAAATTAATACTAGCACCAAGATCGGCCAAGGCATAGCATTCCTCCATATCTTGAATTGCATAAGGAATCAAGAATTTACCGGGATCACCGACTTTTTGAGGTATGCGATTAAGATAAACCGATGAACAACTAGACAATTGTTGCAATTTCTCCTTGTTGTTCAACATACTCTTGAAGTTAGCAGCAAATCGAGGCATCATGACCAAAGCGTCAGCAAAACTTATATTAAAATGCAAATGACGAAACATTTTCATAAAAAGTTCAAATTGATAATTGTCGCGCTCTTGACGTTTCTCCTTTCTAAGTCTCGATGGGTAAGGTAAGGGTGGTGTGGGTTGGTACATAGGCATAGCCTTTGGAATCTCGGGTTCTAATGTTGGTAATGGGTCAACCCTAGGTGTGGCATGAGCGGTACTTCGTGGGCTTGGGACATGCTCCTTTTCGACCACCACCTCGGGTTCTTCCTCAATTTCCTCCACCGTTGGAGTAATTGGTTGAGGAGTCGGTTCCTTAAGTGTCTTACCACTTCGTGTGGTAATCACTTTCATCTCTCCATTCGGGTTTGATATGGTGTTACTAGGTAGACTACCCGAAGTAGAGGCTTTGTTCCCCATGACCGCTTCCAAAATAACATTAAGCTTAACATCTTAACTAGCGGCTTTTTGGTCTATCCTTTGTTCAAGCTTAGAATGACTTTGCTCAATTTTATTGTTTTGACCTCTAATTTGATTAGCAAAATCATTTTTCAACTCATTTTTCATATTGGTATTTTCCTTAGCTAAATTAGCTAACTCCTTTGCGTTTTTAGTCGTTTCCCTAGCTTGACTAGCCAATTGCTCTTGAATGTTTTCCAAAATCTTATCATTTGCCGTAGCGTAATTTAAAAAGTCATTTGGAAGTTCTTTAGTGTAAGCATTTTGAAGACCTTGACTTGGGTTTTGAAAATTACGGTTTTGGTTTTGATTTTGCAATTGGCTACTACTCCCTTGATTCCCATAGTTGTTATTACCCTTGTAATTGTTTCTTTGATTGTTTTGGTAACCAACTTGATTGTTTCGATAATTGTTAGCATTTTGATTAGGCGAAAAACCCGGTGGAGACAATTGATTAGTGCGGGTAACTTGACCGTGTTGGTTATAAGTTCCCACGGTCGCGTAGGCACTCGAGGTGTTACCACCGTTGGTAATGCACTCGGAGTAATCGTGAGCTCCACCACAATACATACAAGAAACCTCAACCACTTTAGCCGTAGCGGGAGTGGGTTGTTCACCAACTTTAAACTCAATTAACAATCCTTTAAGCTTATCAAAAATCTTGTTTTCCAAATTTGCCTCAATTTGGCAAGCATAGATGGTATGTGACAATGAAGGCGAAGGCGAAGACGATGTCTTATGAACACTCGATGTGCTACGAGGACTATAAACCTTAGACCTATTCTCAATGATTAACAATGCTTCCTCGACCGTTTTACACAAAAAATTACCACCCGCGGCGGCATTAAGATAATCACGCTCATGATCGTTCAAGCCATTGTAAAACGTGTCAATTTGATGCAAGTCGGAAAAACCATGATGAGGACATTCGTGCAACATTTCCTTAAACTATTCCAAGCCGTTGAAAAACTCTCATTATACTCTTGTGAAAACTTTGAAATCTTGTTTTTCAAATGCGTAGTCTTAGAGGGCGAAAAAAATTGGTTCACGAACTTTGAAACGAGATCCTTCCACGTCAATATAGAATTGGGTGGCTCTTTCTCTAACCAAATTTTTGCGGGCCCCGCTAAGGAATAAGGAAAAAGCATCATCTTAATCGAGTCGTTAGAGACATCCTTAAACTTACAAGTGGCGGTATGACGATTGAATTGGCGAATGTGGTTATGAGGGTTGTCCTTTTCGTCACCATGAAACTTGTTGTTTTGAATCATGGACAAAAAACCCTTCTTAACCTCAAAATTCTCCGCAAGGATAGCGGGAATCACAATCGCTTCTCCATAACCCTCGGCGGGTGCTTGAAGCAACTCCATCATAGTACGATTAGCCATGGGAGCTTCTTGTTCTACGATGGGTTAGTCAATAGGAGACTCCTCACTAGAAAGATTAGGTGTGGTTTCCTTTCGGTTTCTTCGTTTACGTGCACGTCTAGCTTGGTTGCGAGTTTGCATAAACGTCACATACAACGTGGGGATGAGCAAAGAAGATTCTTTTTGGTGTTTTTAATTTTTCCAATTTTTTTGTGGTTTTTGATTGTTTTAACTTTTTTTTTGATTTTGTGATGTATTACGTAGACCAAAATCTACAAATCTCCTCCTTAATCAAATCTCTTGATTAAAGAAGCCTCAAGGAATGAAAACGATCACGTGAAGTGAACGCCTTCGATGACTTTAGAACGTTGGTGGAACACCAAAAAGTTCAAGAGGGTTTAATAAAATGAAACCAAGTAAATATATATGATACTTAGATAATACTTTTGTTGGCAAACCCTCGATTAGCCCTTTTTATCTAAACACGCACAAGCAAGCGGGGAAACGAGGCGACGCGAAGCACTTAAGAGCCTTTTTCCTTAGGGTATATTTTATAATACCCGCCTTATACCCACCTTATAGTTTGTGTTTTTCAAAATTAAGCTTCACGAAAGTATTTATCTATTTTGCCTTTTCTTTCTTGTTTGAGATTCGAATACAATGATTGAGTAATGACCTCCCAATCAAGGTTGTGTTTTAACACTTTTGGAGTACTTGTGAATTTATTGTTCTACGTATACAATATAGTAATAGTATACACACAAAAAACGAAAACCGATAATACGTATTAGTAGAGTGCTACTAATACAAATAGATAATATGGTTATATAAAAACAACAATTGTTCAAATCAAAACACAACACGCCTCCCCGGCAGCGGCGCCAAAATGATGTTGAGTAAATACGTCTTTTAGGAAAAAGAGCGTAAACGTGGTAAGTATTAAGTGTTCGTTTAGGAAAACGAAAGCACTTATGACCCTTTGTGTGGGATCGTTCTCAAGGAGGCTTGGTGTGTGTGTTAAGAGATGATTAATTTGTGATTATATTGATTAGAAAAGAGAAAGAAAAAGACGAATTACGCTAAAAATTACCCTACGACGTAAAAAACGTAAAACCGTAAAATTCGACGAAAAATGAAAGTGTCCTAAAAATTACCAAAAAATTACCTAAAATCAAGAAAAATGTAATTAAGACAAAAATGCAAACAAAAATTTCCAAAACCTTTTTAATAAATTTATATTAATTTTTAAAGTTAGTTAAAAACTTTAAAATTAAATAAAATCAACAATAAGTTAATTTAAAAACTTTAATGGATGTAAACCTCTAAAATACTATTAAAAACTTAAAAACTATTTTTTCAGATTTTTAAAACACTTTTTTCTATTTTTTAATCACTTTCTAAAATTAAAACTAAAAATAATCATAGAAAGTTAAATATAAACGTGAAAAATAAACTTTTTATACCAAAAAGTCTTAAATTAAACCTAGAATGCAAGAAAAATAAAGAACAGTAACAAACCTAAATGAATAAGCGAAAATCAGCTTATTAATAAGCTGATGGTTTAAATAAGCTAAATGTTAAAACCCTTTAAATATTAAAACAAGCAAATGTTAACCAGTCAAAGACCCTAGGGCAACTGGTTAACACGTTGGTGTGTGAGACGAGTGGCGCAGGTTCGAGTCCTGGCCACGTCCTTTTTAAAATCTATTTTTTTTACTTTTCTTTTATAAAACTTAACCCTGATGAATATCCAATGACAAAAACACAAACAGAATAAAAAAGAAACAAGATCCGAGCCAAATCAAACCTAAAACGTGACTGAAAAATGAAATAAAGCTACAGTGCAATTTTTCCCAAGAATAGACTTGTCCGAGAATTGAATCGTTCTCTGATAACACAGAAAACCCACAAATGGCCTTGGTGACCTAGTTGGCATAGGAATTCCTTGATGGTTGCTTGTTTTGGCAAGAATAGGCACCCCACAAGTCAGTTGACTTATGGGAGTCACAATAATACAAAGGCAACAGATCAAAGCACAAAAACAGATAAGATCAAGCACAATTCAAATCATGGTTATAGCTAAGATGGCAAGCAATGTTCTACTAATGCAAAGTGCACAATAATGAATTTCTACTGACCAAAGCTTGTTCAAAAACTTATCAATCCATAATAAAGCAGCCTACAATCCTAAATTAACAGGCTACTTAACAAATAACAAGATTTGGTGAACAGATTTAACTAAACCAAAGCAGAAAAGTGATTACTGATTTTTAGCTATTTTTGAACACACAAAATGTTCTAAAACCTATCAACAATGAAAACCAATGACTGAAATATCCTATAACTAATAAATGAAAAGTGTCTAGGTGGATTTTAAACCAAAAACGTGTCTCCCTATTCAGATAAAACCCATACCCAAACACCCTTTACAAATCTGATTCAAAGATTTAACAAGGAACTTTAAACAAGAATACTTAAAACTGATTAATATCTATCTAATCATGCTTCAAAGACATAGATAAACTTAAATCAAGGCATTTACTAACACAGAAAACAAATAATATCACAAAATCACCACAAATCTCATAAGACTCAAAAATAGAGTTCACTATGGTTCAAGCCTCTTACCAACAAGTTGATTCCTTCTAGGACCCTTTTGTGAGCTTATGAAAATGAGTAGAGGATCCTTGTTGTAGGAATCTATAAGAGACCCAAAGGATAACAATATCTTCAACAGCAAATAAAAAAATGGTGAAATGAGAATGAGACTTGCTCCCTTGTACCTGCACAACACCACAAGACCAAGAACAGCTTCAAGTATCAATGGCTACAAGCTTTTGGCTTGTAGCTTTTGATATAGTAAAATGTGAATAAACAAAGGGACCAAACTAGCAAGAAAGATTTCACCTCACAATACATTTTACCCAAGGTCTATACCCACTGAATCTTGATATCTGTTTAATATCAGGGTTCTATGGTCATATAAGAGCTTAAATAAGTAGCTTATGTGGCCTATGAACTTTCTTGCTTAACTGAAAAACGAATTTGAAAACTTGAAAACAGGTTTACAAAAACTTGAAAATGGCTTTTTGAAAACTCATTCAAAGAAAACGAAACATGAAAAGTAAATGGGACTCAGTCTTTCTCATCATCAAACTCAATACCATTTTATTTCTTCCATAAAACTAGATTTACAAGGTTTGTGAAAAAAGGAGAAAAAGCAAGAACAACCTAAACTAAACTCCTACTACCCTTTATATAATAGGGTGTACAAGGTTCTATAAAGTTAAAAAGATGAAAACCCTAGCATGTAGTTTGCTAATTCTGCCCTTGTGTTTGAAATTTGAATCTTGGTATTCATAAGCTCATGTGAAGATTTCTTGTTGTTTCGTGGTGTGCAAGCTGTTGTAAACTCATCTAGACCATTGGTTGACCAAGAAATTAATTAAAACTGTTGATGGACTGCTCTCTGGTTGTCTTTTTGCAAAAACGTGGGTCAGGGGAGGCTGGGTTTATCACATGGGAGGGGATGGTGACGTTTTTGGGGATTGAAAAGGGATTAGGGAACCCTTAATTACTATTCTAGAAATTTATAGGGGAAAACCCTTTGTTTTGATGTTAATTCGTCCTGGGTTTAGTTAGGGTTTATGGGGGATTAGGGATAAGTTTAATCTGTTTGGGGATTAGTGGGTTTTTAAAATTGTGTTTAGGAGGGAAGGAGTATTAAACTGATTTAATCAGTTGGTGGAAGATGACGTGGAGGATTGGAGGGTTTTAATGGTGGAGGAGTGAGTGGGGGTGACGTGGCATGGTGGTATTGGTGGGGTGAAGTTTGTGTGTCTGGCCCATTTGCCCCCTCATTTTCCATTCTCTTGTCTTTTTACTTTTGCCAGCCCAAATGTGAATAATCCTTTGTATTTGAAGTTTATAAACTTCTATTTTGGCCACCAAAGTTTTAGCAAAACTATTCCAAGGGTATTTTATGCATATTTTGCATTCTTCAAGGGCTAGTAATGACATGTCTTCAAACTTCAAGGATGTATCTTGTACAAATGAATAGTGGAGGGTTCTTTAAAGATGAGGGACCAGTCTTGCCAATTCTTCAAAGTGGAGGGTCCTTTTTGCAATTTGACAAACATTAAGGACCAAACTTGTAATTATGTTTATACAAGGGTTTAAAGTGTCAATTCTTCAATATTGGAGGACCCTTCTTGTTCAATCTTCAATTCTTCAAAGGTTTTTCTTGAAAAATCAATACTAGGGCATGGTTCATTGTGCGGCTTCGTTTCCCGTGTTCGTTTTTGCATGATTCTTGTGATCTTTTGTCATTTTTTCAATATCCGTGCCTAAAATACACAAGAAACAAACACAAGCATATATTTGGCCATTTTCATGATATTTTATGCATTTAAAGCCCGTTTTGAACGATGAGACTATGTATAAAAGCAGTCTCATCAGTACTGGTGTTTGATTCCGGTATTTCCTTTATGGTCATGTGATGTTTTATACATTTATCCTTGTATGCTTCGATGACACGCCATAATCACGCGTAACATTCCATTTATCAAAATGGAGTGTTACAATTATGGTATCAGAGCCAAGGCTTCGACCTGTAGGCTCTCAAAACACGACCTGTGATTAGTGGGTAGTCACTATGGTCTTCTTAGAACTGACAGTCGGTTTTCATGCATTCATCATTTTCATGCATACATATATATGTCATTGTCGCAGGTTTATGACTAAGTAATGGTTGGTACAGGACTGGCCCTATTTAGTCGCATGTGTTTTATCGAAACTTTAAATTTGGGACCGACCCATTGGCGTCTGCTCGCCATGTCTTTTGTTTGAGTGAACTGACCATAGGCGTTCACTCTCGCGCATACAAAAGTTTTCACAAAACTACATCATGCATTCATGTACTAGTTTTTCCTGCATAAAATTTTTCTCATGATTTATTGGTAAATGTTTTTTTTCATGTATATAGTTTATGTTTTAATCAGTTTAATCATGTATTTTATGTTATACTGTCAGATCGTTCTCACACGCGAGCAGGAACAACTCAATGAAGCAATCCAAATTGCAATGCAAGCTATGCATCCTCAGTTGAGGAACGAAATCAGGGCTGAGGTTCAGGCTGCCAACAACCAGCAGCAACACCCAGTACCTCCTCCTCCTCCTACAGCAACATTGGTCACATGACTGGAGAGATTCAATAAGCTCCACCCTCGAGCTTTCGAGAGAACAGATAGCCCCAGTGAAGCTGAAAGCTGGTTGGCTCACATTAAGAAGATCTTCGATGCTATGGGCTGTGACCCCGTCTTCAAGTCGAGGTTGGCGTGCTACCGATTTGAAGGTGATGTACTATCATGGTGATAATTGGGTGGCTGGTTTGACTTGGGCTCAGTTCAGGGATTTGGTGATGGGACAGTTCTTTCCCAAGGCCGAGCAAGACAAGCTGAAGAGGGAGTACCATGGGATCCGACAGAGAGCTGGGGAGAATAGAAACGAGTTCATGCAGCACTTTCTTCGCTTGGCTTGTTTCCTTGGTGCAGCAGCAGGTACTCCTGAAGAGCAAGCACACCACTTCAGGTGGGCTCTTCGTACATCGGTCTCAAACAACTTGGTGTGTGCTACATTTAACACGGTAGCACAAGTGGCCGATGCAGCACGTAAGCTGGAGATGCTGCAGGAAAGAGATGAGTTCGGGGAAGCAGAGAGACCCGATAAGAGGTAAACATTCGTATTCAAACGGTGACCAATCCGTATTCTTTCAGTATATGTCAATATTTCATCTCTTTAAGTTGTATCTTCCAGGTAGAAGACTGGGGACCGGTCTCAACCGACTACTCAGCAACAGCCTAATCAGCCCAAGGGAAACGGTCAGACTCACGACCATTCTGCTACGGATAGGCGTGGCGGTAATGATAATTACTGTAACAACGCTAGACACTCCAACAACAACATGTCCTTATACTTACTCATTTTCTTATGATTAAATGTTATAACTCTTAATTCTGACACATTAGCAAATCTTCTACCAGGAATCATGGTAACGGGAGGGACCAGAACCAGAGAGGTTCACAGCCTAACCGTCCAGCTCTCACTGGTATTCAATCTTACGATTACCCGCATTGTCCTTTGTACCTATTATCATGTCTCATGTATATTGTTTTTATCAGGCTCTCAGCCAGTCAGGACACCTGCTGGAGGATATACTCATCCTCTTTGCTCTACTTGCCACCGTAGGCACCCAAGGCCATGTCGTCGCGACAGCAACGCATGCTACAAGTGTGGTCTTCCTGGCCATCACATGAAGGATTGCCGCAAGGGCGAGATGGAGGGTACATCGAGACATGCTGATACCAATCCGCCTCCTACTAGTGGACGCGTTTACATGACATCTCGCGATCAGGCCAACAAGTCTACAGGTACCATCACTGGAATCTTGTATATGTATAGTCAAGCTGCATGTGTTCTGTTTGATACGGGTGCTACTCACTCGGTCATTTCTACTGCTTATGCCAAGAATGTTAGGATACTCCCCATGCCACTAGAGAATATACTGAGTATTTCCACGCCTTTGAGAGACTCTGTACGCATAACCCATGTGTACAAGAGCCTTCCCCTAGAGTCTGACGACAAGGTTCGTCCTGTTGACGCACTTCCGCTAGACATGAATGATTTTGACATGATTTTGGGCATGGATTGGCTATCCAAGCATCATGCTACCATAGAATGCCATTCATATCGAGTCATCTTTGGTGATGTTAATGCGCTAGAGTACATTCACAACGGGTTCGTACCCGGCAGGTCTGTACAAATCATATCAACCCTGCAAGCACGTGCATTACTTTCACATGGTTGTGAGGGTTATCTAGCTACTGTTCATGACATGGATGCTGAATCCCCATCAATTCAGGATCAGCCGATAGTGTCAGAATTTACAGATGTATTTCCAGAAGAACTTCCAGGCATACCACCTACACGTGAAGTAGAATTTAATATCGAGTTCATCCTAGGAGCTGAGCCGATTTCCAAGGCTCCTTATCGCATGGCTCCCATAGAGTTGAAGGAGCTGAAGGATCAATTGCAAGAACTTCTGGAACGAGGCTTTATTCGACCGAGTGCATCTCTATGGGGCGTACCGGTCTTATTCGTTAAGAAGAAGGACGACAGTATGCGTCTTTGCATAGACTATCGCGAGCTCAACAAGATTACCATCAGGAATAGGTATCCACTACCACGTATAGACGATCTGTTTGACCAACTCCAAGGGGTCAAACATTTCTCCAAGATTGATCTTAGGTCGGGCTATCATCAGCTACGGGTTAAGGAGCAGGACATCACCAAGATTGCTTTCCGTACACGCTATGGCCACTACGAATTTGTAGTCATGCCATTTGGCCTTACCAATGCTCCAACAGTGTTCATGGATTTGATGAACAGAATCTTCCATGAATTTCTGGACAAGTTCGTCATTGTCTTCATTGACGAAATCTTGATTTTCTCTAAGTCCAAGGAGGAACACGAAGACCATCTTCGTACAGTACTACAGATTCTTTGCCAGAAGCAGCTGTATGCTAAATTCTCCAAGTGTGATTTCTAGTTAGACAAGGTGGCATTCTTAGGTCACACTGTATCAGCAGAAGGAATCACGATGGATCCAGCGAAGGTTGAGGCTATTACCAAGTGGCCAAGGCCGACATCAGCGACTGAAGTCCGCAGTTTCCTAGGCTTAGCTGGTTATTACCGTAGGTTGGTAGAGAACTTTTCCCGCCTAGCACTACCATTAACCAAACTGATGCGGAAAGGGGATAAATTCGTTTGGACTGAAGAATGAGAGAATAGATTCGAAGACCTAAAGCAGAATTTAGTATCTGCACCGATTCTTACTCTCCCATATGGTTCAGGTGGATTTCAGATTTATAGTGATGCATCGTGGAAGGGACTTGGCTGTGTTCTCATGCAACATGGGAAGGTGATCGCGTACGCTTCACGACAGCTTAAGCCTTATGAGGAAAATTACCCTACGCATGACTTAGAACTTGCAACAGTCGTGTTTGCATTGAAGATATGGAGGCACTACTTGTATGGAGAATCATGTGACATTTTCAAGGACCACAAGAGCTTGAAGTATATCTTCACTCAGCATGAATTGAACGTGAGATAGAGGAGATGGTTAGAGCTGTTGAAGGATTATGATATTAATCTGCAGTATCATTCCGGCAAGGCGAATGTAGTGGTAGATGCACTTAGCAGAAAGTCTGGAATGATAAACGGCATTAAAATTGAGGAGGAAATCATAAGAGACTTGGATCGACTAGACATAGAGATCATGGTACGTAGATAGCACGGTTACTGGGCTAATATTAGAGTGGAGCTCGAGTTACTCTCTAAGATCAAGGAAGCTCAGAAAGATGATGGAGAAATCTGGGCGATAATTCAGAATTTGGAGAAGCGGACAGAATTTTGAGTAGATGCAGATGGTATCTTATGGCAGGGTACGAGACTTTGTGTTCCTGATGATCAAGAACTCCGGGAAGCATTGTTAGCTGAGGCTCATAGCTCCCCATTCTCTATCCTTCCTGGTTCGACCAAGATGTACCATGACATCAAGCAGTACTTTTGGTGGAGTGGTATGAAACAGGATGTTGCTACTAACGTCTCAAAATGTCTTACCTGCCAGCAGGTTAAGATCGAGCATCAGCGATCTGGCGGTCTTCTTCAATCGTTAGATATTCCAGAGTGGAAGTGGGACAAAATCACCATAGATTTTGTTACTGGTCTTCCGCAGACAAAGAAGAAGCACGATGCAATTTGGGTTATCGTTGATCGACTTACCAAATCAGCTCATTTCTTACCGATCCGCAAGGAAGATTCGGTCAGTAAACTCGCCGATACTTATAGAAGGGAGATCATGAGACTTCACGGTGCTCCATCCAGCATCGTCTCAGACAGAGATCCTCGTTTCACTTCGTGATTTTGGAGAAGTCTACAGAAAGCTTGGGGTACACAACTTAAGCTTAGCACGGCTTTTCATCCTCAAACAGACAGGCATTCGGAGCGAACAATTCAGACATTGGAAGACATGTTGAGGTCATGTGCGTTGGAATGGACGGGTGATTGGGACGATTATATCTGTTTGGTAGAGTTTGCATACAACAATAGTTGGCACGCAAGTATCAAGTGTGCTCCTTTTGAGATGTTGTATGGTAGAAAGTGTCGCGCCCCAATCTGCTGGGATCAGGTTGGTGAGTGAACACTTGAAGGACCAGAAACGATAGAGCTGACTAATGAGAAGGTCGCAGTAGCTAAGCAGAAACTGCAAGAAGCACGGTCACGTCAGAAGAGTTATGCAGACAAGCATCGTAGGGACTTACATTTTAATGTAGGAGATCACGTTTTCCTTAAGGTTTCGCCGGCACGTGGTGTTAGACGTTTTGGAATAAAAGGGAAGCTCAGTCATCGATTTATCGGACCGTTTGATGTCATTGAACGAGTCGGTGAAGTATCTTACCGTTTAGCGTTACCTCCGCAGCTTTCTCATGTTCACGATGTTTTTCATGTGTCCTTACTCAGAGGGTACAAGTATCATCCCCTTCACATGGTTCAGTATCCACTGGAACAGATTCAGGATTCTTACCCTCATTTCATATTTTGAATTCGGGTATGTTCTTCTTTTCCAGTTTACTTTATCTATAATTCGGGGACGAATTATTCTTTTTAGAGGGGAAGAGTTGTAAAACCCGCATGCTTTTACCATGAATAGTACCCTTACGATCGTTCGTACATGATTAGAACTTTCCTTTTATAGCACGTCTACGTTTCACGAACAAGATTTACAAGTATTACGTACGTGTTATATCACGATAAATACTTAATACGTATTAAGACACGATAACTATTTCAATAATAATTATAATCACGAACATACGAACATGAAATCATGAACGTAAATAATCATGAGCTTAGTATTACGTATGTATGTATATTTATTACGATCATGAATAAATATAATAAGACACGAACGATAACTATTTTAATCACGTAAAACACGAACACGAGAACACACTTACTATTAGACACGAGAAAACATTGGGTTACCCCATGTGGGCCCCCTACCCGCGGCTACAACACAAGAAAAGGGCCAAGCCCATGTAATTTTACTAAACATGAAATTAAGGGAAAACTTGTTTCATAATAACAAAAAATAGGAAAAACAAGAAAACCCTAATTCTCTCTTTCTCCTCTCCTTGGCCGCTGGGTAGAACACACACACAAGGTGTGTTGGTTGATTTTTGGTGTTCGATTTATTGCAAGGTTGTTAGTGTGTTCATCCTCCTTTGATTCACGTGATCGGTATATCTTTAAACCTCTTTTCCTTTATGTTTTTATGTAATCAAGAACACATAAAATCATGGTGTATTTAAAAACAAGTAATTACATTTTATAAAATCATGGGGGGTAAATTAAATCATGGTTAAGGGGTGTTTGTTTGTGGCCGACGCAAGAACCGAGCCCCAAGGGGGTCTCGGCTTGATTTGTTTTGCACCAACCGAGACCTCAAGGTCTCGGTGTGGTGGTTTTGTGTCTCGGCAGCAGGAACCAAGGGAACCCCGACCTAGGTCAGGGTATGTTTGTGCTCGGGTGGTTCTCGGCTAAGAACAAAAACCACCATCGGCTTATGCCGGTGGCTAATTAAGGAAAGCCGGGGGAACCCCCATGCCGCGGCAGCAAGGGGAACCACCGGCTAGCCGGTGGGAACTTTTGCTAGTCGGCGGCTAGACTTGACCAAGGGTGCGTTTGTGACCGGTTCACGGGTCCGGTTCACGCGTCCGGTTCACGTGGTTCATAAATATGGTTCACGACATGTTCAGATTAAAACACGGGTTCGGTTCATGGGTTGTTTTTACAAGGTTAATTATTTTTACAAGTTTTTTTTTACAAGAATGAAATTAAATTAATTAAAACATGCACATGATTAATTTAATTTATACATGACTTAGGTTATAAATATTATTATAAATACATGAATTTTAACCTAAGTAATTATCATTTTATTTAGACTATATAATTAATTAATTATTAAAATCATGACTTATAATTAATTAATTTACATGACTTAGGTTATATTATTAATAGATAATAATACATGTTTTAACCTAAGTATTTTTACATTTATTTAATTAAATCATGTTATATTTAATTAAATACTTTAACCTATAGTTTATTTAATTTACATGAAATAATTAATAAACCATACTATTTAATTACATGACTAAAAATATTAATCTGTAAACACTTAAGCTTATATAATTAGCTTAATAATCCAGCTAATTTCTATTGATGAAAACTTTCTATTTTTAAAAACTTATCTATTTTAAGCAGTAATCTATTTTTGGAAACTTTCTATTTTTGGAAACTTTCTATTTTAGGAAACATGCAATTTTTTTAGAAAGTTACTTATTATTACACAACAAGTATAATAATACATGAAATACAAGTAATACTTAATCAAAATAGACAGAATACATGATAAACACAGTATAAAGCTTTAATCAGTAAAACATGACATGAACATATAAAACAAGCCAAGACATGATATAAAACCAGTTACGTACTCAGTAATCAGATACTTATACACATATGTATTTATGTGCATTAGTGATATCGAAGTAGGTCTCTCTTTCGTTCGTCTTCTTCGTTCACTGGACACAAGGTACGGATTCTCCGTCCTTTTAGTATGGACATTCTTCCTTATTAGGATTTCCCGCATGCAGCCAACTGTTTTCCCCAGTATATGGTTTATATGTTTTTGAATTGCTTATGTTTAATTAGATACCTAAAGCCATATACATGCATGACCAGTTTCACCTAGTTATGGAGGTACCATAACCATAACACTAGACGCACCAGTGTTATGACTCTACAACGACGGAGTGATAGCTCGTGGCGTCCCTTCAGTTTTGGCCATATTATTATTATCAGGTGGGGCGTATGGGTGCATCCTAGTTTACATGTTTTCAGCAGATTTTTCAGGTGAATGTGGTGTGTGCCTTGCATCCTTCACAAGGAGCTGATCCCTCCTACCCAAAACCAGTATATTAAATTAGAGGCAGCCCCTCTAATTTTCATGACGAGGTCACCCCTCTAAGTATTCATGCACGTGGATAATTCATGACCTATATTGGATAATGGTAAATATGTTAAACAATTTTTACAAGATAAACATAAGGCTTTTCAAACTATAAGACCATTTTTACTAAGATATAACCTGGTTATCCTGGACTTAGTCTTTTCTGCTGCTTCATGCTTATATGCTTATATTATTCATGCTTTACTTGTATATCCGTGCACTGAGCGTTATGCTCAGCCGTTTCCCTTTTCATGTTCCCAAAACGGCAGGTACTCAGGGACGCTCGTAGACTTTAAGCGTACGTGCATATGGATTGGAAGCTTCCTAGCCTTCTTTACTTATGCATTTCTTTATACTTTGATACTCATTTCCATGGACATTGTTTAGTCCTTTTCATTTACAGTACTTATGTTTGTGTGTGATGAGTTCTACTTTTGGGGTACCGATGTTTGATTCTGGTATTTCCTTTATGGTCATGTGATGTTTTATAAATTTATCCTTGTATGCTTTGATGACACGCCATAATCACGCGTGACATTCCATTTATCAAAATGGGATGTTACACAAACCCTAAACCCTAGCCGTAAAAAAAATGTTGAGTTGCCATCAATCAACTATATATAGTTTTTTTTTTCTTCACCATCTATTTGTTTTTATTGTTAAAGATCATTGTTGTTGACAAAAAAAAGTTGATCATCAAATTGTCGCTCCCTTCTAAAGGCAAAGCAAGCCATGACGAAAAAAGCAATTGTCACGCAAAAGGAGGATGCCGCAAGCAATAACCAACAATGCAGCCAAATACAATGCTTCCTCTCAATCAAACAAAAAAAGGTGAAGAAAAGAAGATGCCACTTTTAGCATTCCTTCCAGTTTATCTGTCCGAATTGCTCCCGTTCAAACTGCGGAGGAGTATTAGACGAGTCATTGGCATATGGGCTTTGAGCCCATTAGGGTTTAGGTTTATGTTAGCTTATTCTCTAAGCCATGTTCTATTATAAATTATATGCTATGTTATGTAATTATGATTCAATCAATAAAACAGATTGTGTTATTTTACAGGAAACACGACCCTGAAAAGCTTGATGAACTTGGAAATTTGCTAACAAGTTTAGATGTTGAGGATTCCATCGTTATTGCAAAAGCTTTTTGTAATATGCTTAACTTAGTGAATTTAGCCAAAGAGGTTCAAACTGCTTATTGTCGACGGATCAAAGCAAAGACCGGTGACTTTGCTGATGAGGCTCTGGCAGAAACTAAATCTGATATCGAAGAAACTCTTAAGAGACTTGTGAATACACTTAAGAAATCACCTCTAGAGGTTTTTGATGCTTTGAAGAATTAAATGGTTGATTTGGTATTCACTGCTCATCCTACTCAAGTCGTTCGGAGATCTTTGCTACAAAAGCATGGAAGGTGGGTTGGTCTACTAGTCCTTCGATATGTCTAACTTGTATATGATGTAGCCAGCTTAAGTGATCAGATACTGATGTAATGTATGTTATTAGGTAATATACCCGACAACTAGTCAAAATAATGACATGAAAGTTGACAATGATATTTGGCCATGTTTTGTGACATGGGGCCTTACCAATTCTTTGAATAACTTTTTAGAAACTTAGATTTTCTCATTTTCACTTGTTAAAAAAACAAAAATCATATATTGTTGATTTACACACTGGATATCACAAGTGATACATTATTTGAGATAATTTTTTATAGTTTTTTTTACAATTCCGATTTTAAATAAGTTATCATTAGTAATAAGTTATTGAATTTTTTTCTTTTATTAGCAGTCACTAATGATAAAGTATTAAAAAAATTTATATATCAAAAACTGTTGCTTCATCACTAATTTTTTTATTTCTTACAGTTACACTTATGGTCCATGCACTTGTTAAGAAAAGAAAACTAATAGATTGTTTATTTTTACACTAGATATTACATGTGATAATTTTTTCATAGTTGTTTTTTGACACTTTTAATTTTGCATTCATTATCACTAATGATAAGATATTGAAATATTTCTTACACTGCACTTGTTAAAAAACAAAATCATTGATTCTGATTTTCACCGTAGATATCACTAGTCATAAACTATTTGAGATATCTTTTTCATAGTTGTTTTTTATACTTTTGATTTTACGTATGTTATCATTAGTATAAAGTATTGAAATATTTTCTTTATTTCGTTATCACTAGTGATAAAGGATTAAAAAAATTGTATATAAAAAAGTTTTGTTGTGTCACTAATATTTTATTTTTTTACACTTATGGTCTCTGCACTTGTTAAGAAAGAAAAATCATAGATTATTGATTTTCACACTCGATATTAATTGTGATAAACTATTTGTGATACTTTCTCATAGTTGTTTTCTATACACTTTTGATTTTACATATGTTATCATTTATTATTTATCACTATTGATAAATCATTAGTACTTGTCTTATATATTAGTAATAAAACCAAATCACTCAAATAAAAAATAATGTACGCAAGCTAAATCATCAACTTTTTGAACTTGCATCTAAAATTAACTTCTCGTAAGGAAAGCATCAAGATTAAAGACAACAATTATTTCTCTAACATCCATTGTTTATCACCAGTGATATATCAAACGTACTTGTCGTATTCATTGATAAACTAAACATCTGAATAAAAGTACCATATCTTTTAGAAACATTAAATTCAACATTTAGCATAAAAAATTTCTTGTATTTTCATGCTTATGCTATCTTTTCGTGTATATCATCTTTAATGTTCTTCTTGATGGTTTTGTCATTTATGTCTTTGTTATATGACATGGCTAATACCAATTTTAACACCCCACTTGGATAAGTGGACCGTTACGTGTATTTATGGCGTATCATCAAAGTATATAAGGTAAATGTCCTATGATAGTTGTAAATTCACACTCGTTTAGGAAAACGAGACAAAAGCGGTAAGTACCAAACAAGTGGTTTAGGAAAACCAAGTGTTTATGACCCAAATTGTGGGATCGTTTTCAAGGAGGCTTGTGTAGTGTGTTAAGAGATGATTAATATTTGTGATTATGATTATGAAGAAAGAAAATAGAAAAGGAGGACGGTTATGAATACAATTACACTAAGACGAAAATCGTACACGTAAAACCGTAAAATATGACGAAATCTAAAAATTAACCTAAAAATTCTTAGGAAATTGCAATAAATCTTAAAAAATGTAATTAGAGTTTACAAAAAATCAAAAATCACTCAAACCTTTTATTTAATTAAATAATAATTTTTTAATGTTAATTAAAGCCCAAAAAATCAATTTAATTAATTAAAAGCCCAAAATGAGATTTTACAATTTGTAAACCTCTAAAATAACTTAATTAAACTAAAAACTATTTTTGGAAAATTTAAAATTAATTAAACGATTTAAAAATTATTAAAAACTATAAAAATATTAAAATAACTCTAAAAATGAATTAAATGACAAGAAAATTAATCTAAAAGTTTTAAAACTCCTAACTTAATGTATTTAACCTAGGAAAAATGAAAAAGTTGCAAAAATCTTAAAAATATTTTTTAATAAAAAAAATAATAAAATATTAATAAAAATCCAAAATTTATAAAAAATTCTAAAAAAACTTGCAAAATAGTTTAATTTAACCTAATTTAAACCGAAATGAACTTGAAATGACAAATATACCCCTAATGGGCCTCCAAATAGGCCAAAAACCCAAACAGTGTGCTAATAGGCTAACTTTGGCCCAATAAGAAAAATGATCTCCAAATAAGCCCAAAATCACCTATCTGACTCAAAATTTGATTTTAAGAACAAAAGTCTAAAAGGCTCAAAAGCTGAAAATGTGCTTATCACAGCTTAATAGTCAACATCTTATTCTTAATGGGCTTTTTGGCCCATTAAGCCATAAGCTAATGCCATAAGCTCTAATTTGACACACAAGCTTCTTTTGGGATACTAAAGAGATCTGTAAAAAGAAATTTTGAAAAAGCCCAAGAAATAAGCCTGAAATAAGGAAAAGCTCTCTACACAAAACGACAAAATAGTCGTTTTCGAGTTCTAGGCTGTTTCATGTGCTGATTCTTTTTGCAAAAGGTTTCAAATGACTTAATTAAGCATAATAAACAAAAGTTTTTCAAAAAGATCCACTCAATAAGCTGGAATAAGCAAATAAACACTTATGAAAAAGTCAAGTCAATTGGTTTTCTAGTCAAACCTAAAAGTCAAACCCTAAAAAGCTCCAGAATAAACAAATGGGTCAAATGATGAAGATTGATCACAAAATCAAAGTTGTTGCAGGTCTGGATAAGCTATTATAGCTTATTAATAAGCTGATTGAAAACTAACACTAGCAGTGGCTAGTTTTGGGTGTCTAGTAGTGGGAAAAGTCTCCATTGCTTGACTTAATTGACTTTTTCTCTTATATGGATTTTTTTGGATTCAAATAACACAAAGGAACCCTTATAACCAGTGGGTTATAAGGAGTCAATAACAAAGAAATCACAAAAACAACAGGCCAGTTGATACAGTTAATTCAATCAAGCATCAGACATGATACAGACTTGGATAATAAGCAGTTTTCAAGAAATAAGCAGATTTAGCAAGATTAAGCCAACCAAAGTTCACCAAATGCATACAAAAGCTATAATAAATTTAAATGAACACAAACAAACTTGTTTCACACACTGGTTCAAGGTTTAGACAAAGATTCAAGCTATGAAAGTTACTGATGAACAAATGAAGAACACAAAGTGAGGTTGCTGATATATTTGACCACAAATCCAATTTCAAACCTTTAAATCTCTAAAACAGGTTACACAAACTTGATTTAAACACTTGTTATTCCTAAACATGCATACACTCTACGTGTTACCAAGATTTTAGCTTAAAATATGAAAATCAAGCAAGATATAGCACAATATCAGATTTGATGTTTCAATGAGCAAAACTTGCAAATATCAGAACTCAAACACTTGTACATCAGATACAAACTCAAAAAAACACTTAACTTGTAACACCCCACTTTGATAAGTGGACCGTTACGCGTAATTATGACGTGTCATCAAATCATGCAAGGTAATATGTAGTAAAACATACATGACCATAGGGAAAACCGGAATCAAACATCGGTTCCCAAAATAAGCCCAAAACATAAATAAAGTAAATGAAATGAATGAAAGACTAAACAAGCATAAGTATATGAAGGCAAAAGGAAAAGAAGTCTATGGCAGCTTCCATCCCATGCACGTCCTCCAAATGCTCGAGTCTGTCCTTGAATACTTGCCTTTTTGGGACATGGAAAGGAAAGTAACGGCTGAGCATAACGCTCAGTGCACAGATATATTACATAGTATGAATGGTTGAAACATAAATAAGAATAATAGGAGCGAAAATGTATAAGTCCTGGAAACCTAGTTGTTTGTCATGTTAATACAAGGATTTTGCCCAGTATAAAAATTAAGTTCGTTGAAGTGGTCTAATCGAATTGACTACTGGTTAATTGTGCGACTCAGCTGTCTTTTGGTGGGAAACAAAGATTTGTCGTAGTAAAATTAAAAGTGCAAAATGTTAAAGTAAATGCAAGTAATTAAAGCTAACACTAATTAAAAAGTAATTGGTGCAACATTAAAACTTTAAAAGTAATTAATTAAATTAAAACTCGACAAAAAGTAAATGTAACAATAAAACAATAATAAAATAGCACTAAAGTAAAATGGCGGGAAATGAAATAAATTTGAAATAAAATCAACATGAAATAAAACAAACAAATCACAAGCCCTAATGCAATACGATCGCAACCAACGAAAGTGGTTGGATCGTACCCTGATCGTACTTATGATCGTAGCCAAGAAGGGAGGGATCAAGTGATCGTACTCAATCAAGCTTACGATCGTAGCACACGATCGCACTCATGATCTAAGTATGGGGATCGCACTCAATGCGATGAAGACAAAAGGGATCGTACTCCCAGATCGCAACCACGATCGTAACGAGTGATCGTGGTCCTTGATCATGGTTTGTGATCGCAACATAACAGATCGCAATCAATGCGATCGCAACTAGGGATCGTGACACACCATCGCACCCACAGATCGTATTGGGTGATCTAAGTGAGCGATCGTACCAGGGAAGAACAAACAGATCGTAACAAGGGAAAACCCTCCTAAGACCGTAATGAAACGCAAAGAGCAAATAAACAAAACTAAATAAGCACTTTAGCAATAAGCAAATTTCAAAAACTAAACCAAAAACAATAATAAGAAGAGTACAATAAGCACAACTTTAAAGACTTTTTCAAAACACTAAATAAGTAAACAAAATAAGCAAACTTTTAGAAAGATGAAACGTTTTAGAAATTTAGAAAAAAACAAATAAGCTAAGTACAAAACAAGCCAATAAGATTCTCAAACTTATAGCTTATCTCATACAAAAACTTAGATAAAAGTAAAAAGGTGAACTTTTTAATCTAATAAGCAAAGAGATTAAGCAATATCTTGCTTAATCCGAAATTGAGATAAACCAAAAACAAGAAAAGTAGAATGAGAAAGTTGAAGAAAAGCTTAATTAAAAGCGAAGATTCAACAACAAAATTAAAAACACTTACTTGAATTAAAGGAATTAAAGTGCAAGACAACTAATTAAAATGACATGAAAAATAAAGTTGCAAGAAATGAAAATGGTAGAAAGCTATTTGTAAAGTAGCCAACAAGTGTGAAATGAGGTGGAAGTGAACTATATATAGGGAGAAGGGAAGCATGTGTTGCTTCCTTCTTTCTATCTTTCTTTCTTTCTTTCCGTCTTTTCGTCTTCTTAATTCTTCGACTTTTTCGACGTTGTCTCGGGATTAATTAAACTCGTCTTGAAAATTCTTCATTAATAAGACTTGAGTTCTTCGGCTTTATTAAACTTCTGTCTTTAGAGTTGTTCTTCGATAAATCTTCAGAATAGGTCTTGGACTTCCGTTCTTTTTCCACTCTTGATCTCTTGACTTCGTCTTTTGTCTTTTTTTTCGATAAAAGCCCGTGTTTTCCTCCCTTTTCACATTTTGGTCCTAAATCACAACAAAAACACAAACCACGCATAATTCCGACATTTACGACATAAAATACACGTTTGGCTTGGTTATTATTGTAATTAAGTGGTAAAAGGATGGGTGTTTTCACACCTATCACATGTTAACTGGTTTTAGTTCTGAAAACATAGCTTATGTTACTTATGAAAATCGGTATTAGTTAATGTACCAAAAGCCAATATAGGTCATGAGGTCAACAACGTGCATGAATACTTGGAGGGGAGACCTCATCATGCAATTAGAGGGGTTGCCTCTAATTAACTGGTAAGTGGGTAGGAGGGATCATCTTCTTGTGAAGGATGCAAGGCACACACCACATTCACCATGAAATCTTGACTGAAACATGTCACTAGGATGCACCCATACGCCCCACATGATAATATAATAATATAATGGCCAAATAACTGAAAAGGGACGCCACGAGCTATCACTCCGCCGTGGTGAAGTCACAACACTAGTGCCTCTAGTGTTATGGTTATGGTACCTCCATAACTAGGTGAAACTGGTCATACATGTATATGGCTAAGGTAACTAATAAAGCATATGCATTTAATCTGTAACTACTGAGGAAAACAGTTGGCTACATACGAGAAATCCTAATAAAGGAAGAGATTGTCCTTACTGAAGGACGGGTAATCCGTACCTTATGTCCAGCGAACAAAGAAGACGAACGGAAGGAAGTCCTACTTTGATCTCACTTATGCTACATAAATAGTATACATGTATAAGTATTATGATTAATGATTACGTAACTGATTTTATATCGTGTCTTAGCTTGATTTATATGTTCATGCCTTGTTTTACTGATTTTAATGTTATGTTGTGTTTATCATGTATTCTGTATGTTCTGATTAAGTATTACTTGTATTATTATACTTGTTGTGTAATAATAAGTAACTTCCTAAAAATAGCAGGTTTCCTAAAATAGAAAGTTTCCAAAAATAGATTTAATTCTTAAAATAAACAAGTTTCTAAAAATAGAAAGTTTCCAAAAATAGTAAATTTCCTGAAATATAAAGTTTCCATATTTAGAAATAAGCTGGCTTAACAAGCTAGTAATATAATGCTTAGGTTTTACTGATTAAATATACTAAGTCATGAGATTAATAGCATAGTTTATTAATTATAACATGTTAATTAAATAAACTATAGGTTATATGATTTAATTAAATATAAGCATGATTTAATTAAATTAAAGTGTATAAAATACTTAGGTTAAACATGTATTCATATCTATATTAATATAACCTAAGTCATGATTATTAATTAATTATATGTCATGTTTCATAATTAATTAATACTATAGTGTAAATAAATAATTAAATAATTAGGTTAAAAACATATATTATTTATAATAATAATTAACCTAAGTTCATGTTTTAATTAAATTAATTATATACCATGCCAAATTATTTTAATTAACCTGAAAAATTATATACATGTAAAATTAATTAAACCTGTAAAAATAATCATGAACCGAACCCGTGTATTATACCTTTAAACATGATGTGAACCGGACCCGGAACCCCATGAATCGGACCGAACTAATTTAATGATTATTGTATAATTAAGATATAAAATACATAGCCTAACTTGACAAGGTTAATTTAATATTAATTAGATTAAGTAAAATTAATATTGTATGATTAATTTAATACCTTAATTAAATTAATTAAATTAACTTGAAAGAATGATAAAATAAACACCCTTTTAAAAATCCCAAAACTATCTTCCAAACGCCCTGAGCAAAACCAACAGCCAAACACCCCCTGTGTTGCTACTGGCTGCACAACAGCTACTGGAAGTAGCCAGTTTCCCCCTGATGCGTCTAAAATTCCCACCGAGAGCATAAAGCTCTCGGTTCCCACTGTCTGCCAAACGCAGCCCCTGCTGCTGCCACTGGTAAGCCAAACGCACCCTTGCTGGCTGCAGGCTTGCGACTGATGGAGCAAATAGCCCACCGACAGACCAACCAAGCCACTGGCCTTTCGGCTGGTGGTATTTAATCACCACCGAGACCATAGATGGTCTCGGTTTGTGGCCATACGAACGTAACCACCCCCAAACGACACCCTTTTATTAATCTCTCGTTCTAATTTTCTTTTTATTCTTAACCCCACGATTCTTGATCGATTAAACGAAAAAAATATATAAAAAGAACGAGATTAGAGTTACCTTGTTTTCATCTTAGGGTTTAAGAAATCAAAACGAATACAAATCCTTGTTTTTCTTGGATTAAAGCCCTCGTGTATCTTGGTTCTTTTCTTTCACTCGACGGTAGAGGAGGGGTCACCAAAGTGACGGTTGTTTGTTTTGTTTAGGGTTGTTAAACTTCCGTCTTTAGACTTGTTCTTCGATAAATCTTCAGAATAGGTCTTGGACTTCCGTTCTTTTTCCACTCTCGATCTCTTGACTTCGTCTTTTGTCTTTACCTTCGATAAAAGCTCGTGAAAGCCCGTGTTTTCCTCCCTTTTCACATTTTGGTCCTAAATCACAACAAAAACACAAACCACGCATAATTCCGACATTTACGACATAAAATACACGTTTGGCTTGGTTATTATTGTAATTAAGTGGTAAAAGGATGGGTGTTTTCACACCTATCAAATCCCCTACACTTGACCATTGCAATGTCCTCATGCAATGCATTAGTTACAAAGCACGTTTTATAGTTTCCATCATAATCAATTCACCTTGGCCTTTATTAAAAAGATAGAAAATTATAAAACATTCAAAGGAAGAAAATAAGTAAAGAAATCAAAGACATACCTAAGGGTTTTGAAAATGTCATGAATGCTTATCATCCTCAAGTTTTCACGTTCCCCAAACCAAGCTTAAAAACGAGATCATTGTTATTATAAGTTAGCAGACTATCACGAACTCATGTGGGCCAATTATTTACTTAGACTCCCTGATTCCTAGGTGTATCTCTTATATTTTATTGTTGTCTTGAATGATCATGAGGTTGCATTGTTGACTTATTTCGATAGTTATTTAGGCTGAAAATAAAGTGGAACGATTTAATCAATAGTTAGCTAAATGAAAAAATCTTTTAAAACTGCTTCTCGAGACGTCATAAAGTTCATATCTTGGCATAACTCGTTTCACGATTTGAGACCTTTCTCGGACCGATATTTGGCAGTGAATTCATACTTCAAATCTTGAGAGACGTTCATGAAATAATGGTCTTCTCTTCATAAAAGGTATTTCTTCACTTGAAGTTTTGAGAGATTCTTTATACTTGGACCATGACGTCTTCATTTTTCTCCAATCTTTATTTGGGATTTTGATATACAACGATCCGCCTCCTTTTAGGACTTGGATCTATTTATCCTCATACCTTGTCAGGGTCTTTTTGGATAGACTTCTCCATGATCTTTAGGGGAGTATTTGCTTTTCGTCGTGTGTCTCGATCCTTCATATTAATTCTTGATAAATGATTCTTCACATCACTTGGGATCTTTAGCAACAAAATGTAGCCCTCATGCCTTGTTAGGGCCTTTTCGGACTCGCCAATCTTCGCGTCCCGCTTCAATAAGTTATGCCTTGGCTATGAACTCTAATTAATACCGAGCAACTTTTAAACGATCTTGGGCTAGAAGCTAAGTAACTTTTCAAATCGTACAACCTTATTTATTGCAGATAAATTTATTAACAAGCGATGGGAGAATAGGCTCATAATTAACTCACATAAATTCACAAAACAACACCAAACTTATAATTGACTCTATCATCTCTCGTCCTCCACAATTTAAAATCTCAAGGAATGAGACTCGTGGATGCTTAGCCTATTAAATCAAAGTTTTGGGTTTTCGAGTCATCTATAGGATCTTGCAAATTCTTAGACTTTTTCAAGTTTAGAAAACGCATTTTAAAGTTCCCTTGATAAACGACTCTCTAGGATCAATTATAGGAACTTGCAAAAAGTTCTTGTTCTTAACCCGTGAGAGTTAAGACTTTCACGTTTTAAAGCTCCCCATATAAAAGCCTAGCAAAACTTGACTTAAACACGTTAAGGATACTAGCTAGAGTAAACTTAGATAAGTAAACTCGGGTTGAGTCAAAAGATTCACAACGTTTGAAAATTAAAACCACTTTAAAATTTAATCTAGCAAAGAAAGAAAAATAACTATAACAAAGGAAAAACTAATAGGCCAAAATAGATCAAAATTTTTGAAAAATGTCGAAAAATTAGATTTTCCGGATAAAATGAGGACAAATGCAAGGAAAAGACCACTTAACTTCGATAGAAGTCCCCCTACACTTAATATAAACAATGTCCTAAATGTTTAAGCATGTGGAAGTAAACTCCCCTACACTTAGGACATTGTGCACGTTGTTTAAATCTTGCTAAGGAAGAGACAACTAAAGTGATTCCTATTTTAATATTGAAGAATATAAAATAGAGAATCAAAAGAGTTTAGGATAGAACCGGGAAGACGGGTACACGGAATCACGGGTCGTCAAAAGTCATCAAGAATGGATCTTTGAAAGCTCGAATCCCTGCACATGATAAGAAAGAAAACAACAAACACATACTAGGGTCTCCCCCTACACTTATTATAAAAACGGAATAAAAGGGATAAATACTGCGGGTTGCCTCCCGAGAAGCGCTTGTTTTTGTTAACCGAGTCGTGAGCCTGACTCGACCTTGATTAGCATAGGAAGAAAGTTGAAACACATCTACCGGGATCAAAGACATGGTTTTCGTCCATCAAGAAGCACAAGCTTAAGGCGAACAAGGTAAGCCAAAGAAGAGTAGGCAGGGTTCCCTTAAGCAAAGATGGAGCACGGTGGGAGCAAGGGTGAAGTGCAAGCATATCTCCATAAGTTCCAAAGTTTTTTCCTTTTATTTCATTAGATGGATACTAAGATGGCTTAAAAAGTGTAATACAAGGGTCGAACACCTTTTCCTTTAGGGGAAAATAACACTCAGGCTCAGCAGATCTTGAAGAAGAGCCGATCATAAATCTAGCAATCTCATCCTCAGAAGGTGGGTATAGAGGTGTCAAGACATAAGTGTTGCGGATATCGGTGTCGACCGGCTTTTTTTTCTTTGCAAGGGGTTTCTTCATATCCAAAGTAGGATAAAGACCATAATCATCAAAGTCTAAAGGAGGAGCATCACTCTCATTTGGGAAGTAAGCGTTGAGAAAAGTAGCAAAGTCTTCCTCAAACGAATAGTCATCCAAAGTAGGATCAAGTGTTGTAGGCGGAGGATCTTCATCATGAGAAGAATCACTCGAAAGAGTATCGGCCTCATCAAAATCATCATAAGTGGGCATGTCTGGATACTCAGAAGTAAAATCATCATAATCATCCCCATCGGAGCTAGAATCATCATCATAAGCATCATAGATCGGTGGAGAATCATAAATTGGTGGAGGATCAGAATTGGAGAGAGAATCATCCACATCATCTTGGAACAGTGGATTATCATAGCAAGAGTCGAATAGTGGATTGTTGTAGACGACAAAATCATCAAGCACATTAATCATATTCGCCGATTCTCTTCCATAGGATTTGTTTGTGATCTTCCCCATTTCAAACACTTGTGCATCATTCCCGACCCTTAAAATTAACTTACCTTCGGCAACATCGACAAGAGCTTTTCCGGTTCTCAAGAATGGCCGACCAAGTATTAAAGGAATACGAGGGTCCATTTCATAATCTAGAACAACAAAGTCGACCGGAAAAGTGAAGGTGCCAACTTTAATGAACACATCTTCGGCAATACCAAGAGGGTAAGCGAGAGTGCGGTTTGCAAGCTCAAGAGTCATCTTCGTTGGTGTAAGATGCTAATGATAACTTTTTCCAAATACTTAAAGGCATAAAATTTATACTTGCCCCGAGATCGGCTAAGGCAGTAAATTCGTCGGTTTGGTTAAAAGTACATGGTAGCACAAAACGACCGGGATCTCCAAGTTTTTCCGGAAGTTCTTTAAGAAGGATTGCAGAGCAATTTTCATTCAAGCGAGTATTAACAAACTCGGACATCTTCTCCTTCTTATTAAGCAATTCCTTAAACATCTTGACAAATTGTGGCATTTGGGCAAGAGCTTCAACAAGGTTAAAGGTGACGGTCATGCCGACAATCTTGTCCAAAAATTTAGAGACTTGAACGTCATTCGTAGTCAAAATTCTAGCCTTGTTGAGTCGAGAAGGGTAAGGAATGCTGGGTTTATAGGTGGAAGGTGGGGTTGGTGAAGGGTTCTTCTTGGGTACTTCTTCATGACAAGGCGGAGACGGTAATGGTGAACTAATACTATGTGTGGGAGTAGTAGGGATAAATGGTGGTGGAGGAGGTGTAGATGGTGTAACTGGGGGTGGGATAGATGGTCCTACTAAAGTAGCTCCACTACGGGTAGTAATAGCACTCACATTCGATCTCGGGTTGGTGACGATGTTTGAAGGTAGAGAGCCCGAAGTAGAGGGTTGAGTGGTTGGAAAGAAACTAGCCAGCATATTCTTCAAATCATTCGTTTGAGTGCTGAAGGAGGTTTGTATATCATTTCGAAGCTCAGATCTAATGTCATTCCCTTGCTTAGTGATATCCCCTTTCAAATTGATAATTTGGCTTTGTAGATTCTTGATTTGCTCTCCTTGGGTTCTCATTAAAGCTTCAACATCTTGATTAATGGGTGGGGCTTGTTGAGCGGGTGGGTGATAAGGATTAGAAGCGCGAGGTGGGATTTGGTTGCTTCTATTGTAATTGTGGTTGGGGTTGTGGTTTTGAGGAGAAAAACCGGGTGAAAGATAGTTGTTCGACCGGTAACTTAGCAAATTTCGATCCCCTTGAGGTCGGGCTTGGTAATTTTCCGGTGAATAGTTACCATAAGCCGCATACACGTTTTCCGGATTTCCTTGAGTAGAAGGACAATCGGTGTATGAATGAGGACCGCCGCAAGTCTCACAAGAAATTGCTACCGCTTTAACTTGTTGTTGTTGGTTTGTAGCGATGAGCAATATATTTTTGTTCATTTCGGCCATCATGCGGGTGAATTCGGTCATATCGGGGTTTGCTGAAGTAGAAGAAACATTGACTCTCGGGTTGTTCCTTGAAGAAGCGGAGGAATCCCAATTTTTGTGATGAGTAGTCATGTTCTCAATAAGCTCTCTACACTCCTCGGGTCTTCTTTTCATAAATGTGCCACCGGCGGCTGCATTAATCGTATCACGATCATGAACAGTCAAACCGTTGTAGAAAGTATCAATTAAGGTAACGGGGAGCATGTTGTGGTTTGGACATCGATCGATCAAAACATTATATCTTTCCCAAGCATCAAAGAGAGATTCATCGGGTTCTTGCATGAAACCGCTGATTTGATTTCGAAGGCTCGTGACCATGGATGGTGGAAAGTAGCGCGACAAAAATCGTTGAGTCATGTCGTCCCAAGTATGAATGGAACTCTTCGGGAGACGATCAAACCATTTTTCGGCGTGGTGGGATAAAGTATGTGGAAAGAGTTGAAGGCGAAGGACATCCATAGTAGCACCGCGCAACTTCATGCTTTGGGTGATGGTAATTAATACAGGATTTTTGCAAATCCAATTTAAGAAATGAAAGTTCGTTTTCCTCGACTCACTCGAATTGATATCCGGTTAAACGTAAAACTAATTTGTTCTTGGTAACTATATATTTTTTGGTATTTTAAACTAAAAACTATTAACTATTTAAATAAAAGCTAATTCATTAACTATTAAAACTATTTAAACAATTTTGAAAACTAATTTAAACTAATTAAAAACAATAAAACTATTTTTAAAATAAAATCTATCTTAATTTTAAACTAAAAATTTTAAATGAAATTAAAACTAATTTGAAAACTAAAACGTAAGATTATTAAAGTAATTTAAATAAAATATTTTTTATTTAACTTTTTATATTTTTATAACTGAATTAAAGAAAAATGAAATAAAACTTTTATATAAAATAATTAAACTAAAAACTTGTAATTAATCTATTTAATTAAAACTGCCAATAAATAATTACCTATATTAATTAAACTAAACAGAATGAAACACAAAAGAGATGCCAGCTTAGTTGGTTATGTCGTATGACTGTGATGCGTGAGGTCACGCGTTCGAGTCCCAGGAGGGACAATATTTTGCTTATTATTCTTTTTTGACTTTAAAGATCAAAATAACAGACCAAAAGAGTCTGTTATCTAAGTAGTAATATAAGCAAATAAGAACAAACCAAATAAGCAGTGAAAGTTACCCAAATAAGCAGATTAAACGAACTAAACAAATAAGCACAAAGGGTTAAGCAAATAAGCAGAATCTGATAAGCGCTAAGTAAAACTGAAAAGCAATAAAATTGTATAACCAAGCTAGTTAAGCAGTTAAGCTTATAAGATGATATCACTAACTAAATAATCAAATAAAACTAATAAACATTAAGCAACCAAAATTTTCAGTAACTAATAAGCAGACATAAACACCCCGAATAGATAGAAACAAACTGAAATATAAGCTGAAATGAATAAGCTAAACACTTAAACTTAAACAGACTTATCTAAGCAGACTATCACAATAAAAAAAACTAAGCAGATATAACCAGGCGAACACAACTAAACCTAAACAAGCAATCTAATGATTCAGAAAACTTTAACCAAGAACAGATCTAAACACCAACAAGCTAAACAATCAAAATTTCAATAAGCAGACTCCCAATAAAAAAATATCCAAACAGAAACTAACAGTAACTACTCCAAATCTTACCAAACTTAATCAGTTAAATCAAAAGTAAACAGATCCAATATAACTAGAAACCAAATAAGCAGTTAGTAACCAAAACTAAATCAAAAATAAGCAAATACTAAATATAATGAATCCAAACAGAAACTTAAATAAACTTAACAAAAATTAAAATAAGATTATCACCTTTTGATGATACCCTTTGGGAAGAAGGTGGGCGCTGAACCCCCTTGTGAACTGAAACAAACGAATCAAACACCACCGTTTTTACCCAATCTCCATCATCACCATCGTCTTCCAACAGTAAAAAGTAACGAACCAATATATTTTTTTTATATATTTTCTTTTTATCTTTCCAGTGGGGAAAGAGTTCTACCTTTTTATTTTACTTTAACAATTATTTAATCAAAAATAATCTTAAGATAATAATGCAATAATAATCAAACGAGACAAAATTTTTAACTAAATAATAATTTCATTAATATAAAAACTTCGATTACAAGACTTGATTGAAAATGAAATTACATTAAACCGTAATACTATTTTTCAGAAATAAAAATTAAAATAAAGAAAAAAGGCATTTCAATTACAGATATGAGGGGGTTTTTATAGCCAACCCCCAAGGGCTTTCTTCAAGAATCTTCGAGAGTAAGCTTTAAATCACATCCGTTAAATCCATCATTCTTCTTCTCTCTCTTCATTTTCTTGATCTAATGGCTGAGAAACATTCTTGCATCACTTGGATTGCCAGCATGGCAGAATTTGTGTTTGTTGTGCTAGTTTGAGGGTGAGGTGGATTGATCTTATTGGTGGGAGGGTTTGTGGAACGTCTGGGAACCAATCAAATAAAAGGATTTTGCCATGTAGAATTTGAGATGAGGACCACAAGTGAGTGTTCACTCTGAAAACTATGGGGATTTAATTCCCATTCGTGTGAATCACACGAATTGGGTAAAACCCCCAATTATGGGTGAGTAAATTGTGTGATGGTAAAAATTTAGGGTTTTGATATTAGCTGCGTTTTTTGTGGGGAAGATGGAAGTGGGTGAGAGAAAGTTTTAACTTCGTTTGTAACGTCAAGCTAAGGGGATGGGTAAATGTGATTTTTAATTAATGTGAGTGGGTAAGTATACACGTGGGGTGGAGTAGATACGTGTGTGATGTGAGTGAGTTGACCGGGTTTTGATGAGTGGGCTTTGACCCAACGAATAACTCATTTTCGTTCCATTGGTTATTGAAATTGGGCTTGGCCCAATTTTTTAAACATTTCTTCCCAATCCGAATCATACATTTTGTATTTGGGCCTTTTGATCCAATAACAACTTCAACATCTACTTAAATGGGCTTGTGGGCCCAATAAGAAAATGTGGGACCCACAAAGCTCAAATATCTTCAAAAAGATTAAATTCGATAAAATCGAGCTCGATTTTGGCTTTGTAGATCTTTTCTTTAAAACCGTGTTGAATTGCCGGTTTTCGTGATCTTGGGCACACTTTTGGTCTTTGACTTTATCTTTGTCTCTTTCTTGGACTTTTCTTCAACATTTGACCGTGAAATCCCGTGTTTTCTTTCCTTTTGATCATTTGTACCTATTTTAACACAAAAACACAAAACCACGCGTAATTCCGACTTTTACGATATTAAACACATGATTAGGTCTTGTTTTTCCTTGATTTTAGTGGCAAAAGGATAAGTGTTTACACACTTATTAAATCCCCTACACTTGACCATTGCAATGACCCCATGCAATGCATAGTTTTAAAGCATTAAGTTACGTTTCTCTCATAATTAATCCATGTCGGCCTTTATTAAGATATACTACTACTACTACTATGACAAAGATAAAAACTTAAAAGGAAACAAAAGATATAACAATTTATTAACTTGGAATTTATTTGATGGAAGAAACTCGTAAAGAAATCTAAGACTTAGATTAGGGCTTTAGTGTTATGAATATTAATCACCCTCAAGTTTCATGTTCCCCATACCAAGCTTAAAAACGAGATCATTGTTTACCATAAGTTCTCAAGTTAAAACCACTTATATAAGACAATTGTGTAATACTCTTTCTCCAATTCCTACTTTGTATCTCTAGATTTTATTGATTGTCATTCACCCGTAGGCTCATTTGACTTATTTGATAATTATTATTCTAAAAATGAAGGCCAAACGGTGCAAACCCGACACTCGAAACCTAACCTCGTCCTAAAAAACGTTGTCACTAAAGTAAGCCCACATCAAGGATGATTTAACACGATTTGGGGAATAAATTCCCGGACCCAAAATTTGGCTAAATAGTACTACTTATTAATTATTCCTCCAAAGTCATGTAGACTTTATGTGGAGTTTAGCAAGTTCACATCATATACCCTTAGGCTCTTTAAGATGTAAAAATGCTCCCCGTCTATTATCCACACCCTAAGGCTCCTTGAACGATAAACGAGGGAATTGATTTTTTTTGATCAATTTTTATTCAACACTTACCATGCCATACACCCTAAGGCTCTAATGACAAGGTTCGTGCTACATGCCCCACACCCTAAGGCTCCTTGAGGTCATGTTTTAATCTTATTCTTTCTTTATTTATGATATATGATGAGACTGCTTTTATACATGGTCTCATCGTCCAAATCGGGCTTAAAATGCATAAAATATCATTAAAACTGCCAAATATATGCTTGTGTTTGTTGCTTGTGTATTTTTAGGTACGGATATTGAGGAAAAGGCAAAAGATCACAAGAATCATTCAAAAACGAACACGGGAAACGAAGCCGCACAATGAACCGGGCCCAAGTTTTGAATTTCCAAAAATACCCTTGAAGAATTGAAGATTGGCAAGAATGGTCCCTCAACTTTAGAAGACTTGTCATTTTATACCCCTGTAAATCTTCAAAATTACTTGTGGGTCCCTAAAATATCAAGATTGTGCAAAAACAGCCCTTGAAGAATGAAGAAATTTGCATTTGAAGTCCTTGTTCAAGTTTGAAAAGTATTTGTGCCATTTTTGACAAGTGAGCAAAAGTTGTTAAGTGTTAAAAAGGCGTTGACAAAGTTTATTTACAAAGTGAACAAAAATGAAGACTTGAGGGGCCAAAATAGGGAGACAACCAAACATTCACCCACCAATACCATCACTCCACGTCACCCACTTTAAAACCTCCACCAATCACGTATCATCTTTCCCCCACGTCATTCCCCACTATCCATTTTAATTTAACTGATTTTTAAATCAGTGTATTTTTGGTGGCAAACAAGAATTTGAAAACTTAATTACCCATTAAGCAGATTAAACACCCACCTGCTTACACCCAAACATAAACCCTAAATTCCTAAAATCCTTAATTCAAAGGGGTTTTCCCTAATCTACTCCAGATTCATGATTAAGCTTACCCTCACCCCATCCCACACCAAAACCATGACCCAAGACAACCCCATGTGACTGTAGGGACCTCTCCTGCACGTCACTTTCTTCCCCAAACCTAATACCGACCAAACCAACGTCTCACATGCATTCCTTGGCCCCCAATGCCAAATGAACGCCCAAGATCAACAAGGATAGCTGTCAACAGTACAAGAGTCACAAGATGCCATTTTGACTGATTTTGAAGATTGAAGACCAAGGGCTTTTTGGAGATTTCAGCAACTAGGGTTTTAGCTTCTAGTTTATTCCATTCACTAGTATATAAAGGAGACGCATGTGTCCCTTTATCTTTGTTCCAGATTTTCTTCAAAATTTTGTAATCCCTTTTTATGAAATTATAAAGTTGGTAATTTTGGGTAAAATATAATTCCTTTTATTGTTTTTTAAAAGTTGGTGTTAGTTTATGAAGAATATCTGAGTTCCATCATCATTTGTTACACACTTTGTGTGTTTGAGTTTCCAAGAGTTTTTAAAAAGTTTTTCAACTTTCAGAAATCTAAGGTCCAAGAAAGTGAAAGTGGACTTGGACCATTGATTTCTGAGTTTGGACTTGTTTTAAAAACATCTTCATTGGTTATAAAGTTTGTTGGTTTGAAAAAGGTTTCAAGAGAAAGTTTGATAAAAATCAGAAAGTTGGATTTTTGTTGTTTGTTCATTTTCTTTTGGCAGGTTTTTCTTGAAGGCTTGCTGTTCAAGGTTCTGCATAGGCCCCAACCTATTTGGAGGTGGTTAAGCTGCCACTAAGGGACCTGGATGTAGGTCCCTTAAGGTAGTTCCTTCCTTCCCATTTCAGTTTTAAGTTTTCTGAAAATTAGGTACTTATTGTGATTTGCATGATAGTTGTTAAATTACTGTTTATTTGGTTAGATGATGCATATATGTGATTGTTATGCATGTTAGTAGTCTTAGGAATCTGTTTGGAATTGATTTGATGTGGATTGGTTTGTAAAAATTTCATGTTCAGTTATTAAGGGGTGTTTGGATTAAGGGATTAGTAGTGTTTAATGACTGCAAGATTGCTTTAAAACCGGTTAATCACACTCCTTAGGGTACTAGTAAGAGATGCATGTGCTTAGGTTTCTGTTTGGTAAGAGTTTTAAGCAAGTTGTATGCTAAAAAATTGAGTAAGTAGCATAAATCAGTAACTGCATATTTCTGCTTGTTTTTGGTGGAAATTTGGTCACCAATTTGGAAATCTGCAAGATACTAGGTCTAGTTAGGGTTTGTAGTCTTTTATTTGTCACTTGATTGGATTGTGTGTAAGTTTGTGTGCATTGAATCTCACTCTTATGCCATTTGAACCAGTATGATATTCATCAGTCAAAACAAATAGCTTAATCAGAAACCTGTATGCTATTTTGCTTGATTTGTGGTATTCTTGTGAGTTCTTTGTGTTGTTTACTGACTCCCTACACTCCAACTGAGTGTAGGGGTGCCTATTGTCCATCAACAACCAACCAAACTCAAGAATCAAGCCCTCTTGATTCATCCTTCACTTGTGAAGAATCACAAGTTCTTGTGTTTTCATTAAACTTAACCTGAGCACGTTTTTGGTTCCTGTTTGCTTTGATCTTGTTAATTTTGATTGGATTTGTGTTTTTAAGTAAGTTAGAGTTACTGGTTTTGTGTTTTAAAGTTTAAAAAAAAAAGATCAAAAAGGACTGGCCAGGACTCGAACTTGCGCCATCCTCCTCACAACACATCACACTTACCATCTCGCCCTAGGGTCTTTGACTGCTAGGTTCTCTTTTCAATATCTACTTAAGGTGTGTTTGTTTTATAGCTTATTTAGTTAGCAGCTTATAATTAAGCTAATTTCAGCTTATTTTCTTTAGGTTTTTGCTTTTTAGTATTTTTCTTGTATTCTAGTTAGGGTTTAGGATTTTTCAGTTCAAAAAGTTTATTTTTCCATTAGTTAATTAATTTTCTAGAAATATTTTTAGTTTAAATTTTGAAAAGTAATTTAAAAATAGAAAAAGGTAATTTAAAAATCTAAAAAAATAGTTTTTAGGTTTTAATCATATTTTTGAGGTTTACAGCTATTTAAGTTTTCAATTTAGCTTATTTTTGATTTTATTGGATTTTAGGGTTTTTAGCTAACTTTAAAATTTAATATAAAATTATTAAATAGGATTCAGAAAATTTTGATTGCATTTTTGTCTTAGTTACATTATTCTAGATTTTTGGTAATTTTTTAGAATATTTTAGTAAACTTTGAATTTTTTTGATTATTTTATTATTATTTTATTATTAAAAATTGAAAGTTTAATTTTTTAAGTTTTTTCATTTTTCCTAGATTGTAGACACATAATTAATAATTTTGTAACTTTCCAAATCTTTTTAGGGCTTTTTAATTATTTTCTAGAATTAATTTAAGTTTTAATTGATTTAAATAGTTTTTAAGTGTTTAAAAATAGTTTAATTTGGTTTTAAAATTTTTAAAAATACTTTTTAGATTAATTAGGTCATTGTTGAGGTTTACAAACTTGAAAATCTTGTTTAGGACTTTTTAATAATTAATTGTGATTTTTAGGGCTTTAATTAGCATTAAAAAGTCATTATCTAATTCATTAAAAGGTTTTAGCAAGTTTGGATTTTTTGTAAACTCTTAGAATAATATTGTGGATTTTTAGTAATTTTTAGGAATTTTTAGGTTAAAATTTTAATTTTTGTACTATTTACGGTTTTACGTGATCGTCTTTTTCGTCTTAGTTTAATCCGCCTTCGTAACCGTCTTTTTCTTTCTCATTTCTTTTCTCTTTTCATCTCAATAAAATCATCAATCAAAATCAATTCATTACACAACACACGTGCCTCCTTGGGAAACGAACTTGAACTTTCACAAGGGTCATTAGTGCTCGGTTTTCCTAAACCGACACTTAACGCTTACCACTACTTTGCCTCTCTTTTCCTAAAGGGTAGCAAAAACACTACATCAATTTTGGCGCCGCTGCCGGGGAGGCGTGTTGTGTTTTGATTGAACCATTGTTTTTTTATATATTAGCCATAATTAGTATTTGTATTAGTAGCACTCTACTAATACGTATTATCGATTTTCGGTTTTTGTGTGAATACTATTACTATATTGTATACGTAGAACAATAAATTCACAAGTACTCCAAATACGTGAGCAATCACAACCTTGACTTGGGAGGTCATTACCCAATCATTGTATTCGAATCTCAAACCAAAGAAAAAAGGCAAAAATAGATAAATACTTTCGTGAAGCTTAATCTTGAAAATATAAACTATAAGGTGGGTATAAGGCGGTTGTATTTCACGACCTAAAGGAAAAAGGCTCTTAAGTGCTTCGCGTCGCCTCGTTTCCTCCGCTTGCTTGTGCGTATTTGATCTTGAGAGTGAATCTAGGGTTTTGCCGCCCAAAGTATTATTACATATCATATATATTTTCTTGGTTTTCATTGATTAAACCCTCTCGAACGATTTGGTGTTCCACCATCGTTCTAAATTCATCGAAGGCGTTCACTCCACGTGATCGTTTTCATTCCTTGAGGCTTCTTTAATCAAGAGATTTGATTAAGGAGGAGATTTGTAGATTTTTGTCTACTTAATACATTCACCAATTTCCAAAAAAAGTTAATACCATCAAAAACCAAAAAAAATTTGAAAAATTAAAAACACCAAAAAGAATCTTTTTTGCTCGTCTCCTCGTTGTACGTGACGTTTATGCTAACTCGTAATCAAGCAAAACGTGCACGTAGACGAAAGAACAAAACTCCCACTCCAACTCATTCTAGTGAGGAGTCTCCTATTGACGAACCCATTGTACGAGAAGCACCAACCATGGCGAATCGAACTATGATGGAGTTACTTCAAGCACCCACCGAGGGTTATGGAGAAGCTATTGTGATTCCCGCTATCCTTGCGGAGAATTTTGAGGTGAAAACGGGTTTGTTGTCGATGATCCAAAACAACAAATTCCGTGGTGATGAGAAGGACAATCCTCACAACCATATCCGCCAATTCAATAGTCTTACCACCACGTGCAAATTTAAGGATGTCTCGAATGACTCGATTAAGATGATGCTTTTTCCGTATTCCTTAGCGGGGCCCGCTAAAATTTGGCTAGAGAAAGAGCCACCCAATTCTATATTGACGTGGAAGGATCTCGTTTCGAAATTTGTGAACCAATTTTTTCCGCCCTCTAAGACTACGTATTTGAAAAATGAGATTTCTAAATTTTCACAAGAATCAAATGAAAGTTTTTCAACGGTTTGGAATAGGTTTAAGGAGATGTTACATGAATGTCCTCATCACGGTTTTTCCGATTTGCACCAAATCGACACGTTTTACAATGGACTTAACGATCATGAAAGAGATTATCTAAATGCCGCCGCGGGTGGTAATTTTTTGTGTAAAACGGTTGAAGAATCTTTGGTCATAATTGAGAAGAGGTCTAAGGTTTATAGCCCTCGTAACACACCGAGTGTTGCCAAATTGGGCTCGTCATCGTCTCGTAGCATTAATGCTTTACATGATGAGGCAAATGAAGAAAATCGATTTTTTGATAGATTTGCTAGCCTTATGTCCCATTGGAAAGCTCAAGAAGCTTCAAATTCCGCTTCGGTTAAAGCGGTTTCTAAGAGTTGTTTGTCGTGTGGTGGAGCTCATGATCTTTCCGAGTGCATTACCGCGGATGGTAACACTTCGAGTGCTTATGTAGCCACGGGAACTTATAACCAAATCGGTCAAGGTTCCCACCAAAATCAAGCTCCACCAAATCAAAATGCTAATAATTATCGCAACAACAACCAAGGTGGAAATTACCAAGGAAATCAAAGGAATTATAACAAGGGTAATTATCAAAGTGGAAATGGGCAAATTTCTAATCAAAACCAAAACCGTGATTTTCAAACTTCTACTCAAGGTTTTCAAAATGATCACACCAAAAATCTTCAAGGAGAATTTTTGAATTATGCTAAGGCTAATGATGCTAAGTTTGACAACATGCAACGTGAAATGGTTAGCTTAAGATCCGAGTTGAAAAACGAGCTTAAAAACGAACTTGCTAATGAACTTAAAACTCATGCTAATAAAATGGAAGGAAATGTCCAACGACTCCAACAAAATCAACAAAAAATGGAGCAAGGTCAACATGAGATTAAGCAAGAATTGTTAAAAGCGGATGCTAGGCAATCTAAGTTTGAAGACCGAATGGGAAAAATGTTTGAAGCTATCATGTGTAAACCCTCTTCTTCGGGTGGTCTTCCTAGTGATACCATCGTAAACCCGAAAGGAGAATTGAAGGTTATTACTATTCGTAGTGGTAAAACTTTCAAAGAACCCATTTCTCGTCCAAGTACTTCTATGGAGAAGGAAAAAGAGAAAGAACCCGAGGTGGTGGTAGAAAAAGAGCAAATTACAAGCCCACGAAGTACCGCTCAAACCACACCTACGGTTGAACCAATACCAATCATGGAACCCGAGATTCCAAGGCCGATGCCTACTATGCCCCAACCCACACCACCTTTACCCTACCCTTCAAGACGAGAAAAGGAAAAGGCACAAGAACGAAATAATTATCAATTTGAACTCTTTATGAAAATGTTTCGTGACTTGCATTTTAATATAAGTTTTGCCGACGCCTTAGTCATGATGCCTCGATTTGCCGCAAACTTCAAAAGTATGTTGAATAACAAAGAGAAATTGCAAAAATCGTCTAGTTGTTCATCGGTTTTTCTAAGCCGCATACCTCAAAAAGTCGGTGATCCTGGAAAGTTTTTAATCCCATGTGCTATACAAGACATGGAAGAATGCTACGCCTTGGCCGATCTTGGTGCTAGTATTAATTTGATGCCTCTTGAGATTTTTAAATCGCTCAATCTTCCCAATCTCACTCTTTCAAGAATGTCAATCGAAATGGCCGATCATTCTACAATTTTAGCTTGTGGAGTAGCCGAGGACGTCTTTGTGAAAGTTGGAAAGTTCTACTATCCTGTAGACTTTATTGTTGTTGATATTCCCATCGATCCTAAAGTTTCGTTAATTTTAGGTCGATCTTTTTTGGATACCTCGAGAGCACTTATCGATGTGCATGCAAGGAAAATCACTCTTCGTTTCAATGAGGAAGAACTCGCAATTAATGCAACCCAAAACTCCACTCTTTCTCATGTGTATTCTGTCACGTCTTTGTACAATGTCAATTCCACCAAAAACATTTGCAAAAAGATTTCCAATAGAGTTTTAAGAGTTGTTGATAAAAATGAAGTTTCGTCCCCTCCGCCGGTGGAGGTTAAGAGTGTTAAGCCTACGATTCCAATCTCGAGTGATTCTTCGGATGATGAATACGTTGATCCCGATGGGGGAGTTTTCTTTGTTGACAAAAGATTTGAAAACTTACCACCACCTATACCAAAAAGATTTCAAAATGTGAGAATTTTTAGTGTGGCTAACATTGCTTTAGATACACCAAATATTTTTGACATAATTAAATCGGGTTTTCACAAGGAGAGTGTAAAAGATGAAAAAGGAAAAGATTTTGAATTGAATTTAAAAGATTTTTCTACAATTCTAACTCCGTCATCACCGCGTGTTTTGAGTGCTACAAGCTCGTCTTCTCCTTTTGACGATGCTTTGTGTGGACTTAGTGTGGGGGAAGCCCCATTTGTTCCCTTCCCTTTCTCCACCGAGGACGAGATATTTGATCCTGGAATTGCTTATAAAGGGAAATCTCGGTCTTCCACCGTTGCAATAAATGGAAAATCTTTTCATTTGATTGGTGCGAGTCTACCTCGAGTAGCTCAATGTTTTCATGACTTACCCATTGTCCCACCCTTCTATTTCTTCTCATCTATTTTCTTGAAACTCTTTGAGTTTTTGTTGACTCATGATGAAGTGGCGTTGATTTGTTTTTCCAATGAAAACGAGAACGCCATCTTCGATCCCGGTATTTTGCACCATCCAAGGACTTAGTCCTTAATACCGGTTGTTTTTGGGCCTTGTTTATCATGTAAGCCCCACTAAAAATTGACCATACCATGATTATCCCTAAATGATCACATTTATGGGGATTCGAGTCGAGCTTTTGACTCGGTTATCAAAACCAAGGTGCCTCGTGGGGGAAACCCATGCTTATCCATGTACATATTATTTCTTTCTAATTAGTTAATGTGAGGGGATTTGTGCCCTTCCAACCTTTGTTCTGTGGTTGTTTGTGCATTGTGGTTTTTAGATCATGATCTTCACGATTGGAGCCTCTCGTGTTCGTTTTATGGGAGCACTCGATCGTTTGCTTTGGAGACATTTCTCAATATCCATGATATATCCTTTTGATGTTCTAACCTTAGGTTTATAGCACACTTCATAAACGGCTATTAATTTATTGGTTACACCCTTTCCATGCTAGATTAGGCATTCGACTACGTCTCTAGTATGGGGGTGTTTGCACCCCTAGACTCGAAACATTGAGGACAATGTTTAACTTTAGTATGGGGGGGGGGGTGAATAGATACTTGCCTTGCCAAACCTTCACGCTTTACAAAGTTTATCTTTTTGTTATCGTTTTTGTTGCAAAATAAGGCTAAAAATGGCCAAATTTTAAAATTTTTCTCATGTTTTATAAGTGTTTGAAGACACGAATGTAGATTTTCCGATGGCGAGAATAAGAGTAATTTTTCACTCGACCGTGCGTGTTGAGCACTTAGCTTTGGTTCCTTAACTTTATTAGGCTAAGTCTCTTAAATGAGGACGAGAAATGATAGAGTTAATTATAAGTTACTATGCTAAACGTAGAGTACTCGTATTTTTTCAAAAACTCATGTGTTCTCGTTGTTTGCTTATTCTCCCTTCGCATGTAAATATTTTTTGCTTAATAAATATTGACTTAGCGGTTTAGTTAGGATTGTTGGGTTTCTAGTCTTTTCTAGTAGCTTCCGTGTATTTAAATTGGGAAGACATTAAGGTATCGCCAGCGTCACGGTTTTGAAGTATTGGCACCCGAATAATCGAAAGCTTCACCCAATAATAAGATTTCAAGTGCTCACCTAAATCTAGCAAACAATTTGAAGCCCCACAAGGCCTAAAATCTATGCAAAAATTGAAAGTGAATCAAGCCCTAATATTCGAAGCTTTAAAGATCCAAAATTCGCTTTAGCGTGAGGATATACGTCTTTGGCTAATAAAACCACCGATGAGGCGGATAATAAAAGGCAAGGCAAGACCGAAGTCATAATAAAAGCTTCATGGCGAAGTTGAATAAAAGATGGAGGTAAACCAAAGATAATAAGGCCCTTTCGTTAGGGGGCATATAAAAGTCTTGGTAATAAGTCTCATGTTCAAAACCATTATAAAACTGTGTTTATCTATTCTTCTTGTCAACTTAATTTTTTAACATCGTTGTCTATTAGGAGGGGTTATTGATTTGATGGTCTTAGTTACGCCGTTAGGACTCTATTTTTAGACCTAAATCTCTATTATCGCATAAGTAAAAAATGTATCCTCGTGAAACATTCAAGACATAATAAAATATAAGAGATACAACTTAGGAATAATGGGAGGATAAGTACGTGATTAGGGCATATGAGTAGTGTTAGCATTACTAACTTATAATGACAATGATCTCGTTGCACGCTTGGCATGGAATTGGAGTGAAAATCGAGGACGATGAAATTATTTCTAACGAAGCATTCACGTGTTCTTATTCTATGAACCTAAACGTCCCATTTTGCGATGAAAATCATACATTATGTCTAAAACACAAGTAGTAGTAATAGTAGTGTAGCTAGTTTATCATTTCAATAAAGTGAATAAAATTAAATTTTGGAGATGCTACGATACTTTATTCTAGCATTGCGTGAGGGCACGACAATGGTTTAGTATGGGGGAGTGATGAGACTGCTTTTATACATGGTCTCATCGTCCAAATCGGGCTTAAAATGCATAAAATATCATTAAAACTGCCAAATATATGCTTGTGTTTGTTGCTTGTGTATTTTTAGGTACGGATATTGAGGAAAAGGCAAAAGATCACAAGAATCATTCAAAAACGAACACGGGAAACGAAGCCGCACAATGAACCGGGCCCAAGTTTTGAATTTCCAAAAATACCCTTGAAGAATTGAAGATTGGCAAGAATGGTCCCTCAACTTTAGAAGACTTGTCATTTTATACCCCTGTAAATCCTCAAAATTACTTGTGGGCCCCTAAAATATCAAGATTGTGCAAAAAAAGCCCTTGAAGAATGAAGAAATTTGCATTTGAAGTCCTTGTTCAAGTTTGAAAAGTATTTGTGCCATTTTTGACAAGTGAGCAAAAGTTGTTAAGTGTTAAAAAGGCGTTGACAAAGTTTATTTACAAAGTGAACAAAAATGAAGACTTGAGGGGCCAAAATAGGGAGACAGCCAAACATTCACCCACCAATACCATCACTCCACGTCACCCACTTTAAAACCTCCACCAATCACGTATCATCTTTCCCCCACGTCATTCCCCACTATCCATTTTAATTTAACTGATTTTTAAATCAGTTTATTTTTGGTGGCAAACAAGAAGTTGAAAACTTAATTACCCATTAAGCAGATTAAACACCCACCTGCTTACACCCAAAACCCATAAACCCTAAATTCCTAAAATCCTTAATTCAAAGGGGTTTTCCCTAATCTACTCCAGATTCATGATTAAGCTTACCCTCACCCCATCCCACACCAAAACCATGACCCAAGACAACCCCATGTGACTGTAGGGACCTCCCCTGCACGTCACTTTCTTCCCCAAACCTAATACCCGACCAAACCAACGTCTCACATGCATTCCTTGGCCCCCCAATGCAAAATGAACGCCCAAGATCAACAAGGATAGCTGTCAACAGTACAAGAGTCACAAGATGCCATTTTGACTAATTTTGAAGATTGAAGACCAAGGGCTTTTTGGAGATTTCAGCAACTAGGGTTTTAGCTTCTAGTTTATTCCATTCACTAGTATATAAAGGGGACACATGTGTCCCTTTATCTTTATTCCAGATTTTCTTCAAAATTTTGTAATCCCTTTTTATGAAATTATAAAGTTGGTAATTTTGGGTAAAATATAATTCCTTTTATTGTTTTTTAAAAGTTGGTGTTAGTTTATGAAGAATATCTGAGTTCCATTATCATTTGTTACACACTTTGTGTGTTTGAGTTTCCAAGAGTTTTTAAAAAGTTTTTCAACTTTCAGAAATCTAAGGTCCAAGAAAGTGAAAGTGGACTTGGACCATTGATTTCTTGAGTTTGGACTTGTTTTAATAACATCTTCATTGGTTATAAAGTTTGTTGGTTTGAAAAAGGTTTCAAGAGAAAGTTTGATAAAAATCAGAAAGTTGGATTTTTGTTGTTTGTTCATTTTCTTTTGGCAGGTTTTTGTTGAAGGCTTGCTGTTGAAGGTTCTGCATAGGCCCCAGCCTATTTGGAGGTGGTTAAGCTGCCACTAAGGGACCTGGATGTAGGTCCCTTAAGGTAGTTCCTTCCTTCCCATTTCAGTTTTAAGTTTTCTGAAAATTAGGTGCTTATTGTGATTTGCATGATAGTTGTTAAATTACTGTTTATTTGGTTGGATGATGCATATATGTGATTGTTATGCATGTTAGTAGTCTTAGGAATCAGTTTGGAATTGATTTGATGTGGATTGGTTTGTAAAAATTTCATGTTCAGTTATTAAGGGGTGTTTTGATTAAGGGATTAGTAGTGTTTAATGACTGAAAGATTGCTTTAAAACCTGTTAATCACACTCCTTAGGGTACTAGTAAGAGATGCATGTGCTTAGGTTTCTGTTTGGTAAGAGTTTTAAGCAAGTTGTATGCTAAAAAATTGAGTAAGTAGCATAAATCAGTAACTGCATATTTCTGCTTGTTTTTTGTGGAAATTTGGTCACCAATTTGGAAATCTGCTAGATACTAGGTCTAGTTAGGGTTTGTAGTCTTTTATTTGTCACTTGATTGGATTGTGTGTAAGTTTGTGTGCATTGAATCTCACTCTTATGCCATTTGAACCAGTATGATATTCATCAGTCAAAACAAATAGCTTAATCTGAAACCTGTATGCTATTTTGCTTGATTTGTGGTATTCTTGTGAGTTCTTTGTGTTGTTTACTGACTCCCTACACTCCAACTGAGTGTAGGGGTGCCTATTGTCCATCAACAACCAACCAAACTCAAGAATCAAGCCCTCTTGATTCATTCTTCACTTGTGAAGAATCACAAGTTCTTGTGTTTTCATTAAACTTAACCTGAGCACGTTTTTGGTTCCTGTTTGCTTTGATCTTGTTAATTTTGATTGGATTTGTGTTTTTAAGTAAGTTAGAGTTACTGGTTTTGTGTTTTAAAGTTTAAAAAAAAAAAAATAAAAAGATCAAAAAGGACTGGCCAGGACTCGAACGTGCGCCATCCTCCTCACAACACATCACACTTACCATCTCGCCCTAGGGTCTTTGACTGCTAGGTTCTCTTTTCAATATCTACTTAAGGTGTGTTTGTTTTATAGCTTATTTAGTTAACAGCTTATAATTAAGCTAATTTCAGCTTATTTTCTTTAGGTTTTTGCTGTTTAGTATTTTTCTTGTATTCTAGTTAGGGTTTAGGATTTTTCAGTTCAAAAAGTTTATTTTTCCATTAGTTAATTAATTTTCTAGGAATATTTTTAGTTTAAATTTTGAAAAGTAATTTAAAAATAGAAAAATGTAATTTAAAAATCTGAAAAAATAGTTTTTAGGTTTTTAATCATATTTTTGAGGTTTATAGCTATTTAAGTTTTCAATTTAGCTTATTTTTGATTTTATTGGATTTTAGGGTTTTTAGCTAACTTTAAAATTTAATATAAAATTATTAAATAGGATTCAGAAAATTTTGATTGCATTTTTGTCTTAGTTACATTATTCTAGATTTTTGGTAATTTTTTAGAATTTTTTAGTAAACTTTGAATTTTTTTGATTATTTTATTATTATTTTATAATTAAAAATTGAAAGTTTAATTTTTTAAGTTTTTTCATTTTTCCTAGATTGTAGACACATAATTAGGAATTTTGTAACTTTCCAAATCTTTTTAGGGCTTTTTAATTATTTTCTAGAATTAATTTAAATTTTAATTGATTTAAATAGTTTTTAAGTGTTTAAAAATAGTTTAATTTGGTTTTAAAACTTTTAAAAATACTTTTTAGCTTAATTAGGTCATTTTTGAGGTTTACAAACTTGAAAATCTTGTTTAGGGCTTTTTAATAATTAATTGTGATTTTTAGGGCTTTAATTAGCATTAAAAAGTCATTATCTAATTAATTAAAAGGTTTTAGCAAGTTTGGATTTTTTGTAAACTCTTAGAATAATATTGTGGATTTTTAGTAATTTTTAGGAATTTTTAGGTCAAAATTTTAATTTTTGTACTATTTACGGTTTTACGTGATCGTCTTTTTCGTCTTAGTTTAATCCGCCTTCGTAACCGTCTTTTTCTTTCTCATTTCTTTTCTCTTTTCATCTCAATAAAATCATCAATCAAAATCAATTCATTACACAACACACGTGCCTCCTTGGGAAACGAACTTGAACTTTCACAAGGGTCATTAGTGCTCGGTTTTCCTAAACCGACACTTAACGCTTATCACTACTTTGCCTCTCTTTTCCTAAAGGGTAGCAAAACACTACATCAATATATATAGTAGGCCAAATTCCGCGGTCCCATGGTCTGAATACCTCCTCCTTAGTGGTTATGAGCCACCTTAGTCGGAAGTCCACAACGATGGCACCCTCAATGTGTTCATGCTTTAATTACAAGGAGAATAAAGATTTGGCTAAGAGTTAAGATCTCGAATCTACACCGCAAGAATCCTCATTTATTAAGCAATTAAATATACAAGCGGGAAGAAAGAGCCACAAAAACCATATAAGCAAAAATTAACCCTTTAACTTATTATCAACTCTATCATCTCTCGTTCTCCACAATTTAAAATCTCAAGGAATGAGACTCGTGGATGCTTAGCCTAATAAACCAATTAAGGTCCATATGGTTAAGGATACTAGCTAGAGCAAACTTGGATAAGTAAACTCGGGTTGAGTCAAAATATTCACGACGGGCCTAATATATCAAAGACATCTAACCTTGTTAAAACCATTTTATTTATTTATTTATTTTTTTTACTTTTATTCTTGAAATGGAAAATATAAATACGATGCGATGACAAAAGGAAAGAAAATAAATAAAAATTCTATTAGGCCAAAATAGATCAAAAATTTGAAAAACGTTGAATTTTTTTTAAATTTTCCGGTTAAATGGGGTCAAATTCATGGAAAAAACCCACTAAAATTCGATAGAAGTCCCCCTACACTTAATTTAAACATTGTCCTCAATGTTTAAGCATGTGGGAGAATAAACTCCCCTACACTTAGGACATTGAGTACGTTGTTTAAAATCGAGCTAAGGAAGGGACAACTAAAGTGATTACATTTATTTGTTTTATTTATATACATGTATGAATCACAATAGTTTTGATAGAACCGGGTACACGGGAACACGGGATCACGGGTCGCGTCAAAAGTACCAAAAGTGGATCATTAAAGCTCATGTCCCTGTACAACATCACAACACACAAACAACCTACATGGCTCCCCCTACACTTATTGGTGGAAATAGATGAAGGTGAAAAAGGGTGGAAAGGATGGTAAAGGTAAAAATCTAACCTAGTTATACGATGCTTGATTTATTTATCACGAGTCTCTAGCTCGACTCGATTTCCTGAATTAATTCAAGGGAAATGTAGAGAGGGATGGAGTCATCTCATGAGAGATGTCCTCTCCATAGTACAACTTAACCCGTTGGCCATTCACCTTAAAGTTGGGCCCATTTGGTTGGGATAACTCAATGGTGCCATAAGGGAAGATTTGGGCCACCGTGAATGGACCGGACCAACGACTCTTAAGTTTACCCGAAAAGATTTTCAACCGAGAGTTAAAGAGTAAAACTTGATCACCAACATGGAACTCTCGGTTTTTAATCTTGGAATCATGAATGAGCTTAGTCTTCTCTTTATAGATTAATGAATTTTCATAAGCCTCATTCCTAAGTTCACTGAGTTCATTGAGTTGGATTTTCCTATAATCACCGGCTTTGTTTATGTCAAAATTAGCCCATTTCAAGGCCCAATAAGCCTTATGGTCTAACTCAATGGGGAGGTGTCACGCCTTTCCGTAACACAAGGAGATAAGGGGTACAACCTATAGGTGTCTTATAAGCAGTACGGAAAGCCCACAAAGCATCATCTAATTTATCAGCCCATGAGGCACGATGCTCTCCCACGGTTCGCTCTAAGATTCTCTTAAGACCACGGTTAGAAACCTCGGCTTGACCATTAGTTTGTGGATGATACGCGGTGGAAAGTCGGTGGTTGACACCATACTTAGCCATGACTCGTGCGAATTGATCATTGCAAAAATGAGTCCCACGATCACTAATAATAGCACGAGGCACACCGAATCAAGCAAACAATTGTCTCAAGAAGTTAACAACCACCCTCGCATCGTTAGTAGGTAAAGCCTTTGCTTTAACCCATTTTGATACGTAGTCAACGGCTACGAGGATGTACTTGTTTCCTTTGGATGATGGAAATGGCCCCATAAAGTCGATGCCCCATACGTCAAAGATTTCACACTCTTGGATGAAATTTTGAGGCAACTCATCTTTATGTGTGATCTTGCCTTGTCTTTGGCAAGCATAACAATGCTTAACCATTTCATGTGCATCATGATAAATGGTGGGCCAATAGAATCCGGAGTCGAAAACTTTTTTAGCGGTGTAATTAGGACCAAAGTGACCACCGGTGGGTCCTTTATGGCAAGCTTCAAGGATTTGTAAAGCCACCGGCCCATCAACACATCTACGAATGATTAAATCCGCACATTGCTTGAAAAGATAAGGGTCGTCCCAATAGTACGTTTTAACGTCCTTGAAGAATTTTTTCTTTTGTTGGGACGATAAACCTTCGATAAGAACACCACCCGCCAAATAGTTTGCAATGTCCGCAAACCATGGGGTATCATCAAGAATGGAATTAATAGACATTAAGGTCTCAAGGGGAAAGGATTCATTAATATCTTGATTTGGAGATTCCCCTTGATAAGGATCCTCAAGTCTACTAAGATGATCCGCGGCTAGGTTTTCTGCTCCTTTTTTATCACGAATTTCGATTTTAAATTCTTGTAGGAGCGAAACCCAACGAAGAAGTCTCGGTTTAGCATCTTGCTTGGTCAACAAGTATTTCAAGGCGGAATGGTCGGTGTAAACGATGGTGGTGGAAAGCACAAGATAGGGGCAGAATTTCTCAAAAGCATACACTACGGCTAAAAGCTCTTTTCGGTAGTGGTATAATGCAATTGAGCCCCGGTCATTGTCTTACTAGCATAATGAATGGGTTGGAAATGTTCGTTAACTCGTTGACCTAAAACCGCTCCTACCACGAAATCACTAGCATCGCACATGAGCTCGAAAGGTAACTCCCAATTTGGAGAGACTAAGACCGGTGCCTTAGTTAATTTACCTTTAAGAAGTTCGAAAGAGTCAAGACATTCTTGAGAGAAGATGAAAGGAGCATCCTTTTCTAAGAGATGAGTCATTGGACGAGCTATTTTCAAGAAATATTGGATGAAACGTCGATAAAATCCCGCATGGCCTAAAAAACTTCTAACTCCTTTGACGATGGTAGGTGGAGGTAACTTAGCAATGACGTCAACTTTAGCACGGTCGACTTCGATACCGGCTTTGGAAATTTTATGACCGAGGACGATGCCTTCTTTTACCATGAAATGGTATTTTTCCCAATTAAGAACGAGATGAGTGTCTTTACACCGTTTAAGCATACGTTCTAAATTAGCAAGGCAAGAAGAGAAAGAATCACCATAGACCGAGAAATCGTCCATAAAGACTTCCATAGTTTCTTCAACCATGTCATGAAATATCGCCATCATACACCTTTGGAAAGTCCCGGGAGCATCATAAGCCGAAAGGCATTCTTTTGTAAGCAAATGTTCCATAGGGACAAGTGAATGTGCTTTTCTCTTGGTCTTTTGGATCGATAGGGATTTGAAAATATCCGGAAAAACCATCTAAGAAGCAATAGAAATCATTACCCGCTAAACGCTCGAGCATTTGATCCATGAAAGGAAGAGGGAAATGATCCTTACGAGTGGCATCATTGAGCTTACGATAGTCGATGCAAACTCGCCAATCCGTTAGGAGTCAAGTAGGAATCAACTCGTTGTTTTCATTGGGAACAACGGTGATTCCGCCTTTCTTAGGCACACAATGGACGAGACTAACCCATGGCGAATCCGAGATAGGGTAAATCATTCCGGCATCTAGAAGTTTGATAACTTCTTTCTTAATGACTTCATGAATTTTTGGATTAACCCTTCTTTGATTTTGGATTGCGGGTTCAAAGTCATCTTCCATGAGAATTTTATGAGTACAAAAATTAGGATCAATTCCGTGAATGTCGGAGATTTTCCAAGCAATTACTTTCTTATGATTCTTAAGCACATCGATAAGTCGGGATTTTTCATCTTCTTTTAAGTACTTAGCAATAATGACGGGTAACTTATTATCCTCCTCTAAGAAAACGTACTCTAAATGAGACGGTAAATCCTTAAGATCTAAATCCGGTGGATTGTCAATGGAAGGCTTAGTCAAATTAGGATCATCGCTTATAACTTCCTTAGGAGTAGGTGGAGAAATATGATCTTCATTGAGAAGTCTCTTAATGGTACGAATGTCTTCTTCCCAATCGGTGGGAGAATCGTCATATTTTAAATCCACATCCCCTAAACTTGCTTCAAATTCTTGTAAAAGAAAATCACTTTCTCCAAATGGAGTCAATGAAGGATCAATAGAAGCTACGGTCTCAACATGAGGTAAAGGAGAAATCCCGCTCTTACAAGCCTCGTGAAAATGTTCTTCGCATGCTTCGTCGAGCACATCGATGTAATTCACGGATTCGGGCTCATCGGGAAGTTTGGAAAGTTTACCCATGTTAAAGACGATTTTGTCATCCCTGACCCTCATGATAAGCTCACCCGCGGCTACATCAATTAATGTACGCCCGGTTCTCAAGAAGGGTCGTCCCACAATTAAGGGAACACGGGGATCCATCTCATAGTCGACTACGACGAAATCGGCGGGAAAAGTGAATTTGTCGACTCCTACAAAAACATCCTCGGCTATCCCCACCGGATAAGCAACCGTACGGTTAGCTAATTCCAATGTCATACGAGTAGGGACTAGCTCGGGTAAAGATAATTGTTTCCACACGGACAATGGCATAAGATTGATACTCGCTCCGAGATCCACCAAGGCCATACAATTCTCAACACCCGGAAAATTACAAGGAATAAGGAATCGACTGGGATCTCCTAACTTAACCGGTAATTTTCTTAAAAGAACCGCGGAACAATTCTCATTCAATTGGGTGTTGGCAATATCGAGTAATTTTTCTTTATCACTTAAAAGGTCTTTAAACATCTTAGCTTACTTAGGCATGTGAGCGAGCACCTCGGCAAAGGTGATACTAAAATTCAATTGTTTGAACATTTTTAGGAAGTTCGAAACTTGAATATCATCCTTATTCTTCAATTTCTCTTTCCGCAACATTGAGGGATAAGGTATATTGGGTTGAGATGAAGGCTTTGGAGTGGATTGCTCGCTCACATCCTTTGGTGGAGGAGGAGTAGAAATGGAAGGTGAAAGAACCGGTTTAGGAACCGAAGGTGTGGTAGAAAATTTAGGTATCGGTGGAACATAAGGTGTAGACGAAGGCATAACGGGTGGTATGTCACAAGTGGAAGAAGAAGGAGGTTGTGTAGAAGAAGAAGGTATCTCGGGTCCTTGGTTAGGTGGGGGATAGGAAGGTTCTACGGTGGTCTTACCGCTCCTAGTAGTAATAGCATTAACATTAGCCCTAGGATTGGTCACGGTGTTCGAAGGGAGGGCACCTTGGGGACGAAGGGTTTGAATCATAGTCAAAAATTTCTTATCGGTCGATTCTTGCATGTCTCTCATAATTCGTTCATGGTCGGTCAATTTTGTTAGAAACAAGTCCATTTGAGGATTATGCATGTTTATTTTATTATACCCTTGATTGTTAAAACCTTGATTAGGAAAACCTTGGTTTTGATATTGATTATAACCTTGATTTAATTCCTTGATTTTGAAAACCTTGGTTATTAAATCCTTGATTTTGGTTATTGAACCCTTGGTTTTGCCCTTGAAAATTCCCTTGATTTTGATTAAAACCCCATTGATTAGAATTTCCTTGAAAATTACCCCGTTGAGAACCTTGGTTCCTATTTTAGGCGGGCGGGGGTGGTCTTTATGGTGCTACAAAACCCGGGGGAGCCAAATAGTTATTAGATTTGTAGGACAAATGGTTAACATCAACATTTGGTTTGAAATGAATCCGCTCATTTTCATTGTTGTTATAAGCATAAACTTCTTGTTGATTATTGTAAACCTTGTCACAATTAAAATATGAATGCGGTCCACCACAAGTCTCACACGTTTCACAAGTTTCTTTCATGGCATTAACTTTACCGTTTAGGGCATCGGTTTTTAGAGCAAGTGATTCAACAAGCGAAGTGAGTTTATCGATTCTCTTGTCACTCTCACTAGAACTAGCACTTGCCATAGTGGCCTTAACACTCTTGGTTTGCACTTTAGCCTTGTTTTCAATTATGGCCCAAGCCTCGTTCATTGATTTCACAAGAATATTGCCCCCCGCGGCACTATTAAGTGAGTCTTGGTCATTTAGAGTTAAACCATTGTAAAACGTATTAAATTGATGCACTTTAGTGAAACCGTGTTGTGAACATTTTCTTAAAAGCTCTTTAAATCGATCCCAAGACTCACTAAACGTTTCCCCATATTGTTGTTCAAAGGTGATGATCTCATTCCTTAAAGAAGTGGTCTGTGATGGTGGGAAAAACTAGTTTATGAACTTGGTCTCTAAGTCGATCCATGTGGTAATACTTTGGGGTGGTTCCTTATCAAGCCAAATCCGGGCTTGTCCCTCGAGGGAAAAAGGAAAGAGTTGCAAGCGAATAGCCTCTTGTGGCACCCCATTGTATTTTCCGGTGTTGGCTAATTGTATGAAACGTTTGATATGAGCGTGTGGGTCATCATTAGTACGACCTAAAAATGGTGTAGCGAAAACCATTCGAATAAAACCCGTTTTAAGTTCAAAATTATTAGCTCCAATATCCGGCACCACAATCGCGTCATCGTTTCCTTCAACGTGAGATTGGAGAATCTCAATCATTGGTCGATTATCCGTTGCCATCATTTTGTCGAAAGCTCGATTCTCGGGATCGGCTTTAATGATGGTCTTTTTGTTTTTCTTCGTCTTCTTCTTTTTGGAAGAATTGGAAGAGTTTGGGACACCAATCGGTATGTATGTATGCGCGCGAGTACGCATACAATTAAAACTCGGAATGAGGTAGGTGACCTCGGTCGACTTTGAGAGGAAAAGGATTCTCCCTCTCGAGGTGCAATATGAAAAAGCTACAAAAATATATACTTAAGTACTACTTGAGTTGGCAAACCAATAATCGGTCGTCCCTCTCAATATACGCACAAGCAAGCGGGGAAACGAGGTGGCACAAAGCACTTAAAAACCTTTTTCCTTAGACGGCTTTCTATAGCGCGTCGCCTTATACCCACCTTATAGTTTGTATATGTCGAGTTCAAACGTCTTACTAGTATTTATCTATTTTGCCCTTTTATTTCGTTATGGATGCGAATACAATAGTTAGGTGATGAAATCCCAACTAAGGCTTATTTGAAAAGTAGGTAAATTTATTGTGCTACGTAATATAATAAATGAAAAATCTTTTTGTATTTTTTTAGAAAAATATATATTCACAATAAAAAAGAAATAAATCGAACTTAGAAAAATAACACTAATACGTAATATTTTTGGTGTAATACTTATAGGAAAAAGTATTACTTTTTGATTTTTTAATTTTTTTTGGTGCAAATCTTAGGAAAGAATTTGCTTTTGTGATTTTTTAATTTTTTTGTATTTTTAAATTTTTGATTTTTTTGTATTTTTGATTTTGTTGCAAGAAAATTAACGTTCAAAAAGAACGGATCCCAAAATCCAAACGTCTTCACGAAAAATCGTCAATCGTACGAGCGAAGCGGCAGCGGTGCCATTTTAATACAGGATTTTTACAAATCCAATTTAAGAAATGAAAGTTCGTTTTCCTCGACTCACTCGAATTGATATCCGGTTAAACGTAAAACTAATTTGTTCTTGGTAACTATATATTTTTTTGGTATTTTAAACTAAAAACTATTAACTATTTAATTAAAAGCTAATTCATTAACTATTAAAACTATTTAAACAATTTTGAAAACTAATTTAAACTAATTAAAAACAATAAAACTATTTTTAAAATAAAATCTATCTTAATTTTAAACTAAAAATTTTAAATGAAATTAAAACTAATTGAAAACTAAAACGTAAGATTATAAAAGTAATTTAAATAAAATATTTTTTTATTTAACTTTTTATATTTTTATAACTGAATTAAAGAAAAATGAAATAAAACTTTTATATAAAATTAATTAAACTAAAAACTTGTAATTAATCTATTTAATTAAAACTGCCAATAAATAATTACCTATATTAATTAAACTAAACAGAATAAAAGACAAAAGAGATGCCAGCTTAGTTGGTTATGTCGTATGACTGTGATGCGTGAGGTCACGCGTTTGAGTCCCAGGAGGGACAATATTTTGCTTATTATTCTTTTTTGACTTTAAAGATCAAAATAACAGACCAAAAGAGTCTGTTATTTAAGTAGTTAATACTAGGGTTTTTACAAACCTTTTGATGTTCGTTTATCGTTCTTCGACTCACTCGAATTGAAATCGGACTTAACGTAAGACTTAATTTGTTCTTGGTAAAATTTTTTTTTTTGGTATTTTTAAACTAAAAGACTATTTAATATAAAAACTATTTAATGTAATTGAAATAAACTAATTTAAAACTAATGTAAAAAAAAAGACTAATTTTAAAAAATAAAAACTTTAAATCTAGTTTTCAAAAACTAAAAATAAAGACTTTCAAATAAAAACTAATTTAATATAAAATCTATATTAACAAAAATTTAAACTAAATTTAAAGATATTTAAAATTTCCTAAATTAATTAAAATATTTTTTAAACTTTTTATTAAACTAAATTGATTTTTAACTAACAAAACAATTTAAATTAAACTTAAAAAAACGTATATAAAAAAAAGCTGACAGTCATGACTAATGTAATATCAATTAAATGACGCAAATAAAAACACAAAACAGGTGCTAGCACAACTGGTTAATGGAGATTGCTGATATGCGAGAGGTCTAGGGATCGAATCCCACCCCAGACGAAATATTTGCTATTTATTTATATTTTTTTAGAATTTTTGGAATTATACTACTCAGACCAAATGGATAATGGATCTGAGTTTAAAAGCAATAACAGTACAAAGGAAATAAGCATATAAAAAGAAAACTGACTATAAACAGATAACAAATACCAAATAAGCTATAAAACGAGATAAGCTATAAGAGCTAAATATCCAAAAACAAAGCAGATACAATCAAAACTCTATCTTAACGCAAGCAAATAAATAGGTAAAAGCAGATCTAAACTACTAATCAACAACAATTTAATCAGAAATAAAAACTTCAATAAATCAGATAAAAAAACTTACTCAAACAGTAGAATAAATCCAAACAATTACCAAACTATAACAAAATAAACTAAAACTGATGAAAATTAAAAAGAGAAGGAGAACCCGATGTTGAATCCGTTGAGCCGAAGGTGGGCACTGAACCCCCTTTGTCACCGAATCAAACAAACACCATCTTCGAATCATCATCATCACAATCAGCTTCTCAAACCAACAGTAACTTCGAACAATTTTTTTTATATACTTTCCCAGTAGGGGAAAGTTTATATCCACTTTCCTTTTTTTTAATAATTATAAAAAATAACCAATAATGATAAAACCAGATTTAAATTGCAATAAATCAAAAACTTTAAAGAGATGCGAACGAGATTTAATTAAAATAAAACTTTCATTAATAATAAAAAATCATTACAATACTTGAAATCTGAAAATACAATTTAATCTACAATCTAATTTGCATAAAAATAAACTAAATCTAATTTAATCCTGCTCCTAATTAAAAACAGTAAAATTTTTTTTAAAGAAAATGGAATATATCTTGATTACAAGTTGTGAGGGGTTTTATAGGCAACCCCAAATGCCTTGGTGCTCACGTTCTTTGATCCTGGCCGTTTAATCCTTTACGTTTCTTCTCTTTCTTCGATTTCTTCATCTAACGGCTGATATCAAATCTTGTGCCACGGATTGCCAGCGTGGAATAAAATGATTGGAGGACCACCTTCTTTTACTCCGGTTTTGATGGTGATTTTATATGGGATGTGTGATTCACGCGCCATAGATCATAAAAATGTAAAAACCCCCAATTTAAACTGAGTAATTTTTATGGGTGAATTAGGTTTTGATGGTAAAAAGAGATGGTGCGTCTGGTATTTGGGGATGAGAAAGTGAATGTGGGTTTTTTTATTCTTCTTTGTTATTAACGAAATGTGTTAATGGGGTTGGGTAATAAATATTATTTTGTGAATGGTTTACACGTGTGTGGTTAATCGTTAGTGTGGGATAAGGGTTGACTGGGGTAAAACAAAATGTGATGTGAGGATAGGTGAAAGTAAACACGTTTTATATAAAACGTGTGGGAAGGTGTATTGTTAGTTGTGTGTGTCATCTGTGATGTTGACCAAGTAAACTTTGACTAGCAACTTTGCTTTATCCGCCCAAAAACTTGTGCAAAATATTGGGCTTGGGCCCAATATGTTTCATTTCCATCCGTTTTGTATTTGGGCTGTATTGGGCCCTTTTGAACCCTTAATAATTTAAACATTTACTTTTTATCCACAAGTGAAAACTAATATATCTACTATTGGGCTTTTGGGCCCAATAAGTAAATGTGGGACCCGCTAAGCTCAAAAAATCTTCCAGAAGATTAAATCCACTAAAATCGAGCTTGCTTTCGGCTTCCTTGATCATTTCTTCAAAATCGTGTCGGTTTAGCCAGTTTTTGTGAACTTGGGCACACTTTTGGTCTTTTGACTTTGTCTTTGTCTCTTTTTGGACTTTTCTTCGACATTTGACCGTGAAATCCCATGTTTTCTTTCCTTTTGATCATTTGTACCTATTTTAACACAAAACACAAAACCACGCGTAATTCTGACTTTTACGATATAAAACACATGATTAGGTCTTGTTTTCCTTGATTTTAGTGGCAAAAGGATAAGTGTTTACACACTTATTAAATCCCCTACACTTGACCATTGCAATGACCCCATGCAATGCATAGTTTTAAAGCATAAAGTTACATTTTTCTCATAATTAATCCATCTCGGCCTTTATTAAGATATTCTAATACTACTACGATGAAAAGATAAAAATTTAAAAGGAGACAAAAGTTAAATGATATATTACTTGGAAATTATTTGTTGGAAGAAACTTGTAAAGAAATCTAAGACTTGAATTAGGGCTTTGGTGTCATGAATATTAATCATCCTCAAGTTTCACGTTCCTCATACCAAGCATAAAAACGAGATCATTGTTTACCATAAGTCCTTAGGTTAAAACCACTTATATAAGACAATTGTGTAATACTCTTTCTCCAAGTCCTAGGTTGTATCTCTAGATTTTATTGATTGTCATTCACCCGTAGGCTCATTTGACTTATTTGATAATTATTATTCCAAAAATGAAGGCTAAACGGTGCAAACCCGACACTCAAAACCTAACCTCGTCCTCAAAAACGTTGTTACTAAAGTAAGCCCACATCCAGGATGATTTAACACGATTTGGGGAATAAATTCCCGGACCCAAAATTTGGCCAATAGTACTACTTATTAATTATTTCCTCCAAAGTCATGTAGACTTTATGTGGAGTTTAGCAAGTTCACATCATATACCCTTAGGCTCTTTAAGATGTAAAAATGCTCCCCGTCTATTGTCCACACCCTAAGGCTCCTTGAACGATAAACGAGGGAATTGATTTTTGAATCAATTTTTATTCAACACTTACCATGCCATACACCCTAAGGCTCTAATGACAAGGTTCGTGCTACATGCCCCACACCCTAAGGCTCCTTGAGGTCATGTTTTAATCTTATTCTTTTTTATTTATGATATATATATATTAGGCCAAATTCCGCGGTTCCATGGTCTGAATACCTCCTACTTAGTGGTTATGAGCCACCTTAGTCGGAAGTACACAACGCTGGCACCCTCAATGTGTTCATGCTTTAATTACAAGGAGAATAAAGATTTGGCTAAGAGTTAAGATATCGAATCTACACCACAAAAATCCTCATTTATTAAGTAATTAAATATACAAGCGGGAAGAAAGAGCCACAAAAACTCATATAAGCAAAAATTAACTCTTAAACTTATTATCAACTCTATCATCTCTCGTTCTCCACAATTTAAAATCTCAAAGAATGAGACTCGTGGATGCTTAGCCTAATAAACCAATTAAGGTCAATATGGTTAAGGATACTAGCTAGAGTAAACTTGGATAAGTAAACTCGGGTTGAGTCAATATATTCACGACGGGCCTAATATATCAAAGATATCAAAACTTGTTAAAACCATTTTATTCATTTATTTATTTTTGACTTTATTCTTGAAATATAAGATGCGATGATAAAAGGAAAGAAAATAAATAAAAATACTACTAGGCCAAAATAGATCAAAAATTTGAAAAATGTTGAAATTTTTTTTAAATTTTCCTGTTAAATGGGGTCAAATTCATGGAAAAGGCCACTAAAATTTCGATAGAAATCCCCCCTACACTTAATATAAACATTGTCCTCAATGTTTAAGCATGTGGGAGAATAATCGCCCCTACACTTAGGACATTGAGTACGTTGTTTAAAATCGAGCTAAGGAAAGGACAACTAACGTGATTACATTTATTTGTCTTATTTAAATACAAGATTGAATCACAATAGCAAAAACTTATCGAAGGAACCGGGTACTCGGGAAACACGGGATCACGGGTCGCGTCAAAAGTACCAAAAGTGGATCATTAAAGCTCATGTCCCTACACAACATCACAACACACAAACAAACAACCTACACGACTCCCCCTACACTTATTGTAGAAAATAGATAAAAGATAGATAATCGGGTTGCCTCCCAAGAAGCGCTTGTTTTTGTTAACCGAGTCACGAGCCTGACTCGACCACGAGTTAAATGGTCCATGGGGAAGCCTCTAATGTAATACCGGGATCAAAAATCTTATCCTCGGTCCCGGAGGAACATAATAAATGAGAAGCAGGAGGATAAGTCATGAAAGGTAGAAAAGTCCTCTCAACATACGAAAAGTATGTGAGGTCGTGATCCACGGAAGGTGGGATGGGTAAAGGAGACAAATTGTCATCCCCCAAAGACAATGGATGGTCACTATTCGGCAAAGCCGTAAAGGTATCAATCATAGAATGGTCAATGTCACCTCCCGGGTCAAAGCACTCATCCTCATTTCCCGGTATGAAATGAGGAGAGTAAAAGCGATACATCACCTGCTTGGGTGTGCACGCGGTAGGACGGGGTGGCAACATAATATGAGAAATATCAGAAGACATATCTACCACCCGCGTGACCTCACCAGACCGAATCAAACGGAAGGTAGGGTCAAATCTCTCCACCTCCTCTACGATGGGAGGTGGCATGGCTAACAAAGAATGCTCATCAATAGCAATAGAGTCGGAGCTATCAATGTCCTCAGTCCCCTCTTCAAAGAGAGGATTCACCTCACTAGAGATGTAGGCGTCATCAAAATCAAATAAAGGGTTCGAATAAATCTTGAAATTTTCCTTCTGAACGTCTTCATCGGATAGTGACTCGTCATCACTAGAAGTAAAATCATCATCGAGATCAAAAAGGGGATTAGAGAAAGCCAAAGAATCGTCTCCCAAGATGTCGGTGGGAGGTAATGAATCATCACTAGAAAGAGATTCATACTCATCGTCACTGTCGGAAGCAACCGTAGGCTCACTTTGGATTGGAATAAGAATCTCATCACAAGGAATAGTGATAAGACCCTCATCCCTCATGATGAGAGAGGCATCGGTCTCCGTAGTGGAAGAATCAAGAATAGGAGTGGTAGTCTCACATGATGGATTGAGATTGTAAATATTATCCTCGTCATCATCGTAAAAAGAACGCACAAGAGGCGGAGTATAATCACTAAGATTAGATACTTGCTCTTGTTGCTGTCGCTTTTCCTCCTCCCTTGCTTCTTTTAGCTGAACAACGGCTTCTTGAAGTTGCAAAATAATGGCGTGTGTTTCGTCATTCAAAGTAGTGAGTTGTTGGGCAATACGAATTTTATGAGAGGATTGATGATTGAGGGTGGGATGTGGGGGATCACAGTTATGAAAACCAGAATTATAGCACGGATGTGGCTCATAGGAAGTCATCGGTGGAGAAGAATTAGAACACGGATTTGGTTCGTAATAATCCATCGGTGAAGAAAAATGAGGACACGAATTTGGCTCATAATAATTCATTGGCTGACAATAAGAAGTATTGTGAGGGCCCCCACAATGATTGCAACACGGGTATTGAGAAAAATCCGGTGCTTGTTGAGGATAGGGATTGTCATAGACGGGAGGGGGGGGGGAGAAATTTGTGTAAGAGGAGAAGTACGAATTTCTTGAATTGCACAATGGACAAAGTCCAAATTGTGTATTGTCGATATCAGAACCACACTTCGCACAAGTACACCATGGACATATTGGAAAACCAAGCCATGGTCTCCCACACCGAACGCAAGACGAATCCATGAAGAATTATAAATACGATGGGTAGAGAAAAGAATTAAACACAATAGAGGATAAAGAAGAATATTTTTGGTGTAATACTTTAGGAAAAGTATTACTTTTTGATTTTTAAATTTTTTTGGTGCAAATCTTAGGAAAGAATTTGCTTTTGTGATTTTTTAATTTTTATGTATTTTTTAAGTTTTTGATTTTTTTGTATTTTTGATTTTTGTTACAAAAAGGTAAAGTTCAAAATCGAACGGGCAAATCGTCTCACGACAAATCGTCAATTGTAACGAGCGAAGCGGCAGCGGCGCCATTTTAATACTAGGGTTTTTACAAACCTTTTGATGTTCGTTTATCGTTCCTCGACTCACTCGAATTGAAATCGGACTTAACGTAAGACTTAATTTGTTCTTGGTAAAATATATTTTTTTTGGTATTTTTAAACTAAAAGACTATATAATATAAAAACTATTTAATCTAATTGAAATAAACTAATTTAAAACTAATGTAAAAAAAAGACTAATTTTTAAAAATAAAAACTTTAAATCTAATTTTCAAAAACTAAAAATAAAGACTTTCAAATAAAAACTTATTTAATATAAAATCTATATTAACAAAAATTTAAACTAAATTTAAAGATATTTAAAATTTCCTAAAAGTAATTAAAATATTTTTTAAACTTTTTATTAAACTAAATTGATTTTTAACTAACAAAACAATTTAAATTAAACTTAAAAAAAACGTATATAAAAAAAAGTTGACAGTCATGACTAATGTAATATCAATTAAATGACACAAATAAAAACACAAAACAGGTGCTAGCACAACTGGTTAATGGAGATTGCTGATATGCGAGAGGTCTAGGGATCGAATCCCACCTCAGACGAAATATTTGCTATTTATTTATATTCTTTTGGAATTTTTGGAATTATATTACTACTCAGACCAAATGGAAAATGGATCTGAGTTTAAAATCAATAACAATACAAAGGAAATAAGCATATAAAAAGAAAACTGACTATAAGCAGATAACAAATACCAAATAAGCTATAAAACGAGATAAGCTATACGAGCTAAATATCTAAAAACAAAGCAGATACAATCAAAACTCTATCTTAACGCAAGCAAATAAATAGGTAAAAGCATATCTAAAGTACTAATCAGCAACAATTTAATCAGAAATAAAAACTTCAATAAATCAGATAAAAAACTTACTCAAACAGTAGAATAAATCCAAACAATTACCAAACTATAACAAAATAAACTAAAACTGATGAAAATTAAAAAGGGAAGGAGAACCCGATGTTGAATCCGTTGAGCCGAAGGTGGGCACTGAACCCCCTTTGTCACCGAATCAAACAAACACCATCTTCGAATCATCATCATCACAATCAGCTTCTCAAACCAACAGTAACTTCGAACAATTTTTTTTATACACATTCCCACTAGGGGAAAGTTTATATCCACTTTCATTTTTTTTAATAATTATAAAAAATAACCAATAATGATAAAGTCAGATTTAAATTGCAATAAATCAGAAACTTTAAAGAGATGCGAACGAGATTTAATTAAAATAAAACTTTCATTAATAATCAAAAATCATTACAATACTTGAAATCTGAAAATACAATTTAACCTACAATCTAATTTGCATAAAAATAAACTAAATCTAATTTAATCCTACTCCTAATTAAAAACAGTAAAAAAAATAAAAATAAAGAAAATGGAATATATCTTGATTACAAGTTGTGAGGGGTTTTATAGGCAACCCCAAATGCCTTGGTGCTCACGTTCTTTGATCCTGGCCGTTTAATCCTTCACGTTTCTTCTATTTCTTCGATTTCTTCATCTAACGGCTGATATCAACTCTTGTGCCACGGATTGCCAGCGTGGAATAAAATGATTGGAGGACCACCTTCTTTTTACTCCGGTTTTGATGGTGATTTTATATGGGATGTGTGATTCACGCGCCATAGATCATAAAAATGTAAAAACCCCCAATTTAAACTGAGTAATTTTTATGGGTGAATTAGGTTTTGATGGTAAAAAGAGATGGTGCGTCTGGTATTTGGGGAGGAGAGAGTGAATGTGGGTTTTTTTATTCTTCTTTGTTATTAACGAAATGTGTTAATGGGGTTGGGTAATAAATATTATTTTGTGAATGGTTTACACGTGTGTGGTTAATCGTTAGTGTGGGATAAGGGTTGACTGGGGTAAAACAAAATGTGATGTGAGGGTAGGTGAAAGTAAACACGTTTTATATAAAACGTGTGGGAAGGTGTATTGTTAGTTGTGTGTGTCATCTGTGATGTTGACCAAGTAAACTTTGACTAGCAACTTTGCTTTATCCGCCCAAAACTTGTGCAAAATACTGGGCTTGGGCCCAATATGTTTCATTTCCATCTGTTTTGTATTTGGGCTGTATTGGGCCCTTTTGAACCCTTAATAATTTAAACATTTCCTTTTTATCCACAAGTGAAAACTAATATATCTACTATTGGGCTTTTGGGCCCAATAACTAAATGTGGGACCCGCTAAGCTCGAAAAATCTTCAAAAAGATTAAATTCGCTAAAATCGAGCTTGATTTCGGCTTCCTTGATCATTTCTTCAAAATCGTGTCGGTTTAGCCGGTTTTCGTGAACTTGGGCACACTTTTGGTCTTTTGACTTTGTCTTTGTATCTTTTTGGACTTTTCTTCAACATTTGACCGTGAAATCCCGTGTTTTCTTTTACGATATAAAACACATGATTAGGTCTTGTTTTCCTTGATTTTAGTGGCAAAAGGATAAGTGTTTACACACGTATTAGTAGTAATATAAGCAAATAAGAACAAACAAAATAAGCAGTGACAGTTACCCAAATAAGCAGATTAAACAAATTAAACAAATAAGCATAGTAAAACTGAAAAGCAATAAAACTGTATAAGCAAGCTAGTTAAGCAGTTAAGCTTATAAGATGATATCACTAACTAAATAATCAAATAAAACTATTAAACATTAAGCAACCAAAATTTTCAGTAACTAATAAGCAGACATAAACACCCCGAATAGATAGAAACAAACTGAAATGAATAAGCCAAACACTTAAACTTAAACAGACTTATCTAAGCAGACTATCAGAATGAAAAAACTAAGCATATATAACCAGGCGATAACAACTAAACCTAAACAAGCAATCTAATGATTCATAAAACTTTAACCAAGAACAGATCTAAACACCAACAAGCTAAACAATCAAAATTTCAATAAGCAGATTCCCAATAAAATAATATCCAAACAGAAACTAAAAGTAACTACTCCAAATCCTACCAAACTTAATCAGTTAAATCAAAAGTAAACATATCCAATATAACTAGAAACCAAATAAGCAGTTAATAACCAAAACTAAATCAAAAATAAGCAAATACTAAATATAATTAATCCAAACAGAAACTTAAATAAACTTAACAAAAATTAAAAATGAGATTATCACCTTTTGATGATACCCTTTGGGAAGAAGGTGGGCGCTGAACCCCCTTGTAAACCGAAACAAACGAATCAAACACCATCGTTTTTACCCAATCTCCATCATCACCATCGTCTTCCAACAGTAAAAAGTAACGAAACAATATATTTTTTTTATATTTTTTTCTTTTTATCTTTCCAGTGGGGAAAGAGTTCTACCTTTTTATTTTACTTTGACAATTATTTAATCAAAAATAATCTTAAGATAATAATGCAATAATAATCAAACGAGACAAAAATTTTAACTAAATAATAATTTCATTAATATAAAAACTTCGATTACACGACTTGATTGAAAATGAAATTACATTAAACCCTAATACTATTTTTCAGAAACAAAAACTAAAATAAAGAAAAAAGGCATTTCAATTACAGATATAAGGGGGTTTTTATAGCCAACCCCCAAGGGCTTTCTTCAAGAATCTTCGAGAGTAAGCTTTGAATCACATCCGTTAAATCCATCATTCTTCTTCTCTCTCTTCATTTTCTTGATCTAATGGCTGAGAAACATTCTTGCATCACTTGGATTGCCAGCATGGCAGAAGTTGTGTTTGTTGTGCTAGTTTGAGGGTGAGGTGGATTGATCTTATTGGTGGGAGGGTTTGTGGAACGTGTGGGAACCAATCAAATCAAAGGATTTCGCCATGTAGGATTTGAGATGAGGACCACAAGTGAGTGTTCACTCCGAAAACTATCCATTCGTGTGAATTACACGAATTGGGTAAAACCCCCAATTATAGGTGACTAAATTGTGTGATGGTAAAAAATTAGGGTTTTGATATTAGCTGCGTTTTTTGTGGGGAAGATGGAAGTGGGTGAGAGAAAGTTTTAACTTCGTTTGTAACGTCAAGCTAAGGGGATGGGTAAATGTGATTATTAATTAATGTGAGTGGGGTAAGTATACACATGGGGTGGAGTAGATACGTGTGTGATGTGAGTGAGTTGACCGGGTTTTGATGAGTGGGTTTTGACCCAACGAATAACTCATTTTCGTTCCATTGGTTATTGAAATTGGGCTTGGCCTAATTTTTTAAACATTTCTTCCCAATCCGAATCATACATTTTGTATTTGGGCCTTTTGATCCAATAGCAACTTCAACATCTTCTTAAATGGGCTTGTGGGCCCAATAAGAAAATGTGGGACCCACAAAGCTCAAATATCTTCAAAAAGATTAAATCCGATAAAATCGAGCTCGATTTTGGCTTTGTCGATCTTTTCTTCAAAACCGTGTTGAATTGCCGGTTTTCGTGATCTTGGGCACACTTTTGGTCTTTGACTTTGTCTTTGTCTCTTTCTTGGACTTTTCTTCAACATTTGACCGTGAAATCCCGTGTTTTCTTTCCTTTTGATCATCTGTACCTATTTTAACACAAAAACACAAAAACACAAAACCACGCGTAATTCCGACTTTTATGATATTAAACACATGATTATGTCTTGTTTTTCCTTGATTTTAGTGGCAAAAGGATAAGTGTTTACACACTTATTAGTAATGAATTTGTCGAGGTGCATGTTGGCATCATCATCCGGTATTCCGCGGAATGGATTAGTTTACACTTGTTGGATCATGTGATGCTTCAACGAAAACTCCGGAGCCGTGATTTGCATCAGCGCAATCGTTCCTCCTCGTCCAAACATTGTGGGTTGACAAAGCTCCTCCATTGTCCGAAGATCGGGCTGTGGAAGAACATTGTTGTTGTTATTGTTGAAGTGCGGTGGATTATTGTTGTTGTTCACACCTGCCATAGCTAAATCTTCACGAGTCTCGGGCTCTAGATAAGTTGAAGATCTAGTACGCATACACCTGCGAAAGCAAAAGAAAAAGATACTAAAACAATAGACAATATATATACACTATAAAAATAAACATAAAAATAAAATCTTTTTGGATTTTTGAATTTTTTTTATTTTTATGGATTTTTAACAATTTTTAAGCAAGAAAAATAACGCTCACGAATGAATGGATCCCAAAAAGCAACGCGTCTCTCACTAGAAAACTGTTAATCTTTCCGAAAAGAGCCGGCAGCGGCGCCATTAAATACAAGGCTTTTGCCCAGTATAAAAATTAAGTTCGTTGAAGTGGTCTAATCGAACTGACTACTAGTTAATTGTGCGACTCAGCTGTCTTTTGGTGGGAAACAAAGATTTGTCGTTGTAGTAAAATTAAAAGTGCAAAACGGTAAAGTAAATGGCAGGTAATTAAAGCTAACACTAATTAAAAAGTAATTGGTGCAACATTAAACCTTTAAAAGTAATTAATTAAATTAAAAATCGACAAAAAGTAAATGTAACAATAAAACAATAATAAAATAACACTAAAGTTAAATGGCGGGAAATGAAATAAATTTGAAATAAAATCAACATGAAATAAAACAAACAAATCACAAGCCCTAATGCAATACGATCGCAACCAACGAAAGTGGTTGGATCGTACCCTAATCGTACTTATGATCGTAGCCAAGAAGGGAGGGATCAAGTGATCGTACTCAATCAAGCTTACGATCGTAGAACACGATCGCACTCAAGATCTAAGTATGGGGATCGCACTTAATGCGATGAAGACAAAAGGGATCGTACTCCCAGATCGCAACCACGATCGTAACGTGTGATCGTGGTCCTTGATCGTGGTTTGTGATCGCAACACAACAGATCGCAATCAATGCGATCGCAACTAGGGATCGTGACACACCATCGCACCCACAGATCGTATTGGGTGATCTAAGTGAGCGATCGTACCAGGGAAGAACAAACAAATCGTAACAAGGGAAAACCCTCCTAAGAACGTAATGAAACGCAAAGAGCAAATAAGCAAAACTAAATAAGCACTTTAGCAATAAGCAAATTTCAAAAACTAAACCAAAAACAATAATAAGAAGAGTACAATAAGCACAACTTTAAAGACTTTTTCAAAACACTAAATAAGTAAACAAAATAAGCAAACTTTTAGAAAGATGAAACTTTTTAGAAAACTTAGAAAAAATAAATAAGCTAAGTACAAAACAAGCCAATAAGATTGTCAAACTTATAGCTTATCTCATACAAAAATTTAGATACAAGTAAAAAGGTGAACTTTTTAATCTAATAAGCAAAGAGATTAAGCAATATCTTGCTTAATCCGAAATTGAGATAAATCAAAAACAAGAAAAGTAGAATGAGAAAGTTGAAGAAAAGCTTAATAAAAAGTGAAGATTCAACAACAAAATTAAAAACACTTACTTGAATTAAAGGAATTAAAGTGCAAGACAATTAATTAAAATGACATGAAAAATAAAGTTGCAAGAAATGAAAATGGTGGAAAGCTATTTGTAAAGTAGCCAACAAGTGTGAAATGAGGTGGAAGTGAACTATATATAGGGAGAAGGGAAGCATGTGTTGCTTCCTTCTTTCTATCTTTCTTTCTTTCTTACCGTCTTTTTGTCTTCTTAATTCTTCGACTTTTTCGACGTTGTCTCGGGATTAATTAAACTCGTCTTGAAAATTCTTCATTAATAATACTTGAGTTCTTCGGCTTTATTAAACTTCCTTCTTTAGACTTGTTCTTCGATAAATCTTCAGAATAGGTCTTGGACTTCCGTTCTTTTTCCACTCTTGATCTCTTGATTTCGTATTTTGTCTTTTTCTTTGATAAAAGCCCGTGAAAGCCCGTGTTTTCCTCCCTTTTCACATTTTGGTCCTAAATCACAACAAAAATACAAACCACGCATAATTCTGACATTTACGACATAAAATACACGTTTGGCTTGGTTATTATTGTAATTAAGTGGTAAAAGGATGGGTGTTTTCACACTATCACATGTTAACTGGTTTTAGTTTTGAAAACATAGCTTATGTTACTTATGAAAATCGGTATTAGTTAATGTACCAAAAGCCAATATAGGTCATGAGGTCAACAACGTGCATGAATACTTGGAGGGGAGACCTCATCACGCAATTAGAGGGGTTGCCTCTAACTAACTGGTAAGTGGGTAGGAGGGATCATCTCCTTGTGAAGGATGCAAGGCACACACCACATTCACCATGAAATCTTAACTGAAACATGTCACTAGGATGCACCCATACGCCCCACATGATAATATAATAATTTAATGGCCAAATTACTGAAAAGGGACGCCACGAGCTATCACTCCGCCGTGGTGAAGTCACAACACTAGTGCCTCTAGTGTTATGGTTATGGTACCTCCATAACTAGGTGAAACTGGTCATACATTTATATGGCTAAGGTAACTAATAAAGCATATGTATTTAATCTGTAACTACTGAGGAAAACAGTTGGCTACATACGAGAAATCCTAATGAAGGAAGAGATTGTCCTTACTGAAGGACGGGTAATCCGTACCTTATGTCTAGTGAACGAAGAAGACGAACGGAAGGAAGTCCTACTTTGATATCACTTATGCTACATAAATAGTATACGTGTATAAGTATTATGATTACTGATTACGTAACTAATTTTATATCGTGTCTTAGCTTGATTTATATGTTCATGCCTTGTTTTACTGATTTTAATGTTATGTTGTGTTTATCATGTATTCTATATGTTCTGATCATGTATTACTTGTATTATTATACTTGTTGTGTAATAATAAGTAACTTCCTAAAAATAGCAGGTTTCCTAAAGTAGAAAGTTTCCAAAAATAGATTTAATTCTTAAAATAAACAAGTTTCTAAAAATAGAAAGTTTTCAAAAATAGTAAATTTCCTGAAATAGAAAGTTTCCATATTTAGAAATAAGCTGGATTAACAAGCTAGTATTATAATGCTTAGGTTTTACTGATTAAATATACTAAGTCATGAGATTATTAGCATAGTTTATTAATTATAACATGTTAACTAAGTAAACTATAGGTTATATGATTTAATTAAATATAAGCATGATTTAATTAAATTAAAGTGTATAAAATACTTAGGTTAAACATGAATTCATATCTATATTAATATAACCTAAGTCATGATTATTTATTAATTATATGTCATGTTTCATAATTAATTAATACTATAGTGTAAATAAATAATTAAATAATTAGGTTAAAAACATGTATTATTTATAATAATAATTAACCTAAGTTCATGTTTTAATTAAATTAATTATATACCATGCCAAATTAACTTAATTAACTTGAAAAATTATATACATGTAAAATTAATTAAACCTGTAAAAATAACCATGAACCGAACCCGTGTATTATACCTTTAAACATGATGTGAACCGGACCCAGAACCCCATGAATCAGACCGAACTAATTTAATGATTCTTGTATAATTAAGATTTAAAATACATAGCCTAACTTGACAAGGTTAATTCAATATTAATTAGATTAAGTAAAGTTAATATTGCATGATTAATTTAATACCTTAATTAAATTAATTAAATTAACTTGAAAGAATGATAAAATTAACACCCTTTTAAAAATCCCAAAACTGTCTTCCAAACGCCCTGAGCAAAACCAACAGCCAAACACCCCCTGTGTTGCTACTGGCTGCACAACTGCCATTGGAAGTAGCCAGTTTCCCCCTGCTGCGTCTAAAATTCCCACCGAGAGCATAAAGCTCTCGGTTCCCACTGTCTGCCAAACGCAGCCCCTGCTACTGCCACTGGTAAGCCAAACGCACCCTTGCTGGCTGCAGGCTTACGGCTGATGGAGCAAATAGCCCACCGACAGACCAACCAAGCCACTGGCCTTGCGGCTGGTGGTATTTAATCACCACCGAGACCATAGATGGTCTCGGTTTGTGGCCATACGAACGCAGCCACCCCCAAACGACACCCCTTTATTAATCTCTCGTTCTAACGTTCTTTTTATTCTTAACCCCACAATTCTTGATCGATTAAATAAAAAAATATATAAAAAGAACGAGATTAGAGTTACCTTGTTTTCATCTTAGGGTTTAAGAAATCAAAACGAATACAAATCCTTGTTTTTCTTGGATCAAAGCCCTCATGTATCTTGGTTCTTTTCTTTCACTCGACGACAGAGGAGGGGTCACCAAAGTGACGGTTGTTTGTTTTGTTTTGGGTTTTATTTGTTTTTATGTCTAAAAAAAATAAAACCTCTCCCGTCCTTTTTGTTTTAAACCGACCAAAGCTACCCAATGGGCCTTGAGCCCATTCACTTCTTGTTTCCCTTGTCTAAACAGCCCAACACCACACCCTTGTTTGTTTAAATTCTGTGTCTGGAATTAAAATGGATACCATGTTCGTGTACTTACATGTCGTGTATTCTTTCTTGTTAATTTCATACATTCTCTACGAAATTACTTATAGTATATCCATGATAATAATAATATACATCATTACTTATCGTACGTAATCAATATACGTAATTACCTGTCACGTTTAATTAATATACGCGATTATCATGTTAAATGTTCGTGTAGTATTTAAATACTTGTACGTAACGATAAAAATCGTATTAATAATATCCGCAAATACATACTTATATGTTCGTGATGCTAACGTTCATGATTTCATGTTCGTGATTATAATTATTATTGTTAATAATTATCGTGTACTATCACATACTTAATACTTATCGTGTAATAACACGTACGTAATTCTTGTAATTATTATTCGTGATTCGTGTTCATGTTATATAAGGAAATTTATAATCTTGTACGTACGATTATTAGTGTACTGTTCATGGTAAAAGCATGCGGGTTTTACAACTCTCCCCCCCTAAAAAGAATAATTCGTCCCCGAATTATAGGTAAAGTAAACTGAAAGAGAAACATACCCGAATCAAACTGAAAGGGATGTAAGATAAAAGGACATGCAGGTGACATGGTAGAAGGAACATGGAACGTGACATATCTTGAAAGGAAATGGAACGTGACGTGACTGAAAGGACGTATCTAATCGATAAGAGAAAACGGATAAGAAGTCCGGATGTACTCCTCCGTTCCAAGTGGCTTCCCGCCCAGAACGGTTCCTCCACAAGACCTTGACACATATGATAAATCTTGGTCCTCCTGACCTTGACTTGAAAATACGTAAAAGTTCATGGTTATCAACGTAAGATAGATCCCCTGAATTTGATCAAGGAGATAAGAATTAACGTGCATGGGTAACTGAAACGTTATGATGCAAAATAACCTAAACGAACTGATAATAGTACTGTCTTAGCAATGATACGCGAGACATACTGAAACGTAGTACGTGAAAAATTGTGAACGTGATACGTGAACGATTTTGAACGTGATATGTGGAGATATGGTGAGTGTAGTATGAGCAAACATATCGACGTGTAACATATCGTGAACGTGATATGAGGAACGTGGAATGAACATGACATGTGAAACATATCGTGAACAAGGAATACAACTATAACACCCCATTTTGATAAATGGAATGCCACGCGTGATTATGGCGTGTCATCAAAGCATACAAGGATAAATGTATACATCACATGACCATAAAGGAAATACCGGAAACAAACATCGGTACCCCAAAAGTAGAACTCATCACACACAAACATAAGTATTGTAAAGGAAAAGGACTAAACAATATCCATAGAAATGAGTATCAAAAGTATAAGGAAATGCATAAAGTAATGAAGGCTAGGAAGCTTCCAATCCATATGCACGTACGCTTAAAGTCTATGAGCGTCCTTGAGTACCTGCCGTTTTGGGAACATGAAAGGAAAAACGGTTGATCATAACACTCAGTGCACGGATATACAATTATAGCATGAATAATATAAGCATATAAGCATAAAGCAGCAGAAAATACTATGTCCTGGATAACCTAGTATATCTTAGTAAAATTGGTTTTATAGTTTGAAAAGCCTTATTTTTATCTTATAAAAACTGCTTAACATGTTTACCCTTTAGCCAATATAGGTCATGAAAATATCAAAGTGCATGAATACTTGGAGGGGTGACCTCGTCATTCAAATTAGAGGGACTACCTCTAATTTAAATATAAGTTTTTAGGTAGGAGGGATCAGCTCCTTGTGAAGGATGAAAGGCACACACCACATTCACCTGAATAATATGCTGAAAACATGTAACCTAGGATGCACCCATACGCCCCACATGATGATAATAATAATATGGCCAAAAGCTGCAGGGACGCCATGAGCTAGCACTCCGTCGTGGTGAAGTCATAACACTGGTGCCTCCAGTGTTATGGTTATGGTACCTCCATAACTCGATGAAATTTGTCATGCATGTATATGGCTTTAGGTATATAATTAAACATAAGCAATCAAAACATATAAAACATATACTGAGGAAAACAGTTGGCTGCATACGGGGAATCCTAATAAGGAAAGAATGTCCATACTGAAAGGACGGAGAATCCGTACCTTGTGTCCAGTGAACGAATAAGACAAACGGAAGAGAGTCCTACTTCGATATCACTAATGCTACATAAATAATATACGTGTATACGTATTCTGATTACTAAATACGTAACTAGTTTAATATCATGTCTTAGCTTGTTTTATATGTTCATGTCTTGTTTTACTGATTCTAACATTATGCTGTGTTTATCATGTATTCTGTCTATTCTGATTAAGTATTACTTGTATTTCATGTATTACTATACTTGTTGTGTAATAATAAGTAACTTTCTAAAAATAGCAGGTTTGCTAAAATAGAAAGTTTCCAAAAATAGAAAGTTTCCAAAAATAGAAAGTTTCCAAAAATAGAAAGTTTCCAAAAATAGAAAGCTTCCATAATTAGATTAGTTGCCTTAATTAAATAAGTTTCTAAAAATAGAAAGTTTCCATAAATAGATTAGTTGCCTTAATTAAATAAGTTTCTAAAAATATAAAGTTTCCATAATTAGAAATAAGCTAGATTATTAAGCTAATAATATATAAGCTTAAGTTTTAGTGATTAATATTCTAAGTCATGTGATATATAGTATAGTTTATTAATTATTACATGTAAATTAAATAAACTATAGGTTATAAGATTTAATTAAATATAACATGATTAAATTAAATAAAAGGTAATAATACTTAGGTTAAAACATGTATTAATATTTATTATTAATATAACCTAAGTCATGAAAACTAATTAATTGTAAGTCATGTCTTAATAATTAATTAATTTCTTAGTCTAATTTAACTAATAAAAATACTTAGGTTAAAATCATGCATTATTAATAATAATAATATAACCTAAGTCATGTCCAAATTAAATTAATTACATAGCATGTTAAATTAATTTAATTAATCTTGTAATTATTACTTGTGAAATAAATAATTAATCTTGAAAAATAAACTGTGAACCGAACCCGTGTTTTAGAACTAAACATGTCATGAACCGGACCGGTTTAACCCTTGAACCGGCCTACAACCCTTAACCATGGCAAACCACCACCGGCCTAAACCGGTGGTGCATGTGGTTCTACAGCCGAGACCCCCTGGACCACCAAGGATAACCACGACATGCGTCGGGGTCCCTTGGTTCCTCTCGGCCGAAACACCAAAACCAAACCGAGACCTTGTGGTCTCGGTTGGTAGTGATCACACAACCACCGAGAGCCTTGCTCTCGATTTACACACTAGCCGAACCAAACACCCCCTAAAACCCTGTATTTTTAATACCCACTTGATTAGATCTACATGTTTATTAACTTCTTTTAATAACCCCATGTTTCATGTTTTTAGATCTAATTAATAATTAAAAAGAAAAGGTTTAAGAAGATTACCTATTCGTGGATCAAAAAGAAAACTAACACGAACGATCTTGGAATAAATTGGATCAACCAAGATCAACAGACACCTCTCTTGTGGTGGTTATGGGCGGCGGCTACAAGGAAGAAAGGAGGAGCAGGGTTTTTAATTTTTTTATCTTTCTGTATTATGAAAATCCTTCCCTTCCTTTTTGTTTTTTAGTTAAATTTTAAAGTGGGTTGGGCCCACTCCTTGTGTATGCCGCGTATAAAGGGGACCCACATGGGGAACCCGTTGATTTTCCCGTGTTCTATTATTTACATGTTAACGTGTCGTGTTTACATGATTTAATTATTGTTCGTTCGTGTCGTAATTTATATTCATACGTACTCGTAATAAATATACGTAAATACATAATATTTAGCTCGTGATTATTTACATTCATGATTTCATGTTCGTATGTTCGTGATTATAATTATTATTGAAATAATTATCGTGCATTAATACGTATTAGATACTTATCGTGTAATAACACGTACGTAATACTTGTAAATCTTATTCGTGAAACGTATACGTGCTAAATAAGGAAATTTCTAATCATGTACGTACGATCATAAGGGTACTATTCATGATAAAAGTATGCGAGTTTTACAACGACGGCGGTAACGCCAAATGCTATAAGAAGAGACGTGGAATGTGACGTGAAACGTCTATCTGAGGATGGAGAGTTATACTAAACTTGAGTCTGGTCTCTCAAGTTCTTGCAAAACTTCCCAGAATGAAAAATGGACGTAACATCATAAGCCAGGATACGATCATGAACGTGAATAGTGTCATGAGTGTGAGTGCGAAAGCAAGTCGTAACATTAGAACAAGGACGTGAACGTAAATAAGGAGCACAAATATGAACCTTCGTCTAGCCCGATAGCTGAGGGATTACCAAGTGATCGGATGAGCCCTGGCTGGAACACGTCCGGTCAATCTGCTGATATGAAATCCTTGCGGATGTAAGGATTCTGCAGACTTGATCAAAGGCAATAACCCAGATAGCTCCATGCTTCTTCTGAGTTTGCGTTAATCTGGTAACCAAAATCCATGGAGATCTTGTCCCATTTTTGATCACAATTCTGATGGTGGATAAACATCCCAGTCCGTTGGCGTTCTATCTTAGCCTGTTGGTATGACATGTACTTAGATATGAACGTAACTGCTCTTACTTCATAGAAACTTGATACCTAGGAGTTTGCGAAACTATGCGTTTACGAAACTATGAGTTCCCGGAATTAGACTTCTCTTAGCGCAGGATTTTCTGGAACACCTAATGTAGTGTAGGGTCCTCACCTTCACGCATAAGCTGAGTCATGGTAAGATTAACTGTGTGAATCCATGTGATTCAGCGTGTCACTGTAAGCAACCAGAATTTATATTGGAAAATTTCAAGGTGAAATTTCTCTTTTCGTAGAATTTGCAACATAGTGAAAATATGGTCTTCTGCTCTTCTCTAGACCTAGAAAAAAATCAGGTTGTTCTCGATGAAAATACTGATGAATTTGTTTATGACTTCATGAAAACTTAATTTATTAAGTATATAATGCTGCTGGAGCATTTATGAGACTAATACAAAATCATGAATCTAGCATGACTGAGTCGTGTACGAATAGCAGTCATGGAAATGTTCTGCTCTTTCACTCGTCACTTTTGGCAGCATGATCATGAGTCCGATCTTGGAAAGTGCTTAACACCCTAAAGTTGATTGGACATGTTGTCAATACGTGGGGGAGAATAACGGTTATGGATGGTGATTTGTTTTAAATCGACAGTAGTCGACACATAATCTCATGTTATCGTCCTTCTCCATGAAGGTTCTTCTGGAATGTATGGTAAGATTTTGGTATAATCCGCTGGTTATGCGTAAAAGGACTTCAGTGGTCGTGTCGCAACTGACAGCTAGAAAATTTTAGCAGTCATAGCTAACAACGCTGAAGGTCTACGTAGATCTTGGCTTATTCTACATGATGGATTGGATTGATAAGATGGATTGATTGATTAAATAATATAAAAGATAGATGAAGAAGATGAAGGTGTAGAGAGAGAAAGGAGAGAAGGGAGGAGTAGAGAGAGAAAGTAAATATGGAATTGTGAATGAAATGTAAATCACCAACCCCTCCTAACATGCTAGGAGGGGTATATATAGCCCACCCTACATGTGGGCTATATGGACTATATCTTCACTAAGTAGATCACGAGCCCATTACATTAATATATCGTTGGAGCGACCGATCCTTCATAAATACGTAAAACGTATTTCCAACAATCTCCCCCTAAGGGAGGTCTCTCCAAGAGACAAAGTTCTAAATAGTCTATATCTCGTGATCTATGCTAACTAAGTTGTGACCGAGACTTTATTGGGAAAAACGTATTTCCAACAATCTCCCCCTAAGGGAGGTCACATCTTTTTTACAAAATCTTAAAGCTAGCATCTATGCTTGAGTCTTCGATCTTGTTCTTGTAAATATAATTGATGTGATCTTTGACTTTAGTCTTGAGCATATTTCTTTGCCTTGACCTTGTGCATTCATCACTTGTGATATTCGCCTCTTCGTGACTTCATGTTCCACATACTTATACCTTTATAATTCTTGAAAGCTTTAGAGTTTGATACAGCGGAAGACTTGACCTTCAGACTTTCTTGAATTTGTTGAAGTACTAAGTGTATGTAGTATAAGCATGTGGTGACGACTTCTTCTGGATTGTACACCGCAATGGCACCTTCTTGTTACGCTGCATAAGACAGTTAGCAACAAACAATATACACGGATGAAATGGCCTTGAACATTTCATTCTAATTCGGTAGCATTTTACCTCCGGTCGGTGAAGACCATTGGACGATATTAAATATCGTACTTGTGGTAGGTAGTTTCAATAAAGAACCTTCTTGACAAGATTTCGCGGGTAAACCCGTTCTCTTTAATCGATCGTCCAAAGCTGACTGCGAACGTAAAGAGTGAATCATTTGGATAATATTATCCGCATGATTTGAAGCCGTCAATTCATGTTCCTGGAACAAGTGACGTTCAATTAAGAACCGCACCATCGTTGCTTTCCAGTTGTCACGAGCTTGATTCATATAGAATCTTGCAAGTTACCTACCAAGTGCTGTTTGAGGTTAACACTAGAAGGATTTCCACTCATCACTGTGAACACTAAGGTATCACTCTGAGTATTCTGGCAAGATCACTAAGATATTGCGTAGAGGCCTGGAACGTGTTTAAATTCAATTAAGAATTAAACAACTGTTTCTTTCCAGTTATCACAAGTTTGATTCATAAAGAATCGCACAAGCACCTACCATAAGCTTTTTGACGTTCGCTCAAGAAGGATTTCCATCTTCATTGTAAATACTTTCGTATTACTCGGATGTTCAGGCAAGATCATGAAGATTTTGCGTTGGACTCTTAATATCTTTCTTACTTTTCACATTGGAGAGGAGTGCCACCATTTCAATACCAATTTATTCGGAGTGAATAAATCAATAGATAATGCGTTGTCTCCGTGTGATTAAAACAAATATCTTTTGAGAGATATCTGAGTTAGGTGGGATGGGTTGTGCATTGCATCACTGGGTCCATGATGTCTATCTTCAATATCGAGCATCATTAAAATGATCTCAATAGCATATGAATTGACCCGGTTTCTGCCTAAGTTGTAAGAAGGGCTTCTTTCTTTTCACCCTTTATCTTTACAATTCTTTTTCATTCTTCAACCGCTTCAATGCTTACCAATACGTCATAACTAGCACCTTGTTGTGATTGTTCCAGTGCTAACTTAAGTACTTGGTTGGCATTCAGCTACGTTCACAATCTTTCTCCATCTTTCCTAAGGACTTCTATTTCTAGCTATAGAATGTACTTGGGAAGATTCCTCCGGTTCTAGAGGAATATTGGACTTTAACCTATCCAACCATCCTTATGTCACCACAATCGTCACCGTCGTGAATTAAGATGTGGGTAAGTATACGTCACCATGAAATCCATTTTGAAGTCCAAATCCATTTTGCTCCACCTTAACATGTGCCACGATATTCGAAAACATTTCGCACATGTCGGGATGAGCCAGCACATTAAGTCAAACCATTGAGACACATTAAATCACATTTTCTCCCCCATATTAAAAATATTAACCCAATCGATGTTTTTAATATCAATTGATTTAATGATGTTTTAAGAAAAATTTGGGAAGAAAAGTGCAAATCCGATTAAATCCATTTATCTTCATGAAATTAACAAGCTCCCCCTCAAATTAATAAGGGTGCACTTGAAACGTAAATTAAATACCTTTTAAACACAAGTGTAAGGTATTTATCACGTGCAAAGATCATATATGATAATGTATTCACAAGATTAGCAATTTACGAGGATGGACCTGAATGATGGAGAACATCATATGAAAGACTCACATGGTTCTTGTTCACGAATGTTGGTCGCCTCATCATGTCTGAAGTTATCTCTTGACTCCATGTGTACGATTGATATTGTTGTCTTGACACCAACATGTGAACTTTGGCACTTTCGGCATCGAAGAGTCTGAACGCTTGACAATTGCTCCCCCCCAATTGTTGACCCGTGTTATACTTAAAGAGCTGTAGTCGTCGTTTGAGTAGTCGCATCGTCTAGTATGTAGATATCAATTGCAACAAACTTCGGATTGTGGAGTTGATAACTTCGGATTTTGAAGTCAAAGCTTTCCGGTGAAATGCTTGACTTCAATGTGAAAAGCGGGTTACTATCAGAAATAATAGCAAACCATATGGAGCATGTTTTAAATCTTGTAAACTTCTGCTCGAACTTTATTTACAACCCCGTGTCATTATTGAATGACATTTCTAGGATCGTAAATATTATCGATTCCCGAAGACATGCTCTTTTTATCAAAACATATTTGAACACACAATTTTGAAAGATTTAGAAAAACCTTTTGAGAAATTCTTGAAAAATTGTGTTCAACGTTTTGAAAAACAATTACTTGAGCTTAAGATGTTGAATGTCTTACAAAACGAGCTCAAGTCCGAGAAGTTGTAAACTTCCCGTTGTTAAGGATAAGTTACCATCGGCGATAAACTTTCCTTTTATCTAAATGACGAGTCCTAAGCTGATATTTACTTAGAAGTCATTTTCATGAGCTTAAAAACTTTGACTGTTTTAACGGAAAGCTCATGACCGAGAAAGGTTAATTTCTCGTTATGAGGAAAAGTTCTCTTATTTAAAAGATACACTTTCCTTTCTGAGCTTAAAACTTCGAATGTTTTAAGACAAGCTCATGACCGAGAAAATTGAATTTCTCGTTATGAGGATAAGTTATCATTAATGATAAACTTTCCTTTATTTGAAGTTCGAGTTACAGTCTGACATTTAACTGTAAGTCATTGTGCATGAGCTTAAAAACTTCGAATGTTTTTAATAATAGCTCATGCCCGAGAAAACTTAATTTCTCGTTGTTAGGATAAGTTTATCATCGGCGATAAACTTTCCTTTCTTTAAAGTCCGGGGCATAAACTGTGATGTGATTATACGCCATGTATACGAGCTTAAAACCTTTGAATAGTTTTAACTGAAGCTCGTGTCCGAGAAAATTTAATTTCTTGTTTTGAGGATAAGTTTATCATCGGTGAAAAACTTTCCTTTCTTTGAAGATCGGGTCATCATCTGATATTTAATGTTAAACCATTTACACGAGCTTAAAACCTTTGAATGGTTTTAACATAAGCTCGTGTCCGAGAAATTTTAATTTCTCGTTTTGAGGGTAAGTTGTCGTTGCGTAGATAACTTCCCTTTCTTTGAAGTTCGGGTTACAGACTGAGATCTGGCTGTAAGCCATTGTGCATGAGCTTAAAAAACGCTGAATGTTTTTAATATTAGCTCATGCCTGAGAAAACTTAATTTCTCGTTGTTAGGATAAGTTTATCATCGGCGACAAACTTTCCTTTCTTTGATGAACGAATTACAGTCTGTGATATGACTATAAGTCATCCTGTAAGCTTTAACCATGAATCCCCTGAGATACTAGTTTCTCCGATATCTGCTTCTTCAGCAACCAAACTCTAAGAGTGTCCTTAGTTGAACGGTATACAACGATTGGACCGCTTCGTTCTTTTGGAACATCAACTTTGGGACCTGCATTCTCATTAGGAATTTGCATGCTTTGACATGGGTTAGCGATATCAATTATAGAAGCACGTGGGGGTTCACAGTTGGCTTTACTTGTGTCGGAGACGACCTGAGTAGATGATTCACTTATCTTAGCTGGCAAACGTTTCCTTTTATAGAAAACCTTAAGTTTAGGCTTAAGTGAAGTATCATCTTTATCAATTTCCTCCCTAGTAGTCTTAGTAGAATCGGAGACTATCCTAGTTAAAGGGCACTCGTTTCCTACAAGAGTGAAAGTTCTACCAGTGAGGCGCCAAACTTTACCAAAGGGTTTGATTTTAGCTATCCACTGGGACTTAATTCTAGCACGGGATTTTACCTCATCAAGTAATTTCTTGACACAAGAGTCATGATTTGCCGTAAAGACACATTTTCTACATGTTTTACAAGTAGCATATTTAATGTCCGAGTAATTCCTAGATGATTGATCGATGCTCCTAGGAGACGTCATGCTACGGTTGGCAGTGTTGGGTAATCTAGAAGGCATCTGACTAGGTTGGGCATTGCTATCTCTTACATGTGTCTTTTGAATAGCTTCCCTTTGACCAAAATCATGGCGCACATCATTTGAACTAGTTCTAGACGTGTTCTTTGAACTATTATTAAAGAAACTAGAAGCAATCATGTGATTAGGTCTTGCTAAAGCTAATTTAGTCACATTAGGCCTAGTTGGTGGAGTGACTGTTCTAGAAATATGAACCGTATCAACTTGGGAGGCAAACCGCGGTCTCGAGGATTGTGGTCGCTTGGATCTAAATGCAGTAGGTTGTGTGACAGTCGGTTGTCTGACGAACTGATTTGAAGGCGGTTTCCCCAAGATTGATGGTTTTTCAAGCTTAATGTCCACACCAGGTCCTCTATTTTTCCTTAATTCGTTTTTCAACGCAACTATAGCAAAAACCTTTTCCTGAACTTGAGCTTTTAAGGTCTCATTTTCTTTGAGCAATTCGTCTTGAGATGCCAATTTAGACTCTAGTAACTGAATTTGTTTCAAAAGATTATCCTTTTCAGCTTTAGAATCTAAAACCTTTTGATCCAATTTTCTTTCAAGAACAACGTTAGACTTTTCAAGTTTTTCAAAGTATGCTTCAAATTTGTCTGTTTTCTTAGAAAATTCAAGTTTGGCATCCTCAAGATCTTTTGATTGTTGAGCTACAATCGTTTCGAGCTCTCTAATCTTGGAATCAGAAGCAGTCAATGAAGCGGTTATAAGACAATTATCATGATGTTTAGCATTTTGAACACTTTCTCCCCCATTATGACTCACATCGGATGAATCAGAAGTGGTATTGCTATCACTCTTCTCCATCCCATGTTTGTCATAATTAGGTTCAGAATGCTCAATATGCGGCATGTCATCAGCATATATATCATAAACAACCTTACATTGTACCATGTTTGCCGGCTCTTCGTCATAAACGGGTAAGGTGTCATCAAAAGAAATCTCGCGAACATTCCCTGACGTGCCGCTGGTATCATGTTGTCCTCCTGATTCTTTGCTCTTGTCATCGTTAGGCTCCAAGTTGTCAACCGTATGACCATTCTCCTCTTGCATTTGCATCATAGATTCTTGTAGTCCATTATCACACGCTTGCTGAAGTCGAGATCTTGCATAAATTGTAGATGAAACCGATGTAATGAGTTTCAATATTGAATCACGGAAAACTCGAAGCTCGGTATGTGTATCTCGAAGAAATGATTGGCAAATCAATGAACTTTCAAGCTTGACGATATTGAATTGGAGGAAAGGCGTGAGTTGTGTCACAAGAGCCTTATATGCAAGTGCCGATGCAGAGTGATTGAAGTCTTTATTGTGGAGTTGCTCTGCTAGTTGGGTCAAGATGGTGAACATCGATTCCATGAATATATGACGATCTTGACCAAAGATTGTCACAAATTCGCTCCCTCCTTGAATCCGTGAAAGAGTAACTAGATGATATTGAAGCATTTGAAATGAAGTTATACCACTTTCTCTAGCTTTGACTTGCATTTGATTCAATTCTCCCTCTTGAAATGTCGAAGTCAACGATTCCATTGAAGTTTGATGAAAAATAAAGATAAAGATAAAAATAAAAAAAAATAAAAAGAAAAATAAAAGGAAAAAGTCTTGGTCACGTCAAATAAGTTTGGCGCTTTGTTGTTGTGATTGAATGTCGTTAACTAGAACAAATTATAAAATGAATTGTTATGGAAACAAGATTTGTCTAGATAACTTGTCGTTTAAAGGTCAACGTAAGTCACATGCCCAACTGATGCGCGGATCGAAAATTATAGGTTACAAACCCAAAATTTTCTTTGTCGTTTAAGCACTTTGTCACGTCACTTTCTACTCGCTGTTATAAACCCCGACAATTTTATTAAAGACTAATAATTACTAATACTCGGCTACCAAATAAAAGTATTACTCTTGAAATGACAGCCCAAAGTAGAACAAAACCAGCCCAAAAATCATTTCATACTCGGATTGTATGAATTGTTTTTACCAAAAACTGAAAAAAAAACCCATCATGCCGGCCTGACATCAAAACTCAGTAACACTTTCCAGCCCAATTAGTGTTCGTCATATGACAACCCATCATTTAACCCGATCCACGAACCAGATATATACTCCATCAAACCCTAGTAATTAGGACAATTAACCCTAATCTTCTTTCTTTGTTTCTCCGCCCCCATCTAGTCTCTCTAAAAAAATTTCACAGATCTTCATTAACGAAATTAAATCAGATCTTATTAACATCTCAAAACAAATTCGTCCCTTTAATATTCCTTCTATCAGAATCAGTCATCCTCCAAATCCCAATTCGAATCTCATGTTCGAATCAAAACACACCTGTTATTCATGTCGAATATAATTCCATTGATGTTAATGATACAAAAGCTTTCGAACCATATAAAGAGGAGATGGACACGACTTCTAGATCAGTTCAATGGTCTCGGGTAGGGTGTATTTGATCTTTAAGGTTTTTAATTTTTCCAAATTGAAATAAAAGAAACGATGTGAACAAACTTGTTCATAATCTTTCTGATCTTAGAATATTAACTACGGTATGGACCTTTACACAAGATCTATGATGATGTTAAATTCGTGTACAAGATCTTAATAGATCTGGGCTTGCATGTCCAATCACGAAAAATAATCCGAGATCTTTGTTTTTTAATTAATGTTTCGAGTCTAAGATTTGGTGTCAGTGGTTTCGAGAGTCTGTGTTTGAGAGGAGTCGTGAGTCATTCGTATGTGAGTCTGGTTTCTTTGGTATGTGACACTTGTGTGTTTGTTTGTCGAGGCTAGGTTTGGCTTCAAGACTTGTGATCGAGTCCGGTTGGATGGAATCGAGTTAACTTTAGTTTTTGGTGAACTGATGGTGTACGAGTGAATGTGAGTCCTATTTGTTTTAGATGTTGGAGTCGAGAGTCCGAATTAGATAACCGTTACTTTTGAATATTGTTCACTCGGAAAAATCTGTCAATTCGGAAAAATCAGTCGATTCGGAAAACTCAGTCGATTCGGAAAAATCAGTCGATTCGGAAAAATCAGTCGATTCGGAAAAATCAGTCGATTCGGAAAAACCAGTCGATCCGAAAAAATCAGTCGATCCGGAATAATCAGTCGATCCGGAATAATCAGTCGATCCGGAATAATCAGTCAATCCGGAATAATCAGTCGATCCGGAATAATCAGTCGATCCGGAATAATCAGTCGATCCGGAATAATCAGTCGATCCGGAGTAATCAGTCGATTCGGAGTAATCAGTCGATTCGGAATAATCAGTCGATTCGGAATAATCAGTCGATTCGGAATAAAAATCAGTCGGTTCTGAAAAAAAAATAGTTGGTTCTGAAAAAACTCTTGGTTCTGAAAAGAAAAAAGAAAAAAAATTCGGGGAAGACAGGTTGATTCGGAATAATAAAAAAATTTGACTATATAAAAAAATAAGACAAAAGGACGAAAGGACCAAAGTTGGACTGATTTTTTTTGTAACTAAGATAGAAGGACCAAATAAGATGACAAAAATTTGATTATATAAAAAAAAATTAAAAAATAAAGTTTAAATCAAAAGTTATGATATGATTATCAAAAAAATAAAATAAAAAGGATAAGATTAAAAGATTTCAATCAAAAATTTAATCAAAAGAAAAACACAAACTTTTTATAAAAATACAAACTTTTGAAGATTTGATGATAAAAGTTTTTGATTTTTGCATAAAAAAATTGTGATTTTTATCTAAAATAAGTAAATCAAAAATTTGACTATGATTTAAAGCAAAAAAAAATACAATTTTTTTTAAGATATAAACTAGATTAAATCAAAACCCACCAAAATCAATCAAGATAAAAACAAGAATAAACTAAACTAACCTTAGCTCCTGATACCAATTGAAGGTCTACGTAGATCTTGGCTTATTCTACATGATGGATTGGATTGATAAGATGGATTGATTGATTAAATAATATAAAAGATAGATGAAGAAGATGAGGGTGTAGAGAGAGAAAGGAGAGAAGGGAGGAGTAGACAGAGAAAGTAAATAAGGAATTGTGAATGAAATGTAAATCACAAACCCCTCCTAACATGCTAGGAGGGGTATATATAGCCCACCCTACATGTGGGCTATATGGACTATATCTTTACTAAGTAGATCACGAGCCCATTACATTAACATATCGTTGGAGCGACCGATCCTTCATAAATACGTAAAATGTATTTCCAACAAACGCACGTGCTTGTAAAGCATAGATAATTTGTACATATTTTCTTGATGGAAAACCATGCTGAATGTATTCAGGAGCCTGAACAATACTGTACAAAATCATGAATCGTAGTAGGGTGTGCTGTTCGTAGTCCATATTTGGATTAAATTCAACTCGTGTCTGTCCGAGGTAATGCGTTAGCAGCTTGGATCCCATCATTAGGCTGAAGGAAAACCTTCGTATACATGGGGAATACAAATGGCGCCCTTTATGGTCATGAATATATGAAATATGGGTGCAAGAAATGAAAGTGTCATCGAGCAACGTGATAGATCTCACTGATACGCCGGTGATGGTACTGAAATTCTTGTGGCCTGATTAATACATGGCACAACAAAATGGATATACCCTTTGGAGGGTACCCTGAATTTCTTAGGAATGTTCCAGAATTTGACGTAAGTCATGTGTCTTGACTCGTGTCTTGGAAATATAAGCATGACATGTGTCTTAACTGGTGTCTTGACATGTGTCTCGAGGTGTGAAACAAATAGAACTACAAATATTAGGTTATTATGCCAGAATTGGCGGATCGGTTGGATTACTGATCTTTTGTAGTTCTGATCACGTCCGCGGCCGGAACTTCTATTGCGATTGCTAGGATAGTTGCTGTCACAGTAGTGGTTACTATCGTCCTGTCTGTCAGTTCCATGACGGTCATTCTCATGACTGTGATTCATGTAACTATTCAGCTGAGTGGCCGGCTGGTACCGGTTCGCACTCCTATTACTGAAACGACAACTGAATGACGTGTAACATGTAACTAAGAATTAGGGACAATGATTGATGGAAATCGTCTGGTGGTGAAGCATCTTCTAGTCCGATCGCTTTGATATAACGCCTTTGTCTTCGTCTTGTAAGATCTCCAGGTTGTGAACAACATCAGCATCTCGTAGCGTCTCTAAAATCCGCAACATCAACCCTTAGTAACATCTCCAAGCTATGAGCGACATCAGCAATTTGTAGAGTATCAACAAGTGGAATACGCACATGGGATACGGTACATGGAGTACACATGGAATGCACATGAAATGATCGGTATAGGGTCGATCATCTGACATTATTTTAAAGGAAAAAAATTGGTTAAACGGTTAGAAAGACCATCATGGTAACCTGGAAATGCCAGTATATACCTCATTCTGGTTGCATAGAGAAACGCTAACGTGTGGTTAAACGAATTTCAACGATGATTTTCCTGAAAGCATGATTAATGAAAACCAACCATGACTATCATGAAAGCAGGATTTAAATGAATTCCAACAGTGTCTTGCATGAAAGCATAAACAACAAAAGAGACGTAAGACATAATCATATGAAGACGAAATCATCATGAAGAAACATGAAACAACCTAACATGAAGGAGTGTATAACATAATCAGCATGAAACTGAAGTTAACCATGACAGTATGAAAACATACTTGACATAAAAACATAGTAACTTATGAGGGGACATGAAAAACATTTTATGCCAATAAATCATGAGAAAAATTTTATGCATGAAAACAGTGCATGAATGCATGATGTAGTTTATAAAAACCTTTATATGCGCGAGGGTAAACGCCAATGGTCAGTTTACCCAAAACAAAAGACATGGTGAAGGGACGCCTATGGGTCGGTCCCAAAGTTAAAAGTTTCGATAAAAGCACATGCGACTAAATATGGCTAGTCCTGTACCAACCATTACTTAGTTAAATTTCCTGCAAAAATGATACATGAAACATAAATAAGTAAAAATCATCTGTCAAAACTTATAAGAAAAAGAATTTATGTGACTAATTCTGAACTACTGGGGTTCAGTCCACATAGCCACAGTTCACGAGGAACATCATGCATGAAACAATGACACATAACTAAATATGAATAACAGTTGTCCATCCATATTAGTAAAACAATATCGATGAAAACATCAAGGTTAAAACATCAAGGTGCTAAAAACATCATGGTTTAAACAACAATGCGCTGAACACATCAATACGTGGAATAACAAGCGTTGGCTTAGGAAGCTACTGGTGACTACCCACTAGTCACAAGTCAAGTTTTAGAGCCTATAGGTCGAAGCCTTGGCTCTGATACCATAATTGTAACACCCCGCTTTGATAAGTGGACCGTTACGCGTAATTATGGTGTGTCATCAAAGCATGCAAGGTAATATGTAGTAAAACATACATGACCATAGGGAAAACCGGAATCAAACATCGGTTCCCAAAATAAGCCCAAAACATAAATAAAGTAAAAGAAATGAATGAAAGATTAAACAAGCATAAGTATATGAAGGAAAAAGGAGAAGAAGTCTATGGTAGCTTCCATCCCATGCACGTCCTCCAAATGCTTGAGTCTGTCCTTGGGTACCTGCCGTTTTGGGACATGGAAAGGAAAGTAACGGCTGAGCATAACGCTCAGTGCACGGATATATGACGTAGTATGAATGGTTGAAACATAAATAAGACTAATAGCAGCGGAAATGTATAAGTCCTGGAAACCTAGTTGTCTGTCATGTTAACTGGTTTTAGTTCTGAAAACATAGTTTATGTTACTTATGAAAATCGGTATTAGTTAATGTACCAAAAGCCAATATAGTTCATGAGGTCAACAACGTGCATGAATACTTGGAGGGGAGACCTCATCATGCAATTAGAGGGGTTGCCGCTAATTAACAGGTAAGTAGGTAGGAGGGATCAGCTCCTTGTGAAGGATGCAAGGCACACACCACATTCACCATGAAATCTTGACTGAAACATGTAACTAGGATGCACCCATATGCCCCACATGATAATATAATAATATAATGGCCAAATAACTGAAAAGGGACGCCACGAGCTATCACTCTACCGTGGTGAAGTCACAACACTAGTGCCTCTACTGTTATGGTTATGGTACATCCATAACTAGGTGAAACTGGTCATGCATGTATATGGCTAAGGTAACTAATAAAACATAAGCATTTAATCTGTAACTACTGTGGAAAATAGTTGGCTGCATACGGGAAATCCTAGTGAAGGAAGAGATTGTCCTTACTGAAGGACGGGTAATCCGTACCTTATGTCCAGTGAACGAAGAAGACGAACGGAAGGAAGTCCTACTTCGATCTCACTTATGCTACATAAATAGTATACGTGTATAAGTATTCTGATTACTGATTAAGTAACTGATTTTATATCGTGTCGTAGCTTGATTTATAAGTTCATGCCTTGATTTACTGATTTTAATGTTATGTTGTGTTTATCATGTATTCTGTATGTTCTGATTAAGTATTACTTGTATTTCTTGTATTATTATACTTGTTGTGTAATAAAAAATAACTTCCTAAAAATAGCAGGTTTCCTATAATAGAAAGTTTCCAAAAATAGATTTAATTCTTAAAATAAACAAGTTTCTAAAAATAGAAAGTTTCCAAAAAAGTAAGTTTCCTGAAATAGAAAGTTTCTATATTTAGAAAAAAGTTGGATTATCAAGCTAGTAATATAATGCTTAGGTTTTACTGATTAAATATACTAAGTCATGAGATTAATAACATAGTTTATTAATTATAACATGTTAATTAAATAAACTATAAGTTATATGATTTAATTAAATATAAGCATGATTTAATTAAATTAAAATGTATAAATTACTTAGGTTAAACATGTATTCATATCTGTAGTAATATAACCTAAGTCATGATTATTAATTAATTATATGTCATGTTTCATAATTAATTAATACTATAGTGTAAAATAAATAATTAAATACTTAGGTTAAAAATATGTATTATTTATAATAATAATTAACCTAAGTTCATGTTTTAATTAAATTAATTATATACCATGCCAAATTAACTTAATTAACCTGAAAAATTATATACATGTAAAATTAATTAAACCTGTAAAAATAATCATGAACCGAACCCGTGTATTATACATTTAAACATGACGAGAACCGGACCCACAACCCCATGAACCGGACCGAACTAACTTAATGATTCTTGTATAATTAAGATTTAAAATACATAGCCTAACTTGACAAGGTTAACTCATTATTAATTAGATTAAGTAAAATTAATATTGCATGATTAATTTAATACCTTAATTAAATTAACTTGAAAGAATGATAAAAAAAACACCCTTTTAAAAATCCCAAAACTGTCTTCCAAACGCCCTGAGCAAAACTAATAGCCAAACACCCCCTGTGTTGCTGCTGGCTGCGCAACAGCCACTGGCAGTAGCCAGTTTCCCCCTACTGCGTCTAAAATTCCCACCGAGAGCATAAAGCTCTCGGTTCCCACTGTCTGCCAAACGCAGCCCCTGCTGCTGCCACTGGTAAGCCAAACGCACCCTTGCTGGCTGCAGTCTTGCGGCTGATGGAGCAAACAGCCCACCGACAGACCAACCAAGCCACTGGCCTTGCGGCTGATGGTATTTAATCACCACTTAGACCATAGATGGTCTCGGTTTGTGGCCATACGAACGCAGCCACCCCCAAACGACACCCCCTTATTAATCTCTCGTTCTAACGTTCTTTTTATTCTTAACCCCACGATTCTTGACCGATTAAACGAAAAAAATATATAAAAAGAACGAGATTAGAGTTACCTTGTTTTCATGTTAGGGTTTAAGAAATCAAAACGAATACAAATCCTTGTTTTTATTGGATCAAAGCCCTCGTGTATCTTGGTTCTTTTCTTTCACTCGACGGCAGAGGAGGGGTCACGAAAGCGACGGTTGTTTGTTTTGTTTAGGGTTTTATTTGTTTTTATGTCTAAAAAAATAAAACCTCTCCCGTCCTTTTTGTTTTAAACAGACCAAAGCTACCCAATGGGCCTTGATCCCATTCACTTCTTGTTTCCCTTGTCTAAACAGCCTAACGCCACACCCTTGTTTGTTTAAGTTCTGTGTCTGAAATTAAAATGGATACCGTGTTCGTGTACTTACATGTCGTGTATTCTTTCTTGTTAATTTCATACATTCTATACGAAATTACTTATAGTATATCCATGATAATAATAATATACGTCATTACTTATCGTACGTAATCAATATACGTAATTACCTGTCACGTTTAATTAATATACGCGATTATCATGTTAAATGTTCGTGTAGTATTTAAATACTTGTACGTAACGATATTAATCGTATTAATAATATCCGTAAATACATACTTATATGTTCGTGATTCTAACGTTCATGATTTCATGTTCGTGATTATAATTATTATTGTTAATAATTATAGTGTACTATCACGTACTTAATACTTATCGTGTAATAACACGTACGTAATTCTTGTAATTATTATTCGTGATTCGTGTTCATGTTATATAAGGAAAGTTGTAATCTTCTACGTACGATTATTAGTGTACTGTTCATGGTAAAAGCATGCGGATTTTACATAACTCCTACTCAATTCAACACACAAAGCTTAAGACAGTAAACCGAAACACCCCTTAAACTTTTTAATCCAAGATTTAACAAAGTAAATGTGTGTAACAGGTTATACCAAACTTAAACAAGAATCATAACATGATTCTCATGCATAATCAACAAGATTAATAACTAGATTTTACTTAGTTATAAAAGTTCGTTATTCCAGTCTTTTCGAATTGATTACTAGTTAAGAGTGCGACTCAGTCGTTCTTGGTGGAAAATAAAATGGTTTGATTATATATTTTAAGCTAAAAGAAAATATGAAAATGTCGTTGAGTAAAATAAAAGCTTAAGAAATTAAACTAAAAATTACGAGTTAAAAATAAATGATTAAAAACTTTAAAACTTAAAAGTGAATTAAAAACATAAAACTTTGTAAAAATAAAAACTTAACCCATCGGAATGTCCTTGATCTGAATCATATCGGAATGTAACAAATGGATTCTGTTAGAATAATGAAGAAAAGCATCAGAATAATAGTAAACCAAATATATCGGAATGTAATGAAAGTTGTCACAATGCATACTGTCGCAATGTTCAAACCATCGCAAAGTCCTATCTGAATGTGAAGCCTGTCGGAATATGGCTAACAAAAATTTGGCAGCGCTTCGTCGCAATATAGCCTTAAGCCCCGTCGCAATGTACGATTGCAATGAGCGATCGCAATCCACGATCAGAATAAGGGGGGATACACTATCTGAATATTGATCTCAAAGTAAAACCCTAAGGGTTATTGCAATCACAATGAAACTGTCTGAATGTACTGTCGCAATATAGAAACCCTAATGATTGTGATGGAAATGACACAATATTCGGATGGATGAGCATAAGCTAATAAAACAATAAGCACTTCTAAAAAGAACACTTAACAAAAACTTAACCAACTCAATAAGCACAAATTTAAAAACTTTTGAAATACGAAATAAGTAAACTTTATGAATCAAACTTTAAAAAGACTAAACTTTTTAAGAAAACTAAAAAGTAAATAAGCTAAACACAAAATAAGCCAATAAGCATGATAAGCTCAAAGCTTAATCCGTATAAAACTTATATAGAAACTAAAAGATAAACTTTTTGATCTCATAAACATCAAGATTAAACAAAATCAAAGATGATTTCGGATCAAATATAAGTAAAAATCAAGAAAAGTAGAAAGAGATTGAAAATGAAAAACTTAACTTGAACTTGTAGATAAATGATTCCAAAATACAAGATATAAGATTGAATTAAAACTTAAACATGAAAGAAAGAAAAGATGAAGTTTTAGTGGGAGAAAGTTAAACACTTTCTCTCTCTAAAAATAAAACTAAAGAAGGAAAAATAAACTAGCTAAGTTAACTAACACCCTCCTAATGTGTCATTAGGAGGGAATATATAGGATGTGGGGAGTGCATGTGTTGCTTCCTTCTTTCTTTCTTCTCGTCTCGACTTGATTTAAATTCTTTGTCTTTCTCGACGTCGTCTCGGGATTTGTCGATATAAATTGAACTCGTCTTATAATTTTCTTCTATAATTAGACTTGAGTTCTTCGACTTCATTAAACTTCCGTCTTTAGACTTTTTCTTCGATAAATCTTCAGAATAGGCCTTGGACTTCCGTTCTGTATGCACTCTTGATCTATTGACTTTGTCTTTTGTCTTTTTCTTCGATAAAAGCCCGTGATAGCCCATGTTTTCTTCCTTTTTCATATTTTTTATCCTGAAACACAATAAAAACACAAACCACGCATAATTCTGACTTTTACGACATAAAATACACGTTTTGGACTTGTTATTATTGGAAATAAGTGGTAAAAGGATAAGGTTTTCACACTTATTAAATCCCCTACACTTGACCATTGCAATGCCCTCATGCAATGCTTTAATTTCAAAGCATAGATTACATTTCTCATCATAGATAACCCACCTTGGCCTTTATTAAATACTAAACTTTAAGGAAATAAAAAAGATAGAAATATGTACAAAATAAGTAAAGAAATCAAAGACTTACATTGGGGTTTTGGTTGTCATGAATGTTCATCATCCTCAAGTTTCACGTTCCCTATACCAAGCTTAAAAACGAGATCATTGTTATTATAAGTTAGCAAACTATCACGAATTCATGTGGCCCAATTATTCACTTAGACTCCCTTATTCCTAGGTGTATCTCTTGTATTTTAATATTGTCTTGAATGATCACGAGGATGCATTGTCTGACTTATTTCGATAGTTATTTAGGCTGAAAATAAAGTGGGACGATTTAATCAATAGTTAGCTAAAGGACAAAATCTTTTAAAGCTGCTTCTCAGGACCTCTTAAAGTTCATATCTTGGCATAACTCTCTTTACGATTTGAGACCTTTCTCGGACCGATATTTGGCAGCGACTTCATTCTTCGAATCTTGAGAGACGTTCTTGAAATTATGGTCTTCTCTTCATAATAGGAATTTCTTCAATTGAAGCTTTTTAGAGATTCTTCATACTTGGACCACGACTTCATTTTTCTCCAATCTTTATTTTGGACTTTGATATACAACGATCCGCCTCCTTTTGGGACTTGGATCTATTTATCCTCATACCTTGTTAGGGCCTTTTTGGATAGACTTCTCCATGATCTTTTGGGGAGTATTTGCTTTTCGTCGTGTGTCTCGATCCTTCATATTGATTTTCAATAAATGATTCTTCACATCACTTTTGGATCTTTAGCAACAAAATGTAGCCCTCATGCCTTGTTAGGGCCTTTTCGGACTCGCCAATCTTCGCATCCCGCTTCAATAAGTTATGCCTTGGCTATGAACTCTAATTAATACCGAGCAACTTTTAAATGATCTTGGGCTAGAAGCTAAGTAACTTTTCAAATCGTACAACCTTATTTATTGCAAAATATATTTATTAACAAGTGATGGGAGAAAAATCTCATAATCAACTCACATAAATTCATGAAAGAATACCAAACTTATAATTGACTCTATCATCTCTCGTTCTCCACAATTTAAAATTTCAAGGAATAAGACTCGTGGATGCTTAGCCTATTAAATCAAAGTTTTGGGTTTTCAAGTCATCTATAGGATCTTGCAAATTCTTAGACTCTTTCAAGTTTAGAATTCACATTTTAAAGTTCCCTTGATAAACGACTTTCTAGAATCAATTATAGGAACTTGCGAAAAGTTCTTGTTTTTGACATTCGCGTTTTAAAGTTCCCTATATAAAATCCTAGCAAAACTTGACTTAAACACGTTAAGGATACTAGCTAGAGTAAACTTGGATAAGTAAACTCGGGTTGAGTCAAAAGATTCATGACGTTGAAAAATTAAAACACTTTATTAAAATTTATTCTAGCAAAGAAAGTAAATAACAATGGCAAAGGAAAATACTACTATACTACTAGGCCAAAATAGATTAAAAATTTTGAAAAATGTCAAAAAATCAAATTTTTTGGTTAAAATGAGGACAAATTAGTGGAAAAGCCCACTTACTTCGATAAAAGTCCCCCTACACTTGATATAAACATTGTCCTCAATGTTTAAGCATGTGGGAGTGAACTCCGCTACACTTAGGACATTGTGCACGTTGTATAAATCTTGCTAAGGGAAGGACAACTATAGTGATTTCAATGTGAACATATAAGATATGAAATATTGAATCACAAGAGTTTAGGATAGACCGGGAAGACGGGTACATGGAATCACGGGTCGTCAAAAGAAATCAAGAATAGATCTTTGAAAGCTTGAATCCCTGCATATGATAAGAAAGAAAACAACAAACACATACGGGGCTCCCCCTACACTTATTATGAAAACGGTAAAGGATAGATCAACGGGTTGCCTCCCGAGAAGCGCTTGTTTTTGTTAATCGAGTCACGAGCCTGACTCGACCCAGAACTAATTCAAGGAAAACGTGGTGAGGGATGGAATCATCTCATGGGAGATGTCCTCACCAAAGTACAGCTTCACATGCTGGCACTTCACTTTAAAATTAGGCCCATTTGGCTGAGAAAGCTCAATGGTGCCATAGGGGAAGACTTTGGTGACGGTTAATGTACAAGACCAACGACTCTTCAGCTTGCCCGAGAAGATCTTCAACCGAGAGTTAAAGAGTAAAACTTGATCGACAACGTGAAACTCTCGGTTCTTAATCCTAGAATCATGAATGATCTTGGTCTTCTCCTTGTAGATCAGTGAATTCTCATAAGCTTCATTCCTTAGTTCATTTAGCTCGTTGAGTTGAATCTTCCAAAGATCACCGACTTTGTTGATATCAAAATTGGCCCACTTCAAGGCCCAGTACGCCTTATGTTCCAGCTCAATAGGGAGGTGGCATGCCTTCCCGTACACAAGACGATATGGAGTGCAACCAATCGGAGTCTTATATGCGGTACAGAAAGCCCACAAAGCATCATCTAACTTATCGGCCCACGAGGCACGATGCTCTCCCACAGTTCGCTCTAATATTCTCTTCAATCCACGGTTAGAAATATCGGCTTGACCATTTGTTTGAGGATGATAAGCGGTGGAAAGATGGTGACTGACACCGTACTTAGCCATGACTCGAGCAAATTGATCATTGCAAAAATGAGTCCCGCGGTCACTGATGATAGCACGAGGAACACCGAATCGAGCAAAAAGCTGCTTCAGAAAGTTTACAACCACCCTCGCATCGTTAGTAGGTAAAGCCTTTGCTTCAACCCATTTTCATACGTAGTCAACGGCTAAGAGGATGTACTTGTTCCCTTTAGATGATGGAAATGGCCCCATAAAGTTGATGCCCCATACATCAAAGATTTCACACTCTTGGATGAAATTTTGGGCATCTCATCTTTATGTGTGATCTTGCCTTGTCTTTGGAAAGCATCAAAATGCTTAACCATTTCATGAGTGTCATGATAAATGGTGGGCCAATAGAATCCGGAGTCGAAAACATTTTTAGTGGTGTAGTTAGGTCCAAAGTGACCACCGGTGGGTCCTTTGTGGCAAGCTTCAAGGATTTGTAAAGCCGCCGGCCCATCAACACATCTACGAATGATAAGATCGCACATTGCTTGAAAAGATAAGGGTCGTCCCAATAATAGTGTTTAACATCCTTAAAGAATTTTTTCTTTTGTTGGGACGATAACCCTTCGATAAGAACACCACCCGCCAAATAGTTTGCAATGTCCGCAAACCACGGGGTGTCATCAAGATTGGAATTGATAGACATTAAGGCCTCAAGGGGAAAAGAGTCATTGATCTCTTGATTCGGATGATCCCCTTGATAAGGATCCTCAAGTCTACTTAGATGATCCCCGTCTAGGTTTTCGGCTCCCTTCTTGTCACGAATTTCGATTTTAAATTCTTGAAGGAGCAAAACCCAACGAAGAAGTCCTGGCTTAGAATCTTGCTTAGTCAACAAGTACTTCAACGCGGAATGCTTGGTGTACACAATTGTGGTGGAAAGGACAAAATGGGGCGGAACCTCTCAAAATCATACACTACAGCTAAAAGCTCTTTTTCGGTAGTGGTATAATGCAATTGAGCCCCCGTCATTGTCTTGCTAGCATAATGGATTGGTTGGAAGTGTTTGTTCACTCTTTGGCCCAAAACCGCTCCAATGGCAAAGTCGCTAGCATCACACATCAATTAAAAAGGTAGCTCCCAATTAGGGGTAACCAAGACCGGTGCCTTAGTTAGCTTGTCCTTATGAAGATTGAAGGAGTCAATACACTCTTTAGAAAAGATAAAGTGATTTTCTAAGAGGTGGGTCATCGGGTGAGCGATTTTAGAAAAATCTTGAATGAATCGACGATAAAAGCCCGCATGACCAAGGAAACTTCTCACACCCTTCACGGTTGAAGTGGAGGTAATTTGGCTATGACATCAACTTTAGCACGGTCCACTTGAAGACCGTCTTTTGAGATTTTATGTCCAAGCACAATGCCTTCTTTTACCATGAAATGGCATTTTTCCCAATTTAGAACAAGGCGAGTGTCTTCACACTGCTTAAGCATGTGTTCCAAACTGGCAAGGCAAGAAGAGAAAGAATCACCATAGACCGAGAAATCATCCATGAAGACTTCCATAGTTTTTTCAACCATGTCATGGAAGATAGCCATCATACACCTTTGGAAAGTCCCAGGAGCATTGCATAAGCCGAAAGGCATTCGTTTGTAAGCAAATGTTCCATAAGGACAAGTGAATGTGGTTTTCTCTTGGTCTTTAGGATCGATGGGAATTTTAAAATACCTGGAAAAACCATCTAAGAAGCAATAATAGTCATTACCCGCTAGACGTTCAAGCATTTGGTCCATAAAAGGAAGGGGAAAATGATCCTTTCTCGTAGCATCATTGAGTTTGTGATAGTCTATACAAACTCTCCACCCTGTAACGAGACGAGTAGGAATCAGCTCGTTGTTTTCATTGGGCATGAAATTGTGTAAATTGAAGTTCGTTTCTCTCGATTCTTAACCAATTGAAAGTCCTAACAAAATCACGTTTATTATCGTTTTTGGTTAATAAGGTTATTTGGATTTTCTATGTCTATTTAAGCAAGCAAGTAAAAATGTGAAAAATAGTAAGCTACGTAACCGTAAAACAATTAGCACATACCAAGTTTTTATTCACAAAAGGACAAAATTGTAAATCTATGGAAGTAATGTGCTGATAATGTAAGTAATTGAAACTAAATTGCTTGAAATGTAAAAATCAGAAAGTATAAGGACCAATTATCCAAATTCTAACAAACTACTAACAAATTGTAACAACTTTTAAAACTACTAACTGAAAATGACAAGTGATGAAAAGTTTAGGACTAAAATTAAGCAAACCCTAATTAATTGCAAAATTAGCTAGTAATGGAAACTGTTTAAGAGTAAGGGGACTAAACTGCAATTAAATGGGGAATTCTATCAAAAACGGGCAACAAGTGACAATAAGGTTCGTATAAGCTCAAAAATGCACCAAATAAGCTCAAACAAGTTTTAAACTGTTTAAAATCCAAAAACACTTAGGCTTATCCGAGGAAAAAGCTTAAAATGCAATAAAACTGTTGGAAATACGTTTTTACGTATTTAGGAAGATTCGGTCACTCCAAAATAGATTAAATAGTAGCTCGTAGTTGTTGTTATTAAGTTAAACAAAGTTGGCAAAGCCTAAGTCCACAAAGACTAAGGCCACAGCCCAATGTAATCCCAAGCCCATCTCATGGGCTTGGGTATATAAACCCTCTCCTTTGATGGAGAGGGTGGTGGTTTTCATAATTTACACATAGTTATCTTTCACTTTCTCTCTCTAGAAGTGTGTGAACTCCATCATCTCTCTATCTCTTTCTCTCTCTAAAACATAAGCAAGATTTACATATCCTACAAATGGTATCAAGAGCCATGGGATGATTGTATTGTTTATGTGTTCGTTTTCTTGATTTTTGTAGCTTTTGACCTATACAAACCCACGTCCAATTTTTTTTTTGTGTTTTTTTATGGTTTTTTTCTTGATACAAATCTTCTACATAGTTGTGGTAGAGATTTGGTATATTTACTTTGGCTAAAAACACAAAAATTTTGGGTGTTTGGATCAATTATTGGCTTAAAATCTTGAATTAGGCGTGTTTTGTCCGAGAAAAGTGGAAAATTCATATACTGCTTGTACTATTGCGACAGCTTACCCATCGCAATATCTAGGGTTTTGGATTGCGATCCATATTACGACTGGTATTGCGATTGGATTTCATCTTGTGACATTGCGATCCGTATTGCGATTGGGATTGCGATTGGAGTTCTTTGTTATTGCGATATGCGATTCACATTGCGAAAGGATTGTTTTTGTGATATTGCGACAGGGTATTGCGACAGTATTGTGATTGGAGGTATTGCTATTGGAAGTATTGCGATTGGACGTATTGCGATTGGGAATATTGCGATTGGGAATATTGCGATTGGACTTATTGCGATACGTGACATTGCGACAGCATTCCTTTAGGCATTGCGATAGAACAACAAGTATTCCAAGATTTTTCAAGAACAATTATTAGGGGATTTTAACATTATTTCTCGACTTCAACACACAACATCAAACACATTTACTTTCTCTCATTGATCGATCAACTTTGTAAATCTTTACTTATAGAAATGGAGTACACATCTCTTACGGACAAGTCCATCCTCTCGGGTACGGATAATCATCCACCAATGTTGGTGAAGACTATGTATGAGGAGTGGGCTTCCCGCATGGAACTTTATATGTTGAACAAGGAGAATGGACATCTTATTTGGGCATTGGTGCTCAATGGACCATTGGTATATGGTACTGTGACGGAAGGTGTTGTTACTCGTCCTCGCACAACGGGTGAACTCACTGGAGATTCTAAGATACAAGACAAGTGTGATAAACAAGCAACAAACATCATTCTCCAAGCTCTTCCTCCAGATGTCTACAAACTCGTCAGCAAACATAAAGTTGCCAAAGAGTTATGGGATAGAATTCGTGTTCTAATGCAAGGCACCTCATTAACTAAACAAGAACGAGAGTGTAAGCTTTATGATACTTTTGATAAGTTTGCCTATGTGCCAGGAGAGACTCTCAATGATTACTATCTGAGATTTACCCTATTGTTGAATGAGCTCAATATCTATGGCATGGAAATTCCTACGTTTCAATTGAACACCAAGTATTTGAACACTCTTCCTTTAGAATGGAAAAAGTACGTGACGGATGTTAAATTGGCTAAGGACTTGCATAACACCAATGTGGATCAACTTCAAGCTTTTCTTCAACAACACGAATGCCATGTGATCGAGGCTCAGTTGTCTACACCTCAAGTTCATGATCCACTTGCCATGTATGCTTCTCAACAAAACATGGCTTATACTTATCAACAACCATCATACTTGCAGCAGCCACCACCACACACCTATCAGCAACCACAACAACCATCTTATCAACCACCAATGATGCCACAGCAAGCATTTCAACAAAGTGTTCATCAACAATCTTTTCCACAGCAACCACAATATCAGACATCACCATCACAAGCCAACACTTCTCCAATGGGCTATACTCCTCAACAAGGATATTTTCCAATAGAAGCACAACCAGCACAAGCTTTCTACTCTAATGAACTTCCACTAATCCAAGCACCGGTCTTTACTCCAAATGATACGCCAGCTGATGTTCTAAACTATCTCACTGCCTATTTGTCAAAACTTGTTGCTACTAGAGGATTTCCACCAACGAACAATCAGCTTCGTACTTCATCAAATCCTCGACAACAAGCCACGGTTCAAGATTGTCAAGTAACAGTGCAACCTATTCATGGAAGGAAAAATTCATATGGACCTCCTACAAGGATTGTGAATGCTCAAGCTGTGAATTCTCAAGCTAGTGGAAATGGAAGTCCTATTGGTCCTCAAAAGGTTGTGACTTGCTACAATTTCTGAGGACAAGGTCATATGGATAGGGAATGCACTCAGCCATAAAGAAGAAGGGATGCAACATGGTTTCGTGAAAAGATGTATTTGGTCGATGCTCAATCTAAGGGGAAGATTTTAGATTAAGAGGAGTTAGCATTTCTGGCAGACCCAGGGGCAGCAGATAATGAAGGCATTGCAGTCGTCTCTACATCTAATGCAGCATATCAAGCTGATGATCTTGATGCATATGATTCGGATTGTGATGACATTCACTCAGCCCAAGCTGCACTCGTTGCTAACCTCTCTCACTATGGTTCTGATGTCGTCAGTGAGGTACCAACCACACCTAATAATGTTCATGATAATCCACATCATGTTGACCATGAAAATGACAACCTCGAACAGAATTCGGGAACTAGTAACCCAAATGATGCGGTATCCAATCCAACACATTTGAGTGAACCTAAACCAAATGCTACGATGGGTATGGAATCTTATGATCAACGTGATTTGGTAATGGTGCCTAAACATATTATTGATAACATGAATGCGGTTGTCCGACAAACCGTAGATATGAATGCCAATCTAACCGCTGAGCTTGTGCTGTATAATGAAAATGTCAAAACTTTTGAAATGGTCCCTCAAGCTGAAAAAATAACTTATTCTGAATTTGACCAATTTCGTTTTGAAAAGATTGAACACTTGAAAGAGATAGAATCATTAAAAGCTAATCTTTCCAATGAAATAAAAGCAAAAGAGTCGGTTGTCAATGATTTTCAGAAACTTAAAATGGATTTCGAAACTCTCGAGTCTAAAAAGTTTGAATCAGAAATTAATGCTACCAAACTTCTTAAATTCAAGGAACAACAGCTTTTAAAACGATACGCTTCCACAGAAAAGGTTCATCTTTTAACTAAATCATTTAAAGAACTCGAACTTAAGCGTCTTCAAAATTTACCACCTAATCCCGGTTATGCAAAACAAGCTCAGGAATATATTCCCGGTCTTTATGATATGACCATAATTGGCAAATCGAAAGAAGCACCTTATGTTCGTAGTTCTGAGGAGACACAATCACTTATGGAAGAAACTCATTCTAAAATGTTTTCAAAATTCCATACGATTGATTATCATAAGCATAATAAAGATCAACTTTCTAAAAAGACACGCATTCGCTTACAAAAGGAATTAGCTGAACTAAAAGTTCTTGTGCCCCCAAGTTTGTCAAATGAAAACCCTCCTAGTACGTCTCCTACACTCGTCAACACGGATTTAATAAAGTTACTTCCACCGGTAAGTAAGGCGTCCGCTAATTTAAAAGCGGTACACCAACACTTAGCCGATTTTGACAACGTCATTTTGGAACGTACGACGGCCACAACTATAATGGAAGGTGAATGGAACTTTGAGCACACTAGAGCTCCGTTCCGAGACGAAATTGTTCCGTTTGTAAAGAATGTTAAAGCTTGTCTTATTAATCTTGATCAAGATCTACATTTGGAAATAGAAGAAGTTAAACGTGTTTTCAATGAAATGGATGATGCTTATGAAAACAGTTTACTTGAAATAGAACGGGTTTCACGCCAAAATGGTCAGCTTCTAAAGCAAGTGATGTCTCATGATATAGTTTCCGTCTGTGTGAATAAAAGTGTTGATAATGATTCTATTGTGCATAATGTTGAATATGTGGATAATGTGGTAGATAGTACTTGTCACGAATCTGGCGCTAAATTTTTAAAGCTTCAAGATTCATATTCTTCGCTTTCAAAATATTTTGATGAGATTCAAACACATTGTATTTCGCTTGAATGCAAGCAACAATTTATTCAAGAAATATTTTAAACGTCATTCGAAGGTGTTAATATCGATGATGCAAACTTTGAAAAGAATTTTCGATTGAATTTACAATCAAAACAACGTCAGCCAAGTGACAAAGTTGCTAAATCTTTGCTGATAGACATAGGGAAATCTAAGGAGCTTAACTGTGTGAACGTACTTGAGGCCACTGAGAATTTAAAACTTGATCTAGATAATCGAGTTTCCAAGATTTTGTCAAAAGTTGATAACTTAAAACAAAAAAATACACGACTCTTCGGTTCAGTAAAGCCCGCACGTGCTAATACCACTACACAAAATCAATCATTGATTGAGCAATTGACTCGAAAGTCGGTGGAAATATCGGATTTGAGGGAACAAATTTGTGATAAAAATCTGGTCTTGGCTGAGTTAAAGGAAACACTTCGTACTCTAAAAGGTAAGAATGTTGTGGATAACGCAACCACTGTCTCAGCATCGTCCTCTAGTGCAATCAAAAGGAACCTTATAGCCGTCACACCATTTAATAAGGGCCCTAGGACAAAACCATCTCAAACTTTAGTCACTAAAGATAAGGCGGAATCAAGACCAGCTTCTAATATTCTCGTGTTGCCTTCTACAGGAGTAAGCGCCACTACTAAGGCTCAAAGATCTAAGCTTAAAAGAAACAAGAAGAATGATAGGATCTTGCCTCCATCTAGTAGTCCAGTGAAGAAGAAAGTAGAAGCCCATCCTAGGAATGTTATTTCTGTTTTGAATAAAAAGAATCATGTAGCTAAACCTAAAGGCTCTGCGGTTGTGCAGCGTTCTAAGCCTACTGTGAATTCTAATTTGAAATGTTGGAATTGCAATGAATGTATGTTTTTCTAGTCGTCATGATTCTTGCCTTATTGACCATGTGAATGAGATGAATGCCCAGAAAAATGGATTTGAATGGAAACCGACTGGGAAAGTGTTAACCCAAGTTGGTTGGATGTGGCGCCCCACTGGTAGAACTTTCACTATAGTAGGAAATATGTGCCTTTTAACTAGGATCACTCCTACTAAAGAGAAGAAAGCGTGCCCTTTAACTAGGAGTACCAAGGCTACCAAAAGACAAGCGTGTCCTTTAACTAGGAACACCGACACTACTATAGGAACCAAGTGCCCTTTAAATAGGTCTACTCCCAATATAGTGCCCGCGAATAATCCAAAACCTAAGAAAGTTGGAACTGTAAAACCTGTTAGTGCTAAAACTCACATTAGAAAACGCAGGAAATCTAAGGGTCACACAAATGTTAGCAATTCTGATAATCATATATCTGTATCTGCTAACACTCCAGAACCAATAATTTCCAATGCATTGTCTACTGTTGTTATTGAAAACAGGTGGTCCAAATTGTTCTCTGGTATTTGGACTCTGGTTGCTCCAAGCAGATGACCGGAGATCGCTCTCAGCTCAAAAATTTCGTCAGCAAGTTTCTTGGTACGGTTCGATTTGGAAATGATCATATTGCAAAGATAAGGGGTTATGGTGAATATCATATTGGGAATGTTATAATTTCAAGAGTGTATTATGTGGAAGGTCTCGGTCACAACTTATTTTCTATGGGACAATTTTGTGATGCAAACCTAGAAGTTGCTTTTCGTGAGCATACCTGCTTCATTCGTAATTTGGAAGATGTTGATTTATTGAAAGGTGCTCGAGGGAATAATTTATATACTTTGTCTCTACAAGACATGATGGCCGCTTCTCCCATATGTCTTCTCTCAAAAGCATCAAAGACTAAGTCATGGTTATGGCATCGACGGTTATCTCATCTTAACTTTGACACTATTAATCATTTGGCGAAAAACGAACTTGTTCGTGGTCTTCCTAAACTTTCATTTCACAAGGATCATTTGTGTTCCGCGTGTACAATAGGGAAAAGCACTAAGAAATCATACAAACCCAAGACTAAAGACACCAACCAAGAGAAACTTTATCTGTTGCATTTGGATCTTTGTGGGCCAATGCATGTTGAAAGTCTTAGTGGTAAAAAGTACATCCTCGTAATTGTCGATGATTACTCTCGGTTTACATGGGTGAAATTTCTTACAACAAAAAATGAGGCACCTAAATTCATCATCGAATTTCTCAAGATGATTCAAGTGCGTCTCAACACTACTGTCCGACGCATTCGTACAGATAATGGAACCGAATTTGTGAATCAACTCTTGCATGATTATTATGGCATATCTCATGAAACATTCGTTGCACGCACTCCATAAAAAAACGGTGTCGTTGAAAGGCGAAATCGCACACTTATGGAAGCTGCTCGAACGATGTTAATTTACGCAAAGGCTCCATTGTTTTTATGGGGAGAAGCAATATCTACAGCAGTGTACACCCAAAACCGGTCGCTAATTCGTAAACGCCATGGTAAAACACCTTATGAGCTTCTCCATGGAAAAGTACCAGATTTATCATATCTTCATGTATTTGGTTCTCTTTGCTATCCAAATAATGATGGTGACAATTTGGGAAAACTTCAACCCAAGGCTGATATTGGTATTTTCATTGGTAACACATCCACAAAGAAAGCATACCGAATCTACAATCATAAGTCTCGTAAGATCCTCGAAACTATGAATGTTGATTTTGATGAACTGACAGCAATGGCTTTTGAGCAAAGCAGCTCTGAACCCGCACTTCATGAATTGGGACCCAGTAACATTAGTTCTGGTCTTGTCCCAAATAACCCTACTTCATCATCATTTACACCACCTACTAGGAATAAATGGGATAGGTTGTTTCAACCGTTCTTTGATGAATTCTTTACTCCTTCAAGTATTGTTGCTCCAGAACCTGAGGTAATAGCTCCGGTAACCTAAATTGTCGCTCCAGCAACCGAAGCACAATCAGACACATCTGCACCTACAATTGGTCAAGATATACCTTCTACGAGTAATTCTCAACCAACACCTGTTTCAACTACCCATGTCATGCCCATTGATGATGAAGAGGATGATGATGATCACGGTTTGGAATTCGCTCAAATGCGTGAACTTCCATTCTTTGGTGTACCAATTCCCGACCATAATCAAGTCGGGTCGTCCACCTTAGAGGAAGCTCCTACTACGGTTTACTCCAATCTACGGATTCGTGAACATGACAGCAAGTGGACAAAGGATCATCCTATAGATTCTATTATTGGCGACCCTAATCGTCCGGTATCCACACGAATTCAGTTACAAGAAAATGCAATGTTCTGTCATTTTGATGCTTTTCTCACTGAAGTTGAACCTAAGACATGGCAAGAAGCTTTTACTCAATCTTGTTGGATAGAAGCTATGCAAGAAGAACTTAATGAATTTATACGTCTTGAAGTAAGGGAACTTGTCCCATGCCCGGATCAAGTACAGTTACTCACTTTGAAAAGGGTTTACAAGGTGAAACTCGATGAGTTAGGCAGAATATTGAATAACAAAGCTCGACTAGTAGCTCGTGGATACAAGCAGTTATTGGGCATCGACTTTATGGAATCATTTGCACCTGTTGCCCGTTTAGAAGCTATTAGACTATTCCTTGCTTATGCAGCCCACATGAATATGATCGTCTATCAGATGGATGTGAAGACCACATTTCTGAATGGTGAAATCAAGGAAGAGGTCTATGTTCAACAGCCAGATGGTTTTGTGAATCCTAAATATCCTAATCATGTGTACAAGCTTAAGAAGGCTCTCTGTGGGTTGAAGCAAGCTCCACGCGCATGGTATGATCTATTGTCACAATTCCTCATTATGCAAGGCTTCGCTAAAGGCAAGGTGGATCCCACGATGTTCATTCAGAAACGAGGTAAAGATATGATTATGGTACAAATATATGTTGATGATATTATATTTGCAACCTCGACCCAAACCTTATCCGACGAATTTGGTAAACTCATGTCTTCCAAGTTTAAGATGTCAATGATGGGCAAGGTATCATTCTTCTTAGGTCTTCAGATATCTCAGAGTCCCAGAGGCATCTTTATCAATCAATCCATGTATGCCCTTGAATCGCTTAAGAAATATAAGATGGAATCTTGTGATCCCGTGGATACTCCAATGATGGAACGAACTAAACTTGATGCAGATCCACATGGAGTTGTCGTTGATCCGACACTTTATCGTGGAATGATCGGTACCCTTCTGTATATCACAGCTAGTCGACCTGATCTTCAGTTTGCTATATGCATGTGTGCTCGATATCAAACTAGGTCTACTGAGTTACACTTAGCTACTGTTAAACGTATCTTTCGGTATCTTAAAGGAACCATTAATCGGGGACTTTGGTATTCGAAGGACTCTTCGGTCGCACTAATGGCATATGCAGATGCAGATCAAGCGGGTTGTCAAGATACAAAGCGTAGCACGAATGGAACTTTGCAACTACTAGGAGATCGACTAATCACTTGGGCATCGAAAAGGCAGAAAAGCGCTGCAATTTCAAGTACGGAAGCAGAATACATAGCTATGTCCGGTTGCTGTGCTCAAATTCTTTGGATGAGATCGCAATTAACCGACTATGGTCTAGGTTTCAACAAAATTCCGATGTACTTTGACAACAAGAGTGCAATTGCCTTATGCTACAACAACGTTCAATTTTCCCGGTCGAAGCACATAGACATTCGCTACCACTTCATCAAGGAGCAAGTGGAAAATGGAGTGATAGAGCTTTTCTTTGTCCGATCTGAGTATCAATTGGCGGATATTTTCACGAAGGCTTTAGATCGCGCTCAAATTAAATTTTTGGCCGACAAGCTAGGAATGAGAACCTTCTCGCCTGAGACTCTTAAGGAACTGGCAGATGTAGCGAAAGAATAGTGATGGTAAACTATTATCTGTATCCTCGGTGATCATCTGTATATACATAGTTTATATTTTTATCTACAAAAGCAAAATACAAAAATATAAAACCATATAAAAACCATAAAAATTGAAAAATTCAGAAAAATCCAAAAATATATTTACTTTATATTTCAAAGGCATGTCTTTTGGTACGATAATATTTATGGCATTAGAAATGTTGATTAATATTGACACGACGCCATAAATAGAGTTCGTACAAAAGTTATAAATATTTCATAAAACATGCCTAAATGGCTTGTAGCTATTTCAGACCGCAACCCGCTTTTCACATTAAAGTCAAGTATTTCTTATGAAAGCTTTGGCTCACAATGGGAATTAATTTTCTCGGGCAAGGTTTATTTTAAAACCTTGTAAGGGATCAAGTTTACTTTATAACTTGGTCTAACACAAATCAATGTACGCATCAGTGCATTTATTTGTTACAACAAGAGAAATCTTGTTTTTATGAAGTTATCATCTCCACAAACCATAGCTATCTACAACTGGTATCCGCATACTCGACGATGCGACTACTCAACCGACGACTATAGCTCTTTCGATAGAACACGGGTCAATAATTGAGGGGGAGCAATTGTCAAGCATTCAGAATCTTCGATGCCGAAAGTGCCAAGCTCACTAATTGGTGTCAAGACAACAATACCAATCGTACACGTGGTGTTAAGAGATGACTTCAGACGTGACGAGGCGACCAACATATGCAGACAAGAACCATTTGATCTTATCATATGATGTTCTCATTAATCAGGTCCAACCTTGTCAATTTTTTCTAATATGGTGAATATGTGATCATGTTACAAGTCGGTATCATATCTCATACATTTGGTATCATGAAGATAAAATGGAATTGCATCTTTCTTCCCAAAGCCTTTGTTCAAACTTCATTAAATCAATTGATATTAAAAACATCGATTGGGTTACTATTTTTAATATGGGGGAGAAAATGTGATTTAATATGAGAAATTATCAAAAATGGTTTGACTTAACGTGATGGCTCATCCCGACATGTGCGAAATGTTTTCGAATATCGTGGCATATGTTAAGGGGGAGCAAAACAGATTTGCACATCAAAAATGGATTTCATGGTGATTTATAGTTACCCACAGCCATTTATTCCACGACGATGAAGATTGTGGTGACATAAGGATGGTAAGATAGGTTAAGTCCTATGATTCTTCCAGAACCGGAGGAATCTTCCCAAGGACATTCCATAGCTAGAAATAGTAGTCCTTAGGAAAGTTGGAGAAAAGATTTTGAATGTAGCTAAATGCTGACCAAGTACTTAAGTTAGCACTAGAACAATCACAACAATGTGCTAGTTATGACGTATTGGTAAGCATTGAAGGGTTTGAAGAATGAAAAAGAATTGTAAAGATAAAGGGTCTAAAGAAAGAATCCCTCCTTACAACCTTAGGCAGAAAACGGGTCAACACATATGCTATTGAGATCATTTTAATGATGCTCTATATTGAAGATAGACATCATGGACCCAGTGATGCAATGCACAACCCATCCCAGCTAACTCAGATATCTCTCTAAAGGTATTTGTTTTATTCACACAGAGACAACGCATTACCTATCGATTTATTCACTCCGGGTAAATTGGTATTGAAAAGGTGGCACTCCTCTCCAGCCTCCGATCACTAAAATCCAAAATGCACTATCGAGTCTAGAGCCATTTGAGATCATCAAAAATCTCATTAGGACACAATTTCATAATTTCTTTCTTCTTCACACACTGTGAAAAGTAAGAAAGATCTTAAGAGTCCTACGCAAAATCTTCATGATCTTGCCTGAACATCCGAGTAATACGAAAGTATTTACAATGAAGATGGAAATCCTTCTTGAGCGAACATTCAAAAGCTCATGGTAGGTGACTTGTGCGATTCTTTATGAATCAAACTTGTGATAACTGGAAAGCAACATTTGTTTAATTCTTAATTGAATTTAAACACGTTCTAGGCCTCTACACAATATCTTAGTGATCTTGCCAGAACACTCAGAGTGATACCTTAGTGTTCACAGTGATGAGTGGAAATCCTTCTAGTGTTAACCTCAAACAGCACTTGGTAGGTAACTTGCAAGATTCAATATGAATCAAGCTCGTGACAACTGGAAAGCAACGATGGTGCGATTCTTTGATGAATCAAACTTGTTCCAGGAATCAGAATTGACGGCTTCAATCATGCGGATAATTTTATCCAAATGATTCACTCTTTACGTTGGCAGTCAGCTTTGGACGGTCGAGTAAAGAGAACGGGTTTACCGGCGAAATCTTGTCAAGGAGATTTTTAATTAAATATACCTGCCACAAGTACGATATTTTATATCGTCCAACGGTCTTCACCGACCGGAGGTAAAATGCTACCGAATTAGAATGAAATGTTCAAAGCCATTTCGTTCGTTTCTACTTATGTTGCGGCATTTGAAGACGGTGGCGTTGCGGAATCCGAGAAGAAGTCGTCCCCGCATGCTTATACTTTATTCACTTAATACCTCATCTAATTCAAGAAAGCCTAAAAGTTAAGTCTTCCGCTGTATCAAACTCTGAATCTTTCAAGAATTACAAAGGTAAAAGTATGTGGGACATGAAGTCACGAAGAGGCGAAGATCACAAGTGATGGATGCACAAGATCAAGGCGAGAGATTAATGCTCAAGATTGAAATCAAAGATCACATCAGCATGTTCACCAGAAAAGAAAAAGAAAAGAAAGACAAAGACTACGAGCTCAAAACAAGCATAGTATGCTAGGTTTATTTCATTATTGTAACTTGGGTAACGCCCTTGTTTGGAGTGACCTCCCTTAGGGGGAGATTGTTGGAAATACGTTTTTACGTATTTAGGAAGATTCGGTCACTCCAACAATAGATTAAGTAGTAGCTCGTAGTTGTTGTTATTAAGTTAAACAAAGTTGGCAAAGCCTAAGTCCACAAAGACTAAGGCCACGACCCAATGTAAGCCCAAGCCCATCTCATGGGCTTGGATATATAAACCCTCTCCTTTGATGGAGACGGTGGTGGTTTTCATAATTTACACATAGTTATCTTTCACTTTCTCTCTCTAGAAGTTTGTGAACTCCATCATCTCTCTATCTCTTTCTCTCTCTAAAACATAAGCAAGATTTACATATCCTACAAAAACTCAAATAAGCCAACTTCAATAAGCCAAGAATAAGCTATCTGAAAAGCTAGATATGCACAAATAGATTTTTAAGCTAAATCTTGTTAATCAGCTTATGGAGAGTCTGGAATGTCTTTTCTTATGGAAAATGATCAAGTATTTAAGCTGAAATTGCAAATAAGCTGAAACCTAGCTTATTGACCAAGTTTGACCAAAAAGTGAAAAAGCTGAAAACTTCAGAATTTAATCAGGGCATGTTTCTAAACAGGAATGTGAAAGAAAATCACAAGATTTATGAAGTAGATTTGCCAGTATAAGAAATCAATATGCAACTTTATTACAGAAACTTGATATGGCTTAAGTGCTTATGAAAAAGCTAATTTCTCACTTGAATTAAGATACTGTATAATTTCCTTTACAGCAATGAAACTTTAGATGTTAAAGGACAAGTAGAAACTGGTTTGACTGATTTTAATCAAGTAATGAACAAATGCTAAGAGATTGAAAATGACTACTTTTTTGATGAACTAGTATCACAAAACTGACCCAAACATTTTTTCAACCATTTGCCTTTTTGACAAACTTTTTGACTTGAGAACTACTAAAACTTGTTTAAAATGACTAAAGAATGAATTATGAGCAATGATTAACTAGTTAACAACACTTGATCAACAAATTGACAGCAAATCCAAACAGTACTTAACTGATATGATCACAACTTTTGTAAAGAGAAATTAAGCAAATGATTGATCTGAACTAAGACTGATATCTACTCAAACTCAATGATCAAAGTGGAGCACAAATGAACCAAGTATATGCAAAATAACAGGCTAATACTCAAAATGCTAAATCAAGCTAAGTAACTGATGAATTCAGCAACAAAAACAAGTATTAAGCAAGCTAAAGGCTAATCAATCTAACAATAAGCTATCTACTTAACAAGATCAATCCAAAACAGACTAATCATACTTGATCAAAGCAACATTTAGTATCTAAGCTAGAATTGAGCATGCATTTGACTGTTTAGTGGAATAAAACTCAAGAACATGAAAACTTTTAGCAATGTGGCTCCATTGATGGAGTAGGTAGGCGCTGAGCCTCCTAAACAGTGCTAAACCACCACCTTAGCACTATGAACAATCAATTAACCATCTACATTCATCATCATTTCTACCCAAAATCTGCTACTATCAACTCAACAACTGAAATTGGTAATGAACAGCTACAAATCTTCACAATAAGCTTCTAATGATCAAGTGTGATCACTAGAAACTCAAAACAGCAACAAGTTCAACAAGAATGCATGAATTGATAAGGATATTGAAGGAAAATGAGGGAATTTTATTGATTTGAATGTGAAAAGTTGTTACAGAATTAGGTAGGTAGTTACAACTAACTGTAACTAGCTCAAGAGTTTGTCAAGCTCTTGAGTTTGTTACACTAAAAACTAACTAGCTAGATTGAGAGAGAAAAATAGGAAGTGTGTGAAATTTTCACACTTAGCTACGTACATCAAATGAGAGAACTAATCCCTATTTATAGACAAGAAATGAGAAGGTGTTGGGGTTGATGACGTATCCCCACCAATAGCAGGCTGCCATGTGTCCTGAGTTGGTTAATTGCTAATTCTTGTGTTCTTCATGAATTGGGGAATTTTGATTCCTTGAGTTTGAGCTTGATTAAGTGTTACCATTGCATTTCTCGCTTGAAAACGAGTAAGTTTCATGTAGAAATCATTTCTTGAAATTCAGTGTAGCTCAAAAACGATCCTGGGTTTATTTGTTGAAGAAGACGCCACGTGGCAAGCTTGGATTGGTTGAAATATGAGCACACGGATTGTTATCCAAAATTGGATAAACTATTATTGCATGTCAGCTCCTTATTGGTTGAATAATGAGTTAGTGGGAAAGTACTATAGCAAAACGACTTTTTAATGAACTGATTAAGTGGCCATAAAGCTAGCAATTCGTGTCACCTATTCCTTGCATTCTCATTGGGTGTTGGCAATAAACACGGATCAAGACCATTTTTGGTGTACGTTTTGGCAAGTTAAGTCCTTATACTTTGGCAGAATGTTCAAATGAGTTATAATCTTCATTCTAATGATATTTTTGGTCCTTCCACTTGCATTCTTGTCTAGTTTTACCCTTTGACTTGGTTGACTTAAGAGTTGACCATGTTTGACTTGAATCTTAACTTTGACAAATTTTCACTTTGAGTCCTTCAAATTTGGAGTGTTGTCAAGATAGGTCCTTCATCTTCAAAGTCTTGTCATCTTTGATCCTTCTTTGTCTTTTTCATCCAAATAAGCTTGATTTCTTCTTGTTTGCTTGAAAATGTATCCTTTTTACCTATTTATACACAAACACAAAACATACCACATAATTCCGCTTTATAGCACAAAAGTTAGGTATTTCCTTGTGTTTTAGGGTGATTTGTTGTTTAATTGATATGCGTTTTTGCTCATATAAAATCCCCTACACTTGAACATTGCCATGACCTCATGTAATGCTATATTTTAAAGCACAAATTTACATTTTCCTCATAGTTAACCCACCTTGGCCAATATGGAATGCTATTACACTATGCTACTCTATATGATGCATGATTTTTTTTGAACAATGCAATGCAAAAGAAACAATTCTATTTATATATTTTTTTGGATTTTTGAAATGGCTTTGATGGAAAAACTCATAAAGAAGTTAATGACTTAAATTAGGGCTTTGGTACCATGGACACTTATCACCCTCAAGTTTTACTTTCCCCATACCAAGCTTAAAAATGGGATCATTGTATTCACAAGTAAAAAGGTGCATCAACTTATTCATGACAATTAAATGTGGAACCGGTTATTATTTGAGCAAATTGCTTGAAGGCAAATTTGTTATTATTTGAAGCGTGAAATATAAGAAATGTAAAATCCAAAAATAAGGAAGCACGATTTTAATCCTAAGTAATCCTCTCATCCATTACTTGAAAAACCGCTCACAATAAATATAAGTCCGTTTCAAGAATAATAAGTCATTCGCCTTATGTGTAAAATCCTCATGTCATGCATTAATAATTAGCTACACACTCGCTAAGGAAAGAAAAATAAAACTCACGCAATAATTTACATCCGCCATCTTTTTGAGACTTTGGATCTTCAATCCCGCAACCCGTCAAGGTAATATTGGATTGGATCAACTATTAAATCCCCGCAACCCGTCAAGGTAATATTGGAATCTACTAGTTACTATAATTAACACTTCACTGCCCCTCTTGGGAGTCTTGTATAAAATTCTTTTCTTTTTTTTCTAGCCACTCATTTTTTTTGTAAGCCGCTCTTATTTTTTTTTATTCCTCACAAAGAAAGTTGAAAAGAAGAAAAGGAAAAACACCCGCTAAATATTAAGCATGACATAAGTCTAGTACACATAAAACGTTCTAACTTATAATCTTAAGACGTACTTATATCACCCATGAATGATTAGACAAAAATGCATAAGAGATTACAAACCGATTAAAATCGTTCTTGATTATTTATTAACATATATACATGCGAAGAAAATAGAGGTAAAGAAGAGAAGGGTTTAGCCACAAGTAATTATCATGAAGTTTATCTAGCCCTTTTATACTTGCTTCAACTCTATCATTTCCCATTCTCCACAAATTTAAAATCTCAAATAATGAGAGTGGTGGATGTTTAGCCTAATAGACCAATGAAAGACTACATGGTTAAGGATACTAGCTAGAGAATGATTAGATAAGCAAACTCGGGTTGAGTCAAAATATCCATGGCGGGCCTAATGTAACACCCCTAAATTTTCACAATTCAATACAACGGAAGACTCGTTGGTGTTACGGGATAGCACATTACTCACATCATAGACAACGTTTAAAAAAATCGTGTCGTTTAATAATAAAGCATTTCCATTCATAAATATCAACTTTACATAGGTCCTAAGTCATTGTATTTCATACAAGTTTTACAAAGAATTTGACTGGAAATTATTATTTATGTGCGGGCCATGAATTCTTGTTGTCTTCCCGAGAATTACCTTCAAGTACCTGAGATAAAACATGTTAAAAGAAAAGGTCAGCGATAATGCCGAGTGAATTCATAGAGTTTAATGAAATCCATCAATATAACATCGGTATAAAATTATTACCGAAAATCATTTTGTACAAATCATTGTAATAGGCCATAAAATAGCCAACGTCATTTTATACAAATCCTTATCAAAAATCATAATATAGGCTTTTGCCTTCAAAATCATTATACGAACCAAAGTCGTAAAACATCATACAATACGTTTTATAACGTTGTATAAAGTTAAATAAAAACCGTTATATGAATATGGTTATGAAAAGCCAAAACACGAACATAATATCAATAGTAAGACCCCGTATTGCTAGTCAGGCAATATATCGTAATTTAGTGCATATCGCAGTATTTCGTTATTTGGATTATTATAAGTCGCATGATATTGTTACCTTACTACAACAAACAACGGGTATCTAACCCGAAACTAATTTGCCCATCTAAATTAGCGTGTCGTCACAATAATCACGCTTGTGTAAATCTTCTCATACATAAATTCGCTTACCAATCAATGTGGCACGACGGGGATCAACCGTCAAGGCGCGAACTGGGGTGATCGTCCCCAAATAGTACTATTATATGCATAAGCGTCTACCAAATCCCGTTAGTTCACAATTCGTGCTAATGGGACTTTTAGTGACATAACCTAACTTTAATAATCCATTTCATCTCATTTATCGGGTCATATATTCATTCATCGGGTCATACAATCATTCGGGTCCAAATCAATAAACAAATAATCGAGACAAATGATGTCCTATTTTATCAAAACTAACATGTTATCTCCCTCGCGGGTTTATAAAACATTTCATAAAAACATTAAAAGAGTGCGAGGCTATGAACTCACGTTGATGTGGGAAGGCGGTTATCGGCGATTTAGATATACGGTACGTGCTTCAATCACGGAAACCTAGACAAATAATACTCGTCTTAGACTTTTGTCCAATGAATTTATAAAAATAACAATTATGTATACATATGATGATTTTATATATATGATGATGATCAAGTGGGTTTATACATTCTCATTCACTCATTTTTGTGTTATGTGTTAACAACTTTTATATTAGTTTACTAGTTTTACCTATTTACCTGTTTTAGGTCCAATAAGCGTTTTATAAGTCCATTAACTTGTATTAATCCATTTTATACTTTTGTTATCAGTATTATACTTTACATGTTGGGCCCAAGTGGGTTAAGCCCAATAAGTAAATTTATAAGTGTTTTATTAACTAGTCGGGTTTATAGTCCAATAAGGCTACTTTGGCCCGTTAATGTCTATATGTTGTAAAGTTCGGGTTTTATCGGTTTTTACTTGTTATATAAGTTCATATATCAGTATGTGAGTTTATAAAAGTTTATATTAGATGGGTCCGACCGTCTAAGTTTTATTTGACAAGAACGTTAATCTTTCGGTTTTAGCCGAAAAGACGTAAAACTTAGTATATAGTTTTTATAACTTATAAAACTTACCAAACTACCATTTTTATATAGTGTCCATTTATTTATCCTTATGCATATTTATATAAATGAAATATATAAGTTAGTGGGTTTTAATTCACATTTTATACTATATTTGTTTGAGTGCTTATATAATAATATTAAACTTTAATTTCACAAATTCAGTCCTAAATTTTAAGTTCAATAAAATGTCCATATCTAGAGTTCTATAATGAGATAGGACCTAAATTTTTTATCACAGAAACTAAATGATATGTGATTCATTTTATTCCTTTATAGCTACTTATGAATCAACCTCTAAATATTTTAATAAATTCGTCCAAAACAGTGTAGGCAGATTTGCGCTCTAAACTTGTTTTGATCATATCTCACTCATTTTTATGATTCCATTGTATGACAAACTCTCACATGTGTATAACACCTAATACTTACTGTAAAATTGATTCCACTATACCATTTTATCAGTTTATCATTTGGTTACTTACTGTTTTTATACAGCCACCATATTTAGCAAGATTTTAACCATTTTACATGTGGTTTTCCATCTTTTTAACCATATTTATCAAATCTATCAACACCAAATCCCCACATAATATTTTTAATCATCATTCATCATCATATACATATACATATACATAAATAAAGAAATTACAAGATTACATAATCAAAATAACAAAAGGATAGGAAGAACAATCTTTATACCACCAAGATTAAGTAGTTTATGATCAAGGCTTGGATTTTGATGGAAGAACTTGTGATAGACCAACACCAACTTTGAAGACCACCAATATTTTTAAACTTCTTGTAGAAATCAGCCCTTGAACATCACTAAATCTTCTCCTTGGATGTTAAAATCACCACCAATCAATAGAGCTTGAAAAAGGCTTCATCATATGTGTGAATAACATATGATTTCATGGTTAAATTTGATCAAATGAGGGTGTTTTAGGGTGATGGTGGACGAATTTTTGAGAGAGAGGGAGGAGAGTATGAGTGGTTTGCATGTATGTTTTTGTGTGTAAATGGTTTGGATGAAAAGTGGTTTTGTGTTGGTGTAGCTTACTTTGTAAGCTTGAATGGACAAGTGTAACTTGTTAGTTACAAGTTTGCCACATCATGGATGTGGTATACTTGTTTTGGCCGTCCCTTTTGAGTAGGGTGGGGCAAGATTTATCTTGTCTCATCCCACTAATTTACGGGTACTCCTCGATTCTAGTTTCCTGGATTTGCGTGCCCTCGGGTCGTTTTACGAAAAACGTTTTTATAAATTATGAATCAACGGCACAAAACGAATCTAATAAAAATTGTCTCATCAAAAACGGAGTTCGAAAATGTAAATACGTAATCCTAAGGTTTCCGGTTTAGTCGTAAAGGACGTTAAATTATAATCGTAAGTCCTAATCTCTTCTCGTAAATTTGTGAGTTTATGAACCCACACAAATTTAAAATCTCAAAATAATATTCACGTACAAATTTATTTCCTGAAATGTCGGGCTGTCACCAAAGACGGTGTATGTAAACGTGAGCACGTAACGTAGAATCCTCCGGTTTAGACGTAGTTGATGCTACTTCAAGACGTAAATCCAAATTTCTTCCCAAAATGGGTGAGTTCATAATATAACATTAATGTTTTTAAATAATACTTGAGAATAAAATATCAACCATAAATTGACGGATTGTCACACCTAATATGTCAAAGAAGTCTAAATTTGTTAAACCATATCCTTTATTATATTTTTTCCTTTTTATATATTTTTGATAAAAAATAAAAGAAGAATATATACAATGCAAATGTGTTATGCAAATGAAAAATGATTAATGCAAAAATTATGAATGCATATTTTTGGTGGCCAAAGTAGATCAAAAATTTGAAAAATGTTTGAAAAATTAATTTTCCAAGTTATCATGAAGGTCAATGACAAAGTCTAGGTAAGGTCACTTCGATAGAATACCCCCTACACTTAAATTAAATATTGTCCTCAATGTTTAAGAGCATGGAAGTATAAAAATTTCCCCTACACTTATGACAATGAATAGACTTTGCTTAACCCAAGTTAAGGAAAGATCAACTATAGCGAATTCATTTTTAAAGCACAATGTGTCTATGAAAAATCACAATAGTAACGAAGTAAACCGGATACAAGGGCCTCCTCCGTAAGCTCCAAAACACGTGATGAGTGAGCAACCCTACAAACAACATGAAGACAAAAGAATGTCTCCCCTACACTTCTCATCAACTTGCTATCCTTATTTCTAACCTACAACACTCTAAATCTAAAAAAACTTCTAATCCTAGTTATTCAAGCTTGATTTAAGGAGTCTCTAGCTCGACTCTTCCCCAATGAATTAATTTATGGGGAAAATGGGGATCTCTTGGACCATTTCCACAGAAATGTACTCCCCAAAATAGTGCTTCACATGGTGACCATTCACTTTAAAATTGGGACCATCGGGTTGTGACAACTCAAGAGTTCCATATGGAAATACTTGAGCTATAGTGAATGGACCGGACCATCTCGACTTAAGCTTTCCCGCAAAAAGTTTCAACCTTGAGTTAAAGAGGAGAACCGGCTCTCCAACTTTAAACTCACGGTTCTTGATCTTAGCATCAAGCAATTTCTTAGTCTTTTCCTTATAAAGCAAAGAGTTCTCATAGGCATTGGCTCTCAATTCATCCATTTCATTAAGTTGATCCTTTCTATGTGAGTCGGCTTGGTTTAAATAAAAATTAGCCCACTTGAGAGCCCAAGAAGCCTTATGTTCTAACTCGAATGGGAGGTGGCATGATTTTTCATAGACAAGCCTATAAGGAGTACAACCAATTGGTGTCTTAAAAGCCGTCCTAAAAGCCCACAAAGCATCATCAAGCTTATCCGACCAAGAAGCTTGATGCTCTCCCACCGTTCTTTCCAAAATTCTCTTTAAACCACGATTTGTGACCTCGGTTTGACCATTGGTTTGAGGGTGATACGCGGTAGAAAGTCTATGATTAACTCTATATTTCTTCATAACTCTCGTGAATCGATCATTACAAAAGTGTGTACCACGATCACTTATGATGGCCCGAGGTACACCAAATCTAGCAAACAATTGCTTCAAAAATTTCACAACAACTCGAGCATCATTAGTAGGTAAGGCTTTGGCCTCAACTCATTTTGACACATAATCCACCGCTAGATGGAAAAGGTCCCTGATACAAGGCTTTTGGCCAGGTAAAAAGATTCGTTGTGTTGGTCTAATCGAATTGATCCTGGTTAACTATGTGACTCAGTCGTTCTTTGGTGAAACAAATAGTTGTGTCGTTGTAGTAATTAAAAAGTGCACAACTTTAAAGTAAAGAGCAGGTAATTTAAATCTAAATCTACTTAAAAATAAATGATGAGTATTTAAAAGCGTGACTAAAATTAAAAGGCACTAAAAGTAAATAACGCAAACTTAAAACTATCTAAGGCAAACTTAAAACACAACTAAAACTTAAAACTAAGGCAAGGCTAAAATAAATCTAAGGCAAATAAACTTAAAGTGCGACAAAGGAAAAAGGCGGGAAAAGTAACGCTTGAAAATTAAAGAATTAAAAACAGAAACTTAAAAGAACCTGGAAATGCTCATTCGGAATAATACCCTCATTCGGAACAAACATTCATCCGGAATGTCACCTTCGTTCGGAATGTTCTTCTTTACTCGGAATATTTACCAAGAAACACTCATTCGGAACAAATTACTCATCCGGAATAACTGAACAAAAGCCTTGATCCGGAACATTAAATGTTCCGAATGAATCACCCTTGATTCGGAATATATTCCGAATGAACCCTTGATTCGGAATATGTTCCGAATGAACTCTTTGATTCAGAATGTACCTTGATTCGGAACTTCTTGATTCAGAATACTGGAACAACCCTTCACTCGGAATGTTCCGAATGAACACCTTCGTTCGGAATGTTCCGAATGATCCCTTGATTCGGAATATCTCCCTTGGTTCGGAATATATTCCGAATGAACTCAAATTCCTTGATTCGGAAAATGTTCCGAATGAACAAACTTGATTCGGAATAAATAGATGTTCCGAATGAACAACCTTAATTAGGATGTCAGCTTGGTTCGGAATGTTCCGAATAAAGACTTTGATTCGGAATGTATGGTTTGGTTCGGAATATTCAAGTTGATCCAGAATTTTTCTTTGGTTCGGAAAAACACTTGGAATCAACAGTACATGGAAAACAAGAAACGTGAAGAACAAGGAAACAAAAAATAAACACGAATCTAAACAAAAACTAATCAAATCAACCAAAAGATTAAATCAAACTAATCAATAAACATCTACTAATCATAAACAAACAATCCAAATCAACAAAACTAACAATAATGATCAAAATAATCAAAACCCACTTAATCAATTTAACAAAAACTCAAGAACATGAACATGAACAATAAACATAAAGGTTAAAGATTAAAGAAAGGTAGATAGGAGATGAACAATAAAAGTAAAGATTGACAAGAATTAAAATGAAACTTACTTGAAATTAAAGGTATTTAAGGTGCAAGACAAGTATTTAAATTGACATGTATTTAAGGAACAAGTAATTAAGGTGGAAGACTAATTGTCACACTTAGCCAACAAAATGAAATGTAAATCCTAATCATCTATTTATAAGGGAGATTAGGGAGGTGCTTAGTAAGCTTCCTCCCCTCTTTCTTCTTTCCTTAATTGCTTGTTTAGTCCTTAATCTCCAAATTCTTCGACTTTAGTCTTTTAATCTTTTTAAGTTCTTTGACTTTTGTCTCGGGATCAATAACTCGTCTTGTAATTTCTTCAATAAATTAGACTTGAGTTCTTCGGCTTTTAGTAAACTTCCGTCTTTTGACTTTTTCTTCGATAAATCTTCAGAATTGGTCTTGGACTTCCGTTCTTTATGCACTCTTGATTTCTTGACTTCGTCTTTTGTCTTTTTCTTCGATAAAATCTCGTGAATGCCCGTGTTTTCTCCACTTTTCACCTTTTCGTCCTAAATCATAACAAAAACACAAACCACGCATAATTCCGACATAAATGACATAAAATACACGTTTTGGCTCGGTTATTATTGTAATTAAGTGGTAAAAAGGATGGGTGTTTACACACCTATCAAATCCCCTACACTTGACCATTGCAATGTCCTCATGCAATGCATTAGTTACAAAGCACGTTTACATTTTTCATCACAATCAATCCACCTTGGCCTTTATTAAAGAGATAGAAAATTATAAACATTCAAAGTAAAGAAATCAAAAACATACCTTCGGGTTTTGGAAATGTCATGAATGATCATCATCCTCAAGTTTTCACTTTCTCTAAACCAATCTTAAAAACGAGATCATTGTTATTATAAGTTAGCAAACTAACACGAACTCATGTGGGCCAATTATTCACTTAGACTCCCTTATTCCTAGGTGTATCTCTTATATTTTATTGTTGTCTTGAATGATCACGAGGATGCATTGTTGACTTATTTCAATAGTTATTAAGGCTGAAAATAAAGTGGGACGATTTAATCAATAGTTAGCTAAAGGACACAATCTTTTAAAACTGCTTCTCGGGACCTCATAAAGTTCATATCTTGGCATAACTCGCTTCGCGATTTGAGACCTTTCTCGGATCAATATTTGGCAGCGACTTCATACTTCAAATCTTGAGAGACGCTCATGAAATAATGGTCTTCTCTTAGTAATAGGAATTTCTTCACTTGAAGTTTTGAGAGATTCTTCATACTTGGACCACGACTTCTTCATTTTTCTCCAATCTTTACTTGGGATTTTGATATACAACGATCCGCCTCCTTTTTGGACTTGGATCTATTTATCCTCATACATTGCTAGGGTCTTTTCGGATAGACTTCTCCATGATCTTTACGGGAGTATTTGCTTTTCGTCGTGTGTCTCGATCCTTCATATTGATTTTTGATAAATGATTCTTCACATCACTTGGGATCTTTAGCAACAAAATGTAGCCCTCATGCCTTGTTAGGGCCTTTTCGGACTCGCCAATCTTCGCATCCCGCTTCAATAAGTTATGCCTTGGCTATGAACTCTAATCCATACCGAGCAACTTTTAAACGATCTTGGGCTAGAAGCTAAGTAACTTTTCAAATCGTACAACCTTATTTATTGCAGATAAATTTATTAGCAAGCGATGGGAGAATAGGATTATAATTAACTCACATAAATTCACGAAAGAATACCAAACTTATAATTGACTCTATCATCTCTCGTTCTCCACAGTTTAAAATCTCAAGGAATGAGACTCGTGGATGCTTAGCCTATTAAATCAAAGTTTTGGGTTTTTGAGTCGTCTATAGGATCTTGCAAACTCTTAGACTTTTTCAAGTTTAGAAATCGCATTTTAAAGTCCCCTTGATAAACGACTCTCTAGGATAAATAATAGGAACTTGCGAAAAGTTCTTGTTAATAACCCGTGAAAGTTAAGACTTTCGCGTTTTATAGCTCCCTATATAAAATCCTAGCAAAACTTGACTTAAACACGTTAAGGATACTAGCTAGAGTAAACTTAGATAAGTAAACTCGGGTTGAGTCAAAAGATTCCCAACGTTTGAAAATTAAAACCACTTTATTAAAAATTTATTGTAATAAGGAAAGAAAATAACTATACAAAGGGAAAAACTAATAGGCCAAAATAGATCAAAATTTTTGAAAAATGTCAAAAAATTGATTTTCCGGTTAAAATGAGGACAAATACAAGGAAAAGACCACTTAACTTCGATAGAAGTCCCCCTTACACTTAATATAATCATTGTCCTTAATGTTTAAGCATGTGGGAGTAAAATCCCCTACACTTAGGACATTGTGCACTTTGTTTAAATCTCTCTAAGGAAAAGACAACTAACGAGATTCCTATTTTAATATTGGAAAATATAAAATAGTGAATCGAAAAGAGTTTAAAATAGAACCGGGAAAATGGGAACACGGAATCACGGGTCGTCAAAAATCATCAAGAGTGGATCATTGAGCGCTCGACTCCCTGAATAGAAGAAGAGAGGAAATAGCAAACACCAGCGGGACTCCCCTACACTTAGGATAAAGAAAGCTAAAAGATAGATACATGGGTTGCCTCCCAAGAAGCGCTTTATTTTTGTTCACCGAGTCATGAGCCTGACTCGACCTTGATTAGCATAGGAAGAAGCACGAAACATATCCACCGGGATCAAAGACATAGTTTTCGTCCATCAAATAGCACAAGCTTAAGGCGAACAAGGCAAGCCAAAGAAGAATAGGCAAGGTTCCCTTAAGCAAAGATGGAGCACGGTGGGAGCAAGGGTGAAGAGGTGCAAGAAGATTTCCATAAGTTCCAAAGATTTTTCCTTTTATTTCATCAAATGGATACTGAGATGGCTGAAGAATATCGATACCGGGGTCGAACACCTTTTCCTTTAGGGGAAAATAGCACTCAGGCTCAGCAGAATGTGAAGAAGATCCGCGAAGAAAATGCACAACCTCATCCTCAGAAGGTGGACAAAGAGGTGTTAAATCATATGTGCTGCGAATGTTGGTGTCGACCGGTTGCTTCTCCTTTGAAAGAATTTTCTTCAAATACAAAGTAGGATCAAGACCATAATCATCAAAGTCTAAAGGAGGAGCATCACTCTCATGAGGGAAGTATGTATTAAGAAAATTAGAGAAGTCTTCCTCAAATGAGTAATCATCCAAAGTAGGATTAAGCATGGATGGCGGAGGATCTTCATCATGTGAAGAATCAGTCGAAAGAGTATCGGCCTTATCAAAATCATCATAAGTGGGCATGTCGGGATACTCGGAAGTAAGGTCATCATAATCATCCGAATCTGAGCTAGAATCATCATCATAAGCATCAAAGATCGGTGGAGAATCATAAATGGGTGAAGGTTCCAAATTGGAGAGAGAATCATCCACATCATCTTGAAAAAGTGGATTATCAATGCAAGACTCGAATAGAGGATTGTTGTAGACGACAAAATCATCAAGCACATTAATCATATTCGCTGTTTCTCTTCCATAGGATTTGCTTGTAAGCTTCCCCATTTTGAACACTTGTTGTTCATTCCCGACCCTTAAAATTAGCTCACCTTCGACAACATCAACTAAAGCTCGTCCGGTTCTCAAGAATGGCCGTCCAAGTATTAAAGGAATACGAGGGTCCATTTCATAATCAACAACAACAAAGTCGACCGGAAAAGTGAAGGTGCCACCTTTAATGAACACATCTTCAGTAATACCAACGGGGTAAGCGAGAGTGCGATTTGCAAGCTCAAGGGTCATCTTTGTTGGAGTAAGGTCGGGTAATGATAGTGCTTTCCAAACACTTAAAGGCATAAGATTTATACTGGCCCCGAGATCAGCTAGGGCAGTAAATTCTTCGGTTTTGTTAAAAATGCAAGGCAACACAAAACGGCCGGGATCTCCAAGTTTTTCCGGAAGTTCTTTAAGAATAACTGCAGAACAGTTTTCATTTAAGCGTGTGTTGGCGAGCTCAATCAGCTTCTCCTTCTTGTTAAGCAATTCCTTGAATGCTTTGACAAATTTCGACATGTGGACAAGTGCTTCAACAAGGCTAATGTTGGAATTCATTTGAGAGATCATCTTCAAATAATTCGACACTTGAATGTCATCCTTGGTGTGGAGTTTTGCCTTGTTGAGTCGAGAAGGGTAAGGAATGTTGGGGTTGGGTGGTGGAGGTGTAGGTGTACCAGGTAAAGGTTGAGATGTTGAAGGTCGGGTTGGTGGAGGATTCTTGGTGGGTACTTCATCACGACGAGGCGGAGACGGTAATGGTGTACTAATACTAGGTGTGGGAGGAGTAGGGATAAATGGTGGTGGAGGAGGTGTAGATGACATGGGCGGGATAGGTGGTCCTACTATGGTTACTCCACTACGGGTAGTAATAGCACGCACATTCGCTCGCGGATTGGTGACGGTGTTTGAAGGTAGAGAACTCGAAGTAGAAGGTTGAGTGGTGGGCAAGAAACTAGCTAGCATATTCTTTAAATCATTCGTTTGATTGCTGAAGGAGGATTGTATATTATCTCGAAGCTCGGACCTAATGTCATTCCCTTGCTTGGTGATATCCCCTTTCAAATTGATAATTTGGCTCTGCAGATTCTTGATTTGCTCTCCTTGGGTTCTCATTATGGCTTCAACATCTTGGTTAATGGGTGGGGCTTGTTGAGCGGGTGGGTGATAAGGATTAGAAGCTCTTGGTGGGATTTGGTTGCTTCTATTGTAATTGTTGTTGGGGTTTTGGTTTTGAGGAGAAAACCGGGTGAAAGGTAGTTTTTTGATCGTTAACTCAGCAAATTTCGATCCCCTTGAGGTCGGGCTTGGTAATTTTTCGGTGAATAATTACCGTAAGCCGCATACACATTTTCTGGATTTCCTTGAGTAGAAGGACAATCAGTGTATGAGTGAGGACCGCCGCATGTCTCACAAGAAGGTGCTACCGCTTTAACTTGTTGTTGGTTTGTAGCGAGAAACAAGATATTTTTGTTTATTTCGGTCATCATGCGGGTGAATTCGGTCATGTCGGGGTTTGCTGAAGTTGAAGAAACATTGACTCTCGGGTTGTTCCTTGAAGAAGCGGAGGAATACCAGTTTTTATGATGAGTAGTCATGTTTTCAATAAGCTCTCTACACTCCTCGGGTCTTCTTTTCATAAATGTGCCACCGGCGGCTGCATTAATCGTATCACGATCTCGAAAAGTCAAACCGTTGTAGAAAGTATCAATTAAGGTCACGGGGAGCATGTTGTGGTTTGGACATCGATCGATCAAAACATTATATCTTTCCCAAGCATCAAAGAGAGATTCATCGGGTTCTTGCATGAAACCGCTGATTTGATTACGAAGGCTCGTGACCATGGATGGTGGAAAGTAGCGCGACAAAAAGAGTTGAGTCATGTCATCCCAAGTATGAATGGAATTCTTCGGGAGACGATCAAACCATTTCTCGGCGTGGTGTGATAAAGTATGTGGGAAGAGTTGAAGGCGTAGAACATCCATTGTGGCACCGGGCAACTTCATGCTCTGAGTGATAGTAATGAATTTGTCGAGGTGTTTGTTGGCATCATCATCAGGCATTCCTCGAAAAGGTTTTGTTTGCACTTGCTGAATTATGTGGTGCTTCAATGAAAACTCCGGAGCCGTGATTTGCATCGGCGCAATCGATCCTCCTCGTCCAAACATGGTGGGTTGACAAAGCTCCTCCATTGTCCGAAGATCGGATTGTGGAAGAACATTGTTGTTATTGTTGAGGTGCGGTGGATTATTATTGTGGTTTACACCTGCCATATCTAAATCTTCTCGAGTCTCGGGCTCTTGATATTTAGAAGATCTAGTACGCATACACCTACAAAGGCAAAAGAAAAAGAAACCAAACACAAAGAGAATATATATACACTATAAAGATAAAATCTTTTTGGATATTTGAAATTTTTAATTTTTATGGATTTTTAACAATTTTTAATTTTTATGGTTTTTTGAAATTTTTTAAGCAAGAAAAATAACGCTCACGAATGAACGGATCCCAAAAAGCAACGCGTCTCTCACATAAAACCTTTAATCTTTACGAAAAGAGCTGGCAGTGGCGCCATTTGATACAAGGCTTTTGGCCAGGTAAAAAGATTCGTTGTGTTGGTCTAATCGAATTGATCCTGGTTACCTATGCGACTCAGTCGTTCTTTGGTGAAACAAATAGTTGTGTCATTGTAGTAATTAAAAAGTGCAAAACTTTAAAGTAAAGAGCATGTAATTTAAATCTAAATCTACTTAAAAATAAATGGCGAGTATTTAAAAGCGTGACTAAAATTAAAAGGCACTAATAGTAAATAACGCAAACTTAAAACTATCTAAGGCAAACTTAAAACGTAACTAAAACTTAAAACTAAGGCAAGGCTAAAATAAATCTAAGGCAAATAAACTTAAAGTGCGACTAAGGAAAAAGGCGGGAAAAGTAAAGCTTGAAAATTAAAGAATTAAAAACAGAAACTTAAAAGAACCTGGAAATGCTCATTCGGAATAATACCCTCATTCGGAACAAACATTCATCCGGAATGTCACCTTCGTTCGGAATGTTCTTCTTTACTCGGAATATTTACCAAGAAACACTCATTCGGAACAAATTACTCATCCGGAATAACTGAACAAAAGCCTTGATCCGGAACATTAAATGTTCCGAATGAATCACCCTTGATTCGGAATATATTCCGAATGAACCCTTGATTCGGAAGACACAGCTTGATTCGGAATATGTTCCGAATGAACTCTTTGATTCGGAATGTACCTTGATTCGGAACTTCTTGATTCGGAATACTGGAACAACCCTTCACTCGGAATGTTCCGAATGAACACCTTCGTTCGGAATGTTCCGAATGATCCCTTGATTCAGAATATCTTCCTTGGTTCGGAATATATTCCGAATGAACTCAAACTCCTTGATTCGGAAAATGTTCCGAATGAACAAACTTGATTCGGAATAAATAGATGTTCCGAATGAACAACCTTAATTAGGAATGTCAGCTTGGTTCGGAATGTTCCGAATAAAGACTTTGATTCGGAATGTATGGTTTGGTTCGGAATATTCAAGTTGATCCGGAATGTTTCTTTGGTTCAGAACAAACACTGGGAATCAACAGTACCTGGAAAACAAGAAACGCGAAGAACAAGGAAACAAAAAAGAAACACGAATCTAAACAAAAACTAATCAAATCAACCAAAAGATTAAATCAAACTAATCAATAAACATCTACTAATCATAAACAAACAATCCAAATCAACAAAACTAACAATAATGATAAAAATAATCAAAACCCACTTAATCAATTTAACAAAAACTCAAGAACATGAACATGAACAATAAACATAAAGATTAAAGAATAAAGAAAGGTAGATAGGAGATGAACAATAAAAGTATAGATTGACAAGAATTAAAATGAAACTTACTTGAAATTAAAGGTATTTAAAGTGCAAGACAAGTATTTAAATTGACATGTATTTAAAGAACAAGTTATTAAAAGGTGGAAGACTAATTGTCACACTTAGCCAACAAAATGAAATGTAAATCCTAATCATCTATTTATAGGGGAGATTAGGGAGGTGCTTAGGAAATTCCTCCCCTCTTTCTTCTTTCCTTAATTGCTTGTTTAGTCCTTAATCTCAAAATTCTTCGACTTTAGTCTTTTAATCTTTTTAAGTTCTTCGACTTTTGTCTCGGGATCAATAACTCGTCTTGTAATTTCTTCAATAAATTAGACTTGAGTTCTTCGGATTTTAGTAAACTTCCGTCTTTTGACTTTTTCTTCGATAAATCTTCAGAATTGGTCTTGGACTTCCGTTCTTTTTGCACTCTTGATTTCTTGACTTCGTCTTTTGTCTTTTTCTTTGATAAAAGCCCGTGAATGCCCGTGTTTTCTCCACTTTTCACCTTTTCGTCCTAAATCATAACAAAAACACAAAACACGCATAATTCCGACATAAATGACATAAAATACACGTTTTGGCTCGGTTATTATTGTAATTAAGTGGTAAAAAGGATGGGTGTTTACACACCTATCAGTCCTATAAAATTGATTCCCCACACATCAAAAATCTCACACTCTTGAATGAAGTTTTGTGGCATCTCATCACGTTGTGTAATTTTTCCTTGTCTTTGACATACATCGCAAAATTTCACCATCTCTTGGGCATCTTTGTAAATGGAAGGCTAATAGTAACCCGAATCAAAGACTTTCTTGGCGGTATATTTGGGCCCAAAATGTCCACCCGTAGGCCCCTTATGACAAGCTTCTAAAATCTTAAATGCCTCGGGCCCATCTACACACCGTCTAATGATTTGGTCCGCACATTGCATAAAGAGGTAAGGATCATCCCAAAATTAGTACTTTACTTCCTTGAGAAATTTCTTCTTTTGTTGGGAAGTAAGACCCTCTATAAGCACATTCCCCACGAGATAGTTTGTAATATCCACAAACCAAGGGGTGACATCCTTTTGAGAAGAAATAGACATGAGCTCCTCTAATGGAAAGGATTCATTGATTTCCTTATTAGGAAAATCTCCTTGAAAAGGATGCTCAAGTCTACTCAAGTGATTTGCCGCTAAATTCTCGGCTCCTTTCTTATCTCGAATCTATATCTTAAACTCTTGAAGTAATAAAACCCATACTTGAGAGCGGAATGATCAGTATACACTATGGTTTTGGATAGCACAAGGTATGGTCTAAATTTCTCAAAAGCAAAAACTATAGCAAGCAAATCCTTTTCCGTGGTAGTGTAATGAAGTTGTGCACTGGTCATGGTTTTACTAGCATAGTGTATAGGTTGAAAATGCTTATTCACTCTTTTCCCTAACACGGCCCCCACCGCATAATCACTAGCGTCACACATAAGCTCAAAAGGTAATTTGTGACAATCCGTCAATTTATGGTTGATATTTTATTCTCAAATATTATTTAAAAACATTATTTTAATGTTATATTATGAACTTACTCATTTATGGGAAGAAATTTGGGTTTACGTCTTGAAGTAGCATCGACTACGTCTAAACCGTAGGATTCTACGTTACATGCTTACGTTTACATACACCTTTTTGGTGATAGCCCTACATTTCAGGAAATAAATTTATCCGTGAATATTATTTTGGAAGTTTAAATTTGTGTTGGTTCATAAACTCACTAATTTACGATAAGAGATTATGACTTACGTTCATGATTTAACGTCCTTTACGACTAAACCGGAAACCTTAGGATTACGTATTTACGTTTTTGAACTCCGTTTTTGATGAGACAGTTTTTATTAGATTCGTTTTGTGCCGTTGATTCATAATTTATAAACGTTTTTCGTAAACCGACCCGAGGGCACGTAAATCGAGGAAACTAGAATCGAGGAATACCCGTAAATTAGTGGGATGGGACAAAACAAGTTTTGCCCCACCCCACTCAAAAAGGACGGCCAACTTTGCCACCACATCTCTTGATGTGTCAAAGTTGTAGCTAGAAAGCTAACACATGTAAGCTTAAGCTTAACATGTAAGCTAACTTAGCACCAAAACCACAAAACCAATTCATTCTTACCATTTACTCATAGATACTCATGCAAACCACTCACCAAACTCTCTCATCCCTTCCTCCCTCTCTCTATTCCGTCCCAAAACCATCCTCAAACATCCCTATTTGATCTATTTTAGCCATAAAATCATGTGTTATTCATACACATGATGATGCTCCTTTGAAGCCTTGAAGATTGGAGGTGATTCTAACATCAAAGGAGGTGATTTGGTGATTTCCAAGGGCTGATTTCTACAAGAAGTTTACAAAGATTGGTGGTCTTCAAAGTTGGTATTGATCTATCATAAGTTTCTCCATCAAAAATCCAAGCCTTGATCAATACCTACACAATCTTGGTGGTATAGAGATTGTTTTTCCCATCCTCTTGTTATTTTGATTATGTAATCTTGTAATTTCTTTATTTATGTATATGTATATGATGATGAATGATGATTAAAAATATTATGTGGGGATTTGGTGTTGATAAACATGGGTAAAAAGATGGAAAACCACATGTAAAATGGTTAAAATCTTGCTTAATATAATGGTTGTATAAAAACAGTAAGTAACCAAATGCTAAACTGATAAAATGGCATAGTGGAATCAATTTACAGTAAGTATTAGGTGTTATACACATGTGAGAGTTGTCCATACAATTGAATCATAAAAATGAGTGAGATATAATCAAAACAAGATTAGAGTGCAAATCTGCCTATACTGTTTTGGACGAATTTATTAAAATATTTAGAATTTGATTCATCAGTAGTTATAATGAAGTAAAATGAAGCACATATTATATAGTTACTGTCATAAAAATATGAGGTCCTATCTCATTATATAACTCTAGATATGGACATTTTAGTGGACTTAAAATTTGGGACTGATTTTGTATATAAATAGTATATAATATAAGCATTCAAAAATTTATATAAAATATACATATATAAAACCCACTAGTTGATAATAATCATAAATAAAGAGATATATAAATATTGATATTAAAATGGGACATGTTATATAAATTACAAGTATAAATGTTTTTCCAAGTTATAAAACTATATACCTAAGTTTTACGTCTTTTCGGCTAAGACCGAAAAGATTAACGTTTTTGTCAATAAAACTTAGACGGTCGGACCCATCTAATGTAAAATTTTATAAACTCACATACTGATATATGAACTTATATAACAAGTAAAAACCGATAAAACCCGAGCTTTACAACATGAAAACATTAACGGGCCAAAGTAGCCTTATTGGACTATAAACCCGACTAGTTGGTAAAACACTTATAAACTTACTTATTGGGCTTAAACCATTTGGGCCCAACATGTAAAGTATAATACTGATATCAAAAGTATAATTGGGCTAATGAAAAGTATTGGGCTTTTAATAGGCTTATTGGTCCTAAAACATGTAAATAAGTAAAACTAGTAAACCAGTATAAAAATTACCAATACATAACACTAAAATGAGTAAATGAGAATGTATAAACCCACTTGATCATCATAATATATATAAAATCATCATATGTATACATAATTATTATTGGACAAGAGTATAAGACAAGTATTATTTGTCTAGGTTTCCGTGATTGAAGTACGTACCGTACAACCAAATCGCCGATAACCGCCTTTCCCAATCAGCGTGAGTTCATAGCCTCGCACTCTTTTAAATGTTTTTATGAAATGTTTTATAAACCCGCGAGGGAGATAAGATGTTAGTTTTGATAAAATAGGACACCAGTTGTCCCGATTGTTTGTTTATTGATTTGGACCGGAATGATTGTATGACCCGATGAATGATTATATGACCCGATGTATGAAATAAAATGGATTAATAAAGTTAGGTTATGTCACTAAAAGTCCCATTAGCATGAATTATGAACTACCGGGATTTGGTAGACGCTTATGCATATAATAGTACTATTTGGGGACGATCACCCCAGTTCGCGCCTTGACGGTTGATCCCCGTCGTGCCACATTGATTGGTAAGAGAATTTATGTATGAGAAGATTTCCATAGCGTGATTTTTGTGACGACACGCTAATTTAGCTGGGCAAATGAGTTTCGGGTTAGCTACCCGTTGTTTGTTGTAGTAAGGTAACAATGTCATGCGACTTATAATAATCCAAATAACGAAATACTGCTATACGCACTGAATTACGATATATTGCCTGACTAGCAATACGGGGGTCTTAATATTGATATTATGTTCGTGTTTTGGTTTTTCATAACCATATTCATATAACGGTTTTTATTTAACTCTATACAACGTTATAAAACGTATTGTATGATGTTTTTACACAATGGTTCGTATAGTGATTTTGAAGGCAAAAGCCTATATTATGATTTTTGATAAAGGTTTGTATAAAATGACTGTGGCTATTTTATGGCCTATTACAATGATTTGTACAAAATGATTTTCGGTAATAGTTATATACCGATGATATATTAATGGTTTTATCAAACTCTATGAATTCACTCGGCGTTATCGCTGACCTTTTCTTTTAACATGTTTTATCTCAGGTACTTGAAGGTAATTCTCGGGAAGACGACAAGAATTCATGGCCCGTACTTAAATAATAATTTCCATTCAAATGCTTTGTAAAACCTGTATGAAATACAATGACTTAAGACCTATGTAAATTAGATATTCATGAATGGAAATGCTTTATTATTAAACGACGCGATTTTTAAGCGTTGTCTATGATGTGAGTAATGTGCTATCCCGTAACACCAACGAGTCTTCCGCTGTATTGAATTTTGTATATTTGGGGGTATTACAGTTTGGTACCAGAGCTCTCGTTATATAGAACTAAAGATTTTTAAAACCAAGGTTTTGAATAAAACATTTCAAAATCTTTTAACTATAAACATTTTTCTAAAAATGTCTAAAAATCTTTTGACTATAACGGTGCTGAAGAATTCCCGAGTTACCGACAAGGCCGGACTGAGAAGTATTATTTTAATATATATATAACTTGGATTATATATATATATGTTGTAATTTGATTACATGATTGTTTGATGATTATTTTAATATTTATACGAGGTATTTATACGACGTAGATTGTCACAAGAAACCCTAACTCCCCTAGCAAATCAATCGAAGCTATTCCCGTAGGAATTATAGCTATTCTAGATCTAAACCAAGTTGTGGATATTTATGATCCCAACAAAATGGTTGATATTCGTAGAAATGTTGATATTAGTTGATTGTGATATTAAAGATGAATTGGTGAGATTAAATCTAATATCGATGTCATTACGATTTTTCCTTATAGAGTGGAGTTTGACAAAACGTCACCACCTAGAAAGGTGTCATCTGATTCGGTGTTACCCAATTCTTAAATTTGAAATCGAAAGGGTGAATGTTGCACTTGAGACTGTCAATGGAACCATTACCCAAAAGTCTCATGCCACTAGTATCTTTCCGAGAAGTCTAATTGAATGTGAGTCATTTAATATTAGTGACTCATTTGATAATTGTTGTTTTAAGAGCTATAGGATTGGAAATTAAGTGTTGATCATATCGAGCTTTTATTGCCCTATTAAGGTCTAAGAATAAGGTTGAAAGTATTGGAGAATGAGGTAGGATATCGAATTGAGTATGAGTTGGTTGAAACTTGAATAAAGTAAAAATTTAACTTGTATGGAATAAGAAATTGTTAAGAGGAAGTCGTTAAGTTCTGTGATAGAATTATAAGGTTTTAATTGATTGTTGATTCGTGTTAAGTGTTGTTCCTACGCCATTGTCCAATGATGAGGATGCCCAGTGTCCAATAAATAAATTGAAGAAATCTTCTTCTGAATTGGGACCGATGGATCTTTTTAGGACATATGGAACACCTAATGACTCTTGTATATTAGTATTCATTGTGGTATCTTTTAAAAATCCCTAACTTAACTAAGACATCAGTTGGTAGGATGAGTTCTTGGAATTGTATGACATAGTGACACACAATGTGCTACGGTACAATTCTGACTTGTTTGTGATTAATGAAAAGACTACCTTTGATTGCTAAATTCTACTTGTATCGATGTTATCTATCCTTTATTGCTTTATCCTAATGTTCGCATTAGTGATGCAACCATTGAACAAGTACTCATCTCGATTTGAGTTACGTTGTGGATTATTCTTTTCGAGCGCCAGCAAGGTCATGAACCTCATGATTATTTGGCTAAAGATCATTTCCTATCATATTGTAGTTAGTTCTTAGTGAACAAGCTTTCATCACTCTTTTGCAGATCACTCATTGTTTTTATAAGATAAAAAAGTATCCCTTGAGAAAAATTGAATTTTCATCATCATATGGATTATTTAAAGTGAGACTTATAAGTAATTTTTATCGAAATAAAGTTGTTTATGAAACACCTTGGAAAACTTAATTGTTTCCATAATTAAGAACATCCCTGTAAATTCATTTTGATTGTTATTCAAGAATTAAGAATGAAAATATTTTATTTTAAACATGATGACAAAGTTTTGACGAACTGAGTATTGCATCGTTAATCTTGAAATTGTATATAGTTGCGCGCCTACATACAATTTGGAAGGGACCATGCAAGGCTGATTAGTAGTCACCATACAATTGATTAATAAACACTACATTTTCTTTGAAGTTATGGAAGATTAAATCTTACGAGATCTGCAAGAAGTGCAAAATAGGGACATATTGTTAGGAACACCTACATATGTGCCTGTACTATTTATTCTTCTGAATCGAATTTACTCATCTGTGGAAATTGTCTTAATTGACAATTGACAACCCTTTCTTGTCCTATTCTTTCATGGCAAGATACTTTGGAAAAGTATATGATTACCTAGTGTTGATACCCGAATGGATGTATCGACGTTCCTAAAATTTCTTTTGATTAGATTTCATTTGAATGACCTGGGTAACGATCCGAGGAGCTTTCGAATGCATACTCAAATTATGAAAACATGAAATAGACTTATATTCGCTAATGTTTTCATCTGATCCTAATTTGAAATTCTCTCGCATAGATTTTGCGTTGACCTTACTCTTTTAATGGTAGTTGTGTCTCCATATATCCTTGAATTTGTGAAGGATTATGAGTTATTATTAGTCTTTTGAGAAGTTCACATCTTATCAACGGTAATGAAACTAGAAAGTTGATAGTGCCAGTAGAATAGATTGATTGATTATGACATGACGACATTGTCTTAATTGATGGGAACTCGAGTAGAATTCCTCTAAATGATAAGATGTTGATTATCAAAAGTGATCTAAATAATTCTTGATGGATGATTATATCCTGTATTTAGACTCGAAAGTATACCATGAATGTTTATAAACTGACCATAGATCTTGTAATCTAGAAAGAACTTAAAGTAAATTTATTAAAGGATGTTTATGTTATCTGAAATTATAGGAGGTATTTGCTGGTTAATTACCTAGACTTTCGCCATTAAGGCAGGTTGAATTTGGTATTGATATTATATTCTCGGTGCTGCACCTGTGGCGTGTGCGCTGTATGTCAGCACCATCTGAATTAAAAGAATTATCGTACAACTGAGAGAGTTGTCGGAGAAAGCTTTTATTCTACCAAGCTCGTCATCATGAAGAGCTATGGTGTTATTATTTCTTATATTTGTTGAATTACTGTGAACTAGATAAATTGATGATAAAAAAAAATCTACATTCACTACCCAAGATGATAGATTTGTTCGATCATTTACAAAGTTCTAGAGTATATTCAAAAATTTTGATCCATGGCATGGTTATCATCAACTTTGCATCCGCGTAAAAGATTATCTATTCCAATCACTACATCCGGGACTCGTAATGAACATTATGAGTTTCATGTTGTGTCGTTTGGATTGACCAATGCACATGTGGCATCTATAAATTTTGTGAACCACGTGTGTAGGCTGTAATTTGATACATTCATGCTTGTGATCACTAAGGACCATTTGTTTGTTTATAAGAATAGGAAGGAGTTAATAATTATTTATAGACTTCCCTGAATTGGCCGAGTAGTGAAAACATGTACCTTGAATATTTAACATGAGATTTAAGGCTTAATCCTTTACATTATTTGACCGTGTGATTAATAGATAATGGAATATATTGACTCTTCAAAAATTAGAAGTCATTTAAGACTTTGGGTTATACCAAAAAGGAAGTGCAAATATGTTTTGACAATATCAAAGGAATTTTTAAAGGATTATTCCCTTATACCCAGAACATTTAACTAAACTCCTGTTTAGGGGTAAATGTTTGTGTATACCTCAAGACAACCTAAGAGGGATTGAGAAAAACCATTTAAACCATGACTTAAAATTTAAAACGACGTTTTTGCTTTTCAACTAAGAAAATTTTGACCAAAGTATAATCAAAGATTTTTCGAACATTTACGGATCTTATTAAGTATTTTTAATAAATCAACCAAAAATCGTGTTAACTAAATTCAAATTTATTTTGAACATTTTTATATACTTGGTCGAACTAAGAAATTTAAAATTTTTACGCTTGCGTTTCATAAAATTAAATATATCTTATTTAATTGCTGGTAATAATTATCGACGCTTTAGACGTCGGATTGAGTAAAACGGATAAAAATGATAGTTGAGACGAAATTGAAACTTAGAAAATATGAAGAAAGAATTTCTGAGTGAATTGTGGACATGATAATTATTTCATCAGGAAAGGTGAATGTAGATACTGACACATTATGTAGAAAAGATAAAGAACCAATTAGGACATGTTCCTTAATAATGAAGGTGCAAAATAAATTTCCAATCAATTTAAAATACAACCGATGCTGGTAAAAAGGATAATATAGATAATAATAGGGGTTCACGGCTAATGTGAACCATTGGAATTAAGAAGCCGATGGCGGTAAATGTTTTAAAGGCCACTTGTGGTTGCCTAAATATGGAAATCTTGAGATTTAGTTATGTTGGAATCTCATAAGATTAAGTATTCTATTCATGTCATTTTTGACTAAATGTATCCTTATCTAAAGAAGTTGTACTGATGGAAAATTATGAAGGCAAACATCGCCTCACACATTAGTAAACATCTGACTATTGCAAAGGTCATCATCTGAGTTTGATTCGATTTGGGTCATCGTCGACAGACTGACCAAATCTGCTAATATCATTCCTGTTAATGATAGATTCTCGATGAAGAAATTGACTCTTTTGTATTTAAAGGAGTTGTGTAAACATAGTGTGCCGTATCAATCATCTCTATCAAGATCCTCGCTTCGCATCGAATTTCTAGAGATTTGCTCAGAGATCATTAGGAACGAACCTTGATGAGAATACTGTTTACCACCCCAATCGAAGGGACGAGGTAAACTAATGATACAAAACACTGGAAGTGTTGTTTTATGCTTGAATGATTGACCTTTGGTAATAAAGCATATAATAGTTTTCCTTTGGAGAGATTATCGTCGATAATTATCGTATTAGGATCGAGATCGAATCTTGTAAGGATCTAAATATGAGAGCATCTGTAAGCAGGAGTTGGGATGAAGACACCCGACATACACCCATTGTGAGTTGGACATGTCTCTTAGGTTTAAGCTTTCCTATGAGGACAAACATGACCTTATAAAATATCCGACCCGTGAAACCTGAAATGATTGATGAAATTAGGATTTGAGTATTGACTGCCGGTAGTGGGCAGGAGGTTATGTGAATATGAAATGTAGATCTTGAAGTACAAGATGGGTAGCGAAGTTATGCCAAAAAAAAGAATTAACTATGGAGAAGTAAATTGATGATCAGAAAGATCATGGGGAATAAGTCCCCGTTGTATGGGACCATTGAGATAATGTAAAAGTTGGTTTGAAAGGCATATAAGCTGGATCTACCCCAGGACTTCAAGAGCTGCATGAATTATGTTTCGTATATCGAACTTGATGAAATGTCTATCAAGTGAGAATCTGATTGTTTCTTAGTAAAGTTTAGATCGGCGAAAAGTTGCATTAATCAAAAACCCGTGAACATCATGGATAGAGAAAGTAAGTCGACATTAAGCCTGATCTTATTCCCGTAATAATGTTTGATGAAACTCGCGTATTGTAATGTATTACACTTGAGAGAAAAGACCTAATGTGGAGGAAATACCCACATGGCTTTAACTCTATAAGAAGCGAGTAGTAAGATAAATTGATCTTTGAGGACAAAGATCATGTTTAGGGGTAAATGTTATGACAATCCGTCAATTTATGGTTGATATTTTATTCTCAAATATTATTTAAAAACATTATTGTAATGTTATATTATGAACTTACTCATTTATGGGAAGAAATTTGGGTTTACGTCTTGAAGTAGCATCAACTACGTCTAAACCGGAGGATTCTACGTTACGTGCTTACGCTTACATACACCTTTTCGGTGATAGCCCAACATTTTAGGAAATAAATTTATCCGTGAATATTATTTTGGAATTTTAAATTTGTGTTGGTTCATAAACTCACTAATTTACGAGAAGAGATTATGACTTACGTTCATGATTTAACGTCCTTTACGAATAAATCGGAAACCTTAGGATTACGTATTTACGTTTTTGAACTCCGTTTTTGATGAGACAATTTTTATTAGATTCGTTTTGTGCCGTTGATTTATAATTTATAAAAACGTTTTTCGTAAACCGACCCGAGGGCAAGCAAATCGAGGAAACTAGAATCGAGGAATACCCGTAAATTAGTGGGATGAGACAAAACAAGTTTTGCCCCACCCACTCAAAAAGGACGGCCAACTTTGCCACCACATCTCTTGATGTGTCAAAGTTGTAGCTAGAAAGCTAACACATGTAAGCTTAAGCTTAACATGTAAGCTAACTTAGCACCAAAACCACAAAACCACTTCATTCTTACCATTTACTCATAGATACTCATGCAAACCACTCACTAAACTCTCTCATCCCTTCCTCCCTCTCTCTATTCCGTCCCAAAACCATCCTCAAACATCCCTATTTGATCTATTTTAGCCATAAAATCATGTGTTATTCATACACATGATGATGCTCCTTTGAAGCCTTGAAGATTGGAGGTGATTCTAACATCCAAGGAGGTGATTTGGTGATGTCCAAGGGCTGATTTCTACAAGAAGTTTACAAAGATTGGTGGTCTTCAAAGTTGGTGTTGATCTATCACAAGTTTCTCCATCAAAAATCCAAGCCTTGATCAATACCTACACAATCTTGGTGGTATAAAGATTGTTTTTCCAATCCTCTTGTTATTTTGACTATGTAATCTTGTAATATCTTTAATTATGTATATGTATATGATGATGAATGATGATTAAAAATATTAAGTGGGGATTTGGTGTCGATAAACATGGGTAAAAAGATGGAAAACCACATGTAAAATGGTTAAAATCTTGCTTAATATAATGGCTGTATAAAAACAGTAAGTAACCAAATGCTAAACTAATAAAATGGCATAGTGGAATCAATTTACAGTAAGTATTAGTTGTTATACACATGTGAGAGTTGGCCATATAATTGAATCATAAAAATAAGTGAGATATGATCAAAACAAGATTAGAGTGCAAATCTGCCTATACTGTTTTGGACGAATTTATTAAAATATTTAGAATTTGATTCATCAGTAGCTATACAGAAGTAAAATGAAGCACATGTTATATAGTTACTGTCATAAAAATATGAGGTCCTATCTCATTATATAACTCTAGATATGGATATTTTAGTGGACTTAAAATTTGGGACTGATTTTGTATATAAATAGTATATAATATAAGCACTCAAAAATTTATATAAAATATACATATATAAAACCCACTAGTTGATAATAATCATAAATAAAGAGATATATAAATATTGATATTAAAATGGGACATGTTATATAAATTACAAGTATAAATGTTTTTCCAAGTTATAAAACTATATACCTAAGTTTTACGTCTTTTCGGCTAAGACCGAAAAGGTTAACGTTTTTGTCAAATAAAACTTAGACGGTCGGACCCGTCTAATGTAAACTTTTATAAACTCACATACTGATATATGAACTTATATAACAAGTAAAAACCGATAAAACCCGAGCTTTACAACATGTAAACATTAACGGGCCAAAGTAGCCTTATTGGACTATAAACCCGACTAGTTGGTAAAACACTTATAAACTTACTGTTGGGCTTAACCCATTTGGGCCCAACATGTAAAGTATAATAATGATATCAAAAGTATAATTGGGGGCTAATGAAAAGTATTGGGCTTGTAATAGGCTTATTGGGCCTAAAACATGTAAATAAGTAAAACTAGTAAAGTAGTATAAAAATTACCAATACATAACACTAAAATGAGTAAATGAGAATGTATAAACCCACTTGATCATCATAATATATATAAAATCATCATATGTATACATAATTGTTATTGGACAAGAGTATAAGACAAGTATTATTTGTCTAGGTTTCTGTGATTGAAGCACGTACCGTACAACCAAATCACCGATAACCGCCTTTCCCAATCAGCGTGAGTTCATAGCCTCACACTCTTTTAAATGTTTTTATCAAATGTTTTATAAACCCGCGAGGGAGATAACATGTTAGTTTTGATAAAATAGGACACCAGTTGTCCCGATTGTTTGTTTATTGATTTGGACCCGAATGATTGTATGACCCGATGAATGATTATATGGCCCGATGTATGAAATAAAATGGATTATTAAAGTTAGGTTATGTCACTAAAAGTCTCAATACATGTAAATAAGTAAAACTAGTAAACTAGTATAAAAGTTACCAATACATAACACTAAAATGAGTGAATGAGAATGTATAAACCCACTTGATCATCATCATATATATAAAATCATCTTATGTATACATAATTGTTATTTTTATAAATTCATTGGACAAGAGTCTAAGACAAGTATTATTTGTCTAGGTTTCCGTGATTGAAGCACGTACCGTACATCCAAATCGCCGATAACCGCCTTCCCACATCAACGTGAGTTCATAGCCTCGCACTCTTTTAAATGTTTTTATGAAATGTTTTATAAACCCGCGAGGGAGATAACATGTTAGTTTTGATAAAATAGGACACCATTTGTCCCGATTGTTTGTTTATTGATTTGGACCCGAATGATTGTATGACCCAATGAACGAATATATAACCCGATAAATGATATGACATGGATTATTAAAGTTAGGTTATGTCACTAAAAGTCCCAGTAGCATGAATTGTGAACTACCGGGATTTGGTAGACGCTTATGCATATAATAGTACTATTTGGGGACGATCACCCCAGTTCGCGCCTTGACGGTTGATCCCCGTCGTGCCACATTGATTGGTAAGCGAGTTTATGTATGAGAAGATTTCCATAGCGTGATTTTTGTGACGACACGGTAATTTAGATAGGCAAATGAGTTTCGGGTTAGCTACCCGTTGTTTGTTGTAGTAAGGTAACAATGTCATACGACTTATAATAATCCAAATAACGAAATACTGCTATACACACTGAATTACGATATATTGCCTGACTAGCAATACGGGGGTCTTACTATTGATATTATGTTCGTGTTTTGGTTTTTCATAACCATATTCATATAACGGTTTTTATTTAACTCTATGCAACGTTATAAAACGTATTGTATGATGTTTTTACGACAATGGTTCGTATAATGATTTTGAAGGCAAAAGCCTATATTATGATTTTTGATAAAGGTTTGTATAAAATGACTTTGGCTATTTTATGGCCTATTACAATGATTTGTACAAAATGATTTTCGGTAATAATTATATACCGATGATATATTAATGGTTTTATCAAACTCTATGAATTCACTCGGCGTTATCGCTGACCTTTTCTTTTAACATATTTTATCTCAGGTACTTGAAGGTAATTCTCAGGAAGACGACAAGAATTCATGGCCAACACTTAAATAATAATTTCCATTCAAATGCTTTGTAAAACCTGTATGAAATACAATGACTTGGGACTATGTAAATTTGATATTTATGAATGGAAATGCTTTATTATTAAGCGACGCGATTTTTAAGCGTTGTCTATGATGTGAGTAATGTGCTATCCCGTAACACCAACGAGTCTTCCGCTGTATTGAATTGTGTATATTTAGGGGTGTTACATAATTCCCCATTTGGAGAAACCAAAACGGGAGCCTTAGTCAATTTCTCCTTAAGAGTCTCAAATGAATCCAAACACTCTTGGTTGAAAATGAAAGAGCCTCTTTTTCCAAGAGGTGGGTCATCGGTCTTGCTATCTTAGAGAAATCTTTAATGAAGCGTCTATAAAACCCCGCATGACCTAAGAAACTCCTTACACTTTTAACCGTAGTGGGTGGGGGAAGCTTAGCAATCACATCAATTTTAGCTCGATCCACTTCTAATCCCTTATTGGATATCTTGTGTCCCAAAACAATTCCCTTTTTCACCATAAAATGACATTTCTCCCAATTAAGAACTAAACGGGTTTCCTCACACCGCTTAAGCATTCGTTCTAAATTGGTGAGACAAGAGGTAAATGAATCTCCAAAGACGGAGAAATCATCCATGAAAACCTCCATAGTTTGCTCAATCGTATCATGTAAAATTGCCATCATACACCTTTGAAATGTCCCCGATGCATTACACAAGCCAGAAGGCATTCTCTTGTAAGCAAATGTACCGTATGATGACGTATAGTCCCCAGCCGGGTCAGGAACCCGGCCCACGGGTAATACCCGTATCCGGCCCATCACAGATGGGTGGGAATAATGTCATTCAAGCTTATGGGCTTGGATGAACAGTGACCGCACACATGTGTGCGGCCCACGGCCCGGCGTGGACGACATAGGGTTAGACAGAATAATATTCTGTCTAGGAATATCTTTATCCCAATGGAGGAGGATATTCACTACCAAAATTAGAAGATATCAATCATTCTAATTCTGATAGTTATCTCTTCCTTGGGGCCGAAGCATCAGTGAAAGCCCATTAGGGTTTCACTGCCTATAAAAGGAACCCTCAAGGGTTCTACAAAGGTATTATGACTTATACTCTAAACTCACATAAACCCTAAATCGATTACTTACTCTCACGCTGGAGTCTAATTGTGGGAAACATTCCCACGGTAAGCCTAACGCGTGTTGTTTAGTGTGCAGGATCCCAACCAAATGATTCACTTGGTGCAGGAGCCGGAGCCCAGCCAATCCGAATTAAGCCTAATTCGGGTCTAGCAAGGATCAACCAACTTTTGCATCAACAAGTTGGTGCCATCCGTGGGACCATTACACTAAGCTAGAACAAAACCTCATCTTGAATTTCCAATGACGAAGGGGCATCCGCAAGCTAACCCCAAGAACACGAATTCCGGGAACCAGAAGTCCCAAGGGGAAGGGATTCTCATCCCCTATAAATCACCTAGCCGCCTCACAGGCGGGCCTGGTAACCGTGGCGGTTTTCAGTCCTTGGGGGTGACGAGCACGATCTCCATGACACCCCCACCTACTTCAACCCTGGACAACCCTGACCCAGGGAGTGCACCAAACCCTCCTAACAAGGAACCGCGCAGACCCTCGACGGAGGAAGAAGTGGAAGTCCTACCACTCAGCGAGGAGGATCTTACTCGAGTTCTCACGCAGAACTTCGATAGGATCGTCCCGAGGATCGCATCAAGGTTGAATCTGGGGAGGAACCTCCAATCCAGACTCAACTTTGGTGACACCGGACCAATCACCTCCTCCCAAAATCAGAGGAAAAGGAGAGCTCGGCCTTAGGAGCAGGGCACCTTTGAGGAAACCCCTCAACCCCAGAATGTGTTTGAGCGCATAGGAGATCGCCTCATGCAGGAACTAATGCAGTCTCGAGAAGGAGAAAAGTCGGATGGCTCACCCGAGCGACCAGATCGAGAGCTGGCCAGAACCGCACGTCGCCCGAGTGTGTGGGACAGGATGAACACTGGGAAAAGGGCTCCTGGTTCGTCCCAAAAAAGTGGTCCCTACCCAAAGGATGGGGCACCACCACCGTTCCCGGACCCGTCAAGAGAGGACTCAGATGACCATCCGCCTAAGCGTCGCCGACCTAGGCGCACCCCTCCACCACCACCAAACAATGATGAGTATTATGGTGGCCCTTACTATCAAGATGCGGAAGCGGAGGATCTTTCGCGTCCATGGTGTGAACCATGGGATGACCCTAGGCTCACCAGGCCATGGGCGGATCCCAGGGAAGACCCGTTCACCCTACGCATACGGAACTATTCTGAGGACACCAAACGTCGCATGCCGGCGTGTATCAAGATTTATGATGGGTCCGGTGATCCGGTGGATCACCTTAAAATATTTGATACGCAGGCTAAAATTGAGCGATGGCCCATGCCTATATGGTGCCAAATGTTCAATTCAACCTTGATCGGAAATGCCCGTGACTGGTTTGAGGCACTCCCTCCACGGAGCATTGATAGTTTCACGGAACTACGCACTGCGTTTGAGAACAATTATACTCAGAGGAAGAAGTATAATAGGGATCCGGTCTCATTGGCAACCGTCAAACAACGACCGGGGGAGTCCACAGAAGCCTTCACTGAACGTTTCAATGATGAGTGCACGCGCACAAGAACAATGCCGGAGCTCTTGAAAATCTCTGACTACATGCACGCCATAACAGACAGAGAGTTGATCAGGCGCCTCAATGACAAGCGTCCAGAGAGATATGATGACCTCATGGAAAGGGTCAGAAATTTCATAAAAGGAGAAACAGCTGTTGCCGCGGCCTACCCATCCCGAGGAAATGGGTACCGGTCAAATGATCAGTCCCGGAGACAGTCGGGCGGTCAAGGCAATCAGAACAATAACAAGGGCTCAGACTATAAGAGCCAAAGCAAAGGAGGACGACCGGACGATAAGTTCACCCCCCTAAAGATGTCCTACCGGGAGATCTTGCTGACGGAAGGGGCGAACTTTCCAAGGCCTCCCCCAATGACCACTCCGCCGGAACGTCGGCAAGGAAATCGCTTCTGCGAGTTCCATAATGACAAAGGCCACGGTACGGAGGAGTGTATCCAGCTCAAGAAGCATATTGAGTCGCTGATCAAATCAGGTAAACTCAAGCACCTAGTTAAGGATTGGAAGGATGGAAAAGACAACAACAAGAAGTATGATAAGAAGGATCCCCAAAAAGACAAACCTTCGACTATATACATGATCCAATCCAGACAGCGCCGCACGAGGCAGAAAGTTGGCCAAAAATTTTCACGCGGCAGGGAAATCTCATTCACTCCCATCACAGCAAGCGATGTGATTGATGCGCCTCTCACTATTGAGATATGCATTGGAACACACAATGTTCGTCGCATGTATGTGGATGGAGGATCGTCAGCAGAGGTACTGTATGAACACTGTTTCGTGCAGTTATGCCCAGAAATAAGAAGCCAATTAGTACCGGCCACGTTGCCGCTTACTGGCTTTAGTGGAGACACTATCTGGCCGATAGGGCAATTACGTTTGCTGGTAACCATTGGGAATGAGGAACATTCCACTATGGCGTGGATGAACTTCATGGTGATACGCTCACACTCTCCGTACAATGGGATCATAGGTAGACCAGGCATTTTGGCTATACGGGCGGTACCCTCTACGGCACACGGAATGATCAAATTCCCCGTTGAGGGGGGAATTGTTACCATTTACAACACAATCGTACCGGCATCCGAGTGTCACACCGTGACAACACCGGATCCACCTGTACCACCCAAGGATGGATCACCACCTCCCAATTGGAAGGTAGCCATTCACCCTGACTATTCGGAACAGGAGGTATCCATAGGAGGGGAGCTCTCGGATAGCGGAAAAAGGGCCATGTGCTCTCTTTTAAGTGCAAACCTAGATATATTCGCATGGGAGCCAAAGCATATGACAGGCGTGCCACGTGCGATAGCAGAGCATAAGCTCTAGATCCGCCAAGGGTACCAACCCATCAAGCAAAAGAAGCGCGGCCAGGCGCCTGAGCGCAGCCAAGTGATATTGGAGGAAGTACGGAAACTAGTGGATGCAGGCATCATGCGCGAGGTATACTACCACAAGTGGTTATCCAATCCGGTCATAGTCAAGAAACATGATGGAAGTTGGCGCATGTGTGTGGATTTTACGGATCTAAACAAGGCCTGCCCACAGGACTGTTACCCGTTACCGGAAATCGACTGGAAGGTGGAGTCCCTATGTGGGTATCCTTTCAAATGCTTCTTGGACGCATATAAAGGGTATCACCAAATCCAGATGGCGGAGGAGGATGCAGAAAAAACGGCGTTCCATACGAGCCAGGGCGTATATTGCTATACAAAAATGCCGTTTGGACTGAAGAACGCCGGTGCTACATATCAGCGGTTGGTGGACAAAGCTTTTGAATCACAAATAGGCCGCAACTTGGAAGTCTATGTTGATGACTTGGTGCTAAAAAGTCACACGGAGGAGGCACTTCTCCGGGATGTTCAAGAGACATTCGACACGCTGAGAAGGATTAACATGAAGTTAAATCCAAAGAAATGTACGTTTGGGGCAACGGAGGGAATGTTCCTTGAATATTTGATTGATCCAAACGACATCAAACCTTGCCCAGAGAAGACGGACGCAGTGATACAACTGCCGTCCCCTCAGACACAGAAGGAGGTGCAATCCTTAAATGGGAAGCTAGCCGGGCTGAATAGGTTCCTATCTAAATCCATAGAGAAGTCATTACCCCTATTTAAGACACTCAAGAAATGCATTCGAAAGGGAGACTTCCGATGGACGAAGGAAGCCGAGGAAGCCTTCGGCCAACTCAAGCAGCATCTTGCATCCCTCCCTATACTAGTAGCTCCCCGGCCAAAGGAGGAACTCATTATGTATCTCTCAGCCACTCATGGCGCCATAAGCACGGTACTTATGACAGATAGAGATACAGTGCAAACTCCGGTCTACTTTATAAGTAGAACACTACAAGGGCCGGAGCTGAATTACTCTTCTATGGAAAAACTGGGGCTAGCACTAGTGTTTGCTACAAAGCGGCTGCGCCGATACTTTCAGGCGCACCCAATTGTGGTTATTACGGATCAACCAATTAAGCAGGTTATTTCTAGACCGGACGTAGCAGGGAGGCTATAAAAATGGAGCATCCTATTGGGGGAGCACAATATATCTTACAGACCAAGGACGGCTGTGAAAGGCCAGATCTTGGCAGATTTCCTGATCGAGAAGCCGGATGAGGAAGGGCCAATAGTTAAACAAGACGAGATCCCAACAGAACCATGGGTGTTATTCACGTACGGATCTTCGTGTACGGACGGGTCCGGAGCAGGTCTCATCCTCACAAATCCAGAAGGAATGGAATTCACGTACGCCCTCCGTTTTGAGTTCACGGCCACTAACAACGAAGCAGAATATGAAGCATTAATTGCGGGTTTAAAAATCGCCGCTAGAATGGGAGTCCGCAACCTTGAGGCCTACGTGGACTCACGGCTCGTTGCGAACCATATTCTAGGTGGATATGTGGCTAAGGAAGACAACATGGTCAGGTACTTGGATAAAGTCAAGTCGCTAATCGCGACTTTCAGTAAGTTTTCCATCAAGCAGGTGCCAAGGGGCGAGAACAAGAAGGCGGACGCTCTTAGCAAGATCGCATCCACAAGCTTCGCTCACTTGTCTAAACAAGTCTTGGTGGAAATACTCAAGGAGAAATCTATAACGGAGGGGGAGGTTGCTGCTATAGTTGAGGAGGATGCACCTACATGGATGACCCCGATTATCAACTATTTGACTAGTGAGACCCTTCCAGACGAGGAAAAAGCAGCACGGCGCATCAGAAGGAAGTCGCAGCATTTCGAACTTCGAGAAGGCATCCTTTACAAGCGCTCTTTCTTGCAGCCATGGCTGCGGTGTGTGGAACCACGTCAAGCCGCATACGTAATCAGTGACATACATGAAGGATTGTGCGGCATGCATGCAGGTCCACGGTCTGTGGTAGCTAGAGCTTTACGGACAGGATACTATTGGCCTACCATGCACAGAGACGCGCGCGACATGATTCGCAAGTGTAGTGATTGCCAAGTGCATATGCCAGTGTCGCGGCACCTGCAGCAGGAGCTTACACCTATCACGTCCCCATGGCAATTCTACAAGTGGGGAATCGACATTGCAGGACCATTTCCTGTAGCTGCGGGGGGGGAGTTAAATTTTTGATTGTTGTGATGGATTACTTCACACGATGGATAGAGGCCAAGGCAGTCAAGTTTATCACAGGCAAACAAGTTAAGAAGTTTGTTTGGGAACATATTGTGTGTCGTTTTGGTCTACCGGGAGAAATCATCTCGGACAACGACAAGCAGTTCACGGACAACCCATTCAAAGATTGGTGTGCATCATTGAACATCAAGCGGCGCTTCGCATCTGTTAAGCATCCACAGACAAATGGCCTTGTCGAACGGGAAAATAGAAGCTTGGGGAATGGCATCAAGGCGCGTCTGGATGAACGAAGTGGCAAATGGGTCGATGAGTTATCACATGTGCTATGGGCGCATAGAACTATGATCCAAACAGCCAACAGAGATACTCCATTTGCATTGGCTTACGGCACTGAAGCTGTTATACCAGCAGAAATAGGAATGCCTACCATCCGCACGGCGGAGGTTAATGTCGTCACGAACGATGAACAGCTGCGAATCAACCTGGATCTGGTGGAAGAAAAAAGGGAAATAGCAGCCATCAATAAGGCTAAGTCCAAGGCTAAGATGAAGGCTTATTATGACGCCAAGATCAAGGGTGTTTCTTTTCGACTGGCAGACTACGTCTATCGTGCTAACGAAGCAAGTCGAGCGGAGAATACAGGAAAGCTGGGCCCTAAGTGGGAAGGACCATATGAAGTCACTGAAGCCTTGGGACGAGGCGCGTACAAGTTACGTGACATGGATGGCCGCGACCTAGAGCGCACATGGAACATTTCCAATCTCAAAAGGTGCTATCTTTGAAAGCTACGGCTTCCGCATGGGTACTTCGCTATATGTGGTCTTAATAAAGAACCATGCGGTCTATCTTTTTTGTTTTTCTTATGTTTGTTTAGTTTCCTTTCTTGTTTTTTAGGACTTGTCATTATTGTACAAACAAAAGTGTAAACGTTCTAATAAAATGCCGTGGTGCCTAGCTAGCCCCACGGCTTGTTTCGTGCAAATCATTTTTTAGATTTTTTGTTAATCGTATGAATTTTACTTATATTATAATATGCCATGTTTCATTCATATGCATTCTTCCAAATACTGTACATGTACTATACGCCTACAGGCGGGGTAAGAGTATTAAGTGAACCTACTAATTCAACTTGCAGCGTAAGAGGGATGCAACCCCAGCCGCACGGATCATGCATCCTTACTAGACACCTTACTCACAAGACGTTGGGGTAAGTTTCATATGCCGTGGTCACACAGTGCTCCGCATAGTAAAGACGCACGTCGCATGTCTAGTAAATTATAGACTTGTGTGTATTTTCTTTCTTTGTATGTAAGACGTGATATATCATGCAGTATTGATGTACAATATTCAACACAATCAAAGTACACAAGTTTCAACAAAAACAAAACGGCCGTGGACATCACGGACTTCAAAATAAAAGACAAGTTATTTCACATATGTCTTAGCCGTGTACATACACGGGCGAATAAAATTATAAATTACAAGTGTTCACAAATGACAAATTATAAGGGTGGTAGGAATTCCCCTATCTCCTTATTCCCTTCCTTGATTAAATCACGGAGGACCTCCCCACGAGCATCCTTCCCATCCCGAGCTTTGGCCGCAATAGCATCCAATGCTTCTATAAGCCGTTTCTCGCCTTTCATGGTTTTGGATGCGGAATCATAAATGGCCTATGTCAAAGGAATGGGATCAGCACTCAGCCGGGACATTATTGTCTCGTTCAGAGCATCCTTCAGTGCCTCAAGCTCGTCTAGGAGAGGGTGTTGGATTTCCGCTAAGGCATTCATGGACGCGGTCATATTATCCGCAGCGGAGGGGTTGTAATAAGGATGCTGTGTGATATCTTCATTTTTCCCTATCATTTCTGCAGCTTTGACTAGGCCTTCATATCTACCACGGTCGATTCCATCGGATACGACCCCGGCAAACGCCTGCAATAGGTGTGGAGCGTCCAATGCCCTACTCACAGCAAGTCGCAGTCCTTGCCCGATAATCCACCTGCGACCGGCTGTAGCGGTTAGTAGGGGAGGACATATCCTCTCAGCACAACTTACAACCATCTTGCTTAACTCCTCATCAGCGGAGACAGCCTGCTCTTCAAGGTTGGTCTGGGTCCGCGTCAACTCATCCTTCAGCGCATCACGCTCCTGGGCGATGTGGAAGGATTGCACGGTCACAGCCTTGGTAGCAGCTTCAGCCGCAGACACCTGCATATGAAATTTGGAGTTATTACAAGGATATATACTTTTCTTCGGTTACATGCATACCCAAAGTACGAGTGTATGTACAACATTTCGAAAGTTTACCTTCTCGTTTGATGCGGCTACGAGGGCTTCAAGCTCAGCAATGCGCTTCTCTCTGGCGTCGGCGTGATGCGCCTGCTCCTTCACCGTCGCCTCGGCTGTCAATAACGCCGCCTGCAATGATGCGATGGTCTTCTCGTTCTTCACGATCATCGCCTCACGGCGGGCTATCCTCTTATCTGCCCGATTCACATTGGTGAGGGCCTGGATTAGACGGCGTCTTAACGCGGCTCCCACCGTCACCTGGTGTGCGGACGACACGTCAAACTGCTCAATAAGGGCCTCATGATCTAACTCATCTAGATCTTGGGCGAGGACAGGCGGGGTGATGTGTTCAATGAATTCTGAACACTCGGATTCTGCCTCCAGCCGTGTCAAACTTGATAGATTCCATGCTAAGCGCAGGCTTTCTTCTGGCCCCTGGGGGTGCGGCTCCTTGGCATGTGTGGCAGCAGGTGATGGGGGCTTGTTGGTTGGTGCGGGGGATGGATTCCTCCCCACTTCTTCCTCCTGCGCTACGGCTGCCGGATTGGCCCTGTTATTTAACATGACAATATTAGTCTATGCATCATACAAAGACACGAATCATACTCAGAAGGGTACTTACTAGGTGCCAATGGTAGGGTCTGGGCCGGTAGGAGCTACGGCGCTCACAGGGGTGACTCGCAAGGCTGGCCCTCCTATGTTCGGGGTGGGGTCGGTCTGGGTGGTCGCAGTACCACTCCCTTCTTGGTACTACGGGTGGTCTTTCCTCAGCTTCTTGGGAGGAGCATTCGCAGCTCTGGCCTCGTCCCCCATTTTCTTTGCCACCCGCCTGGTGGTCTTTCTCTTTCTAGAGGTAAGCGGGGCGGACCCGGAGGCCTGAGTAGTGTCTTCATTTGGGTCATTCTCCTCTTCCTGATTGGTGGTGCCCCCCTCTAGCAATGGTTCTTTGCCATCTTCATTGAGGAAATCCAATGGGGATTTCTCGATGGCGGGCTCTTCTTTGTCTGATCTAGGCTCGGATGTTTCTTCGAGCGGCATCGTACGGTCGGCTAGTGCTTCTAGCAAGGGGAGCTCATTCGGCTTCAGCGACCGGAATCCTTCCGCTACCTTCATGGGGTCGCCCTGGCGGATTAGTCCGTGAAGGTTCATCTCTGCAAAAATTTTTTTACAAGTATATGGGTTAGTAAAGTTCTACACATATGCGTGACAAATCAAATCTACAACATATACATTAGACCTACCCTCTCCCTGTTCCGTTAGGAAGCACGGGTATAAGTCATCCCTCCCAAAGTAACGGCGGCTTATCCCTACTAAGCACAGAAAGTGTTCCGGCAACCCTCTATGGAATTCTGTGCGGTGGGTATCTAGTATTTTCAGGTCCCTGCTGCTATAATCTTTGGATTTGGGCGGATAGTCTTTGGGGGCTTTGGTTTTGAGTACGAAAGGGGTAGGGAACACCTTCTCATCTACAAAGAAGTAATGGTTGTACCAGTTCTTAAGGGAGTCTAGAGGCTTCCTATACGTCATAGGGGCATTCCCGGGTCGTTTCTTGAACGACAGCGACCCATTCACTAGCTGAGGAAAATAGAAAGCCCTAAAAAGGTTCACGGTGGGGGTTACTTCGCAGGTATGGCATGTAATCTCAAACTGATTGATTTTACATGCCCCTATGCAGTGAAGCTGGGTTATGTGGAAGTCATAATATAACAGCAGGTCTACCAAGAACTTGGATAAGGGTATACGGTAGTTGGCCGAGTCAAACAGGCGTGTGTATATGCCTATTTTCCCCGCCGGTGCATCCGTAATCGCTTCACCATCACCTGGATAGGTGGGTGTACGCTTTCGGGTACATAATACTTCGACAGGAAGTCGAGGTATTTTTCCGCAGACATCACGTTAAGGACATCCGTGATAAGGGGGTTGTCCTTTACCATGTTTTATAAAAAGGTTTTTAAAGGCGTGATGATCTAACCTGTGGCGACGAAAGTCCGTGGAAAAGAAGACAAAGTTTTGGAGATAAAAGCTTGAGATTAACAATGGCGGAAGAAGGGGTGAGTTGTGTATGTAACAAACACGCATGCCAACTCTTATATAGGGTTGCCTCAGTTTCCGAGGTACCATGGATATTCGACACGTGTCAGCCACCTCGCCTATCCAACGGATAGGATTTCTGACATTTCTGCAAAATCAGAGGGGGGCCCACAGGTCACTTCTTAGCAGTTTTACGTGGCTCAAGGGTGGGCATTAATGGTGCACTTTTGCAGGCATGCGACTGGATAGTTGACTGTCATTAATGTTTTTATTCTTGTGTCGGGTTATGCGGCTCTTACGTAAGACCGTATTTAATGTTACATTTAAGTTGTCTCGGCTGTTACGTGTGGCTGAGGTATTATTCAAAATGTATTCCTACGACGGGTCGCCACGTGCGGCCAGAACAAAATTTAAAATGTCTCCTTTCCTAGGTCTTCCTTGGTATGTCCGGAGAAAACCTTGATAGTCTAGAGGTTACGCCTACGGCTGTAACAACTAGACTGGGGGGACATGATGACGTATAGTCCCCAGCCGGGTCAGGAACCCGGCCCACGGGTACTACCCGTATCCGGCCCATCACAGATGGGTGGGAATAATGTCATTCAAGCTTATGGGCTTGGATGAACAGTGACTGCACACATGTGTGCGGCCCACGGCCCGGCGTGGACGACATAGGGTTAGACAGAATAATATTCGGTCTAGGAATATCTTTATCCCAATGGAGGAGGATATTCACTACCAAAATTAGAAGATAACAATCATTCTAATTCTGATAGTTATATCTTCCTTGGGGCCGAAGCATCAGTGAAAGCCCATTAGGGTTTCACTGCCTATAAAAGGAACCCTCAAGTGTTCCACAAAGGTATTACGACTTATACTCTAAACTCACATAAACCCTAAATCGATTACTTACTCTCACGCCAGAGTCTAATCGTGGGAAACATTCCCACGGTAAGCCTAACGCGTGCTGTTTAGTGTGCAGGATCCCAACCAAACGATTCACTTGGTGCAGGAGCCGGAGCCCAGCCAACCCGAATTAAGCCTAATTCGGGTCTAGCAAGGATCAACCAACTTTTGCATCAACACCGTAGGGACAAGTGAATGTGGTCTTCTCTTGATCCTTAGGGTCAATGGGTATTTTAAAATAACCCGAAAATCCATCAAGAAATCAATAGTATTCATTTCTCGCTAAGCGTTCAAGCATTTGGTCCATAAAAGGCAATGGGAAGTGATCTTTCCTAGTAGCTTCATTGAGCTTCCTATAATCAATACAAACTCTCCAACCCGTAACAAGACTCGTAGGAATAAGCTCATTGTTCTCATTGGGTACTACGGTGATTCCACCCTTTTTAGGAACACAATGTACCGGCTAACCCATGGAGGGTCGGAAATGGGGTAACTCATGCCCGCATCAAGGAGTTTGATAACTTCCTTTTTAATGACCTCATGGATTTTAGGGTTAACCCTTCTTTGGCTTTGAATGGCAGGTTTATAATCATCCTCCATAAGGATTTTGTGTGTATAAAAATGTGGATCAATGCCCCTTATGTCGGATATTTTCCATGCTAAGGCTTGCTTATGTTTCTTAAGGACTTCTATGAGTTTCTCTTTCTCATCCTCTTTCAACTCTTTAGCAATGATCACAGGTAATTGGTTTTTTCCTTCTAAGAAAGCATACTCTAGGTGGGATGGAAGGTCCTTAAGTTCAGGTGAAGGTGGACTCTCTATGGAAGGTTTAACTATGGATGGATCATCATTTGTTACTTCTTGTGGAATGGGTGAAGGAATGGGGTCCTCATTGAGCAACTTTTGGATAGTGAGAATATCTTCTTCCCAATTGATGGGAGAATCATCATTACTAAGAAAGTTGGACTCAAATTCCTCCAAGAGGAAATCACTCTCTCCAAAAGGTGTTAAGGAAGGAGCAATTGAGGCCACGGTTTCAACATGGGGCATATCCTCACTATTACTCTTGCAAGCGTCATGAAAATGCTCATCACACACCTCATCTAACACATCAACTATGTTAATAGTCTCACAAGGTTTACACTCCTTAATCTCTTTCTTATCACACACTTTTCCCAACTTAAACACCACTTTCTCATCCTCAACTCTCATAATTAGTTCTCCCTCCGCCACATCTATTAAAGTACAACCCGTTCTCAAAAACGGTCTACCAACAATCAAAGGAACTCTAGGGTCCATGTCATAATCAACCACTACAAAGTCGGCCAGAAAGGTAAACTTATCCACACCTACAAACACATCCTCCGCAATACCTACCGGGTAAGATATGGTACGGTTGGCTAACTCAAGTGTCATCCTAGTGAGAGTGAGCTCGGGAAGAGAGAGTTTTTTCTAAACCGATAAAGGCATGAGGTTTATGCTTGCACCTAGATCCGCCAAAGCCATGCAATTTTCTACCCCGGGAAAATTACAAGGTATCAAAAAGCACCCCGGATCTCCAAGTTTTGTTGGTAAGGTTTTGAGTAACACGGCGGAACAATTTTCATTAAGGGATGTGTTGGGCAAATCAACCAATTTTTCCTTGTTGGAGAGTAGATCCTTGAACATCTTAGCAAATTTTGGCATGTAAGCAAGAGCTTCCGCAAAGGAGATGTTTATGTTGAGTTGCTTGAACATCCTTAAGAAATTTGAGACTTGTATATCATCCTTGTTTTTCAATTTGTCCTTTTTCAATCTTGAAGGGTAAGGAAGATTTGGTTTAGGTGTAGATGTTGTAGGTGTTGTAGTGGAAGATTTTTCTTTGTTAGCTTCTTCATTGGGAGTTGTGGAAGGTAAAGGAGAAGTGGGAATAGGTTGAGAAGGTGTATTGGATGAAGTAGTAGAGTGTGGAGGTGGTGAAGTAGATGTAGAAGGTTTATCACAAGTGGGAACCAAAGTGGGTTTAACAATAGAGGGTGTAGGAGGTGAAGGATCATTTGTTGTTTTTCCACTTCTTGTTTGTGTGTTAGATGGTAAAGCCCCTTGTTGTCTTTGATTAAATGCTATTAAAAGCCTCTTAGTTTGCTCCTCCATTGAAAGTTTCATTTGCTCATTCATTCTTTTTTCACTTTCACGAATTCTCCTCTCAACATACTCATGAGTTTCTTGTAACCCATATCCTTGATTTTGAAGTTGAGGGTATCCTTGATTTGGGAAGGGTGGGGTTGGTGGATTAAATCCTTGATTTGGTGGATAAAAGTTATTTCCTTGATTTTGAAAATTGTTAGGTGCCTTGTAGTTATTCCTTTGGTATTATGGTCTTGGACCTTGATTCCTTTGTAACAATTGAGGGGGATTTTGTTGAAGTTAGGTGGGTGGTTGGGGTGGGAATCCTGGTGGAGTAAGGTAATTTTGAGACTTATAAGAAAGGTTATTTTGATTGATGTTGGGCTTGAAATGTTCTCTATGTTCCTCTTGGTATGCATAACACTCCCCTTGATATCCTTGCACCTTATCACATTGTTGATATGAATGGGGACATCTACAAGTCTCACATGAAAGAGTAATAGCATGCACATCATTTGTGGAATTATTGCCCAAAGAAAGTTTCATAAAGTCATTCATCATGGTTTGTTGCATCTTTTGGGTGTTCTGCATAATTGTTTGACTTTCCTTTTGAGATTGAGTCAATTCTTGGATGCATGAAATGAGTTGAGACTCCAATGGTTTAGAACCTCCTTCTTGAATGACATGTACTCTCTCATCAAATTGTGTGTTAGTTTGCACCATTGCTTTGGTCTCAATAATATCCCAATCTTCTTGAATGGATTTAAGAAGAATATTTCCTCCCGCGGAAGCATTGAGTGAATCTTGGTGATGAGGTTTAAGGCCATTGTAGAAAGTATTGATTTGGTGAACTTCATCTAATACATGGTTAGGGCATCTCCTCAATAACTCTCTATACTCCTCCCAAGCATCACTAAATGTTTGACTAGGTTTTTGTTGAAAGCCTAAAATTAAGTTCCTCAAATCCATGGTCTTAGATGGGGGAAAGAACTTGTTCAAAAACTTCTTAGTGAAACCATCCCATGTGGTAATGCTCTCGGGTGGTTGTGTATCTAACCAATGCTTAGCCGGACCCTCTAGTGAAAATTGCACCAATATCAACTTAATAGCATCATGAGGAACTCCATTGTACTTACTGGTGTTGCAAAGAGCAAGAAATTTCTTAAGGTGATCATGTGGATTATCATTCTTGTTCCCATAAAATGGTGTATCTGAAACCAAGTTACTCATGGATGTTTTTAGCTCAAATGTGTTTGCGGGAATATCAGGTATCTTGATAGCATCGGCATATCCTTACACATTGGATTGCAAGTGCTCCATCGAAGGTCGAGTATCAACTCCGGTCATGGCTTCTTGATGTGTATGGATCAAAGCACGATTCTCGGGATCGGCTTGATGGACGGTGGTGTTCTTACTCTTTCGCTTTTTCTTCCTTTTCGGAGGAAGGGGTTGTACACCAATCGGTATTTGTGCACGCCCGCTAGTGAGCATGCAACTCAATACGAGGAATGAGAGAGAAGCTCTCGTTTGACTTTGAAGAAGAAGGGATTATCCTCTTCGAGTTTCAATATGAAATATCCACAAGAAAATATAATATACGTAATTACTACTTGGGTGCAAGACCCCCAATGAAGCCTTCCTTCTTAGAATACGCACTAGTGAACGGGGGGTTAGGTGGCGCGAAGCACTGAAGTACCTATTGACCCTTAGATGTCATTTTATAGAACATCGCCTTTCTTTTCACTCTGTAGTTTGTATTCTTCGAATTATTGCTTATAGGAAGTATTTATCTATTCTTGCTTTATTGAATTTGATCGATACGCGTGTCAAGGACCGGAATGCCCCTTAACACGGTGTATTGCCTTGGAAATACTTATGGAGAATATGTGTATTGGTTGTTCTTATACGTATACGTATTTACATATAATAATATTGAAAAATATTTTTGTATTTATTGGGGTTTTGTAAAGAAAATACTATATGTACATAAAAACCGAGGAAATCCAATAATATATATTTTTGGGTGCAATCTCTTAAGAAAAAGACTGCTTTTTTTATTTTTTTATTTTTTTGGTCAATTCTTTAGGAAAAGAATTGTTTTTGTTATTTTTTAGTTTTTATATTTTTATATTGTTGATTTTTTTTATGTTTTTGATTTATGATACGTAAAAAAATAACGTTCACGAGGTGAACGGATCCCAAAAGCCAATGAAAACCGTCAATCGATAGTCTCTCGTAAAGTCAAAGAACCAGCAGTGACGCCATTTGAAATTGTGTAAATTGAAGTTCGTTTCTCTCGATTCTTAACCAATTGAAAGTCCTAACAAAATCAGGTTTATTATCGTTTTTGGTTGATAGGGTTATTTGGATTTTCTATGTCTATTTAAGCAAGCAAGTAAAAATGTGAAAAATAGTAAGCTACGTAACCGTAAAACAATTAGCACATACCATGTTTTTATTCACAAAAGGACAAAATTGTAAATCTATGGAAGTAATGTGCTAAAAATGTAAGTAATTGAAACTAAATTGCTTGAAATGTAAAAATCAGAAAGTATAAGGACCAATTATGCAAATTCTAACAAACTACTAACAAATTCTAACAACTTTTAAAACTACTAACTGAAAATGACAAGTGATGAAAAGTTTAGGACTGAAATTGAGCTTGATTAAGTGTTACCAATGCATTCCTCACTTGAAAACGAGTAAGTTTCATGTAGAAATCATTTCTTGAAATTCAATATAGCTCAAAAACGATCCTGGGTTTATTTGTTTAAGAAGACGCTACGTGACAAGCTTGGATTGGTTGAAATGTGAGCACACGGATTGTTATCCAAAATTGGATAAACTATTATTGCATGTCAGCTCCTTATTGGTTTAATAATGAGTTAGTGGGAAAGTACTGTAGCAAAACGGCTATTTAATGAACTGATGAAGTGGCCATAAAGCTGGCAATCCGTGTCACCTATTCCTTGCATTCTCATTGGGTGTTGGCAATAAACACGGATCAAGACCATTTTTGGTGTAATTTTTGGCAAGTTAAGTCCTTATACTTTGGCAGAATGTCCAAATGAGTTATAATCTTCATTCTAATGACATTTTTGGTCCTTCTACTTGCATTCTTGTCTAGTTTGACCCTTTGACTTGGTTGACTTAAGAGTTGACCATGTTTGACTTGAATCTTGACTTTGACAAATTTTCACTTTGAGTCCTTCAACTTTAGAGTGTTGTCAAGATAGGTCCTTCATCTTCAAAGTCTTGTCATCTTTGATCATTCTTTGTCTTTTTCATCCAAATAAGCTTGATTTCTTCTTGTTTGCTTGAAAATGTATCCTTTTTACCTATTTATACACAAACACAAAACATACCACATAATTCCGCTTTATAGCACAAAAGTTAGGTATTTCCTTGTGTTTTAGGGTGATTTGTTGATTAATTGATATGAGTTTTTGCTCATATTAGGGCACAACGGTGACTCCGCCTTTCTTAGGCACACAATGGACTGGACTAACCCATGGTGAATCCGAGATAGGGTAGATCATTCCCGCATCAAGAAGTTTGATAACCTCTTTTTTGATAACGTCATGGATCTTGGGATTCACCCTTCTTTGGTTTTGAATAGTGGGTTTAAAGTCGTCCTCCATGAGAATTTTATGTGTGCAAAAGTGAGGATCAATACCACGAATATCGTAGATTTTCCAAGCAATCAATTTCTTGTGATTCTTCAACACGTCGATAAGTCGAGATTTTTCGTCTTCTTTCAAGTCCTTAGCGATAATTACGGGTAACTTCTTATTGTCTTCAAGGAAAACGTACCCGAGATGAGATGGTAGGTCCTTAAGCTCTAAATCCAGAGGATTTTTGATGGAAAGCGTAGTCAAATTCGGATCATCGATAGAGATTTCCTTAGGAGATGGTGGAGAAATATGGTCCTCATTGAGAAGTTTCTCAATGGTACGAATGTCTTCATCCCAATTGGAGGGAGAATTGTCATATTGCAAGTCCACATCCCCCAAAGTTGCTTCAAATTCATTCAAAAGGAAATCACTTTCTCCAAATGGAGTTAGTGATGGAGCAATAGAGGCAACGGTCTCAACAATGGGAAGAGAAGAAGAACCACTTTTACAAGCGTCTTTGAAGTGTTCTTCACAAGCCTCATCAAGTACGTCAATGAAATTAACGCTCTCGTTTTCAGAAGTCTGTTTAGAATGTTTACCCATGTTGAAGACGATTTTATCGTCACCAACTCTCATGATTAATTCGCCCGCGGCTACATCAAAGAGAGTGCGATCGGTCCTCAAGAATGGACGTCCAACGATTAATGGAACACGGGGGTCCATCTCGTAGTCAACGACAACAAAATCCGTCGGAAAGGTGAATTTGTCGACACCGACGAAGAAATCTTCGGCTATCCCCACCGGATAAGCAACCGTACGGTTAGCTAATTCCAATGTCATTCGTGTGGGGACTAGCTCGGGTAGAGATAATTGTTTCCAAACGCTTAAAGGAATTAAGTTGACACTAGCACCTAGATCAGGTAGGGCCATACAATTCTCTACCCCGGGGAAGTTGCAAGGAATGAGAAAACGACCCGGATCACCAAGTTTGGTTGGTAATTTCCTTAAGAGCACTGCGGAACAATTCTCGTGAAGTTGGGTCTGAGCGATATCAAGAAGTTTCTCCTTATCACTGAGAAGATCTTTACACATTTTAGCATATTTCGGCATGTGAGCGAGAGCCTTAGCAAAGGAGATGTTGAAATTCAGTTGTTTAAACATTTTAAGAAAGTTAGAAACCTGAATATCATCCTTGTTCTTCAACTTCCCTTTCCTCAACCTTGAGGGATAAGGTATATTGGGTTGAGATGAAGGCTTTGGAATGGAATTCTCACTCACATCCTTGGGTGGTGGAGGGGTGGAAGTAGAAGCTGTAGGAATTGGTGAAATAGAAGGTGGAGGAATTGGAGAAGGGGACTCGTTTTCCTTTGTCACAATCACCAGTGTAGGTGTAGGAAGCTCGGTCTCCTTTAAACCTTTTCCACTTCGAGTGGTGATTGCTTTCATCTCCCCTCTTGTATTAGCAACGGTGTTACTCGGAAGAGGACCCGAACCAGAAGCTTGATTACTTTGGAAGAAACTAGCCATCATATCCCTTAAGTCATTCGTTTGACTGCTCAAATAGTTTCGCATATTGGCTCGAAGATAATTCCCTTGTTTCACCATATCTCCTTTCAAGTTGATGATTTGCCGCTTAAGATTCTGCACTATCGCATCATCAGTCCTCATGTAAGTGTCAAACTCTTGATTAAATGCGGTGGGTTGAGTGGGAGGAAGAGCATGGTAGGCAGGTGGTTGATAAGAGGGTGGTTGGTAAACTTGATTGTTCCCTTGAGGTGGATATGGGTTTCTTTGGGTTTAATATTGACTTGGAGCTCGCGGTTGGTTTTGATTGTTGTGATTGAGGTTGTTTTGGTTTTGAGGGGGGAAACCGGGTGGTGAAAGAAAGTTGTTAGAACGATAAATGAGCAAATTGCGGTCACCTTGAGGACGTGCTTGATAGCCTCCCGTAGAAAAGTTACCGTTGGCGGCATACACATTTTCCGGATTGTCATGAGTCGAAGGACAATCGGTGTATGAATGAGATCCCCCGCATATTTCACAGGACTGACTCATAGCATTAACTGGCGCATTGATGCTTTTGGTATTGTTAGGGGTTTTTAGAGCAAGTGTTTCAACAATTGAAGTAAGCTTATCAATTCTCTTGTCGACATCACTAGTACTAGCACTAGCCACATTAGTCTGAACACTCTTAGTTTGCACTCTAGACAATAATATCCCATGCGGCATTAGAAGAATTAACCAAAATGTTACCCCCCGAGGCATTATTTAGTGAATCTTGGTCATTCATGCTTAAACCATTGTAAAAAGTATTAATTTGATGTACTTTTGTGAAACCATGTTGTGGACACTTTCTTAAAAGTTCCTTAAAACGGTCCCAAGATTCACTAAATGTCTCACCGTACTTTTGTTCAAAGTTAATGATTTCATTCCACAAAGTGGTAGTACGTGAGGGTGGGAAAAAAAGTTAATGAATTTGGTCTCTAAATCCGACCACGTAAGAATACTTTGTGGCGGTTCCTTATCAAGCTAATGCCGGGCTTGTCCCTCTAAGGAGAAAGGAAAAAGTTGCAAGCAAATTACCTCTTGTGAAACCCCATTATACTTAACCGTATTAGTGAGTTGAAGAAACCTTTTTATATGGTCATGAGGATCATCAAGTGTACGCCTCAAGAATGGTTGAGCAGAGACCATTTGAATGAAGTCGGATTTGAGTTCAAAGTTGTTAGCTCCATTCTCGGGTATGACAATAGCATCGGTGTTGCCCTCTACTTGCGATTGCAAAAGCTCGATCATTGGTCGATTGCCCATGGTGACAATAGGTGGAGTATCGACTTCGGCTTGAATTGCTTTCTTCTTACGATCACAGGTACACATACACACCTAAAAAAAGAAAAGAAAGATAGACAAGAAATATTTTTGTTTTTTTTATGTTTTTCTATTTTTTTGAATTTTTGAATTTTTTTTTTTATTTTTGAAAATTTTGAAGCAAGAATAATAACGTTCAAAAGTGAACAGATCCCAAAATCCAACGCGTCTCTCACTAAAAACCGTTAATCTTAACGAAAAGAGCCGGCAACGGCGCCATTTAATAACTAGATTTTACTTAGTTATAAAAGTTCGTTATTCCAGTCTTTTCGAATTGATTACTAGTTAAGAGTGTGACTCAGTCGTTCTTGGTGGAAAATAAAATGGTTTGATTATCTATTTTAAGCTAAAAGCAAATATGAAAATGTCGTTGAGTAAAATAAAAGCTTAAGAAATTAAACTAAAAATTACGAATTAAAAATAAATGATTAAAAACTTTAAAACTTAAAAGTGAATTCAAAACTTAAAACTTTGTAAAAATAAAAACTTAACCCATCGGAATGTCCTTGATCCGAATCATATCGGAATGTAACAAATGGATTCTGTCAGAATAATGAGGAAAAGCATCGGAATAATAGTAAACCAAATCTATCGGAATGTAATGCAAGTTGTCACTATGTATATTGTCGCAATGTTCAAACCATCGCAAAGTCCTATCTGAATGTGAAGCCTGTCGGAATATGTCTAACAAAACTTTGGCAGCGTTTCGTCGCAATATAGCCTTAAGCCCCGTCGCAATGTACGATCGCAATGAGCGATCGCAATCCTCGATCGGAATAAGGGGGGATACACTATTTGAATATTGATCGCAAAGTAAAACCCTAAGGGTTATTGCAATCACAATGAAACCGTCTTAATGTACCGTCGCAATATAGAAACCCTAATGATTGTGATGGAAATGACACAATATTCGGATGGATGAGCACAAGCTAATAAACCAATAAGCACTTCTAAAAAGAACACTTAACAAAAACTTAACCAACTCAATAAGCACAAATTTGAAAACTCTTAAAATACGAAATAAGCAAACTTTATGAATCAAACTTTAAAAAGACTAAACTTTTTAAGAAAACTAAAAAGTAAATAAGCTAAACACAAAATAAGCCAATAAGCATGATAAGCTCAAAGCTTAATCCATATAAAACTTAGATAGAAACTAAAAGATAAACTTTTTGATCTCATAAACATCAAGATTAAACAAAATCAAAGATGATTTCGGATCAAATATAAGTAAAAATCAAGAAAAGTAGAAAGAGATTGAAAATGAAAAACTTAACTTGAACTTGTAGATAAATGATTCCAAAATACAAGATTGAATTAAAACTTAAACATGAAAGAAAGAAAAGATGAACTTTTAGTGAGAGAAAGTTAAACACTTTCTCTCTCTAAAAATAAAACTAAAGAAGGAAAAATAAACTAGCTAAGTTAACTAACACCCTCCTAATGTGTCATTAGGAGGGTATATATAGGAGGTGGGGAGTGCATGTGTTGCTTCCTTCTTTCTTTCTTCTCGTCTCGACTTGATTTAAATTCTTTGTCTTTCTCGACGTCGTCTCGGGATTTGTCGATATAAATTGAACTCGTCTTATAATTTTCTTCTATAATTAGACATGAGTTCTTCGACTTCATTAAACTTTCGTCTTTAAATTTTTCTTCGATAAATCTTCAGAATAGGCCTTGGACTTCCGTTCTTTTTGCACTCTTGATCTTTTGACTTCGTCTTTTGTCTTTTTCTTAGATAAAAGCCCGTGATAGCCCATGTTTTCTTCCTTTTTCATATTTTTATCCTGAAACACAATAAAAACACAAACCACGCATAATTCCGACTTTTACGACATAAAATACACGTTTTGGTCTTGTTATTATTGGAAATAAGTGGTAAAAGGATAAGTGTTTTCACACTTACTAAAGATTCAGGCACCAAGAACAACACATACAACAGCAGTTCACCAAATCACATAAAATCACTTTTTTTAACAGATTTAAGGATATAAGGCTCAAACCTCATGAATGTACATCCACACTCACGAATTTTTGAGCTTATGTGCCTAGCTTAACAAGGCAAAAGCTTCCAATAAGCTGCTCAGAAGAACAAGGATATTGTTTTGTACCCATTACTCCATTCATATACTATGACCCCTAAAGCTATCAATAAAATGACGCATCTATAGGAGTCACTTAATATGGGAGAATACCATCTATCTGCCTCTTCATCATTAGTAGGTTTGAATAAACTGTATAATTTCAATACCTACAGCCGTGTTATAGGCGGACCTTCAATATTAATCATATTAATAATATCCGTAAATACATACTTATATGTTCGTGATTCTAGCGTTCATGATTTCATGTTCGTGATTATAATTATTATTGTTTAGAATTATCATGTACTATCACGTACTTAATACTTATCGTGTAATAACACGCACGTAATTCTTGTAATTATTATTCGTGATTCGTGTTCATGTTATATAAGGAAAGTTGTAATCTTGTACGTACGATTATTAGTGTGCTGTTCATGGTAAAAGCATGCGGGTTTTACATAACTCCTACTCAATTCAACATACAAAGCTTAAGACAGTAAACCCAAACACCCCTTAAACCTTTTAATCCAAGATTTAACAAAGTAAATGTGTGTAACAGGTTATACCAAACTTAAACAAGCATCATAACATCATTCTCATGCATAATCAACAAGATTCAGGCACCAAGAACAACACATAAAACAACAGTTCACAAAATCACATAAAATCAATTTTTTAATAGATTTAAGGAAATAAGGCTCAAACCTCATGAATGTACATCCACACTCACGAACTTTTGAGCTTGTGTGCCTAGCTTATCAAGGCAAAACCTTCCAATAAGCTGCTCAGAACAACAAGGTTAGAACAAGCAGATTATATAAAACAGAAAATGGAAAACAAAAGCTTATTAATTCAAGCTTGTTCCCACTCCTTGAATATCCCCAAACCACAAGCTCACTACACCTTGATAAGCTCCTTATCAGGGTGTTATGACCACTTGTAATCCAAAAATTTCAAAGGTTTGAACCAAGACTTAGAAAAATATTAGATTTTGGAAAAACTTGCAATTTCTTGCACAATCTTTGAAAACAGGTTTTCGAATTTCAAATTCACAAACTAGAATCAATAACAACAATATATTAAAGGTGGCACTTGGATTTCGTCAAACAATTCAAACACTTTTTCATTGATCTTGAAACAAGGATTTACAGAATGTTGACCAAAGAAAAACCAAGAGAAAAAACAAATGTTGCAGTCTAAACCCTTTATATAGAGGGTGTACATGGACCTAATAAGCTGAAAAACTAAAAACCCTAAGCTTTGATCTTCCAGAAATGCCCTTGTGGGATTTTGATTTTGCTAAGCATGTGAAGTTATCTTGGCGTCTTGTGGAGTTGCTAGCTGGTGGAATTTGATCCAAAGGCTCAAAGGAAGCTTAAAATGTAAGCTTGAATGTGGATGGTTGATTTGCTGGCACATTTTTGGCTTCTTCCTCAAAAGTATATAACACTTAATGTGAGCTTTGAGGTGAGGTGGCATGGGGTTTAAGGGTGGGGTTTTGGTTATTAGTCCCTTAATCTTAAATCTGGAAGAGATTAAGGACTAATTTCAAGTAATCAGAAAATCCCTAATTTTGTTAAGAACATGAAGAACACTGGATTTTGATATTGTTTGGGTTTTAAATATGTGTTTAGCGCGTTATTTAAACTAATTAGTTTAATTAGTTAAATACGGCTGAGTGGAAGGTGACATGGCAAAGGGATGGCATGTGATTGGTTTAAATGAGTTAGTGGGCACATGGCATGTTGTGGTTGGTCTAGGTAACTATGATGTCTTGGCAGATATTACCCCTTGTCTTCTATTCTTTTTTCATTCCTTGTTTAATAGCACAAAACTGAAAATCCTTTGTTATTAAAGTTTCAGTTTTCATACTTTTACCCCAGAAAGTTTCCAAAAGTGTTTTCAAGGGTATTTCTTGTAATTTGATGATTCTTCAAGGGATCTTTTGGACATATCTTCATTCTTCCTGGTCTTGACTTGTATTGTTGACTTTGTGGAGGACTAAAAATGACAAGTCTTCATAATTGAGGGACCATTCTTGCCAATTCTTCAAAGTGGAGGGTCCTTTTTGTAATTTTGACAAACTTTGAGGACCAAACTTGTAATTATGAATATACAAGGGTTTAAAGTGTCAATTCTTCAATATTAGAGGACCCTTCTTGTACAATCTTCAATTCTTTAAGGGTTTTTCTTGGAAAATCAACTCTAGGGCCCGGTTGATTGTGCGGCTTTGTTTCCCGTGTTCGTTTTTGCTTGTTTCTTGTGATCTTTTGCCATTTTCTCAATATCCGTACCTAAAATACACATCGAACAAACACAATCATATATTTGGCACATTTTATGATATTTTAACCATTTTAAACTCATTTTGGATGACGAGACTATGTATAAAAGCAGTCTCATCACTCCCCCATACTAAACCATTACCGTGCCCTCACACAATGCTAGAATAAAGTATCTTAGAATCTCCAAAAATAATTTTTATGCATTTTTATTGAATGATAAACTTGCTACAGTACTACTATTTCCACTACTACTTGCGTTTTAGACATAATGTAGGATTTTCATTGCAAAATGGGACGTTTAGGTTCATAGAACAAGAACACGTGAATGCTTCGTTAGGAATAATTTCTTCGTCCTCGATTTTCACCCCAATTCCATGCCAAGCGTGCAACGAGATCATTGTCATTATAAGTTAGTAATGATAACACTACTCATATGCCCTAATCACGTACTTATACTCCCATTTTACTAAGTGGTATCTCTTATATTTTATTTTTGTCTTGAATGTTCACGAGGATACATTTTTTAATTATGCGATGATAGAGATTTAGGTCTAAAAATAGAGTCATAACGGTGTAACCAAGACCATCGAATTAATGACCCCCCTAATAGACAACAGTGTCAAAAAATTAAGTCAACAAGAAGGATCGATAAACACGGTTTTATAACGGTTTTAAACATGATACTTATTACCAAGACTTTTATACGCCCCCTAACGGACGGGCCTTATTATCATAGGTTTACCTCCATCTTTTATTCAACTTCGCCATGAAGCTTTTATTATGACTTTGGTCTTGCCTTGCCTTTTATTTAACCTCGCCATGAGGTGTTTATTATGGCCAAAGATGTATATCCTCACGCTAAAAGAGAATTTTGGATCTTTAAAGCTTCAAAGATTAAGGCATAATTCACTTTCAATTTCGCATAGATTTTTCGGCCTTGTGAGCTTCAAATTGTTTGCTTGATTTAGGTGAGCACTTGAAATCTTATTATTAGGTGAAGCTTTTGATTATTCGGGTTGCCAATACTTCAAAACCGTGACGCTAGCGATACCTTAATGTCTTCCCAATTTAATTACATGGAAGCTACTAGAAAAGACTAGAAACCAACAATCAAGACTAAACCGCTAAGCCAATACTTATTAAGAAAAATATATACAAGCGAAGGGAGAATAAGCAAACAACAAGAACACATGAGTTTTTGAAAGAATACGAGTACTCTACGTTTAGCATAGTAACTTATAATTAACTCTATCATTTATCGTCCTCATTTAAGAGACTTAGCCTAATATAATGTTAATGAATCGAAGCTAAGTGCTCAAAACGCACGGTCGAGTCAAAAATTACTCTTATCCTCGCCATCGTAAAATCTACATTCGTGTCTTCAAACACTTATAAAACATGAGAATAAAATTAAAATTTGGCCATTTTTAGCCTTATTTGCAACAAAACGATAAAAAAATATAAACTTTGGAAAGCGTGAAGGTTTGGCAAGGCAAGTAGTATTCACCCCCCATACTAAAGTTAAACATTGTCCTCAATGTTTCGAGTCTAAGGGTAGGATACCCCCATACTAAAGATGTAGTCGAATGCATAATCTAGCATGGAAAGGGTGTAACCATTAAATTAATAGCCGTTTATGAAGTGTGCTAAAATCCTAAGGTTAGAACATATAAGGATATATCATGTGGGTATCAAGAAATTCTTCAAAGCAAACGATCGAGTGCTCCCATAAAACGAACACGAGAGGCTCCAATCGTGAAGATCATGATCGTCTAAAAACAACATATCACAAACAACCACGAAACAAAGTTTGGAAGGGCACAAATCCCCTCACGTTAAACTACATTAGAAAGCGATAATATGTACATGGATAAGCATGGGACTCCCTCACAAGGCATCTCGTTTTTGATTACCGAGTCATGAGCTCGACTCGATCCCCTCAATACTATTTATCATTAGGGAAGGTGACTTGGTCGAGGTAGTTCAATGAGGGAACTTCCCCACCAAAGTAGTGCTTCAACATATGTCCATTCACCTTGAAATTAGGACCATCATTTTGAGCTAGCTCGATGGTCCCATAAGGAAAAACTTGGGTAACGGTGAATGGACCCGACCAACAGGATTTCAACTTGCCGGAAAATATTTTCAAACGTGAGTTAAAAAGCAACACTTGATCTCCAATGTTAAAAACCCGGTTTTTAATTTTAGAATCATGAAACTTTTTAGTTTTATCTTTGTAAATCAATGAATTTTCATAAGCAATGTCTCTCAATTCATCCAATTCATTAAGTTGCATTTTCTGGTGTTTTCCCGCGGTCTCAATGTCATCATTACAATGCTTAAGGGCCCAATAAGCTTTGTGTTCGAGTTTAATTGTCAAGTGACAATTCTTCCCATACACAAGCTTGTAAGGAGTGCACCCGATGGGCGTCTTATGAGCGGTACAAAAGGCCCATAAAGCATCATCTAACTTATCTGACCACGATTATCGGTTCTCCCCTATCGATCTCTCCAAGATCCTCTTCAACGCTCGGTTTGAAACCTTGACTTGCCCACTTGTTTGTGGGTGATAAGCCGTCGAAATCCGATGTGTAACCCGATATTTCCTTAGGACCCTTTCGAATTGGTCATTACAAAAATGGGTTCCACGATCGCTTATGATCACATGAGGGTTTCCAAACCGAGAAAACAAATTCTTCAAAAACTTGACTACCACACGAGCATCGTTCGTGGGCAAAGCCTTAGCTTCTACCCACTTAGATAGGTAGTCAACGACGACAAGGATGTACTTATTACCACGAGATGATGGGAACGGCCCCATAAAATCAATTCCAAATGTCAAAGATCTCACACACTTGGATGATGTTTTGTGGCATTTCATCGTTTTGTGAGGCTTTTCCTTGTCGTTGGCATGAGTCACATGACTTGACAAGTGTATGTGCATCTCGGTAAACAGTAGGCCAAAAGAAACCGGCATCAAATACCTTCTTCGTCGTGATATTAGCGCCATGGTGACCACCCGTTGGTCCCTCGTGACAAGATCTAAGGATATTAGAAGCTTCGGTGCCAAAAACACAACGTCGACTAATTTTATTCGCACAAGTCCGAAATAGGTAAGGGTCGTTCCAAAAGTAGAAGTTGGCGTCACGAAAGAATTTTCGTTTTTGTTGAGTCGTCATACCCTTAATGATGAAGTTGCCTGCATGGTAATTTGCGATGTCCGCAAACCATGGGGTGGATGAGTCAATCTTCGAATTCACTACACCAAGTGTCTCGAGTGGAAATGTTTCGGTGATTTCCTTATTCTCGTACACACTTTGGTGAGGATCTTCCAAGTGAGAGAGATGATCGGCCGCTAGACTCTCGGCTCTTTTTTTGTCAGGTATTTCGACATCAAATTCTTGTAGGAGGAGAATCCAACGAAGCAATCTCAGCATTGCATCTTGCTTAGCCATGAGATACTTGATTGCCGAGTGATCCGTATACACTATGCATTAGGTCAAGACGACGTAAGGTCGGAATTTCTCAAATGCATACACCACGGCAAGGAATTCCTTTTCCGTTGTAGTGTACTTAAGTTGAGCCTCGGCCATCGTCTTACTAGCATAGTGGATAGGCAAGAAGTGATTTTCATGACGTTGCCCCAAAACGGCCCCTATGGCGTAATCACTTGCACCACACATGAGCTCAAAGGGGAGGTTTCAATTGGGAGCAACAAGAATGGGAGCTTTGGTAAGTTTCCTCTTAAGGATTTCAAAGGCTCGTACACAATCTTCGTTAAAGACAAAAGGAGCATCTTTTTCAAGGAGATGTGTAATAGGTCGAGATATCTTTGAAAAATCCTTGATGAATCGACGATAAAAGCCCGCGTGGCCTAGGAATCTCCTAACCCCCTTGACGGTTTTGGGATGAGGTAATTTGGCGATGACTTCTACCTTAGATTTGTCTTCCTCAATCCCCGCTTTCGAAACCTTGTGCCCTAAGACGATTCCTTCCTTAACCATAAAATGACATTTTTCCCAATTGAGCACAAGGTTGGTTTCCTCACAACGTTTCAACATTCTCTCAAGTTTTGACAAACACGAAGTGAATGAACAACCAGACACGGAAAAATCATCCATAAAGACTTCCATCGTCTTCTCGATCATGTCATGAAAAATAGCCGTAATACACCGTTGAAAAGTTCCCGGTGCATTGCAAAGTCCGAATGGCATTCTACGATAGGAAAACGTACCATATGGACACGTAAACGTAGTTTTTTCTTGATCACGATGATCGATGTGGATTTGGAAGTAACCGGAAAAACCATCTAAAAAGCAATAGAAATCGTTTCCCGCAAGACGCTCCAACATTTGGTCCATGAAGGGCAAGGGAAAATGGTCTTTTCGAGTGGCGTCATTCAACTTACGATAGTCGATACACACCCTCCAACCGGTCACGAGTCGAGTGGGAATTAACTCGTTGGCATCGTTTGGCACAATGGTCATTCCTCCCTTCTTAGGGACACAATGAATAGGACTCACCCAAGGGCTATCAGAAATAGGGTAAATCATTCCCGCGGCAAGGAGTTTAAGGACTTCTTTTTTGATGACTTCGTGAATTTTAGGGTTCACCCTCCTTTGGCAATGAATCGCGGGCTTGTAGTCTTCCTCCATTAAGATTTTGTGGGTACAAAATTTAGGATCAATCCCCTTAATGTCAGATAATTTCCACGTAATTGCCCCTTTGTGGTCCTTTAGAATATCGATAAGTGCGGTTTTTCCATCATTCGAAAGATCTTTCGCAATAATCACCAGAAACTTATCGTCTCCTTCCAAGAATACGTATTCAAGATGAGGAGTTAAATCTTTCAACTCGAGGATTGGTGGTTCATCAATTGAAGATTTGGGTTCGATACTCATAACCTCCTCGGGCGGAGGAAATGGGAAATCGTTAAGAAAATCCTTGATAATCGAGAAGTCCTCATCGTTGTCGAGGTCTTCGTTACAAGTACGAGGAACATCAAATTCTTCCAACGTAAAACCACCACCTTCAAATGGAGTGAAGGATGGTGTCGAATTATCAAGAATAGGATCGAGCATAGTGGGATTGCTACTATTTTCATCATCACCAAAACCTAAAACTTCTTGTGAAAATTCCTCGCAAACGACATCGATCATATCAACGAGGTTTATGGTCACAACGGAATAAACATGAGAAATTAGAGAGTTTTTTGTTACGTTTATAACAAGTTTCTCGTCGTTGAAACGTAAGGTGATTTTTCTAACATGCACATCAATCAACGCCATTGACGTATCCAAAAACGAACGACCTAAAAGAAGAGGAACTTGAGGATCCGTGGGAATATCGACAACGATAAAGTCTACCGGATAATAGAACTTTCCCACTTTCACAAAAACGACTTCGGCCAATCCACATGAGGGAATCGTGGAATGATCGGCCAATTCGATAGACATTAGTGAAGGAGTAAGATTAGGAAGATTGAGCGACTTGAATATTGCAAGAGGCATCAAGTTAATACTAGCACCAAGATCAGCCAAGGCATATCATTCTTCCATATCTTGAATTGCACATGGAATCAAGAATTTACCAGGATCACCGACTTTTTGAGGTATGCGGTTAAGATAAACCGATGAACAACTAGAAAATTGTGGCAATTTCTCCTTGTTGTTCAACATACTCTTAAAGTTAGCGGCTAATCAGGCATCATGACCAAAGCGTCGGCAAAAATTATATTGAAATTCAAATCACGAAACATCTTCATAAAAAGCTCAAATTGGTGATTCTCACGTTCTTGCCGTTTCTCCTTACGAAGTCTCGATGGGTAAGGCAAAGGTGGTGTGGGTTGAGGAATAGGCATAGCCTTTGGAATCTCGGGTTCTAGTGATGGTAATGGGTCAACCGTAGGTGTGGTTTGAGCGGTACTTCGTGGGATTGGGATATGATCCTCTTCGACCACCACCTCGGATTCTTCCTCAATTTCCTCCACCGTTGGTGTAATTGGTTGATGAGTCGGTTCCTTAAGTGTCTTACCACTACGTATGGTAATCACTTTCATCTCTCCCTTAGGGTTCGATATGGTGTTACTAGGAAGACTACTCGAAGACGCTTTACACGTTATAGCCTCAAACATGGATGAAATTTTATCCTCAAACATAGATTGCCTCTTATCAGCCTTAAGCATCTCTTGTTTTATCTCATGTTGGCCTTGTTCCATCTTTTTTTGGTTTTGTTGTAACCAAGTCACATTACCCTCCATTTTGTTGGTATGAATCTTAAGTTTGTTTGCTAACTCGTTTTTCAACTCCTTTTTCAAGTCATTCTTAAACTCGGATCTTAGGCTAATGATCTCCCTTTGTATATTATCAAACCTAACATCATTTCCATTTGCATATTCAACAAATTCATTTGGAAGATCTTTCAAGTTTTGCAAACTCTTGTTGTTGTTTTGAAATCATTGTTTTGATTTTTGTTTTGCACTTGATTATTAGCCCCTTGATTCCCATAGTTGTTACCCTTATAATTGTTCTTGTAACCAACTTGATTGTTTCTATAATTGTTAGCATTTTGATTTGGTGCAAAACCCGGTGGAGTCATTTGATTAGAGCGGGTAACTTGACCGTTTTGGTTATAAGTTCCCGTGGCCGCGTAAGCACTCGAAGTGTTACCACCGTTGGTAATGCACTCGGAGAAATCATGACCTCCACCACAATACATACAAGAAACCTCAACCGCTTTAGCCGTAACGGGAGTGGGTTTTTCACCAACATTAAACTCAATCAAAAGTCCCTTAAGCTTATCAAAGATTTTGTTCTACAAATTTGCCTCGATTTGGAAAGCATCGATGGTATGAGACAATGAAGAAGAAGCCAAATACGAAGTCTTACGAACACTCGATGTGCTACGAGGGCTATAGACCTTAGACCTATTCTCAATAATCAACAATGCTTCCTCGACCGTTTTACACAAAAAATTACCACCCGCGGCGGCATTAAGATAATCTCTCTCATGATCGTTCAATCCATTGTAAAACGTGTCAATTTGATGCAAGTCGGAAAAACCATGATGAGGACACTCATGCAACATTTCTTTAAAACGATTCCAAGCCGTAGAAAAACTTTCATTAAACTCTTGTGAAAATTTTGAATTCTCGTTTTTCAAATGCGTAGTCTTAGAGGGCGGGAAAAATTGGTTCACGAACTTCGAAACGAGATCCTTCCACGTCAATATAGAATTGGGTGGCTCTTTCTCTAACCAAATTTTAGCGGGCCCCACTAAGGAATACAGAAAAAGCATCATCTTAATCGAGTCGTTAGAGACGTCTTTAAACTTGCATGTGGCGGTAAGACGATTGAATTGGCGGATATGGTTGTGAGGGTTGTCCTTTTCATCACCACGGAATTTGTTGTTTTGGATCATCGACAACAAACCCGTCTTAACTTCAAAATTCTCCGCAAGGATGGCGGGAATCACAATAGCCTCTCCATAACCCTCGGTGGGTGCTTGAAGTAACTCCATCATAGTACGATTGACCATCGTTGCTTCTTGTTCTACGATAGGTTCGTCAATAGGAGATTCTTCACTTGAAAGGTTAGGTGTGGTTTCCTTTTGGTTTCTTCATTTACGTGCACGTCTTGCTTGGTTACGAGTTTGCATAAACGTCACGTACAACGTGGGAATGAGAAAAGAAGATTCTTTTGGGTGTTTTTAACTTTTTCAATTTTTTTGTGTTTTTGATTGTTTTTACTTTTTTTGGATTTTGTGATGTATTACGTAGACAGTAATCTACAAATCTCTCCTCAAATCAAATCTCTCGATTACAGGAGTCTCAAGGAATGAAAACGATCACGTGAAGTGAACACCTTCGATGACTTTAGAACGTTGGTGACCAAAATGTTCAAGAGGGTTTAATCTTTTGAAACCAAGAAAATATATAGATACGTACATAATACTTTGGTTGGCAAACCCTCGATTAGCCCTTTTTATCTAAACATGCAGAAGCAAGCGGAGAAACGAGGCGGCGCGAAGCACTTAAGAGCCTTTTTCTTTAGGGTGTATTTTATAACACCCGCCTTATACCCACCTTATAGTTTGTGTTTTTCAAAATTAAGCTTCACGAAAGTAATTATCTATTTTGCCTTTTTTTCTTTGTTTGAGATTCGAATACAATGATCGAGTGATAAAATCCCGAATCAAGGTTGTGTTTTCACACTTTTGGAGTACTTGTGAATTTATTGTTTTACGTATACAATATAGTAATAATATTAACACAAAAACGAAGAACCGATAATACGTATGATTAGAGTGCTAATCACACAAATAGTTATTATGGATAATATAAAAACAAAATTGGTCAAATCAAAACACAATACGCCTCCCCGGCAACGGCGCCAAAATTAATGATTGTAAATTCACACTCGTTTAGGAAAACGAGGCAAAAGCGGTAAGTACCAAACAAGTGGTTTAGGAAAACCAAGTGTTTATGACCCAAATTGTGGGATCGTTTTCAAGGAGGCTTGTGTATTGTGTTAAGAGATGATTAATATTTGTGATTATGATTATGAAGAAAAAAAATAGAAAAGGATGACGGTTATGAATAAAATTACACTAAGACGAAAGTCGTACACGTAAAATCGTAAAATATGACGAAATTTAAAAATTAACCTAAAAATTCTTAGGAAATTGTAATAAATCTTAAAAAATGTAATTACAGTTTATAAAAAATAAAAAATCACTCAAACCTTTTACTTAATTAAATAAAAATTTTTAATGCTAATTAAAGCCCAAAAAATCAATTTAATTAACTAAAATCCCAAAATGAGATTTTCTAATTTGTAAACCTCTAAAATAACTTAATTAAACTAAAAACTATTTTTGGAAAATTTAAAATTAATTAAAAACTATTTAAAAATGAATAAAAACTATAAAAATATTAAAATAATTCTAAAAATTAATTAAATGACAAGAAAATTAATCTAAAAGTTTTAGAACTCCTAACTTAATGTATTTAACCTAGGAAAAATGAAAAAGTTGCAAAAATCTTAAAAACAATTTTTAATAATAAAATATTAATAAAATATTAATAAAAATCCCAAATTTATAAAAAATTCTAAAAATTTGCAAACTAGTTTAATTTAACCTAATTTAAACAGATATGAACTTGAAATGACAAAAATACCCCTAATGGGCCTCCAAATGGGCCAAAAACCCAAACAATGTGCTTAATGGGCTAACTTTGGCCCAATAAGAAAAATGATCTCCAAATAAGCCCAAAATCACCTATCTGATTCAAAATTTGATTTTAAGAACAAAAGTTTAAAGGCTCAAAAGCTGAAAATGTGCTTATCACAACTTAATAGTCTACAACTTATTCTTAATGGGCTTTTTGGCCCATTAAGCCATAAGCTAATGCCATAAGCTCTAATTTGACACCAAGCTTCTTTTGGGATACTAAAGAGATATGTAAAAAGAAATTTCAAAAAAGCCCAAGAAATAAGCCTGAAATAAGCAAAAGCTCTCTACACAAAACGACAAAATAGTCGTTTTCGAGTTCTAGGCTGTTTTAAGTGCTGATTCTTTTTGCAAAAGGTTTCGAATGACTTAATTAAGCAAAATCAACAAAAAGTTTTCAAAAAGAACCACTCAATAAGCTGGAATAAACAAATAAGCACTTATGAAAAAGTCAAGTTATTTGGTTTTCTAGTCAAACCCTAAAAAGCTCCAGAATAAACAAATGGGTCAAATGATGAAGATTGATCAAAATATCAAAGTTGTTTTAGGTCTGGATAAGATATTATAGCTTATTAATAAGCTGATTGAAAATTAACACTAGCAGTGGCTAGTTTTGGGTGTCCAGCAGTGGGAAAAGTCTCCACTACTTGACTTAATTAACTTTTTGTCTTATATGTATTTTTGTTGGATTTAAAGAACACAAAGGCACCCTTATAACCAGTAGGTTATAAGGAGTCAATAACAACAAAGAAATCACAAAAACAACAGGCCAATTGATACAGTTAATTCAATCAAGCATCAGACATGATACAGACTTGGATAATAAGCAGTTTTCAAGAAATAAGTAGATTTAGCAAGATTAAGCCAACCAAAGTTCACCAAATGCATACACAAGCTATAATAATTTCAAATGAACATAAACAAAATTGTTTCACATATTGGTTCAAGGTTTAGACAAAGATTCAAGCTATGAAAGTTACTGATGAACAAATGAAGAACACAAAGTGAGGTTGCTGATATATTTAACCACAGATCCAATTTCAAACCTTCAAATCTCTAAAACATGTTACACAAACTTGATTTAAGCACTTGTTCATCCAAAACATGCATACACTCTAAGTGTTACCAAGATATTAGGTCAAAATATGCAAAATCAAGCAAGATATAGCATGATATCAGATTTGATGTTTCAATGAGCAAAACTTGCAACTATCAGAACTCAAACACTTGTATATCAGATACAAACTCAAACAAACACTTAACTCCTACTCCATTCAACACACAAAGCTTAAGACAGTAAACCTAAACACCCCTTAAACTTTTTAATCCAATATTTAACAAAGTAAATGTGTGTAACAGGTTATACCAAACTTAAACAAGCATCATAACATCATTCTCATGCATAATCAACAAGATTCAGGCACCAAGAACAACACATACAACAGCAGTTCACCAAATCACATAAATAACTTTTTTAACAGATTTAAGGAAAGAAGGCTCAAACCTCATGAATGTACATCCACACTCACAAATTTTTGAGCTTATGTGCCAAGCTTAACAAGGCAAAAGCTTCCAATAAGCTGCTAAGAACAACTAGGTTAGAACAAGCAGATTATATAAAACAGAAAATGGAAAATAAAAGCTGATTAATTTAAGGTTGTTCCCACTCATTGAATATCCCCAAACCACAAGCTCACTACACCTTGATAAGCTCCTTATCAGGGTGTTATGACCACTTGTAATCAACAAATTTCAAAGGTTTAAACCAAGACTTATAAAAATATCAGATTTTGGAAAAACTTGCAATTTCTTGCACAATCTTTGAAAACAGGTTTTGGAACTTCAATTCACAAACAAGAATCAATAACAACAATATATTAAAGGTGGCACTTGGATTTCGTCAAACAATTCAAACACTTTTTCATTAATTTTGAAACAAGGATTTACAGAATGTTGCCCAAAGAAAAACCAAGAGCAAAAACAAATGTTGCAGTCTAAACCCTTTATATAGAGGGTGTACATGGACCTAATAAGCTGAAAAACTGAAAACCCTAAGCTTTGATCTTCCCGAAATGCCCTTGTGGGATTTTGAATTTTGCTAAGCATGTGAAGTTATCTTGGCGTCTTATGGAGTTGCTAGCTGGTGGAATTTGATTCAAAGGCTCAAAGGAAGCTTAAAATGTAAGATTGAATGTGGATGGTTGACTTGCTGGCACATTTTTGGATTCTTCCTCAAAAGTATATAGCAGGGTGGTTCATCTGAGCTTTGAGGTGAGGTGGCATGGGGTTTAAGGGTGGGGTTTTGGTTATTAGTCCTTTAATCTTAAATTTGGAAGAGATTAAGGACTAATTTCAAGTAATTAGGAAATCCTTAATTTTTTTAAGAACATGAAGAACATTGGATTTGATCTTGTTTGGGTTTTAAATATGTGTTTAGCACGTTATTTAAACTAGTTAGTTTAATTAGTTAAATACGGCTAAGTTGAAGGTGACATGGCAAAGGGATGGCATGTGATTGGTTGAAATGAGTTAGTGGGACACATGGCATGTTGTGGTTGGTCTAGGTAACTATGATGTCTTGGCAGATATTACCCCTTGTCTTCTATTCTTCTTTCATTCCTTGTTTAATAGCACAAAACTGAAAATCCTTTGTTATTAAAGTTTCAGTTTTCATACTTTTACCCCAAAAAGTTTCCAAAAGTGTTTTCAAGGGTATTTCTTGTAATTTGATGATTCTTCAAGGGATCTTTTGGACATATCTTCATTCTTCATGGTCTTGAGTTGTATTGTTGACTTTGTGGAGGACTAAAAATGATAAGTCTTTATTATTAAGGGACCATTCTTGCCAATTCTTCAAAGTAGAGGGTCCTTTTTGTAATTTTGACAAACTTTACGGACCAAACTTGTAATTATAAATCTACAAGGGTTTAAAGTGTCAATTATTCAATATTAGAGGACCCTTCTTGTACAATCTTCAATTCTTCAAGGGTTTTTCTTGGAAAATTAACTCTAGGGCCCGGTTCATTGTGCAGCTTCGTTTCCCGTGTTCGTTTTTGCTTGTTTCTTGTGATCTTTTGCCATTTTCTCAATATCCGTACCTAAAATACACATTGAACAAACACAAGCATATATTTGGAACATTTTATGACATTTTAACCATTTTAAGCTCATTTTAGACGATGAGACTATGTATAAAAGCAGTCTCATCTTCCTAAAACATTAACTGACCATAAAGGAAGTACCAGAATCAAACATCAGTAATCCAAACATAAACTCAAAACATGAAAAGTAAATACTAAATGAAAGGACTTGAGAATGTCCAACAGGAAAATAAATATATAAAGTGCATAAAGTAAAGAAGTCTGGATAACTTCCATCACATGCACGTACTCTCAGAATCCTAAGAGCGTCCTGATGTACCTGCCGTTAGAACATGAAAGGAACTACGGCTAAGCATAACGCCCAATGAACAAATATAAAGCATGATAAGAATGTACTGGAATGGAACAGATAACAAATACTGGAGCTATAACTGATTTTTAAAATAGTGGAAAGCTGTGTATAATATGAGGAGTCTGATTTATAAACTATAAAGCTGAATTATTAACTGTTATATATGAAAACATGCATTTACTGTATTTTTAATTGCCAAGAGCTTATATAAGTCATGTGTTGTAACAACTTCTGCATGAATAAATGGAGGGGTGGCCTCGTCATGCTGTAGAGGGGTGACCTCTAAATAATGTGCTGGGTGGAGGGATTAACCCCAATGTGAAGGATGTAGAGCACACACCACATTCACCTTATAACTGTAAACTGATAACCTCGGATGCATCCATACGCCCCACTGATAATACTGATAAATGGCTAAGCTGAAACAAATGGGACGCTGCGAGAAATCACTCCCTCGCAGAGGAGTCATGACACCGGTGCCTCTAGTGTCATGGTTACGGTACCTCCGTAACTAGTACATAAACTGATCATGCTTGTATATAAAGCTCAGGCAATTTATTTAGTTATTAAAATAATAAAGGACGTGAATGAGTTGTATGTTCATTTATAATCTTACTGATTCTTAGTTTACTTTACTAGTTTTTAATTTGTTTTACATGTTCTTGACTTGTTTTACTGTTTCCTGTTTCCTGTGTTATCATGTATTTCTTAGTCTTTCATGTGTTCTTTATTACCGTATTTCATGTTTCATGTGTTATTATACTCGAAATTCCGTAATTAGTAACTTTCTAAAAATAGCAGGTTTCTATATATAGTAACTTTCCAAAAATAGAAAGTTTCAAAAAATGGTAAGTTTCCAAAAATAGTAAGTTTCTATAAATAGTAATAGGCTTGTTTAATAAGCATATAATATAAGTCGAAGCTAAATGAACATATACTTATAAGTCATGATTTATTAAATGATAGAATAATAAAGTTTATTTTAATAAATAACTTTCACATGTAATAATCTTATAGATAATTATTAATTAATAATGTATCATGATTTTTAATTGATTATTAATTAATAATCAATCATGAATTATATTTTAATGATAATTTACCTTAAACTTGATAAGTCCCTTTTAATAAGTTAAAGACAAAATAAGCCCTTTTTATATAAGCCAAAACATAAATACGAAATTTAATTAAGCCTTGATTAATAATACAATAATTTAGATAAGTTAATTATTTTATAAGTGATAGTTGAAGAAATACGTCTTTTAGGAAAAAGAGCGTAATTAGGGCAAGTATTAACAAGTAGTTTAGGAAAACCACAAGTTATGACCCAAAGTGGGGGTCGTTCTCAAGGAGGCTTGGTGTGTGAGTTAAGAGATGATTAACTTTGTGATTATATTTATGAGAAAAGAAAATAGAAATGAGATTAGAAGAGAATGACGGTTACGATGACGAATTAAACTAAGACGATTAGTCGTACACGTAAAACCGTAAAAAGTAGCAAAATAAAAAATTTACCCTAAAAATTCCTAGAAAATTGCAACAAGTCCTAAACAATGTAATTAGAGTTTACAAAAAAATCAAAAATCACTCAAACCTTTTATTTAATTAAATAATAATTTTTAATGCTAATTAAAGCCCAAAAAAATCAATTTAATTAACAAAAAGCCTAAAATGAGATTTTTTCAATTGTAAACCTCTAAAATGACTTAACTAAATTAAAAACTATTTTTGAAAATTTTAATATTAATAAAAACTATTTAAAAACAATTAAAAACTATTTAAACTTAAAATAATTCTAAAAATTAATCTAATGACAATAAAAATATTCTATAAATTGTAAAATTCCTAACATAGTGTCGTTAACCTAATAAAAATATAAAAACTTGAAAAATCTAAATTTTAATTTTAATAATAAAATAATAATAAAATAATATTAAAAATCCAAAATTTATAAAAAATTCTAAAAAGTTGCAAACTAGTTTATTTTATCCTAATTAAACCGAAAATGAACTTGAAATACCAAAAATGCCCCTATTGGGCCCTCAAATGGGCCAAATACCCAAACAAATTCTTAATGGGCTTAATATTGGGCCCAATAAGAAAAAATCCTCAAAAATGGCCCAAAATCTCAAGTCAAGCTTAAAATTTGATTTTAAACACAATTTTCCAAAGGCCCAAAAGCTGAAAATGAGCTTAAGCTAGCTTATTTCAAAACAGCTTATTCTTAATGGGCTTTTTGGGCCATTAAGCTATAAGCTGATGCCATAAGCTAAGATTTTACCCATGTCCTTTTCTTGACCTAATTAAGCTATTTAAAAAATGAAACTTGAAATAAGCTCAAGGAATAAGCCTGAAATAAGCCAAAGCCCTCTTCACAAAACGACAAAATAGTCGTTTTTGAGTTCAAGACTATTCAAGAGCTGATTCAAGTTGCAATAAGTCACAAATGGCTTAACTAAGCTTAATCAACAAAAAGATTTCCAATAAGCACACTCAATAAGCTGAAATAAGCAATAAGCTGATTTTGAAAAAGACAAAATAGTCATTTTCTAGTAAAAACTTAAAACCAAAAGCTGTAAACTTCCAGAATCACTTATAAGCTCAAAATATTAAGACCTATTACAAAACATAAGTTGTTGCACATTGGAATAAGCCAGAATGACTTATTAATAAGTTGAGCACCAAATATAACTAGCAGTGGCTAGAAGCAGGGGAAAGGAGTTCCCACTGCCTTGACTTTTTGTCTTGGATTTTAGAGAGTTTTACTTGGTATTTTAGGAAAATCAAGGCACCCTTGTGATCAGTGAATCACAAGGAGTCAATAACAAGCAAATAATCACAAAATCACCCAGCCAATCAGTGTAGTTAATTCAATCTTTGCCTAGATGTGTTCCTGATAGGTGTGTAAACACTCATCCTTTTTACCACTTAATTACAATAATAACCGAGCCAAAACGTGTATTTTATGTCATTTATGTCGGAATTATGCGTGGTTTGTGTTTTTGTTGTGATTTAGGACAAAAAGGTGAAAAGTGGAGAAAACACGGGCATTCACGGGCTTTTTTTGAAGAAAAAGATGAAAGACAAAGTCAAGAAGTCAAGAGTGCAAAAAGAACGGAAGTCCAAGACCAATTCTGAAGATTTATCGAAGAAAAAGTCAAAAGACGGAAGTTTACTAAAGCCGAAGAACTCGAGTCTTATTTATGAAGAAAATTAAAGACGAGTGTAAAGAAATCCCGAGCCAAAAGTCATTAAAGTCCAATATTAACAAAATATTAAGAAGAGAAGGACTTAAGTGTGCAATTAAGGAAAAGAGGAAAGAGGAAGGAAGCTTCCTAAGCACTCCTTAATCTCCCCTATATATAGTTTAGGATCATTTTCATTTTACTCTTGTTGGCTAGAGTGACACTAGTTCTTCCATCTTTAATTTTTGCACATTTACTTTTCATGTCAATTTAAATACATTGTCTTGCACTTTTAAATACCTTTTAATCCCAAGTAAGTGTTCTTTAATTTTGTTGCTTTAATCTTCATTTACCTTTGATCAAGTTTCTTTTATCATTCTCTTTCTACCTTTCTCTTGTTTTTGTTTGTTTTAAAATTCGGATTAAGCAAGTAATTGCTTAATCCTTTGCTTATTTGATTAAAAATTTCGTCCTTGCTTTTCCCTTTAAGTTTTCATACGAAATAAGCCACAAGTTTGACAATATTATGTGCTTATTTGGTAATTAACTAAAGTGTTTTCAAGTTTTTCTCAAAAGTTTTATCTTTAAATTCCATTTCATTAAGTGTCGTCTTTTAAATTTCGAAAAGGTTTTAACTTTTTAGCTTATTATCTCGTCCTTTTTCATTTCATTTTAGTTTTTGTTACTGCTTATTAGTTCTAGCTTATTTGGATTTGAGCTTATTACAAATTGGTAACTCCATCGGAAAGTAAGGGATTTGGCACATTACAACGGTTTGCTTTCTCCACATTCCGATGGTGACAGCATAGGACAAGGGTTTTGCATTCCGATCCGGGATTGCGATCTAGAGTATCATCACCCTTATTCCGATCTGGGGTTGCGATCGCACATTCCGACGGGTCTTGAGGTTTATTGAAATGAAGTGCTGCCCAATTTTCCTTAGCAATATTCCGATCTGAAGTTATTCCGATGGGGGTATTTCGATGAAAGTGACATTCCGATGGACTGCATCTTCCATTATTCAGATAGACCTAGCTTTAATACATTCCGATGGAAACATTGTGATCTGGATTCCGATGGGCATGGTGACAGCTTTCCGATCTGACATTCCGATGGTCTTGGGTTTGGGATTATATTTTGCTTTGTTTTATTTTTAAGTTTACATTTTTAATACTTTGTCAAATTTAATTTTCGTCACGTTTTTAAATACTTGCACTTTACTTTTAATTAGACTTAGATTTAAATTACTTGCCCTTTACTTTAAAGTTTTGCATTTTAATATACTACAACGACACAACTTTTGTTTCCACCAAAGAACGATTGAGTCACATAGTTAACACATTTTTCAATTCGAAGAGATTGGTTCAACGATATTTTTAACTGGGTAAAACCTTAGTTATAAAATGGTGCCGCTGCCGGCTCTTTTCGTAAAGATTAACGGTTTTCTGTGAGAGACGCGTTGCTTTTTGGGATCCGTTCACTTGTGAGCGTTATTTTCTTGCACAAAAATTTCAAAAATCCATAAAAATTAAAAATTGTTAAAAATCCATAAAAATCAAAATTTTCAAAAATCCAAAAAGATTTTATTTTTATTGTGTATATATATATTGTCTTTGTGTTTGTTATTGTTTTCTTTTGCCTTTGTAGGTGTATGCGTACTAGATCTTCTAATTATCAAGAGCCCGAGACTCGAGAAGATTTAAGTATGGTCGGTGTTAACAACAACAATAATCCACTGCACCTTAATAATAATGTTGGAAATACGTTTTTCCCAATAAAGTCTCGGTCACATCTTAGTTAGCATAGATCACGAGTTATAGACTATTTAGAACTTTGTTTCTTGGAGCGACCTCCCTTAGGGGGAGATTGTTAGAAATACGTTTTTACGTATTTATGAAGGATCGATCGCTCCAACGATAATTATGTAATGGGCTCGTGATCCATGTAGTTAATGTATGGTCCATATAGCCCACATGTAGGGTGGGCTATATATATATCCCCTCCTAGCATGTTAGGAGGGGTTGTTGATTGTAATTTACACTTAATCATTTCATCTTTATTTTCTCTCTCTAGTTTTCCCCTTTTCTCTCCTTTCTCTCTCTAATCCCTCATCTCATTCCTTCATCTCTTCTTTATTTATCAATCAATCAACCATCCAAATCCATATTAATCCATCAAATCCATCATGTAGAATAGGCCAATAATCTCGTAGACCTTCAATTGGTATCAGAGCCATGGTTAGTTTGGTTTATTCTAGCTCTTATTTTCTTTTTGATTTTGGTGGGTTTTTGATTTAATCATGCTTAAATCATAAAAAGTTTGTATTTTTTATAAAAAGTTTGTGTTTTTATGTGTTAAATCATATCAAATCTTCAAATTTACTTACTTTTTAGATAAAAAATCACAAATTTTTATATAAAAATCAAAAATTTCTTTATCAAATCTTAAAAAGTTTGTGTTTTTATAAAAAGTTGGTGTTTTTTATAAAAGTTTGTGTTTTTTCTTTTTAATTTTGTATTGTTTTTGATTAAATCCTTCTATTTTGATTGCCTTTTTTTGTTTGAATCAATTTTTTATTATTTTTTTTATTATTTTTTTATTTTTTTAATCAATTTTACCAGTTATTACTTTAATCAGTTATTACTTTAATCATATTTTTTTTTATCAGTTATTACTTTAATCAGTTTCTACTTTTTATAAACAGTTTTTATAGTTTTTAATCAATATTTTTTATAATCAGTATTTTTCTTTATTTTTAATCTATTGGGTCTCGAGTTTTTTTGTCCAATACCAGTCCTACAGTCTTGTCGTTTATCAAGGTTTTTGGGTCTCCAGTCTGTCAATCATGCAGTTTTTGTCCTGTTCCGAATCAAACTAAAAGTTCCGAATCAAATACAAAAGTTCCGAATCAAACTCTATGTTCCGAATCAAACCAAGAAGTTCCGGACGAAAAAGTTCCGGACGAATAAGTTCCGGGTGAACGAAACTTCCGGGTGAAGAAAAAGTTCCGGGTGAAGGAACTCTTCCGATTCAGAACTCTTCCGAACGAACAAGTTCCGATTCGGAACTCTTCCGAATGAATGAAAAGTTCCGAATGAATCCAATTCAAAGATAACGGCCTCGACTCATCAGACACACAATACTAGACAAAGACTCAAACCCACATGACTTTTACACTCGATCTCAGTTTTTCCACAAAACCTTCATCGATCTAAAATATACACAACTTAAGAATCCAACTGGTTACCTATCACAACTCACACCTCTCGAACATTTTTTTTCTGAGACTCGATTCAAAACCATATCACACCAACAGACTCCCTCGACTCCCTCTCTCGACTCAACACCCTCCCCCAAAACTGACACGAAATACAAACCAATCTCAAGACTCTCTCGACCAACACAACCTAAACCAGACAACCTCTCGTATTACCCCCACCCAACACACCCATCTCTCAGACTCACTCACAACCCTCAACACTCATAACTGACACCACATTGACTCGACAACAAAACCCATCAACACAAACAACACTCTCGCCCCTCACTCCCTCACCGACACCCTCTCGACCCTCACACCCTCTTGACCCTCACACCCTCTCGTTACATCTCTCGACATCCACACCATCATTCTCACCTCGACTCATTTACCCACCCTCTCCACTCACAACTCCAAATAACCCAGACGCGAGACCAACATCAAAATAAAACAACCTCTCCCTCACACTCTCGATTTTTAAAACACCACAAGCAAGACGCGACAGAAGAGAGAGGGACTCAACAAAAACATTAAATTAGAAAACCTTACCCGAGATCTTTATAAAAAGATCTTGAAGCAATAACTTCTTCATCTTCTTGTTTGGTTTGAATTGACAAGGCGTGTGGTTGGGTATACTCATCTAGTTTTGATAAAACTTGCTGATTGGTTGTAAAAGGGTTATGAATTTAGATGGAGGATGATGGGTCTCGAGATGGATTATGAATTTGAGATGGATTCGTTGTGGATGGGGGTTAGTGACTGAAAGATTGAAGTTTGGTGGTTATGAATCTGAGTTAGGTTTTTGGTTGAGGAGAGAGAGATAGAATAGATTAGTTTGTGCGTTCTGTGTGTGAGATTTGAGAAGAGAAAGTAGGTATAAATCTGGACGGAGAAATCGAGAGTCATAAGGTTGTGTTGGTGAATGTGTCACACGTGGAAGGAGGAATTAAATATAGTTATAAGAGATGAGAGTTATAGGTTTTGAGAGAGAGTTATAAGATTTTGTGTCACGTTTTCACTTAGCGCACACAATCTTTCAGATTTTTATTTTATTTTTTATTTTTTTATTTTTAGGCATATCCCAAATATATTTGAAAAATATTCTTTCAAATGTATCTTCGATTTTTAAATTCGTGAAACAAACTTTCAGATTTTATTTTATTTTATTTTATTTTTATTTTTTTATTTTTATTTTTTCTTTATTTTAAGTAATATCTCAAATATATTTGTGAAAAGTATAGTTGTCGGGTTAAACATTTTTGAGGCCGGATTTGAAAGACAAAAGTGACGGACTTCATCTTTAGTGACTACGACTTTTTGATCGGGTTTAATTTTTCATCATCTGAGCCGACAACATCTTTTGAGCCGAATTGAAGTGTAAAAACCCGACAACACCAACATCCACATCATTTTTCTTTATCTTTCCTCGATTTTAAATGGATTCGTTCAATTCGACACTTCAAGAGGGAGACTTGCATCACAAAGCTCGAGAAAGTGGTATAAATTCATTTCAAATGCTCCAGTCTCATCTTGTCACTCTTTCGGGGATTCAAGGAGGGAGCGAATTTGTGACAATCTTTGGACAAGATCGTCATATATTCATCAACTCAATTTTTACCACTTTGACCCAACTCGCCGAGCAACTCAACCATGGAAACTTTAATCACTCTGCATCGGCACTTGCCTATAAGGATCTTGTGACACAACTCACGCCTTTCCTCCAATTCAATATCATTAAGCCTGAAAGTTCTGTGATTTGCCATTCATTTCTTCGAGATACACATACCGAGCTTCGAGTTTTCTGTGATACAATATTGAAACTCATGACATCGGTTTCGTCTTCGATTTATCAACAATCACAACTTCAGCAAACGTATGATAATGGAGTGCAAGAATCAATGTCGTAGATGCAAGAGGAGAATGGTCATACGGTTGACAACTTGGAGCCTAACGATGGCAAGAGCATGGATTCAGAAGGACAACATGATATCAGTGGCACGTCGGGGAATGTTCACGAGCTTTCTTTTGCTGACACCTTACCCGTTTATGACGAAGCGCCTGCAAACATGGTACAATGTAATGTTGTTTATGATGTATATGCTGATGACATGCCACATATTGAGCATTCTGAACCTAATTATGACAAACATGGAATGGAAAAGAGTGATAGAAATACCACTTCTGATTCATCCGATGTGAGTCATAATGGGGGAGAAAGTGTTCAAAATGCTATAGTACATCATGATAAATGCTTTACAACTGCCTCGTTAACTGATTCTGATTCCAAGATTAAAGAGCTCGAAACGATCATAGCTCGGCAATCAAAAGATCTTGAGGATGCCAAACTTGAATTTTCTAAGAAAACGGACAAATTTGAAACATACTTTGAAAAACTTGAAAAGTCAAACGTTGTTCTTGAAAGAAAATTGGATCAAACTGTTCTAGATTCTAAAGCTGAAAAGGATAATCTTTGGAAACAAATTCAACTGCTTGAATCTAAGTTGGCATTCCAAGATAACGTACTCAAAGAAAATGAAACATTAAAGGCTCAAGTACAGGAAAAGGTCTTTGCTATAGCCGCGTTGAAAAACGAGTTAAGGAAAACTAGAGGACCTAGTGTGGACACTAAGCTTGAAAAACCATCAATCTTGGGGAAACCGCCTACAAATCAATTCGTCAGACAACCGATTGTCAGACAACCTACTGCATTTAGATCCGAGCGACCACAATCCTCGAGACCGCGGTTTGCCTCCCAAGTTGATTTGGTTCACTTTCCTAGACCATTCACTCCACCATCTAGGCCCTATGTGACCACAACAGCTTTAGCAAGATCAAATCATATGATTGCCTCTAGTTTCTTTAAGACTAGTTCAAATGACGTTAGCCATAAATCTGATCTTAGGGAAGCTAAGCAAAAGACACATGTAAGAGATAGCAATGTCAAACCTAGTCAGATGCTTTCTAGATTACCCAACACTGCTAACCGTAGCATGACGTCTCCTAGGAGCATCGATCAATCATCTAGGAATTACTCGGACATTAAATATGCTACTTGTAAAACATGTAGAAAATGTGTCTTTATGGCAAATCATGACTCATGTATCAAGAAATTACTTAATGAGGTGAACTCCCGTGCTAGACTTAAATCCCAGTGGGTCGCTAAAATCAAACCCGTTGGTAAAATGTGGCGCCCCACTGGTAGATCTTTCACTCTTGTAGGAAACGAGTGCCCTTTAACTAGGATAGTCTCTGATTCTACGAAGACTACTAGGAAGGAAATTGCAAAGGATGATACATCACTTAAGCCTGAACTTAAGGTTTTCTATAAAAGGAAACGTTTGCCAACTAAGACAAGTGAATCATCCCCTCATGCCACCTCTGACACAAGTAAAGCCAACTGTGAACCCCCACGTGCTTCTAAAATAGATATCTCTAACCCATGCAAAAGTATACAAACTCCTAATGAGAATGCAGGTACCAAAGTTGATGTTCCAAAAGAACGAAGCGGTCCAATCGTTGTATACCGTTCAACTAAGGACACTCTCAGAGTTTGGTTGCTGAAGAAGCAGATATCAGAGAAACTAGTATCTCAGGGGATTCATGGTTAAAGCTTATAAGGACTTACAGTCACATAACAGACTGTAACTCGATCTCCAAAGACAGGAAAGTTCATCCCGATGATGACTTATCCTAAAAACGAGAAATTCATTTTTCTCGGGCATGAGCTTATATCAAAAACATTCCAAGTTTTTAAGCTCATGCACTACGACTTCTAAGTAAATGTCAGCTTAGGACTCGTCCTTCAGATAAAAGGAAAGTTTATCGCCGATGGTAACTTATCCTTAACAACGGGAAGTTCACAACTTCTCGGACTTGAGCTCGCTTTTAAGATATTCAACATCTTAAGCTCAAGTAATTGTTTTTCAAAACTTTGAACACAATTTTTCGAGAATTTCTCAAAAAGTTTTTCTAAATCTTTCAAAATTGTGTGTTCAAAAATGTTTTGATAAAAAGAGCATGTCTTCTGGAATCGATAATATTTACGAACCTAGAAATGTCATTCAATAATGACACGGAGTTGTAAATAAAGTTCGAGCATAAGTTTAAAAGATTTAAAACATGCTCCATATGGTTTGCTATTATTTCAGATAGCAACCCGCTTTTCATAATCAAGTCAAGCATTTCACCGGAAAGCTTTGACTCAACAACGGGAATTAATTTTCTCGGGGACGTGACGAGGTGACCAACATTCGTGAACAAGAACCATGTGAATCTCTCATATGATGTTCTCCATCATTCAGGTCCTACCTCGTAAATTGTTAATCTTGTGAATTCATTATTATATATGATCTTTGCACGTAATAAATACCTTACACTTGTGTTTAAAAGGTATTTAATTTACGTCTCAGCACACCCTCATTAATTTGAGGGGGAGCTTGTGTAATTCATGAAGATAATTGGATTTGCATTTTCCTTCCCAAATTTTCTTAAAATGCTATTAAATCAATTGATATTAAAAACATCGATTGGGTTAATATTTTTAATATGGGGGAGAAAATGTGATTTAATATGGGATATGATCAATCATAAATGGTTTGACTTAAAGTGATAGCTCATCCCGACATGTGCAAAATGTTTTCGGATATCGTGGCATATGTTAAGGGGGAGAAAAATGGATTTGCACTTCAAAATGGATTTCATGGTGACATACACTTACCCAAAACATCTCTATTCACGACGGTGAAGATTGTGGTGACATAAGGATGGTAGGATAGGTTAAAGTCCAATGATTTCTCTAGAACCGGAGGAATCTTCCCAAGGACATTCCATAGCTAGAAATAGTAGTCCTTAGGAAAGATGGAGAAAGATTGTGAACGTAGCTGAATGCCGACCAAGTACTTAAGTTAGCACTGGAACAATCACAACAAGGTGCTAGTGATGACGTATTGGTAAGCATTGAAGGGGTTGAAGAATGAAAAAGAATTGTAAAGATAAAGGGTGTAAAGAAAGAAGCCCTCCTTACAACTTTAGGCAGAAACCGGGTCAATACATATGCTATTGAGATCATTTTTGTTAATGATTCTCGATATTGAAGAAAGACATCATGGACCCAGTGATGCAATGCACAACCCTTCCCAGCTAACTCAAGTATCTCTCAAAAGGTATTTGTTTTAATCACACGGAGATCAACACGTTATCTATTGGTTTATTCACTCCGAATAGACTGGTATTGAAAAGGTGGCACTCCTCTCCAGCCTCCGATCACTAAAAATCCAAAATGCACGATCGAGTCTAGAGCCATTTGAGATCATCAAATATCTCATTAGGACACGCTTTCATATTTCCTTGCTTCTTCACACACTGTGAAAAGTAAGAAAGATCTTAAGAGTCCTACGCAAAATCTTCATGATCTTGCCTAAACATCCGAGTAATACGAAAGTATTTACAATGAAGATGGAAATCCTTCTTGAGCGAATATCAAAAAGCTCATGGTAGGTGACTTGTGCGATTCTTTATGAATCAAACTTGTGATAACTGGAAAGCAACAGTGGTTTAATTCTTAAATGAATTTAAACACGTTCCATGCCTCTACGCAATATCTTAATGATCTTGCCAGAACATTCAGAGTAATACTATTAAGTATTTACAGTGACGAATGGAAATCCTTCTAGTGTTAACATCAAACAGCACTTGGTAGGTAACTTGCAAGATTCTTTATGAATCAAGCTAGTGACAACTGGAAAGCAACGATGGTGCGGTTCTTAATTGAACTTCACTTGTTCCAGGAACATGAATTGACGGCTTCAAATCATGCGGATAATATTATCCAAATGATCCACTCTTTACGTTCGCAGTCAGCTTTGGACGGTCGAGTAAAGAGAACGGGTTTACCCGCGAAATCTTGTCAAGGAGGTTCTTTATTGAAACTACCTGCCACAAGTACGATATTTAATATCGTCCAACGGTCTTCACCGACCGGAGGTAAATTGCTACCGAATTAGAATGAAATGTTCAAGGCCATTTCATCCGTGTATATTGTTTGTTGCTAACTGTCTTATGCAGCGTAACAAGAAGGTGGCATTGCGGTGTACAATCCAGAAGAAGTCGTCACCACATGCTTATACTACATACAATTAGTACTTCAACAAATTCAAGAAAGCCTGAAGGTCAAGTCTTCCGCTGTATCAAACTCTGAAGCTTTCAAGAATTTAAAAGTATAAGTATATGGAACATGAAGTCACGAAGAGGCAAATATCACAAGTGAAGAATGCACAAGGTCAAGGCAAGGAAACATGCTCAAGACTAAAGTCAAAGAACACATCAAGCATATTCACAAGAACAAGATCGAAGACTCAAGCATAGATGCTAGGTTTAAGATTTTGTAAAAAGATGTGACCTCCCTTAGGGGGAGATTGTTGGAAATACGTTTTTCCCAATAAAGTATCGGTCACATCTTAGTTAGCATAGATCACGAGTTATAGACTATTTAGAACTTTGTTTCTTGGAGTGACCTCCCTTAGGGGGAGATTGTTAGAAATACGTTTTTACGTATTTATGAAGGATCGGTCGCTCCAACGATAATTATGTAATGGGCTCGTGATCCATGTAGTTAATGTATGGTCCATATAGCCCACATGTAGGGTGGGCTATATATATATCCCCTCCTAGCATGTTAGGAGGGGTTGTTGATTGTAATTTACACTTAATCATTCCATCTTTATTTTCTCTCTCTAGTTTTCCCCTTTTCTCTCCTTTCTCTCTCTAATCCCTCATCTCATTCCTTCATCTCTTCTTTATTTATCAATCAATCAACCATCCAAATCCATATTAATCCATCAAATCCATCATGTAGAATAGGCCAATAATCTCGTAGACCTTCAAATAACAACAACAATGTTCATCCATAACCCGATCTTCAGACAATGGAGGAACTTTGTCAACCTACCATGTTTGGACGAGGAGGACCGATTGCGCCGATGCAAATCACGGCTCCGGAGTTTTCGTTGAAGCACCACATGATTCAGCAAGTGCAAACAAATCCTTTTAGAGGAATGCCTGATGATGATGCCAACAAACACCTCGACAAGTTCATTACAATCACCCAAAGCATGAAGTTGCCTGGTGCCACAATGGATGTTTAACGCCTTCAAATCTTTCCACATACTTTATCACATCATGCCGAGAAATGGTTTGATCGTCTTCCGAAGAATTCTATTCATACTTGGGATGACATGACTCAACGCTTTTATCGCGCTACTTTCCACCATCCATGGTCACGAGCCTTCGCAATCAAATCAGCGGTTTCATGCAAGAACCCGATGAATCTCTTTTTGATGCTTGGAAAAGATATAATGTCTTGATTGATCGTTGTCCAAACCACAACATGCTCCCTGTGACCTTAATAGATAATTTCTACAACGGTTTGACTTTTCGTGATCGTGATACGATTAATGCAGCCGCCGGTGGCACATTTATGAAAAGGAGACCCGAGGAGTGTAGAGAGCTAATTGAGAACATGACTACTCACCACAAAACTGGAATTCCTCCGCTTCTTCAAGGAACAACCCGAGAGTCAATGTTTCCTCTACTTCAGCAAACCCCGACATGACCGAATTCACCCGAGAGTCAATGTTTCCTCTACTTCAGCAAACCCCGGCGGTCCACACTCATACACCGATTGTCCTTCTACACAAGGAAATCCAGAAAATGTGTATGCAGCTTATGGTAATTATTCACCAGAAAATTACCAAGCTCGACCTCAAGGGGATCGAAATTTGCTGAGTTACCGGTCAAACAACTACCTTTCACCCGGTTTTTCTCCTCAAAACCAAAACCCCGCCAACAACTACAATAGAAGCAACCAAATCCCACCAAGAGCTTCTAATCCTTATCACCCACCCGCCCAACAAGCCCCACGCATTAATCCCGATGTTGAAGCCATAATGAGAACCCAAGGTGAGCAAATCAAGAACCTGTAGAGCCAAATTATCAATTTGAAAGGAGATATTACCAAGCAAGGGAATGAGATAAGATTCGAGCTTCGAGATAATATTCAATCATCCTTCAGCACTCAAACGAATGATATAAAGAATATGGTGGCTAGTTTCTTGCCCGCCGCTCAACCCTCTTCTTCAAGTTCTCTACCTTCAAACACCGTCACCAATCCGCGAGCTAATGTGAGTGCTATTACTACCCGTAGTGGAGTTACCATCGTAGGACCACCTATCCCACCCCCATCATCTACACCTCCTCTACCACCATTTATCCCTACTCTTCCTACACCTAGTATTAGTGCACCATTACAGTCTCCGCCTAGTCATGACGATGTTTCCAAGAAGAACCCTTCAACATCTCAACCTTTACCTACACCTACACCTTCACCAACCAAACCCAATATCCCATATCCTTCTCGCTTAGGCAAGACCAACGAGCTAACCAAGAATGATTGTCAAGTGTCGAGCTATGTGAAGATGCTTTCTCAAATGAACATCAACATTAGCCTGTTGAAGCACTTGTCCACATGCTCAAATTTGTCAAAGCATTCAAGGAATTGCTTAACAAGAAGGAGAAGTTGATTGAGCTTGCCAACACACGCTTAAATGAAAACTGTTCTGCAGTTATTCTCAAAGAACTTCGAGAAAAACTTGGAGATCCCAGTCGTTTTGTGTTGCCTTGCCTTTTTAACAAAACCGAATAATTTACTGCCCTAGCTGATCTCGGGGCCAGTATTAATCTTATGCCTTTAAGTGTTTGGAAAACACTATTATTACCCGACCTTACTCCTACAAAGATGACTCTTGAACTTGCAAATCGCACTCTCGCTTACCCCGTTGGTATTGCCGAATACGTGTTTATTAAAGTTGGCACATTTAATTTCCCGGTCGATTTTGTCGTTGTTGACAGGGCCGGATATGGGCCTGTGCAGGCAGTGCAGTTGCACAGGGCCCATAGTCCGGAAGGGGCCTCAAAATTTTGATCCAATATGATGCTATGCTATGTGGCCCATTTTAAAAGTCTGCTGCAGTTAATTGTTTTGTTGATTTTGACAGACATTGAAACAAATTACGTAATATGTTACAGGAGAATTAGGCGCCTTACAGAAAATAACCTTTTATCACTTTTTATTATTTGAGTCTTCACTTATTTTATTTTTCAGTTTCATTTTCAAATAACATTTTTAGGATTTGAAAATTGATGTTATTTACATTCATCAGAAAACAACTATAAGCGTATAAATGACTCATATGTAACCTTTAACAAGAATAACAATATGCAGGGAATTAAACTGGTTGAGTTTTATCACGTGACATTATGAAAATTTGATATAGTTGTTTAAAGGTTTTTTATACAAATAATAATAGTTTTGGCAATATACTAAAAAAAATCGCCTTTAAAGGTCCGACATATAAATGCTCGCACAGGGCCTATTAAAACGACGGGACGGCCCTGGTTGTTGATTATGAAATGGACCCTCGTATTCCTTTAATACTTGGTCGGCCATTCTTGAGAACCGGAAGAGCTTTAGTTGATGTTGCCGAAGGTGAGTTAATCTTAAGAGTCGGGAATGATTCACAAGTTTTTAAAATGGGTAAGCTTACAAGCAAATCCTATGGACGAGAATCCGTGAATATGATTAATGTACTTGATGATTTTGTCGTCTACAACAATCCTCTATTCGAGTCTTGCATTGATAATCCACTTTTTCAAGATGATGTGGATCATTCTCTATCCAATTTGGAACCTTCTCCCATTTATGATTCTCCACCGATCTTTGATGCTTATGATGATGATTCTAGCTCATATTCGGATGATTATGATGATTTTACCTCCGAGTATCCTGACCTGCCCACTTATGATGATTTTGATGAGGCCGATACTCTTTCGAGTGATTCTTCACATGATGAAGATCCTCTGCCATCACTTGATCCTACTTTGGATTATTACTCATTTGAGGAAGACTTCTCTACTTTTCTCAATACTTACTTCCCTCATGAGAGTGATGCACCTCCTTTATATTTTGAACATTATCGTCTTGATCCTACTTTGGATTTGAAGAAAATTCTTTCAAAGGAGAAGCAACCGGTCGACACCAACATCCGCAACACATATGATTTGACACCTCTTTGTCCACCTTCTGAGGACGAGGTTGTGCATCTTCTTCGCGGATCATCTTCACATTCTACTGAGCCTGAGTGCTATTTTCCCCTAAAGGAAAAGGTGTTCGACCCCGGTATCGATATTATTCAGCCATCTCAGTATCCACCTGATGAAATAAAAGGAAATATCTTTGGAACTTATGGAAATCTGCTTGCACTACTTCACCCTTGCTTCCACCGTGCTCCATCGCTGCTTAAGGGAACCTTGCTATTCTTCTTTGGCTTGCCTTGTTCGCCTTAAGCTTGTGCTATTTGATGGACGAAAACTATGTCTTTGATCCTGGTGGATATGTTTCATGCTTCTTCCTATGCTAATCAAGGTCGAGTCAGGCTCACGACTCGGTTAACAAAAATCAAGCGCTTCTTGGGAGGCAACCCATGTTTCTATCTTTTAGCTTTGTTTATCCTAAGTGTAGGTGAGACCCGTTGGTTTTCTATTTCCTCTCCTCTCTTCTTATATCAGGGATTCGAGCGCTCAATGATCCACTCTTGATGATTCTTGACGACCCGTGATTCCGTGTTCCCATTTTCCCGGTTCTATCCTAAACTCCTTTCGATTCACTATTTTATATTTTCCAATATTAAAATAGGAATCTCTTTAGTTGTCTTTTTTTTAGCGAGATTTAAACAACGTGCACAATATCCTAAGTGTAGGGGAGTTTACTCCCACATGCTTAAGCATTGAGGATAATGTTTATATTAAGTGTAGGGGGACTTCTATCGAAGTTAAGTGGCCTTTTCCTTGAATTTGTCCTCATTTTAACCGGAAAATCAATTTTTCGACATTTTTCAAAATTTTTGATCTATTTTGGCCTATTATTTTTTTCCTTTTGTATAGTTATTTTCTTTCCTTATTAGAATAAATTTTTAATAAAGTGGTTTTAATTTTCAAACGTTGTGAATCTTTTGACTCAACCCGAGTTTACTTATCTAAGTTTACTCTAGCTAGTATCCTTAACATGTTTAAGTCAAGTTTTGCTAGGCTTTTATATAGGGAGCTATAAAACGCGAAAGTCTTAACTCTCACGGGTTAAGAACAAGAACTTTTCGCAAGTTCCTATAATTGATCCTAGAGAGTCGTTTATCAAGGGAACTTTAAAATGCGATTTCTAAACTTGAAAAAGTCTAAGAGTTTGCAAGATCCTATAGGCGACTCGAAAACCCAAAACTTTGATTTAATAGGCTAAGCATCCACGAGTCTCATTCTTTGAGATTTTAAACTGTGGAGAACGAGAGATGATAGAGTCAATTATAAGTTTGGTATTCTTTCGTGAATTTATGTGAGTTAATTATAAGCCTTTTCTCACATCACTTGTTAATAAATTTATCTGCAATAAATAAGGTTGTATGATTTGAAAAGTTACTTAGCTTCTAGCCCAAGATCGTTTAAAAGTTGCTCGGTATGGATTAGAGTTCATAGCCAAGGCATAACTTATTGAAGCGGGATGCGAAGATTGGCGAGTCCAAAAAGGTCCTAACAAGACATGAGGGCTACATTTTGTTGCTAAAGATACCAAGTGATGTGAAGAATCATTTATCAAAAATCAATATGAAGGATCGAGACACACGACGAAAAGCAAAAACTCCCAAAAAGTCATGGAGAAGTCTATTCGAAAAGGCCCTAACAAGGTATGAGGATAAATAATGCCAAGTCCAAAAAGGAGGCGGACCGTTGTATATCAAAGTCCAAATTAAAGATTGGAGAAAAATGAAGAAGTCGTGGTCTAAGTTTGAAGAATCTCTCAAAACTTCAAGTGAAGAAATTTCTATATGAAGAGAAGACCATTATTTCATGAACGTCTCTCAAGGTTTGAAGTATGAAGTCGCTGCCAAATATCGGTCCGAGAAAGGTCTCAAATCACGAAGCGAGTTATGCCAAGATATGAACTTTATGAGGTCCCGAGAAGCAGTTTTAAAAGATTTTGTCCTTTAGCTAACTATTGATTAAATCGTTCACTTTATTTTCGGCCTAAATAACTATCGAAATAAGTCAACAATGCATCCTCGTGATCATTCAAGACAATAATAAAATATAAGAGATACACCTAGGAATAAGGGAGTCTAAGTGAATAATTGGCCCACATGAGTTCGTGTTAGTTTGCTAACTTATAATAACAATGATCTCGTTTTTAAGCTTGGTTTGGAGAAAGTGAAAACTTGAGGATGATGATTATTCATGACATTTCCAAAACCCAAGGTATGTTTTTGATTTCTTTACTTTGAATGTTTATAAGTTTCTATCTCTTTAATAAAGGCCAACGTGGATTGATTATGATGAAAAATGTAAACGTGCTTTGTAACTAATGCATTGCATGAGGACATTGCAATGGTCAAGTGTAGGGGATTTGATAGGTGTGTAAACACCCATCCTTTTTACCACTTAATTACAATAATAACCGAGCCAAAACGTGTATTTTATGTCATTTATGTCGGAATTATGCGTGGTTTGTGTTTTTGTTGTGATTTAGGACAAAAAGGTGAAAAGTGGAGAAAACACGGGCATTCACGGGCTTTTATTGAAGAAAAAGATGAAAGACAAAGTCAAGAAGTCAAGAGTGCAAAAAGAACGGAAGTCCAAGACCAATTCTAAAGATTTATCGAAGAAAAAGTCAAAAGACGAAAGTTTACTAAAGCCGAAGAACTCGAGTCTTATTTATGAAGAAAATTAAAGACGAGTTTAAAGAAATCCCGAGCCAAAAGTCATTAAAGTCCAAGATTAACAAAAGATTAAGAAGAGAAGGACTTAAGTGTGCAATTAAGGAAAAGAGGAAAGAGGAAGGAAGCTTCCTAAGCACTCCTTAATCTCCCCTATATATAGTTTAGGATCATTTTCATTTTACTCTTGTTGGCTAGAGTGACACTAGTTCTTCCATCTTTAGTTTTTGCACATTTACTTTTCATGTCAATTTAAATACATTGTGTTGCACTTTTAAATACCTTTTAATTCCAAGTAAGTGTTCTTTAATTTTGTTTCTTTAATCTTCATTTACCTTTGATCAAGTTTCTTTTATCATTATCTTTCTACCTTTCTCTTGTTTTTGTTTGTTTTAAAATTCGGATTAAGCAAGTAATTGCTTAATCCTTTGCTTATTTGATTAAAAATTTCGTCCTTGATTTTCCCTTTAATTTTTCATACGAAATAAGCCACAAGTTTGACAATCTTATGTGCTTATTTGGTATTTAACTAAAGTGTTTTCAAGTTTTTCTCAAAATTTTTATCTTTAAATTCCATTTCATGAAGTGTCGTCTTTTAAATTTCGAAAAGATTTTAACTTTTTAGCTTATTATCTCGTCCTTTTTCATTTCATTTTAGTTTTTGTTACTGCTTATTAGTTCTAGCTTATTTGGATTTGAGCTTATTACGAATTGGTAACTCCATCGGAAAGTAAGGGATTTGGCACATTGCGACGGTTTGCTTTCTCCACATTCCGATGGTGACAGCATAGGACAAGGGTTTTGCATTCTGATCCGGGATTGTGATCTAGAGTATCATCACCCTCATTCCAATCTGGGGTTGCGATCGCACATTGCGATCGCACATTGCGATCGCACATTCCGACGGGTCTTGAGGTTTATTGAAACGAAGTGCTGCCCAATTTTCCTTAGCAATATTCCGATCTGAAGTTCTTCCGATGGGGGTATTCCGATGAAAGTGACATTCCGATAGACTGCATCTTCCATTATTCCGATAGACCTAGCTTTAATACATTCCGATGGACACATTGCGATCTGGATACCGATGGGCATGGTGACAGGTTTCCGATCTGACATTCCGATGGTCTTGGGTTTGGGATTATATTTTGCTTTGTTTTATTTTTAAGTTTACATTTTTAATACTTTGTCAAATTTAATTTTCGTCACGTTTTTAAATACTTGCACTTTACTTTTAATTAGACTTAGATTTAAATTACTTTCCCTTTACTTTAAAGTATTGCATTTTAATATACTACAATGACACAACTTTTGTTTCCACCAAAGAACGATTGAGTCGCATAGTTAACACATTTTTCAATTCGAAGAGATTGGTTCAACGATATTTTTAACTAGGTAAAACCTTAGTTATCAGTTCCAGACAAGTGATAAGTAGATCTGGCAGTTATAAGCTACTTTTAAGCTAGTAAAAGCTAACCACAAGCCACCAAATGCATACACAAGCTCAAAACAACTTAGAGTAACATAGATTAACACATTTCATCCAACAAATCCAACAAATGAACAAGATTCAAGCACATTCAGTTACTAATGAACAATGATGAACACAAGAACAAAGTTTGCTGATCTACTTGACACAAAATCCAAATTCAAGGCCTCAGATCTATCACATAGGTTGAATTAACAATGTTTTAACACTTGTTAGCCCTAGGTTAACATAAAAACTAGGTGTGCACAAGATTTCAGAGCAAAACAACAGATTTTCAAGATTTTATAGCCAATTGTTTGATTTAGTGTTTCAAGGCACAGAACTTGCATATATCAAAACACAAATACCTCAATATCAGATACACACTCAAACAACACCACAATACTAACTCAAAATCACACAAACTTGAACAACAGTCAATCCCAAACACCCTTTTAACTTTTAAAACTCAATTTTGACAAAGTAAAAGTCTTCTTAAGATTGATTTAAGCCCAGTTTAGCATCATAACACACAACATATGAATCAAGAAGCAATTTGCAGACATAAAAACACACTAATACCAGCAGAATCACAAAACAACATAAAATACCAAAACTTAATCAGAAAGTTGAAAATTGAGAATACAAACCTCCAATACGTACATCCACACCTTGGAATCAAAGAGCTGAGTTGCTAGCAAGAACAAGCACCAGCTTCCCCCTGCCAAGAATAACAAACAAGCCTAGCCAAAGGCTTGAGCTTAGATTAGCACAAATAGAGTAAATAAGGTGACAAAAGACCAAGTCTTTGCAACACTTAGGCTCTCACACGCCTTGTACCTTTCCTTAAGGCCTCACCATCCTTTAATCACCCAAGATTAGGAGGCTATGATCACCCTTAAGTTCAATCAACAAGCTGTTGAACCAAAAGTACTTAGCAAACCACTTGACTGACTTTTGAAATAAAAACGTATACCAACTTCCAATATTGTTCAAGGTTTTGTTTAAGTACAAAAACGTGACAACACAACTACTTAACATAATAATAATCAATGGAACTCAGTTTTCAATCACAACACAATACCACAATCTATTAAATTTCAGAAAATGGCTTTACAAGGCTAGACAAAATAAAACTGAGAACAACGCTAAATGTTGTAAACTAATGCCTTTAAATAGGCTACATGAACTACTAGAAAGTTGAAAAAGAAAATAAAACCCTAGTGGTAAACTTCCAGAAATGCCCTTGGAAGATTTTAAAACTTGAGCTCATGTGAGCTTTCTTGGCGTTTTGTTGGAGTGCCAGTGGGGTATAAATGATCTTGGATGTCCAATTCATGCTTAGAAAATAAGCAAGGCCTTGGGGCGTTGATTTGCTGCATGGTTTTGTTTGGAGGTGAAAAAGTGGGGCAGGGGAAGGGTGGTGATACATGTGAGTTGATGGTGATGTGGGTTTAAGAGTTGGGTTAGGATTAGTATAACCCTAATCATATTTTTGGAAAGTTTTGGAGCTTAATTCAACATAATTAGAAAAAAAACCCAATTCGTGTGATGAACATGAAGAATAAGGTTTTTGATCTGTTTTGTTTTTTAAATAGGGGTTAAGGCGCCAACATTAAACTAATAAGTTAAGATTAGTTTAATTAAGTGAGTGGGATGTGAGGTGTAAAAAGGGTGAGTTCTGATTGGTTGAGGGGATTTGGTGGGTGAAGTGGCAGCACATGGTTGTTCTAGGTAAGTATGGCTGTCGGCCAGCTTTAGTCCTCCATCTTTCTTCTTCCATTCAATTCAGTTTAAATGCATCAACGCCCAATCCCTTTGTTATCAACTTTTGTTTTTCATACTTTTTCCCCTGTAACACCCCATTTTGATAAATGGAATGTCACGCGTAATTATGGCGTGTCATCAAAGCATACAAGGATAAATGTCTGAAACATTACATGACCATAAGGATAACCGGAATCAAACATCGGTTCCCAAAAATAATCCCAAAACATAATAAAGTAAAAGAAATGAATGAAAGACTAAGCAAGCATAAGTGTATGAAGGCAAAAAGGAAAAGAAGTCTCTAGCAGCTTCCATCCTATGCACGTCCTCCTAATGCTCGAGTCTTTCCTAGGGTACCTGCCGTTTTGGGACATGGAAAGGAAAGTAACGGCTAAGCAAAACGCTCAGTGCACGGATATAGACATAGTATAAGTGACTAAAACATAATAGAGACTTAATAGCAGCGGAAATGTATAAGTCCTGGAAAACCTGGAACATGTTCATAAAACTGGTTTTATAGTTTGAAAAGCCTTATGTTTATCTTATGAAAACTGTTTAACATATTTTACCATTAGCCAATATAGGTCATGAAAATCCATCGTGCATGAATACTTGGACGGGTGACCTCATCATGCAAATTAGAGGGGCTGCCTCTAATTTAATATACTAGTTCTGGGTAGGAGGGATCAGCTCCTTGTGAAGGATGCAAGGCACACACCACATTCACCATGAAATCCTGACTGAAACATGTAACTAGGATGCACCCATACACCCCACATGATAAATATGATAATATGGCCAAAACCTGAAGGGACGCAACGAGCAATCAATCCGCCGTGGTGAAGTCATAACACTAGTGCCTCTAGTGTTATGGTTATGGTACCTCCATAACTAGGTGAAACTGGTCATGCATGTATATGGCTTTAGGTATTCTAATTAAACATAAGCAATTCAAAAACATATAAAACAAATACTGGGAAAATAGTTGGCTGCATACGGGGAAATCCTAATAAGGAAGAATGTCCATACTGCAAGGACGGGAATCTGTACCTTATGTCCAGTGAACTAAGAAGACGAACGGAAGAGAGTCCTACTTCGGTATCACTAATGCTACATAAATACATACGTGTATAAGTATCTGATTACTGAATACGTAACTGGTTTAATATTATGTCTTAGCTTATTTTATAAGTTCATGTCATGTTTTACTGTTTTAAGCTTAATACTGTGGTTATCATATATTCTGTCTATTCTGATTAAGTATTTCTTGTATTTCATGTATTATTATACTTGTTGTGTAATAATAAGTAACTTTCTAAAAATAGCAGGTTTCCTAAAATAGAAAATTTCCAAAAATAGAAAGTTACCAAAAAAATAGAAAGTTTCAAAAAATAGAATTACTGCTTAAAATAGATAAGTTTCTAAAAATAGAAAGTTTCCATAAATAGATTAGCTGCCTTAATTAAATAAGTTTCTAAAAATAGAAAGTTTCCATAATTTGATATAAGCTGGTTAATTAAGCTAATAATATAAGCTAAGTGTTTTCTGATTAATATTCTAAGTCATGAGATTATAAAGTATAGTTTATTAATTATTCATGTGAATTAAACAAACTATATGTTAAAGTATTTAATTAAATATAGTATGATTTTAATTAAATAAAGGTATAAATACTTAGGTTAAAACATGTATTATTAACTATTAATAATATAACCTAAGTCATGTAATTTAATTAATTATAAGTCATGGTTTTAATAATTAATTATTTATATAATCTAATAATAAATACTTAGGATAAAATCCATGTATTATTAATTAATAATAATAAGCCTAAGTCCATGCTTATTCAAATTAATTATCTAGCATATTAAATTAATTTAATTAATCTTGTAACAATTAACCTCGTAATAATAAGTCGTGTTTTATTAATTTAATTTACCTTGTAAATTAACATACATGTTAAAATTAATGACTTGTAAAATAATAACCCGTAACCCTGTATTATTTTATTAAAACGCGTCGTAACTCAAACCATATACAAGCCGAACCAAACAGCCCCTTAAATTCAGGTCATCAAACTTAGTGCCAAATGCACCCTTAAGTCTGATTTAAACCCAAAACCAAACACCCCCCTTACACTGCCAGTTGCCCCTGGCAGCTTTGCGTTTCCCCTGTTTGTTTAAAACTCCCACCGACTGGCTAAACCTGCCAGCCATGGGTTCCCACTGCCAGACCAAACCAAACCCCCCTGCCTGTTTGTTGTTTCCCCCGTCAGTACAAACCAAACCAACACCCTTAATTGGGTTGAGGCTGGTGGAAATAAAGTACCACCGAGACTCCTATGAGTCTCGGTTTGTGTGCCTTTCTAACCCAGAAACAAACAAACGCAATCCCCCTTTTATACATCGTTTAATTAACGTGATTTAGATCATAAATCATGGGTTCGTGACCAATTAAGCCAAGATAATCAAATAAAAAAAATTAGGGTTTACTTACTCTTGTTTAGGGTTTTAGGAATAACAAAACATAACCCCTTCCATTCCTTGATCTTGGACCACGAGTGTTGTTCTTGTCCTTGTTATTTAGACCGTCGGCAGGGAGAGGATACCAAGAAAAGAAATAAAAAAACTGGCGGCCATTATTTCTGATTAGGGTTTGTGTTGTTTGTTTATGTCGACAGAATGAAAGAAACAAATAAAAACACCCCCCCCCCCCCCCCCGTTTTTAATGATGTATAGGGTCGGTTTGGGCAATCCATGGGCTTCGGCCCATATGTCTTATCTTTTCTTTACTTGTCTAAAACAGCCCAACGAAACCACTTATTGTTTTTTTATTTTAATTAACTCGCGACTAGCTAAAAGGTTACGCGTAATCATGTCTTTTGTATGTCGTGCATTTTCATAGTTATTGTGATACGTGTTTAAACGTAAATATTATTTACGTGATTACTTGTCGCGTTAATTAAATATACGTAATAATATTAATCGTGTTAAATGTCCGTGATTACGTGTTACGTAGTTTACGTAATTTTATTAGTTTTCGATCGCGACTCAATATATTTATTCGTGTTTGTAATAAATATATAAATACGTAATTAATATTAGCTCGTGATTAAAATTGCGTTCATGATCTCATGATCGCATGTTCGTGATTATAATATTATTTGAATAATTATTGTGTGTTCATACGTAATAAATACTTATCGTGTTCTAACACGTACGTAATACTTAAATTTCCTATACGTGAACGTAATCATACTATAAAAGGAAAGTTTTAATCTAGTACGTACGATCTTAAGGGTACTATTCATGGTAAAAGCATGCGGGTTTTACAGCCCCACAAAGTTTTGCAAAGTATTTTCAGGGGTATTTCTTGCCAATTCTTGATTCTTAAAGGGCTGTTTTGGCATTTTCTACATAGTTAATGGTCTTGACTTGTATTGTTGACTTCTTGGAGGACTGAAATTGACAAGTCATGATTAATGAGGGACCATTATTGCCAATTCTTCAAAGTGGAGGGCCCTTTTTGTAATTTTGACAAACTTCAAGGACCAAACTTGTAATTATGAATATACAAGGGTTTAAAGTGTCAATTCTTTAATATTCGAGGACCCTTCTTCCATAATCTTAAAATCTTCAAGGTTTATTCTTGGAAAATCGTCATTAGGGCTTGGTTCAATGTGCGGCTTCATTTCCCGTGATCCTTGTGATCTTTTGTTATTTCCTCAATATCCGTACCTAAAATACACAAGTAACAAACACAAGCATATATTTGGCCATTTTCATGATATTTTATGCATTTAAAGCCCTCTTTGGACGATGAGACTATGTATAAAAGCAGTCTCATCATTCCCCCATACTAAACCATTGTCGTGCCCTCACACAATGCTAGAATAAAGTATCGTTGCAACTCCAAAATTCATTTTTATTCACATTTATTGAATGATAAACTAGCTACACTACTACTATTACTACTACTTGCGTTTTAGACATAACGTATGATTTTCATCGCAAAATAGGACGTTTAGGTTCATAGAACAAGAACACGTGAATGCTTCGTTAGAAATAATTTCGTCGTCCTCGATTTTCACCCCAATTCCATGCTAAGCGTGCAACGAGATCATTCTCATTATAAGTTAGTAATGCTAACACTACTCATATGCCCTAATCACGTACTTATCCTCCCATTTTCCTAAATTGTATCTCTTATATTTTATTTTGTCTTGAATGTTTCACGAGGATACATTGGTTGACTTATGCGATGATAGAGATTTAGGTCTAAAAATAGAGTTCCAACGGTGTAACCAAGACCATTGAGTTAATAACCCCTCCTAATAGACAACGATGTCAAAAAATTAAGTCAACAAGAAGGATCGATAAACACGGATTTATAACGGTTTTGAACATGAGACTTATTACCAAGACTTTTATACGCCCCCTAACGAAAGGGCCTTATTATCATAGGTTTACCTCCATCTTTTATTCAACTTCGCCATGAAGCTTTTATTATGACTTTGGTCTTGCCTTGCCTTTTATTATCCGCCTCATCGGTGGTTTTATTGGCCAAAGACGTATATCCTCACGCTAAGGCGAATTTTGGATCTTTAAAGCTTCAAAGATTAAGGCTTGATTCACTTTCAATTTTGCATAGATTTTTCGGCCTTGTGAGCTTCAAATTGTTTGCTTGATTTAGGTGAGCACTTGAAATCTTATTATTGGGTGAAGCTTTCGATTATTCGGGTTGCCAATACTTCAAAACCGTGACGCTGGCGATACCTTAATGTCTTTCCAATTTAATTACATGGAAGGTACTAGAAAAGACTAGAAACCAACAATCAAGACTAAACCGCTAAGTCAATATTTATTAAGCAAAAAATATTTACAAGCGAAGGGAGAATAAGCAAACAACGAGAACACATGAGTTTTTGAAAGAATACGAGTACTCTATGTTTAGCATAGTAACTTATAATTAACTCTATAATTTCTCGTCCTCATTTAAGAGACTTAGCTTAATGTAAAGTTAAGGAATAAAGCTAAGTGCTCAACACGCACGGTCGAGTAAAAAATTACTCTTATTCTCGCCATCGGAAAACCTACATTCGTGTCTTTAAACACTTATAAACCATGAGAAATATTTTAAAATTTGGCCATTTTTAGCCTTATTTTGCAACAAAACGATAAACAAAAAGATAAACTTTGGAAAGCGTGAAGGTTTGGCAAGGCAAGTATCTATTCACCCCCATACTAAAGTTAAACATTGTCCTCAATGTTTCGAGTCTAGGGGTGCAAACACCCCCATACTAGAGACGTAGTCGAATGCCTAATCTAGCATGGAAAGGGTGTAACCGTTAAATTTAAAGCCGTTTATGAAGTGTGCTAAAAACCTAAGGTTAGAACATCAAAGGATATATCATGGATATTGAGAAATTCTTCCAAGCAAACGATCGAGTGCTCCCATAAAACGAACACGAGAGGCTCCAATCGTGAAGATAATGATCATCTAAAATCCACAATTCACAAACAACCACGAAACAAGGGTTGGAAGGGCACAAATCCCCTCACATTAACTAATTAGAAAGCGATAATATGTACATGGATAAGCATGGGTCTCCCCCACGAGGCACCTTGTTTTTGATAACCGAGTCAAAAGCTTGACTCGAATCCTCCATAAATGTGATCATTTAGGGATAATCATGGTATGGTCAATTTTTGGTGGGGATTACATGATAAACAAGGACAAAAAACAACCGGTATTAAGGACTAAGTCCTTTGATGGTGCAAAATACCGGGATCGAAGATGGCGTTCTCGTTTTCATTGGATAAACAAATCAACGCCACTTCATCATGTGTCAACACAAACCCAAAGGGTTTAAAGAAAATAGATGAGGAGAAATAGAAGGGTGGGACAATGGGTAAGTCACAAAAACCATGAGCTACTCGAGGTAGACTCACACCAATCAAATAGAAAGATTTTCCATTTATTGCATCGGTGAAAGACCGAGATTTCCCTTTATAAGCAATTCCGAGATCAAATATCTCGTCCTCGGTGGATAAAAGGGAGGAAACATAAGGGGCTTCCCCCAAACTTGATCCACACAAAGCATTGTCAAAAGGAGAAGACGAGCTTGTAGCACTCAAATCACGAGGTGATAACAGAGTTAGCATTGTAGAAAAATCTTTTAAATTCAATTCAATTTTTTTTTCTTTTTCATCTTTTAAACTCTCCTTATGAAAAACCGACTTGATTATGTCAAAAATATTTGGTGTTTCTAAAACAATGTTAGTCACACTAAAAATTCTCACATCTGAAAACCATTTTGGCTTTGGTGGTGGTAAGTTCTCAAAACGTTTGTTGACAAAGAAAACTTCCCCATCGGGGTCAACATATTCATTATCTGAAGAATAATTCGTGATTGGGGACGTAGGCTTAACACTCTTAACCTCCATCGGTGGAGGGGACGGAAAATCATTTTTATCATCAACTCCTAAAACTCTTTTTGAAATCCTTTTGCAAATGTTTTTGATGGGATTAACATTGTTCAAAGACGTGATAGAATACACAGGAGAAAGTGTGGAGTTTTCAGTTGCATTTATGACGAGTTCTTCCTCATTGAAACGTAGAGTGATTTTCCTACCATGCACATCGATAAGTGCTCTCGAGGTATCCAAAAATGATCGACCTAAAATTAGAGGAACTTTAGGATCGATGGGAATGTCAACAACGATAAAGTCCACGGGATAGTAAAACTTTCCAACTTTCACGAAGACGTCCTCGGCTACTCCACAAGCTAGAATCGTAGAATGATCGGCCATCTCGATTGACATTCTTGAAGGAGTGAGATTAGGAAGATTGAGCGACTTAAAAATCTCAAGAGGCATCAAATTTATACTAGCGCCAAGATCGGCCAAGGCGTAGCATTCCTCCATATCTTGTATTGCACATGGGATTAAAAATTTACCGGGATCACCGACTTTTTGAGGTATGCGGCTAAGAAAAACCGAAGAACAACTAGACGAATTTTGCAATTTCCCTTTGTTATTCAACATACTTTTGAAGTTTGCGGCAAATCGAGGCATCATGACCAAGGCATCGGCAAAACTTATATTAAAATGCAAGTCACGAAACATTTTCATAAAAAGTTCAAATTGATAATTATTTCGTTCTTGTGCCTTTTCCTTATTTCGTCTTGAAGGGAAAGGTAAGGGTGGTGTGGGTTGTGGCATAGGCAACGGCCTTGGAATCTCGGGTTCCACTATTGGTATTGGTTCAACCGTAGGTGTGGTTTGAGCGGTACTTCGTGGGCTTGGAATTTGCTCCTTTTCAACCAACACCTTGGGTTCTTTCTCTATTTCCTTCTCCGTAGAAGTACTTGGACGAGAAATGGGTTCTTTGAAAGTTTTACCACTACGAGTAGTAATAACCTTCAATTATCCTTTCGGGTTTACAATGGTATCACTAGGAAGACCACCCGAAGAAGAAGGTTTACATATGATATCTTCAAACATTTTTCCCATTCGATCTTCAAACTTAGATTGCCTAGCATCCGCTTTTACCAACTCTTGCTTAATTTCATGTTTACCTTGCTCCATTTTTTGTTGATTTTGTTGGAGACGTTGAACATTTCCTTCCATTTTATTAGAATGAGTCTTATGTTCATTAGCTAGTTCGTTTTTAAGCTCATTTTTCAACTCGAATCTTAAGCTAACCATCTCACGTTGCATAATATCAAACTTAGCATCGTTTGCTTTAGCATAATTCAAAATTTCTCCTTGAAGATTTTTGGTGTGATCATTTTGAAAACCTTGTGTAGTAGTTTGAAAATCATGGTTTTGGTTTTGGTTTGAAATTTGCCCATTTCCACTTTGATAATTACCCTTGTTGAAGTTACGTTGATTTCCTTGGTAAGTACCATTTTGATTGTTTCGGTAGTTGTTAGCATTTTGATTTTGTGGAGCTTGATTTTGGCGGGAACCTTGACCGTTTTGGTTATAAGTTCCCGTGGCTACATAAGCATTCGAAGTGTTACCATCCGCGGTAATGCACTCGGAAAAATCATGAGGTCCACCACACGAAATACAACTTTTGGCAACCGCTTTAACCGATGCAGAATTCAAAGCATCTTGTGCTTTCCAATGAGTCATAAGAGTCGAAAACCTATCGAAAAACCGATTCTCCTCATTTGCTTCATCTTGCAAGGCACTCATGTTACGAGACGACGATGAACCCATAGTGGAAAGACTCGGTGTGTTACGAGGGCTATAAACTTTAGACCTATACTCAATGATTTTCAAAGCCTCATCGGTCGTTTTGCATAAAAAATTACCACCCGTGGCGGTATTTAAGTAATCTAGTTCATGATCATTAAACCTATTGTAAAAAGTGTCAATTTGATGCACTTCAGAAAAACCATGGTGTGGACATTCATGTAGCATTTCTTTAAACCTTTCCCAAGCCATTGAAAAACTCTCATTAGACCTTTGAGTAAATCGTGAAATCTCATTTTTCAAATGTGTTGTTTTAGATGGTGGAAAAAATTGATTCACAAATTTAGAAACGCGATCACCCCATGTCAAAATCGAATTTAGGGGTTCTTTCTCGAGCCATATCTTGGCGGGTCCATCTAACAAGTATGGAAACAACATCATCTTAATGTCATCGTGGGGTACATCCTTAAACTTGCTTGTCGCGGTGAGACGATTGAATTGCCTAATGTGATAATGTGGGTTGTCTTTTTCGTGTCCGCGAAACTTGTGGGCTTGAAGCATAGACATTAAACCCGTCTTGATCTCGAAGTTCTCCGCAAGGATGACGGGTGATAGGTGTGAAAACACCCATCTTTTCTACCAATTAATTACAATAATAACCGATCCAAAACGTGTATTTTATGTCTTTTATGTCGGAATTATGCGTGGTTTGTGTTTTTGTTGTGATTTAGGACGAAAAGGTGAAAAGTGGAGAAAACACGGCATTTACGGGCTTTTATTGAAGAAAAAGATGAAAGATGAAGTCGAGAAGTCAAGAGTGCGAAAAGAACGGAAGTCCAAGACCAATTCTGAAGATTTATCGAGGAAAAAGTCAAAAGACGGAAGTTTACCAAAAGCCGAAGAACTCGAGTCTTATTTATTGAAGAATTAAAAGACGAGTTTAAAGAATCCCCGAGCCATAAGTCATTAAAGTCCAAGATTAACAAATGATTAAGAAGGGAAGGACTTAATTGTACAACTAATAAGAAAGGATGGAGAGGAGGAAGCTTCCTCTAAACACTCTCCCAATCTCCTATAAATACCCCTCATTTTCATTTCATTAGTTTTGTTGGCTAGAGTGACACTAGTTCTTCCACCTTTACTTTTATGCAAATTTAATTACCTTGCACCTTTAATTACCTTGTCTTGCACTTAATTTTCAAGTAAGTTACTTTTATCTTTATTGCACCTTTACTTTACTTGTTTGATCTCTCATTCTACCTTTCTTTCTTGCTTGATCTTGTTGTTTACATGCTTATTGTGTTTCTTATTTGATTAGAGATTACATTTTTATGCTTTTGATTGTTTTGGATCATTGATTTTTATAGCTTATTGTGTTTATTTTTAAGTTTATAAAGTTTTTATGAAAGTTATTTTTATATAAAAGTTGTTTTTCGTAAAGCTTATTCATTTCGTGTCTTATAAGTCTTTAGATTACAGTTTGGTAGCTTATTTTTATACGGTTTGCCTTAGGATTTTCGTGGTGTGCTTATTTGAGTTGTAGCTTATTTGTTTAGCTTATTTTGTACTTTTTCTTCCGTTTTCCGATCTTGTAAATCGGAAAAGGGATATACATTCTGATTGAAGTAATCGGATAAGGGTTTTAATATTCCTATCAGCATTCCGATCTGAAGGAGGTTTTGGTATTCCGATCAGGAAAAGGTAAGTGGTATTCCAATCTGGTTTAGTGACAGTTATTCCGATTGGTGCTCTTTCGCTCATTCCGATCGAGGTGTTGTGTGGTATTCCGATCAGGTATAGTTTTACTATTCCGATCAGGTGTTCTACTCAACATTCCGACTAAGCTTCACTCTACATTCCGATCAAAGGTAAGCCGTCATTCCGATCTGAGGTTGTTTGTTATTCCGATTGGGAGAAGTGACATATTCCGATTGACATTCCTAACAACATTCCGACGGGAGGTGTGTCTACATTCCGACGGTGAGCCTGATCGGAATATATTCCGATCTGGGGTATTTTCCATGTTTTGTCTTGTTTAATTTTTACATTCTCATTTTAATTCTTGTCTAATTTTAATTTCCGCCACGCTTTAATTTTAAGTCATTTAATTATTTTACTTTTCAAAGTTTTTCAATATTGCACACCTTTCTTTTGATTAGACTTAGATTATTTTTAAACGCCATTTTACTTTTAACGCACTTTTACTTTAACGCTCATTTACATTTACGTCTTTGCAGTTTTTATTTTAAAATCAACCAAAGATATTTGTTTTACCAAAATCAACTGAGTCGTACTTTAAGCCAATAATCAATTCGATTAGACACACATCAAAGAATCTTTTTAACTGAGTAAAAACTAGTTATCAAATGGCGCAGCTGCCGGCTCTTTTCGTAAAGATTAACGGTTTTCTGTGAGAGACGCGTTGCTTTTTGGGATCCGTTCACTTGTGAGCGTTATTTTCTTGCATTAAAAATTGATAAAAATACATAAAAATTAAAAATTTCAAAAATCCAAAAAGATTTTATTTTCATTGTGTATATATATTGTCTTTGCATTTGGTATTGTTTTCTTTTGCATTTTCAGGTGTATGCGTACTAGATCTTCTAATTATCAGGAGCCCGAGACTCAAGAAGATTTAAGTATGTCAGGTGTTAACAACAACAATAATCCACCGCACCTCAACAATAACAACAATGTTCTTCCACAGCCCGATCTTCGGACAATGGAGGAGATTTGTCAACCTACCATGTTTGGACGAGGAGGACCGATTGCGCCGATGCAAATCAACGCTCGGGAGTTTTCGTTGAAGCACCACATGATTCAGCAAGTGCAAACTAACCCATTCCGTGGATTGCCTGATGATGATGCCAACAAACACCTCGACAAGTTCATTACAATCACCCAAAGCATGAAGTTGCCTGGTGCCACAATGGATGTTCTTCGCCTAAAACTCTTCCCACATACTTTATCACATCATGCCGAGAAATGGTTTGATCGTCTCCCGAAGAATTCAATTCATACTTGGGATGACATGACTCAACGCTTTTTGTCGCGCTACTTTCCACCATCCATGGTCACGAGCCTTCGCAATCAAATCAGCGGTTTCATGCAAGATCCCGATGAATCTCTTTTTGATGCTTGGGAAAGATATAATGTCTTGATTGATCGTTGTCCAAACCACAACATGCTTCCCGTCACATTGATTGATACTTTCTACAACGGATTGACTTTTCGAGATCGTGATACGATTAATGCAGCCGCCGGTGGCACATTCATGAAAAGGAGACCCGAGGAGTGTAGAGAGCTAATTGAGAACATGACTACTCACCACAAAAACTGGGATTCCTCTGCTTCTTCAAGGAACAACCCGAGAGTCAATGTTTCTTCCACCTCAGCAAACCCTGATATGACCGAACTCACACGCATGATGACTGAAATGAGCAAAAGTATCACGCTTCTCGCTTCAAACCAACAACAACAACAAGTTAAAGCGGTTGCACCTTCTTGTGAAACATGCGGCGGTCCACACTCATACACCGATTGTCCTTAGACACAAGGAAATCCGGAAAATGTGTATGCAGCTTATGGTAATTATTCACCGGAAAATTACCAAGCTCGACCTCAAGGGGATAGAAATTTGCTGAGCTACCGGTCAAACAACTACCTTTCACCCGGTTTTTCTCCTCAAAACCAAAACCCCGCCAACAACTACAATAGAAGTAACCAAATCCCACCAAGAGCTTCTAATCCTTATCACCCACCCGCTCAACAAACCCCACCCATTAACACCGATGTTGAAGCCATCATGAGAACCCACGGTGAGCAAATCAAGAATCCGCAGAGCCAAATTATCCATCTGAAAGGAGATATTACCAAGCTAGGAAATGAGATTAGATCCGAGCTTTGAGATAATATTCAATCCTCTTTCAGAAATCAAACGAATGATTTGAAGAATATGCTTGCTAGTTTCTTGCCCGCAACTCAACCTTCTTCTTCGAGTTCTCTACCTTCAAACACCGTCACCAATCCGCGAGCAAATGTGAGTGCTATTACTACTCGTAGTGGAATTACCATTGTTGATCCACCAATCCCATCCCCCATCATCTACACCTCCTCCACCACCATGTACCTACTCCTCCTACACCTAGTATTAGTGCACCATTACCGTCTCCGCCTCGCCATGACGTTGTTCCTAGGAAGGACCCTTCAACATCTCACCCTTTACCTACTACACCTACACCTTCACCACCCAAACCCAATATTCTTTATCCCTCTCGTTTAGGCAAGACCAAAATGCTAACCAAGGATGACTCTGAAGTGGCACGCTATGTGAAGATGATTTCTCAAATGAACTTCAACATTAGCTTTCTTGAAGCACTTTTCCACATGCCCAAATTTGTTAAAGCATTTAAGGAATTGCTTAACAAGAAGGAGAAGTTGATTGAACTCGCCAACATACGCTTAAATGAAAACTGCTCTGCAGTTATTCTTAAAGAACTTCTGGAGAAGCTTGGAGATCCCGGTCGTTTTGTGTTGCCTTGCGTTTTCAACAAAACTGAAGAATTTACTGCCCTTGCTGATCTCGGGCCAGTATTAATTTGATGCCTTTGAGTGTTTGGAAAACACTATCATTACCCGACCTCACTCCAACAAAGATGACTCTTGAACTTGAAAATCGCACTCTCGCTTACCCCGTTGGTATAGCCGAAGACGTGTTCATTAAAGTTGGCACATTTACTTTCCCGGTCGATTTTGTCGTTGTTGATTATAAAATGGACCCTCGTATTCCTTTAATACTTGGTCGGCCATTCTTGAGAACCGGACGAGCTTTAGTGGATGTGGCCGAAGGCGAGTTAATCTTAAGAGTCGGGGATGATGCACAAGTATTTAAAATGGGGAAGCTTACAAGTACAACCTTTGGAGGCCGCGAATCAGTGAATATGATTAATGTGCTCGATGACTTTATCGTCTACGACAATCCTCTATTCGACTCTTGCATTGATAATCCACTTTTTCAAGATGATGTGGATGATTCTGGCTCCACTTTGGAACCTTCTCCCATTTATGATTCTCCACCGATCTTTGATGCTTATGATGATGATGATTCTAGCTCAGATTCGGATGATTATGATGACCTTACTTCTGAGTATCCCGATCTGCCCACATATGATGATTTCGATGAGGCTGATACTCTTTCGAGCGATTCTTCACATGATGAAGATTCTCCGCCATCACTCGATCCTACTTTGGACGATTACTCATTTGAGGAAGACTTCTCTACGTTTCTCAACACTTACTTCCCTCATGAGAGTGATGCACCTCCTTTGGACTTTGAAGATTATCGTCTTGATCCTACTTTGGATTTGAAGAACATTCTTTAAAAGGAGAAGAAACCGATCGACACCAATATCCGCAGCACGTATGAGTTAACACCTCTTTGTCCCCCTTCTGAGGACGAGGTTGTGCTTCTTCGCGGATCTTCTTCCCATTCTGCTGAGCTTGAGTGCTATTTTCCCTTAAAGGAAAAGGTGTTCGACCCCGGTATTGATATTCTGCAGCCATCTCAGTATCCACCTGATGAAATAAAAGGAAAAATCTTTGGATCTATTGAAGACATGCTTGCACCACTCCACCCTTGCTTCCACCGTGCTCCATCGCTGCTTAAGGGAACCTTGCCTGCTCTTCTTTGGCTTGCCTTGTTCACCTTAAGTTTGTGCTATTTGATGGACGAAAACTATGTCTTTGATCCTGGTGGATACATTTCATGCTTCTTTCTATGATGATCAAGGTCGAGTCAGGCTCACGACTCGGTAAACAAAAATCAAGCGCTTCTTGTTAGGCAACCCATGCATCTATCTTTTCGCTTTCTTTATCATAAGTGTAGGGGGAGACCCTTTGGTTTGCTATTTCCTCTCCTCTCTTAATCAGGGATTCGAGCGCTCAATGATCCACTCTTGATGATTCTTGACGACCCGTGATTCTGTGACCACTTCTTCCCGGTTCTATCCTAAACTCTTTTCGGTTCACTATTTTATATTTTCTCAATATTAAAATAGGAATCTCTTTAGTAGTCTTTTCCTTAGCGAGATTTAAACAAAGTGCACAATGTCCTAAGTGTAGGGGAGTTTACTCCCACATGCTTAAACATTGAGGACCATGTTTATGTTAAGTGTAGGGGGGACTTCTATCGAAGTTAAGTAGTCTTTTCTTTGTATTTGTCCTCATTTTAACCGGATAATCAATTTTTCGACATTTTTAAAAAATTTTGATCTATTTTGGCCTATTAGTTTTTCCCTTTTGTATAGTTATTTTCCTTCTTTGTTAGAATAAATCTTTAAATAAGTGGTTTTAATTTTCAAAAGTTGTGAATCTTTTGACTCAACCCGAGTTTACTTATCTAAGTTACTCTAGTTAGTATCCTTAACATGTTTAAATCAAGTTTTGCTAGACTTTTATATAGGGAGGTATAAAACGCGAAAGTCTTAACTCTCACGGGTTAAGAACAAGAACTTTTCGCAAGTTCCTATAATTGATCCTAGAGAGTCGTTTATCAAGGGAACTTTAAAATGCGATTTCTAAACTTGCAAAAGTCTAAGAATTTGCAAGATCCTATAGACGACTCTAAAACCCAAAACTTTGATTTAATAGGCTAAGCATCCACGAGTCTCATTGCTTGAGATTTTAAACTGTGGAGAACGAGAGATGATAGAGCCATTTATAAGTTTGGTATTCTTTCATGAATTTATGTGAGTTAGTTATAAGCCTATTCTCCCATCGCTTGCTAATAAATTTATCTGCAATAAATAAGGTTGTACGATTTGAAAAGTTACTTAGCTTCTAGCCCAAGATCGTTTAAAAGTTGCTCGGTATGGATTAGAGTTCATAGCCAAGGCATAACTTATTGAAGCGGGATGCGATGATTGGCGAGTCCAAAAAGGTCCTAACAAGACATGAGGGCTATATTTTGTTGCTAAAGATCCAAAAGTGATGTGAAGAATCATTTATCAAAAATCAATATGAAGGATCGAGACACACGCCGAAAAGCAAAAACTCCCAAAAAGTCATGGAGAAGTGTATCCGAAAAGACCCTGACAAGGTATGAGGATAAATAGATTCAAGTCATAAAAGGAGGCGGATCGTTGTATATCAAAGTCCAAAATAAAGATTGGATAAAAATGAATAAGTCGTGGTCCAAGTATGAATCTCTCAAAACTTCAAGTGAAGAAATTCATGTATGAAGAGAAGACCATAATTTCATGAACGTCTCTCAAGGTTTGAAGTATGAAGTCGCTGCCAAATATCGGTCCGAGAAAGGTCTCAAATCGCGAAGCAAGTTATGCCAAGATATGAACTTTATGAGGTCCCGAGAAGCAGTTTTAAAAGATTTTGTCCCTAACTATTGATTAAATCATTCACTTTATTTTCAGACTAAATAATTATCGAAATAAGTCAAACAATGTATCCTCGTGATCATTCAAGACAAAGATAAAATATAAGAGATACCCATAGGAATAAGGGAGTTTAAGTGAATAATTGGCCCACATGAGTTCGTGTTAGTTTACTAACTTATAATAAAAATGATCTCGTTTTTAAGCTTGGTTTGGAGAAAGTGAAAAATTGAGGATGATGATCATTCATGACATTTCCAAAACCCAAGGTATGCTTTTGATTTCTTTACTTTTAATGTTTATAGTTTTCTATCTCTTTAATAAAGGCCACTATGGATTGATTATGATGAAAAATGTAAACGTGCTTTGTAACTAATGCATTGCATGAGGACATTGCAATGGTCAAGTGTAGGGGATTTGATAGGTGTGAAAACACCCATCTTTTCTACCAATTAATTACAATAATAACTGAGCCAAAACGTGTATTTTATGTCTTTTATGTCGGAATTATGCGTGGTTTGTGTTTTTGTTGTGATTTAGGACGAAAAGGTGAGAAGTGGAGAAAACACGGCATTTACGGGCTTTTATTGAAGAAAAAGATGAAAGATGAAGTCGAGAAGTCAAGAGTGCGAAAAGAACGGAAGTCCAAGACCAATTCTAAAGATTTATCGAGGAAAAAGTCAAAAGACGGAAGTTTACCAAAAGCCGAAGAACTCGAGTCTTATTTATTGAAGAATTAAAAGATGAGTTTAAAGAATCCCCGAGCCATAAGTCATTAAAGTCCAAGATTAACAAAAGATTAAGAAGGTAAGGACTTAATGGTGCAATTAAGAAGAAAGGAAGGAGAGGAGGAAGCTTTCTCTAAACACTCTCCTAATCTCCTATAAATACCCCTCATTTTCATTTCATTAGTTTTGTTGGCTAGAGTGACACTAGTTCTTCCACCTTTACTTTTATGCACATTTAATTACCTTGCACCTTTAATTACCTTGTCTTGCACTTTAATTTTCAAGTAAGTTACTTTTATCTTTATTGCACCTTTACTTTACTTGTTTGATCTCTCATTCTACCTTTCTTTCTTGCTTGATCTTGTTGTTTACATCCTTATTGTGTTTCTTATTTGATTAAAGATTACATTTTTATGCTTTTGATTGTTTTGGATCATTGATTTTTATAGCTTATTGTGTTTATTTTTAAGTTTATAAAGTTTTTATGAAAGTTATTTTTATATAAAAGTTGTTTTTGGTAAAGCTTATTCATTTTGTGTCTTATAAGTCTTTAGATTTCAGTTTGGTAGCTTATTTTTATACGGTTTGCCTTAGGATTTTCGTGGTGTGCTTATTTGAGTTGTAGCTTATTTGTTTAGCTTATTTTGTACTTTTTCTTCCGTTTTCCGATCTGGTAAATCGGAAAAGGGATATACATTCCTATTGGAGTAATCGGATAAGGGTTTTAATATTCCTATCAGCATTCCGATCTGAAGGAGGTTTTGGTATTCCGATCAGGACAAGGTAAGTGGTATTCCGATCTGGTCTAGTGACAGTTATTCCGATTGGTGCTCTTTCCCTCATTCCGATCGAGGTGTTGTGTGGTATTCCGATCAGGTATAGTTTTACTATTCCGATCAGGTGTTCTACTCAACATTCCGACTAAGCTTCACTCTACATTCCGATCAAAGGTAAGCCGTCATTCCGATCTGAGGTTGTTTGTTATTCCGATTGGGAGAAGTGACATATTCCGATTGACATTCCTAAGAACATTTCGACGGGAGGTGTGTCTACATTCCGACGGTGAGCCTGATCGGAATATATTCCGATCTGGGGTATCTTCCATGTTTTGTCTTGTTTAATTTTTACATTCTCATTTTAATTCTTGTCTAATTTTAATTTCCGCCACGCTTTAATTTTAAGTCATTTAATTATTTTACTTTTCAAAGTTTTTCAATATTGCACACCTTTCTTTTGATTAGACTTAGATTAATTTTAGACGCCATTTTACTTTAACGCACTTTTACTTTAACGCTCATTTACATTTACGTCTTTGCACTTTTATTTTAAAATCAACCAAAGATATTTGTTTACCAAAATTAACTGAGTCGTACTTTAAGCCAATAATCAATTCGATTAGACACACATCAAAGAATCTTTTTAACTGAGTAAAAACCAGTTATCAGCGGGAATCACAATGGCCTCTCCAAAACCCTCGGTGGGTGCTTGAAACAACTCCATCATAGTACGATTAGCCATGATAGCTTCTTGTTCTACAATAGGTTCCTCACTTGGAGTCTCTTCACTAGAAGGTGTTGGTGTGTTTTCCTTTTGATTACGACGTTTACGTGCACGTCTTGCTTGAATACGAGTTTGCATAAATGCCACGCACAACGTGGGGATGAGCAAAGAAGATTATTTTTGGTGTTTTGTATTTTTCCAACTTTTTGTGGTTTTTAATTGTTTATACTTTTTTTTTTGGATTTTGGAATTGTATCAAGTAGACAAAAATCTACAAATCTCCACCGTAATCAAATCTCTTGATTAAAGAAGTCTCAAGGAATGAAAACGATCATGTGAAGTGAACGCCTTCGATGACTTTAGAACGTTGGTGGAACACCAAAACGTTCAAGAGGGTTTAATCAATTGAAACCAAGAAAATATATATGATATGTAGATAATACTTTGGTCGGTAAAACCTCGATTAGCTTTCAATCTCAAAATACTCACAAGCAAGCGGGGAAACGAGGCGGCGTGAAGCACTTAAGAACCTTTTTCCTTAAAGTATATTTTATAATACCCGCCTTATACCCACCTTATAGTTTGTATTTTTCAAAATCGAGCTTCACGAAAGTATTTATCTATTTTTGCCTTTTCTTTTGGTTTGAGATTCGAATACAATGATTGGGATATGACCTCCCAAGTCAAGGTTGTGTTTTCACACTTTTGGAGTACTTGTGAATTTATTGTTCTACGTATACAATATAGTAATACTATTCACACAAAAAAACGAAAAACCGATAATACGTATTAGTAGAGTGCTACTAATACAAATAGATATTATGGCTATATATAAAAACAACAACTGCCAAATCAAAACACATCACGCCTCCCCGGCAGCGGCGCCAAAATGATAGTTGTAAGAATATACGTCTTTTAGGAAAAAGAGCGTAATTAGGGCAAGTATTAACAAGAAGTTTAGGAAAACCACAATTTATGACCCAAAGTGGGGATCGTTCTCAAGGAGGCTTCGTGTTTGTGTTAAGAGATGATTAACTAAATTTAAAACTATTTTTGAATGTTTAAAAATTAATAAAAACTATTTAAAAACAATTAAAAACTATTTAAACTTAAAATAATTCAAAAAATTAGTCTAATGACAATAAAAATATTCTAAAAATTGTAAAATTCCTAACTTAATGTATTTAACCTAAGAAAAATATAAAAACTTGAAAAATCTAAATTTTATTTTTTAATAATAAAATAATATTAAAAATCCAAAATTTATAAAAAATTCTAAAAAGTTGCAAACTAATTTATTTTATCCTAATTAAACAGAAAATGAACTTGAAATACCAAAAATGCCCCTATTGGGCCCTCAAATGGGCCAAATACCCAAACAAATCCTTAATGGGCTTAATATTGGGCCCAATAAGAAAAAGTCCTCAGAAATGGCCCAAAAGCTCCAATCAAGCTTAAAATTTGATTTTAAACACAATTTTCCAAAGGCCCAAAAGCTGAAAATGAGCTTAAGCTAGCTTATTTCAAAACAGCTTATTCTTAATGGGCTTTTTGGCCCATTAAGCTATAAGCTGATGCCATAAGCTAAGATTTTACCCACGTCCTTCTCTTGACCTAATTAAGCTATTTACAAAAAGAAACTTGAAATAAGCTCAAGGAATAAGCCTGAAATAAGCCAAAGCCCTCTTCACAAAACGACAAAATAGTCGTTTTTGAGTTTAAGACTATTTCAAGAGCTGATTCAAGTTGCAATAAGTCACAAATGGCTTAACTAAGCTTAATCAACAAAAAGATTTCCAACAAGCACACTCAATAAGCTGAAATAAGCAATAAGTTGATTTTGAAAAAGACAAAATAGTCGTTTTCTAGTAAAAACTTAAAACCAAAAGCTGTAAACTTCTAGAATCACTTATAAGCATAAAATATTAAGACCTATTACAAAAATAAGTTGTTGCACATTGGAATAAGCCAGAATGACTTATTAATAAGTTGAGCACCAAATATAACTAGCAGTGGCTACAAGCAGGGGAAAGGAGTTCCCACTGCCTTGACTTTTTGACTTGGATTTTTAGAGAGTTTTACATGGTATTTTGCGACAATCAAGGCACCCTTGTGATCAGTGAATCACAAGGAGTCAATAACAAGCAAATAATCACAAAATCACCCAGCCAATCAGTGCAGTTAATTCAATCTTTGCCCAGATGTGTTCCAGATAAGTAATAAGCAGATCTGGCAGTTATAAGCTACTTTTAAGCTAGTAAAAGCTAACCACAAGCCACCAAATGCATACACAAGCTCAAAACAACTTAGAGTAACACAGATTAACACATGCCATCCAACAAATCCAACAAATGAACAAGATTCAAGCACATTCAGTTACTGATGAACAATGATGAACACAAGAACAAAGTTTGCTGATCTACTTGACACAAAATCCAAATTCAAGGCCTCAGATCTATCACATAGGTTGAATTAACAATGATTTAACACTTGTTATCCCTAGGTTAACATAAAAACTAGGTGTGCACAAGATTTTAGAGCAAAACAACAGATTTTCAAGATTTTATAGCCAATTGTTTGATTTAGTGTTTCAAGGCACAAAACTTGCATATATCAGAACACAAATACCTCAATATCAGATACACACTCAAACAACACCACAATACTAACTCAAAATCACACAAACTTGAACAACAGTCAATCCCAAACACCCTTTTAACTTTTTAAACTCAATTTTAACAAAGTAAAAGTCTTCTCAAGATTGATTTAAGCCCAGTTTAGCATCATAACACACAACATATGAATCAAGAAGCAATTTGCAGGCATAAAAACACACTTATACCAACAGAATCACAAAACCACATAAAATACCAAAACTTAATCAGAAAGTTGAAAATTGAGAATACAAACCTCCAAGATGTACATCCACACCTTGGAATCAAAGAGCTGAGGTGCTAGCAAGAACAAGCACCAACTTCCCCCTGCCAAGAATAACAAACAAGCCTAGCCAAAGGCTTGAGCTTAGATTAGCACAAATAGAGTAAATAAGGTGACAAAAGACCAAGTCTTTGCAACACTTAGGCTCTCACAAGCCTTGTACCTTTCCTTAAGGCCTCACCACCCCTTAATCACCCAAGATTAGGAGGCTATGATCACCCTTAAGTTCAATCTACAAGCTGTTGAATCAAAAGTACTTAGCAAACCACTTGACTGATTTTTGAAATAAAAACGTATACCAACTTCCAATATTGTTCAAGCTAGTTGATTTGTAACTTATGTCACTTAAAGAAACACCTCAATGAACAATCCTCACCAAAGCACATGCCAAATTCTTGAACTCAACAAGAACAAAGGGACTCAGAGGCTTATAGGCTATCTTGGACTTGTTCAAGGTTTTGTTTAAGTACAAAAACGTGACAATACAACTACTTAACACAATAATAATCAATGGAACTCAGTTTTCAATCACAACACAATACCAAAATCTATTAAATTTCAGAAAATGGCTTTACAAGGCTTGACAAAGTAAAACTGAGAACAACGCTAAATGTTGTAAACTAATGCCTTTAAATAGGCTACATGAACTACTAGAAAGTTGAAAAAGAAAATAAAACCCTAGTGGTAAACTTCCAGAAATGCCCTTGGAAGATTTTAAAACTTGAGCTCATGTGAGCTTTCTTGGCGTTTTGTTGGAGTGCCAGTGGGGTATAAATGATCTTGGAAATCCAATTCATGCTTAGAAAATAAGCAAGGCCTTGGGGCGTTGATTTGCTGCATGGTTTTGTTTGGAGATGAAAAAGTGGGGCAGGGGAAGGGTGGTGATACATGTGAGTTGATGGTGATGTGGGTTTAAGAGTTGGGTTAGGATTAGTATAACCCTAATCATATTTCTGGAAAGTTTTGGAGCTTAATTCAACATAATTAGAAAAAACCCAATTCGTGTGATGAACATGAAGAACAAGGTTTTTGATCTGTTTTGTTTTTTAAATAGGTGTTAAGGCGCCAACATCAAACTAATCAGTTAAGATTAGTTTAATTAAGTGAGTGGGAAGTGAGGTGTAAAAAGGTGAGTTCTGATTGGTTGAGGGGATTTGGTGGGTGAGGTGGCAGCACATGGTTGGTCTAGGTAAGTATGGCTGTCGGCCAGCTTTAGTCCTCCATCTTTCTTCTTCCATTCAATTTAGTTTAAACATGCATCAACGCCCATTCCCTTTGTTATTTACTTTTGTTTTTCATACTTCTGCCCCAAAAAATTTTGCAAAGTATTTTCAGGGGTATTTCTTGCCAATTCTTGATTCTTGAAGGGTTGTTTTGGCATTTTCTTCATAGTTAATGGTCTTGACTTGTATTGTTGACTTCTTGGAGGACTGAAATTGACAAGTCATGATTAATGAGGGACCATTATTGCCAATTCTTCAAAGTGGAGGGCCCTTTTTGTAATTTTGACAAACTTCAAGGACCAAACTTGTAATTATGAATATACAAGGGTTTAAAGTGTCAGTTCTTCAATATTGGAGGACCCTTCTTGCATAATCTTCAAATCTTCAAGGTTTATTCTTGGAAATCATCATTAGGGCTTGGTTCAATGTGCGGCTTCGTTTCCCGTGTTCGTTTTTGCATGATCCTTGTGATATTTTGTCATTTCCTCAATATCCGTACCTAAAATACACAAGTAACAAACACAAGCATATATTTGGCCATTTTCATGATATTTTATGCATTTAAAGCCCTTTTTGGACGATGAGACTATGTATAAAAGCAGTCTCATCAATAAGCCCGAGATCAAATAAGCCGATTAAAATAATTAGTCCAAACACCCCTTATTGTTCGGTTCAATGTCATACTGTTACAGTAGATATATATTTTATTTTATTTTTGTAAAACCCGCATGCTTTTACCATGAATAGTACCCTTAGTATCGTAGGTACATGGTTAAAACTTTCCTTTTATAACATGAATACGTTTCACGAACATAAATTACAAGAACTACGTACGTGTTATTACACGATAAGTATTAAGTATGTAATAATGCACGATAATTATTATAGATAATAATTAAATCACGAACATGAAATCATGAACGTAATAATCACGATCGTATAATTAGGGATTTACGTAATTATTATTACGACTACCTACAAGTATATATTATAACACGAATATTTAATAATAACGTCACGTAAATACAAGCACACGAACACATAATATATTAGAACACGAAATAGCTACGGGTTTCCCTTGGTGGGCCCTAGTAGCCGCGGCACAAGGAGAAAGAGGGGGCCCAACCCACTTTGATTTTATTAAAGAAACAAATATGAAAAACATAAACATTACAGAAGAATTTTTAGGAAAGCAAAAACCTTATTTTTCTCTTTCTCTCTCCTTAGGCCGGCGGCTACACAAAAGAACAAGGGTGATTGGTTGATTTTTAATTAACAAATCACAAGAATGTGTTCGGTATTCAAGATCTATTGATTACACGTGTTTGGTAATCCGAAAACATTTCTTTTTATTTTCTTTTTATGTTTTATGCATTGTACATCAATCTAAAAAAACAAACTCACAATCAATTCACAATATCCATGAAATATTTTGCTAGTTGTACTCTCCACATTCATTTGTAATCTTGTTAACTTGTTTAGTAAAGACAGACTAACCTGCGCACATTGTAAGCAACCCATGTCCATTCAGTGTGTGTTCAAAGTGTTCATTTAGCGTCAACAACCCGTGTCATTATTTTTCTTGCAACTTCCATCATAAGCTTTTGAATGCATAAGCTACGGCAACACAAACGTGAAATGAAGCATGACGTAGATGGAAAGTACACCAACAATTACTTTTTGCAGCCAATCAAAGTCCATTGACAATAATTCTCTGCTAACACCCCTTTAACACCCTTTTTGCAGCTAATCAAAGTGTTTTGCTGAGAAATAGATTAAAAAGACATCGTATTAGCAATTGCAACTTAAAATGTTCGTATAATGTGGGTGATGCTTATATGCTCTAACTGTATATCACCTAAATGCTTCTCGTATAATAGTATAGGAGTGAGTTTGATCGACGTACCTTCATTAAAGTGCACCAATTTGTTCGGTTTCCCAAGAAATTAGGTGAACCATTTGACAGCTTCATCTCCCTCATCAAAGGCCCATTCCTAAACTAAGACCATATCAGACAAAAACAACGGTTAAGTCAATGAGACATTAAGCTCTGTCGTTTAAATAAACACTTGCCACTGTTAGAAACAGGCCAAGTGAAGTAAACAACATTTTTCCTCAAGCTTACCACTGTTAGAAACAGGTCAAGTGAGCATCAAATCGTTCAAGGGTCAATCCATCAGTCGACTTCTTCTTCTGAAGGTTCATTATCATCTTTTCCTCAAGCTCATTTTTCTGTAAATGATGGCTATCGAGTTAATAATGCCTGTTTAAACCATGGATTGTTTCTGCAAGAAACATACCACATCCATAAGTTGATATAGAACAAAAAAAATTATGCTCAAGACTACTGGTGGCAATCTTGATCCATATATACATGAATGGGTCAACTGGGTCAAACTAAGTATTTGCTCGGGAAGCTAATTTAGTGAAAATACCTTCATAAAAAGTAAGCAATGAAAGACTATTTAAAATACGCTATCTTATTTTACCCATACACAAACTTAAATTTTTCAAAATCAAAGGAGTCTATCGATATGGCAAAGTCATATCAATACCATTTTACCCATAAAATGGTTAATCACTAATAGTTTTTTTCTAAATTCAAAAAATTTAGAAAAAAAGTACTGTTGCACCCAACCCATTTGACCTCATAGAAAAACAATGACATGTTTCGACCCAAAAATGTTATGACGTGAGTATAAATTACAACGGTCTCAATATAATCATTCAGTTCCTTGATATAACCCATGGAATCAAATACTCTAAACCGTACCTTAATTTTTAGGATATCTAAAAATAATAAAAAACGTGAATTGATGCAAATGAAAAGGACACCAGCAATTACCTTTTGCAGCCAATCAAAGTGCATTGATAATAACTCGCCGATGGCACCTCACTAGACACCCTTTTTGACGATAATCGCCGTGCATTGCTGCGAAAATAGATTGAAAAGTCATATTGATTAGCATATATGACCGCAAAACTCAAAAAACATAAAATATAATACTACGTATTAGCAATTGCAAATTAAATGTTCAAATAATGTGCGTGATGGTTCGAACCAAATGTAAGTATGTATATCAATAAAAAAATTTGATCCACAACTCATTATCTTTTATGTTAATAAATAATTGATCTACTTTGAATGTGTTACATGGGTGGGTTATACTTAGTACTTATTATTAACATATAAGTTGCAGAAGCTTAAGCAAAGTAAGAAAATTAAATAGCAAAACATATAGTATAAATGTTTTGGCCATTCTTAATGACTAACCATTTGATAAAAACCCAGGTGAGCTATTTAACTATTGCTCCTTTTAATACGTATTCTTGCCATTTTCACTACTTTGAATGTTTCTAAATGGGTGGTTCTACTAAGTACTTATCTGATCACATATAAGTTGCAAAACATATGAAAATTAAAGAGCCAAACATATATAACATAAGGTCAACGTTTTGGCCATTCTAAATTATTTACTTTTTGATATAATTCGATTTGAGCTATTAAGCAATTTCTCCTTTTGATCCATATTCTGGCCATTTACCACCTGCATCCGTCATTAAAAAACAACAGTATTAACCCATTTATCGATTCTTTATTCAATAAAAACATAAATTATTGCTAAAGAAATCTACTTTGCATACTGTGGTAACCTTAGTGTTGTGTAGACATCCGTTTGCACATGGCGGTATACGTGAAATTCTGCATTAAAGTATGTGAAACATAATTTAAACAAAAGCTTTTTGTGCCAATTTATTTACAAACAAATTTTGAATCGTTTACTTTTAATAACCTATTCTTTTACCCATTTCAACAGTTAATAACCCAATCTAATTTGGTCCATTTCTCACGGGTTGACAGTGATAAAATATATTATCCCTTATTATATGATCCTTTGCTAAGCTTACCTATTATATGACATGCGGTTCAGTTGCATCCGCTTCAATAGTTTTCACTAAAAGCTCTTTGTGCCAATTGGATTATCCTATAACCCAAAAAAACACAGTTAGTTTAAACAAATTTAAAGAACACATTTAGCAAGAAAGAATCAAATATTGGAACAAAACTAAAGAAAATACAGTGGGATAAAGAATAGAATCAAAGGAAGCATTATGCACAATACTCATTTATACCTTCACAAAAAAAAACCATGCTCAGTAAAACAGTATGCCAAAAAGCTACCACATCCTATAATTTAACAAAATTTAACTATCTTTCAAGAAGACTCAAGTGATACCACTTTCACGAAATGCAAGCTTGCTGTAAATAGATCATGTTATTTAGTATATCCCTAACGCATATCATGTAGAGAATGTTGGATATAATAACAAAATATTGATGGGAAAGACATCGAACTTGGATTAGATATAGTAGGAGTAGATAAACACCATTCAATTACCATACTATTACTCCGGTCGACCTAAAGCCACCTGCACCTCTCACGGTTGCATCTAAATCCACAACCTCAATCACTTCAGGAGTGATAATCTTATGAGTAATAAACTGAGAAACATAAAACTTTTTGGGTTGTTTTGATGCAGGCTATGTATATATACTTTTCTAACAGACACAATCCTATACAAACTGACACAACCCTTACTGAATAATGGTTATTAACTAACAAACTAACATGTTCAACCCTTTAGGCTTTTACTTCGACACACTAGGACCCTATACTTTTATACATAGATGATAAGACCCTTAAACATGGATTAATGAATTAACATCCAATACTTCCTCCTAATTTATTAATCCATGCTTTCGATATCTTCAAACGCCATTATCTTTATCTTGATCATCTGCGGTTGCTTCACACAAACTTGCTTTCTTAGATTCATTTTCAACCTTCATGGTTTGTTTTCTTCAAACGAGCCAACGCCCACTGTTGTCTCTTCATCTTTGGCATCACACCGTCTTTCTTCACTTTCATTGCTTCACACAAACTTTTGCACCAATTCACATCACATGAATAAAACATCCTCCACTTTAATTCTTTCACAGAATCCTTTAGATCCTTCACAAATCATATCACATGGCTAACTTGGTTATTTCACACAACCTTCCTTCAGTATCATTTCGCATCACAAGACTTTTCTTTGATCGTATCACACGACCAAACCTTCCATCATTCTAATATTCATCAATTTTGCTCATTAGCAGTGATGTTTCATTGTCATCTTCTACTAAAAGTGCCTCAACTTCCTCCTTTTTCTTGTTCGGACATTCATAAGCATAGTGCCCAAGTTTTCCACACTTGTAACAATTTATTCGCGACTTATCACCATTCCTTCGCGGTTTATAATTTTTGTCGTTCCCTTGACGCGTGAGCAACAAATTCTCACCATCATCTTCTTGTATTTCTTTTCTAAACTTAATCCTTTCTTCATAAGTCTTAAGTTTCCCAATAATCTCCTCCAACTTCACGGTTTTAAAATCAACAATCATCTCGATGGTCGCTACTACAGGCGGGAATTTGTCTGGTACTGCATTAAGTACTTTCCGTACTTTCGTTTGTTCGTCAAACGTTAATCCACATGTGGCAGTAACAATACTCATCAATTTTCCGGCAAATGAATCTATTGATTCATCTTCTTTCATCAAAAGCCTCTCAAATTCTGATTTAAGTTGTTGTGAGTGTGCCTGTTGGACGTCTTGTGTCCCAATAAATCTGGCCTTTAGAGTCCCATATTTCTTTTGCTGTCTCACAGCCCGCAACTTGCATTTGTAAATCTTCTGGTAACCCTTGGAATAGGTATGATGACGCCGAACTATCCCTTTTTACATCAATCTCTTTTGATGTACTTGTTCCTTCTACTAACTCCCATACTCCATTTGCCATTAAAATCTTCTTCATTCTTAATGCCCATAGTGTATAGTTTGTATTGCTTAGAACTGGGCATTGATATGTTTGTAACGATGTGGTGAAAACAACTCGGTTTTCGTTTTTATCTCCCGTCATAATTTCCGATTTGATCTATTCTACTATTAGAAGATAAATACTATCACTTGTAAAAATAGAACCTGTATATCTTGTAGCAAATCCTTTGTGCGTGTTCTTATAGGCCCAAACACAGTCAACCCAATAAAAAAACTCTCTGGTCGCCCCTTTTTTCTTCTACACGCAATTAGGGCAAGTTTTTTTGTCGCCCCTACTCGATCTTTCCTCTCGCAAACACACGTCGGTTTCTTCCTTCGCACAACCAGGTATGTTCTTCTCCTTCTTTTCTCTGATTTGATCCTTACTCGATCAAAACGTGTTTCAATCCTTACTCGATTGATTCTTCTGAATAAAAAACACTTCGCTGTTTTGATTGAACGGTATGCGCGCGGCCTGTCTCTTTCCTTGATTGATTCCCTGAATCAATCTGTTTCGTCCTCTATAGAACCTTCGGCTCTGATACCACTTGTTGCACTTTTCCTTCTCTATGAACAATTGAATGATAAATATTATGTTTTATTAATACAAACAATTGCTGTTTTACAAACTTGGTTTACTGGAAGTATATATACTTTTCTAACAGACACAATCCTATACAAACTGACACAACCCTTACTGAATAATGGTTATTAACTAACAAACTAACATGTTCAGCCTTTTAGGCTTTTACTTCGACACACTAGGACCCTATACTTTTATACATAGATGATAAGATCCTTAAACATGGATTAATGAATTAACATCCAATAGAACTCACTATTTTCAGTCTTCATTTCGTATAATGGCATTTACCACGTGTGTGGGTTGTTTGTACGAACAAAAAGGTTTTATGAGCAAATTGTACTAAAGAGAGATCGAGATTCTGGCTGAAATAAACAGACCACCAAGTGTAAAAGTGTATAGATGAAGCTTGTTCTGAAATAAACAGACCATAAATGCTGCCTATAACTTGCACATAAAGTAAATAAGAATCATTTGGGTTAGCAGCAGTGATGATGGTGTTATAAGTAGTCTCCAAATGCTTCACCCTAAATATTTTTAAAGTTATTGTAGGCATTAAAGACCATTATGGTACTTGACATATACCAACAATCACTGAAGCAACAATCAAGACGTATGCATGTCGCACAAAATGTTGTTATAAAATTCACCAGTCAAGTGATTGACCTATAAATAAGGTCATGGCACCGCAAAGAAAAGTAGTGATAGGAATAAAGAAACTAAGTTAGGATGGATTGTTCAATGTTAGGCCGGATAAGATTGTACATCCTTGAATTTTGTTCTCACGTTCCAACTCTAAGTGAGAAACTGTTTTTAAATGGTCATATAGGAGAACAGAAAGTGCAGCTAAGAGAACTGCATATGCTATCAGTCGCATATCGAAAAAGACTACAGAACATAAATAATTAGTGGTTACATATCTTATTTTAGCAAAAGTAATTAGTGATATGATCAACCGTTTAGTGACTATATGTATGAGTGAATGCTTTGAAAGATACACTGATAAAGTAATAGCATCCATCTTTTGACGATAATGTATTTTAGCATAACCATATTGAACATCATTCGAACCAAATGACGTATTAAAAAAGGGCAAGCAGCCAAATAAGTGCGAACATAGTGTTGGTTTGACAGTGTATCTTAAATCTACTACACACACGCATCATAAAAATGACAGAAGTTCAAGAATAGTTTAAACTAACATGGGGTGTTTTTTTTGTAACCATGATTTCCAACACATTGGCCGACTAATCCACGGGTTTGAACCCACCGCCACACATACTCAAACCAGGTAAAGCCCTCCCTTTTCAGGAGGTTGAGTTGACCACTTCAAGGTTGTTTGCACCTATCAAGAATTGAACTTGAGACCTCACACACTTTAGAGTGATAGCCACAAACCAATTTGCCACTAGGCCATCCTTGAGTGGTTAACATGGGGTGTTTGGGATTGCTTATTTACTTTATATGTTAGATAAAAATGACAAAATTTCATAAGCAGATTAAAAATCACATACTTTTATAAAATGACAAAAATTCATAAGCAGATTAAAACTGACAGAATTTTATAAAAATAACAGAATTTCATAAAAATGGCACACATTGAACAGAATTTCATATGTTATATACTTAATATGTTAGATAAAGATGACAAACTATGAAGTTTTTACATCTTCAAATTACCCAAGGAGAAATTTAAGGTACCCATGCCAAATCTACGAAGGGAATTCTCAGAATTAAAATATTTCTAAGCTTGAAGTATAATTCTAGTGGCACAAACATTGTCAAGGATAATACCTCTAGAATAGAGGCTGCTAAACAGGTGGCTGACCACTGGATGCAGGCACATGTCCACCATTGGTACGTACAACGCAATTCTCAAAGTCCAACACAACTGGATTTGCATTTGAGCAGGGTGGAAAATCGAATGGGCAAAGTATAAACACCATCACCAAGTCCTAATCAGCAGTTTAAGAAAAATTAATAAATTAGTGAATGTTTATATTAAGTGAGTACATAAACATTTAGTTAAAAAAGTAAGTGACAAATCGAAAAGCAATCATAACAATGAAGAAAGTACGAAACACAAAAGCCGTAATCAGCAGTTGAAGAAAGTACGAAACACAAAAAGTAAAAGAGCACAAATGTGTAGGATTTAGATCAAATAACAATAAATCCGGTCGGAGATTTTTGTGGGTTTCAATCGGATAACAATTAGCTAAAGGTTTTAGACAATGTAACTTACAATTATAGAGAAAATATTGTCGTAGCCAAAATCAAGAATCCTAAACCTGAACCTACAAAAAAAATAATAAAAAAGGCTATATGAACAAAAAATTCAAAATATGTGTTATGATGATAAATCAGACAAATTATATTCATAGATTAAGAGACCCAAATCCCAGAACACTAACTCATACAATTAATTTGAAACCAAAATAATTCATAGATTAAGACACCCGGATCCAATATGTAAAACATACAAATTATAAAAAATAGTAGGTTTTCCCAAAAACAATATAGCGTTTATTTAATTGAATTGATTTGATTAAAACATAAAATCACTGAATTAATAAGATTAATTTTATGTTGCATATTAATTCATCATGAGCCGTTTTTGGGTATTTTGGGGAGATATATATGTTTTGGGTGTTTTATAAAATAGATAAAAAAAAATAAAACTTACCAGAAAGCATCAATGAAAGCTCCCGTTCTTTTTCTGTAACAAGAAAAAAGAAAAAATCAACAACTAAACAAAACTGATCTAAATAAAAAAAGACCCATCTAATGGAAGTTATTTACCTTACCTCATCCAATATATTCAATTCTCGTATCCTGCAATTGAGAACACGAAACAAATTTTAGCAAATATACATTTTACCCTAGTTTTTATTAGCTCAACAACAAATGAACATCAATCTTCATTCAATTACAATTTTGTGCTGCAAATGCAATTAGATTAATGTTGTTGCATGAATGGACCTAAATCCATCTAATTCTTGGCAGCATTAATATGATCAACAATTCATATTGTTGTGCAAGCAATTAGATCTATGTTGTTGCATGAATGGACCTAAATCCATTTAATTCTTGGCAGCATTACAAAGAAGGAGTTAGATAAATGTTGTTGCATGAATGGACCTAAATCCATTCAATTCTTGGCAGCATTAGAGATCAAGAATAGAGTTTTAGGGATCTAAAAGATTGCACAAACATGGAGGCAGAACATTGTGAATTTTGTGCTGCAAATACAGTGTGGGGGTGCTTATATAGGTTTTAGGTTTAGAGTTATTTTAGGGTAGGAGCGTCCTGGGTTTTACAAAACGCGTATTATCAATAACGTCCATAAAGATATTTCCTAAGTTAACAAATACGTTTTGTAATTTTGAAATTCAAAATTTTTTGATTTTTTTGAAACAGACGCTGGATGTATAGGATTACTATATTTGGAAACTGGTTTATGAGTTGTGCATTAAAAATCTTGTATGTTGGTGCCAATTTAGGAAACAAATTATTTTTTTTGTGCTTTAAAATACTTGTAAATTATTTTGGTTTATTATATAAAATAGATATATGCTATATTAAGATAATCTCTGTCATAAGTTTGATCCATTTTAATGACTGTTATGTTTTGTTTTTCTATGATTTATTCTTATTATTATATCTGTTGCTATATCATGTGATTAGAGGTGGCAAATCTTGTCCATTTTGATAAATATGGGCACTCTTTGTCTATTTTTAAAAAAGTACGAGATACTTTTTGTTCATTTTTTATTATTAATGGGCTAAACGGGCGCATATGTAAGAAACTTATGAGCTTAATGGACGCACAAGTAAAACACTAATTAGGCTACTCGGCGGATATTTTATATTTAGTTTTTATCTCCGGCTTTTAAACAAGTATTTGCATTTTTTAATTTTACGTTTTTATATGTTTTTTTTCCTCATTTTAGCTTGCGCCCGTTTATCCCGCCTGTTTCACCCGCCCATTTTACCCGCACCCGTTTTCCCCGCCGACCGCTTTGCCTGCCGCTCGTTTAGCCCACCAACCGCCCATTTTGCCACCTCTATATGTGATATATTTGTTTTCCTTAATGTTATACTGAGTAACTATTGTTTTTTTTCCTCTTAATGATCTCCTTCTGGTTTATCTTGATTGATCTGCTCATACTACATGTCATGTGATTTGTTATATGCTTGTTTTGTTTATTGCTTGTTCAATTTGTATATAGGTTACATGTTACTGTTCTTCACTTTATAATATTTTTTTTATGAAATTTGGTTTTATTCTTTTTATTATTGGTTAAGATCTTAAGAAGTAAACTAAAGTTCAACATAAACCTTTAGTTTAGCATATACTCAGTCAATCAATTACAACCATCCATTTTTATTATGTAACAAAAAATTTATTTTTTAAAATTAAATATCTAACAAACCGTTCATCGTTGTAAAACAAAACGTATCATCGTAACGAGAATTAAATCATCTATCTATCGAGAGGTACATGTATATACTTTCGTCGAACTTTTTTTTTATGAATCATATATGATTTTCTGAAAATCACATATAGTGACGAATCATATATGATTCTCTCAGACGTGACTCAAGAAAAAAATTCGAAAAAAAGTTCGTCGAAAGTATATACGAGTGCCCCTCAATAGAAAGATGATTTAATTCTCGTTGCAATGGTGTATTTTTTTCGTTTGATGATTTACCGTTTGTGAGATATTTAATATTTAAAAAAATAATGGGAAGTAGGTTTTTTTAAAAATGGGTGATTATAATTGATTGAATAAGTTTATGCTAATTTAAGGGTATCTTAACTCATTGCAATATATTTGAAAAAAAAATATTTTAGCATATGTGTAGAATATTGATAACCTAAGAATCTATGAAGTGGGTTGATGTTTTCTAGTGAGAGAAACTAGAAAGAGAAAGTGAGAGAAAATGTGTATGATTTTATTAATATGAAAGCATGAAAATGAACAACAACCAACCCCTTTCCATGGTGGAAAGGGGTATTTATACTCCAAATACATTGGGCTTGGGCCGGTCCATGACAAGCCCATGGACCGGTTCTTACTTAACTTAATAATCTAATTGTTAACTACGAGCTATTACAACATAAATCATATTGTGGAGTGACCGATACTTCTAATATACGTTAAAACGTATTTCTAACAATCTCCCCCTAAGGGAGGTCACTCCACGTTACAAAGTTCTAAACCTAGCATACTATACTAAGTCTTCGTTCTTTAGCTCGTAATCTTTTCTTCTTTTCTTTCTTTTGTTGTGAATATGTTGGTTTGATCTTTTTGGCTTTGACTTGAGAGCATTGTTCTTTGGCCTTTCACGTGCGATCTTTGCCTTTCTTGTGAATTTTGCCTCCTCGTGACTTCATGTTCCACACACTTACGTCTTTTTGTTGAATTCTCGAAAGCTTCAGAGTTTGGTACAGCGGAAGACTTCATCTTGTACTTTCTTGAATTTTTGCTGAACTTTGTTGCAAAAGACATACGCATGTGGGAACGACTTTTACAGGTACACCGCAACACCACCGTCTTCACTGGTACACAGCAACGCCACCGTCTTCAACAGGTACACAGCAACGCCACCGTCTTTAACAGGTACACAGCAACGACACGAATAAAATGGCTTTGAACATTTTATTCTAATTCGGTAGCATTTTACCTCCGGTCGGTGAAGACCGTTGGACGATATTAGATATCGTACCCGTGACGGATAGTTTCAATTAAGTAACTTCCTGACAGGATTTCGCGAGTTTATTCGACCGTCCAAAGCTGACTGCGAACATAAAGAGTGAATCACTTGGATAAATTATCCTTGTGATTTGAAGCCGTCAATTCATGAAACCTGGAACAAGTGAATTTCAATTAAGATTTTCACCATCGTTGCTTTCCAGTTGTCACGAGCTCAATTCATAAAGAATCTTGCACGTCACCTACCAAGTGCTGTTTGATGTTAACACTAGAAGGATTTCCACTCGTCACTGTGATCAATAAAGAGTCACTCTGAGTGTTCTGGCAAGATCATATGATAATGAGTAGAGGCCTGGAACGAGTTTAAGTTCAATTAAGAATTAAACCACTGTTTCCTTCCAGTTTTTCACAAGATTGGTTCTAAAAGAACCGCACGTGTAACCTACCATGAGCTTGTTTGATGTTGGCTCAAGCAGGATTTCCATCTTCATTGTAATACTTACATATTACTCGGATGTTCTGGCAATATTACGGGAATATTGCGTAGGACTCATGAAAATCTCTTACTTTTCACAGTGTGTGAGAAAGCAAGGAATAAATGGAAAGTGTCCTAATGAGACTTTTGATGATCTCTTGGCTCTAGACTCGATTGTGCGTTTTGATTTAGTGAGCGATGGCTGGAGAGGAGTGCCACCTTTTCAATACCAGTCTATTCGGAGTGAATAAACCAATAGATAACGTGTTGATCTCCGTGTGATTAAAACAAATACCTTTTGAGAGATATTTGAGTTAGCTGGGAAGGTTGTGCATTGCATCACTGGGTCCATGATGTCTTTCTTCAATACCGAGAATCATTAGCAAAAATGACCTCAATAGCATATGTATTGACCCGGTTTCTGCCTAAAGTTGTAAGGAGGGCTTCTTTCTTTACACCCTTTATCTTTACAATTCTTTTTCATTCTTCAACCCCTTCAATACTTACCAATACGTCATCACTAGCACCTTGTTGTGATTGTTCCAGTGCTAGCTTAAGTACTTGGTCGGCATTCAGCTACGTTCACATTCTTTCTCCATCTTTCCTAGGACTTCTAATTCTATCTAGGGAATTGTCCTTGGGAAGATTCCATCGGCTCCGATGAATCATTGGACTAAACCTATTCCTACCACCCTTTTGTCACCACATTCGTCGTGAATTAAGCGTGTTTTGGGAAGGAATTGCCACCATGAAAAATCATTGAAAATCACATAAGGTACTTGTGATATTAAAATCAAAAGTTTTGTACCTTAGGTGTTTTGTTCAACAAAAACGCTCCCCCTTAACACGTGCTTAACACATATTAAGTTGGATTATCGTTAAGTCTTTTTCATCTTTTAGCCAAGTATCACTTAAGTCTCCTTAATCCCATTTTCTCCCCTTATCCAAAATGTTAACCATTAATATTTGGGATATTGAATGGATTAACCGGTCTTTGGGTAAAAATGAAATCGATGTTTGGCCATAGAACATGTTCATGCTCCCCCTTAAATTAATAAGGGATAGTTGTAGTGCTTTAGTATGATATATTTTGAAAGATTTAGAATCTCGTGAGAAATTCTTGAAAAATTATCATACCTTAACACTACATCAAGCCATTACAGCACAATATTCACAAATACACATATTCACAATTGAAAACCAATATAAAGTGGACCTGAGATGTACGACCCATTAGATGGATCGTTGCAGTAGCTTGTGGTGCACTAAATATGGTCTACCACCCACGAATCTTTCCAAGCTCCTCATCAATCTGCGTTCACGGAGCTTTTGATCGATCTTCTTGATCACATAATTCGCCATCTGCCTATAACCCTTATGCCAATCCTCGGTCATCTCTGGCAAAGTCCCACCCGAGTTCAGATGCTCCAACTTTCCTCTGACTTGTAGAAGAGTCCCATCACTGTACTTGTAAAGCTCTCCCACCCTCATAAACTTCACTAAACCTCGACTGTTCAAGTAGAAAATGCCGTAATTCGGAACAGATATGCCAGTATAAGGACATCTTTCTACATGTTGAGGTAGAACTTGATTCACTGGACGGGTTAAGTTGAGCTTCCTTTGATAGCTTTCGACTCCCAACTGAAGATCTTCAACTCTTTTCTTGATAACAACGCTTCGTGTGAACATACGAAGTGCTGTATTCAAGGCAATGAGGTCTTCACGAGGAATATGTGTGAGTTGATCTCGGGTCATCAGAAGCAACATATCTTCAATATCCTCAAGGCGAATGATAGAGAAATCTCCCTGCTGGATTTTGTATTCTCTGTCATCCTCCCTTTTCAAACGAATCTCCGTCACATGATAGTAGCCATTTTTGGCTTCAGTTTTCAACCCTAAGATGCTGGAGATGCGGATATCAGATCGAACGTTACTCCCTGAGTTGACTAGACAGCAGCCCCTGTACGCCCTTCGAACTCGTTCGTCCCAGTGTGATGCACCTATGACAGCATACATATCATAATTATGATTTACCTTTGGGACCCAGAGTCGGTTTACCTTTTCCTCGATAAAGGGTATTGTCCCCCAGTTGGCAGCTTTCAGCAAGGTCAGGGATGTTGCGTACTTTGAGGACCCCTTCAGAAGATACACAAGATCATTGGTGACGAAGAAGTCAATAGCAATCTGATTATCTTGAGAAGGATCCATTGGAGGTGGAGCTCTTTCTGATTCATGAAGTCCTGGCCGTTGAACGATATTCAGAGCCTTCAGGATCTCATCGGCATAATACTCGAACTCCATTTGGGTCAACCGGGTTTTGGCGCGTAGTCTCTTATCCTTCAGTGCTTTCTTCACCAAAGATGGAGTAACCGAAGTCTTATACTCATGAGCAAGAAATGCACATAAGTCAATCGGACTGCGGATACGAAGATACAAAACATCTTTGTCGGCGTCGGTGATCGGATCATACTGCGCCGCTGCCGTGATCCAAGCCTGTGGTGGTGCAGTCTCGTCAATCTCCAACGTGTCCGCCCAGTCCCTTGTGCTTGGAACAGTAGATTGTGGGTTTTGTTGCAGAGGACTGGAGACGTGAACATCTGCTTGTTCTGTTTCAGGCATGTCGGCAGTGTCATGAACGGGTGAGTGTTGTGCAGCTTCAGGTTCGGTTACCGATTCTGCAATTACAGGAACAACAACAATAGAACTAACAGGGTTAGTGGTAACAGGTATGGATGCAGCGATAAATGTACCAGGAATAGATGACCCTGTAGTGGCATTCACATCGTGGCGCCACTTCGATCGTCTGGATTCCGTGGAAGTAGATTTTTCCTTTGCTGCTGCATCTTTCTTGGACTTGGTGCCAGACTTAACAGGTTTATTTGAGCTGGCACCCTTATCCCCTTTCTCAGGCTGTTTACCCCCATCATCATCCTCATCATCATCCCCGTTGCTCCCCCTAACACTCTCCTCATTACCATTACCGCCATCATCGCCATCATCATCATCGTCATCATCATCCTCATCATCATCATCATCATCCTTATCATTATCATCCTCATCATCATCATTCTGATCCTCATCATCCTCATCATCATCATCATTCTTATCTTCTTCTTCTTCTTCTTCTTCCTCTTCTCCACCAGTACCCTCTTCTTCGTCACTCTCTTCCCTTTCTTCCTCAGGGAGAATGTGGTAGGGTACCACACTTCCAAACGTCTTGAACAACCTATCATCCTCCATGATAGCGTCATTCAGGGATTTGAAGAGAGCCCATTGAATCCTCGATTTATCAAACGATCCAAGTTCCCTCATTCGAGCTTTGAGGATCTTCTTAAGTTCAAAATCCGTCAAGTCATAAGCAATCTTGTAGGTGGCTTCTGAAGGATTGGATGATTTGATCATCATGTTGTCAGCAGCAAGTGTCTTCAACTCATCACGCAGTTTAGGCATTAGGGATTCAACGGAGTCTTTCACTCTCTGCTCAATAGAAGCTTCAAGAGCTTCTTTTTGCTCTTTAAGGTCATCCTTAATAGCTTTAAGTCTCGTAATTCGTGCTTGATGCCTATCAGCTTCAACCTTTTTAACCCGAGCAAGTTCTTCTGCATGAGCTTTACGTGTAAATTCCATATCTGCAGCGAACTTAGCAATCAACTCTTCTTGAGCTTTCTTAGATGCTTCTTCACTTTGAGCTCGTCTACGTAACTCTTGGCGAAGTTCATCCATTTCTCTCTTGTGATTATCCACATGTTTATCCAACATTTCGGCCATCACCAATGCAGCCATTGCAGACGTTGCAGAGCTGCTCTGGGTTGATGGAATAGGCTCGGTTGTAACTGCGGTACTAAGGATGGGGTTTATTGGTGGTGGAAGAAATGGTGTTGAAACCGGTCTGGTTGGTACGGGTTGAGTTGGTTGAAGTTGAGTTGCTAAAGGTTGAGTAGACTCTTTTTCAATACTAGCTGAAACAGGGGGGGTGGATGTCTCCTTCGAAGTAGAATACTTTTCAGGTGATCCAAACTCAAACACATCATCTGGTTCCACGTACTCTTCTTCAACATGTACCCGTGCACCCGAACCACTACCTCCAGTGTCTTTCCTACTCCTTTCCATAGCTAGCTTCATCGCTTTTCTCTCAGTCTTGTTGAGAGCAGGATCATCAATATCTTCTTCATCGTGGAGAACTAACTCATCAGCCGTACCCTTTCCCTTCTTAACTGCCGTCTTCTTCTTTTTGGCTTTGGGTTCAGGTAAATCTGCTTGCTTCCGTTTACCTTTGCTCTTAACCGTGGTGGAAGAGTCTTCACCTGCTAGAATGCTTGCTCGTTGATTCTCAATTTCTGTTAGCAAGTTCTTGTAATCATCAGATGTTATAATCTCATCGGTCAGAAGATGACCGGGAATGGGACCAGGAATAACCGTATTCGAATGAGTCTCCTGCCTTAAGTCTACCAAATCATCATCATCCATCGTGTGGTGACGACTACCTGCACGCTTATTAATGGATGCATCGTGTTCCATAAAGTAATGTATGATCAGCTTAATGAACCTAGGGTACTGGTAACTTTTAACCTTACCCTTTGTGTTTGTGAAGAGTTGAAAAGTAAACTCCTCCCACAGCAGTGATGCATAATCAATACCCATACCTTTAAACATACCATAAAATATCTTGATGATTGGTGGACGAACAGCATCAAACCCAGTTGTTTTGGGTGTTAAACATCGGCTTAGAATCCCAAAAATAGCTTTCCATGGTTGACCAACTTTGGCAGTAGTAAACTCAGACGGGGTTCGTATGTCAAGACATCCAATGGCAGTGAACATCTCCATGATCTGGTCCTTAGTCGGGTTGGCTGAGTATGATAGACCTTTGAGTGTCGGTCGAAATCCAAAGATCTTCCTGAAGTCTGACACAGTAAGCGTCTGCTGCTTGTTGTCCAAGGAAAAAGTGATTTTGTTCGACGTCCTCTCTTTGGTAGCCCAGAACTCGTAAAGGTAGTCATAGGGCACTGAAGCACTTCTCCTTAGCGCATGCTTGAGATGAGATTTATCAAGTATGGCTGTACCTACCTTAAATCCATTATGGGTAGAATGAGATACCTCCTTCAAACGGAAGTTGTTTGGAATAAACTTTAGAGTCTTGGCTTCAGCAATGGCGGCGGCTCTGGTGTCTTGTATTTGTTGTACGGTAGGGTTAGTCATCGTCTCTGCTTAAGATAAAACACAAAGGTTGATACATACAAGTATGAATATCATTATGACTTTAAACCTAAGCATTGTACATATGACATAATCCCTTAAGCTTTGAAACCATTCAAACATCTTCTATACGGAATAATCATTCAATTCGGAATAATAGGTCTATGCTGAATATAAATCCTATGCGGAACATAAGGCCTATTCGGAACATATAGCCTATGCGGAATAAAATCCTTATTCTGAATAAAAAGTCTATTCGGAACATTTAGCCTATGCGGAATAAAATCCCTATTCGGAACATTGGGCCTATGCGGAATAAAACCCTATTCGGAACATTGGGCCTATGCGGAATAAAACCCTATTCGGAACATTGGGCCTATGCGGAATAAAATCCTATTCGGAACATTGGGCCTATGCGGAATAAAAATCCTATTCGGAACATTGGGCCTATGCGGAATAAAAAATCCTATTCGGAAAGAACAGTCTATGCGGAATAAAAAAAATCCTATTCGGAAAGAACAGTCTATGCGGAATAAAAAATCCTATTCGGAAAGAACTGTCTATGCGGAATAAATTCTCTATTCGGAAAAAGCTTGTCTATGCGGAATATTCATTCTATTCGGAAAGATTTGGCCTATGCGGAAAGATCATTCTATTCGGAAAAAGTTCTCCTATGCGGAAAGATTCATTCTATTCGGAAAAAGTTTCTTACACGGAAAGTCCTCCTATTCGGAATGTTTTTCAACACTTATATATTTTCTAATTAAGCACGAAATCCGTTTGATACAAGTGATCTAAAGGCCAAAGCAGTTCAATTTGTTCAATTCCGAATACAACCCAGGCAAAACCCCCAATTTAATTAACCCTAATTGAAGCAGAAACTTAAATTGATTGATTCTGATTAAGAATAGATAATTAACTTGAATCAAAGGAATGTTAATCCGATTAGATACATTTTTGAAGATCTTGAACAAGAAGATTTAATGAATTGATTCGTGTTTGTTTGATTTCGTGAGTGTTTGTGTGTTTATTTGTTAATGGCGGCAAAGAGATAGAGGAACAGTGAGATGAGAGAAAGAAGAAAACGGGGGGATGATTGACTAGGTCAAATTTTTTAGCAAGTTTGAAACATAGTCACATTTAACCCCTCACTTTTCTTTTCACTCCAATCAACATGCTTTTGTTTTTCCAAGTTTTAATACTTGTCATTTTGACCATATCTTATGTTAAATTCCCGAGCCTTAGTGATTAACCTATCTTAACACACACATAAATCTATTCATGACAAACTTATAGGCAACAACAAGACAAATGCCAAAGCAATCCAACCATTAACCATTAAGCTTTTTGAGTTTCCTTGAAAACTTTTGAAGATCTTTTTGATGTGAAAGATGATGTAACATTTTCTCCCCCTTAAACGATGACCCGTTTTCTATTTAAAGAGCTGTAGTCATTATTTAGCGAGGCACAGGATGATGAAAAACATTTTCCAATTGATATATTGAAAAGTTTGATTCGTGGTAGCAATAAGATTTCTCTTATTTTAACAAATTAATGCACTGAGACGTACATTAATTCGTGTTAGACCAAGTTGTAAAGTAAACTTGATCCCTTTGCATGATTTGGCTTGTAAATCATGCCCGAGAAACTTAATTCCCGTTGTGAGCCAACGTTTTCCAAGGAAATACGTGACTTTAATGTGAAAACCGGGTTGCAGTCAGAAATAACTACAAGCCATAATGGGCATGTTTTAAAAATATAGAACTTTTATACGGACCCTATTTATGGCACCGTGTCAATATTGATCGACATTTCTAAGGCCGTAAATATTACCGTACTAAAAGACATGCCCGTTTTAAACGAAAAATATTTTTGATTTTTCTTGATTTTATAATTTTTATGGTTTTTGTAGGTTTTATATTTTTTATGGTTTTTCTTGGTTTTATATTTTTGTATTTTCTTTTTGTGGTTTATATATTTACTATAATATACATGATCACGAACAAAGGATACTCTGAATAGTTTACCACGACTATTCAGCTGATTCTTCTGCCAACTCTTTGAGAGTCGCTGGGGTGAATGATTTCATGCCAAGCTTGTCGATCAAAAACTCGATTCGTCCTCGATCTAAGGCTTTGGTGAACATATCCGCCAGCTGGTACTCAGTAGTGACAAAATACAGCTCGATCACTCCGTTCTCCACCTGCTCCTTAATGAAATGGTAGCGAATGTCTATGTGCTTGGCCCGGGAGTGTTGAACATAGTTGCAGCAAAGGGCAATGGCGCTTTTGTTGTCACAATACATCGGGATTTTGTTAAATCCCAAACCGTAGTCAGTTAATTGTGATCTCATCCAAAGGACTTGAGCACAACAACCGGACATGGCGATGTATTCAGCCTCCGTGCTAGAAATTGCAGCGCTTTTCTGCCTTTTTGAAGACCAACTGATCAATCTATCTCCTAGGAGTTGCACAGATCCAGAAGTGCTACGCCTCGTGTCTTGACATCCAGCATGATCGGCATCTGCGTATGATATTAAAGCAATCGAGGAATCTTTCGGATACCATAGACCACGATGAAGTGTTCCTTTTAGATACCGAAAGATCCTTTTAACTACATGTAGGTGCTTTTCGGTAGGTCGAGCCTGATACCGGGCACACATGTATACAGCAAATTGCAAATCAGGCCTGCTAGCAGTCAGATATAGAAGGGTGCCGATCATCCCACGGTAAAGTTTTGGATCGACAATAGTCCCATTCCTATCTTCATCTAACTTGGATTTCTCCACCATTGGAGTGTCCACGGGGTCACAATTTTCAAAGTTATATTTCTTAAGAGATTCTAGAGCATATTTTGATTGATTAATAAAGATGCCTCTGGGATTTTGAGAAATCTGTAATCCTAAGAAAAATGAAATTTTTCCCATCATCGACATCTGAAAGCGTGTGGACATTATCTTCTCAAATTGATTAGACAATTCTATGTTAGTGGCAGCAAATATTATATCATCAACATAAATTTGTACCAGAAGCATGTCGTTGCCTTCCTTGAGAGTGAATAGAGTAGGGTCCACCTTGCCTTTGGAGAAGCCTTCCGAAATGAGATATGTTGACAAGAGATCATACCACGCGCGTGGAGCTTGTTTCAACCCATAGAGAGCCTTCTTAAGCTTGTACACATGATTAGGAAACTCCGTACTGACGAACGTATCCGGCTGACTAACATAGACTTCTTCCCTTAGTTCACCGTTCAAAAATGCCGTCTTCACATCCATTTGGTAGACGATCATGTTCATATGAGCAGCATACACAAGGAATAGTCTAATCGCCTCCAATCTAGCCACAGGAGCAAAAGATTCTTCAAAGTCTATACCCAAGGCTTGTTTATATCCTCTAGCGACCAATCTAGCCTTATTCTTCAATACCGTACCCATCTCATCAAGTTTAACCTTATAAACCCATAACAAGGTAAGGATGTTAACCTTGTCAGGGAGAGGAACTAATTCCCATACTTCAAGTCGTTGGAATTCATTTAGTTCCTCCTGCATGGCTTCAATCCAAGATGATTGAGTCATAGCCTGCTGCCAATTTTTAGGTTCAACTTCAGAGAGAAATGCATCAAAGTAGCAATAGAGTGCATTCTCTTGTAATTGATGGCGTGTAGATACTGGTCGATCTAGATCTCCAATGACATTCCTAATTGGGTGATCTTTTTTCCATTTAGTGCTATGGTTTTCAATCCTAGGTGGTCTGGAGTGAACAATAGAAGGAGCTTCTTCTGAGGTAGACGCGGCTGAAGGGTTTTCAGGGATCGCTACACCAAAGAAAGGAAGCTCTTGCAAGTGAGCATATTCCAAGTCGTGATCAATAAAATCCTCTTCCACATCATTAGGCACAAGTAGGGGTGATGATTCAGGTGTAGTTTGAGAATCACTTGGTGAAGGTGCATCCGGTTCAATGTGAATTGTAGATGCATTAGATAAAGGTTCATTAGCTTGAGCAACCACTTCAGGTATTGGAGCAATTACTACAGGTGCTGGAACTTCATCAGTCGGGGGATCGAAGAATTCATCAAACAACGGTTGAAACAGTTTATCCCACTCGGGCCTTGTTGGTGGTAAAAATGATGTAGAAGTAGGATTATTGGGAACTAATCCGGAACTAATAGCACCGGTTCCCATCTCATGAAGCGCGGGTTCAGAGCTGTGTTGCTCAGAAGCCATCGCTGTCATCTCATCGAAATCAGCGTCCATAGTTTCTACAATCTTGCCAAGACGACGGTTATAGATTCGGTATGCTCTCTTGGACGGTGAGTAACCAATGAAAATACCTATATCGGCTTTCGGTTGAAGCTTACCCAAGTTCTCACTATTGATGTTTGGATAACAAAGAGCACCAAACACATGAAAAAATGAAACATCGGGTTTACGGTCATGTAGAAGCTCATAAGGTGTTTTTCCATGGCGTTTCCGAATGATAGTGTATATCCTCTACTTTAGGGTAAATCACAATCCTCTACTTTAGGGTAAATCACAATCCTAATTTAGGGTAAATCCTCTACTTTAGGGTAAATCACAATCCTAATTAGGTTGTGATCCTGTCTAACCCTATGCCGGCTGTGCCGGGCCGTGGGCCGTACATATCCCGTGCGACTACTGTTCATTTCGAAGCCCATAAGCTCAAATGACATTAGTCTAACCCATTCTTGATGGACCGGATACGGGTAGTACCCGTGGGCCGGGTTCATAACCCGGCTGGGGACTATACGTCATCATGTCCTCCCAGTCTAGTTGTTACAGCCGTAAGCGGAACCTCTAGACTAACCTATACCCTTTATGCTATTTTTGCTAAAAACAACCGCACAACAAAAACGATCGATCGGGACAATATTAATGAAGCATTAATGGTAGTCAAGGTTAGGATGTCTGTTCGGATGGTTTATCTGAAAAAGTGCACTAGGCGGGCCCACTCTTGAGCCACGTAAAAAACTGTCATGAGGTGACCCATGGGTCCCTCTGACGTTTCAACTGTGCCAATACTCCCATCCGTTGGATAAGCGTAGTGGATTACACGTGGCTAAGGATGAGCGTGGATCTAGATCCGGTAGAACTGGAACCGGAACCGGTGGAACCGAGAACCAAAATTTTGAGAAAAGTAGGAACCAAGAACTGAACCAAATATATTTTTCGGTTCTGGTTCTGGTTCCAGTTCCGGTTTCGGTTCTTTGGTTCTACCCGTATAGTAACCGATTTTCTAGAAGATTTTTTTAAAAGTGAATTAAGTCAACAAATACTAAAAAAAATAATTATTTTAAGTATTTACAACCATTTACGTTAAAAGCAATAATATTTAACAACTAAATCATAAGCTCAAATAAATAAACATTTTATAGTTTCATAAGTGCACTAATTTTCTTTTACCCAAATTCGAATGAGAGTTACGAGACTCAATATTTGTAAAATTTGTATAACCTTAAAAAGCAATACAAAATAAAAATGTTAGATTCCTAATCATTTTACATTATGTTTACAAAAGGAATCTATTTTGTATGTCTAGTTATATTATATAAACCTTCTTGTTATAAAGTAAAATCAAAGAATCACAAATTATTCAAACTTATTGAACGTACCATATAACCAATTATAATATACAAACCAATTTTTCTATTATACAAATCTAGTGATTAGTAGTTATGTACTAACAAGACATACATATGTCAGTAATACTAAAAACACATACTTTGAATGCAAATAAAATACAACATAAATTTTAGTTCTATTGATTTGATAATTATTATAGTTGTTTATGTTTCAAATGATTAAGATTAGAGTTAAAGTGTTTGGTTTGGTTTTTCTAAGAGTGGGTTAGTTTTGTTTTTTATATTACTTATAATATTAGCTTTTGAGTATCATAAAAAAATTACAATATTTTTATAATTATTGGGTACTTGGTTCCGGAACCGAGAACCGGTGGAACCGAACCGAACTGAGAACCAAAAAATCTCAAAAACAAGAACTAGAACTGGAACCAACGGTTCTAGTTCCGGTTCAGTTCTTCGTGGTTCGGTCCGGTTCTCGGTTCCAGTCCGGTTCTTTGGTTCTTTTGCTCATCCCAACACGTGGCAGCCATCCAGCCCACCTCGTAAGCTGAGGCAACCCAATAAAAACCTTGTGTGTGACTGTGCACACACACACAGTTCATACTCTCTTCCACCATTGTTGTAATTCCTTTTTTCTCTTTCTACCTTCTTTGCACGGATATCCGTAATACCAGGTTAGATCATCGCGCCTTTCTCCATGCTTGTATAAATAATAACTGATTTTTGGTTAGTTAATAAAAAGGTTTGTTGCAAGATCTTTCTTCGTGTTGCTCGTACCCAATGATATATGTCGTTGTTTCGTTCTCGGTATCTTCTCGAACCGATCACGGTTCGAAGTGGAAAAGTTGTAATTGGTAACTAAAAGGGGGAGCTTTTGATCTATATCTACTAAAATGATAAATGCGAGAAGTGATAAAATTAAACTAAAAGCAATTACTGAAAATAAAACTAGAGTTAAAATTAAACAGTAAAGTACCTAAACTTGGAAAAACAGTTGATGCGGAATGATTGCTTGATCCGGAATATTTTGAATATTTGGCTCATTCGGAATAAATCAACTCATGCGGAATAATCCTAAAAAAACTACTTCATTCGGAATAATTAACACCACCTTCATTCGGAATAATCGTTGACCCGAAATATTTGCTTGATGCGGAATGAATGGTTGATACGGAATAATGACTGATCCGGAATAAATGAATTGATCCGGAATGAAATTCTATCCGGAATAAAATAATAAGAAGCTTGATTCGGAATAATAAGTTTACTCAGAATAAAACTTGATCCGGAATAAAATATTTGATCCGGAATATTACATATTCCGAACCAAAAAGCTTGATCCGGAATATAATAGTTGATCCGGAATATTAGATATTCCGAACCAAATAGCTTGATCCGGAATGAAATCACAAAACCCTTGATCCGGAATATGATGTTGATCCGGAATCTGGGCAAGTTAGAAAACGCGAAGAACAGGGGAATGTTTAACACACGAATTTAACCCAAAATCCACCAAGTTTTTAATCAAAACTTAAACCAATTTAACCACGAATCATTTACCTATGATAAATATCAATCCAAAACAACAAAAACATAAAACCACTTACTTTTTAAGATCAAACTCAATAAAATGAAACTTAGAACTTTGAATCAACAAGAAAAGGAAGAACAAGATGAAATAGAAACTTGTATTAAGGATTAAGATTCAAATAAACAAAATGGAAAGACTAACTTACAAGATTCTTGAATAAAAAGGACAAATGAAAAATCACCAAACACCCTAATGGTGTTGGTGATACTACGAAATAGGAGAAAAACTGGTCCAAAAATGTGAATGGGAGGAGTATTTATAGGCATTCTCTTTGGTTGGTGAGTGGGCTTTCTCCCTTTCTTTTTGTCTTCTCGTCTTTTCAGAACAGTAGACGTTTTTTATTTCGATTCGGTATTTGTCGACGAATAAATTCAATTCGTCTTTTAATTTCTTCATTTAATAGACTTGAGTTCTTCGACATATGTAAATCTTCCATCTTTGGTCCTTTTCTTCGATAAATCTTCAAATAGGCCCATCGACTTCAAATCTTTTGCATCTCTTGGATTACAGACTTCGTCTTTTCGTCTTTTTCTTCGATAAAACCCGTGCAATCCCATGTTTTCTTCAATAACTATCCGGTTGGCCCTGAAAACACAACAAACACACAAACCACGCATAATTCCAAACAATGACATTAAATACGCGTTTTGGTCTTGTTTTAGCAAGAAATAAGTGGTAAAAGGATGGGTGTTTTCACACCTATCAAATCCCCTACACTTAACCATTGCCATGCCCTCATGCAATGCTACAATTTTAAAGCACGGTTTACATTTCTCATCATAAATAACCCACCTTGGCCTTTATTAAATTCTAAACACTAAGGAAACCAAAAGAACAAAACAAGTAAAGTATTTAAAGACTTACATTGGGGTTTTAGATTGTCATGAATGTTCATCATTCTCAAGTTTCACGTTCCCCATACCAAGCTTAAAAATGAGATCATTATTATTATAAGTTAGCAAACTAACACGAACTCATGTGGCCCAATTATTCACTTAGACTCCCTTATTCCTAGGTGTATCTCTTATATTTTATTTTTGTCTTGAATGATCACGAGGATGCATTGTTTGACTTATTTCGATAGTTATTTACGCTGAAAACAAAGTGGGACGATTTAATCAATAGTTAGCTAAAGGACAAAATCTTTTAAAATTGCTTCTCGGGACCTCATAAAGTTCATATCTTGGCATAACTCGATTCACGATTTGAGACCTTTATCGGACCGATATTTGGCAGCGACTTCATACTTCGAATCTTTGAGAGACGTTCTTGAAACTACGGTCTTCTCTTCATAATAGGAATTTCTTCATTTGAAGTTTTGAGAGATTCTTCATCTTTGGACCATGACTTCTTTCATTTTTCTCCAATCTTTATTTTGGACTTTGATATACAATGATCCGCCTCCTTTTAGGACTTGGATCTATTTATCCTCATACCTTGCTAGGGTCTTTTCGGATAGACTTCTCCATGACTTTTGGGGAGTTTTTGCTTTTCGTCGTGTGTCTCGATCCTTCATATTGATTTTCGATAAATGATTCTTCACATCACTTTTGGATCTTTAGCAACAAAATGTAGCCCTCATGCCTTGTTAGGACCTTTTCGGACTCGCCAATCTTCGCATCCCGCTTCAATAAGTTATGCCTTGGCTATGAACTCTAATTAATACCGAGCAACATTTAAACGATCTTGGGCTAGAAGCTAAGTAACTTTTCAAATCGTACAACCTTATTTATTGCAGATAAATTTATTAGCAAGCGATGGGAGAATAGGCTTATAATCAACTCACATAAATTCACGAAAGAATACCAAACTTATAATTGACTCTATCATTTCTCGTTCTCCACAATTTAAAATCTCAAGGAATGAGACTCGTGGATGCTTAGCCAATTAAATCAAAGTTTTGGGTTTTCGAGTCGCCTATAGGATCTTGTATCTTCTTAGGCTCTTTCAAGTTTAGAATTTGCGTTTTAAAGATCTAATAAGTGCGTAAACACTTATCCTTTTGCCACTAAAATCAAGGAAAAACAAGACCTAATCATGTGTTTTATATCGTAAAAGTCGGAATTACGCGTGGTTTTGTGTTCTTGTGTTAAAATAGGTACAAATGATCAAAAGGAGAGAAAACACGGGATTTCACGATCAAATGTTGAAGAAAAGTCAAAAAAGAGATGAAGACAAAGTCAAAGAACCAAAAGTGTGCCGAAGATCACGAAACCCGAAAAAATCGATACGATTTGAAGAAAAGACCAAAAAGCCAAAAGACAAGTCCGTTTTTCAAGGAGTTAACTTTTAAAAGTAAAATGGGCCTAAAACCCCATTAACTTTCGGATACAATTTTACCCAAAGATGACATTTGGATATTAAGCCCATTTGCTTGTATAAGTGACGGATGAAATGTAAATAATTAACATGGGCCAAACCCATTTGATTTAAGGGGACGGAAGAATTTGTTAAGTAAAAGTTTCATTTTCCTTGGTCAGTCAAACTTCATAACCTGGTCAAACCTTATACCCACATCCGAAATAAATAAACCTTATACCCACTACCTCACCTCACTCAATTTACAATCACACAACACACGGTCAATTTACCTCAGTCAACCCTCTCCTCACACCCCACGTGTATACATACACGTCTCACAATAAATAAAACACTTATTTTTACTCCACCCCTTCATTCGTTACTTTCAATAAACCACACATTCACTGTTTTCTTTCTTCTCTCCCATTTTTTTTAACACAACCACCACCATCTCAAAAACCCTAATTACCCTAAACAAATTTACCCACTAATATTTGGGGCTTTTACCATTATTGTTTAATTCACACGGATGGGGATTAAATCCCCATCTTTTTCGCAGCAAGCACCAAGGAGTGGTCCTCTCTTTCCCCTGACGTGGCCCAAATCTTTATTTTGATTGGTGGAAACACCACATCTCACCAATCCCACCAATCAATATCATCCACCTCACCCTCAAACTAGCACAAAAATACCATCCTGGCAATCCGTGTGATTAAGATGGATTCTCAGCCGTTTGATCAAGTGAAGAAGAAAGAGAAGAAATCAACGGTGATGATTCAAGACCTTGGGCACCAAGTTTTAGGGTTTCTCTATAAAACCCCTTTATGTGTGATTTATTAAAGAGTCCACTTTTTTCTTTATTTTAATTTACTGTTTTTAGGAGTAGGGTTAATTTAGATTTAATTTTTGCAAATTAGTGTTAGGTTTATTGTATTTTTTTAATTTCCAGTTTATGTAATTTTTTTGAAGATTAATGAAAAGTGTTTTTCTTTAATTAATTTGTGCATCTTTTAATTTTCGGTTAAAATTTAATTGGATCTTTAATCTCTTCTTTTCCACTGTTCACAAGTTAATGTTGGCTACTGTTTGTTCGTCTTGATTATAATATATATAAAAATAAATAAATAAAGAGAAAGTAAAATAATCTTCCCCACTGGGAGATTATTATAAGTGTTTCAGATCATTTGGATTACTGTTACTATTCGAGAGGATAGTTTCGAAGATTCATTTGGTTCGAGATTTGGGCGAGATGTTGATGATGTTCGGTGATGATGTGTAGCTTCGGTTCACAAGTACGCTCAGCGCGTTACTTCTCCTCAACGGGATCAACATCAGGTTCTAATCTACTTTTCATTTTTTTGTTTAGTTCATTAATTAGTTTATATTCTGCTTTTATTTGCTTGTTAGATTTATTTTTTGTTTTGCTTTTTCTGCTTTTATTTGTTTTTTTTATCTGCTCGAATTTGTTAAAAGTTACTGTTTGGATTTTATTTGACTTGTTAATTTAGTTTTATTGTAATTGAGCTAATTTTGGTTTAGTTTTAAATTTGTCTGCTGATTTGATTTGTTTCAGTTTGTATTAGATTTAAGTTGCTTATTCTGTTTTGTTAACTGCTTTTGTCTGCTTTTCAGTCTTAATTCACTTATTTATTATTTTTAGTTAAATGTGTTCTGATATTGTTAGCTCATTTTCAATAATTGCCTAATTGTTCTTTTTTTTTTATTTTGTTTCAGCTTGTTTAATTGATTAGTTAGCTTATTTGTTTAAGCCTTATAGCTTTTTTGATTTATTGTTTTTCGATAAATTAGGCTTATTTAGGTAATGCTTTTTACTAGTTTGCTTATTAAGGTGTTGCTTTTACTTTTTTTACTGATATGCTGCTGTTAACAGCAGACATTCTTGGTCTGTTTGTGCAAAATACTAAAAAAAATTAAATAGCCTAATATTGGTCCTGGTGGGATTCGAACCCCAGACCTTCCGTCTAGTAACCAAACAGCGCAACCAACTCTGCTAGGTCCTTTCTTGTGTTTATATTTGCATCATTTAATTAATATACCATTTTAACTTTTTAGATGGCGGATTTAGTGATTAGTTTAAATACATGTTTTTAAGTTTTATTTTAATTAAAAGTTTTATATTATTTTACTTTAATTCAGTTTTTATTAAATATAAAAAAAGATAAAAAAATATTTTATTTACATTGTTTTTATAAATTTTAATCTTTGTTATAAAATTTAGTTTTGAGTTTTAAAAATAGTTTTTATTTAAAAGTCTTTAGTTTAAATTAATTAGTTTTCAAATTTAGATTTAAAGTTTTATTTTTAAAAATAGTCTTTTTACATTAGTTTAAGTTTCATTTAAAAAATAGATTTCAATTAAAGTATTAGTTTTAAATTTATTAGATTTAAAAGTTAATTTTGTTTAAGTTTTAAATAGTTTTATATTTTTAATTAAGTTTAAATTAATTTTCAAATTTATTTAAGTTTTAAATTAGTTTTTTTAATTAAATTAGTTTTTAATTTTAAATAGATTTAGTTTATAATTCCAAAATTTTACGTTTACCAAAAACAAATCAAGTCTTACGTATAAACCGGATATCAATTCGAGTGAGTCGAGGAAAAATGAACTTTAATTGACATACAAAAACCTAGTTTCAAATGGCGCCGCTGCCGCTTCGCTCGTACGATTGACGATTTTTCGTGAAGACGTTTGGATTTTGGGATCCGTTCATTTTGAACGTTAATTTTCTTGCAACAAAATAAAAAATACAAAAAAAAATCAAAAACTTAAAAATACAAAAAAAATTTAAAAATCACAAAAGAAAATTCTTTCCTAAGATTTGCACCAAAAAAATTAAAAAATCCAAAAGTAATACTTTTCCTAAAGTATTACACCAAAAATATTATTCTTTATCCTCTATTGTGTTTAATTCTTTTCTCAACCCCTCTTATTTTTAATTCTTCATGGATTCGTCTTGCGTACGGTGTGGGAGACCATGGCATGGTTTTCAAACATGTCAATGGTGTACTTGTGAGTGGTGCGGTTTTGATATCGACAATACACAATTTGTATTTTGTCCATTTTGCAATTCTACAAATTCGTACTTCTCCTCTTACAATACTTTCTCACCCCCTCTAGTCTATGACAATCCCTATCCTCAACATGCACCAGATTTTTCTCAATACCCGTGTTGCAATCATTCTGGGGGCCCTCACGATACTTCTTATTGTCAACCGATGAACTATGAGCCACATCCGTGCTATAATTCCGGTTTTCAAAATTTTTAACCCCCACATCCCACCCTCAATCATCAATCCTCTCAGAGAATTCAACAACTCAATGCTTTGAATGACGAAAGACAAGCCCTTTTTTTGAAACTTCATGACGGCTTAATTTGACTGACCGAGACATTGGAAAAGCGACAACGACAACGACAAGAGCAAGTATCTAATCTTAGTGATTATACTCCGCCTCTTGTCCGTTCTTTTTATTATGATGATGACGAGGATAATATTTACGATCTCAATCCTTCATGTGAGACTACCACTCCTATCCTCGATTCTTCCACTACGGAGCCCGATGCCTCTCTCATCATGGGGGATGAGGGTCTTATCACTATTCCTTGTGATGAGATTCTTATTCCAATCCAAAGTGAGCCTACGGTTGCTTCCGATAGTAACGATGAGTGTGAATCTCTTTCTAGTTATGACTCATTACCTCCCACCGACATCTTGGGAGACGATTCTTTGGCTTTCTCTAATCCTCTTTTTGATCTCGATGATGATTTTACTTCTAGTGATGACGAGTCACTATCCGATGAAGACGTTCAGAAGGAAAATTTTAAGATTTATTTGAACCCTTTATTTGATTTTGATGACGCCTACATCTCTAGTGAGGTAAATCCGTGCTAAAGAATCTAGTGAGGACATTGATAGCTCCGACTCTCTTGCTATTGATGAGCATTCGTTGTTAGCCATGCCACCTCCCACCATAGAGGAGGTGGAGAGATTTGACCCTACCTTCCGTTTGATTCGGTCTGGAGAGGTGACGCGGGTGGTAGATATGTCTTCTGATATTTCTCATATTATGTTGCCACCCCGTCCTACCGCGTGCACACCCAAGCAGGTGATGTATCGCTTTTACTCTCCTCATTTCATACCGAGAAATGAGTGCTTTGACCCAGGAGGTGACAATGACCATTCTATGATTGATACCTTTACGGCTTTGCCGAATAGTGCCCATCCTATGTCTTTGGGGGATGACAATTTGTCTCTTTTACCCATCCCACCTCCCGTGGATCACGACCTCACATACTTTTCGTATGTTGAGAGGACTTTTCTCCCTTTCATGACTTATCCTCCCGCCTCTCATTTATTATGTTCCTCCGGTACCGAGGATAAGATCTTTGATCCCGGTATTACATTCGAGGCTTCCCCATGGACCATTTAATTCGGGGTCGAGTCAGGCTCGTGACTCGGTTAACAAAAACAAGCGCTTCTCGGGAGGCAACCCGATTATCTATCTTTTATCTATTTTCTACAATAAGTGTAGGGGGAGCCGTGTAGGTTGTTTGTTTTGTGTGTTGTGATTGTGCAGGGACATGTGCTTAATGATCCACTTTTGGTACTTTTGACGAGACCCGTGTTCCCGTGTTTCCCGTGCACCCGGTTCCTTCGATAAGTTTTTGCTATTCTGATTCAATCATGTATATAAATAAAACACGAATAAATGTAATCACTTTAGTTGTCCTTTCCTTAGCTCGATTTTAAACAACGTACTCAATGTCCTAAGTGTAGGGGAGTTCATTCTCCCACATGCTTAAACATTGAGGACAATGTTTATATTAAGTGTAGGAGGGATTTCTATCGAAATTTTAGTGGCCTTTTCCATGACTTTGACCCCATTTAACCGGAAAATTTTAAAATTTTTCAACGTTTTTTAAATTTTTTATCTATTTTGGCCTAGTAGTATTTTTATTTATTTTCTTTCCTTTTATCTTCGCATCGTAATAAATTCCATTTCAAGAATAAAGTCAAAAATAAATAAATAAATAAAATGGTTTTAACGAGTTTATATGTCTTTGATATATTAGGCCCGTCGTGATTATTTTGACTCAACCCGAGTTTACTTATCCAAGTTTACTCTAGCTAGTATCCTTAACCATATGGACCTTAATTGGTTTATTAGGCTAAGCATCCACGAGTCTCATTCCTTGAGATTTTAAATTGTGGAGAACGAGAGATGATAGAGTTAATTATAAGTTTGGTATTCTTTCATTAACTTATGTGAGTTAGTTATGAGCTTTTTCTCCCATCGCTTGTTAATAAATATATTTGCAATAAATAAGGTTGTACGATTTGAAAAGTTACTTAGCTTCTAGCACAAGATCGTTTTAAAGTTGCTCGGTATTAATTAGAGTTCATAGCCAAGGCATAACTTATTGAAGCGGGGCGCGAATATTGGCTTATCCAAAAAGGCCCTAACAAGGCATGAGGATACCCGAGTCCAAAAAGGCCCTCACAAGGCATGAGGATTCACCTTTTTTGCTAAAGATCCTTAGAGATTGTGAAGATCATTAATCCAAATCAATATGATGGATCAAGACACACAACGAGAAGCAATTACTCCCCTAAAGATCATGGAAAAGTCTATCCAAAAAGACCCTAACAAGGTATGAGGATAAATAGATCCAAGTCCGAAAAGGAGGCGGATCGTTGTATATCAAAATCCTAAATAAAGAAGAGGATAAATGAAGAAGTCTTGGTCAACGTTTGAAGCATCTTTCACTCCTAATGAAGATGTATCCCAAAATGAAGAGAAGACCATAATTTCAAGATCGTCTCTCAAGATTTGAAGTTTGAAGTACAAGCCAAATATCGGTCCGAGAAAGGTCTCAAATCGTGAAACGAGTTATGCCAAGATATGAACTTTATGAGGTTTCGAGAAGCCGTTTTAAAAGATTTTGTCCTTTAGCTAACTATTGATTAAATCGTCCCACTTTATTTTCGGCCTTAATAAATTATCGAAATAAGTTAAAAATGCATCCTCGTGATCATTCAAGACAAAAATAAAATACAAGAGATACACCGTAGGAATAAGGGGTATAAGTGATTAATTAAACCACATGAGTAAGTGTTAGTTGTGCTAACTTGTAGTAACAATGATCTCGTTTTTAAGCTTGGTATGGGGAACGTGAAACTTGAGGGTGATTAATATTCATGACACTAAAGCCCTAACCTAAGTCTTAGATTTCTTTACGAGTTTCTTTCATCAAATAATTTCAAGTTAATAAAATTGTAATAACTTTTGTTTCCTTTTAAGTTTTTACCTTTTCATCGTAGTAGTAATAATATATCTTAATAAAGGCCATGATGGGTTAATAAGGAGAAAAATGTAATTTTATGCTTTAAAACTATGCATTGCATGGGGTCATTGCAATGGTCAAGTGTAGGGGATTTAATAAGTGTGTAAACACTTATCCTTTTGCCACTAAAATCAAGGAAAAACAAGACCTAATCATGTGTTTTATATCGTAAAAGTTGGAATTACGCGTGGTTTTGTGTTCTTGTGTTAAAATAGGTACAAATGATCAAAAGGAGAGAAAACACGGGATTTCACATCAAATGTTGAAGAAAAGTCTAAAAAGAGATGAAGACAAAGTCAAAGAACCAAAAGTGTGCCGAAGATCACGAAACCCGACAAAATCGATACGATTTAAAGAAAAGACCAAAAAGCCAAAAGTCAAGTCCGTTTTTCAAAGAGTTAACTTTTAAAAGTAAAATGGGCCTAAAACCCCATTAACTTTCGGATACAATTTTATCCAAAGATGACATTTGGATATTAAGCCCATTTTCTTGTATAAGTGACGGATGAAATGTAAATAATTAACGTGGGCCAAAGCCCATTTGATTTAAGGGGACGGAAGAATTTGTTAAGTAAAAGTTTCATTTTCCTTGTTCAGTCAAACTTCATAACCTGGTCAAACCTTATACCCACATCCGAAATAAATAAACCTTATACCCACTACCTCACCTCACTGAATTTACAATCACACAACACACGGTCAATTTACCTCAGTCAACCCTCTCCTCACACCCCACGTGTATACATACACGTCTCACAATAAATAAAACACTTATTTTTACTCCACCCCTTCATTCGTTACTTTCAATAAACCACACATTCACTGTTTTCTTTCTTCTCTCCCATTTTTTTAACACAACCACCACCATCTCAAAAACCCTAATTACCCTAAACAAATTTACCCAATAATATTTGGGGCTTTTAATTATTGTTTAATTCACACGGGGATTAAATCCCCATCTTTTTCGCAGCAAGCACCAAGGAGTGGTCCTCTCTTTCCCCTGACGTGGCCCAAATCTTTATTTTGATTGGTGGAAACACCACATCTCACCAATCCCACCAATCAATATCATCCACCTCACCCTCAAACTAGCACAAAAATGCCATCCTGGCAATCCGTGTGATTAAGATGGATTCTCAGCCGTTTGATCAAGTGAACTAGAAAGAGAAGAAATCAACGGTGATGATTCAAGAGCTTGGGCACCAAGTTTTAGGGTTTCTCTATAAAACCCCTTTATGTGTGATTTATTAAAGAGTCCACTTTTTGTTTATTTTAATTTACTGTTTTTAGGAGTAGGGTTAATTTAGATTTAATTTTTGCAAATTAGTGTTAGGTTTATTGTATTTTTTTAATTTCCAGTTTATGTAATTTTTTTGAAGATTAATGAAAAGTGTTTTTCTTTAATTAATTTGTGCATCTTTTAATTTTCGGTTAAAACTTAATTGGATCTTTAATCTCTTCTTTTCCACTGTTCACAAGTTAATGTTGGCTACTGTTTGTTCGTCTTGATTATAATATATAAAAAAAAATAAACAAATAAATAAAGAGTAAGTAAAATAATCTTCCCCACTGGGAGATTATTATAACTGTTTCGGATCGTTTGGATTACTGTTACTGTTCGAGAGGATAGTTTCGAAGATTCGTTTGGTTCGAGATTTGGGCGAGATGTTGATGATGTTCGGTGATGATGTGTAGCTTCGGTTCACAAGTACGCTCAGCGCGTTACTTCTCCTCAACGGGATCAACATCAGGTTCTAATCTTCTTTTCATTTTTTTGTTTAGTTCATTAATTAGTTTATATTCTGCTTTTATTTGCTCGTTGGATTTTTTTTTTTTTTACTTTTTCTGCTTTTATTTTTTTTAATCTGCTCGAATTTGTTAAATGTTACTGTTTGGATTTTATTTGACTTGTTAATTTAGTTTTATTGTAATTGAGCTGTTTTTGGTTTAGTTTTAAATTTGTCTGCTGATTTGATTTGTTTAAGTTTGTATTAGATTTCAGTTGCTTATTCTATTTTGTTAACTGCTTTTGTCTACTTTTCAGTCTTAATTCACTTATTTATTATTTTTAGTTAAATGTGTTCTGATATTGTTAGCTCATTTTCAATAATTGCCTAATTGTTCTTTTGTTTATTTTGTTTCAGCTTGTTTAATTGATTAGTTAGCTTATTTGTTTCAGCCTTATAGCTTATTTGATTTATTGCTTTTCGATAATTTAGGCTTATTTAGGTAATGCTTTTTACTAGTTTGCTTATTAAGGTGTTGCTTTTACTTTTTTTTACTGATATACTGCTGTTAACAGCAGACATTCTTGGTCTGTTTGTGTAAAATACTAAAAAAAAAAAATAGCCTAATATTGGTCCTGGTGGGATTAACCTTCCGTCTAGTAACCAAACAGCGCAACCAACTCTGCTAGGTCCTTTCTTGTGTTTATATTTGCATCATTTAATTAATATACCATTTTAACTTTTTAGCTGGCAGATTTAGTGATTAGTTTAAATACATGTTTTTAAGTTTTATTTTAATTAAAAGTTTTATATTATTTTACTTTAATTCAGTTTTTATTAAATATAAAAAAAGATAAAAAAATATTTTATTTACATTGTTTATATAAATTTTAATCTTTGTTATAATTTAGATTTGAGTTTTAAAAATAGTTTTTATTTAAAAGTCTTTAGTTTAAATTAATTAGTTTTCAAATTTAGATTTAAAGTTTTATTTTTAAAAATAGTCTTTTTACATTAGTTTAAGTTTCATTTAAAAAATATATTTCAATTAAAGTATTAGTTTTAAGTTTATTAGATTTAAAAGTTAATTTTGTTTAAGTTTTAAATAGTTTTATATTTTTAATTAAGTTTAAATTAATTTTCAAATTTATTTAAGTTTTAAATTAGTTTTTTTAATTAAATTAGTTTTTAATTTTAAATAGATTTAGTTTATAATTCCAAAATTTTAGGTTTACCAAAAACAAATCAAGTCTTACGTATAAACCGGATATCAATTCGAGTGAGTCGAGGAAAAACGAACTTTAATTGACATACAAAAACCTAGTTTCAAGATCCCTTAATAAACGACTCTCTAGGATCAATTATAGGAACTTGCGAAAAGTTCTTGTTCTTAACCCGTGAAAGTTAAGACTTTCGCGTTTTAAAGCTCCTTATATAAAAGCCAGCAAAACTTGACTTAAACACGTTAAGGATACTAGCTAGAGTAAACTTAGATAAGTAAACTCGGGTTGAGTCAAAATATTCACGACTTTGAAAAATTTAAAACCACTTTATTGAAATTTTATTCTAGCAAGGAGAGAAAATAAACATAACAAAGGAAAATGCAACTGTACAACTAGGCCAAAATAGATTAAAAATTTTGAAAAATGTCGAAAATCAAATTTTCCGATTAAATGAAGGCACTTTAATGGAAAAGTCCACTTAAAACTTCGATAGAAGTCTCCCCTACACTTAATATAAACATTGTCCTCAATGTTTAAGCATGTGGGAAAAGTCTCCCCTACACTTATGACATTGTGCACGTTGGTTAAATCAAGTTAAGGAGGAGACAACTAAAGTGATCAATTTCAAATGTGAGTATGAAGAAAATTGAATCACGATAGTTGAGAGATAGAACCGGATTTACGGATAACATGGGAGCACGGTTCTTCAAAGATTCCAAGAGTGCACTTATCCCTGTAATCACATCACCATACAAACACAAGCAACCTATATAGCTCCCCCTACACTTAGGATGAAAACCGGGAAAAGGGGGATAGATACTCGGGTTGCCTCCCGAGGAGCGCTTGTTTTTGTTAACCGAGTCACGAGCCTGACTCGGTCCCGAACTAATTCATGGTAAACGTGGTGAGGGATGGAATCATCTCATGAGAGATGTCCTCACCAAAGTACAACTTCAAACGCTGGCCATTCACCTTAAAATTGGGCCTATTTGGCTGAGAAAGCTCAATGGTGCCATAGGGAAAGACATTGGCGATGGTGAATGGACCAGACCAGCGGCTCTTCAACTTGCCCGAGAAGATCTTCAACCGAGAGTTAAAAAGTAAGACTTGACCACCAACGTGGAAATATCGGTTATTAATTCTAGCATCGTGGATAATCTTGGTCTTCTCATTGTAGATTAATGAGTTCTCGTAAGCTTCATTCCTCAATTCATGTAGCTCGTTGAGTTGAATGTTGCGAAGATCACCGGCTTTGTTGATGTCGAAGTTAGCCCACTTCAAGGCCTAGTATGCCTTATGTTCCAGCTCGATGGGGAGGTGGCATGCTTTCCCGTACACAAGACGGTAAGGTGTACAACCAATCGGTGTCTTATAGGCGGTACGGAAAGCCCACAGAGCATCATCAAGTTTATCGGCCCACGAGGCACAATGCTCTCCCACAGTAAGTTCCAAAATTCGCTTCAATCCACGGTTGGATATCTCGGCTTGACCGTTGGTTTGAGGATGGTAAGCGGTGGAAAGACGGTGATTGACACCATACTTAGCCATGACTCTTGCAAATTGATCATTGCAAAAATGAGTCCCGCGGTCACTGATTATAGCACGAGGAACACCGAATCGAGCAAACAGTTGTTTCAAGAAATTACAAACCACCCTCGCGTCGTTAGTGGGTAAAGCTTTGGATTCAACCCATTTGGAAACGTAGTCAACAGCGACAAGGATGTATTTGTTTCCTTTAGAAGAAGGGAATGGCCCCATAAAGTCGATGCCCCATACATCAAAGATTTCACATTCATGTATGAAATTCTGAGGCATATCATCTTTATGTGTGATCTTGCCTTGTTCTTGGCAAGCATCACAATGTTTAACCATCTCGTGAGCATCACGATAAATGGTGGGCCAATAAAATCTCGAGTCAAACACTTTTTTGGAGGTGTAGTTGGGACCAAAGTGACCACCGGTGGGTCCTTTATGGCAAGCCTTGAGAATGTCCAAAGCGGCCGGTCCGTCAACACATCGGCGAATAATCAAGTCAGCGCATTGTTTGAATAGAAAAGGGTCATCCCAAAAACAGGTCTTGACATCATTCAAGAACTTTTTCTTTTCTTGGGATGTTAACCCTTTGATGAGAACACCACCCGCTAAGTAGTTTGCAATGTCAGCAAACCACGGGGTGTCATCAAGATTGGCACTAATAGACATTAAGGTCTCAAGGGGAAAAGAGTCATTGATCTCTTTGTTCGGATGATCCCCTTGATATGGATCCTCAAGTCTACTTAGATGATCCGCGGCTAGGTTTTCAGCTCCCTTCTTGTCGTGAATTTCAATGTTGAATTCTTGAAGGAGTAAAACCCAGTGAAGAAGTCTTGGCTTAGAGTCGTGCTTAGTCATCAAGTACTTCAACGCGGAATGGTCCGTGTATACGATGGTGGTGGATAAAACAAGATAGGGGCGAAATTTTTCAAAAGCATAAACAACAGCCAAAAGCTCTTTTTTGGTTGTCGTATAATGCAATTGATCCCCCGTCATTGTTTTGCTAGCATAGTGGATTGGTTGGAAGTGTTTGTTGATCCTTTGTCCCAAAACCGCACCAATAGCAAAGTCGCAAGCATCGCACATCAACTCAAAGGGTAGCTCCCAATTAGGGGTAACCAAGACAGGTGCCTTAGTTAGCTTATCCTTAAGAAGGTTGAAGGCTTCTATACACTCTGTAGAAAAGATAAAAGGAGTATCTTTTTCCAAGAGGTGGGTCATCGGGCGAGCGATTTTAGAGAAATCCTGAATGAATCGACGATAGAAGCCCGCATGACCCAGAAAACTTCTCACACCCTTCACGGTTGAAGGTGGAGGTAATTTGGCTATGACATCCACTTTAGCATGGTCGACTTCAAGACCGGCTTTTGAAATTTTGTGTCCTAGCACAATGCCTTCTTTTACCATAAAATGGCATTTTTCCCAATTTAGAACAAGGCGAGTGTCTTCGCACCGCTTAAGCATACGTTCTAAATTGGCAAGGCAAGAAGAGAAGGAATCCCCAAAGACCGAGAAATCATCCATGAAGACTTCCATGGTTTGCTCAACCATGTCATGGAAGATAGCCAACATGCACCTTTGGAAAGTCCCAGGGGCATTGCATAAGCCAAAAGGCATTCTTTTGTAGGCAAATGTGCCATAGGGACAAGTGAATGTTGTCTTCTCTTGATCTTGGGGATCGATGGGTATTTGGAAATAACCCGAGAAACCATCTAGAAAGCAGTAATATTCATTACCCGCTAATGATCCTTTCTCGTGGCATCATTGAGTTTGCGGTAGTCTATACAAACTCTCCACCCTGTAACGAGACGTGTAGGAATCAACTCGTTGTTTGCATTGGGCACAACGGTTATTCCGCCTTTCTTAGGCACACAATGGACTGGACTAACCCATGGTGAATCCGAGATAGGATAAATCATGCCCGCATCAAGAAGTTTGATAACCTCTTTTTTGATAACGTCATGGATTTTAAGATTCACCCTTCATTGGCTTTGAATTGTGGGCTTAAAGTCGTCCTCCATGAGAATTTTATGTGTGCAAAAGTGAGGATCAATTCCGCGAATATCGGAGATTTTCCAAGCGATAGCTCTTTTATGTTTCTTGAGAACTTCAATGAGACGAGTTTTCTCATCGGCTTTTAAGTCCTTAGCAATGATAACGGGAAGTTGATCGATGCCTTCTAAGAAAACATACTCGAGATGAGGAGGTAGGTCCTTAAGCTCAAGAGTAGGAGGATCCTCAATAGATGGTGTAACTAACGATGGATCATCATTAGTCACCTCTTTAGGAGAAGGAGGAGAAAACGGGTCTTCATTGAGAAGTTTCTCAATTGTACGAATGTCTTCATCCCAATCGGTGGGAGAATCATCATACTTAAGATCGAGAGGACCCAAGCTAGCTTCAAAATCATCCAAGTCACTTTCTCCAAAAGGAGTCAATGACAGAGCAATTGAGGCAACGGTCTCAACATTGGGTAGAGAAGAGAGAGTACTTTTGAAAGCATCATGAAAGTGTTCTTCACAAGCCTCGTCGAGAACATCAATAGCATTAACACTCTCATATGAATAAGGTTGCTTAGAAATCTTACCCATGTTGAAGACAATTTTATCGTCACCAACTCTCATGATTATCTCGCCCTCGGCTACATCAATGAGAGTGCGGCCGGTCCTCAAGAAGGGACGTCCAACGATTAATGGAACACGAGGATCCATCTCGTAGTCAACGACAACAAAATCCGCCGGGAAGGTGAATTTGTCAACGCCAACGAAGACGTCTTCAGCTATCCCCACTGGATAAGCAACCGTACGGTTGGCTAATTCCAAAGTCATTTTGGTGGGGACTAGCTCGGGGAGAGATAATTGCTTCCAAACACTTAAAGGAATTAAGTTTATACTGGCACCTAGATCGGCTAGGGCCATGCAATTCTCTACTCCCGGGAAGTTGCAAGGAATTAAGAAGCGACCCGGATCACCAAGTTTGGTGGGCAATTTCCTTAAGAGAACGACGGAGCAATTCTCATTAAGTTGGGTCTGAGCAATGTCAAGAAGCTTCTCCTTGTCACTTAGAAGACCTTTAAACATCTTCGCGTATTTAGGCATGTGAGCGAGAGCCTCGGAAAAAAGGAGATGCTAAAATTCAATTCTTTAAACATTTTGAGAAAGTTTGAAACTTGAATATCATCCTTGCTCTTTTACTTCTCTTTCCTCAACCTTGAAGGATAAGGTATATCGGATGAAGAGGAAGGCTTTAGGGGAGTAAGATCACTCACAGCCATGGGTGGTGGGGAAATGGAGGTAGAAGGCAAAGGAGGAGAGGAAAGTTGCTCTTTTTCCTTGTTCACAATCACGGGTGGAGGTGTAGGAAGCTCGCATTCCGTATAACCTTTTCCACTACGAGTGGTGATTGCTGATGTAGGTTTTTCGTACACGTTTTAGGAAAAACGCGTATGAGTGGCAAGTATTAAGTTGCACGTTTTGGGAAAAACGTAAAACCGAATAAATGCGGGTTCGTTCTCGAAGGAGGTGTGTGGATTAATGTGCCAAATATATAAAATCAAGTTTGGATTAGTGACGTTTTTGGTTTAGAAGAAAAATTAAAGACGAGCTACGATTACGATTACACTACGACGATTTGACGTAAAACGCGAACGTAAATACGTAAAACGTGACAAAATTAAAAATTAAACCTAAAAATTAATTAAAAGTTAAAACTAAGTCTAAAATAATATAAATAAGAATAAAAATCCAATAAATATATTTTTAAACCTTTTTTAATTAAATATTCAATTTTTAATGCTAATTAAAGCCCTAAAATTAAATATAATTAACAAAATGTCCAAAATATTATTTTATTGAACTAATAAGTTACTTATATTATTTAAAGACTAAAAAGTATTTTTCCTAAATTTTCAAAACTATTTTTTCTATTTTTAAATCACTAAAAACACTTTTTAAACTAAAATAAACATAAAAAAATAATAAAATAATGCCAAAAATAATTTGACAATTTTAAAAATCCTAATTTATACTAATGAACAGTAGAAAATTGAAAAAGTTTGAAAAATGTAAAATTTTGCACTAGAAGACAAAACTGATTAATATTGAAACCCTAATTAAGCTAAATTAATTATAAAAAATAATTAAAAAGTGAACAGTAAAAACTTTTTAAACTAAAAAGCTTAAAATATTTTTCTTAATCTATGAAAAATTTTAGAACTGAAAAATAATGACTTTTTAAACTAAATGCCAAAAACAGCCTATTTAAAAGTTAATTAAAAATGCAATTTAATCTAAAAAATATCAAATGAATAGTAACATTAAAATAATTTAAACTGAAAAATCAGAAATTAAATAAGAAAAATATCAAAACAAATTTCAATGTTTAAATCCTAATTTGAGGAACTAACGACAAAATACTAAAATACTGAAAGTGACACTTGTGGACTGTTTGTCCTTTAGCTGAGCAGTACCAACTAATGCACTAGCAGGGGCAACTTAGTTCCCACTGCTAGTGTTAAAAAACAGGTCTGGTGGGTTTTTAGCTTATAGCTTGAGCTTGAGTTTGATTTATGGGCAAAGATTGGCACCCTCACAACCAGTTGGGTTGTGGGGAGTCACAAAAAATTATAAAAGCACACAATCACTTTGCAAAAATCACACCAATGGCACAAAAAGCAGTCACTGTATTACCTATGAGTTTCGGTGAACAGTGTCTGATCTATATGGCACAAAAACAGATTTTAAAGCTTCCAATCTTGCACAAATCTTAACCAACTAACATATAAGCTAACTACAAACCCTAATTAACCTATTTTCTAACAGCTCTAAAAGATTCAAGGCTAAAATTTCACACAAGTGGGCACAAAGGGACACTTACTGATTTTTAAGCTATGTTACCAAATTTTTAACATGTATACTACTGATTTCTTCTAACAATGTAAAACCCGTATTTAAATAGTCGAACATTAAATACGCAGTTTTAATTTATTAAAAGCTATTCATTTAATTACTCAAAGAAATAATTATTTAGTCAAAAATACTGCGAGAATTAAATACGACGACACATAAAGAATACTTAAGGCTTTTTTTTTTAAAAAAAAAAATTTTGAAAAGTTATATAAACATAAATGGCTGGCAGTTTTAAAATAAAAAGAAGAAGCCTTAATGGGCTCTTAGGCCCGGTTTTTGGTTGGAAAAAAATTATACACGGTAGAACCCTCCCCTATTGTGTCAAAACAAATTAAAAAAATTTAGGGTTTGTGTATGTGTGGTGACCGCCGGCAGTAGAAAGAAAGGGGGGTCGGGATCGATTCTTCCATAGTAGTTCATGTGTAATCATACACCCTTCGTTAACCATCATAACGGTAATCACCCTCGTTCTATTTTTTTAGTTTGTATCACGTTCTTGTGTTATTTTTTTATATATGCGAATGGAAAACAGCGAGCATATTATAGTATCCATATTAAGGGCGTCGGGCTGTGATGGACTGAAGGAAGCCGAGAGTTGTAAGACTCTCGGTGGACTTAGGTTGTGCAGCCGAGAGTCTTAAGACTCTTGGTATGGTTTTGTTACCCAGCCGTGATCAAGAAAGCAAAACAGCGAGTTAAACATGATAATAATTATAAAGGAAGGTTCGGTTTTGATGTTGGTTGATGCCCAACCGAGACCATAAGGTTTCAGTGGTGTCTCTTTTGGCCAGCCGGGTGCAAACAACCCCAAACCGGGGCTTGTACTTTTAGAAAGGGGGTCGGGTCTGTTTGGGTTAAATGAAAGCGAGACCTGAGGTCTCATCATCCTCACTCCTTGACCAGCCGTGACCCACACAGGGGCGGCCTAGGCTGAGTTCGACCAAAGATAGCCAAACAACCCATTCGGGTATCTATTTAATAAAAGGGGACGCTTGGAAGATCTAAAACAGTAAGTATCATTTCGAAATCAGTAGAAACATTACATATTAGCAGTAGGAAAAGTCTGGACAGAAAGCTAGTAACTTTAACATAAGATTTGCGACAGATTAGTGACTCTATTTTCTGTTGCAATTTTATTAATGACAGTTTAAATGACAAGTTTTGCAAACAGTTTTTAGTCACACAGTTTAGTGACAGATTTTGCTGTCACTAATTCATATAGGCAGCTTTAATGCATATGTTGATTTGTTAGTGCGACCGAGATGGGCTCGGTAGGCTCGGGACATGATTATAAATAATAAAATAAATACTTTTATATTATACCTTTTTTATATTAAATTGTTTTATAAATATATAAAATATATTTTAAGTGTATTAAATTAAATTAGTTCTTTAATATTTAAAAAGGGTATACTTTTAGAAAATGAATTAAATTATTTGAGGAACTTTCTAAATTTAGAAACTTTCTATTTTTAGCGGGGTTCTTAATATGGCAATACTATAACGTCAAGAAATACGTTGTACCATAAATTAATACTAGAAAATAAGACATTAAATGAATTATTATAAGTTCCAATTTATCAGTTGGTATACGTACAGAATTTTAGAATCAAATAAAATAAAAGTAAGAAGCCAGTAAGATCAGTAAAATTAAATAAACGAAGGTCAGTTAACTTATTCGCGTCCTTTATTCATGTAGCACGCGTGAAGCCCGAGTAGTATTCGTTCAGCCTTCCATTCAGTTAGTTACTGGACATGAGGTACGGATTTCCGTCAGTTCAGTAAGGACTTCCTTTCTATGCATGATTAGGATTCCCCGTCTTCAGCCAAATGTTTTCCCCAGTATATGTTTAAGTTTATCAGTAATCATGTTAATAACTAAATAAATTGCCTGAGCGTTATATACAAGCACGACCAGTTTATGTACTAGTTACGGAGGTACCGTAACCACGGCACTAGAGGCACCGGTGTCGTGACTCACATGCAGGAGAGTGATATCCTGCATCATCCCACTCAGCTCAGCTTGGCCATTTTATCAGTATTTTTAGTGGGGCGTATGGATGCATCCTAGGCTTATATGTGTTACAAGTTATCAGGGTGAATGTGGTGTGTGCTCTACATCCTTCACATTGGAGCTGATCCCTCCACCCAGCACAGTTATTTAGAGGTCACCCCTCTACAGCATGACGAGGTCACCCCTCCAGTTATTCATGCACGGTTGTTACAGCACGTGACCTATATAAGCTCTGGCAAATAAAATACAGTAAATGCATGTTTTCAGAATTAATAGTTATATTTCAGTATCAGTATATATGAACCAGGTTGCTCAGATTTTATGCAGAGTTCTACCACATGTTACATATCAGTCTTCAGCTTCTGTATTCTATCGCCTGTTTCATTCAGTATATTCTTATCATGCTTTATATCCGTTCACTGAGCGTTATGCTCAGCCGTAGTTCTTTTCATGTTCTAACGGCAAGTACACCAGGATGCTTTTAGGATCCTAAGAGCATGTGCATTCGGATGGAAGCTATCCAGACTTCTTACTTTATGCATTTCGTACATAATTCTGTTTATTTGGACATTGTTTAGTCCTTCCATTCAGTATTTTATTTTTCATGTTTTGGGCTTATGTCGGATTGCCGATGTTTGTTTCCGGTATTTCCGTTATGGTCAGTTAATGTTTTAGGACATTTACCTTATGCTTTGATGACACGCCATAAATACACGTAACGGTCCACTTATCCAAGTGGGGTGTTACAATTATGGTATCAGAGAGCAAGGTTCGACCTGTAGGCTCTAAAACTTGACCTGTGAATAGTGGGTAGTCACCAGGAACTTCCCAGATTTTGGCGTTGTTATCTTTCATGTTTCTCATGGATTATTCAGTCAGTTTTCTTCATTTATCAGTCAGTTTTCTTAAAGTTTTGACTAAGTAAAAGGTTGGTACATAACTAGCCATATTTAGTCGCATGTGCTTTTAGCGAGTTATTGTTTTGGTGAACTGACCATAGGCGTTCACCCTTGCCCGTTCGGATTTTTGTATAGATGAACTGATCATGGGCACTTATCCTTACTCATGTCAGATTCATGTTTTTAGTCCAATATTACGTGGTGAACCAGCCCATATACGTTCACCAATGTTCAGATCAATTTCATGATTTTCAGTCAAATGTTGTTTTGTGAACCGATCCATAGTTCACATTTGTCATATCATGACATTCTATAAATTTTGACAAGTATGGATTGGACCACAGTCATCCATATTTAGTCCGAGATTATAAATTTCTATACATGACAGTTCTCAGAAAATTTTGACCAGTATGGATCGAACCAGAATAGCCCCTACTTAGTCTCGGGTTTTCTTCTTTAAATTCTGTAGATTGAACCATAGCCGTCCACATCAGTTGATATTTCACCTCAGTTGATTTGATTTTTTATGTTCCTTGTAACAGTCAAATTTTCATACCCTCACGTTGATGTCATCTACATGATGATTCAGTTTCATGTTTCCTTACAAGTATTATGTTTTCAACAGAATGATAATGTTTCATGCTAAGATACAGAAGGATTACAGTAAAATACTATTTCATGATAAATCATGTTCTGGTCTTTAACAATCATGTCTTTATACTAAATGCTGATGAAACTCCGTTTAGTCATACTTTTAGCCTCTATACAACCAGCATTAAGTCTACGCAGAAATTGTCAGCCTATCATGTTACTTATTCCAGATCAGTATACTACTGTTTAAATCTATTTATTTCTTTGATCATGTCAGACAAGCGACACCAGTACCGATCATCCCATAAAATTTCCACCAGTGCCATGTACAGTATTCCATATGTACCCCATGTACAGTGTCTCAGTTATACTCCATATACAGTACTTCATGTGTACTCTACGTACAGTGTCTCAGATATGCACCATGTGCAGTATTCATTTTATACTTCATGTACAGTAGTCCAGGTGTACTCTAGGTACCCTACTCCATGGATATTGCTAATCGATCCTTAATCATCTCAGGTGTTTCCACTTGTCGATATTCTACCAGGTGCGGATGCTGCTCGTGAGTTGAAGATTTTACCAGATGCTGATGCTGCTAACACTCTGAAGACCACACAGATGCTGATGCTGCTGAACTTTAGAGATTTCTCAAGATGCTGATGCCGCGGAACGAGGACGAAAACTATAAATTTGAAATTTCTGACAAGAATAAATTCAACCATCAGACACTACCATTCTATTTTATGTTTTTACTTCCTCAGTTAGATGTCACACATCACTCAGCTAATCTTTCCGTCAGAAGAGTGGGAACCGGAACCCAGCCGGCCACTCAGCAAAATAGTCACATGAATCACGGTCATGATAATGACCGTCATAAATTGACAGACAAAGCAGTAGTGACAATCATCATACTTATAATTAATCAGTCAGTAACCATCGGAACTCCGGCACGGACGTGACCAGAAATACAGAGGTCAGCAGTCTAACCGGTCCGCCAATCCTAGCAGTTACCAAAATTTTTCATCCTTGTTCATATTCATCTATTAAAACACGTGCCAAGACATCAGTCAAGACACGGGTCTCAAGTATCATTTCGGAAAAACACATATCAGGACACCAGTCATGGTACACGTCATACGAATCTTTTCTCAAAATACGAGTCAGAACCCATAACTCCAGTATGTTTCTAAATTAGGCCCTCAAAAATTCAGAGTACCCTTCAGAAAGGAGTATACCCGTTCTATTATGCCACGCATGAATCAGATCATTAAAATTCAGTCACCACACTAGTTTATTATTCAGATTAAACACACGGTAATCATTATGTGAGGTTACAGACGAACACATTTAGTGAGAAGTCGCCATGTTTACTTCACGTATTCATATGTCAGCTTTATCTTAAATCATGTAGTACCTATCTCCCAGCTAGAAAGACTCCACCATACCACACAGAGTTATTAAGTTTTTCTTTCAGTTAACGATGACATCCGTCTTACTAGATCCCAAATATTGTCATTTTAGTTCCTGCCAGAAAATCAGTACAAGTTATACTTTACAGCAAGTGACTTATTATTCTGAGGCTACGAAGACCTTTCAGCTACCTGTTATAAATTCACTTTTGAAATTCCTTAAATTCATGATCAGCAGACCATTCTAGAGTTCCAGATATAATTTCAGAAAGTTTTTCAGAAATTCATTCCTGACTACAAGACATAATTTAACATCGAGCTTGTCTCAAGAACGGAACCTGTCTTCAAGAATCTTATTTGCAGGACTTTAGCTACGTTAAACGAATTTTAGCAATTGTTGCAAGAATTACCAAAACTAGGCTTTATTCGCCCTAGCGCACCATCGAAAAATTTATCAGATCACCATTCTTAATCGATATTTATCCCACGAATAGAAAGTTTAATTAACCTACTGGAGGGTGTTTTAAACATTCTTCCAGAAAAATTCTAGATCATGCCACCATCAGTGGTGAGGGAAGAACATGATGTCCTTCAGACCGTTGTTGCACATATTATAGCCACTCTAAAAATTTTAAATTTTACTCCTGAGCTCCCTAATGCTCCAGCTATAGTATGAAAATGTATGAATAAATTTTTCCTTGAATTCTCAGATAAAATTGGCAGTACATTCATTGACAACATTCTGATCTCCTAAATTCTAGAGAAGGACATGAGAATTATCTTTTCACGACCCCGCAGATTCTCCGATAGGAGAAAATTATATACGCAAGCTTTCTAGATGTATATTTCAGATGAACAAGTGGCATATCTGAACCACCCTATTTCAACAGAAAGAAATTCCAGACAATCCTGCGAAGGTGAAGGCCATCACCTGATGGTCCCGAGTGACGCCTGTGAACAAAGTACAATTTTCTAGAACTCAATTGACTACCACCACGGAAATTGCCGATAGTTCTCACTAAAAATGATTTATGACTATTCAACCAGATTTCCACCAAAATGTTCCATAACCCCAGATAAAACCTTGATAGAATCCGCAACACACATTAATGCAGCTATGTTCATATATCTAGATGCCCGAACCACTACAGGTTCAAGATAGAACACCTGCATGTGAGTGAGTTACTACAACCCTTAGAAATTTCTGAACAGAAATGTGACGAAATTCCATGAAATTATTATCAGCTACCACAGGCTCAGAGAAAGTATGATACTATCTAAGTTATCGTCAACCATGCAATCAGCCCGCGCATTTCTTTTATCCGAAAGGATCACGCAGTAGCAGATCTGCAGAAAATTTAGAAATTCAGCATCAAATCGTACGAATTCAAAGCATTCCATCGATCATCATATCAGGCAGAAGTCATGTTCACGATCAAGTGTATGTTTACGCCCACCTTAAATTCATGTTTATTTTCACTGTCACGTTTACGTCTCATTCGCAGTATGATGCTATTCCAGTTCATCTTTATGCTATCTCTTGATTTAAGCTCACGATTGTATTCATAACATGGTTCACGTTCAAGTTCGTGTGCCATTTCACGATACACGTCTCTCAGTTTATCACCGTATACGGTTACAGAAAGCTTGAGAAATCAGACTCAAGGTTAGCACAGCTATTCCATAACCAGGCAGACGTTTCACATCTCAGGCCGTATCGTTTGGCATTCATTCCTCAGTCAACATACCTTCATGATATGTTCTAGTATCACGTTCACAGTACGATTCACTTATCATATTCTAATTCCATGCCAGCGCTCCTCATATAATTATGAACCACGTTCACAATTGCTCGCTTAGCATGTTCACAATTTTCACGTAGTTCGTCCCTATATATATTCTCAGCAGCTTGCTCAGAGATATAAATGTATCTTTTCAGGATAATTATACGTACCACTTCATGTAGCCTATATGCTATAGCTTATTCACTCAGATTCAGAAAATTTATCTTAAGTATAGAACCGGAAACTATTCAGCATCATCAGGACAGGGTCATCAGGACCAAGATTTTGTTCATTATGTTTAGACCTTTGAAGGAATCGTTCGAGCGGGAAGCCACTCGAAACGGAGGAGTCCATCCGGACCTCATCCCCTTTCCTTCAATAAATCCAGTTAAGTTCTTTCAGTCATGTCGTTCCATGTTCATTTCAGTCATGTCATGTTATACCCTTTCAGCGGCATTATGTTCTAAATCAAGGACGAATGATCCTTTAGCTTATATGTTTTTTTTTTCTGCTTTCATGCTCTTTCAGAACATATGTCCTTTCAGATTTTATAACTTCACCAACTTATTACCTTTAATTCGAGGACGAATTTCTTCTTTTTAGAGGGGAAGAATTGTAAAAACACGGCATAATCGCATTCTTAATTCGAGGACGAATTATTCTTTTTAGAGGGGAAGAATTATAAAACCCGTATTTAAATAGTCGAACATTAAATACGCAGTTTTAATTTATTAAAAGCTATTCATTTAATTACTCAAAGAAATAATTATTTAGTCAGAAATACTGCGAGAATTAAATACGACGACACGTAAAGAATACTTAAGGCTTTTTTTTTTTTTTTTAAAAAAATTTTGAAAAGTTATATAAACATAAATGGCTGGCAGTTTTAAAATAAAAAGAAGAAGCCTTAATGGGCTCTTAGGCCCGGTTTTTGGTTGGGAAAACATTATACACGGTAGAACCCTCCCCTATTGTGTCAAAACAAATTAAAAAAAATTTAGGGTTTGTGTATGTGTGGTGACCGCCGGCAGTAGAAAGAAAGGGGGGTCGGGATCGATTCTTCCATAGTAGTTCATGTGTAATCATACACCCTTCGTTAACCATCATAACGGTAATCACCCTCGTTCTATTTTTTTAGTTTGTATCACGTTCTTGTGTTATTTTTTTATATATGCGAATGGAAAACAGCGAGCATATTATAGTATCCATATTAAGGGCGTCGGGCTGTGATGGACTGAAGGAAGCCGAGAGTTGTAAGACTCTCGGTGGACTTGGGTTGTGCAGCCGAGAGTCTTAAGACTCTTGGTATGGTTTTGTTACCCAGCCGTGATCAAGAAAGCAAAACAGCGAGTTAAACATGATAATAATTATAAAGGAAGGTTCGGTTTTGATGTTGGTTGATGCCCAGCCGAGACCATAAGGTTTTAGTGGTGTCTCTTTTGGCCAGCCGGGTGCAAACAACCCCAAACCGGGGCTTGTACTTTTAGAAAGGGGGTCGGGTCTGTTTGGGTTAAATGAAAGCGAGACCTGAGGTCTCATCATCCTCACTCCTTGCCCAGCCGTGACCCACACAGGGGCGGCCTAGGCTGAGTTCGACCAAAGATAGCCAAACAACCCATTTGGGTATCTATTTAATAAAAGGGGACGCTTGGAAGATCTAAAACAGTAAGTATCATTTCGAAATCAGTAGAAACATTACATATTAGCAGTAGGAAAAGTCTGGACAGAAAGCTAGTAACTTTAACATAAGATTTGCGACAGATTAGTGACTCTATTTTCTGTCGCAATTTTATTAATGACAGTTTAAATGACAAGTTTTGCAAACAGTTTTTAGTCACACAGTTTAGTGACAGATTTTGCTGTCACTAATTCATATAGGCAGCTTTAATGCATATGTTGATTTGTTAGTGCGACCGAGATGGGCTCGGTAGGCTCGGGACATGATTATAAATAATAAAATAAATACTTTTATATTATACCTTTTTTATATTAAATTGTTTTATAAATATATAAAATATATTTTAAGTGTATTAAATTAAATTAGTTCTTTAATATTTAAAAAGGGTATACTTTTAGAAAATGAATTAAATTATTTGAGGAACTTTCTAAATTTAGAAACTTTCTATTTTTAGCGGGGTTCTTAATATGGCAATACTATAACGTCAAGAAATACGTTGTACCATAAATTAATACTAGAAAATAAGACATTAAATGAATTATTATAAGTTCCAATTTATCAGTTGGTATACGTACAGAATTTTAGAATCAAATAAAATAAAAGTAAGAAGCCAGTAAGATCAGTAAAATTAAATAAACGAAGGTCAGTTAACTTATTCGCGTCCTTTATTCATGTAGCACGCGTGAAGCCCGAGTAGTATTCGTTCAGCCTTCCATTCAGTTAGTTACTGGACATGAGGTACGGATTTCCGTCCTTTCAGTAAGGACTTCCTTTCTATGCATGATTAGGATTCCCCGTCTTCAGCCAAATGTTTTCTCCAGTATATGTTTAAGTTTATCAGTAATCATGTTAATAACTAAATAAATTGCCTGAGCATTATATACAAGCACGACCAGTTTATGTACTAGTTACGGAGGTACCGTAACCACGGCACTAGAGGCACCGGTGTCGTGACTCACATGCAGGAGAGTGATATCCTGCATCGTCCCACTCAGCTCAGCTTGGCCATTTTATCAGTATTTTTAGTGGGGCGTATGGATGCATCCTAGGCTTATATGTGTTACAAGTTATCAGGGTGAATGTGGTGTGTGCTCTACATCCTTCACATTGGAGCTGATCCCTCCACCCAGCACAGTTATTTAGAGGTCACCCCTCTACAGCATGACGAGGTCACCCCTCCAGTTATTCATGCACGGTTGTTACAGCACGTGACCTATATAAGCTCTGGCAAATAAAATACAGTAAATGCATGTTTTCAGAATTAATAGTTATATTTCAGTATCAGTATATATGAACCAGGTTGCTCAGATTTTATGCAGAGTTCTACCACATGTTACATATCAGTCTTCAGCTTCTGTATTCTATCGCCTGTTTCATTCAGTATATTCTTATCATGCTTTATATCCGTTCACTGAGCGTTATGCTCAGTCGTAGTTCTTTTCATGTTCTAACGGCAGGTACACCAGGATGCTTTTAGGATCCTAAGAGCATGTGCATTCGGATGGAAGCTATCCAGACTTCTTACTTTATGCATTTCGTACATAATTCTGTTTATTTGGACATTGTTTAGTCCTTCCATTAAGTATTTTATTTTTCATGTTTTGGGCTTATGTCGGATTGCCGATGTTTGTTTCCGGTATTTCCGTTATGGTCAGTTAATGTTTTAGGACATTTACCTTATGCTTTGATGACACGCCATAAATACACGTAACGGTCCACTTATCCAAGTGGGGTGTTACAAACAAACTACAAAACAAATACTTAAATAACCTAACACTTTCTATGTGGGCATGTTAAGGCTGCTCATACTCAATCCTATGTCACCTAAGTTCAAATAATCAACAATGCCAAACACCCCCTTAAATTAAGAAATAACAAAAATAACAAACCAACAGCTTCTGAAATGGGCTTAAACTAATTGCTATCTATTTAACATGCATAAAACACCTAAGCAAGCAAGTATTAACAATTTACAAGCACAAAAAGCAGTTTCATGCAAAATCATAAAAATCACATAGAAAATGTTAAAATTGAAAGCAGGGTTCAAGCCATTGATACCTTGGGCTGAGGCCTTCTGTTAAGCTTCTCAAACAACTTCTAAGGAGCTTATGATGAGCTTTGGACAGCTTTTGATGTAGAGAGGTGATGGGTGGTGACTACACTCAGTCAAAACACACCCCAATATGTCTTCACAAGAGGGGATAAATGCAACCTGCTGAAATGAAAACAAGAACAAGGTGATAGATAGCAGCTAAGGTCACAAGCTTTTGTCAAAAGCTTGTGGCTTTAGCTTACGCTACAGTCAAACAGTGAACAAAAATTAAAATTAAAAGAACTTCAAACTGATTTTTCAAAACAAATTCGACAAGATCATTAAACTTAACCAGCAAACTTCCACTTTCACTTTCATTTGCTTATTAAGTCCAAGAATCAGGATAAACAAATGCTTGATAGAAATCTTTATGCCAAAAACTCAAACCAAATATTTTTTTGATAACCCTTAAATAAAACTTGTAAACATTAAACCAAATATTAATCTAAGAAAACTTGTAAATATGGAACTCAGATAACACCTTGCAAGATTTTTTAAATAAAACTGTAAATATTCATTAAATAAAAAAAATAATTTACAAGATGAAAAATCTGGAACGAAGGGCAAGTTACAAACCAACTGCTCCTTTTATACTATCCTATAGATGATTCTAGAACAGAAATAAAATAATACGAATGAGAAACCCTAATACAAGTTATTCCAGTCTTGCCCTTGGACGATTTGGTCAAAAATCTTTCATGTGATGTTGCCAGCTATGTTCACTTGATCTTGATCGTTTGTAGACATCCTTTGGGACCAAGGATTTGATGTGGGGCGTTGATTGGTCTGAAGATTCGTTTTTTACCATTTTTGAAGGAGCAGGGGACCTTGGGGGACCCATTAGAGTCACGGGATGGGTATGGTTGTTGGTGGGTTTAGTCCAAATGCCCATTAATTACTGTTCTGGAGGTTTAGGGGATAAACCCCTTTGTTTTTCGCCCTAAATGGATTAGGGTTTATGGGGTTTCTGGGTTTAAGGAGATAGTGTTGAATCTGTTTAGGATTAAGATATTTTTAAAAATGGTGTTTAGAGGGAAAATTAAAGGGGGTTTGACTTGTTTGACAAGTTTAACTTAATAAACTGGGTGATGGTGTTGGGTCGGGTTTTGGGCTTGGTTGGGTAAAAAGGCGGGTTTAAGTTGGGTATGCTCGGGTTATTGGGTTGTAAAATGGGTAATAAGTTTAGGTGTTGGCAGTTTGAGCCCCCAATGTTCCTACTTGTTTCCACTTCAGTTCTAACAAATTTTCAACTCATTTCCTTTGAAATAACTTTCAAGGACTTGTCATTTTTGGCACAATAGGTTTAAAAACATTGTTTAAGGATCAATAGTGTAATAAACCTAATCTTCAAGGACCAAACTTGTACAATCTTCATTCTTAAAGGACCAATGTTGTAAATAGTGATTCTTCAAAGGCTAAAGTTGACAATTCTCCAAAGATGAGGGACCAATCTTGCCAATTCTTCAAACTTTAAGGACTTGAAGGGAAATTCATGATTCGGGCCCGGTTCTTTGTGCGGCTTCGTTTCCCGTTTTCGTTTTTGCTTGATTCTTGTAATCTTTTGGTGAATTCACGATATCCGTACCTGAAATACACAATGAACAAACACAAGCATATTTTGGGGTATTTTGATGATATTTTAAGCGTTTTAAGCCCGATTTGGACGATGAGACTATGTATAATTACAGTCTCATCACTCCCCCATACTAAACCATTTCCGTGTCCCCACGCAATGCTAGAATTAAGTATCATAGCACTTCCAAAATTCATTTTATGATGACATTTATTGAAGACATAAATTTAAATAAACTACTACACGTGTTTTAGACATAATGTATTGTTTTCATCACGAGAAAGTGACTTTTGGAGTCATAGAACAAGAACACGTGAATGCTTCGTTAGAAATAATTTCATCGTCCTCGATTTTCACCCAATTCCATGCTAAGCGTGTAACGAGATCATTGTTATTATAAGTTAGCAACACGAACACATCTCATGAGTGTTAATTACACACCTAAACTCCCTTATTCCTACTTGGTATCTCTTATATTTTATTTTGTCTTAATGATCACGAGGATACATCATTGACTTATGCGTGAATAGAGATTAAGTCTAAAAATAGAGTCTTAACGGTGTAACCAAAATCATTAAATTAATAATTCATCCTAATAGACAACGATGTCAAAAAATTAAGTCAACAAGAAGGATCGATAAACACGATTTTATAAAGGTTTTGAGCATGAGACTTATTACCAAGACTTTTATACGCCCCCTAACGGAAGGGCCTTATTATCTTTGGTTTACCTCCATCTTTTATTCAACTCTGCCATGGAGCTTTTATTATGACTTCGGTCTTGCCTTGCCTTTTATTATCCGCCTCATCGGTGGTTTTATTAGCCAAAGACGTATATCCTCACGCTAAAGCGAATTTTGGATCTTTAAAGCTTCGAAGATTAAGGCTTGATTCACTTTCAATTTGGGCATAGATTTTTCGGCCTTGTGAGCTTCAAATTTTTGCTTAATTTAGGTGAGCACTTGAAATCTTATTATTAGGTGAAGCTTTCGATTATTCGGGTGCCAATACTTCAAAATCGTGACGCTTGCGATACCTTAATGTTTTCCCAATTTAATTACATAGAAGCTACCAAAACAAATTAGAAACCAACAATAGTGACTAAACCGCCAAATCAATATTTATTAACAATTTATTATGCAAAAGCGTTGGGAGAATAAGCTAATAATTATTACACATAAGATCGTGACGATTACGAGACTTATAAATAACTCTATCATTTCTCGTCCTCATTTAAGAGACTTAGCCTAAAAAGTTAAGGAATCGAAGCTAAGTGCTCAACACGCACGGTCGAGTCAAAAATTACTCTCGTTCTCACCATCGGAAAACCTACATTCGTGTCTTAAACACTTATGAAACACTAGAAAAATTTTAAAATTCGGCCATTTTTAGCCTTATTTACAACAAAACGATAACAAAAAGATGAATATTGGATTGCGTGTTGACGTAAGCAAGGTGAAGTATCTACTCACCCCCCCCCCCATACTAAAACTAAACATTGTCCTCAATGTTTCGAGTCTAGGGGTGTAAACACCCCCATAATAGAGACGAAGTCGAATGCTTAATCTCGAGCATGGAAAGGGTAAAACGAATAACCTAAAAGCCGTTTATGAATTATGCTAATAAGATAAACGTTAGAACATAAAAGGATATCATCGGATATCGGAATCTCCAAAGGCAACGATCGAAGCTCGAGTGATCCATAAAACGAACACGAGAGGCTTCAATGATGACGATGAACCTAATAAATCACAATCACAAACAACCACGGAACAAAGGTTGGAAGAGCACAAGTCCCCTCGTTACATTAACTAAGAAAGCGATAATATTTACAAGGATAAGCATGAGAATCCCCCACGAGGCACCTTGTTTTTGATAACCGAGTCAAAAGCTCGACTCGAATCCCCATAAATGTGATCATTTAGGGATAATCTTGGTTTGGTCATTTTTGGTGGGACTTAAATGATAAACAAGGCCCAAAAGCACATGGAGTACTTTTAAAAACCCGATAAACGTATATCGGGGTCAAAGATAACGTCTTCGTTTTCAGATGAAAGACGAAACAACGCTATTTCAACACAAACCCCAATGGGGTAGAAGAAAAGAGATGAGAAGTAGAAAGGTGGGGCAATGGGTAAGTCACTAAAATGAGCTACTCGAGGTAGACTCACACCAAGCAAACGAAAACATTTTCCATTTATTACATCGGTGGAAGATCGAGATTTCCCTTTACAAGCAATTCCGGGATCGTAAGTCTCGTCCTCGGTGGAGAAATGTGAGGGAACATTTGGGGCTTCCCCCACACTGATACACACCAACCGTCGTCAATAGGAGTAGACGAGGTGGTAGCACTCATAAAACGATGTGATGACGGAGTTAAACATGTAGAAAAATCATTTAAAACATTTTTAAAATCCTTTCCTTTTTCATCGTTCAAAAAATCTTTATGAAAACCCGATTGAATAATGTCGAAAATATTTGGCGTGTGAAATTGAAAATTAGTCGCGCTAAAAATCCTCACATTTAAGTCTTTGGTGGGAGGGGGTGGCGGATTATATAAGTTCTCAAAACGTTTGTCAATAAAGAACACCGCCCCCTCGGGGTCAACATACTCGTCATCCTCATGAACGTCGATCTCGTCGATTTCTTCATCAAAGATAGGCTTGTCAAACCACGGTTTATCATTCCCCTCCTTGAGTATCTTAGAAACTCTCTCGAAAAGATCACGATCAAGCACGAATCCATCATTCTTTTATGGGGATTGTTGATAAGTTAAATCCTCACGAATGTGGTAAACGTAATTCTCATTTGAGGAGTGTTGATTAGGTAACTCCTCGAGAAATGGATTTTTAGTGGTCACATGAGTTGGTTCATCATTGAAAATAAGACGTTCCAACTCATTAATTTCATCCTCGATTTTGGAAAGATCAACCTCACTCGTAGGTGGAAGTGGAGGCATAAGAGCTAGCTCTCGTTCAATGATTTCCTCAATCTCGGGATCAAACTCATAATCATCGTACTTCACATGTTTCTTTTTAGGAGAATCAAAAATTGCATGTGGATTTCGAAGTACGTGATCAATCTCGGCAAAATCTCCATCGTCATCGTCAAAGAAAGAGTCGATGTGAGCACTCACAACCATGGTCTTACAAGTCGAATGACTATGCTTAGGTGACTTTTCTAAGACGGGAGGATCGATGTCGATAAACCCTTTAGCCGCAACGGGTGTCGGGCTAGGAAAAGGAGGCACTTCGATGGAGTTAGAAGTTGAAGCCTCAAAGACGTGGTCCTTCGAAGGTGGTGAAGACGAGCCCATTTTGGTCGTTGTCGTGATGGCACTAACGTCGCCCTTCGGAATTGGTGTTTCACTTGTTTCGCTAAAAACATCCCAAAGTGAGTTTTCATCCATAAATTTACACATACCTTTTTGAATTAGGTACACGTACTCTTTATTATTAAAATAATCATCTTTAAAACCGTTTTTCTTAATTCTTTTAAAACATGCATCAAGCCTCATTCTTTCCGCTAAAGTGAACATTTTGAAATCATTAGGATTTGAGTCATTAGGTTTTGAAACCTCGGTTTTCTCATGATCATTAAAAACTTGGGATTTTGTAGCGAAAAAGTCCATCTTGTCATCCCCATATCTCATAGTAAGTCTCCCCTCGTGAACGCCGATTACGGTTCTAGCCGTCGATAAGAATGGTCGGCCTAAAATAATGGGACATTTAGGGTCACACTCGTAATCGGATATAACGAAATCCGCGAGAAAAACAAACTTTCCAACTTTGACATAGACATCCTCGGCTATTCCAATTGGTATTAAAGGTGTACAATTTGCAAGCTCGATTGTCATGTTCGTAGGGGTAAGCGAAGGCAATCTCATCAATTTCCAAAGAGAATGAGGCATGAGATTGATGCTAGCACCTAAATCGGCAAGGGCTAAACATCCCTCAATCTCGGAAAAATTACAAGGTAGTAGAAATTGGCCTGGATCCTTTTCCTTTCTCGGCATACGCCTTTTGGGTTTCTTAAGAAGGATTGAAGCACAAGTTTCTTCAAGGGTTACTTTGGTAAGGTCGACAAAGCTCTCTTTTTGAACCGTGGATGGAATTTGAGGTACACGAGGGTGTGCACTCTTTTCCTTGGTCGCCACGTTCACCCCATAGACTTTAGAACAAGAAGACGTCTTAGAATTCGAGGATTGAGAAGCATAAACAACTCGAAATCCTTCAAGGTTAGGGGTAATCACACGACCTTTCTCACGAGACGAGGCGGCTTTACATTGTTCCTTCGGATTAGCAACGGTGTCACTAGGTAACGAACTCGATGAAGCACCCGAGGACTTGTTCATAATGGCCGAAAACATCTTTTTAATGTCAATCTGCCCTTGCTCAATCTTCGTGTTTTGAAGTTTCAAAGTATTTGTAAAGTCGTTTTTCAAAGTACCAATTTCTCCCTCTAATCGTCTCATATTAGCCTCATTCGTTTTCATGTAATTTTGAAAATCGTTTGCCGAACTATTTTGATTTGAATTAAAGTTCCCTTGGTTTTGATTGTTTCTTTGAAAATTTCCTTGATTACCACTTGAAAAATTGTTGCCTTGATTGTTGTTGTTTGAAAAATTCAAGTTTTGATTATTGTCTCGATTTTGCCAAGTTATATTACGACCTTGATTATAACCTCCTTGATTTTGATTCGAAAAATTTCCTTGTTGATTATTTCCTTGAAAATTGTTTCAGTTTTGAAAATTGTTGCCTTGGGTATAATTGCCTTGTTGTGATGGACCCACGTTATTTTGATTTTGAAAATTGTTGTTTCCATTTAACGCACTCACATTCGACGTTTGGCCATCCGTAGCCGCACACTCGTAATAATTATGAGGTCCACCACAAAACGTACACAAAACCTCAACCGCTTTCACCATAGCGGGAGCGTCTTTCTTTTGCATTTCAACGAGAAAAGACGTAAACACATTCGTCAGCTTGTCGACTTTCGCATCAACTCTCTCAATGTCGCGATTAGAACTACTAACATTGGCGACATTGGCAACACTCGGTGCGTTGCGGAGTTGGTAAACCTTGGATCGGTTTTCCATAATTATCAATGCATCTTTCGGAGTCTTACACAAAAAGTTGCCACCGGCGGCGGAATTCAACGAATCTTGTTCTTGAAAATTAAGACCGTTGTAAAACGTATCGATTTGGTGCAACTCGGAAAAACCATGGTGAGGACATTGCCTAAGCAATTCCTTAAAACGAACCCACGCATCTCTAAAAGATTCATTCGGTTTTTGATTAAATTTCGTAATCTCGTTTTTGAAAAACGTTGTCTTAGACGGTGGGAAAAAATAATTAACGAACTTGGAGACGAGATCCTTCCACGTAACTATCGAATTAGGTGGCTCTTTTTTGTACCAATCCTTGGCGGCACCATCGAGCGAGTACGGAAAAATCATAAGCTTGACGACATCGGTGTCGATGTTCTTAAACTTGCTCGTGGCTAAAAGTCGATCAAAATTCCGAATATGGTCGTGAGGATTATCGGCTTCACGACCTCGAAACTTCGTAGCTTGGATTAACGAAAGCATTCCGCTCTTAATCTCAAAATTCTCCGCTTCGATAGCGGGAATTACGATCGCGTCTCCATAACCCTCGGTGGGCGCTTGGAGCAATTCCATCATCGAACGATTGTCGGCCATCTCCTCTACGGTTTCTTCAACAACGATATTAGGAACGTCGGTTTCTAATTCTCGTCTACGTCGTCGATTCCTTCGATTACGATTGCGTCGATTCGAAGCTTCGCTAGAATTGGAATAATCCTTCGATCGAGTGCGCATGCACTAAGCGTAGAATGGGTGGTAGCAAAGAAGATTCTTTTTGCGGCTTTTCGATTTTTCAATTTTTTTGGTTTTTGATTTTTTTAATTTTTTTGGATTTTGGTGTATTACGTAGACACAAATCTACAAATCTCCCCTCGAATCGACTTTCTCGATTAAAGGAGCCTCAAAGAATGAAAACGATCACGTGGAGTGAACGCCTTCGATGACTTTAGAACGTTGGTGGAACACCAAAACGTTCAAGAGGGTTTAATCTTGAAAACACAAGCGAATATAATATACATAGATAATACTTGGGCGGCAAACCCTCGATTGGCCCTCTTTCTCAAAACACGCACAAGCAAGCGGGGGAAACGAGGCGGCGCTAAGCACTTAAGAGCCTTTTTCCCTTAGGTCGTGAAATACAACCGCCTTATACCCACCTTATAGTTTGTGTTAATTGAAATTAAGCCTCACGAAAGTATTTATCTATTTTGCCTTTAACTTTAGATTCGAATACAATGATCGAGTGATGAAATCCCGAATCAAGGTTGCGTTTTCACGCTTTTGGAGTACTTGTATATTTATTGTTCTTACGTAGATACAATATAGTAATAATATATTCACAAAAAACAAAAACCAATATATCTACAATATAGTAAAATGATTGATTAGTGTTTAATTTAGGAAAAATAAACACGATTTATTTGGATATTATAAGATAATAGAGAAAAATAACAAAAATGAGTATGTACGATATTTACGCTTTCCAAAAACTGAAAAGCAAAAACGCACTACTCACACAAACATGATACTAATTATGGCAACACTAAACACCTCCCCGGCAGCGGCGCCAAAAATTGATGTAGGTTTCTCGTACACGTTGTAGGAAAAACGCGTATGAGTGGCAAGTATTAAGTTGCACGTTTTAGGAAAAACGTAAAACCGAATAAATGCGTGTTCGTTCTCGAAGGAGGTGTGTGGATTAATGTGCCAAATATATAAAATCAAGTTTGGATTAGTGACGTTTTTGGTTTAGAAGAAAAATTAAACACGAGCTACGATTACGATTACACTACGACGATTTGACGTAAAACGCGAACGTAAATACGTAAAACGTGACAAAATTAAAAATTAAACCTAAAAATTAATTAAAAGTTAAAACTAAGTCTAAAATAATATAAATAAGAATAAAAATCCAATAAATATATTTTTAAACCTTTTCTTAATTAAATATTCAATTTTTAATGCTAATTAAAGCCCTAAAATTAAATATAATTAACAAAATGTCCAAAATATTATTTTATTGAACTAATAAGTTACTTATATTATTTAAAGACTAAAAAGTATTTTTCCTAAATTTTCAAAACTATTTTTCTATTTTTAAATCACTAAAAACACTTTTTAAACTAAAATAATCATAAAAAATAATAAAATAATGCCAAAAATAATTTGACAATTTTAAAAATCCTAATTTATACTAATGAACAGTAAAAAATTGAAAAAGTTTGAAAAATGTAAAACTTTGCACTAGAAGACAAAACTAATTAATATTGAAACTCTAATTAAGCTAAATTAATTATAAAAATAATTAAAAAGTGAAAAGTAAAAATTTTTAAACTAAAAAGCTTAAAATATTTTTCTTAATCTATGAAAAATTTTAGAACTGAAAAATAATGACTTTTACACTAAATGCCAAAAACAACCTATTTAAAAGTTAATTAAAAATGCAATTTAATCTAAAAAATATCAAATGAATAGTAACATTAAAATAATTTAAACTGAAAAATCAGAAATTAAATAAGAAAAATATCAAAACAAATTTCAATGTTTAAATCCTAATTTGAGGCACTAAAGACAAAATACTAAAATACTGAAAGTGACACTTGTGGACTGTTTGTCCTTTAGCTGAGCAGTACCAACTAATGCACTAGCAGGGGCAACTTAGTTCCCACTGCTAGTGTTAAAAAACAGGTCTGGTGGGTTTTTAGCTTATAGCTTGAGCTTGAGTTTGAATTATGGGCAAAGATTGGCATCCCCACAACCAGTTGGGTTGTGGGGAGTCACAAAAAATTATAAAAGCACACAATCACTTTGCAAAAATCACACCAATGGCACAAAAAGCAGTCACTGTATTACCTAGGAGTTTCTGTGAACAGTGTCTGATCTATATGGCACAAAAACAGATTTTAAAGCTTCCAATCTTGCACAAATCTTAACCAACTAACATATAAGCTAACTAAAAACCCTAATTAACCTATTTTCTAACAGCTCTCAAAGATTCAAGGCTAAACTTTCACACAAGTGGGCACAAAGGGACACTTACTGATTTTTAAGCTATGTTACCAAATTTTTAACATGTAAACTACTGATTTCTTCTAACAAACTACAAAACAAATACTTAAATAACCTAACACTTTCTATGTGGGCATGCTAAGGCTGCTCATACTCAATCCTATGTCACCTAAGTTCAAATAATCAACAATGCCAAACCCCCCCCCCCTTAAATTCAGAAATAACAAAAATAACAAACCAACAGCTTCTCAAATGGGCTTAAACTAATTGCTATCTATCTAACATGCATAAAACACCTAAGCAAGCAAGTATTAACAATTTACAAGCACAAAAAGCAGTTTCATGCAAAATCATAAAAATCACATAGAAAATGTTAAAATTGAAAGCAGGGTTCAAGCCATTGATACCTTGGGCTGAGGCCTTCTGCTAAGCTTCTCAAACAACTTCTAAGGAGCTTATGATGAGCTTTGGACAACTTTTGATGTAGAGAGGTGATGGGTGGTGACTACACTCAGTCAAAACACACCCCAATATGTCTTCACAAGAGGGGATAAATGCAACCTGCTGAAATGAAAACAAGAACAAGGTGATATATAGCAGCTAAGGTCACAAGTTTTTGTCAAAAGCTTGTGGCTTTAGCTTACGCTACAGTCAAACAGTGAACAAAAATTAAAATTAAAAGAACTTGAAACTGATTTTTCAAAACAAATTCGACAAGATCATTAAACTTAACCAGCAAACTTCCACTTTCACTTTCATTTGCTTATTAAGTCAAAGAATAAGGATAAAAAAATGCTTGATAGAAATCTTTATGCCAAAAACTCAAACCAAATATTTTTTTGATAACCCTTAAATAAAACTTGTAAACATTAAACCAAATATTAATCTAAGAAAACTTGTAAATATGGAACTCAGATAACACCTTGCAAGATTTTTTAAATAAAACTGTAAATATTCATTAAATAAAAAAATAATTTACAAGATGAAAAATCTGGAACGAAGGGCAAGTTACAAACCAACTGCTCCTTTTATACTATCCTATAGATGATTCTAGAACAGAAATAAAATAATACGAATGAGAAACCCTAATACAAGTTATTCAAGTCTTGCCCTTGGACGATTTGGTAAAAAATCTGTCATGTGATGTTGCCAACTATGTTCACTTGATCTTGATCGTTTGTAGACATCCTTTATGACCAAGGATTTGATGTGGGGCGCTGATTGGTCTGAAGATTTGTTTTTTACCATTTTTGAAGGAGCAGGGGACCTTGGGGGACCCATTAGAGTCACGGGATGGGTATGGTTGTTGGTGGGTTTAGTCCGAATGCCCATTAATTACTGTTCTGGAGGTTTAGGGGATAAACCCCTTTGTTTTCGCCCTAAATGGATTAGGGTTTATGGGGTTTCTGGGTTTAAGGAGATAGTGTTGAATCTGTTTAGGATTAAGATATTTTTAAAAATGATGTTTAGAGGGAAAATTAAAGGGGGTTTGACTTGTTTGACCAGTTTAACTTAATAAACTGGGTGATGGTGTTGGGCCGGGTTTTGAGCTTGGTTGGGTAAAAAGGCGGGTTTAAGTTGGGTATGGTCGGGTTATTGGGTTGTAAAATGGGTAATAAGTTTAGGTGTTGGCAGTTTGAGCCCCCAATGTTCCTACTTGTTTCCACTTCAATTCTAACAGCTTTTCAACTCATTTCCTTTGAAATAACTTTCAAGGACTTGTCATTTTTGGCACAATAGGTTTAAAAACTTTGTTTAAGGATCAATAGTGTAATAAACCTAATCTTCAAGGACCAAACTTGTACAATCTTCATTCTTAAAGGACCAATGTTGTATATAGTGATTCTTCAAGGGCTAAAGTTGACAATTCTCCAAAGATGAGGGACCAATCTTGCCAGTTCTTCAAACATCAAGGACTTGAAGGGAAATTCATGATTCGGGCCCGGTTCTTTGTGCGGCTTCGTTTCCCGTGTTCGTTTTTGCTTGATTCTTGTATTCTTTTGGTGAATTCACGATATCCGTACCTGAAATACACAATGAACAAACACAAGCATATTTTGGGGTATTTTGATGATATTTTAAGCGTTTTAAGTCCGATTTGGACGATGAGACTATGTATAATTACAGTCTCATCAATTGCTTTCATCTCTCCTCTTGGATTCGCAACGGTGTTACTCGGAAGAGTACCCGAAGAAGAGGGTTGATTACCTTGGAAGAGCGAACCGATTATATCACGTATGTTATCCGCTTGAGTGCTGAAAGAGTCTCTCATGTCTGCACGAATATCATTCCTTTGTTTCACCATGTCATTCCTTAGCTCGGCTCGAATATCGCTCCCTTGTTTCGCCATGTCATTCTTCAAGTTGACGAATTGACTCTGAAGATTCGTCACCATCTCTCTATTAGTCCTCATGAACGTCTCTACGTATTGATTCAATGCCATCGGTTGATTAAGAGGTGGAGCTTGGTAAGCTTGAGAATTTCCTTGAGGTGGGTATGGGTTTCTTTGGGATTGATATTGATTGTTAGCACGAGGTTGGGATTGGTTGTTTCGGTTATAGCTTTGTTGTTTGTTTTGGTTTGGAGGAGGAAAACCGGGTGGAGCAAGATAGTTGTTTGAACGATAACTTAGCAAGCTACGGTCTCCTTGACGATGAGCTTGATAGCCTCCCGTGGGATAAGTACCGTATGCCGCGTTAACGTTTTCAGAAAAATTGCCTTGACTAGAAGGACAATCATTTTAAGAATGAGGACCACCACATGTGTCACAAGAAATAGCAACGGCTTTAGCTTGTTGAGTTTGGTTAGAAGCCAAAATTTGGATACTTTTGTTAATATCAAGAATAGCACGTTCCATAACGGACATGTCGGTGGTGGAAGAATTAGATGAAACATTGACTCTCTGATTAGATCTTGAGGATGCGGATGAATCCCAATTCTTGTGGTGAGTAGTCATGTTTTCAATCAACTCTCTACACTCCTCCGGTCTCCTTTTCATAAAAGTACCACCGGCAGCGGCATTGATCGTGTCACGATCACGAAAAGTGAGACCATTGTAGAAAGTATCAATGAGAGTGACGGGGAGCATATTGTGATTTGGACAACGGTCGATCAAATCATTGTATCGTTCCCAAGCATCAAAGAGCGATTCATCATTGTCTTGCATGAATCCACTAATTTGGTTACGAAGGCTCGTGACCATGGATGGTGGGAAGTAGCGCGACAAAAAGCGTTGAGTCATGTCGTCCCAAGTATGAATAGAATTCTTTGGGAGACGGTCAAACCATTTTTCGGCATGGTGAGAAAGCGAGTGGGGAAATAGTTGGAGGCGAAGGTCATCCATAGAAACACCGGGCGACTTCATGCTTTGGGTGATGGTAATGAAATTGTCGAGGTGTTTGTTGGCATCATCATCCGGAATTCCGCGAAATGGATTAGTTTGCACTTGTTGGATCATGTGATGCTTCAACGAAAACTCTTGAGCCGTGATATGCATCGGCGCAATCGGGCCTCCACGTCCGTTCATCGTAGGTTGGCATAGCTCCTCCATGGTTCGTAGGTCGGGTAAGGGTGGATTATTCATGTTTGGGTGGGGTGGATTATTATTGTTGGGGTGGGGTGGATTATTATTGTTGTTGTTGTGTACACCGGCCATGTCTAAATCTTCGAGAGTCTCGGGCTCTGAATAAGACGTTGATCGAGTACGCATACACTAAAAAGAAAATGCAAGAGAAAATATTTTTGGTTTTTATATGTTTTTTTAATGTTTTTGTATTTTTGAAAATTTTATATTTTTATGGGTTTTTTGAAAATTTTTGTGCTTGAAAATAACGTTCCCGAAAGAACGGATCCCAAAATCCAATTTTTCTCACAAGAAACCGTTGATCCTTACAAAAAGAGCCGACAGCGGCGCCATTTTAATAACTGATTTTTGGTTAGTTAATAAAAAGGTTTGTTGCAAGATCTTTCTTCGTGTTGCTCGTACCCAATAATATATGTCGTTGTTTCGTTCTCGGTATCTTCTCGAATCGATCACGGTTCGAAGTGGAAAAGTTGTAATTGGTAACTAAAAGGGGGAGCTTTTGATCTATATCTACTAAAATGATAAATGCGAGAAGTGATAAAATTAAACTAAAAGCAATGACTGAAAATAAAACTAGAGTTAAAATTAAACAGTAAAGTACCTAAACTTGGAAAAACAGTTGATGCGGAATGATTGCTTGATCCGGAATATTTTGAATATTTGGCTCATTCGGAATAAATCAAATCATACGGAATAATGCTAAAAAACTGCTTCATTCGGAATAATTAACAACACCTTCATTCGGAATAATCGTTGACCCGGAATATTTGCTTGATGCGGAATGAATGGTAGATACGGAATAATGACTGATCCGGAATAAATGAATTGATCCGGAATGAAATTCTATCCGGAATAAAATAATAAGAAGCTTGATTCGGAATAATAAGTTTACTCGGAATAAAACTTGATCCAGAATAAAATAGTTGATCCGGAATATTAGATATTCCGAACCAAAGAGCTTGATCCGGAATATAATAGTTGATCCGGAATATTAGATATTCCGAACCAAATAGCTTGATCCGGAATGAAATCACAAAACCCTTGATCCGGAATATGATGTTGATCCAGAATCTGGGCAAGTTAGAAAACGCGAAGAACAGGGGAATGTTTAACACACGAATTTAACCCCAAATCCACCAAGTTTTTAATCTAAACTTAAACCAATTTAACCACTAATCATTTACCTATGATAAATATCAATCCAAAACAACAAAAACATAAAACCCACTTACTTTTTAAGATCAAACTCAATAAAATGAAACTTAGAACTTTGAATCAACAAGAAAAGGAAGAACAAGATGAAATAGAAACTTGTATTAAGGATTAAGATTCAAACAAACAAAATGGAAAGATTAACTTACAAGATTCTTGAATAAAAAGGATAAATGAAAAATCACCAAACACCCTAATGGTGTTGGTGATGCTACGAAATAGGAGAAAAACAAACAGAAAGAAAAACTGGTCCAAAAATGTGAATGGGAGGAGTATTTATAGGCTTTCTCTTTGGTTGGTGAGTGGGCTTTCTCCCTTTCTTTTTGTCTTCTTGTCTATTCAGAACAGTAGACGTTTTTTATTTCGATTCGGGATTTGTCGACGAATAAATTCAACCCGTCTTTTAATTTCTTCATTTAATAGACTTGAGTTCTTCGACATATGTAAATCTTCCATCTTTGGTCCTTTTCTTTGATAAATCTTCAAATAGGCCCATCGACTTCAAATCTTTTGCATCTCTTGGACTACAGACTTCGTCTTTTCGTCTTTTTCTTCGATAAAACCCGTGCAATCCCATGTTTTCTTCAATAATTATCTGGTTGGCTCTGAAAACACAACAAACACACAAACCACGCATAATTCCAAACAAATGACATTAAATACGCGTTTTGGTCTTGTTTTAGCAAGAAATAAGTGGTAAAAGGATGGGTGTTTTCACACCTATCAATAAATCATGTTGAAAGACAACCCCACCATCACGACCGTACTCAATGTATTGTCTCTGGAGAAATTTTTTGATTTTTATTCTGATTACTATATTCCTGAAAGCGTACATCCCACCTATCCGGGTGATGATGAAGCTATCACGGATGTTCCGGCAGGGAAAATAGGTGTATAGGCGCCCCTGTTTGACTCGGCCAACTACCGTATTTCGTTGTCTAGGTTCCTTGTAGATATACTCACATACTATGATTTCCACATAACCCAGTTACATTATATAGGCGCATGTAAAATAAACCAATTCGAGATAACATGCCACACATGTGAGGTTGCTCCAACCGTAACTCTATTTAGAGTCTTTTATGCCCCTCAAATGGTAAATGGCTGACTATCATTCAAAAAACGGTCCGCAACCGCCCCTATGTGTTATACCAAGGCGCTAGACTCCCTGAAGAATTGGTACGACCGGTACTTTTTTGTAGATGCCCAAGTCTTCCACACCCCCTTCGTTCTCAAAACCGATGTTCGGGTAGATTATCCGCCCCCAAGAAACACATATAGCAGTAGGGATATAAGAATCTTAGACACCCACCATACATACTTCCATAAGGACCTGCCGGAGAATTTTTGTGTTTAGTAGGCATCAACCGTAACTACTTCGGCAGGGCGGACAGATATCCCGTCTTCCTGAACAACCGTGGAGAGGGTGGGTGTACTTTGACAATACTTCTGTTTTTGAATCATATGAACATATTTTACATGACCCTAACTCATTTGCCTATATCCGCATAGATGAGGTTGTTTGGCTTGCTGCGTTAGGGAGATCCGTCTAAGGTCGCAGAAGGCACGAGACCTTTACGCCAAGATGAGCCACCACTGCTGGAAGCCACTCAAAACCTAACCGTCCCCCTGGACGTAGTGAAAGAGCCCCATTCCGACATGGGTGAGGAAGAAATTGTAAAGTCGCCGTTGGAATTCCTCAACGAAGATAGCGACCACCTCTTGCTAGAAGGTGGTGGTGACACAACAAAAAACACCACGACTCCTCATCAAGAGAACCAAAATGATAATTTATACCAACTGTTAGAGGATATCGACCGGATGCTTGAATCCGAGGAAGAAGAAGAAGAAGCAGTGAACCAGCTCGACTCCATAGCATAACCAAAACCCGCCCCAAAAGGCGCAAGATGAAGAGAAAGGTTGCGAAGGGAACGGAAGAAGAGGCGGGTGCGTCCAACGCTCCTATCAAGAGGCTGCAGAAGGACCACCCTCAATACCAAGAGGGTAGCAGCACCACGATGCCTCACCCCACCATGGCAAGCGGCCAAACGTACAAGATTGTGTGGGAAGCCACCCCAGTCAACACCGTGGCCCCTACCATTACTGAGCCGACGATAGCATCAACATAAGTAGCATACCACCATACTCTCCTTTTCCTTAGAAATAAAACTTAGCAAAATTGTAGCAATTTTTGTAATATAACAGGGTAGAGCCGACAGCCATACCGCACAAGGAAGATGCTAGCCAACGAACTCCATGATGTACGTATTTTTATACCCTTTTAGGAAAAAGGAATATAAAGCGGGCAAGTATTAATCAATACGGTTTAGGAAAATCGTAAAGACGAAAAGTCCAACTTAGTTCTCAGCGGAGGTGTATGAATTAGGCCAATATAATAAAATCAAGTTTAGATTAGTGTCGTTTTTTGGTTTAGAGAAAGAAAATTAAAAGACGAGCTACACAACGATTAAACTACGACGAGTGACGTAAAACGCGAACGTAAATACGTAAAACGCGACGAAAGTAAAAATTTAAGCTAAAACTTAATTAAAAATTAAAACAAAATTTTAAAATAATATAAATAAGAATAAAAATTAGATAAATAAATTTTAAAACCTTTTATATTAATTAAATAATCAATTTTAAATGCTAATTAAAGCCCTAAAATTAAATATAATTAACAAAAAGCCCAAAATATAATTTTATCAAACAAATATCTCACTTATACTATTTAAACACTAAAAATTATTTTTTATAAATTTTTAAAACTATTTTTCTATTTTTTAAATGCTAAAAACACTTTTTAAACTAAAATAATGATTAAAAATAACAAAATAATGTGAAAATTAATTTGACTTTTTGAAAAATCCTAAATTATATTACTAAACAGTAGAAAAATTGAAAAAGTTGAAAAAAGTAAATTTTTACCTAATAGGACAAAAACAATTTGAATAAAAACCTAATTAAACTTAAATTAATTCTAGAAAATAATTAAATAAAATGAACAGTGAATTTTTTTTTCTAAAAACCTTAAAACAATTAACTTAAAATAAGAAAAGTTGTAAAACTAAAAAATACTACTTTTTGACACTAAAAGAAAAAAACAGATTAATATAAAACTAATTAAAATTAAAATAATGCTAAATATTAAAATAAGCAGAAAAATAAAAACAAACTTTATGAAAAATCTTGAAATAATTTAACAAACACAAGAAACTTAAAAGGAGTGAAAAATACTTAAAAACACCCACTAGAGACAAAAAATCAGAAAAACTGATGTTGAGGTGGACTTTTGTCTTTATCCCCAGCAGTGGGAAAACTTGAACTATCAGTGGGTAATTCTACCCACTTCTCTTAAACAGAAACATAAAATGGTCGTTTTTATGCTTGTTTCTTGGATTTGATGGAAAGCAAAGGCACTCCCACAACCAGTTGGGTTGTGGGGAGTCACATCAATAATAAAAATACCAAGTTCAATACACAAAAATCACAAAAATGAGCATTTATCAGTTACTGTATGCATAAACATTGTCTGGGCACTAGTTGTTGGTTCAATTGGTATTTGAGTGAGATTTTAAGCTACCATAAAATGTTATTAAGACTCCAAATCCACAAATAGCAAGCACACAACCCTAGATAAGCATATACTCTACCAAATTCCTAGATTTCAAGTCATAAAACTCACTAAAACACCCTATGTAGCCTATTAATTAAATATTACTGATTTAAGCTAATTTATTACCATGTAAACTTCTAATTATACTACCAAACTTCAAGCAAAGTACACTAACACCTAAAACAAACCTATTAAAGCATGTTTGACCAATAAATAAGCATAAGACTTGTCAACTACTTAGCTAATCATTCAGACCCAAACACCCCTTAATTAACTGAAACCAAAGATTAACAAACAGACTTATTACAAATCACTTCTAGATTGATCTAAATAGTACCTAACATGTATAAAATGATCATAGAACACCAAATAACAAACAAGTAATCAAACAAACACCAAATCACAAAAAATACCAAAAATCACAAACATTTACTTTATAGGAGGGTTCAAGCCTAGGGGTTACCTTATGGGACCCACATCCGGGCCCCACTATATCTGAAAAGCCATCTCCATCAAGCAAGAGGCTTGAGCTTATGGCTTATGTGTTGCTGTTTTGATGTAGAGAAAGAGAAGGGGAGGCTACAACAGCCAAACCCCAATATATCTTCATGAATAAATGTACCTGCTAAGAAACAAGGAAAACCAAAAGAGCACAAACACAAATAACAAGAGCTTATGCTCAAGCTTTTGTCAGAAGCTTGGGCTTAAGCTTTTGCTACAGTGGTTAAGATTAATCAGGAAACATGGTACTTTAACAACCTTTGGAAACCAAACTTTTTGAAACCATTAGGAAACCAACAGGAATTTTAACAAGGACTAATAACCTTTGCATATATTTGAATGTCAATCAAACATATGCATCAGCCAAAAGTTCTTGGGTCCAAAAAATTTAACAAGATTTTGAGAATTTTTTGGTAAACATAAAAAATACTTGCATAAAATTTAAAGAAGCCGAATTTAAATTGCAGAAAAGTAAAGATGGAACTCAGAAAAACAACAAGATGCAAGGCCAAATTGTCATTTTAAATATTCAACAAAAAGGATTTACAAAATTTTGCAAATTTTGGAACAAAATAGCATTCACAACCCGAATGTCTATTTATAATAAGGAAAAGAACTATCTAGAATTTAAAAAACTAGTAAACCCTAACTATCAATCTTCCAGAAATGCCCCTTGATTGTGTTTGAATTTCTTGGTCAAATATGGTCTCATGTGATGCCCGATGAAGAAAGTGAAATGCCAGTTGTATAGGAATGATCTGAGACTTTGGAAGAATACTTTGGCAACAAGAAAAGCATTAGGACCAATGATTTGCTGTAACCTTGTCTTGGAGTGTAGCAGGGGAGCCATGTGGGAGGGGACCAAGTAACGTGGCCATTGTTTGGGGAGTGGGGATATAGTGAGAAACGGTTTAATTAAGGGTCTGTAAAGTTATGTTAGTTTTCCCTTTGATTTGTTGTTAATGGGGATTAGGGTTCGTCTGGGTTAAGAGGGGTGGGTTTGGGTGATGATGTGAATAGTACTTGTTTCCCACCCAAATTATATATATTAAATAGATTTAAAATCTGTTTAAATAATAATAATCAGGGTTAGTGGGAATCTGAGCTGGCGAGGTAAAGTGGCATGGGGTGGGACGTGGCAGATGGTGAGTGGATGATGGAGGTTTGCTATCTGGTCAACTTTGGTCCTCCCATTCCCAAAAACTTTGCATATTAAGTTTTAACAGCTTATTATACCCATTCCTTTGCACTTAACTTTTGTCTAATTACAAAAGTGGTCCTTGTGTTTAGATAAATCTTAAAAAAGGACTAATCTTGCATTTCTTGTAATATTCAAGGGCCATTCTTGTCAAGTCTTGATACTTTAGGGACCCCAATGTAAATGATGATAAAAGAGGGGTATAAAGTGACAATTCTTCAAACTTGGAGGACCAATCTTGTCAAATCTTCAAACTTCAAGGGTATTTTTGGAAAATCATGATTCGTGTCCGGTTCCTTGTGCGGCTTCGTTTCCCGTATTCGTTTTGCTTGATTCTTGTAATCTTTTTTGTGAATTCACGATATCCGTACCTAAAATACACAGTGAACAAACACAACCATATTTTGGGGTATTTTATTGACATTTTTAGCGTTTTAAGCCCGATTTGGACGATGAGACTATGTATAATTGAAGTCTCATCACTCCACCCGCGGCGCAAGATACTTCTTTGTCCCCAACATCCATCCTCCGTAGAGGATCCTCAGTCTGGGGGACCAGCTCCACGCCTCGCCCCCAATGGAACTTGTCTGAGTTTACAAGGCTAGAATCAGAGGAAGAATGGAAGGAGTTCATGGATCACTTGACTCCGCCTAGCTTGGCTCAAGATTTGAACAAGCTCACTCATGCCACCCTCCTCGAGCAAATCAATGTAGCGAACGCGCACCAATTGACCATAGGCGCAGCCATGCGACACCGCTTCGAGGGCGCCTTGAGTCACATAAGGAGTGCATATAGGAAAATTGCTCGTAGGGAAAAGATGGTTGACGATCATGATCAAACGATATCCATCCTACGAGCTGATTTGTCCGTGGCCGAGGCGAATATAAAAGAGCAGGCTAATCATGTCGCCGCTTGTGAAGACAAAATTGCTGAACTAGAGGCCGAAGCCCAATCCTTGCGTGATAAGGTACGCCCAGTTACATACAACCTTGGTCTTCTATTTATTGCTATGTCTATGTTCCATTATTGTAGAGTAATAATAATTGTTATACCAATAGGTAGCAGCTGCAGAGACAACTACCCAATCCTTGACCAAGGATGTGGCTACCCTCTCCTAGGAGAGCGACGACCTACGCGTAGTAGTCAAAGGTGAGGAACAGGTGGCCTCAGCCTTTGTGGATTACAGGGTCGAGCATGAGAAGGTCGTGGAGGGTCGGCTAGAGGAGATGGATACACGACTGGACGCCATGGCTGTGGATTTTGATGAAGAATTATATCCCCATATGCTCACAACTATTGCAGGTCGTAGATGGATAATAGGTTCTGGTCTGAGGTTGGCTGTGAACAAGATTGCTGACTCCCTCGTGTTGACTCCCCCGAACTTGTCGAGCCGTTTGCGAACGTAGTATCGGATGGCATTGACCACGGCAGGCATGAAGGGCTGTTGGCTAGGGACGAATGGGTAAGCCAAGGAAAGGATGTCAAGGCCCATGTTTGTCACAACCCATAAATTGAAAATAAAATGACCGCGTCCATGACAGCCTTGGACGAAGTGGAGTATCCCTTGCTAGACAAGATCAAGGGGCTGAAGGACGTGCCCATTGATATGGTCATGGAGCAGCTATGCGTAGAGGTGGACTTCAATTCACAGCTTACGATCCCCTTTATGTAGATAATCCTCCTCCCGAGGACCTATGGGCCCTTAAGGGGGAGAAAAGCTTGGGAGAGGCCATCAAGGCCAACGTGGATCGTGCCCTAAGTGTGAGAACGTAGATTTTCGGTAATTTTCTTTTACTTGTTATGCGTGCTTATTCACACTTTTACAATTTTACCCATTTACTTTACAATGATTACGTGGCATTCTTGAGATTTTAGTTAAATATAAAATTCTATGGGTTTCGCTAATTTACGATATTATTTGGCGAAATGCCCAAACTTTATATTTGTAATTTCTACGAGGTTTCATCATATTTTATATGAATTATTATTGACTCTTTGCCTAAAAAATAATGAAAATTGATATCTAGATCAATAATAGACGCAATGGTGAACTTTTGCATATTTACGTTTTCCGGCTGTCGGGCTGAGTTTTCGGGTCCGAACGCCACGAGAAAAATTATTATTATTTGATTCCTAGTTATTCTTGATTACTTGATCCAACTTAGTGAAATCCGGGCCAAATAAGTGTTTACTAGTTATTTTAAGGAAATTTCGTTTTAAACATAAACGGGTTTCGTTTTTCGTTAGAAACGGCTCGTTAATTAAACCCGTAAATTTACGAGAGCTTAACACTAAACTTTGAGCCATCTTGGAGTATTTTAAGCAGGGCCCAAAGCTTAGGGATCCCATTTTGACTTATGTTGACCATTATTTAAACCTAGAAAACACATAGTTATAGAAATCTTTCAAAAAAAAAGTCCTGGTCTCTTCCTTGCTCCCTGTGGCCGACTAACACAAGCCCCCCCCCCCCCCTACCATTTGATTTTTTTATTTAAGGTAATTAATTACTAGTCCCATGTCTATTTTTCAATTCTTAATCATATCTATGTTTAATTTTTAACATGCATCAAGTTTTTGCATGAGATCAAAAATCATCAAATCTATGATGTGATGATGTTTTTATGAACTCCTATGGTGCTTTTTGTTTTTCCAATGCCTAAAACCTTATTTTATTGGGTAAAATTTTGATTTAGGTATGTTATGGTATCTTAGGGCCACGAAATTGATAGGATCAAGGAAGAAGGAATCGTTATTTTAAGTGTTGGAAATTATTCATACTCATTGTGGAGGTAAAATCATAACTAGTATATTAATTTTGATATTATTAGCGTTTTTGAGATACATTAATCTTGGATATTGAGCTCATGGGTAAAACCCACTGAGATTATGGGTACTCAGGGCATATTATGACTTAGGATACTTGTGTGGCGATTTAGTATAGCTTAGGAGTTGCGTTTTCGCGTTTAGGTTACTAAATTGGAACGTTTTTATAACATGGAAATCACCACAGAAACAAACAGGTCATGGTCATTTTTTCTTAAACACATGAACTTGTTTTTATTAGAAAAATGAATATCCACTGATGTTCTTGACATTTGGTGAGTTGGATGAAAACGGGAAGTGTCCGGATGAGCCCGGAATAGTCGTTTTACTAAACTAGGTCAAATCTGAATTTTATGCTTAGAACGTGGGTAAATTGACTTGGTTAAAAAGGTTGGATACATTATTTTATAACTTTTTACAGTAGATACAAACATAATAAAACTTTTCTTTTTGGTTTCGTGTCAAAATCTTATACCGTTTGGGATTTATGCTCAATTTACCGAAGGGTACGAAAGACGTTTACAACTTTTTGTTTTGATAGTCTGTCACTAAAAGTGGAATTCCAGTTGATTGGAAATAGTTCTAGGTCTGTAATTGCACAACTTTTAAAGGTAATAGAAATACCTACACACGTCAAAAAATCTCACCTCCTGTACTATGATAGATTTTGAGATATGACCAACTCTTCCCAGCCATTTTCAAGAAACAAAATTTTGTCAAATATTTCAACGTTATGAACCGAGCCTAAAATGTGTTTGAAACCCGCATAAAAATACTTGGACCATAATATAATGTTAATGTCATGTTATTACAGTAGGTTCAAGGTATTTTGTTCAAATTCCACCTTAAGCCCAGGTCTTGCCATCGCACGCAAGTTACTTGGTCATACTATGTCACATTACTTCTAAAACGTTATTTTGCTACATTGAACACTTTCTTATAACGCGTCACCATTGCATAGGTCCGTGAAGACTCCATTTTGCTCAGCCCTTTTTCCTTGTGATCACTTTCTAAATGTGAGTTCATATTCCATATTCCACTTTATACATGTTTTACAAATGCGGGGCGAGAAATACATGCGTGGAATACATGCAGTAGAATTTTGACAGTATTATATTTATCAGTATTCAATCAAGTATCCAATATTTCTTTCAGAGTTTTCATGATTTACTTATTGCCTTAGTACCTTAGTAAAAAATCCTCTATATCATGAACCGTTAATTTACATATCGCAAGCGCGACTGTTGTGGATGGATCCATCGGGATTGACAATCCCCGTCATGAGTACCGACACATATACATTCAAATATACAAGTATTTGACTTGATACTTATTAGAGGTCCCCAGTAATACATATGTTAACGCTTCGGTGTCATAAGCTATTGCAATAATTAAATTACATTTAATGGCACAATAGTGCAACATTTTTCAGTATTACATGTTTATATGGAAACATTGCCTGTATTCCACAACTTCCTATATTAAACCTATGAATACCACTCAACTTTATGTTGACCCGTTTACATGTTATTTCTCAGGTAATGCAAACGCTTGATTTTATGGATGGGAGTCCGTAGGATCCGACAACTGGAAGATTCCATGACCCTTTTGATCAAATCTTTTGGGAAAACTGCTTAAGCCATTTCAATCATGTTAAATAAATTTACTTTCCTGCACTAAGACTATTATCAAAAGTTGGTAAACTAGGTGACTTTGTTTGATGTCTTATTTATGCACAGACTGGGACCGTATCTATAAAAAAACCTTTATTCTGCAACTTTTGAAGTAAATTGTTAAATGTTGTCATATTATTTACTCCATCTTTTATTATCTTATTGTCATGTATGCTGTTACCATGATGTGGGATCCCTCAGTGCCTACCTGTCCGGTTATCAGATTTGGGGGTCTTATAGTTGGTATCAGAGCCATGGTCATAGTGAATTGAGTCGTTTTAAACTTAGTATATGACCAATATTTTTCAAGAAAATACTATGAGTCTTAGTGTTAAACATGAAATCTGCCAAGATGTTCGGTATCCGCGCGGGTAACTCTCTAATACTCATTACTTACTTTCATTATCCTTATAATATTCGATTAAGTATATTTGAAAGTGTTATACAGTTTTTGTTATCGTGTTTTCTTTCAGTTTCACCACACTTATACAGTATATCCGCACTTTCCTTCTTATGCAGATGGATTCTCCACCTCGATCACCGTCCACCGTTCTACACTTTTCAGAAGGCACCATCCATACTGAAGCCGACTCCCAGGATGATCCTCAATTGATGGAGGAAGATCCCGAGGAGGTGAATCAGGAAATTCTTCAGCAAACTTCTGAAGAAGAAGATCCTAAGGAAGATCCTGAGGAGATCCCGAGGAGGACCCGATCGAGGAGAATGCCATCGATCAGCCCAACCAAGATAACGACTAGGAGATGGAAGAATCTTCTGAAGCTCACTCTGTTTCTCCTATCGTCTCTACCGACGACGACCCCCCTTCACTTACCCGTCAGATTAGTGATCTTACCATGGGAATGAACAACATCTTTACCTACCACAATGAGTTGGAAACTGAAACAAACAATCTAAAAAGGGAATTTAGGGCTCACAAGGAGAATTTTGAGGAGAACTGTGAAGCAGACGGACAGATTATGACAGGTCTACGCAACAGTATTTTGTACCTCCAAGTGGACAATAAGAAGAAGAATAAGGAAATTAAGCGGCTACGCAAAACCCTCGAGTTGGTATAGACCCTTCTGAAGGAAAAGTTGGGCGTCGAGATGGATGATGTCTCAGTTAGCACAGATTATTCGTCAGATTCAAAGGACGCGGGTCCTTCTCAGACTCAGTAGGCAGCATCACCCGCGAAGTCATCCAGTGACCCTCAGTAGTTCTATTCAGTATTTAGTTCCACACACCCTTTATCATGTATCTTTTGCTCTTTGGGTGTTTTTACTTATGATGTAACTTTAGTACTTTTCCACTAAACTGCTGAGGCAATTAGTGTCACTTATGGTTTGGGCGGAGTTTTGTATCTTTTGTATATGAACCCTTGTAACCAAATTCTATGATGATACAATACACATGGAAACCTTTGATTAATGAAATTCTAGTATTTCCTTTCACTCGATTTTGTTTTGCACCCTTGTTCTAAATGTTTGAATAAAGTAGTTTATGACTGTCTTGTGCAATGGAACTAGCCATTCACTTGAACAAGATAGTTATACACTACAAACCATATGTTTTTGAATCATATATGTATGGATTTGATCGGTCCATGGATGTGATAATTTATTACTAGATAGGCTTAAGCATATTGCATAGTTATACACATTGTACTCTTTTTCCACATTTCAAGATTTACTTATCATTCGATACTTTAAGACTAATGCTATTCCTGCAGTTATTCCTTAGACAGTTAATCTATCGCGATCCTTGTATGAAATTCTATTCTAGTCAGTGTGTGATTAATAACTGAATTTTATTAAGGTGAAATCATCTCGTCTCGATTCGAATTGGTCCCGGTTAAATGTGTGACTCAGTCGTCTTTGGTGGATACAAGAAAAGGGTGTCGTTGTGTCACAAAATAAAAATGCAAACTTTGAAGTAAATGGCAAAATAATAAAAGGATAAACTAATAAAGACTTAAACGAAATATAGATAAAAGCTTGAAAAGATTAAACTAAAACTAAAAAATAAGACTTTAAAAAAAATGACGAAAAATTAAAACTCGACAAAAAGTAGATTTTGAAAACATTAAATTTAAACTAAGACGAAACAATTTTTAAAATAAAACTAAGTTAAAATGGCGGGAAAAGTTAAATTTGAATTTAAAAATAAAAACAGGAAATAAAAATTGAAAAATGCAATCCAATCGCACTCCCGATCGCACTCCCGATCGCACCCTGGATCGCACTCCCGATCGCACCCTGGATCACACTCTGGATCGCACTCCAGATCGCACTCCCGATCGCACTCTGGATCGCATTCCCGATCGCACTCCCGATCGCACTCCCGATTGCACTCTGGATCGCACTCCCGATCGCACTCCCGATCGCACTCTGGATCGCACTCTGATCGCACTCCCGATCACACCCTGGATCGCACTCCTGATCACACCGTGGATCACACTCCCGATCACACCTTGGATCACACTTAGTTATCATAGTAGTGAATCATAGTTGTGATCGTAGTATTTGATTGCAGTAATGGATCGCAAGTAGAAACCCTAAGGTTTATGCGATTACACTTACTCGACCGGAACAAGTAAAAACCCTTAAGAAAGTTACGATGGGGTACAAAAAGCAAATAAGCAATAACCAAATAAGCACTTTAATAATAAGCAATTACCAAAAACTTCATTAAAACAATAAAAAGAAAAGCTAAATAAGCTCAAATTTAAAAATTTTCAAAATACTAAATAAACAAAATTTATAAAATAAACTTTAAAAAGATTAAACTTTTGAAAACACTTAAAAAAAATAACCTAAACAAGAAATAAGCTAAAAACACAATAAGGAAAGAACATCAATTGCATGACAATGATAAGAACAATGGAAAAATAAGAACTTTTATCAAATAAACATCAAGATTAACCAATCTTCAAGATTAATCAATTTAACAACCCCAAATTACATTGTGCAGCGGAAATACACATTTGGGTGCTAAGCACAAACATTGTTATACAAGACATTTTGAAAAATCTCAAAATGATACATTTGGAATATAAAAAGAAATAGTTTAACCATTGTCTAAAACTTTCGATCCCATGTAAAACAATTTAAAAGATATCAGAGTAACATTTAGGTCCCCAAAGACTTGATCAAATCCACAAACACTTTACCAAAGTACTCGACCGTACATTATTATTTTTATGACCAAAAAGGAAAGAAATCCGTTTTAGACCCATCACCACAAAAGCAATCCCGCAATCCTTCTCCAGCAAGCTCCGCAATTCATCATCTTTAATACCTGAAATACATGCTTAAAATCATCAACACAAAGGTTGAGCGAGTCTATAGGTTTTCCAAATCAACATTTGAACCCAAGAGAAAATCAATCAAGATCATTTAATAGAATTGTGCGCTTACAATCTATTAGTCAAGAAGTCTGGCATATAGCAATAACTATTGAATTGTATTAAGATCATGACACCGACCCCTTAACTTAGTCACCCACGCCTAAAGCCGGCATGACTAGAGGAAATTCCAGTGCCCCTACTAGGGTATCATTTGCAAGAATACCAATTCTCATTCTCGTAAAATTATCCTTCCCAGCGGGTTACTCAGCGTAAAGCCCTGGTCTCGGATAGGGTCGTCAGCCCAATAGTACTATTATTAGAATAAGCGGCTATTCCCAACTCACAACATCAAGTCAGAAGATAGTTAACGGCTCATGAATTTAGGGACTTTTGCAAATTAGGTACTTATACAATTCAAACAACAAAGGCAACAAAGGCAACATTCGGGTCCAAACAATCAATCATGACTTGTGTTCATTTTACTTTCAAATAGCATGTATCCCCCTCGCGGGTTTTAAAATCATTCAAAACAATTACAAAACCGAGGCTATAGACTCACCTGGAGTAATAGCAGTAGTAAGACGATCTTCGACGATAGTTGATGCCCGATAAACACAAAAACCGCAACCTATCAAATAAGGCGCGTTCATCAATAATAAACTCGATTAAAACTCATACTTAGTAACATCAAACTCAAAATCATAATCACACCCAGCCTAAAATGAAAACAATTCAAGTGACCTTTTAGTTCATTCTATATGTTTACTTTATTAGTTAATTCCTTAAATAAAAATCTGCCGGTACACACCAAATGTACGAGCTCATTTAACCCACTTAAACACGTCAAATACTTATGATACTAATTAGAGACCTCAATTACTATATATAGAAAGACCTTTTGAAAGCCCATCAAAAGATTTTACTTTTAAAGTTCCCTGCCCGACACATATTTGAACTACAAAAACCGGACAGTTTTACGTTAACAACTCACATAGTCTTTTAAACCATTTATTTTTCTCCGGTTACAAAACCGACACTCAACTTTGAAAATAACTCAACATCTCATACATATCATTGAAAATCTGTCCATGACTCCTTTTAAAAATCCATTTTATAGTCCCCGAGATTCGATCCAAATATCGACAACAATTTTATATTGTGACGATACTCGTCTCCCGGTACACGAATAATCAAACTAACGTAACTTTTCGCTCGTTTGGAGCTAGAAGCCCTACCTTATACCAAAACGAAGCTAAAAACATCCTCTACAACAATACCTAGTTAGTTCATCTCAAACTCAAACTCATATTTTCAGAAAATTAAGTTTAATAATCTGTTTAAAAATATATATTTAAAAATCATTCAAAATTAATTTTTCACCACATTTTAACCATTCTCATACTCCTAATATCACCCTAATATCATTACCAACAACTTAACTAACCCATAACACATTTAAATGATCATACAAAAATTATCCACTCAAAAATAATGAACATGCAACCAACAATTCTTGAATATAATAACAATAACACATATGTATCATCATAAAAATGGATCAAACATCACTAGTTCATAAAAAAATAAACTTTTTGAAAAGTTAATGCACGTGTATAAAGATTATACCTAAATATGCACCATTTAATTTCCAAGATGGGATTATGATTAGTTTCTCATGAATCAAGGTAGAAAAATCAAAACCATGGTGTTTTTGGTTGAGATGGTGGACGGCTAAACAAAGAAAGAAAGAGAGATAGATTGAATTTTGTTGAAATGAGTTTTATATTGAAATGTGTTAGTGGAAAAATTATATATAGTCGTGGTGGAGGGGTAGTTTTTGCTAACTTGTGATAGTTTTGGTCCAAAATGCAATTAAATAGTTTACAAGGTAGAAAATGTAAATTGTCAATTTTGAAAATTTTTACGAGGCTCGGGTTTCGTAAAAATACTTTTCAAAAGTTAAAACGCACTCAAAATATGATGATAATATGATCCCAGTTCGACCTAATACGAACTTAAAATAAAAATGTTAAAAATATAAACATCGAGACAACAAATGATAAAACATAAAATCTCGGGCATCCGTCGATATCGTGGTCACTAATAATCCTCACTATTAGTAAAAAGATAAAAATAAAACCTCCAACGTCAGTTTTAAATAAAACCATCAATCGTCATATCATTCAAACTCATCAAAAATTTCAAAATCATTTGTAAAAATAATATTATATAATATTAAATAAATGACCTCGGGTTTGGGTTGTCACATCCTACCCTCCTAAAAGAGAGCGACGTCCCGGCGCTCGGCCCCTCTTATACTCACATCCCATACCTCCAGAACAAAAGAGAATTCTTTTCCTTAAATAAATCCTCATGCTTCCTTCACAATTTCAGATTCCACTCCTGGAATTCTTGTACCCTCACAATATAATTCTCATTATGTTTCGACCTCATAAGAATTCTCCACAGTTCTCGTCTATGAGAAGCAACTTATCTTCAAGTTGAATTCTTTCCTTGTTGTTCTCAAAACAGATTTCACCTGTCATAACGACACCTTAAGCATAACCACGTTTCCAATTTCAAACTCCATCGACTTCCTTCTATTGCCAACATAAATCTTCTGACAACTCCTTGTTACTAATAAACGGTCCTTAGCCTATACAATCTTATCAATATTTGCCAACATCAGTTCTTGTTCAGTCATTCAATTCCACCTACATCTCTACAATACACCGAAAACCTAATCTTACGTCCATAACTCACGATCTTTAACCTTCACAAATTGAAGTTCTCTATTTTATCATCAAACAGTAAAGCCTCATTACTAGCATGACAATCATCGTCATATAAAAATTCCAACAATTTATAAGTCAATCACACACGCACAAGTATACCGTTCGATGTTCGAATCTTCCTTTCACTATGTCCACCAGTCTCTGTATAACACACAGTACTCAACTCAACTTTCATCTTTACCCAAACCCAATCGTATCGATTACTTGACTTGTGAGATTCCTTCATCACTAAGTCTCACTCTCTCAACATAGATATGTTAGGAGTGCTCAATATACCATACCTAACTTGTCTTTTCAACAAAATCCTTTCCATAAGTTAACAAAATGTCGAAATCACTTACTTTGACATCTTTCCCTATCAGACCATTAACTTAAAATTTCAATATCCTTTCTATCAAGTCCACACTTTTGTCATTACCAAAGCTCAAACCTTAGAAGCTCTTTCCTTCTTCTTCCTGATAAGTGCATAAGCTATCACATTCGCCTTTTCCGGATGGCAGCGAATCTCGCTGTCATAATCACTCACAGTCATAACCATCAACCTACTCAAGTAATCAAAATATATATAAATGGTAATCCTCTACTCATTTCCTTTATCATCCCAAGAAATTAATTATGGAGCAACTTCTATGATCCTTTATCACTAGACACTTGATTCCATACAAGTAATATTCTTACAATCTCAAAGCAAACACCACAACTACATAACCTTTATGAGACACATCACAGCAAACTACAAGCTATAAATACTTCAGACCCTTTCAACAACGACAACATCGGTGTAGGACACAACTTACCCTTCAGTTTTCAGAATACAACTTCCCCATCTGATAAGGATCAGATCTCGAAACTTATAATTTAGATGTATAAGTGGGACTCACACATCCAATTCTTCTTAGTCAGCTTAATCAATGGTTTAACAATCAGTGAAAACCTTTCGATAAACCTCCGATTATTCCAGCTTAAACCAAGGAATTAACATATTTTCGTCAGCGTCGTTGGTACCGACCAATCATTGATCGTTTCAATCTTGGAAAGATCTTCACGAATACCTTTGTTCTCAAACAACTACCTTTATAAAACGCAAATATTTCAACCAACATTCACACCTAGAAAAAACTATACATACAGTTTCTCTTTTTCCCAACCATCCCAACAATTATCCTAATATGTTACTTATGTTCCTCCTTTCCTCTTTGAATAATATAGAATATCTTCAATAGATATAATGAATAACTCATCCTAGCACATCTTACACAGAAGATTCACCTAGTCCATGAATATGGCAGACGCGTTCGTCAATTCCAAAAACACTACTTGAAACATAAAGTACCCACATCAAGTACGAAAAACAACTATAGGAACATCTTCCCTTCCTAACTCTCAGTTAATGATAACTAGAACTCAAAGCGATCTTTGAGTACACACTGGATCCAGACAAGTTGCATGGATAAAACGAATCATCAGTCCTCGGTAATGGATACCGATTCTTGGTTGTTAATTGTTAAGCTCTCGATAATCAATACACATCCGAAACAATCCATCTTTCTTGACGAACAACACAAGTGATTGTCATTGCAACGAAACTTAATATAATACATCTCTTATCCATCACTTCTCGCAGTTGACCAAATAACTCATTCCACTCCGATGGTGCCAAATGATAAGGCATACAATTACTACTCAACAAATCACAGGAGCACTACACAACGAAACGCAGAAGCACTACACCTATTGCTCACAATACTCAATCGACACGAACTTCATTTCATAAGGCGGCAACAACTTTGCAAAAACTTCAGGAAAACCTCAGAATACTCTCAAGTCATTAACAGATCTCTCAACTTCTCCTCAACTACCCTATCACTAATTAACTGAGCTAGGAATACATCACATTCCTCTTCCACATACTTCCTTGTTTCTAAACAAGACACTTCTCACACGGAAAATTCACTCATCACACATAGTCAACACTCAGCTTTTGCAACAAAATCTAAACCAGCAGCTATCAATTTATAGTGAAGATTAGTCCAATCTCAAGCATCAACACTTCGCACCACTAACCAATTCATACCAATAATCGACATCCAAAAGTTCCAACTCTTTGAGCATCAAGTCGATACTAAACACCTACTTTCCTAAATTCAAGGAACACACTCTCAGTGTAAAACTAACACTAGAAACCTTTCCATCGGTTAACTCCACATCATAGTGAATTGTCAATCTTATTGACTCTCCGTTGATAAAATAACTAAATCTTTACATTTCTACAGTTTCTACCCGATCTGAAACCAAAAAACATACTGACATAAAGAATCTCAAGTAAGAATATACCATTTACAACATCCAGACCTTAAGGTTTGTCAGCATCACTCAAACGTAAGCTGGAGCGGCAGCATTCCTATCTTGTCAATTTCCTTTCTTTGACAATTCCTTTGTTTGTATTCTTTCTCACCACGGCTAAAACATATCACTACTCCAGGGGTACTAATTACAATGACTAATCCTCTTGTTCTGCATTTAGCAGCTTTATGACCAGGTTTTCATAACTCTAGTCGCAGTTGTGGAAAATTACCTACATGGTATAGAGTACATCAAACACACTTGAGATTTATCTTGTTACTTTCAGACAAAGTGACAACACGAATTTCCTCATTCCTTCCATGGTTTGAATACTGGTTTTGGTTCTGTCTTTAGTTATTGTTAGTACTGTAATCCTTACAATTCTGACCTCGATTCGGGTTGGACTAAGCAGGTTCCCACTTTCTGTTATTGTTTTCAACAATACTATCTTTCTTATCTAGCACTTTCACATCCATTAAATCATGCACCATCTGAACAGCTTCATCGAAAGATTTAAGTCTTAAAGAAATAACCTCACCCTTGATATTACTAGACAATCCTCTAATGTACTGCTTCGTTGTTTTACGGTCATTCACAAAAGTATCATGGTATAGCAAAAATAGATCAGAAAATTTTCCCAGTAAGCAGTAATAACATCGTTCCTTAGCACGAATTATCTCAATTCAGATTCCACCTGTCCTAGTTCCTGCTTGGGACAAAACCTAGCAGTCAATAGTCCTTTCATCAAGGGCCATGTCTTACTATTAGTCATAACCAATCCTAAAGTAGTCACTTGGTATTCCACCATCTTAGTGTACCATCCTGAAATATAGCAGCAACAAATTTCACCTTATTAATTTCTGAACACCCAATAATCTCAAAGTACTCTCTATCTTATCAATCCAACTATGCAATTCTAATGCACCACTAACACCACAAAACTTCGTAGAACCACACTTCTGAAAACTAACATAAGTACATTCTCTTGAACTTGCAGAACAGCAGCAATACTATCATCTGGATCAGCAACATCCTCATCATTGTTAGCAGCATCACCATTATTTTTAGCAGCATCATCATTATTCTCAGCAGCATCATCATTATTCTCAGCAGCATCTACTGCCCATTATCTCCATCATAGTTAACTCCAACATCTTTAATTCCTGGCAGCACGATCAGCTCCAAATGCTTTAGCAATAACTTGCTCGATCATAGTGTTCACAGTAGCAGTCGTTAGCTTTGGAGACATATTTCAAGAAACTTAGTCACGTAGTGATCTACTAATGACAGAAATATGATTCCCCTACTCCTTCTTCCATCATCACGGAAGAAAGAAACATTTTAGGTATACATATCAAGATAAAAGAAGAATTCTTTATCAGGATATCTCATGGATACTACATGCACGAACAACATAAACTACAATGGTTCATCAACCAAAACTCAAAAGAGTTAATAAAGGCACATCATAGATCATGAGGGCTATTTAGATTGCGTTGAGGATTCAACAAGGCAGTGGCAATGTCTGTCACTACAATCATCTACCGAACAAACTTAAAAGATAATAAGTTCCATCACAATGCTACAACACAAGGTTTAAATAAGTCCGATCACAAAAGAAAATAAGATATAAAGAAATCCATCACGCGATTAGTTCCTTAGACACCAGCTCCTCATCCTCCTTAACATTGTTGTCAGCTACACCACACTCGTCTATTTCCCTTTTTACACCTCAAGGTCAAATTCATAACCTGATGGCGGCTCATTCTCAAAATCCAATTACTCGCTGCTACACGGCAGATTAATCATAAGGCAAATCTCAATACGACTTTCAACATTCCTAAACTTCCAAGCTTGACTCAGAATCAATCTCACATGAGATTCCCACTCACTTATCCTTTCAAAACTTACCTATTTCTTTTTAAACCTTTCAATTCAAACACACAAATTCATCACAATCGACCCAAGACTAGCAATCTCATTCATCTTCCAAGTCCTAACAAACTCAAGTCTCCACATACCAAATACAACCTTTAAAACCACCTTTCTTTCACATCAACCTTCTATTCACACCAATTTCAACCACATATCTATCATACATCAACTAATCAAACTTCCTCATACCCGATACAATTCGCAAGAAATCAATTGTAAAATCGTTCATCATCCGGTCTACTGTTCTAGACCCTCGTCAATATATAAGATCATTATTTAAAATTATATACATATGCATTACATAAAAAAAATATGAAGATAACAAGTACTCAACGTACTTTTAACAACATCAATACATCATCAATACATCATCATAGTATTTACTTAATAAATACTCTAAAATCATTTCAATTTTAAGGGATACATCAATCAATAAAACAATACAAAACAAATAATCTTACCGGAGCCTTGCGGAGAAGTTGCGTGCTTTTGTAAAATATTTTCGACACCAAAGTTATAGTTTAGGACATTTTTCAAAAATCGACCTAATTCTCTATAACTAAAAAGCTCTGATTACCAATCTTTAACACCCCCAAATTACATTGCGCAGCGGAAATACACATTTGGGTGCTAAGCACAAACATTGTTACACAAGACATTTTGAACAATCTCAAAATGATACATTTGGAATATAAAAGGAAATAATTTAACCATTGTCTAAAACATTCGATCCCATGTAAAACAATGTTAAAGATATCAGAGTAACATTTAGGTCCCCCAAAGACTTGATCAAATCCACAAAAACTTTACCAAAGTACTCGACCGTACATTATTATTTTTATGACCAAAAAGGAAATAAATCCGTTTTAGACCCATCACCACAAAAGCAATCCCGCAATCCTTCTCCAGCAAGCTCCGCAAATCATCATCTTCAATACCTGAAATACATGCTTAAAATCATCAACACAACGGTTGAGCGAGTCTATAGGTTTTCCAAATCAACATTTGAACACGAGAGAAAATCAATCAAGATCATTTAATAGAATTGTGCGCTTACAATCTATTAGTCAAGAAGTCTGGCATATAGCAATAACTATTGAATTGTATTAAGCTCATGACACCGATCCTTTAACTTAGTCACCCACGCCTAAAGCCGGCATAACTAGATGAAATTCCAGTGCCCCTACTAGGGTATCATTTGCAAGAATACCAATTCTCATTCTCGTAAAATTATCCTTCCCAGCGGGTTACTCAGCGTAAAGCCCTGGTCTCGGATAGGGTCTTCAGCCCAATAGTAATATTATTAGAATAGCGGCTATTCCCAACTCACAACATCAAGTCAGAAGATATTTAACGGCTCATGAATTTAGGGACTTTTGCAAATTATGTACTTATACAATTCAAACAACAAAGGCAACAAAGGAAACATTCGGGTCCAAACAATCAATCATGACTTGTGTTCATTTTACTTTCAAATAGCATGTATCCCCCTCGCGGGTTTTAAAATCATTCAAAACAATTACAAAAGCGAGGCTATAGACTCACCTGGAGTAATAGCAGTAGTAAGACGATCTTCGACGATAGTTGATGCCCGATAAACACAAAAACCGCAACCTATCAAATAAGGCGCGTTCATCAATAATAAACTCGATTAAAATCCATACTTAGTAACATCAAACTCAAAATCATAAAATCACACCCAACCCAAAATGAAAACAATTCAAGTGACCTTTTACTTCATTCTATATGTTTACTTTATTAGTTAATTCCTTCAATAAAAACCTGCCGGTACACACCAAATGTACAAGCTCATTTACCCCACTTAAACACGTCAAATACTTATGATACTAATCAGAGACCTCACTTACTATATATAGAAAGACCTGTTAAAAGCCCATCAAAAGATTTTACTTTTAAAGTTCTCTGCCCGACACATCTTTGAACTACAAAAACCAGACAGTTTTACGTCAACAACTCATATAGTCTTTTAAACCATTTATTTTTCTCCGGTTACAAAACCGACACTCAACTTTGAAAATAACTCAACATCATCATAAATATCATTCAAAATCAGTCCATGACTCATTTTAAAAATCCATTTTATAGTCCCCCGAGATTCGATCCAAATATCGACAATAGTTTTATATTGTGACGATACTCGTCTCCCGGTACACGAATAATCAAACTAACGTAACTTTTCGCTCGTTTGGAGCTAGAAGCACTACCTTATACCAAAACGAAGCTAAAAACATCCTCCACAACAATATCTAGTTAGTTCATATCAAACTCAAACTCATATTTCCGAAAATTAAGTTTAATAATCTGTTTAAAAATATATATTTAAAAATCATTCAAAAATAATTTTTCACCACATTTTAACCATTCTCATACTCCTAATATCACACTAATATCATTACCAACAACCACTAACCCATAACACATTTAATTCATACAAAAATTACCCACTCAAAAATAATGAACATGCAACCAACAATTCTTGAATATAATAACAATAACACATATGTATCATCATAAAAATGGATCAAACATCACTAGTTCATCAAGAAAAATAAACTTTTTGAAAAGTTAATGCATGTGTATAAAAATTATACCAAAAGATGCACCATTTAATTTCCAAGATGGGATTATGACTAGTTTCTCATGAATCAAAGTAGAAAAATCAAAACCATGGTGTTTTTGGTTGAGATGGTGGACGGCTAAACAAAGAAAGAAAGAGTGAGAGATTGAATTTTGTTGAAATGAATTTTATATTGAAATGCGTTAGTGGAAAAATTATATATAGTGGTGGTGGAGGGGTAGTTTTTGCTAATTTGTGATAGTTTTGGTCCAAAATGCAATTAAATAGTTTACAAGGTAGAAAATGTAAATTGTCAATTTTGAAATTTTTTACGAGGCCCGGGTTTCGTAAAAATACTTTTCAAAAGTTAAAACGCACTCAAAATATGATGATAATATGATCCCGGTTCGACTTAATACGAACTTAAAATAAAAACGTCAAAAATATAAACATCGAGACAACAAATGATAAAACATAAAATATCGGGCATCCGTCGATATCATGGTCACTAATAATCCTCGCTATTAGTAAAAAGATAAAAATAAAACCTCTAACGTCGGTTTTAAATAAAACCATCAACCGTCATATCATTCAAACTCATCAAAAATTTCAAAATCATTTGTAAAAATAATATTATATAATATTAAATAAATGACCTCGGGTTTGGGTTGTCACAATCAAACACAACAAGATATTTAAAAACACGAAAGGAAGAATGAGATGATTATGAAAAGCTTGATTAAGGATTAAGATTCAACAACACAAATTAAAGACTTACTTGAAATGGTCTTGAAAAATAAATGACAAGTATTAAAACGACAATAGGAAAAATGCATGAAATAAATTATGGAAAACTAATTTGTCGAATTAGCTAACACCTTCCAAATGAGGGGAAGGGTTAGTATTTATAGGAGGATTGGAGTTGGTTGTGAGTGCTTTCTTCTTCTTTTTTTTTTCGTTGTCGTCTCGTCTTTAAATTAAGTTGACGTCCTCGACTTTGGCTCGGGATTTGTCGATAATTAATTTGCTCTCGTCTTACAATTTCTTCCTTTATTAGACTTGGGTTCTTCGACTTGTAAATCTTCCAGTGTTTTTTTCCCTTTTCACATTTTGGTCCTAAATCACAACAAAAACACAAACCACGCATAATTTCGACTTTTACGACATTAAATACACATTTTGGCCTAGTTTTTATTATAATTAAGTGGTAAAAGGATAAGTGTTTTCACACTTATTAAATACCCTACACTTGACCATTGCAATGCCCTTATGCAATGCATTATTTACAAAGCAAGATTTACATTTTCCATCATAATTAACCCACCTTGGCCTTTATTAAATACAAGACATTAAGGAAACGTAAAAAGATATAAGATAACAAAATATTTGAAGGAAGAAAACAAGTAAAGAAATCGAAGACTTACATTAGGGCTTTGGTTTGTCATGAATGTTTATCACCCTCAAGTTTTACGTTCTCCAAACCAAGCTTAAAAACGAGATCATTGTTATTATAAGTTAGCAAACTAACACAAACTCATGTGGCTCAATTATTCACTTAGACTCCCTTATTCCTAGGCGTATCTCTTATATTTTATTGTTGTCTTGAATGATCACGAGGATGCATTGTTGACTTATTTCGATAGTTTATTTAGGCCAAAAATAAAGTAGGACGATTTAATCAATAGTTAGCTAAAGGAAAAAATCTTTTAAAACTGCTTCTCGAAACCTCATAAAGTTCATATCTTGGCATAACTCGCTTCACGATTTGAGACCTTTCTCGGATTGATATTTGGCATTGACTTCATACTTCTAATCTTGAGAGATGATCTTGAAATAATGGTCTTCTCTTCATAATAGGAATTTCTTCACATGAAGTTTTTGAGAGATTCTTCATACTTGGACCACGACTTCTTCATTGTTCTCCAATCTTTATTTGGGATTTTGATATACAATGATCCGCCTCCTTTTAGGACTTGGATCTATTTATCCTCATACCTTGCTAGGGTCTTTTCGGATAGACTTCTCCATGATCTTTAGGGGAGTATTTGCCTTTCGTCGTGTGTCTTGATCCTTCATATTGATTTTTGATAAATGATTCTTCACATCACTTTGGATCTTTAGCAACAAAATGTAGCCCTCATGCCTTGTTTGGGCCTTTTCGGAATCGCCAATCTCCGCATCCCGCTTCAATGAGTTGTGCCTTGGCTATGAACTCTAATTAATACCGAGCAACTTTTAAACGATCTTGTGCTAGAAGCTAAGTAACTTTTCAAATCGTACAACCTTACTTATTGCAATTATATTTATTAACAAGCGATGGGAGAAAAGCTCATAATTAACTCACATAAATTCATGAAAGAATACCAAACTTATAACTGACTCTATCATCTCTCGTTCTTCATAATTAAAATCTCAAGGAATGAGACTCGTGGATGCTTAGCCAATTAAATCAAAGTTTTGGGTTTTCAAGTCATCTATAGGATCTTGCAACTTCTTAGACTTTTTCAAGTTTAGAATTTGCATTTTAAAGTTCCCTTGATAAAAGACTTTCTAGGATCAATTATAGGAACTTGCGAAAAGTTCATGTTCTTAACCCATAAGAGTTAAGACTTTCGCGTTTTAAAGTTTCCTATATAAAAGCCTAGCAAAACTTGAGTTAAACACGTTAAAGATACTAGCTAGAGTAAACTTGGATAAGTAAACTCAGGTTGAGTGAAAAGATTCATAACGGGCCTAATATATCAAAGACATCTAAACTTATTAAAACCATTTTATTGAAATTTATTCTAATGAAAGAAATTAATGATAACAAAGGAAAATACTAATAGGCCAAAATAGATCAAAGATTTTGAAAAATGTCGAAAATTTAAATTTTCTGGTTAAAATGAGGGCAAATTAATGGAAAAGCCCACTTAACTTCGATAGAAGTCCCCCTGCACTTGATATAAACATTGTCCCCAATGTTTAAGCATGTGGGAGTAAACTCCCCTACACTTAGGACATTGTGCACGTTGTTTAAATCTTGCTACGGAAGAGACAACTAAATTGATTCCTATTTTAATATTAAAGAATATAAAATAGTGAATCAAAAGAGTTTAGGATAAAACCGGGAAGACGAGTACATGGAATCACGGGTCGTCAAAAGTCATCAAGAATGGATCTTTGAAAGCTCGAATCCCTGCACATCATAAGAAAAAAGACAACAAACACATAGTAGGTTCTCCCCCTACACTTATTATAAAAATGGATAAAAAGGATAGATCATCGGGTTGCCTCCCGAGAAGCACTTGTTTTTGTTCACCGATTCGTGAGCCTGACTCGACCTTGAGTACAATGGTAAGAAGCTTGAAGAACATCCACCAGGGTCAAATACATGGTTCTCGTTCATCAAATAGCACAAGCTTAAGGTGAACAAGACAAGCCAAAGAAGAGTAGGCAAGGTTCCCTTAAGCAGTTGTTGAGCACGGTGGTAGAAAGTATGATGAAGTGCAAGCATATCTCCATTGTTTCCAAAATCTTTCCTTTTATTTCATCAGATGGATACTGAGATGGCTTAAAAATCGTAATACCCGGATCGAACAACTTTTCCTTTAGGGGAAAATAAGACTTAGGTTCAGTAGACCTTGAAGAAGATCCGCTCATAAATCGCACAATCTCATCCTCAGGAAGGTGGATAGAGAGGTGTCAAAACATAAGTACTACGGATGTCGGTATGTTCCGGTTTCTTCTCCTTTGAAACGGGTTTCTTAATATCCGAAGGAGGATAAAGACCAAAATGAAAGTCCAAAGGAGGAGAATCATGCTCATTGGGGAAGTATGTATTGCGAAAAGTAGCAAAATCTTCCTCAAATGAGTAATCATCCAAAGTAGAATCAAGCATTGTTGGTGGAGGATCTTCATCAAAAATAGGACCAAGGTCATCATTTGAAGAATCACTCAAAAGAGTATCAACATCATCAAAGTCATCATAAGTTGGCATGTCTTTATACTCTGAAGCAAAATCGTCATAATCATCCTCATCGGAACTAGAATCATCATCATATATTGGTGGAGCATCATATATTGGTGGGGTATCCGAATTGGGAAGAGGATCTTAAGAATCCTCCACATTTTCTTGAAAAAGTGGATTATCATATATAGGCTCGAAAAGAGGATTGTTGTAGACGAAAAATCATCAAGCCGTTTACTTTCACAAGTAGTTGTATCAATCTCATCTTGAAGCACATCAATCATTTTCACCGATTCTCTTCTATTGTATTTGTTTGTGATCTTCCCCATTTTTAAAACTTGTTGATCATTCCCGACCCTTAAGATTAGTTCACCTCCGGCAACATCGACTAAAGCTTTTCCGGTTCTCAAGAATGGTCGTACAAGTATTAACGGAATACGAGGGTCCATTTCATAATCAACAACAACAAAGTCGACCGAAAAAGTGAAGGTACCAACTTTAACAAACACATCTTCGGCAATACCAACGAGGTAAGCGAGAGTTCGATTTTCTAGCTCAAGAGTCATCTTTGTTGGTGTAAGATCGGGGTGATGATAACTTTTTCCAAACACTTAATGGAATCAAATTTATACTTGCCCCGAGATCGGCTAAGGCAGTAAATTCTTCGGTTTGGTTAAAAGTACATGGTAGCACAAAAAGACCGGGATCTCCAAGTTTTTCCGTAAGTTATTTAAGGAGGACTGCAGAACAATTTTCATTCAATCGAGTATTAACAAACTCGGCCATCTTCTCCTTCTTACTAAGTAATTCCTTGAATGCTTTCATAAATTTCGGCATTTGGACAAGTGCTTCAAGGAGGCTAATGTTAAAGTTCATTTGTGTAATCATCTTCAAAAAGGAAGTAACTTGAGCATCCTCTTTAGTGAGCACTTTGCACTTGTCTAACCGAGAAGGATAAGGGATATTGGGTTTAGGTGGTGTAGGTGTAGAAGGTGAAAGTGTGGTAGGTGTAGATTTAGATGTTGAGGGTTAAGAGGGTGAAGGTTTGGATGGTGAAGGTTTTTTTTTTTATACTTCTTCCGTAAGAGGTGGAGACGATAATGGAGAACTAGTACTAGACGCGGAAGTAGGAGGAATAAATGGGGGTGGAGGAGGTGTAGATGGAGTAACTGGGGGAGGGGTAGATGGTCCTACCAGAGTTGCTCTACTGCGTGTAGTAATAGCACTCACATTAGCTCTTGGGTTGGTCACGGTATTCGAAGGAAGAGAGCCCGAAGTAGAGGGTTGATTACTTTGGAAGAAACTAGCCATCATATTCCGCAAATCATTCGTTTGATTGCTTAAAGAAGTTTGCATATCATTTCTAATCTCGGTTCGAATATCATTCCCTTTTTTAGTGATATCACCTTTCAAGTTAATGATTTGGCTTTGTAGATCCTTAACCACCTCTACTTGGGTCCTAATGAAGGTTTCAACATCGTGATTAAATGTTGTGGGTTGAGTGATTGGTGGAACTTAGGGAGCGGGTGGGTGATATGGATTGGAAGCTCGAGGTGGGTTTTGATTGCTTCTATTAAAGTTGTTTGGGTTGTGGTTTTGAGGAGAAAAACAGGGTGAAAGAAAGTTATTGGAATGATAACTTAGAAAGTTACGATCACCTTAAGGTCGGGCTTGATAGCCTTTCGTTGAATAGTTATCGTTAGCCGCATACACGTTTTCCGAATTGTCATAAGTAGAAGGACAATCAGTTTATGAATGAGGACCACCGCAAGTCTCACAAGAAAGTGCTACAGCTTTAACTTGTTGTAGTTGATTCGCAGTCATGCGTTGGATATTTTTGCTCATTTAGGCTATCATGCGGGTGACTTCGGTCATCTCGGGGCTGGAAGAAGTAGAAGAAAAATTGACCCTCGGATTATTTCTTGAAGATGCGGATGAATCCTAATTTTTGTGATGAGTGGTCATGTTCTCTATAAGTTCTCTACACTCCTCAGGTCTTCTTTTCATAAACGTACCACCGGCGGCATCATTAATCGTATCACGATCACGAGAAGTTAATCCGTTGTAGAAAGTATCAATTAAGGTGACGGGGAGCATATTATGGTTAGGACAACGATCGATAAAAACATTATAACGTTCCCAAGCATCGAAAAGAGACTCATCAGGTTCTTGCATGAAACCACTGATTTGATTACGAAGGCTCGTTACCATGGATGGTGGAAAGTAGCGCGACAAAAAACAGTGAGTCATTTCGTCCCATGTATGAATTTAATTCTTAGGAAGACGATAAAACCATTTTTCGGCATGGTGGGATAAAGTGTGTGGAAATAGATGAAGGCGAAGAAAATCCATGGTAACACCGGGTAATTTCAACCTTTGAGTGACGGTAATGAAGTTGCCGAGGTGTTTGTTGGCATCATCATCCGGTAATCCGCGAAATGGACAAGTATTTTGAACTTTTTGGATCATGTGATGCTTCAATGAAAATTCGGGAGCCGTGATTTGTATCGGCGCAATCGGTCCTCCACGTCCATTCATAGTCGGTTGACATAGCTCCTCCATCGTACGAAGGTCGGGTTGAGGGGCATGGTTGTTATTATTCACATTGGGGTAAGGTGGGTTGTTATTATTATGCACACCGGACATATCTAAGTCTCTACGAGTCTCGGGATCAGAATAAGACGAAGATCGAGTACGCATACACTAAAAAAATGAAATACAATATTTTTGATTTTTTATCTTTTTTATTTTTTATGGATTTTTTTGAAAATTTGATAATTTTTAGGATTTTTGAAAATTTTAATGCTTGAAAATGACGTTTCCAAGAGAACGGATCCCACAATTCAACGCGTCTCTCACAAAAAACCGTTAATCTTCACGAAAAGAGCCGGCAGCGGCGCCATTTTAATAACTGAATTTTATTAAGGTGAAATCGTCTCGTCTCGATTCGAATTGATCCCGGTTAAATGTGTGACTCAGTCGTCTTTGGTGGATAAAAGAAAAGGGTTTCGTTGTATAACAAAATAAAAATGCAAACTTTAAAGTAAATGGAAAAATAATAAAAGGATAAACTAATAAAGACTTAAACGAAATATAGATAAAAGCTTGAAAAGATTAAACTAAAACTAAAAAAATAAGACTTTAAAAATAAATGACGAAAAATTAAAACTCGACAAAAAAGTAGATTTTGAAAACTTTAAATTTAAACTAAGACGAAACAATTTTTAAAATAAAAGTAAGTAAAATGGTGGGAAAAGTTAAATTTGAATTTAAAAAAAACAACAGGAAATAAAAACTAAAAAATGCAATCCGATCGCACTCCCGATCGCACCCCCGATCGCACTCTGGATCGCACTCCCGATCGCAGCCTATATCGCACTATGGATCGCACTCCCAATCGCACTCTGGATCGCACTCCCGATCGCACTCCCGATCGCACTCTGGATCGCACTCCCGATCGCACTCCCGATCGCACTCTGGATCGCACTCTGATCGCACTCCCGATCACACCCTAGATCACACTCGCGACCACACCCTGAATCACACTCCCGATCACACCCTGGATCAAACTCAGCGATCACAATAGTGAATCGTAGTTGTGATCGTAGTATTTGATCGCAGTTATGGATCGCAAGTAGAAACCCTAAGGTTTATGCGATCACACTTACTCGATCAAAACAAGTAAAAACCCTTAAGAAAGTTACGATGGGGTACAAAAAGCAAATAAGCAATAACCAAATAAGCACTTTAATAATAAGCAATTACCAAAAATTTAATTAAACAATAAAAAGAAAAGCTAAATAAGCTCAAATTTAAAAACTTTCAAAACACTAAATAAACAAAATTTATAAAATAAACTTTAAAAAGATTAAACTTTTGAAAACACTTAAAAGAAAATAAGCTAAACAAGAAATAAGCTAAAGACACTATAAGGAAAGAACATCAATTGCATGACAATGATAAGAACAATGGAAAAATAAGAACTTTTATCAAATAAACATCAAGATTAACCAATCTTCAAGATTAATCAAACCACAACAAGATATTTAAAAACAAGAAAGGAAGAATGAGATGATTATGAAAAGCTTGATTAAGGATTAAGATTCAACAACACAAATTAAAGACTTACTTGAAATGATCTTGAAAAATAAATGACAAGTATTAAAATGACAATAGGAAAAATGCATGAAATAAATTATGGAGAACTAATTTGTAAAATTAGCTAACACCTTCCAAATGAGGGGAAGGGTTAGTGTTTATAGGAGTAGTGGAGTTGGTTGTGAGTGCTTTCTTCTTCTTTCTTTTTTTTCTTTGTCGTCTCGTCTTTAAATTAAATTTACGTCCTCGACTTTGGCTCGGGATTTGTCTATAATTAATTTGAACTCGTCTTATAATTTCTTCATTTATTAGACTTGGGTTCTTCAACTTGTAAATCTTCCGTCTTTGGTCATTTTCTTCAATAAATCTTCAAAATAGGCACATTGACTTCCGTTCTTTTTGCACTCTTGATCTTTTGACTTCTCTTTTGTCTTTTTCTTCGATAGAAGCCCGTGAAAGCCCGTGTTTTCTTCCCTTTTCACATTTTGGTCCTAAATCACAACAAAAACACAAACCACGCATAATTCCAACTTTTACGACATTAAATACACGTTTTGGCCTAGTTTTTATTATAATTAAGTGGTAAAAGGATAAGTGTTTTCATACTTATTAGCGATACATGTTGACATTCAGTGATGCATTCATAAAACTCCTATCTTGCTTCTCGTTTATTCTGCATGAATTTTTGGAAATAGCATACTCATACTGATTCACATCGAATTTTGTATTGTGTTGTTGACAGAAACATGCCTCCACTCCGTAGAACTTCAAACAATAGGCAAGCTTGGAAAGAAAGGATGGACATAATTATCTTTAGGAGAGTGGAGAGGGCTGTAGCAAGTTATGAGCAGAGGCGAAATGCTTAGACTCAGGTAGAAAGTTCAACAGTTTCAAAAGGGTATTCACACAAAACATTCATGTCAGGAAAACCTCACGCCTTTAAGGGTACAGAAGGTGTGGTGGGTTTGACCAGGTGGTACGAGAAGATGGAGCAGGTGTTTGGAACCTTCAAATGTGCGAAAGAAGACAAGGTCATGTTTGCTGCTAGCACCCTAGAAGGAGGTGCCCTCACCTGGTGGATTAGGAATATCCAGAGGTTAGGACTAAACAACGCTAACGGGATGTCTTGGAAAGAATTCAAGTCAATAATGAACTCCGAGTACTACCCCAAAGTGGCCTTTGAAAGAATGGAACAAGAACCGTGGAACCTTCAAATGAAGGATTATGACATTGAGGCCTACAACAGATTTCATGAACTGATCCTGATGTGCCCAAAATTGGTTCCGACCGAACAGAAAAAGATCAAAAGGTATGAAAAGGATTTTCCCAGGTCAATCAAGGGGAACATCACTTCTTCAAAGCCCAACACCTTGCAAGAAGCGATAAGTATGGCTCGTGAACTAGTGGAACCTTCTGCGGAAGGCAAGGCAGATAAGGATGCAAGGTCCGAAGACAAGAAAAGGAAGAATGATGGAGAACCGTCAGGAAGCACCGGTAACAATGGTACGAGATTCAAGGGAAATAAGAACAGGAACAAAAATAAGTTTAAGCAGGGAAATAGAAATGCAGAGACAACTTCCCTCTATGCAGCTGCCCCTCCAGCAGCTCCAGCTCTAGCTCATGCCCTTCCAGCCCCTATCCCTGCTGCTCCAGTTGCGAGGCCAAGGTATGCGGGAAATCTCCCAAAGTGTGAACAATGCAACTAGCATCACCCAGTGGGCCCGTGCCCCCAAGATGTAGGTTGTGTAACTGAGTTGGCCATGATGAGGCCAGGTGTAAACTAGTCTACTTTGGATGAAACGAAAAGGGACATTTTAGGAGCCAATGTCCTCGAGCCGGGAACCGGAGAAATGACAGAAACAGGGGACAAGTGTACCAGTTGGTTGAAAACCCCCAGCAGAATTTCCAAGTGGTTGTAGGTACGTTTCTTCTTAATGACCACTATGTTGCAGTATTATTTGACTCTGGTGCTGAGAGAAGTTTCATATCCATTGCTTTTTCTTCTTTCCTTGATATCACTCCTTCTGCCTTAGACGTTAATTTTGAGGTAGAACTGGCCGACGGTACCATACCAACACAGTCTTACGTGGTTGCACTCTTGATTTGCTAGGACACATATTTAAAATCGACCTTTTACCAACGCGTCTAGGCAGTTTTGATGTCATAGTAGGTATGGATTGGTTATCTACCCATTGAGTTGTTATTGTTTGTTCTAAAAGGGTTGTGCGTATCCCCCTTCCATCCGGTAAAACTCTAGAAATTCATGGCGAAGACACTGCCGACAATCTTAAACCCCTCTCTAGTATTAAGATCGATGAGAAGAAGATTGCTGATATCTTCGTTGTTCACGAATTCCCGGGAGTATTTCCAGAAGAATTGCATGGACTACCTCCCATTCGAGTAGTAGAGTTTCGCATCGACCTTGTTCCAGGTGCGTTACTAGTTGCCTAGTCACCCTACCATTTAGCCCCCTCTGAATTGAACGAGTTGGCAAATCAGCTTAAGGAATTACAAGAGAAAGGTTTCATTAGACCCAGCCATTCTCCGTGGGGAGCTCCGGTACTCTTCGTGAAGAAGAAGTACAATATCCTGAGAATGTGCATCGATTATCGAGAACTAAACAAGTTAACTATTAAGAACCGTTACCCACTCCCTCGGATTGATGACCTATTCGACCAGTTACAGGGTGCCTGCTGTTTTTCCAAGATAGATCTCCGATCCAGTTACCATCAATTAAGATTTCACGACAACGACATACCGAAAACCGCCTTTAGAACCCGTTATGGTCACTTTGAATTTACGGTCATGCCATTTGGTCTTACTAATTCCCCAGCCGTCTTTATGGATTTAATGAACCGTGTTTGCAAACCCTATCTCGATAAATTTGTCATAGTCTTTATCGACGATATCCTTATATACTCCAAATCAGAAGAAGAACATGAGCACCATCTAAGAACAATCCTAAACCTCCTTAAAGAAGAGAAATTGTTCCCCAAATTCTCTAAGTGTGAATTATAGCTGAAGGAAGTACAATTCTTGGGCCACGTGGTTAATCAGGATGGCATACATGTGGATCCCAGCAAGATTGAAGTAGTTAAAAGTTAGAAAACCCTTGAGACGCCTCCCGAGATCCGTTCATTTCTTGGGCTAGCTTGATACTATCGCCTATTTATAGAAGATTTTTCCAAAATCGCCAAGTCGTTAACCTTGTTAACTCAGAAAATAAATTTTTCATTTGGGGAGAGGATCAGGAGCAAGCCTTCTGCTTGCTAAAGGAGAAATTATGTAACGCCCCGGTGTTAACACATCCTGATGGGCCGGAAGATTTCGTAGTGTATTGCGACGCATCCCACCAAGGGTTTGGGTGTGTCCTAATGCAAAGGGGTAAAGTGATTTCTTATGCCTCCCGGCAGCTTAAAATCCATGAGAAGAATTACACCACCCATGACCTGGAATTAGGTGCGGTGGTTTTTGCATTAAAAATATGGAGGCATTATCTCTATGGAACAAAGAGTGTGATTTATACTGATCATAGGAGTCTACATTATATCTTTAATCAAAAGGATTTAAATATGCGATAAAGGTGATGGTTGGAGCTAATCAGTGATTACGAATGCGAAATTAAATACCACTTAGGCAAGGCCAACGTAGTGGCTGATGCTCTAAGTAGGAAGGAAAGACTCAAACCAAGAAAAGCACGTGCCATGAGTATAACTATCTAGTCAGGCCTTAAGACTAGGATTTTGGAGGCGTAGGGAGAAGCCGCCAAGGACCTTAAAGCTCTGTCTGAAACGCTGCAAGGTTTAGAGGCCCAGTTTGTAAGGAAAGGCGATGGAACCATCATGTTCGTTGGCAGAATATGGATCCCATTGGTTGGTGGGGTCAGAAAAGTGTTAATGGACGAAGCTCATGCTTCGAGGTTTTCAGTTCACCCGAGCACAGATAAAATGTACTACGACTTAAGAGATGTGTACTGGTGGCCTGGGATGAAGACATATATTGCAGAATATGTCAACAAGTGTTTAACATGTTCAAAAGTCAAAGCAGTGAATCAAAAACCTTCAGGCCTCTTACAACAACCCGAAGTCCCTAAATGGAAATGGGAAAGAATTTCCATGGATTTTGTTACGAAATTACCTAGAAGCAGTGGTGGATACGATGCAATTTGGGTCATCGTGGATAGGCTGACCAAGTCTGCCCATTTTATCCCTATCCACGAAGATTATAAGACTGAGAAATTGGACCACATCTATATAAAGGAGATCGTTGCAAAACATGGAGTACCAGTGACGATTATCTCTGACCAGGATAGTCGCTTTGCTTCTCATTTCTGGCGAGCTCTCCAGAAGGCCTTGGGTACACAATTACTGATGAGTACAACTTATCTCCCTAAAACCAACAGTCAAAGTGAATGTACAATTCAGACCCTAGAAGACATGTTGCGAGCATGTGTCATGGATTTTGGAGGGATTTGGGACACTCACGTTCCATTGATCGAATTCTCCTACAACAACAGTTACCACAAGAGCGTCAATTATTCACCTTTCGAGGCACTATACGGACGCAAATGTAGATCCCCTGTGATTTGGAACGAAGTGGGTGACAGATAGTTAATAGGACATGAGTTAGTCCAGGAAACTACGGATAAGATTGTTCAAATCAGAGAGAGACTAAAAACTGCCAGAAGCTGACAAAAGAGTTATGCGGACATAAGGCGTATGCCTCTAGAATTTCAAGTTGGTGACCGAGTACTCTTAACAGTGTCTCCCTGGAAGGGACTAGTTAGGTTCGGTAAGAGAGGAAAATTAGCCCCTCGTGTCGTAGGACCGTTTGAAATTATCAAACGTATTGGCCCAATGGCTTATCGTTTGAACTTACCGCAAGAACTAAGTTGCATCCATAACGTGTTTCAGATTTCTAACCTTAAGAAATGTTTGGCCCACTAAGACGTTCAGATTTCGTTAGAGGAGATCAGAGTCGACGACAAAATGTATTTCGTTGAAGAGCCGACCGAAATTGTGGATCGACAAGTCAAGAAGCTAAGGCGCAGTTGGTTTCCAATCGTTCAAGTACGCTGGGACTCACGTCGTGGCGCTGAATTCACTTGGGAAATCAAAGAGCAATTTAAAGTCCAGTATCCTCATCTTTTTCTGTCACCTACTGCCTCCCGTTAAACTCTGAGGGACCAGAGTTCCTTTAGGGGGGAAGACTGTGAGAACGCGGATTTTTGGTAATTTTCTTTTACTTGTTATGCGTGCTAATTCACATTTTTACCATTTTACCCGTTTACTTTACAGTGATTACGTAGAATTCTCGAAATTTTAGTCAAATATAAAATTCTATGGGTTTCGCTAATTTACGATATTATTTGACAAAATGCCCAAACTTTATATTTGTAATTTCTACGAGGTTTCATCATATTTTATATGACTTATTATTGACTCTTTGCCTCAAAAATAATGAAAATTGATATCTAGATCAATAACGGACGCAATGGGAACTTTTGCATTTTTACGTTTTTCGGCTGTCGGACAGAGTTTTTGGGTCCGAACGCCACGAGAAAAATTATTATTACGTGATTCCTAGTTATTCTTGATTCCTTGATCAACCTTAGTGAAATCCGGGCCAAATAAGTGTTTACTAGTTATTTTAAGGAAATTTCGTTTTAAACATAAACGGGTTTCGGTTTTCATTAGAAACGGCTCGTTAATTAAACCCGTAAATTTACGAGTGCATAACACTAAACTTTGGGCTATCTTGGAGTATTTTCAGCTGGGACCAAAGCTTAGGGACCCTATTTTGACTTATGTTGACCATTATTTAAATTATAAAACACATAGTTATAGAAATCTTAAAAAAAGACCTGGTCTCCTCCTTGCTCCCTTTGGCCGACGAACACAAGCCCCCCTACCATTTGATTTTTTTATTTAAGGTAAATGATTACTAGTCCCATGTCTATTTTTCAATTCTTAATCATATCCATGTTTAATTTTTAACATGCATCAAGTTTTTGCATGAGATCAAAAATCATCAAATCTTATGATTTGATGATGTTTTTATGAACTCCTATGGTGGTTTTTGTTTTTCAATGCCTAAAACCTTATTTTGTTGGGTAAATTTTCTATTTTGGTATGTTATGGGGTCTTAGGGACACGAAATTGATAGGATCAAGGAAGAGGGAATCGTTATTTTAAGTGTTGGAAATTATTCATACTCATTGTGGAGGTAAAATAATAACTAGTATATTAGTTTTGATGTTATTAGCATTTTTGATATACATTGATATTGGATATTGAGCTCATGGGTAAAACCCACTGAGATTATGAGTACTTAGGGCATATTATGACTTAGGATACTTGTGTAGTGATGAGATGGCATTTATACATGATCTCATCGTTCTTTTCGGGCTTTTAATGCATTAAAATGTCATAAATTACCATATATATTCTTAAATTTGTTTACGTGTGTATTTTAGGTATGGATATCGTGAAAAAGACAAAAGATCACAAGAAACAAGGAAAAACGGACACGAGAAACGAAGCCGTACAAAGAACCGGGCCCTAGTTCATGATTTATCCAAGACTAACCCTTGAAGACTTGAACATATACAAGATTGATCCTCAATGAATGTAGAAATGACACTTAAAACCCTTGTATATTCATAATTACAATTTTGGTCCCTTAAGTTTGTCAAAATTACAAAATGGTCCTTCAACTTTGAAGAAATGGCAAGTTTAGTCCCTCAACAATTATAAATTGCCAATTATGGTCCCTCATGAAGTCAAAGATACATTGAAGACCTTTGAAGATCAATAATGTCCAAAATCAGTCCCTCAAATATTCAAACATGGCAAAAATTACCCTTGAAACACTTTTGCCAGAGTTTTGGGGCAAACGTGTGAAAATCAGAACTTGAATAACAAAGGAAATGAATTTTGGTGGCTGAAAAATGTGTTTTACTAGTTTTGCCAAAGAACAAGGACCAAAGATGGACAATGAAACATTCAAACAAGGAAATTGCGCCAAACAACTTACCTTTCCACAAAAAACGGATCAAAGGTGTTACTGTTAACCTTTCACCCCTAGTTACCATTCCACTTAAACCAAAGGGTAAATCCCAATTACCCACACCCACGTGTGATTCACACATGTAGAAACCCATCCCACACACAAAACCCTCATCCCCACTCACCAAAGGGTCCCACCCATTCACACATCAACCAATCAACATCCAACTTTCTCTCCAAGTAATCTGATGTGTCAAGATCAACAGCTTAGACTCATAGCTTAACTCCAAAGCTAAAATGAATGTCCCTGATGCATTTGGACAGCTCACCAACATCAAACGGCATCAAGCACTTAAGGGCATTCCTAGAAATTCATAACTAGGGTTTTTAGCATTCTATAATCAGCTGTTAGTCCTATAAAAGGAGACCTCAACTTGTGAGAGTCCCTTTGTTCTAGTTTTACCTTTTAAACATTGTAATTCCTTTTTGAGATTTATAAAAGTTGGTATTTTGAGAAAATTGTAATTCCTTTTTATGTTTTTGAAAGTTGGTGTTGTTTAATGGTAATTCTGAGTTCCATTTGATGTTATAAGTGTGCTTGAATCATTTGGTTCAAGGACGTTTATGTTTGGTAAGGTTTTCAAGTTGGAAAAAAGCTTGAAAAGAGGTTTCTGATTTTGCAATTTTTGTTGTACTAATCCTTAACCAAAAGCTATAAGCTCTTACAAGCTTGTTGACACCAAGCTTGAGAAGGGATTAGGGCCTTTGGTTGGGCTGTTTGTTCATTATGTTGAAGAAATCAAGCCCTTTAGTTTCTGCTTTGAAACATCAACCAAGGCAGTCATCCATCTTTCTTGTTGAAGTACCTTGGTCTTGTTCTAGTTGTTGAACAAGGTCCAAGGAGCATTGCTGGTCCTCCTAGGATGTTGTGGAGGACAGGTATAAGCTCTTGTTTAAGATTCCTCTAAAACATCATATGATCTTGTCTGTTTTATGATTTGGTATGTGATTTGGTGATTTTGTGTTTGTGCTTTGTATATTATGGTTGCAATCTGTTAGTTGTCACCTAGTGTAGCTTTTTGATCTATAAAATCATTATGTTGTTTGAAGGATTAAGAATTTTGTTTGAAAAGTGCTTATTAAAGGATTGTTTGGGATTACTGGTTCATAAGGCCTTGTGGCCTTGGTTCATAGGGTTTGGGAAGTCTAAACAAGTCATAATATACAAGTTTTAGTCATTGGTTAAGTTTCTGAAAGTTTGGGAAAAGGATTTGAAGTTTTGCAAAAATCTGATAAAAGTGTTTTTGAGATTGGTCAAACATATCAGATCCAATAACTTCTTTGTTAGTTGGATCTAAGGTCTGAAATCAGGTTTGGGAATAGTTTGCGGGATAAGCTATCTATTGGTTATCTGGTTGTTGAATTTGGTGGCTTATTGAGTGTGATATAGCTAATCAAAGTTGGCTGAAGTGGTCATTTGCATCAGCAAAGTGACCACCTCATTTAGTGCTTGCATTTGTACTTCTAGTGTAAGGATTGTTGTTTTGTTGCTTGGATCCTGTTTATGTGCTGCTTGTGAGGATATTTGGCTACTTGGATTGCTTTGTTGATAGCTTATAAGCTTACTGGCTTATTGGATTATTTGTGCCAAAACTCATCAAGTCTACCCAACTCAGACCTTGATTTGTGGAATCCTAAGATTCCGGATCTTTAAGCTACTAGGAATGATCATTGTTCATATGATTAACATAATCAAAGCGGAATTAGAACAACAACCATTAACAAGGTGTTTAAGCACAAAGAACACATGAAGTAAAACAAATGTGTCGCTAATTATATTGATAATCAACAACCACTAGACGTGTATACATTGAATCCCAAGTCTAGTCGACACACGCTTTAGGATTACATTGTGAATGAATTGTTATGAAAAACCTAATAACCCTTGGTTCCTTTTATAGTGTAAGGATTAGGGTTTTACAAGAGATAATATCAAATAAACATGTAAATCTTCTATTTAAATAACTATATACAGAATATATCCTGCATATATATCCAAATAGAAGCTTCCAAAGGCTTCTTGTCTACGTTTCTGTCAATGCTTAGTTTGTACATGACAATGATTAGATTGTACCTGACAACACTTGAGCCATCAACCTCTGATTTGCTCTTGTCAACGCTTGTTTTGCTCTTGACAACGCTTAGACAAATGTCTTCATGTTTTCTTCGTTTTTGAGTTTCTGCCACATCAACTTTTTGACCCAACAATCTTCCCCTAATTGATGTCGGCAAACTCTTTGTGTATCTCTTGTAAGTTGTACATGATCTTCAAATTGCTTCCCCTCAAGTGTGGCATGTATGTCTTCCCCTTTTTGTCACATCAACAGGGAACTAAAGAATGTATGCAATTTTGAAGATTCTCCAAATGTAGAATCTGTATAATGATCTTGAAGAAAAATAAATAAAGTATTCTTGATGTAGAAGTAGAGTAACCCAAACCTATGTTCAATGTCTTGTACTATTCACGTGACGTCGAACTTATAGGAAAACGTTAAAGTATAAGCAGACCTCGATCTCTTGTCAAAATCCTCATCCTTTGTGAGACACTGAGCACGATAATGTAACTCCTTCAAGTGATAGCAAGAGAAGATTGCTAGACATGACAGGTCTTCGTCACCAACCGTGTAAGCATGAACAAGTTACCTTTAAAGAATAATGTTGACTAGGCACCATCTTTAATAATATAATAGAACACAAACTCGCGAAAATCTTCTTCGAACATCAAACTTACCATAAGAATTCTTCCTCTTAAGTCAACACCTTTTCATGACAAGTCAATATCTTCATATGTAAAAGCTGTAAGCGAATAACTCTTTCACAAGGATATCTAATAAGTGTGAATACACTTATCCTTTTACCACTTATTTCCAATAATAACAAGACCAAAACGTGTATTTTATGTCGTAAAAGTCGGAATTATGCGTGGTTTGTGTTTTTATTGTGTTTTAGGACCAAAATATGAAAAAGGAAGAAAACACGGGCTTTCACGGGCTTTTATTGAAGAAAACGGGAAAAGACGAAGTCAAAAGATCAAGAGTGCAAAAAGAACGGAAGTCCCAGACCTATTCTGAAGATTTATCGAAGAAAAAGTCTAAAGACGGAAGTTTAACGAAGTCAAAGAACTTAAGTCTAATAGAAGAAGAAAATTAAAAGACAAGTTCAAATCCCGAGACGACATCGAGAAAAGACAAAGAATTAAAGTCGAGTCGAGAAGACGTGAAGAAAGAAAGAAAGAAGATGCAACACATGCACTCCTCCCACCTTCCCTATAAATACCCTCCTAATACACATTAGGAGGGAGTTAGTCTTTAATTTTTAAGTTTTTCATTTTTTCACTTTTCTTTCTAGTTTTAGAGAGAGAAAGTTCTAAACTTTCTATCACTAAGTTTCATCTTTTCTTTTAATATTGCAAGATTAAACATTTGTGTATTGCTTATTTCATTAATCAAGTTCTATTTAAGCTTTTAATCCTTAATCTCATTCTACATTTCTTGATTTACTTTACCTTTGATCCGATTTGCATACTTCATGCGTATGATTTAATGATTTCGTGATTGAAGGATTAATCTTCTTTTGTTATACTTAAGATCTTACACGTATAAGTTATAAGCTCGTAATGCTTATTGGCTTATTACAAGTTTTAGCTTATTGATTTTCGGATTTCACAAAGGGTTTAGTCACTTTAAAGTTCATTTCATTAAGTTGATAATCTTTTATGTTTTACAAGTTGTCTAATTTAAGCTTTTCGAGTTGTTTATGTTTTGGATAAAATAGATTATTGATTGTGCTTATTGAGTTTTACACTTGCCACGAATTTCGGATTAAAAGTGCATCCCATCGTAATCTTGGGGCTTCACACATTCCGACGGATTTCTACACATTCCGATAGATTTCAGTGTTTTGATCGCAATAACCCATTAGGGTTCTACTTTGCGATCGGGTGGCTAATTCCCCTTTATTCCGATCTGGACTGCGATCGCACATTCCGACAGGACTAAGGTCTTGTTAAGACGAAGTGCTGCCCATTTTTCGACAGCAACATTGCGATAGTAAGCTTTCCAATAGATGCACATTGCGATAGAAGTTTTTACAACATTCCGATCTGGATCTTTGCGATCTAAAAATATTCCGATGGGTATTAAGAGTGGTATTCCGATGGACCTTTGTATTGATTATACCGATGGCTTATTCTAGTGATATTCCGATGGTTATGATTTGGTGCATTCCGACAGAAATGAATTGTTATATTGCGATGGAACATGTTTTTAAGTTTTAAAGTTTTTACTTAAAGTTTTTCTACATAACTTTTAGTTTAATTCTTAAACACTTTAACTTTACTCAACGTCATTTTCATACTTGCTCTTAAAATTAGATAACCAAACCAAACCAAATCATTTTGCTCACCAAAAGACAATTGATTCGCACTTTAGACCAATAGTCAATTCGAAAGGATTCGGACGATAAGATTTTATACTTGGTTGCAAAACCGAGTATTAAATGGCGCCGCTGCCGGCTCTTTTCGTTACGATTAAAGGTTTTTAGTGAGAGACGCATTGAATTTTGGGATCCGTTCTTTGAACGTTATTTTCCTTGCTTTAAAATTTTTTCAAAAATCCTAAAAATATAAAACTCTTCAAAAATACAAAAACATTCAAAAATCATTAAAAGCAATTCTTTTTCAAAGGTTTTGCACCAAAAAGATTATATAGATATTCTCTGTGTATATTTTTCTTCTACAGGTGTATGCGTACTAGATCTTCGAACTATTCTGAGCCCGAGACTCGTGAAGATTTAGATATGGCTGGTGTTAATAACAACAATAACAACCCACCTCAACCCAATTTGAATAACAACAATTACAACAACAACAACAACAACAATGTCCACCTACCTGATTTACGAACAATGGAGGAAATGTGTCAACCCACCATGAACGGACGCGGAGGCCCGATTGCGCCGATGCACGTCACGGCTCAGGAGTTTTCGTTGAAGCATCACATGATCCAACAAGTGCAAACTAACCCATTTCGCGGAATTCCGGATGATGATGCCAACAAACACCTCGACAAATTCATTACCATTACCCAAAGCATGAAGTGCCCCGGTGTTTCTATGGATGACCTTCGCCTTCAACTCTTTCCCCACTCGCTTTCTCACCATGCCGAAAAATGGTTTGACCATCTCCCTAAGAATTCTATTCATACGTGGAATGACATGACTCAACGCTTTTTGTCGCGCTACTTCCAACCATCCATGGTCACAAGCCTTCGTAACCAAATCAGTGGATTCATGCAAGACAATGATGAATCGCTCTTCGATGCTTGGGAACGATACAATGATTTGATCGACCGCTGTCCGAACCACAACATGCTCCCCGTCACTCTCATTGACACCTTCTACAACGGTCTCACTATTCGTGATCGTGACACGATCAATGCCGCCGCCGGTGGTACTTTTATGAAAAGGAGACCGGAGGATTGTCGAGAGTTGATTGAAAACATGACTACTCACCACAAGAATTAGGATTCATCCGCATCCTCAAGATCTAACTCGAGAGTCAATGTTTCTTCTACTACTTCCAATCCTGAGATGACTGAAATCTCTCGACAACTCGCTGAGATGAACAAGAATTTCATGACCATGGCCACAAACCACTTTCAACAAGCTAAAGCCGTTGCTATTTCTTGTGACACATGTGGTGGTCCTCATTCTTACAATGATTGTCCTTCTACCCAAGGCAACTTTTCTTAAAACGTTAACGCAGCATACGGTACTTATCCTACGGGAGGCTATCAAGCTCGTCCTCAAGGAGACCGTAGCTTGCTCAGTTATCGTTCAAATAACTATCTTGCTCCACCCGGTTTCCCTCCTCAGAACCAAAACCAACAACAAAGCTATAACCGAAACAACCAATCCCAACCTCGTGTTAACAATCAATATCAATCCCAAAGAAACCCATACCCAACTCAAGGAAACTCTCAAGCTTACCAAGCTCCACCTCTCAATCAACCGATGGCAGTGAATCCAGACGTCAAGACGTTCATGAAGACTAATCGGGAGCTGGTGACGAATCTTCAGAGTCAAGTCATCAACTTGAAGGGGGAAATGGCGAAACAAGGGAGCGATATTCGAGCCGAGCTAAGGAATGATACGGAAAAACAGAGCAATGAAATTTGTGCCGACATCAGAGATTCTTTCAGCACTCAAGCACTTAACATTCGTGATATGATTGGTTCGCTCATCCAAGGTAATCAACCCTCTTCTTCGGGCACTCTTCCGAGTAACACCGTTGCGAACCCAAGAGGGGAGATGAAAGCAATCACCACTCGTAGTGGAAAAGGTTATACGGAACCCGAGCTTCCTACACCTCCACCCGTGATTGTGAACAAGGAAAAATAGCAACTTTCCTCACCTCCTTCACCTTCTATCCCCATTCCCCCACCACCCGTGGTTGTGAGTGATCCTACTCCCCTAAAGCCTTCTTCTTCATCCAATATACCTTATCCTTCAAGGTTGAGGAAAGAGAAGCAAAAGAGCAAGGATGATATTCAAGTTTCAAACTTTCTAAAAATTTTTAAACAATTGAATTTTAACATCTCCTTTGCCGAGGCTCTCGCTCACATGCCCAAATACGCTAAGATGTTTAAAGATCTTCTAAGTGACAAGTAGAAGCTTCTTGACATTGCTCAGACCCAACTTAATGAGAACTGCTCCGCAGTGCTCTTAAGGAAATTGCCCACCAAACTTGGTGATCCGGGTCGCTTCTTAATTCCTTGCAACTTCCCGGGAGTAAAGAATTGCATGGCTCTAGCCGATCTAGGTGCCAGTATAAACTTAATGCCTTTAAGTGTTTGGAAGCAATTATCTCTCCCAGAGCTAGTCCCCACCAAAATGACTTTGGAATTAGCCAACCGTACGGTTGCTTATCCAGTGGGGATAGCCGAAGATGTCTTTGTTGGAGTCGACAGATTCACCTTCCCGGCGGATTTTGTTGTCGTTGACTACGAGATGGATCCTCGTGTTCCATTAATCGTTGGACGTCCATTCCTGAGGACCGATCGCACTCTCATTGATGTAGCCGCGGGCGAAATAATCATGAGAGTTGGTGACGATAAAATTGTCTTCAACATGGGTAAGATTTCTAAGCAACCTTATTCATATGAGAGTGTTAATGCTATTGATATTCTCGATGAGGCTTGTGAAGAACATTTTCATGATGCTTGCAAAAGTACTCTCTCTTCTCTACCCAATGTTGAAACCGTTGCCTCAATTGCTCTGGCATTGACTCCTTTTGGAGAAAGTGACTTGGATGATTTCGAAGCTAGCTTGGGTCCTCTCGATATTAAGTATGATAATTCGTCCACCGATTGGGATGAAGATATTCGTACTATTGAGAGACTTCTCAATGAAGACCCGTTTCCTCCTCCCTCTCCTAAAGAGGTGACTAATGATGATACATCGTTAGTTACACCATCTATTGAGGATCCTCCTACTCTTGAGCTTAAGGACCTACCTCCTCATCTTGAGTACGTTTTCCTTGAAGACAACGAGAAGTTACCGGTCATCATCGCGAAGGACCTGAAAGAAGAAGAAAAAGCCTGACTTGTCACCGTGTTGAAGAAGCATAGAAGAGCTATCGCTTGGAAAATCTCCGACATTCGCATAATTGATCCTCACTTTTGCACACATAAAATTCTCATGGAGGACGACTTTAAGCCCACAATTCAAAGCCAACGAAGGGTGAATCCTAAAATCCATGAAGTCATCAAAAAAGAGGTTATCAAACTTCTTGATGCGGGTATGATTTACCCTATTTCGGATTCACCATGGGTTAGTCCAGTCCATTGTGTGCCTAAGAAAGGCAGAATTACCGTTGTGCCCAATGCAAACAACGAGTTGATTCCTACCCGTCTCGTTACTGGGTGGAGAGTTTGTATAGACTACCGCAAACTCAATGATTCCACGAGAAAGGATCATTTCCCTCTTCCTTTTATAGACCAAATGCTTGAACGTTTAGCGGGTAATGAATATTACTGCTTTCTTGATGGTTTCTCGGGTTATTTCAAAATACCCATCAATCCCCAAGATCAAGAGAAGACAACATTCACTTGTCCCTATGGCACATTTGCTTACAAAAGAATGCCTTTTGGCTTATGCAATGCCCCCGGGACTTTCCAAAGGTGCATGTTGGCTATCTTCCATGACATGGTTGAGCAAACCATGGAAGTCTTCATGGATGATTTCTCGGTCTTTGGGGATTCCTTCTCCTCTTGCCTTGCCAATTTGGAACGTATGCTTAAGCGGTGCGAAGACACTCGCCTTGTTCTGAATTGGGAAAAATGCCATTTTATGGTAAAAGAAGGCATTGTGCTAGGACACAAAATCTCTAAAGCCGGTCTTGAAGTCGACCGTGCTAAAGTAGATGTCATAGCCAAATTACCTCCACCTTTAACCGTGAAGGGTGTGAGAAGTTTTCTGGGTCATGCGGGCTTCTATCGTCGATTCATTCAGGATTTCTCTAAAATCGCTCGCCCGATGACCCACCTCTTGGAAAAAGATATTCCTTTTATCTTTTCTAAAGAGTTTATCGAAGCCTTCAATCTTCTTAAGGATAAGCTAACTAAGGCACCGGTCTTGGTTACCCCTAATTAGGAGCTACCCTTTGAATTGATGTGCGATGCTAGCGACTTCGCTATTGGTGCGGTTTTGGGCCAAAGAGTGAATAAACACTTCCAACCAATCCACTATGCTAGCAAAACAATGACAGGGGCTCAATTGCATTATACGACAACCGAAAAAGAGCTTTTAGCTGTTCTCTATGCTTTTGAGAAATTTCTCCCCTATCTTGTTTTATCCCCCACCATCGTATACACGGACCATTCCGCGTTGAAGTACTTAATGACTAAGCACGACTCTAAGCCAAGACTTCTTCGCTGGGTTTTACTCCTTCAAGAATTCAACATTGAAATTCGTGACAAGAAGGGTGCTGAAAACCTAGCCGCGGATCATCTGAGTCGACTTGAGGATGGATCATCCGAACAAAGAGATCAATGAATCTTTCCCCCTTGAGACCTTAATGTCTATAAATCTCAATCTTGATGACACCCCGTGGTTTGCCGACATTGAAAACTATTTAGCGGGTGGCATTCTCATCAAAGGGTTAACATCCCAACAAAAGAAAAAGTTCTTGAATGATGTTAAGACTTACTTTTGGGATGACCCTTATCTATTCAAACAATGTGCTGATCTGATCATTCGTCGATGTGTTGACGGACCGGCAGCTTTTGACATTCTCCAGGCTTGCCACAAAGGACCCACCGGTGGTCACTTTGGTCCCAACTACACCGCTAAGAAAGTGTTTGACTCTGGATTCTATTGGCCCACCATTTATCGTGATGCTCACGAAATGGTTAAGCATTGTGATGCTTGCCAACGCCAAGGCAAGATCACACATAAGGATGAGATGCCTCAAACTTTCATACAGGAATGTGAAATTTTTGACGTATGGGGCATCGACTTTATGGGGCCATTTCCATCCTCCAAAGGGAACAAGTACATCCTCGTCGCAGTTGACTACGTTTCTAAATGGGTTGAAGCCAAGGCTCTCCCTACGAACGATGCGAAGGTGGTTGTGAACTTTTTGAAGCAGCTTTTCGCTTGATTCGGCGTTCCTCGTGCTATTATCAGTGACCGCGGGACTCATTTTTGCAACGATCAATTTGCAAGAGTCATGGCTAAGTATGGTGTCAATCACCATATTTCCACCGCCTATCATCCCCAAACCAATGGGCAAGCCGAGATATCCAACCGTGGATTAAAGAGAATTTTGGAGCGTACTGTGGGAGAGCATCGCACCGCGTGGGCCGATAAGTTAGATGATGCTCTGTGGGCTTTCCGTACTGCTTATAAGACCCCGATCGGCTGTACGCCTTATTGTCTTGTGTACGGGAAAGCATGCCACCTCCCCATCGAGTTGGAACATAAGGCGCACTGGGCCTTGAAGTGGGCTAACTTCGACATCAACAAAGCCGGTGATCATCACAAGATTCAACTCAACAAGCTTAACGAACTGAGGAATGAAGCTTACGAGAACTCACTGATCTACAAGGAGAAGACCAAGATCATTCATGACGCACGGATAAAGAATCGAGAGTTCCACGTTGGTGATCAAGTCTTACTTTTTAACTCTCGGTTGAAGATCTTCTCTGGCAAGTTGAAGAGCCGCTGGTCTGGTCCATTCACCGTCTCCAAAGTCTTTCCATATGGGACCATTGAGCTTTCTTAGCCAAATGGGCCCAATTTCAAGGTGAATGGCCAGCGTCTGAAGCTGTACTTTGGTGAGGACATCTCTCATGAGATGATTCCATCCCTCACCACGTTCCCCATGAACTAAATTTGGGTCGAGTCAGGCTCGTGACTTAGTGAATAAAAACAAGCGCTTTTCGGGAGGCAACCCGTGATCTATCCTTTACTGCTTTCATAATAAGTGTAGGGGGAGCCCCGTATGTGTTTGTTGTCTTGTTTCTTGTGCTGTGCAGGGATTAAAGCTCCAAAGATTCACCTTGATGACTTTTGACGAACCATGATACCGTGTTCCCATCTTCCCGGTTCTATCCTAAACTCTTGTGATTCAATATTTCATATTTTATATGTTCCCATTGAATTCACTTTAGTTGTCCTTTCCTTAGAAAGATTTAAACAAAGTGCACAATGTCCTAAAGTGTAGGGGAGTTTACTCCCACATGCTCAAACATTGAGGACAATGTTTATCTCAAGTGTAGGGGGACTTCTATCGAAGTAAGTGGTCTTTTCCATGAATTTGCCCTCATTTTAACCGGAAAATTTGATTTTTCGATATTTTTCAAAATTTTTAATCTATTTTGGCCTAGTTGTATAGTTGTATTTTCCTTTGTTATGTTTATTTTCTTTTCTTGCTAGAATAAATTTGCAATAAAGTGGTTTTAAATTTTTCTTAGTCGTGAACATTTTGACTCAACCCGAGTTTACTTATCTAAGTTTACTCTAGCTAGTATCCTTAACGTGTTTAAGTCAAGTTTTGCTAGGCTTTTATTTAGGGAGCTATAAAACGCGGAAGTCTTAACTCTCACGGGTTAAGAACAAGAACTTTTCGCAAGTTCCTATAACTGATCCTAGAGAGTCGTTTATCAAGGGAACTTTAAAATGAGATTTCTAAACTTGAAAAAGTCTAAGAATTTGCAAGATCCTATAGGCGACTCGAAAACCCAAAACGTTGATTTAATAGGCTAAGCATCCACGAATCTCATTCCTTGAGATTTTAAACTGTGGAGAACGAGAGATGATAGAGTCAAATATAAGTTCGGTATTCTTTCAGGAATTTATGTGAGTTAATTATAAGCCTATTCTCCCTTCGCTTGTTAATAAATTTATCTGCAATAAATAAGGTTGTACGATTTGAAAGGTTACTTAGCTTCTAGCCCAAGATCGTTTAAAAGTTGCTCTGCACGGATTAGAGTTCATAGCCAAGGCATAACTTATTGAAGCGGGATGCAAAGATTGGCGAGTCCAAAAAGGCCCTAACAAGGCATGAGGGCTACATTTTGTTGCTAAAGATCCAAAAGTGATGTGAAAAATCATTCATCGAAAATCAATATGAAGGATCGAGACACACGACGAAAAGCAAATACTCCCCTAAAGATCATGGAGCAGTCTGTCCAAAAAGACCCTAACAAGGTATGAGGATAAATAGATCCAAGTCGTAAAAGGAGGCGGATCGTTGTATATCAAAGTCCAAAATAAAGATTGGAGAAAAATGAAGAAGTCGTGGTTCAAAGATGAAGAATCTCTCAAAACTCCAAGTGAAGAAATTCCTATTATGAAGAGAAGACCATAGTTTCAAGAACGTCTCTCAAAGATTCGAAGTATGAAGTCGCTGCCAAATATCGGTCCGAGAAAGGTCTCAAATCGTGAAGTGAGTTATGCCAAGATATGAACTTTATGAGGTCCCGAGAAGCAGTTTTAAAAGATTTTGTCCTTTAGCTAACTATTGATTAAATTGTTCACTTTATTTTCAGCCTAAATAACTATCGAGATAAGTCAAACAATGCATCCTCGTGATCATTCAAGACAAAAATAAAATATAAGAGATACACCTAGGAATAAGGGAGTCTAAGTGATTAATTGGCCCACATGAGTGCGTGATAGTTTGCTAACTTATAATAACAATGATCTCGTTTTTAAGATTGGTATGGGGAACGTGAAACTTGAGGATGATAAACGTTCATGGCGGCCAAAACCCAATGTAAGTTTTTAATTTCTTTACTTGTTTCTATCTTTTTATGTTTAGTATTTAATAAAGGCCAAGGTGGGTTATTTATGATGGAAAATGTAAACCGTGCTTTAAAATTAATGCATTGCATGAGGGCATTGCAATGGTCAAGTGTAGGGGATTTAATAAGTGTGAAAACACTTATCCTTTTACCACTTATTTCCAATAATAACAAGACCAAAACGTGTATTTTATGTCGTAAAAGTCGGAATTATGCGTGGTTTGTGTTTTTATTGTGTTTTAGGACCAAAATATGAAAAAGGAAGAAAACACAGGCTTTCACGGGCTTTTATCGAAGAAAACGGGAAAAGACGAAGTCAAATGATCAAGAGTGCAAAAAGAACGGAAGTCCAAGACCTATTCTGAAGATTTATCGAAGAAAAAGTCTAAAGACGGAAGTTTAACGAAGTCAAAGAACTTAAGTCTAATAGAAGAAGAAAATTAAAAGACAAGTTCAAATCCCGAGACGACATCGAGAAAAGACAAAGAATTAAAGTCGAGTCGAGAAGACGTGAAGAAAGAAAGAAAGAAGATGCAACACATGCACTCCTCCCACCTTCCCTATAAATACCCTCCTAATACACATTAGGAGGGCGTTAGTCTTTAATTTTTAAGTTTTTCATTTTTGCACTTTTCTTTCTAGTTTTAGAGAGAGAAAGTTCTAAACTTTCTCTCACTAAGTTTCATCTTTTCTTTTAATATTGCAAGATTAAACATTTGTGTATTGCTTATTTCATTAATCAAGTTCTATTTAAGCTTTTAATCCTTAATCTCATTCTACATTTCTTGATTTACTTTACCTTTGATCCGATTTGCATACTTCATGCGTATGATTTAATGATTTCGTGATTGAAGGATTAATCTTCTTTGGTTATACTTAAGCTCTTACACGTATAAGTTATAAGCTCGTAATGCTTATTGGCTTTTTACAAGTTTTAGCTTATTGATTTTCGGATTTCACAAAGGATTTAGTCACTTTAAAGTTCATTTCATTAAGTTGATAATCTTTTGTGTTTTACAAGTTGTCAAATTTAAGCTTTTCGAGTTGTTTAAGTTTTGGATAAAATAGATTATTGATTGTGCTTATTGAGTTTTACACTTGCCACGAATTTCGGATGAAGAGTGCATCCCATCGTAATCTTGGGGCTTCACACATTCCGACGGGTTTCTACACATTCCGATAGATTTCAGTGTTTTGATCGCAATAACCCATTAGGGTTCTACTTTGCGATCGGGTGGCTAATTCCCCTTTATTCCGATCTGGACTGCGATCGCTCATTGCGATCGCACATTCCGACGGGACTAAGGTCTTGTTAAGACGAAGTGCTGCCCATTTTTCGACAACAACATTGCCATAGTAAGCTTTCCAATAGATGCACATTGCGATAGAAGTTTTTACAACATTCTGATCTGGATCTTTGCGATCTAAAAATATTCCGATGGGTATTAAGAGTGGTATTCCGATGGACCTTTGTATTGATTATTCTGATGGCTTATTCTAGTGATATTCCGATGGTTATGATTTGGTGCATTCCGACAGAAATGAATTGTTATATTGCGATGGAACATGTTTTTAAGTTTTAAAGTTTTTACTTAAAGTTTTTCTACATAAATTTTAGTTTAATTCTTAAACACTTTAACTTTACTCAATGTCATTTTCATACTTGCTCTTAAAATTAGATAACCAAACCAAACCAAATCATTTTGCTCACCAAAAGACAATTGAGTCGCACTTTAGACCAATAGTCAATTCGAAAGGATTCAGACGATAAGATTTTATACTTGGTTGCAAAACCGAGTATTAATATCCCGATTACATAATCCAATAAAATTCTTCATGAATTGTTGCTAACCTACTTAAAAATCATTAATCCCTTTCAAAAATATCCGAGCCATAAATATCAACTTGATATTCTAAATAAAAACGGAGATTCCATGTACCTTCGTGTGTAAATTCCTCCTTTTTGTGTGCTAAAAACTTACCAATTTTCTCAAACAGCAACTATTCCTTTTGTTGTCCAATATCCTTCACTGTCCAAGATATCAACACTGTGCGTTGTCCAATATCGGACAACAGTTATCACCGTTAAAAAATGTATATATCGGACAACAAGTGTCAGCGCTTCCCAACAGCGCTTAACTTATTCCTGTCAGCGCCAACTTTGTACCTGTCAGCGCCTGACCATCAGCGTCTCATCCATGCCTTGTCAGCGTCACACCAACATCTATCAGCGTCACACCAACATCTATCAGCGTCTAAATAACACATGTCAGCGGGTAATAGATCTAGGGTTTTATAAACCCTATATCATGATTTTATGTGAAAACCATAAACTGCAGTGAACTTTGACATCGAATATCTTCTTCATGAGAGCTTAGATCGAAGATCCCTTCGGGGAGATCCTAGACACAAGTGTCAAGAACCTACAAATCGAATTTCACGACGATCCAACGGTTAACGAAGGAGAAATCGCGTTTTTACTATTACTGTTCACAGAAAACAGCATATGACCCCTGCTGACTTTGACGCTTAATAACTTTTTATTGGGGATAAAACTTGACAATCCCTCCAGTGGATGTCTAGATATATGGGTATAGAACACACACAAGAAATTTTGTGACGATCCAACGGTTCAATAAAAAGTTATGACCTTCTGAATACTGCTGCGCACACAAAAACGTCTAGAAAAACCCTAGACGGATTTTTCTTCTTTTCACCATACACGAAAACCTTGTTGGTCCTAGCATCACGAGCCACGAGGCTCTGATACCAATTGTGGAATCCTAAGATTCCGGATCTTTAAGCTACTAGGAATGATCATTGTTTATATGATTAACATAATCAAAGCGGAATTAGAACAACAACCATTAACAAGGTGTTTAGGCACAAAGAACACATGAATTAAAACAAATGGGTTGCTAATTATATTGATAATCAACAACCACTAGACGTGTATACATTGAATCCCACGTCTAGTCGACACACGCTTTAGGTTTACATTGTGAATGAATTGTTATGAAAACCTAATAACCCTTGGTTCCTTTTATTGTGTAAGGATTAGGGTTTTACAAGAGATAATATCAAATAAACATGTAAATCTTCAATTTAAATAACTATATACAGAATATATCCTGCATATATATCCAAATAGAAGCTTCCAAAGGCTTCTTGTCTACCTTTCTGTCAATGCTTAGTTTGTACATGACAATGCTTAGATTGTACATGACAACACTTGAGCCATCAACCTCCGATTTGCTCTTGTCAACGCTTGTTTTGCTCTTGACAACGCTTAGACAAATGTCTTCATGTTTTCTTCGTTTTTGAGTTTCTGCCACATCAATTTGTTGACCCAACATGATTCACAAGGTTTGTACTCAAGCCTTGACCAGCAGGGTGAAAACAAAGTTCTAACACTTCATTAATTCTGTCAACGTCCAAAATTGTGCTTGTCAGTGTTTGATTTACTCTTGTCAGCGTTTAGCTTTTGGTCAAACTTGGTCATATAGCTTATTGAATCTGTTTTGCTTATTGGTACATGCAACAACTTTGTTTTTGTAATAGAACTTATTTTTCTCAGCTTAATAACAAGTCTAGAAGGTTACAAGTCTTTTGGTTAAGCTTTTGCTAGAAAACTAGCTTATTTGGCTTTTTCATCCAGCTTATTGGTTCTTACAGCTTATTCTACTTGGCTTTTTGTGATTTTCTTGATTGATTATTCTTAGTTAAGCTATTTGTGAGATTTTGCAACAAACTAGAGCTTCTGAAACAGTCTAGAACTCTATCCCGACTATTTTGTCGTTTTGTGGAATTGTTCTTGGCTTATTTTTGGCTTATTGAGTGTGCTTTTTCAAAATTTCTTTTTACAGATCTCTTTAGTATCCCAAAAGAAGGTTGTGTGTCGAATTAGAGCTTATGGCATTGGCTTATTGCTTAATGGGCTTATTGGCCCAATAAGAATAAGCTGTTTGTTCATTAATTTGTGATAAGCTCACTTTCAGCTTTTGGGCCTTCAGAGTTTTGTGTTTAGAATTGAATTTTGAGTCGGATAGGGCTTTTCCAAGTTATTTGGGCTTATTTTGACTTTTTGGGCTAAAAAGCCCATTAAGCTTGACTGATTTTGCTTTTAGCCCATTAGGGGGCCCATTAGGGGTAATTTGGTAATTTCACTTTAATTTTCTGATTATTTAGGTTAAAATAAACTAGTTTGCAAGTTTTTAGAATTTTTTATAATTTTTGAAATTTTAATATTATTTTAATATTATTTAATTATTATTTTTCAAATTTCACATTTTTGCACTTTTTATATCTTTCTTAGTTTAAATACATTAAAATAGGATTTTTACAACTCTTAGATTAATTTTATCATCTTTAGATTAGTTTTTATAATTATTTTATGCTTTAATAGTTTTTAAATCATTTTAAATAGTTTTTCTTAGTTTAAAAATTTATAAAAATAGTTTTTAATCTTTTTAGGTCATTTTAGAGGTTTACCAATTGAAAAATCTTTTTTTGGGCTTTTTGATAATTAACTTGATTTTTAGGGCTTTAATTAGCATTTAAAAATTAATATTTAATTAATTAAGATGTTTGAAAAAGTTTTGATCATTGGTAAAATCTTAGTTTATTTATTTTGATTTTTGGTAAATTTCTGGGATTTTTTAGAATTAATTTTTATTTTTTATACTTTTACGGTTTTACGTTTAGTCATCGTAGTATTAATTTCACGTCTTCGTCATTCTCTTTTCTCATCCCCTTCTTTCAAATATTAATCTCAAACCAATTACGAATTATTCACACACATATACCTCCTTGGGAAACGAACTTGGAATTTCATTAGGGTCATTTGTACACGGTTTTCCTAAACCGTTGTATTTAATACTTTCCCTATTTACCTCCTTTTCCTAAAGGTGTGGTAAAACTCTACAACCATTTTGGCGCCGCTGCCGGGGAGGTGTGTCGTGATTAATTTGTCTTGTTGTTTTTAATAATATTATTACTATATTGTATTAAGTATCACAATCAATACAAAATATCTCCAAAAGTGTGAAACACAACCTTAATTGGGATTTGATCTCCTAATTATTGTATTCGAATCTCAAACAAAAAAAAAGGCAAAAATAGATAAATACTTTCGTGAAGCTCGATTTTGAAAAATACGAACTATAAGGTGGGTATAAGGCGGGTATTATAAAATATACCCTAAGGAAAAAGGCTCTTAAGTGCTTCGCGCCGCCTCGTTTCCCCGCTTGCTTGTGAGTATTTTGAGATTGAAGGCTAATTGAGGGTTTTGCCGCCCAAAGTATTATTACGTATACTATATTTGCTTGGTTTTCTTTGTGATTAAACCCTCTTGAACAATTTGGTTTTCACCAAAGTTCTAAAGTCATTCGAAGGCGTTCACTCCACGTGATCGTTTTCATTCTTTTGAGGCGTCTTTAATCAAGAGTTTGATTCGAGGAGAGATTTGGTAGATTGTTGTCTATGAAGATACACCAAAATCCAAAAAAATAAAAAGCAATCAAAAACACAAAAAAATTGAAAATTCACAAAACACCCAAAAAGAATCTTCTTTGCTCACCTCTCATTCTTTGTGAAGTTTATGATCACTCGTAATCAAGCAAAACGAGCTCGTAGACGTCTTTAAAAGCAAGCAAATCAAGAGACGTTGATTCAAGAACAAACTCCAATTGTTGAACCTATTGTAGAACAAGAAGTCATCATGGCTAATCGTACTATGATGGAGTTGCTTCAAGCACCCACCGAGGGTTTTGGAGAGGCCATTGTGATTCCCGCTATCCTTGCGGAGAATTTCGAGATTAAGACGGGTTTAATGTCGATGTTGCAAGCAAATAAGTTTAGAGGTCACGAGAAAGACAACCCGCATTATCACATAAGGAATTTTAATCGTCTCACCGCAACTAGCAAGTTTAAGGATGTTCCACATGATGCCATTAAGATGATGTTGTTTGCATACTCGTTAGATGGACCCGCTAAAATTTGGCTTGAGAAAGAACCGCCAAATTAAATTTTGACATGTGGTGATCTCGTTTCTAAGTTTGTGAACAAATTTTTTCCACCATCTAAAACAACACATTTGAAAAATGAGATTTCAAGATTTGTACAACGAAATAATGAAAGTTTTTCAATGGCATGGGAACGCTTTAAAGAAATGTTACATGAATGTCCACACCATGATTTTTCGGAATTACATCAAGTTGATACTTTTTATAATTGGCTTAATGATCATGAACGAGATTACTTGAATGCCTCCGCGGGTGGTAAATTTTTGTGCAAAACGACCGATGAAGCTTTAAAGATTATCGAGAATAGATATAAGGTTTATAGCCCTCGTAACACATAGAGTGTTGCCAATATGGGTTCGTCATCGTCGTCATCGTCTCGTAGCATTAATGCCATACATGATGAAGCTAATGAGGAAAATCGGTTTTTCGATAGATTTGCTAATCTTATGACTCATTGGAAAGCACAAGAGGCTTTGAATTCCGCTTCGGTTAAAGCGGTTGAAAAGAGTTGTTTGTCTTGTGGCGGAGCTCATGATCTTTCCGAGTGCATTACCGCCGGTGGTAACACTTCGAGTGCTTACGTAGCAACGGGAACTTATAACCAAAACGGCCAAGGTTCCTGCCCAAATCAAGCTCCACCAAATCAAAATGCTAATAACTATCGAAACAACAATCAAGGTGGTAATTATCAAGGCAATTCACGTTACTACAACAAAGGGAATTATAAAAGTGGGAATGGACAAGTTACTAATCAAAACCAAAACCGTGATTTTCAAAACACTACACAAGGTTTTCAAAATGCTCACACTAAAAATCTTCAAGGAGAATTTTTGGATTATGCTAAAGCAAATGATGCTAAGTTTGATAACATGCAACGTGAGATGATTAGCTTAAGATCCGAGTTGAAAAACGAGCTTAAAAACGAACTTGCTAATGAACTTATAACTCATGCTAATAAAATGGAAGGAAATGTCCAACGTCTTCAACAAAATAAAAAAAATGGAACAAGGACAACATGAGATTAAGCAAGAATTGTTAAAAGCAGATTTAAGGCAATCAAAATTTGAAGACCGAATGGCAAAAATGTTTGAAGCAATCATGTGTAAACCCTCTTCCTCGGGTGATCTTCTTAGTGATACCATTGCAAACCCGAGGGGATAAATTAAGGTTATTACTACTCGTAGTGGTAAAACTTTCAAGGAACCAATCTCTCGTCCAAGTACTTCTACGGAGAAGGAAATCGAGAAAGAGCCCGAGGTGATGGTCGAAAAGGAGCATATCACAATCCCACGAAGTACCGCTCATACCACGGCCGTTGCCTAATGTCCAACCCACACCACCCTTACCTTACCCTTCGAGACGTAACAAGGAAAAAGCACAAGAACGGAATAATTATCAATTTGAGCTTTTTATGAAAATGTTTCGTGATATACATTTTAACATAAGTTTTGCCGACGCTCTTATCATGACGCCTCGATTCGCCGCAAACTTCAAAAGTATGCTAAACAACAAAGAGAAGTTACAACAATCGTCTAGTTGTTCATCGGTTTTTCTTAGCCGCATACCACAAAAAGGCGGTGATCCCGGTAAATTTTTGATTCCGTGTGCAATTCAAGATATGGAGGAATGCTACGCCTTGGCCGATCTTAGTGCTAGTATTAATTTAATGCCTCTTGAGATTTTCAAATCGCTTTCGCTTCCGGCTCTTACTCCTTCGAACATGTCTATCGAGATGGCCGATCATTCTACAATTTTAGCATGTGGAGTAGCCGAGGACGTTTTTGTTAAAGTCGGAAAGTTTTACTATCCCGTTGACTTTATCGTAGTAGACATTCCTATCGATTGAAAAGTTCCTCTCATTTAGGGTCGTTCATTTTTGGATACATCAAGAGCACTTATTGATGTTCATGCTCGAAAAATTACCCTTCGTTTCAATGAGGAAGAACTTGTCATCAATGCAACACAAAACTCCAATCTTTCTCATGTCTAAAATATTGCAACTTTAAACCATGGTAATTCAACCAATGTCGTTTGCAAATAATTTTCACCAAGAGTTTTAGGAAATGTCGCAAAAAACAATTTACCATTTCCTCTGCCGGTGGAGGTTATGAGTGTAAAGCCTACAAAGAAGAAATCGTCAATACTTGAATTGAAAAATCCTTCGCCTCACCACGAACATTCGTTCTTGAAAAGTGTTGATAAGTTGCCGGTTTCAACGGAAGATCTTTCGGATGACGAATATGTTGACCCCGATGGGGAAGTTTTTAATAACAAGATTTTTACTCGTTGAAGGTTCGTTTTCTCGGTGTCTCTTCGAATTGATTTCCGGTTAATTGTGTGAGATTAGTTGTTCTTGGTGAAACAAATATTTTTGGTTTTGGAAAATAAATGAGCAAGACTTAATGATAAATGACGAGAAATTAAAACAAGTTAAAATATAAACGGTGCGATATTTAAAACTTTTAAAATTAAATGACGAGAAATGAAAGGACGTAAAATTAAAACTTAACAAAAAGTAAATGATGCAAATAAAAACTTAAACTAAAAGAAAAGTGAATAAAAATTCAAATAAATAAAAAAGGCGGGAAGAATCAAACTTGAAATTAAAAGAAGGAAACTTAAAATTAAAAACAGAAAGAAGACTGACAGACCTTCATTCGGAACTTCAAGACTTCCGGATGAAGGTTCCTTCATTCGGAACTTCAAGACTTCCGGATGAAGGTTCCTTCATTCGGAACTTCTAGACTTCCGGATGAAGGTTCCTTCATTCGGAACTTCTTGACTTCCGGATGAAGGTTCCTTCATTCGGAACTTCTAGACTTCCGGATGAAGGTTCCTTCATTCGGAACTTCTTGACTTCCGGATGAAGGTTGCTTCATTCGGAACTTCTAGACTTCCGGATGAAGGTTGCCTGGGAATGATGGAATACAGTAACAACCAAACCGAAGAACATGGGATGTACAGTAACCACAATCGATCCTTAAATTAATCAGATTCAAACAAAAGATTAAACAAAAACAACCAATAAGCATCAACAAACAATAATCAATCAAAACAAATCATCAAAACTAACAAACCTAACCAAATTAATCAAAACCCACTTGATCAAAATCATGAAAACTCAAGAACATGAACAATGATGAATAAGAACAAATCAAACTAGAAAGGAAGAAGATGATGAATTAAAAGCTTAATTAAAAAGTAAAGATTCAATAACAAAAGCATAAACACAAATTAATCTAGAGAGAGAAAGCATAAGTTTAGAGAGAGAAACTACCTATTCCTAATCTAATCCTAAAACTAAAACTAAAACTAACCACCTCTCTCACATGTTGTGAGGGTGGTATTTATAGGAGAGGGGAGTGGTTGGTGGCTCCCTCTTTCTTTCATTCTTTCTTGGTCCTCAGTCTTCCGGTCTTTCAGTCTTCTTAAATTCTTCGACTTTTCAGACTTCGTCTCGGGATTTCTTTGAACTCGTCTTGTAATTTCTTCATAATTTAGACTTGAGTTCTTCGGCTTTTAGTAAACTTCCGTCTTTTGACTTTTTCTTCGATAAATCTTCAGAATTGGTCTTGGACTTCCGTTCTTTTTCCACTTTTGATCTTTCGACTTCGTCTTTTGTCTTTTCCTTCAATAAAAGCCCGTGTAAGCCGTGTTTTCTCCACTTTTCACCTTCTAGACCCTGAAACACAATAAAAACACAAACCACGCATAATTCTGCCATTTACGACATAAAATATACGTTTAGGTCCCGTTTTAATATAATTAAGTGGTAGAAAAGATGGGTGTTTTCACACCTATCAAATCCCCTACACTTAACCATTGCAATGCCCTCATGTAATGCTTAGTGATAAAGCAAGGTTTACACTTTCCATCATAATCAACCCACCTTGGCCTTTATTAAACAACTAAGGAAAAGATAGAAAATAACAAGATGCAACAAGGAAGAACATGTAAAGAAATCTAAGACTTACATTAGGGCTTGTGTGTCATGAATGTTTATCACCCTCAAGTTTCACGTTCCACATGCCAAGCTTAAAAACAAGATCATTGTTAGTACAAGTTAGCATAACAAACATTTACTCATGCGGTTCAATTAATCACTTAAACTCCCTTATTCCTAGGTGTATCTCTTATGTTTTATTGATGTCTTGAATGATCACGAGGATGCATTGTTGACTTATTTCGATAATTTATTTAAGCTGAAAGCAAAGTAGGACGATTTGATCAATAGTTAGCTAAAGGACAAAATCTCTTAAAACTGCTTCTGGGGATATCAAAAAGTTCATATCTTGGCATAACTTGGTTCACGATTTGAGACCTTTCTCGGGCCGATATTTGGCATGTACTTCATACTTCATATCTTGAGAGACGTGCTTGAGATAATGGTCTTCTCATCGTTTATAGAGTTTCTTCACTTGGAGACTTTTGAGAGGCACTCCAACTTTGTTGACCACGACTTCATGATTATTTCTTCAATCTCTATTTGGGATTTTGAGATACAACGATCCGCCTCCTTTTCGGACTTGGATCTATTTATCCTCATACCTTGTTAGGGTCTTTTCGGATAGACTTCTCCATGATCTTTATAGGAGTTGATTGCTTTTCGTCGTGAGTCTTGATCCTTCATATTGACTTTGGGAATAATGCTTTTCACATCACTTTGGATCTTTAGCAATAAAATGGAATCCTCATGCCTTGTTAGGGCCTTTTCGGACTCGCCAATCATCGCACCCCGCTTCATAAGTTATGCCTTGGCTATGAACTCTTATCATTACCGAGCAACTTTTAAACGATCTTGGGCTAGAAGCTAAGTAACTTTTCAAATCGTACGACCTTACTTATTGCAGAGAATTTATTAGCAAGTGATGGGAGAAAAAGATCATAATTAACTCACATAAGTTAATGAGAGAATACCAAACTTGTAGCCAACTCTATCATTTCTCGTTCTCCACAATTTAAAATCTCAAGGAATGAGACTCGTGGATGCTTAGCCTAATAAACCAATTAAGGTCTACATGGTTAAGGATACTAGCTAGAGTGAACTTAGATAAGTAAACTCGGGTTGAGTCAAAATATTCACAACAGGCCTAATATATCTAAGATATCTAAACTTGCTAAGACCATTTTATTAAAATAAGAGAAAAATAGACAAAATAAAGGGAACTACAACTAGGCAAAAATAGATTAAAATTTTTGAAAAATGTTGAAAAATCGATTTTCCGGTTAAAATGAGGACAAATACAAGGAAAAGGCCACTTAACTTCGATAGAAGTCCCCCTACACTTAATATAAACATTGTCCTTAATGTTTAAGCATGTGGGAGTAAACTCCCCTACACTTAGGACATTGTGCACTTTTGTTTAAATCTCGCGAAGGAAGAGACAACTAAAGAGATTCCTATTTTAATATTGAGAAATATAAAATAGTGAATCGAAAAGAGTTTAGGATAGAACCGGGAAGAAGGGAACACGGAATCACGGTTCGTCAAAAGTCATCAAGAGTGTGTCTTTGAAGCTCTAATTCCTACACATGATAAGAAAGAGAACAAGAAACACCACGGGGCTCCCCCCTACACTTATGGTGAAAACAGGAAAGATAGATAGATAATTGGGTTGCCTCCCAAAAAGCGCTTGTTTATATTAACCGAGTCACGAGCCTGACTCGTCCCCGAATTAAATGGTCCATGGGGAAGCCTCGAATGTGATACCGGGATCAAAGACCTTGTCCTCGTTCCCGGTTGACATCAACAAAGGAGAGGCGGGGGGATAAGTCTTGAATGGGAGAAAAACCCTTTCGACATACGAGAAGTATGTGAATTCAAGATCCACGGGAGGTGGGTTAGGTAAAGTAAGCACATTGTCCTCCCCCAAAGACAATGGATGCTGAGCAAACGGCAAAGCCGTATTGTTATCAATCATAGCATAATCAATGTCACCTCCCGGGTCAAATCACTCATCCTCATTTCCCGGTATAAAACGAGTAGAGTAAAAGTGATACATCACCCACGTGGGTGTACACGTGGGAGGATGAGGTGGCAATATAATATGAGAAGTATGAGAACAATTACCTTCCACCTGCGTCCCTTTTTCAGTAGATTCACATCTTTCCACCTCTGGGATAGAAAGTGTAGTGTCATCATGTAATAAATCCTCTAGAAAAAGTATATCTCCTTCCACATCAGCATACCCGGATATGTATTCCATGGGTGTATCAATATCAAGAAACTCATCGATCTCAGGAATGTGAAAACCATCATCACTAAGGAGTGAAGTATTTTGCTTTAGAAATTCATCCTCGTCGAAAATAACCTCAATATCGTCATCACTCTCCTCATTATTTATAGGGCCAATAATATGCTCAGGGATATGGGTACTCGTCTGATCTTGCTGCTGTAAAAATGACTCCATACAAGTTCGCAGCGTGTGTAAAAGCTCTGTTGATTGCGCTTGAAAAGCTGTAGCAAGATCGACAATTGGTTCTTGGTAACTCATCCCGTGACGAAGCTGATGATCGAGTGAGTGCGGTGGGGGCTCAAGATGTTGAAAGCCGGAATTATAGCACGGTTGTGGCTCATAGTTGTTCATCGGTTGACAATAATAGGTATCGTGAGGACCCCCACAGTTGTTGCAAACCGGGTATGGAGAAAAATCAAGTGCGTCTTGTGGATAGCTGTTATCCTTGTCATAATTGTACCCCCGGTTCTTGCCCGTGGCCATACGGGTATCGAACCGGGCACGAAACATGCCAATGAGAATCGCTTCCACAATAGATGCACGGGGGAACAGGAGGTGGGTTCAAAAATAGTGAATTAGTCGAGTTGCACAAGGGACAAAATCCGAATTGTGTGTAGTCGATATCGTTTCCGCACCGCTCACATGTACACCATTGACAAGAGTTGTTCCCAGATAATTGTTTCCCACACGGACACAATGGACATAAAAATCCATAAAGAAAGATAGATAAGCAAGAAGAATATTTTTGGTGCAAAACTTTGAAAAATAAATGCTTTATATGATTTTTCAAATGTTTTTGGATTTTTGAAAATTTTTGACAAGAAAAATATCGTTCACAAGTGAACGGATCCCAAAATCCAACGCGTCACTCACAAAAAACCTTCGATCTTCACGAAAAGAGCCAGCAGCGGCGCCATTTTAAAAAAAAAAATTTACTCGTTGAAGGTTCGTTTTCTCGGTGTCTCTTCGAATTGATTTCCGGTTAATTGTGTGAGATTAGTTGTTCTTGGTGAAACAAATATTTTTGGTTTTGGAAAATAAATGAGCAAGACTTAATGATAAATGACGAGAAATTAAAACAAGTTAAAATGTAAACGGTGCGATATTTAAAACTTTTAAAATTAAATGACGAGAAATGAAAGGACGTAAAATTAAAACTTAACAAAAAGTAAATGATGCAAATAAAAACTTAAACTAAAAGAAAAGTGAATAGAAATTCAAATAAATAAAAAAGGCGGGAAGAATCAAACTTGAAATTAAAAGAAGGAAACTTAAAATTAAAAACAGAAAGAAGACTGACAGACCTTCATTCGGAACTTCAAGACTTCCGGATGAAGGTTCCTTCATTCGGAACTTCAAGACTTCCGGATGAAGGTTCCTTCATTCGGAACTTCTAGACTTCCGGATGAAGGTTCCTTCATTCGGAACTTCTTGACTTCCGGATGAAGGTTCCTTCATTCGGAACTTCTAGACTTCCGGATGAAGGTTCCTTCATTCGGAACTTCTAGACTTCCGGATGAAGGTTGCTTCATTCAGAACTTCTAGACTTCTGGATGAAGGTTGCCTGGGAATGATGGAATACAGTAACAAACAAACCGAAGAACAGGGGATGTACAGTAACCACAATTGATCCTTAAATTAATCAGATTCAAACAAAAGATTAAACAAAAACAACCAATAAGCATCAACAAACAATAATCAATCAAAACAAATCATCAAAACTAACAAACCTAACCAAATTAATCAAAATCATGAAAACTCAAGAACATGAACAATGATGAATAAGAACAAATCAAACTAGAAAGGAAGATGATGATGAATTAAAAGCTTAATTAAAAAGTAAAGATTCAATAACAAAAGCTTAAACACAAATTAATCTAGAGAGAGAAAGCATAAGTTTAGAGAGAGAAACTACCTATTCCTAATCTAATCCTAAAACTAAAACTAAAACTAACCACCTCTCTCACATGTTGTGAGGGTGGTATTTATAGGAGAGGGGAGTGGTTGGTGGCTCCCTCTTTCTTTCATTCTTTCTTGGTCCTCAGTCTTCCGGTCTTTCAGTCTTCTTAAATTCTTCGACTTTTTAGACTTCGTCTCGGGATTTCTTTGAACTCGTCTTGTAATTCCTTCATAATTTAGACTTGAGTTCTTCGGCTTTTAGTAAACTTCCGTCTTTTGACTTTTTCTTCGATAAATCTTCAGAATTGGTCTTGGACTTCCGTTCTTTTTCCAATTTTGATCTTTCGACTTCGTCTTTTGTCTTTTCCTTCAATAAAAGCCCGTGAAAGCCGTGTTTTCTCCACTTTTCACCTTCTAGACCCTGAAACACAATAAAAACACAAACCACGTATAATTCCGCCATTTATGACATAAAATATACGTTTAGGTCCCGTTTTAATGTAATTAAGTGGTAGAAAAGATGGGTGTTTTCACACCTATCAGTTTTCTTTGTCGATAAACGTTTTGAGAACTTACCACCACCAAAACCAAAACGGTTTTCAAATGTGAGAATTTTTAGTGTGACTAACATCGTCTTAGAAACACCAAATATTTTTGACATAATCAAAAAGGGTTTTCATAAGGAGAGTTTAAAAGGTAAAAAAGGAAAAGATTTTAAATGTGATTTAATTGATTTTTCTACAAATCTAACTCCGTCATCACTATGTGTTTTGAGTGCTACAAGCTCGTCTACTAATTTTTACGATGCTTTGTGTGGTTTTAGTATAGGGGAAGCCCCTTATGTTCCCTCATCCTTGTCCACCGAGGACGAGATATTCGATCCCGGAATTTCATGTAAAGGGAAATCTCGGTCTTCCACCGATGTAATAAATGGAAAATCTTTCTATTTGATTGGTGCGAGTCTACCTCGAGTAGCTCATGGTTTTTGTGACTTACCCATTGTCCCACCCTTCTATTTCTTCTCATCTATTTTCTTTAAACCCTTTGGGTTTGATTTGGCACATGTTGAAGTGGCGTTGATTTGTTTATCCAATGAAAACGAAGACGCCATCTTCGATCCCGGTATTTTTTATCATTAAAGGACTTAGTCCTTAATACCGGTTGTTTTTGGGCCTTGTTTATCATGTAAGCCCCACTAAAACTTGACCATACCATGATTATCCCTAAATGATCACATTTATGAGGGGATCGAGTCGAGCTCATGACTCGGTAATCAAAACCGAGGTGCCTCGTGGGGGAGATCCCATGCTTATCCTTTTATGCTTACTAATTACTAATGAGAGGGGATTTGTGCCCTTCCAACTCGTTGTCTCGTGGTTGTTTGTGATTGTGTTATCTAGATCATCATCATCATCTACGATTGAAGACTCTCGTGTTCGTTTACGTGAGCCTCCATCGTTTGCTTGAAGAAGTTTTTCACGAATCCATGACATATCCTTTATTGTTCTAACAATTATCTTTTAGCATAATTCATAAACGACTTTAGATATATTATTGATCACCCTTTCCATGCTAGATCCTAAGCATTCGACTCTTCGTCTCTAGTATGGGGGTGCTCCACCTTTAGACTCAAAACATTAAGGACAATGTTTACTTTTAGTATGGGGGGTGAATAGGTACTTGCTTTGCTACGCCCTCATGTTTTCCAACTTTCAATGTTTGTTGCTAATAAGGCTAAAAATGGCCAAATTTAAATTTTTTCTTAGTTTTAATAAGTATTTTTAAGACACGAATGTATATTTTCCGATGGGTAGAATAAGAGCTAATTTTTTACTTGATGGGCATTTGGAGCCCTTTACATTCCTTAACCCGCTCAATTCAAGTTTTGCTAAACTTTTATATAGGGAACTTTAAACCGCGAAGGTCTTAGCTCATTCGGGTTAAGAACAAGAACTTTTCGCACGTTCCTATAATTGATCCTAGAAAGTCACTTATCAAGGGAACTATAAAATGCATTCTCTAAACTTGAAAAAGTCCAAGAAAGTGCAAGATCCTATAGGTGGCTTGAAAACCCAAAACTTTGATTTGATATAGTATTAATGAAAGCTAATCCAAATTTGGCTTAATTTTGACTTGCATGGCTAAGTATTCACGAGTCTCTTTAATTAGAGGTCTTTAAATAGTGAAGAACGAGAAGTGATAGAGTTAGACAAGTGATCATGCTAAACGTAGAACATGAAAACGTTCTTTCAAAAACTCATATGTTTTTAATTGTGGATTTTTCTTCCGATAAGATCAATGCATTAGGAATAAAAATAATTGCAATAAGTAAGGTCATACGATTTAAAAGGTTACTTAGCTTCTAGCACAAGATCGTTTAAAAGTTGCTCGGGGTTGAATAGAGTTGATAGCCAAGGCATAACTGATTGAAGCGGGACGCGAAGATTGGTGAAGATCCAAAAAGGCCCTAACAAGGCATGAGGAGCTCTTTTTTTGCTAAAGATCCAAGATGATGTGAAGTATCATTATTCCTAAATCAATATGAAGGATCGAGACATACGACGAAAAGCAATGGAGAAAGTCTATCCAAAAAGACCCTTACAAGGTATGAGGATAAATATATGCAAGTCCGAAAAGGAGGCAGATCGTTGTATATCAAACTCCAAAATAAAGATTGAAGAAAAATGATGAAGTCGTGGTCCAAATATGAAGAATCTCTCAAAAACGTCAAGTGAAGAAATTCCAAATATATGAAAAGAAGACCATAATTTCAAGAACGTCTTCCCAAGATTTGAAGTATGAAGTACATGCCAAATATCGGTCCGAGAAAGGTCTCAAATCATGAAACGAGTTATGCCAAGATATGAACTTAAGGAGATACACGAGAAGCCGTTTTAAAAGATTTTGTCCTTCGGCTAACTATCGATTAAATCATGCTACTTTGCTTTCGGACTAATAAATACTCAAATAAGTCAATATGAATCACTTGTGATCCATGACAAATAGTTAAAAAATGCTAGTAACCCATTTCCTTTTATAATAACTAGGGTTACGGGGAGAAAAAGTATTACACAATATGGACGTATGAGTAGTGTTAGCATTGTGACTTGTACCAACAATGATCTCGTTTTTGCACTTAGCATGGAATGTATGACAATCAAGGATGACGAAATTTACTCTAAGGGACATTTACTTGTTTCTATTCTTTGACCCTAAAAAGTCACATTCGTGATGAAAATCATACATTATGTCTCTACACATCTTCGTAGTATTGTTGCAAGTCTTTTACATTTCAATAAAGGGTAATAAAATTGAATTTTGGTGATGTTTAGATACTTTATTCTAGCATTGCGTGAGGGCACGACAATGGCTTAGTATGGGGGAGTGATGAGATGGCATTTATACATGATCTCATCGTTCTTTTTGGGCTTTAAATGCATTAAAATGTAATAAACTACCATATATATGCTTGTATTTGTTTACGTGTGTATTTTAGGTATGGATATCGTGAAAAATACAAAAGATCACAAGAAACAAGGAAAAACAGACACGAGAAACGAAGCCGTACAAAGAACCGGGCCCTAGTTCATGATTTAACCAAGACTAACCCTTGAAGACTTGAAGATATACAAGATTGATCCTCAATGAATGAAGAAATGACACTTAAAACCCTTGTATATTCATAATTACAAGTTTGGTCCCTTATGTTTGTCAAAATAACAAAATGGTCCTTCAACTTTGAAGAAATGGCAAGTTTAGTCCCTCAACAATTCTAAATGGCCAATTATGGTCCCTCATGAATTCAAAGATACATTGAAGACCTTTGAAGATCAAGAATGTCTAAAATCAGTCCCTCAAATATTCAAACATGGCAAAAATTACCCTTGAAACACTTTTGCCAAAGTTTTGGGGCAAAAGTGTGAAAATCAGAACTTGAATAACAAAGGAAATGAATTTTGGTGGCTGAAAAACGTGTTTTACTAGTTTTGCCAAAGAACAAGGACCAAAGATGGGCAAAGAAACATTCAAACAAGGAAATTGCGCCAAACAACTTACCTTTCCACAAAAAACGGATCAAAGGTGTCACTGTTCACCTTTCACCCCCAGTTACCATTCCACTTAAACCAAAGGGTAAATCCTAATTACCCACACCCACGTGTGATTCACACATGCAGAAACCCATCCCACACACAAAACCCTCATCCCCACGCACCAAAGGGTCTCACCCATTCACACGTCAACCAATCAACATCCAACTTTCTCTCCAAGTAATCTGACGTGTCAAGATCAACAGCTTAGACTCATAGCTTAACTCCAAAGCTAAAATGAACGTCCCTGATGCATTTGGACAACTCAGCAACATCAAACGGCATCAAGCACTCAAGGGCATTCCTGGAAATTCATAGCTAGGGTTTTTAGCATTCTAGAATCATTATAAAAGGAGACCTCAACCACTGAGAGTTCCTTTGTTCCAGTTTTACCTTTTAAACATTGTAATTCCTTTTTGAGATTTATAAAAGTTGGTATTTTGAGAAAATTGTAATTCATTTTTATGTTTTTGAAAGTTTGTGTAGTTTAAGGGTAATTCTGAGTTCCATTTGATGTTATAAGTGTGCTTAAATCATTTGGTTCAAGGACGTTTTTGTTTGGTAAGGTTTTCAAGTTTGAAAAAAGATTGAAAAGAGGTTTCTGATTTTGGTTGGGGCCTTTGGTTAGGCTGTTTGTTCATTGTGTTGAAGAAATCAAGCCCTTGAGTTTCTGCTTTGAAACATCAACCAAGGCAGTCATCCATCTTTCTTGTTTAAGTACCTTGGTCTTGTTCTGGTTGTTGAACAAGGTCCAAGGAGCATTGCTTTCCTCCTAGGATGTTGTAGAGGACAGGTATAAGCTCTTGTTTAAGATTCCTCTAAAAAATCATATGATCTTGTCTGTTTTATGATTTGGTATGTGATTTGGTGATTTTGTGTTTGTGCTTTGTGTTTTATGGTTGCAATATGTTAGTTGTCACCTAGTGTAGATTTTTGATCTATAAAATCAGTAGGTTGTTTGAAGGATTAAGAATTTTGTTTGAAAAGTGCTTATTAAAGGATTGTTTGGGATTACTGGTTCATAAGGCCTTGTGGCCTTGGTTCTTAGGGTTTGGGAAGTCTAAACAAGTCATAATATACAAGTTTTAGTCATTGGTTAAGTTTCTGAAAGTTTGGGAAGAGGATTTAAAGTTTTTCAAAAATCTGATAAAAGTGTTTTTGAGATTGGTCAAACATATCAGATCCAGTAACTTCTTTGTTAGTTGGATCTAAGGTCTGAAATCAGGTTTGGGAATAGTTTGGGTGATAAGCTATCTATTGGTTATCTGGTTGTTGAATTTGGTGGCTTATTGAGTGTGCTATAGCTTATCAAAGTTGGCTGAAGTGGTCATTTGCATCAGCAAAGTGACCATCTCATTTGGTGCTTGCATTTGTACTTCTAGTGTAAGGATTGTTGTTTTGTTGCTTGGATCCTGTTTATGTGTTGCTTGTGAGGATATTTGTCTACTTGGATTGCTTTGTTGATAGCTTATAAGCTTACTGGCTTATTGGCATATTTGTGCCAAAACACATCAAGTCTACCCAACTGGTAGACCTTGATTCACAAGGTTTGTACTCAAGCCTTGACCAGCAGGGTGAAAACAAAGTTCTAACACTTCATTAAGTCTGTCAACGTCCAAAATTGTGCTTGTCAGCGTTTGATTTACTCTTGTCAGCGTTTGACTTTTGGTCAAACTTGGTCATATGGCTTATTGAATGTGTTTTGCTTATTGGTACATGCAACAACCTGGTTTTTGTAATAGAACTCATTTTTCTCAGCTTAATAACAAGTTTGGAAGGTTACAAGTCTTTTGGTTAAGCTTTTGCTAGAAAACTAGCTTATTTGGCTTTTTCAGCCAGCTTATTGGTTCTTACAGCTTATTCTACTTGGCTTTTTGTGATTTTCTTGATTGATTATTCTTAGTTAAGCTATTTGTGAGCTTTTGCAACAAACTAGAGCTTCTGAAACAGTCTAGAACTCTATCCCGACTATTTTGTCGTTTTGTGGAATTGTTCTTGGCTTATTTCTGGCTTATTGAGTGTGCTTTTTCAAAATTTCTTTTTACAGATCTCATTTGTATCCCAAAAGAAGGTTGCGTGTCGAATTAGAGCTTATGGCATTGGCTTATTGCTTAATGGGCTTATTGGCCTAATAAGAATAAGTTGTTCGTTCATTAAGCTGTGATAAGCTCACTTTCAACTTTTGGGCCTTCAGAGTTTTGTGTTTAGAATTGAATTTTGAGTCGGATAGGGCTTTTCCAAGTTATTTGGGCTTATTTTGACTTTTTGGGCTAAAAAGGCCATTAAGCTTGACTGATATTGCTTTTAGCCCATTTGGGGGCCCTTTAGGGGTAATTTGGTAATTTCACTTTCATTTTCTGATTATTTAGGTTAAAATAAACTAGTTTGCAAGTTTTTAGAATTTTTTATAATTTTTGAATTTTTAATATTATTTTAATATTATTTTTCAAATTTCACATTTTTGCACTTTTTATATCTTTCTTAGCTTAAATACATTAAAATAGGATTTTTACAAATCTTAGATTAATTTTATCATCTTAGATTAATTTTTATAATTATTTTAAGTTTTATTAGTTTTTAAATCATTTTAAATAGTTTTTCTTAGTTTAAAAATTTATAAAAATAGTTTTTAATCTTTTAGGTCATTTTAGAGGTTTACCAATTGAAAAATCTTTATTTGGGCTTTTTGATAATTAATTTGATTTTTAGGGCTTTAATTAGCATTTAAAAATTAATATTTAATTAATTAAATGGTTTGAAAAAGTTTTGATCATTGGTAAACTCTTAGTTTATTTATTTTGATTTTTGGTAAATTTCTGGGAATTTTTAGAGTTAATTTTTATTTTTTGTACTTTTACGGTTTTATGTTTAGTCATCGTAGTATTAATTTCACGTCTTCGTCATTTTATTTTCTCATCCCCTTCTTTCAAATATTAATCTCAAACCAATTACGAATTATTCACACACATATACCTCCTTGGGAAACGAACTTGGAATTTCATTAGGGTCATTTGTACACGGTTTTCCTAAACCGTTGTATTTAATACTTTCCCTATTTACCTCCTTTTCCTAAAGGTGTGGTAAAACTCTACAACCACGTGGCGATTTAGTATAGCTTAGGAGTTGCGTTTTCGCGTTTGGGTTATTAAATTGGAACGTTTTATAACATGGAAATCACCACAGAAACAAACAGGTCATGGTAAATTTTTCTTAAACACATGACCTTGTTTTTATTAGAAAAATGAATACCCACTGATGTTCTTGACATTTGGTGAGTTAGATGAAAACGGGAAGTCTCCGGATGAGCCCGGAATGGTCGTTTTACTAAACTAGGTCAAATCTGAATTTTATGCTTAAAACGTGGGTAAATTGACTTGGGTAAATAGGTTTCATACATGATTTTACAAATTTTTACAATAGGTACAAACATAATAAAACTTCTCTTTTTGTTTTCGTGTCAAAATCTTATACCGTTTGGGATTTATGCTCAATTTACCGAAGGGTACGAAAGACGTTTACAACTTTCTATTTTGATAATCTGTCACTAAAAGCGGAATTCCCGTTGATTGGAAATAGTTCTAGGTCCGTAATTGTCCAACTTTTAAAGGTAAGAGAAATACCTACACATGTCAAAACATCTCACCTCCTGTACTATTATAGATTTTGAGATATGACCAACTCTTCACAACCATTTTTCAGAAAACAGAATTATGTCAATATTTCAATGTTATGAACCGAGCCTAAAACGTGTTTGAAACCCGCATAAAAATGATTGGACCATCATATAAGGTTAATGTCATGTTATTACAGTAGATTCAAGGTATTTTTGTCAAATTTCACCTTAAGCCTAGGTATCGCCATCGCACACAAGTTACTTGGTCATACTATGTCACATTACTTCTAAAATGTTATTTTGCTACATTGAACACTTTCTTATTACGCGTCACCATTGCATAGGTCCGTGAAGACTCCATTTTGCTCAGCCTTTTTTCCTTGTGATCAATTGCTAAAGGTGAGTTCATATCCCCTATTCCACTTTATACATGTTTTACAAATGCGGGGTAAGAAATACATGCGTGGAATACATGCATTAGAATTTTGACAGTATTAATTTTATCAGTATTCAATCAAGTATCCAGTATTGCTTTCACAGTTTTCATTATTTACTTATTGCCTTAGTACCTTTGTAAAAAATCTGTTATATCATGAACCGTTAATTCACATATCGCAAGCGCGACTGTTGTGGATGGATCCATCGGGATTGACAATCCCCGTCATGAGTACCGGCGCATATACATTTGAATATACAAGTATTTGACTAGATACTTATTAGAGGTCCCTAGTAATACATTTGTTAACGCTTCGGTGTCATGAGCTATTGCAATAACTAAATTACATTTAATGGCACAATAGTGCAACATTTTTCAGTATTACATGTTGTTAATGCAAAGCAATGCCTGAAAACATTGTTAGTTGATAGGTGTGAAAACACCCATCCTTTTACCACTTATTTCTTACTAAAACAAGACCAAAACGCGTGTTTAATATCATTTGTTTGGAATTATGCGTGGTTTTTATGTTTAATGTGTTTTCAGAGTCAACCGGATGAATATTGAAGAAAACATGGGATTGCACGGGTTTTATCAAGGAAAAAGACGAGTTTAATTTAATCGTCGACAAATCCCGAATCAGAATCGAAAACGTCAACTTTTCTGAAAAGACGAGAAGACAAGAAGAAAGGGAGAAAGCCCACTCACCAACCAACCACTTAGCCTATATAAGGGAATCACCCTTACAAAATTTGGCACCTAGTTTTAGTTTTCAGTTACTCTTTTCCTATTTCATAGGAAGAACCATCTCCCTTAAGGAGTGTTTTTCATCTTCTTTAATTTCTTCTTGAATTGTGTAAGTGTAATCCTTTCATTTTGTTTATTGAATCTTAATCATCAATACAAGTTTTCATTTAATCTTTTCATTCCTCTTGTTCATCATCATCTTTTTATTCAAAGTTCTTAAGTTCTTATTTAGTTGAGTTTTGATCTTAAAAAGTTGTTGATTTTGTGTTTTTATGATTGGGATTTGATCCTTATGGTTAGTAAATGATTTATGATTAGTTTTGTTTAAAATTGGGTTAAAAACTTGGTCGATTTTTGATTAAATTCGTTTCCCCTGTTTTCTACTGTTCTGTTCTTCACTTTCCCCAGTTATTCCGAGTAAAACATTATTCCGGATAGCATTGATTTTGGCATTATTCCGCATAGCATTGATTACAAATTTATTCCGCATAGCATTAATTTTTACATATTCCGAATAGCCCTTTTGTCTTTTCCCTTGTTCGGAATGTTTATTTATTCCGCATAGTCTTCTTCCTTTCTCTTCTATTCGGAATATCTTCAATATTCCGCATAGGTTCATTATTCCGAGTAAGTTTCAATAATTCCGCATAGACTTGATTTTTCCGCATGGTCATATTTATTCCGCATGGTCTCATTATTCCGAGTAGGCATTTATTCCGTATAAGGCTTGTTATTCCGCATGATCTCATTATTCCGAGTAGGCATTTATTTCGCATAGGGATTCTTATTCCGAATAGACTAGTATTCCGAGTAGTGTTTTATTCCGCATAGACTTCATTATTCTACATAGCCTTAAATATTCCGCATGGTCATCATTCCGGATAGCACCATATTTTCAGTAAGTTTGTTTTATTGTTTTGTCATTTAACTGTATTTTAAATCTAAGTGTTATTTAAGTAATTGTTTTGGTTTAAATCTTTATTTACTTCATGCATTTACCTTTTTAGTAGAATAGAAAACAAAATCCACTTTTTGTCACCAAGAACAAATCATTCCACTTTTAGCTGTGATCAATTCGAGAGGATTCTGAGATAATCTAGAACCCATAGCAAAACCGTGTATCAAATGGCGCCGCTGCCGGCTCTTCTCGTTAAGATCAACAGTTTTTTGTGAGAACTTGGATTTTGGGATCCGTTCCCCGTGAACGTTACTTTTTCATAAAAATTTTCAAAAACACAATATATATATATATATATAAAATTTTCAAAAATCCTAAAAATTGAAAAACATAAAAACCAAAAATATTTTTGCTTTGTTTTTGCCTTGTTAATCCTTTTGCAGGTGCATGCGTACACGATCAACGTCTTATCAAGAGCCCGAGCGTCTCGAAGACTTAGACATGGCCGGTGTACAAAACAACAACAATAACCCACCTCAAAACAATAATAATAACAATAACAATCCACCTTTCAACAACAATAATAACAATAACAATGAGCCTCTACCGGATAATCGCCCGATGATTGAACTTCTTCAAGCACATGTAGATGGTAACAATGATCCAATTGTCATACCCGCGTTTGCAGCCAACAATTTTGAGCTCAAATCCGGCTTTATCCAGATGGTCTCTGCTCAACCATTCTTGGGGCGTACCATTGATGATCCACATGACCACATCAAGAGATTCCTGCAACTCACGAATACGGTCAAATTCAATGGTGTTCCACAAGAGGTAATCCGTTTACAACTTTTTCCCTTTTCTTTAGAGGGACAAGCCCGACATTGGCTTGCTAAGGAATCGCCACAGAGTATTCTTACGTGGACGGATTTGCAGACCAATTTTATCAACTACTTTTTCCCACCCTCTCGTACTACCACTTTGCGGAATGAAATTATCAATTTTGAACAAAAGTACGATGAGTCGTTTAGTGAATCTTGGGATCGTTTCAAAGATCTTTTAAGAAAATGCCCACAACATGGTTTTACCAAAGTGCACCAAATTAATACTTTTTATAATGGTTTAAGCATGAATGACCAAGATTCACTAAACAGTGCCTCGGGGGGTAATATTTTGGCTAAGACTTCTAATGCCGCTTGGGATATCATTGAGAATAAGTCTCGTGTGCAAACAAAGAGTGTTCGGACCAATGTCGCTAGTGCTAGTACTAGTGACAGCGATAAGCGACTTGACAAAATCACTGCGCTTCTTGAATCGCTTGCTACCCAAACCGCCAGCAACACCAACAGCATCAACGCTAAAAACGCTCACGACGCTCAAGTCATTGCTGTTAGCCAACCATGTGAGATATGTGGGGGTCCTCACTCTTACACCACTTGTACTGCCACCCAAGACTACCCTTCTGAGAATGTTAATTCAGCATACGGTACCTATCCTCAACCCGCTTATCAAGCTCGTACTCAAGGTGACCGCAACTTGCTTAGCTACCGTTCAAACAACTTTCTTTCCCCGCCCGGTTTTACTCCTAACAACCCAAACCAACAACAAAACCTCAACCGCCCTCCTCAACAACAACAACCTCGTGGACCATACATACCACCTCACAAACAACCACATCCACCTCAACGAAACAACCAAGTTTACAAGCAACCTGCTTATCAACCACCCGCATACAATGCTCCTTCCAACCAACCCACCGCATTACACCAAGACATTGGAACCTATATGAGGACTAACGATGTGATCGTGGACAATCTCCAACAGGAAGTGCGCAACTTGAAAGCAGACCTGGTGAAACAAGGGAACGATCTGAGAGTTGATATGAGAAATACTTTGGATAGTCAAATGAATGACTTAAAGAACATGATGGCTAGTTTCTTCCAAGGTAATCAACCCTCTTCTTCGGGTACTCTTCCGAGTAACACCGTTGCGAATCCAAGAGGGGAGATGAAAGCAATCACCACTCGCAGTGGCAAAGGTACTAAGGAACCCGAGCTTCCTATACCTCCACAGGTGATTGTGACTAAGGAACACGAGTCACCTGCTCCTATTCCTCATCCTTCTACTTCCCTAATTTCTCCACCTCTTACTTCTACCCCTCCTCCACCCAAGGATGTGAGTGATCCTATTCTCCCAAAGTCTTCCTCTTCTTCCGATTTACCTTATCCCTCAAGGTTGAGGAAAGAGAAGCAAAAGAGCAAGGATCATATTCAGGTTTCAAACTTTCTCAAAATGTTTAAACAATTGAATTTTAACATCTCCTTTGCCGAGGCTCTCGCTCACATGCCCAAATACGCTAAGATGTTTAAAGATCTTCTAAGTGATAAGGAAAAGCTTCTTGACATTTCTCAGACCCAACTTAATGAGAATTGCTCCGCCATTCTCTTAAAGAAATTGCCCACCAAACTTGGTGATCCTGGTCGCTTCTTAATTCCTTGCAACTTCCCGGGAGTAGAGAATTGCATGGCCCTAGCCGATCTAGGTGCCAGTATTAATTTAATGCCTCTTAGCGTTTGGAAGCAATTATCTCTCCCTGAGCTAGTCCCCACCAAAATGACTTTGGAATTAGCTAACCGTACGGTTGCGTATCCAGTGGGGATAGCCGAAGACGTCTTTGTAGGAGTCGACAAATTCACTTTTCCTGCCGATTTCGTCGTCGTCGACTATGACATGGACCCTCGTGTGCCATTATTTGTTGGTCGTCCATTCTTGAGGACCGGTCGCACTCTCATCGATGTTGAAGCGGGTGAGCTTATCATGAGAGTGGGTGACGATAAAATTGTCTTCAACATGGGGAAGCTTTCTAAACAGCCTTATTCTAACGAGAGTGTTAATTGTATTGACGTTCTTGATGAGGCTTGTGAAGAACACTTCAAAGATGCTTGTAAAAGTACTCTTTCTTCTCTACCCAATGTTGAGACCGTTGCCTCAATTGCTCCGGCATTGACTCCTTTTGGAGAAAGTGACTTGGATGATTTCGAAGCTAGCTTGGGTCCTCTCGATATTAAGTATGATAATTCGTCCACCGATTGGGATGAAGACATTCGTACTATTGAGAGACTTCTCAATGAAGACCCGGTTGCTCCTCCTTCTCCTACAGAGGTGACTAATGATGATCCATCGTTAGTTTCACCATCTATTAAGGATCCTCCTACTCTCGAGCTTAAGGACCTACCGCCTCATCTTGAGTACGTTTTACTTGAAGACAACGGGAAGTTACCGGTCATCATCGCGAAGGACCTGAAAGAAGAATAAAAAGCCCGACTTATCGCCGTGTTGAAGAAGCATAAAAGAGCTATCGCTTGGAAAATCTCCGACATTCGCGGAATTGATCCTCACTTCTGCACACACAAAATTCTCATGGAGGACGACTTTAAGCCCACAATTCAAAGCCAACGAAGGGTGAATCCAAAAATACATGAAGTCATCAAAAAAGAGGTTATCAAACTTCTTGATGCGGGTATGATTTACCCTATTTCGGATTCACCATGGGTTAGTCCAGTCCATTGTGTGCCTAAGAAAGGCGGAATTACCGTTGTGCCCAATGCAAACAACGAGTTGATTCCTACCCGTCTCGTTACTGGGTGGAGAGTTTGTATAGACTATCGTAAACTCAATGATGCCACGAGAAAGGATCATTTCCCTCTACCTTTTATGGACCAAATGCTTGAACGTTTAGCAGGTAATGACTATTACTGCTTTCTTGATGGTTTCTCGGGTTATTTCCAAATACCCATCGATCCCCAAGATCAAGAGAAGACAACATTTACTTGTCCTTATGGCACATTTCCTTACAAAAGAATGCCTTTTGGCTTATGTAATGCCCCCGGGACTTTCCAAAGGTGCATGTTAGCTATCTTCCATGACATGGTTGAACAAACCATGGAAGTCTTCATGGATGATTTCTCGGTCTTTGGGGATTCCTTCTCTTCTTGCCTTGCCAATTTGGAACGTATGCTTAAGCGGTGCGAAGACACTCGCCTTGTTCTGAATTGGGAAAAATGCCATTTTATGGTAAAAGAAGGCATTGTGCTAGGACACAAAATCTCTAAAGCCGGTCTTGAAGTCGACCGTGCTAAAGTAGATGTCATAGCCAAATTACCTCCACCTTCAACCGTGAAGGGTGTGAGAAGTTTTCTGGGTCATGCGGGCTTCTATCGTTGATTCATTCAGGATTTCTCTAAAATCGCTCGCCCGATGACCCACCTCTTGGAAAAAGATACTCCTTTTATCTTTTCTAAAGAGTGTATCGACGCCTTCAATCTTCTTAAGGATAAGCTAACTAAGGCACCGGTTTTGGTTACCCCTAATTGGGAGCTACCCTTTGAGTTGATGTGCGATGCTAATGTCATACCCCACCATGGCGGAATATGGGGCGCGACGTATGGATATCTTCACAACAATAGCGTGTCTATAGAGATAACTAAATGATATAAGAAATGTCATAAAATGATGACACAAATGTCATGACAATATCCCAACAATGCAGGAGTCTAGGTAAGTAGGTAACAGTCCTACCTCTTACCCAAGACAAACAAGTAACACAAACAAAACAAACATATAGGTTCCAACAGTATCACTAATTCAAAAAAACATAAAGGTAAACTAAGAAGGAACGGGGATTCTCCTTCTATATGCATTCCTACGCTCTCCAAATCCTAGCCACATAAGTTCTCATGCTTAACCATAGTATCACCTAAAAGAGACACTAAAACACGTCAACATAAAGTTGGTGAGAGTCATAGGTTTAGACTCCAACACAAGACAAGTCATAAGCTGTGAATACCATAAACCAATAAACATATGGACAATACGCTACAATCATGTACTAACGACTAGCATTCAAGTTCAATCAATCATTACAATTCCAAGGCATCACGCCTCACCAACCATCACAATTTCCAAGGCATCATGCCTTATCAACAATCACAATTTCCAAGGCATCACGCCTTACCAACAATCACAATTTACAAGGCATCACGCCTTACCAACAATCACATTTTCCAAGGCATCACGCCTTATCATTAACCATAGGTCCCATAGGCGCCCATACACCTATGTACCTTTCCAATCCAGATCACACACAAACAAGAATCACATAGCAGTTAATCACATAAATGTACACATAAGTCCATCTCAAACCTTAAAACATTCACATCATTAATTTAGAAAATAATTCAACACATTGTCTCTTCCATCCCATCTGGAAGTCAAAAACAATAGTAAACATGGGACTATGAAACTCACCTGATAGCTTCATCACAAGTCCTTGCACTAGCAACAAACTAACAAACCAAAAACACGCAATTAATACACGAACCAATCACTAAGATGGCTCATTAACCTATGATGGACATCTAGTCTAATCCCACATATTTACCTCATTGTTAAGTTCTAATCACCCCATTACCCTTCCTTAAAAAGTCTTATCTTGGTTAAGTTTAATAACTATCCCGTTCATATTTTACCCAAAACAGTCCCAGTTTTTAGGTCTCAAAACTTTAAGTCAAACATCCACTTAAACATACCCATGGTTTCTGTAAAAGGAATATTCATACCCTTACATATGTTGGCTAACACCTCCCACTTGCCCTAACCTTAAAGCTACTGTTAAAGCCCCGATATACATATATCTACTTTTGTCATTCTAGATTTCCTGATTTTAAACGTACAAAAAGTTTGTTACCATTAAGGGGTCTTACCCTAAACCAAAACCTTAGCCCAAGTGCAGATACTTACTACAATATATAAACCATCTCTCACGTTCGTGAGAAGATCCCAATGCAACCCTAAGTACCCCAAACAACCCAAAACTTAAAAAGAAAACAGGCTGAATTCAAAACTGTTTTGACCTCCGACTGTTGTAACCTGTTTTTGACCCACTTCCCGACCTCCAATTTAGTTCTAGTTTCTTGCATTGGAAAGAAACTTCAAATACCTTTTCAGGCTAGTTTGATCGCATCTTGAATGTTCCTAGAACTCCAGATATGATCAAAACAATTGACTCAAAATTCTGCCCAGATTTTAAAAACGGGTTTAACAAAATCAACCTCATTAATTAACCCTAATCCCTCTAATTACAAGCCCTAATTTATTTAATCATTAAAATATGATTAATATACTGTTTTTAATTAAACCCTAACCTAAATCCATCATAAGATGATCATTGAAAACGTTAAAAACAATTAATATGAAAAGGGTTAAGAAGGTTTTACCTTTAATTTAATGGAAGATGAGAAAACCTAATTTTTGAAGAACCCTAATTGGCCACCATTGATGAATTTCGGCTAGGAGATATTATGGAGGTTAAAAACCTGATTATTATGGTTATGAGTTGGGTTTGGTTAAGTCCTAAAGGCCCCCTAATCCCATTACAAGTCCATTGGGCCTGTTTTGGGCTTTTCCCTTCTTTCTTTCTTCTTTGGTGCGTCTAAACCGACCCAAACACCCCTAAATTCGTTTTTTTTATTATTTTATATTATGTTATTAATATTACTTTAATTTTCCTTAATTTATTTCAGCTCCTAAAGCTTCCAAAACCACAAAACTGTAAAAGACGTAAAATATACACTTTTATAAAAACTCTCTAATTTTGAAATAAACTTTATAACTAAGTCCTAAATGACTTAAAACCATCCCGAAAAATATCCATATGACTAATTACCTCATCCGAGACCTCCAAATGCTAAACCGTAAATCGTAAAAATACGATTTTCTATAATACATATACGTATACTTAGAACCACCAAATAACACCATCTCACTTCATAGTCACTACCATGTGAACTCATGAACATGAAATCATCACACATCGTTTCATTCACAAGGTACCCCGTACCGGAAACGATATCCAAACCACAATCTATACACACCAATAAGCACATAAACACGTAAAGACACGCAACTAGCACAAAACAAAACTAAGTGGCGAACCTCAAAACCAGGGTTGTCACATCACTCCCTCCTAATAGAAATCTCGTCCTGAGATTTACTCCTTAGGATCAAACACACAGACAACAAATCACACGAGGATACTTGTTCTAAAAGAACTCCTCTCATTTCCACGTGAACTTTAGTTCAAGTTTCAAAATACCACATATACAAACCAAAAACAATTAAACTTATTGCCAAACTCTTGACCTCACAGTCAATAAATCTCCTAGATGACTCTTTGATAAAACAAAGACTCTCATTAACACAAGTCTCGAATAACCGTACATGCAAAATGCATTCTCAAGTAACCTTTACCAATCTCAATACATGAAATGTATCATGTATACAACTTATTTCCCCCAGGAAATTCTATGCTCATAAGCTAATGGTCCGATCTTTCTAAAGATCATAAATGGACCTACAAAACTCTACATTAGCTCTTCCATTTTACCAAAACATACCACCCGTTACTATGGGTGAAACTCCCTTTAGTCCGTACCCCAAACTACTTAAAATTTCCAATTTCCTTGCAAAGGGACCTATGACGGTCTTTCACATACCCATTAGTTCTTACAGTCCAAATCAACCTACGATCTATACACATCCTCAAAAGGGTGGTCATCTTAGTTAGACCAATCCCTTCGTCCCTATGGAATATCACACCTATAACTCCTCATCCATTCGATTATCGATACTAATCCTCCTAAACAATCAGTATAAATCAGTGCCATTTGCTTTTCCAATCTCGACCTATTTTATTCTTGCTTCGCTCCTATACACACTTCCTTCTTTTCCTCAACTCATACCATACATCACGATGTGATGCTTCCCATCTTTTCTTCCCTTACCATAACCCTTCATAAGGCATTCCATACATATTAGGATAACTTTTACGTAGCATCCTCTATTCCATCACATTCGTGCGCAATCCTTCCAACTTCTCAACTACGTGACTTCTCATTCCTCTTGAATTTAAGATGAATTAGTCAGTCTATCGACTATCACCCAACTCTCGTCACCTTCCCCAATTTCGTCCTTACATCCCCCTTTCTAAGCTACTCCTATCTATGTAGGAAGTATAGTTTACGTCCCTTTTCTCCACATGATTGTCCAAGCTACGCAACATACATGTTAACGCGTTCACTGCTTTAGACAACTCAACTTGCGTAACCTACATCCTTCATCCAAACCACCCTAATACGTCATCCCTATAGTTCAAGTTCGTCTCAGCTTCACTTCATTTTTCTTATTCCATGTCTTATCAATCATGCTTGCCTTTCCCAGATGGTACATGGCCTTGCAATTTTTCTTTCGTCAATTAACTCCACCCATCACTTTTAACAAATGTTCAATCAAGATGATTGAATATGTGTTGGAGATGTTCATGATCCGTATAGATCATTCTCCACGTCTCGTACACCCAAATGCCTCTAGCATTCTGGGCAGATATAACAGCCCAGCTCCACTAACTAAGTCTATCCAGTTCTTCCAAATCTTCAGTTCCTGCAACGTATAAGCGATCGCCTTTCTTTGTCGTCCTCGTACGCGTCCAAATCCTTGCTCCACGTATCGTCATGCTTCGCGAATTCATCCAGTCCTTCCGATAATGCCAAGATCGGCTCATTATCCAATCCACCTCTTCAGCCTCCAAAATGCTTCCTCATCCTTCTTCACTTCGCCCCTTGCTGGTTCCATGATATGCCATCATCTCTAACTAATCATCATGGTAGACTTAATACTAAAACTCACACATGAAAATCTCCCGTATAATTCCACTTCAAAACCAACACATACTTCGCCTCACTCTCCTTCTTAGACTTTGAGTAGATCAAGATGTCGTCGATACTCCCGATGACCACTCATTTATATACGTTCAGGCACACTCGCTTCATTGATTCCATGTAATCCGCTAGTGCTTTGGCGAATCCAAATGCATAACCGTAAACCCAAAGCGTTCATACAACATCCTTAGCAATTTCAACTATGTCCTCCTTGCACCCTCTCTTAGCGGCAATACGAATAAATTCTTACCTCGTTCTACTTGCAAAATTCTGTATGCATTTTAAAAGACCAATGCTTCCTCTCATCAGACCACTCAACCGTTTTCAACATCCAATCTACTACTAAGCAACTCGACTTTTACCTTGCATCCGTTGCATTTTCTAACAACTCTTGTTTTTAAATCATTCCATCAACAATTTGCCTTGGAAAGGCACTAACTACAACTCCTCTCACTTCTCCTACTTGCTCTATTTATGGGTCTACCTCAAAATAATAGGCAAACCTACTAACTTTCAGGAAGTTTTTTTAGAGAACATACATGCCTTACGAACAATATCCCCTTCCAACACTCTCTATGGCGCGTTACTTGTGCTAATATCTATACATTTCACAAATCTCTATTCATCTCCCTTGGCACTCCTATTAGACCTCATGACCACATTAGTTCGTCTACGAACCTCTTTCCTCCCCACTAAGGGTATTCTGATCGTTCTCTCATGGTCACCTACTTAAGCGTGTAGGCGCGACCAAGTCTTTCATATAACTACCTCAACGCTCCCGAACAATACAAAACCAAAACTACATCCTGAATCCATCAGATACGATCAAGGAATCAACCCACGGATAACTAACGACATTTCACGTGCACCAGTTAAAAGAAGTCAAAAACCACGAGACTCAAAAGAAAACTCAAACCCAAAACGTGTATCAATTCAAAATGACCCATGACAACGAAAAATAATCCAAGAAACACCCAATAGCAACCAAAACATATTACGCCCCGCGACATATTATTTAAACCGTACAAAAGACCGACCTTTCCAAAAGAATATATATCCTTTTTTTATCTATTTATTATTACCTCCTACATCTATGTGACTCAAACAATCTACAAACAACCTTCTAGGCGATCTCAAAACTCAACCAAAGGACTAGGTATCCCATGCACCCCAAATAAAAATAAACTACTATTCAAAACTCAACCTTGAACCCGACACTTTTACAACAATTCCGACCAGTCCACTGACCTCCCATGACTATACTTTCTGAATATTTCAAAAGTACGTTCCGAGTACATAATTTTTGGCTTTTGAATCACTCAAAAAGCTCTAAAAACGAACAGGTTATGACCGAAACAGTTTTATATTAATGAAAGATAAAATTGTATGTGAAATCTTCATAAACTCAATTTAACCTTGAATTAATAATTATAAATGACGTGAATCGGTTAAACCCAATTATATAAACTATGTAAGTAGAAAGAAATTTTACTTCGCTTTATTTTAAAGAAAGTCTTTTAGAATTTGAAATAAATAAGTGTTGACTAAAAAGAAATCTTATGTTACATCTTGTTTCAAACACGACTCCAACACCTTACCCTTATTTTACCGAATACGACCAACTATCTAACCCTATACTAGATTTCCAAGTCCTCTTTTTCCATATACCAACCTAAAGAAATGTAAGACTCAACACAAAAGATTTCATTATCTCAAAAGAAATCCCGGGTTATTTCAATAGACTTAAAACCAAGAACACCGTTTTAAAACGTACACGTGAAATACGAAACTCAAAGAATACGCTACAAGACACAGTTCAAAAGATTCAAAACGTCGTTGAAACTCCACCAAACTCCAGCACCATAAAACACGAACAAACACAAGGTACGTTCAAGCTATAATAACTAGTGAACGACCATATACCATAACTTAACACATAGTAGTATATATACATCCGCATATGTATACCTATTGAATCCCCCAAACATACTTGTTATCATACACATAAGTCAATCAATCGCTTTATACGCTCGTTTTTTCCATACGAGTAATCACCATCTCACCGTGCCACAACAAGGCATAAAGCCCACCTCCAAAACCAAACCATATCGTGTGACCCCAAAATCACACAACACATCTATAACCCAAAACATATAACACAAAAAGAACCATAGCCATATCGTAGGCAGCCGTTACATAAACCCATATATATACGTATACCCAAATTCTACATCTCATCATATACAAGCATGTATTAACCCTCTTTCATGCAATCATACTTGAGAACCCATTGAAGTTGTGGTACTTGTATAACTATGTTGGCCACCATACTTATACAATTACCCTTTCCCCAATGCACTCCCTCCAATGATGACACTTATAAGAATCAATACAACATATAACGCATAAATCCATCTACTCACATAAGCTCATAACCACATAACCAATAAGATCCAAAACTCCATCTATAAAAATAACATAATAAAACTCTTGGAATACAGAAATCCATAGTCTAGCTTAAACAACTTAGACTAAATCCAAAACGAAAACATAATCAGTTATAAGTCATGTCGCCCATAAGAGTGGAAACGGCTTAAAATCTTTCCTACCCATGTACTCCTAGTAACTCGAACCACGACACGATTCTTAGGGAACATGACTTAAACATCAAAAGAAAAATACTGTACCTCAGGTACATAAAATAACCCAACAAAAGATAGAACTACCATGTACCAAATTATGTACTATAATGTACAATTTAAGCAAAATACGACAATGACAAGTGTGGACGATTATGGTTCAACCCGCACTAGTCACCACCCAAAAGGAAAATAACATGTGGCTAAGTATGAACTTACTATGGTTCAATTCATACTAGTCAAAACATCACAATAAATAACATTCAAACACATCAATTATAATAAAATGCACACATACTCCTATGACGCCTATATGCAGGGACCCTTAAGCTATTGACTAGGCTACGCGGCTAGGCAACCTAATTCTCTATAACCATTGGGCTCTGATACCATTCTGTCATACCCCACCATGGCGGAATATGGGGCGCTACGTATGGATATCATCACAACAATAGAGTGTCTATAGAGATAACTAAATGATATAAGAAATGTCATAAAATGGTGACACAAATGTCATGACAATATCTCAACAATGCAGGAGTCTAGGTAAGTAGGTAACAGTCCTACCTCTTACCCAAGATAAACAAGTAACACAAACCAAACAAACATATAGGTGCCAACAGTATCACTAATTCAAAAAAACATAAAGGTAAACTAAGAAGGAACGGGGATTCTCCTTCTATATGCATTCCTACGCTCTCCAAATCCTAGCCACATAAGTTCTCATGCTTAACCATAGTATCACCTGAAAGAGACACTAAAACACGTCAACATAAAGTTGGTGAGGGTCTTAGGTTTAGACTCCAACACAAGACAAGTCATAAGCTGTGAATACCATAAACCAATAAACATATGGACAATACGCTACAATCATGTACTAACAACTAGCATTCAAGTTCAATCAATCATTACAGTTCCAAGGCATCACGCCTTACCAACCATCACAATTTCCAAGGCATCACGCCTTACCAACAATCACAATTTCCAAGGCATCACGCCTTACCAACAATCACAATTTCCAAGGCATCACGCCTTACCAACAATCACAATTTCCAAGGCATCACGCCTTATCATTAACCATAGGTCCCATAGGCGCCCATACACCTATGTACCTTTCCAATCCAGATCACACACAAACAAGAATCACATAGCAGTTAATCACATAAATGTACACACAAGTCCATCTCAAACCTTAAAACATTCACAGCATTAATTTAGAAAATAATTCAACACAGTGTCTCTTCCATCCCATCTGGACGTCAAAAACAATAGTAAACATGGGACTATGAAACTTACCTGATAGCTTCTTCACAAGTCCTTGCACTAGCAACAAACTAACAAACCAAAAACACGCAATTAATACACGAACCAATCACTAAGATGGCTCATTAACCTATGATGGACATCTAGTCTAATCCCACATATTTACCTCATTGTTAAGTTCTAATCACCAATTACCCTTCCTTAACAAGTCCTTAACTTGGTTAAGTTTAATAACTATCCCGTTCATATTTTACCCAAAACAGTCCCAATTTTTAGGTCTTAAAACTTTAAGTCAAACATCCACTTAAACATACCCATGGTTTCTGTAAAAGGAATATTCATACCCTTACATATGTTGGCTAACAACTCCCACTTTCCTTAACCTTAAATATACTGTTAAGGCCCCGATATACATATATCTACTTTTGTCATTCCAGATTTCATGATTTTAAACGTACTAAAAGTTTGTTACCATTAAGGGGTCTTACCTTAAACCAAAACCTTAGCCCAAGTGCAGATACTTACTACAATATATAAACCATCACTCACGTGCGTGAGAAGATCCCAATGCAACCCTAAGTACCCCAAACAACCGAAAACTTAAAAAGAAAACAGGCTGAATTCAAAACTGTTTTGACCTCCGACTGTTGTGACCTGTTTTTGACCCACTTCCCGACCTCCAATTTAGTTCTAGTTTCTTGCATTGGGAAGACACTTCAAATACCTTTTCAGGGCTAGTTTGATCGCATCTTGAATGTTTCTAGAACTCCAGATATGATCAAAACAATTGACTCAAAATTCTGCCCAGATTTTAAAAACGGGTTTAACAAAATCAACCTCATTAATTAATCCTAATCCCTCTAATTACAAGCCCTAATTTATTTAATCATTAAAATATGACTAATATACTGTTTTTAATTAAAACCTAACCTAAATCCATCATAATATGATCATTGAAAACATTAAAAACAATTAATATGAAAAGGGTTAAGAAGGTTTTACCTTTAATTTAATGGAAGATGAGAAAACCTAATTTTTGAAGAACCCTAATTGGCCACCATTGATGAATTTCGGCTAGGAGATGTTATGGAGGTTAAAAACCTGATTATTATGGTTATGAGTTGGGTTTGGTTAAGTCCTAAAGGCCCCCTAATCCCATTACAAGTCCATTGGGCCTGTTTTGGGCTTTTCCCTTCTTTCTTTCTTCTTTGGTGCGTCTAAACCGACCCAAACACCCCTAAATTCGTTTTTTTATATTTAATATTATGTTATTAATATTAATTTAATTTTCCTTAATTTATTTCAGCTCCTAAAGCTTCCAAAACCACAAAACCGTAAAACTAGTCAAATTTACGCGTTTTACCGTAAAAGACGTAAAATATACACTTTTATAAAAACTCTCTAATTTTGAAATAAACTTTATAACTAAGTCCTAAATGACTTAAAACCATCCCGAAAAATATCCATATGACTAATTACCTCATCCGATACCTCCAAATGCTAAACCGTAAATCGTAAAAATACGATTTTCTATAATACATATACGTATACTTAGAACCACCAAATAACACCATCTCACTTCATAGTCACTACCATGTGAACTCATGAACATGAAATCATCACACATCGTTTCATTCACAAGGTACCCCGTACCGGAAACGATATCCAAACCACAATCTATACACACCAATAAGCACATAAACACGTAAAGACACGCAACTAGCAGAAAACAAAACTAAGTGGCGAACCTCAAAACCAGGGTTGTCACAGCTAGCGACTTTGCTATTGGTGCGGTTTTGGGACAAAGGATCAACAAACATTTCCAACCAATCCACTATGCTAGCAAAACAATGACGGGGGCTCAATTGCATTATACGACAACCGAAAAAGAACTTTTAGCTGTTGTCTATGCTTTTGAAAAATTCCGCCCCTATCTTGTTTTATCCACCACAATCGTATACACGGACCATTCCGCGTTGAAGAACTTGATGACTAAACACGAATCTAAGCCAAGACTTCTCCGCTGGGTTTTACTCCTTCAAGAATTCAACATTGAAATTCGTGACAAAAAGGGTGCTGAAAACCTAGCCGCAGATCATCTGAGCAGACTTGAGGATCCTTATCAAGGGGATCATCCGAACAAAGAGATCAATGACTCTTTCCCCCTTGAGACCTTAATGTCTATAAATCTCAATCTTGATGGCACCCCGTGGTTTGCCGATATTGCAAACTACTTAGCGGGTGGTGTTCTCATCCAAGTGTTAACATCCCAACAAAAGAAGAAGTTCTTGAACTATGTTAAGACTTACTTTTGGGATGACCCTTTTCTATTCAAACAATGCGCTGACTTGATTATTCGCCGATGTGTTGACGGACCGGCCGCTTTGGACATTCTCCAGGCTTGCCACAAAGGACCCACCGGTGGTCACTTTGGTCCCAACTACACCGCCAAAAAAGTGTTTGATTCGGGATTCTATTGGCCCACCATTTACCGTGATGCTCACGAGATGGTTAAACATTGTGATGCTTGCCAAAAACAAGGCAAGATCACACATAAAGATGAGATGCCTCAAAATTTCATACAAGAATGTGAAATCTTTGATGTATGGGGCATCGACTTTATGGGGCCATTCCCTTCTTCTAAAAGCAACAAATACATCCTTGTCGCTGTTGACTACATTTCCAAATGGGTTGAAGCCAAGGCTTTACCCACTAACGATGCGAGGGTGGTTTGTAATTTCTTGAAACAACTGTTTGCTCGATTCAGTGTTCCTCGTGCTATTATCAGTGACCGCGGGACTCATTTTTGCAACGATCAATTTGCTAGAGTCATGGCTAAGTATGGTGTCAATCACCGTCTTTCCACCGCTTATCATCCTCAAACCAACGGTCAAGCCGAGATATCCAACCGTGGATTGAATAGAATTTTGGAGCGTACTGTGGGAGAGCATCGCGCCGCGTGGGCCGATAAGTTAGATGATGCTCTGTGGGCTTTCCGTACTGCTTACAAGACCCCGATCGGCTGTACGCCTTATCGTCTTGTGTACGGGAAAGCTTGCCACCTCCCTATCGAGCTGGAACATAAGGCATACTGGGCCTGGAAGTGGGCTAACTTCGACATCAACAAAGCCGGTGATTTTCGCAAGATTCAACTCAACCAGCTACAAGAATTGAGAAATCAAGCTTACGAGAACTCATTGATCTACAAGGAGAAGACCAAGATTATCCACGATGCTAAAATCAAGAACCGAGAGTTCCACGTTGGTGATCAAGTCTTACTCTTTAACTCTCGGTTGAAGATCTTCTCAGGCAAGTTAAAGAGCCGCTGGTCTGGTCCATTCACCATCGCCAATGTCTTTCCCTATGGCACCATTGAGCTTTCTCAGCCAAATGGGCCCAACTTCAAGGTGAATGGCTAGCGTTTGAAATTGTACTTTGGTGAGGACATCTCTCACGAGATGATTCCATCCCTCACCACGTTTCCCATGAACTAATTTTGGGTCGAGTCAGGCTCGTGACTCGGTTATAAAAAACAAGCGCTCCTCGGGATGCAGCCCGAGTATCTATCCCTTTTTTGTTTTAACCTCCTAAGTGTAGGGGGAGCTATATAGGTGTTTGTCTTTGTGTGGTGATGTGATTACAGGGATGCATGCACTTTTGGAACCTTTGAAGAACCGTGCTCCCGTGTTATCCGAAATCCGGTTCTATCTCTCAACTATCGTGATTCAATTTTCTTCATATTCACATTTGAAATTGATCACGTTAGTCGTCTCTTCCTTAACTTGAGTTAACCAACGTGCACAATGTCATAAGTGTAGGGGAGACTTTTCCCACATGCTTACACATTGAGTACAATGTTTATCTTAAGTGTAGGGGGGACTTCTATCGAAGTTTTAAGTGGACTTTTCCATGAAAATGCCTTCATTTAACCGGAAAATCATCTTTTTCAACATTTTTCAAATTTTTTTATTAAGTTTGGCCATTTAGTCATAATTTTTAAATTTTTCTCGCTGCTTTCATATGTACATATCCCGCAATAAAGTCAAAAATATTAATAAAGTGGTGTAGCTAGTTTTGAAATCTTTGACATATTAGGCCCGTTGCGATTATTTTGACTCAACCCGAATAGACTTATTCAAGTTTATTCTAGCTAGTATCCTTAACCATGTAGCCCTTAATTGGTTTATTAGGCTAAGTATCTACGAGTCTCATTACTTGAGATTTTAAATTGTGGAGAACAAGAAATGATAGAGTCAATTATAAGTCGGTATTCTTGCACAAGCTCACTTGGTGTAATTATTTGCCTATTCTCCCATCACTTGCTAATAATTTATCTGCAATAAGTAAGGTCGTACGATTTGAAAAGTTACTTAACTTCTAGCCCAAGATCGTTTAAAAGTTGCTCGGTAATGGTAAGAGTTCATAGCCAAGGCATAACTTATGAAGCAGGGCGCGAAGATTGGCGAGTCCGAAAAGGCCCTAACAAGGCATGAGGATTCCATTTTATTGCTAAAGATCCAAAGTGATGTGAAGAGCATTATTCCTAAAATCAATATGAAGGATCAAGACTCACGACGAAAAGCAATCAACTCCCATAAAGATCATGGAGAAGTCTATCCGAAAAGACCCTAACAAGGTATGAGGATAAAAAGATCCAAGTCCGAAAAGGAGGCAGATCGTTGTATCTCAAAATCCCAATTAGAGATTGAAGAAATAATCATGAAGTCGTGGTCAACAAAGTTGGAGTGCCCCTCAAAAGTCTCCAAGTGAAGAAACTTTTTAAACGAAGAGAAGACCATTATCTCAAGAACGTCTCTCGAAGATATGAAGTATGAAGTACATGCCAAATATCGGCCCGAGAAAGGTCTCAAATCGTGAACCGAGTTATGCCAAGATATGAACTTTTTGATATACCGAGAAGCAGTTTTAAGAGATTTTGTCCTTTATCTAACTATTGATCAAATCGTCCTACTTTGCTTTCAGCCTAAATAAACTATCGAAATAAGTACAAAAATGCATCTTCATGATCATTCTAAGACAAAAATAAAATATAAGAGATACACCTAGGAATAAGAGAGTTTAAGCATTTAATTAAGCCATGTGTGTAAGTGTTTGATATGCTAACTTATAATAACAATGATCTCGTTTTTAAGCTTAGTTTGGAGAACGTGAAACTTGAGGATGATAAATCTTCGCAGCACCAAAGCCCTAATATAAGTCCTTGATCTCTTTGCAAGTTATTTCCATCCTTTTGTTTACTTTAAAGTTTTGATTTCTCTTAGTACTTTAATTTTTGTTTAGTAGTATGTTAATAAGGCCAAGGTTGATTGATTATGAGAAAAGTGTAAATTTTCTTTATCACTAAGCATTGCATGAGGGCGTCGCAATGGTTAAGTGTAGGGGATTTGATAGGTGTGAAAACACCCATCCTTTTACCACTTATTTCTTACTAAAACAAGACCAAAACGCGTGTTTAATATCATTTGTTTGGAATGATGGGTGGTTTTTATGTTTAATGTGCTTTCAGAGTCAACCGGATGAATATTGAAGAAAACATGGGATTGCACGGGTTTTATCAAGGAAAAAGACTAAAGACGAAGTCTATTGTCCAAGAGATGCAAAAGATTTGAAGTCAATGGGCCTATTTGAAGATTTATCGAAGAAAAGGACCAAAGATGGAAGATTTACATATGTCGAAGAAACTCAAGTCTATTAAACGAATAAATTAAAAGACGAGTTGAATTTAATGATCGACAAATCCCGAATCATAATCGAAAACGTTAACTTTTCTGAAAAGATGAGAAGACAAGAAGAAAGGGAGAAAACCCACTCACCAACCAACCACTTAGCCTATATAAGGGAATCACCCTCACAAAATTTGGCACCTAGTTTTAGTTTTCAGTTACTCTTTTCCTATTTCGTAGGAAGAACCATCTCCCTTAAGGATTGGTTTTCATCTTCTTTGATTTCTTCTTGAATTGTGTAAGTGTAATCCTTTCATTTTGTTTATTGAATCTTAATCATCAATACAAGTTTTCATTTAATCTTTTCATTCCTCTTGTTCATCATCATCTTTTTATTCAAAGTTCTTAAGTTCTTATTTAGTTGAGTTTTGATCTTAAAAAGTTGTTTCTTTTGTGTTTTTATGATTGGGATTTGATCCTTATGGTTAGTAAATGATTTATGATTAGTTTTGTTTAAAATTGGGTTAAAAACTTGGTCGATTTTTGATTAAATTCGTTTCCCCTGTTTTCTACTGTTCTGTTCTTCACTTTCCCCAGTTATTCCGAGTAAAACATTATTCCGGATAGTATTGATTTTGGCATTATTCCGCATAGCATTGATTACAAATTTATTCCGCATAGCATTAATTTTTACATATTCTGAATAGCCCTTTTGTCTTTTCCCTTGTTCGGAATGTTTATTTATTCCGCATAGTCTTCTTCCTTTCTCTTCTATTCGGAATATCTTCAATATTCCGCATAGGTTCATTATTCCGAGTAAGTTTCAATATTCCGCATAGACTTGATTTTTCCGCATGGTCATATTTATTCCGCATGGTCTCATTATTCCGAGTAGGCATTTATTCCGCATAAGGCTTGTTATTCCGCATGATCTCATTATTCCGAGTAGGCATTTATTCCGCATAGGGATTCTTATTCCGAATAGACTAGTATTCCGAGTAGTGTTTTATTCCGCATAGACTTCATTATTCCGCATAGCCTTAAATATTCCGCATGGTCATTATTCCAGATAGCACCATATTTTCAGTAAGTTTGTTTTATTGTTTTGTCATTTAACTGTATTTTAAATCTAAGTGTTATTTAAGTAATTATTTTGGTTCAAATCTTTATTTACTTCATGCATTTACCTTTTTAGTAGAATAGAAAACCAAATCCACTTTTTGTCACCAAGAACAAATCATTCCACTTTTAGCTGTGATCAATTCGAGAGGATTCCGAGATAATCTAGAACCCATAGCAAAACCGTGTATCATTAGTATTAATTAATCTTTCTTAGTTTTGATCACGATAAATTACAAAGACATTTATTGTAAAACACAATCATAAAATGAATTATCTAACAAACACTATCATCAAGGTAATAATCAATACACTAACATATCTTAATCATGCTTAGTGATCATAAAAGTGATTAGCCTTAAAACTCACTTTTGTCAAACTTTACAAAAGATTTTTAATAAACTTTATTTTTAAGAAAATGTTTTATTAAAATGAAAATGCAAATTTGAATATGGAATATTCCATATGCCATAAGAATATCCTTTGAAGGTTTAAACAGCCTCATATATTTCAAATTCACTAAAAGACAAAAAGGAGCGGAGTCTACGCCAGCGGTACCTTAGCACCTATGGCGGTTCCTTATCGATAAGGAACCGCGGGCTCCAATAAGGAACCGCGACCAGATATAGCCGTTGGATGTTTTGTCCTATAAATAGTGAATCAAATATGCATTCTCATCAACCCTTTTTGGACATCTTCTTTAGCCTTCTTTCTCCTTTCTAATCCTAGTCATTTGTAAATGATCACTTAACGTGTTAAGTATGTTTACTCATGATTATCCTCTTGATATCCTTCTTTACCTTGTCCAAAGAGAAGATCACTCACACACTTGTAATGTGATTAAAGATTGTAGAATCTTGATAACCTATGAATCTATGAAGTGGGTTGATGATTTCTAGAGAGAGAAACTAGAGAGAGAAAGTGAGAGAGAAACTATGTGTATTTTTATTCAAATGAAAAGTGTAATGATCAACAACCAACCCCTTTCCATGGTGGAAAGGGGTATTTATATCCAAGGCCCTTATTTAGGCTTGGGCCGACCCATGACAAGCCCATGGGTCAGTTTCTTACTTAACTTAATAAGTAACACTAACTACGAGCTATTACAACATTAATAATATTGTGGAGTGATCGATACTTCTAATATACGTAAAAACGTATTTCTAACAATCTCCCCCTAAGGGAGGTCACTCCACGTTTACAAAGTTCTAAACCTAGCATACTATACTAAGTCTTCGTTCTTCAGCTCGTAGTCTTTTCTTCTTTCTTTTTGTTATGAATATTTTGATTTGATCTTTTAGGCTTTGGCTTGAGAGCATTGTTCTTTTGACCAATCACGTGCGATCTTTGCCTTCTTGTGAATCTTGCCTCCTCGTGACTCCATGTTCCACACACTTATGTCTTTTTGTTGAATTCTCGAAAGCTTCAGAGTTTGGTACAGCGGAAGACTTCATTTTTCACTTTCTTGAATTTTGCTGAACTTTGATGCAGAAAAACATAAGCATGTGGGAACGACTTCAACAGGTACACCGCAACGCCACCGTCTTCAACTGGTACACAGCAACACCACCGTCTTCAACAGGTACACAACAACGCCACCATCTTTAACAGGTACACAGCAACGACACGAATAAAATGGCTTTGACATTTTATTCTAATTCGGTAGCATTTTACCTCTGGTCGGTGAAGACCGTTGGACGATATTAGATATCGTACCCGTGACGGATAGTTTCAATTAAGTAACTTCCTGACAGGATTTCGCGGGTAAACCCGTTCCCTTTATTCGACCGTCCAAAGCTGACTGCGAACATAAAGAGTGAATCACTTGGATAATTTATCATTGTGATTTGAAGCCGTCAATTCATGAAACCTGGAACAAGTGAATTTCAATTAAGATTTTCACCATCGTTGCTTTCCAGTTATCACGAGCTCAATTCATAAAGAATCTTGCACGTCACCTACCAAGTGCTGTTTGATGTTAACACTAGAAGGATTTCCACTCGTCACTGTGATCAATAAAGAGTCACTCTGAGTGTTCTGGCAAGATCATATGATAATGCGTAGAGGCCTGGATCGTGTTTAAGTTCAATTAAGAATTAAACCACTGTTTCTTTCCAGTTTTTCACAAGATTGGTTCTAAAAGAACCGCATGTGTAACCTACCATGAGCTTGTTTGATGTTGGCTCAAGCAGGATTTCCATCTTCATTGTAATACTTACGTATTACTCGGATTTTCTGGCAATATTACAGGAATACTGCGTAGGACTCATGAAAAACTCTTACTTTTCACAGTGTGTGAGAAAGCAAGGAATAAATGGAAAGTGTTCTAATGAGACTTTTGATGATCTCGTGGCTCTAGACTCGATAGTGCGTTTTGATTTAGTGAGCGATGGCTGGAGAGGAGTGCCACCTTTTCAATATCAGTCTATTCGGAGTGAATAAACCAATAGATAATGTGTTGATCTCCGTGTGATTAAAACAAATACCTTTTGAGAGATATTTGAGTTAGCTGGGAAGGGTTGTGCATTGCATCACTGGGTCCATGACGTCTTTCTTCAATAGCGAGAATCATTAACAAAAATGATCTCAATAGCATATGTATTGACCCGGTTTCTGCCTAAAGTTGTAAGGAGGGCTTCTTTCTTTACACCCTTTATCTTTACAATTCTTTTTCATTCTTCAACCCCTTCAATGCTTACCAATACGTCATAACTAGCACCTTGTTGTGATTGTTCCAATGCTAGCTTAAGTACTTGGTCGGCATTCATCTTCGTTCACAATCTTTCTCCAACTTTCCTAGGACTTCTAATTCTATCTAGGGAATTGTCCTTGGGAAGATTCCATCGGCTCTGATGAATCATTTGACTAAACCTATTCCTACCACCCTTTTGTCACCACATTCGTCGTGAGTTAAGCGTGTTTTGGGAAAGTATAGCCACCATGAAAAATCATTGAAAATCACCTAAGGTACTTGTGATATTGAAAATCAAAAGTTTTGTACCTTAGGTGTTTTGTTCATAAAAAACGCTCCCTTAACACGTGCTTTACACATATTAACTTGGATAATCGTTAAGTCTTTTTCATCTTTTAGCCAAGTATCATTTAAGTCTCCTTAATCCCATTTTCTCCCCTTATCTAAAATGTTAACCATTAATATTTGGGATATTGAATGGATTAACCGGTCTTTGGGTAAAAAATGAAATCGATGTTTGGCCATAGAACATGTTAATGCTCCCCCTTAAATTAATAAGGGATAGTTTTAGTGCTTTAGTATGATATATTTTGAAAGATATAGAATCTCGTGAGAAATTCTTGAAAAATTATCATACCTTAACACTACATCAAGCCATAAAAGCACAATATTCACAAATTTACATATTCACAATTAAAAACCAATATAAAGTGGACCTGAAATGTACGAACCATTAGATGGATCGTTGTAGTAACTTGTGGTGCACTCCATATGGTCTACCACCAACGAATCTTTCTAAGCTCCTCATCAATCTACGTTCACGGAGCTTTTGATCAATCTTCTTGATCACATACTTCGCCATTTGCCGATAACCCTGATGCCAATCCTCAGTCATCTCTGGTAGAGACCCACCCGAATTAAGATGGTCCAACTTTCCTCTGACGTATAGGAGAGTCCCATCACTGTACTTATAAAGCTCACCCACCCTCATAAACTTCATTAACCCTCGACTGTTCAAGTAGAAAATGCCGTAATTCGGGACAGAAATGCCGGTATAGGGACATCTATCTACAAGTTGAGGTAGAACTTGATTCATTGGACGGGTGAGGTTAAGCTTCCTTTGGTAGCTTTCGACTCCCAATTGAAGATCTTCAACTCGTTCTTGATAACAACGCTTCATGTGAACATACGAAGTGCTGTATTCAAAGCAATGATGTCTTCACGAGCAATATGGGTGAGTTGATCCCGGGTCATCATAAGCAACATGTCTTCGATATCCTCAAGGCGAATGATAGAAAAATCTCCCTGCTGGATTTTGTATTCTCTGTCATCCTCCCTTTTCAGACGAATCTCCGTCACATGATAATAGCCATTCTTGGCTTCAGTTTTCAGCCCTAAAATACTGGAGATGCGGATATTGGATCTAACGTTACTTCCTGAATTGGCTAAGCAGCAACCCCTGTACGCCCTTCAGACTCGTTCGTCCCAATGAGATGCACCTATAACAGCATACATATCATAATTACGAGTTACCCTTGGGACCCAGAGTCGGTTTACCTTTTCCTTGATCTAGGTTATTGTCCCCCAGTTGGCAGCTTTCAGCAAGGTCAGGGAGGTTGCGTACTTTGATGAACCCTTCAGAAGATACTCAAGATCATAGGTGACGAAGAAGTCGAGAGCAATTTGATTATCTTGAGAAGGATCAAGTGGAGGTGGAGCTCTTTCTGATTCATGGAGGCCTGGCCTTTGAACGGTGTTAAGAGCTTTCAGGACCTCGTCAGCATAATACTCGAACTCCATTCGGGTTAACCTGGTTTTGGCGCGAATTCTCTTATCCTTTAGCGCTCTCTTCACCAAAGATGGAGTAACCGAAGTCTTATACTCATGAGCCAGAAATGAACACAAGTCAATCGGACTACGGATACGGAGATATAGAACATCTCTATCAGCGTCTGTGATTGGATCATATTGAGCCGCTTCCGTGATCCAAGCTTGTGGCGGTGCAATCTCGTCAATATCCAAGGTGTCTGCCCAGTCCCGTGTGCTTGACTCAGGAACAGTAGATTGTGGTTCTTGTTGTAGAGGAGTAGAGACATGAACACGTGCTGGTTCTGATTCAGGCATCTCGGCGGTGTCATGAACCGGCGAGTGTTGTGCAGCTTCAGGTTCAGTTACTGACTCTGCAATCACAGGAGCAACAACAGAACTAACAGGGTTAGTGGTAACAGGTATAGACACAACAATAGATGTACCGGGAATCGATGACGCCGTAGTAGCATTCACATCATGGCGCCACTTGGATCGTCTTGATTCCGTTAAAGTGGATTTTTCCTTTTCTGCAGCATCTTTCTTAGACTTGGTTCCAGACTTAGCAGGTTTCTTTGTGCTGGCAACCTTATCCCCCTTTTCAGGCTGTTTACCACCATCATCCTCATCGTTATCCTCGTTGCTTCCCTTAGCACTCTCCTCATTTCCATCACCACCATCATCACCATCATCATCATCCTCATCATCATCACCACCATCATCGTCACCATCATCATCCTCTTCTTCTTCTTCTTCTTCTTCTTCTTCACCTTCTTCTTCCCCATCACCCTCTTCTTGTTCACTTTCTTCCCTTTCTTCCTCAGGCAGAATGTGGTAAGGTACCACACTTCCAAACATCTTGAACAACCGGTCATCTTCCATGATAGCGTCATTCAGGGATTTGTAGAGTGTCCGTTGAATCTTAGATTTATCAAAAGATCCAAGTTCCCTCATGCGAGCTTTGAGGATCTTCTTTAATTCAAAATCCGTTAACTCATAGGCAATTTTGTAGGCGGATTCTGAAGGATTGGATGACTTGATCATCAAGTTATCAGCCGCGAGTGTCTTCAACTCATCACGCAGTTTTGGCATAATGGATTCAACGGATTCTTTCACTCTCTCTTCAACAGAAGATTCAAGTGCTTCTTTCTTCTCCTTGTATTTATCCCTCATAGCCTGAAGTCTCGTGATTCGTGCTGCATGCTTATCAGCTTCAGCCTGCTTACCTGAGCTAGTTCTTCTGCATGAGCTTTACGTGTCAACTCCATTTCTGCAGCGAACTTAGCAAGCATCTCTTCTTGGGCTTTCTTAGATGCTTCTTCACTTTGAACTCGTCTATGTAGCTCTTGGCGAAGTTCATTCATCTCTCTTTTTTGATTATCCGTATGTTTATCCAACATTTCTGCCATTACAAATGCAGCCATTGAAGATGATGCAGAGCTACTCTGGGTTGGTTGAAGAGGTGATGAGACTGCTTTTATACATAGTCTCATCGTCCAAATTGGGCTTAAAATGCATTAAATATCATCAAATACCCAAATATATGCTTGTGTTTGTTGCTTGTGTATTTTAGGTACGGATATTGAGAAAATGACAAAAGATCACAAGAATCATGCAAAAAACGAACACGGGAAACGAAGCCGCACGATGAACCAAGCCCTAATGAAGAATTTTCCAAAGAAAACCCTTGAAGATTTGAAGAATATTGAAGAATATTGAAGATTGGTCCTCCAAGTTTGAAGAATTGACACTTTATACCCTTGTATCTTCATAATTACAAGTTTGGTCCCTAAAGTTTGTCAAAATTACAAAAAGGACCCTTAACTTTGAAGAATTGGCAAATTTAGTCCCTCAACAAAACTAAATTGTCAATAATGGTCCTTCAAGAAGTCAACAAACAAGTCAAAGTCCTTGAAGTATGAAGACATGTCAAAAACAGCCCTTGAGATATGAAGAAATTGCATTTTAAGTCATTGATTCAAGTTTGGAAGTATTTGTGCCAAAAATGACAAGCTGTCCAAAGTTGTCATGTGTATATTGGGCGTTGATAGGCATTTTATACAAAGTGAACAAAGTTGAAAAGATAAGGGGGCATTCCTGCCAGACAACCTAAGCTATTCCCTCCACTCACAGCTTGACACCTCACCCACTCACACCCATCACCCAATCAAAACGCCCCTTCCTTCCACGTCACTTCTCCACTCACTTAAACTGAATAATTAATTCAGTTTAACCCTTCCCTCCAAACACCAAGTTTAAATAATTAACCCCCCAAAATGGATTAAACCCGTCCCTAATCCACCCTTAAACCCTAGTTTTTTCCAGGATGAACAATGATCAAAACAAGGGGTTTTTGGGTAATTATTTCCAGATCATTGATTAAACACCTCTTAAACCCAAAACCACCCTTAAACTCCCATCACCATCACCTCACATGTGTGTGCAACCCTCCCCTGCCCCACTATTCACTCTCAAACAAAACTTGGCAGCAAGATCAACAACCCACAACAATTTCTTGTTCTCAAAGGCTAAATGGACGTCTAAGATCTCTTTTTCATCACTGGCATCTCAGCTACAAGCCAAAGATCTTCACATGACTTTGTTTTGACTGAAAATTCAAATATCCTCCAAGGGCAAAGCTGGAAGTTCACTTGTTAGGGTTTTTAGCTTCTATTCACTTCTAGAATCACAATGTAAGCCTCTATATAAAGGCACTTAGGACGTAGCATTAATCTGTTCTTTTTTCACAACTTTGTAAGTCCTGTTTTTATGAATGAAAAAGGTTTAAGTTTGTTGATGAGAAGAAAGAGCCATCTTAATTTACATTGTTTGCTTGTTGTTTGAAATTCCAAGATTGTTTACTTTTCAAGTTTTTAAAATTCAAGTTTTGTGTTCAAAGGTTTCTGATTTCAAGTTTTCTGTTCAAGTTAAGGTTGTTAAACCACATAAGCTTCTACATTCAAGCTTGTATATGACCATACAACCCTGATATCTTGAAGATATCAAGGTGTAGTGGGTATAAAAGTTTGGGTAAAAGGGCTAAGTGAGGTAAAAAAAACCTTTTTGCTTATTCTTTTAACGTCACTGTTTCAGTTAAAAGCTATAAGCTATAAGGAGAGTTGTCTATAAGTCATTCTTATAGCTCATTGGCTCTCATTCCAGGTCACTCTTGTTGTTTTGGTTTGTTTTTAGCAGGTTCTAAACAAGGAACCGATCTTATTCATTTTTTTTTGTTAAGCAAACTTCATCAGAACCTCAACAAAGTTCAGCATAAGCCCCAACTTGTTTGGAGGTGGTTTTTCAACCACTAAGGGTCCTGGATGTAGGACCCTTAAGGTAGCTACTTGTCTCTTATTTCAATTTTTTTTAGATTTCTGAAATATTATTTGTTTAAGTGATTATTGCATGAAAGTTGTTAAGTGATTGTTATTGTGCTTGTTTTTGCTTCCTTGTTTGATATATGCATGTTTTGATAAGATTTGCTTTGTTAATTTTTCATTTTCATAGTTTAAGGAGTGTTTGGGATAAGTGTTTAACTTGTATTTTTGCTATTAATCTTGCCTGCAAGCTTGTTAAATTCACTTATTAGGTTGCTATAGGTTGTATGCTAGGGTAAGTTCTCAGTTTGGATAAGTTTAGAACACATTGCAAGCTTAAAATTTGAAAAAATGGTAAAAATCAGCTAACTGCCTTGGTTGCATGATTTTGTGAGAAATTTGTCCTTAATTTCTTGCAAGTTGTTAGATATTAAGTTGTTTAAGGATTGAGATTCAGTTTCATGCTATTTGCTTGATTTGTGTGCTCTATTTGAAGATTTGAAATTCACATTTGAGCCATGTATATCAGCAAGTACTAATCAGAAACATATAAGCTATTTCAGTAACTTTACTTGGCCTTCTTTGTGCTTGATTGTGTGTGATCTTGCTTTAATTGTGTTGATTCTGACTCCTTATACTCCAAAGAGTATAAGGGTGCCCTTTGTATCCAATCAAACATCCACAATCACAAGATCAAGCCCTCTTGATCATAACTGCACAAGTGAATTAACACTTGTGTGTTCATCAGAAAGTTCATCATACCTGGGCACGTTTTTGGATTTGTAGTGTTTGATTCTTGTTTAAATTGGATTGTGATTGAGTTTTTGTGAGTTAATAGAGTACTGGTTTGAGTATTTAAAAAGAAAAAAAAATTGCAAAAAGCTCACCCTGCCTGGACTCGAACACGCGACCTTGCTTTCCAAGGGCTAGCGTGTTAACCAGTGATCTAGATGGCTTTTTACGTTTACACTTCATTTCATTAGTTATTTAAGATGTGTTTGTTTTATAGCTTATTTAGATAACAGCTTGTAAATAAGCTGTTTCTAGCTTATTTCCTTAAGCTTTTTCTTTTTTAAGATTTTTCCTAGGATTGTATAAGGGTGTTTGACTTTTTTGAGCAAAAAGTAGATTTTTCCCATTATTATTTTATTTATTAGGATTATTTTAAGTTTAATTTTTAGAAAGTCATTTAAAAATAGTAAAAAGTAATTTAAAAATTTGGAAAAATAATTTTTAGGTTTTTAATCATACTTTTGAGGTTTACAGCTTATTAGGTTTTCAATTTAGCTTATTTTTAATTTTATAGGATTTTAGGGTTTTTAAGCAACTTTAAAATTTAGTATAAAATTATTAAATAAGTTTCAGAAAATTTGGATTGCATTTTGTTTTAGTTAGAATAATTAGGATTTTTGGTAATTTTTTAGAATTTATTTACAAACTTTTTATTTTTTTGAATATTTTAATATTATTTTATTATTTAAAATTGAAGTTTTATTTTTTATTATTTTTACATTTTCCTAGGTTAAGGACACTTAATTAGGAGTTTTGTCACTTTCCAAATATTTTTTAGACTTTTCAATTGATTTCTAGAATTAATTTAAGATTTAATAGATTTTAATAGTGTTTAAAAATAGTTTAATTTGGTTTTAAAATTTTTAAAAATAGTTTTTAGCTTAATTAGGATATTTTGAGGTTTACAAACTATTAGATCTTGTTTAAGGCTTTTTAATAATTAAAAGTGATTTTTAGGGCTTTAATTAGCATTAAAAAGTCATTATTGAATTAATTAAAAGGTTTTAGCAAGTTTGGATTTTTTGTAAACTCTTAGAATATTATTGGGGAATTTTAGTAATTTTTAGAAATTTTTAGGTTAAAATTTTAATTTTGGCACTATTTACGGTTTTACGTGTTCGCCTTTTTCGTCGTAGTTTAATCCGTTTTCGTAACCGTCTTTTCTTTCCTTTCTCATTTCTTTTCTTCTTGTTAATAATCACAAACATCATCAATCAACTCTTAACACAACGCACTTGCCTCCTTGGGAAACGAACTTGTTTGGTCATTAGTGCTCGGTTTTCCTAAACCGACACTTAACGCTTACCACTACTTGTACTTCCTTTTCCTAAAGGTGTACAAAACTACCTGCAATCATTTTGGCGCCGCTGCCGGGGAGGCGTGTTGTGTTTTGATTGAACCATTGTTGTTTTTATATAGCCATAAATAGCTAATTGTATTAGTAGCACTCTACTAATACGTATTATCGTTTTTCGTTTTTTTTGTGAATACTATTACTATATTGTATACGTAGAACAATAAAAATACAAGTACTCCAAATACGTGAGAAATCACAACCTTGACTTGGGAGGTCATTACCCAATCATTGTATTCGAATCTCAAACCAAAGAAAAAGGCAAAAATAGATAAATACTTTCGAGAAGCTCGATTTTGAGAAATACAAACTATAAGGTGGGTATAAGGCGGTTGTATTTCACGACCTAAAGGAAAAAGGCTCTTAAGTGCTTCGCGCCGCCTCGTTTCCTCCGCTTGCTTGTGCGTATTTTGATTTTGAAAGCTAATCGAGGGTTTTGCCGCCCAAAGTATTATTAAGTATCATATATATTTTCTTGGTTTCATTTGATTAAACCCTCTTGAATGATTTGGTGTTCCACCATCGTTCTAAAGTCATCGAAGGCGTTCACTTCACGTGATCATATTCATTCTTTGAGGCTTCTTTAATCGAGAGATTTGATTAAGGAGGAGATTTGTAGATTTTGGTCTACTTAATACATTCCAAAAATCCAAAAAAAAAGTTAAAACAATCAAAAACCACAAAAAAAAAATTTGAAAAAGTAAAAACACCAAAAAGAATCTTCTTTGCTCTCCTTCTCGTTGTACGTGACGTTTATGCAAACTCGCTCTAAAGCAAGACGTGCTCGTAAACGAAGAAACAAATCAATCACTCCTTCTAGCGAGGAGTCTCCTATTGACGAACCCATTGTAGTGAAAGAAGCACCCATGGCTAATCGAACTATGATGGAGTTGCTTCAAGCACCCACCAAGGGTTATGGAGAAGCGATTGTGATTCCCGCTATCCTTGCGGAGAATTTTGAGGTTAAGACGGGTTTGTTGTCCATGATTTAAAACAACAAGTTTCGAGGTGACGAAAAGGACAACCCTCATAACCACATTCGCCAATTTAATCGTCTCACCGCCACTTGCAAGTTTAAGGACGTCTCAAACGACTCGATTAAGATGATGCTTTTTCCGTATTCCTTAGTGGGGCCCGCAAAAATTTGGTTAGAGAAAGAGCCACCCAATTCTATATTGACGTGGAAGGATCTCGTTTCAAAATTCGTGAACCAATTTTTTCCGCCCTCTAAGACTACGCACTTGAAAAACGAGATTTCAAAGTTTTCACAAGAGTATAATGAGAGTTTTTCAACGGCTTGGAATAGGTTTAAGGAAATGTTGCACGAATGTCCTCATCATGGTTTTTCCGACTTGCATCAAATAGACACGTTTTACAATGGCTTGAACGATCATGAGCGTGATTATCTTAATGCCGCCGCGGGTGGTAATTTTTTGTGTAAGACGGTCGAGGAAGCATTGTTAATCATTTAGAATAGGTCTAAGGTGTATAGTCCTCGTAGCACGTTAATGTATAAATTTTACTTGTTGAAAGTTCGTTTTCTCGGTGTCTAATCGAATTGATTTTCGGTTAATTGTGTGAGATTAGTTGTTCTTGGTGAAACAAATATTTTTGGTTTTGGAAAATAAATGAGCAAGACTAAATAATAAATGATGAGAAATTAAAACAAGTTAAATGTAAACGGTGCAATATTTAAAACTTTAAAAATAAATGACGAAAAATGAAAGGACGTAAAGTTAAAACTTAACAAGAAGTGAATGATGCAGATAAAAACGTAAACTAAAAGAAAAGTGAATAAAAGATTTTAATAAATAAAAAGGCGAGAAAAATCAAACTTGAAATTAAAGGAGGAAAACTTAAAACTAAAAACAGAAGGAAGATGACAGACCTTCATTCGGAACTTTTGGACTTCCGGATGAAGGTCCCTTCATTCGGAACTTTTCAAGTTCCGGATGAAGGTTCCTTCATTCGGAACTTTCCAAGTTCCGGATGAAGGTTCCTTCATTCGGAACTTTCCAAGTTCCGGATGAAGGTTCCTTCATTCGGAACTTTCCAAGTTCCGGATGAAGGTTCCTTCATTCGGAACTTTTCAAGTTCCGGATGAAGGTTCCTTCATTCGGAACTTTCCAAGTTCCGGATGAAGGTTGCCTGGGAATTAGTAAAATACAGAAACATCTATCTGGGAAACAGGGGACGCACAGTGAATACGAATTATCCTTAAATCAATTAAAATCAAACGAACGGTTAAACTAAAACAACCAATAAGCATCAACTAACAATAATCAATCAAAATAAATCATCAAAACTAACAAACATAACCAAATTAATCAAAACCCACTTGATCAAAATCATAAAAACTCAAGAACATGAACAATGAAAAATAAGAACAAATCATACAAGAAAGGAAGAAGATGATGAATTAAAAGTTTAATTAAAAAGTATGGGTTCAATAACAAAAGCTTAAAACACAAATTAATCTAGAGAGAGAAAGTAGAAGTTTAGAGAGAGAAACTACCTACTCCTAATCTAATCCTAAAACTAACTAACTCTCTCACATGTTGTGAGGGTGGTATTTATAGGAGAGGGGAAGGGTTGGTGGCTTCCTCTTTCTTTCTATCTTGGTCCTCAGTCTTTAGTCTTTCAGTCTTCTCAAATTCTTCGACTTCTAAGACTTTGTCTCGGGATTTCTTTGAACTCGTCTTGTAATTTCTTCATAATTTAAACCTGAGTTCTTCGGCTTTTTAGTAAACTTCCGTCTTTTGACTTTTTCTTCGATAAATCTTCAGAATTGGTCTTGGACTTCCGTTCTTTTTCCACTCTTGATCTTTCGACTTCGTCTTTTGTCTTTTACTTCAATAAAAGCCCGTGAAAGCCGAGTTTTCTCCACTTTTCACCTTCTCGACCCTGAAACACAATAAAAACACAAACCACGCATAATTCCGCCATTTATGACATAAAATATACGTTTAGGTCCTGTTTTAATGTAATTAAGTGGTAGAAAAGATGGGTGTTTTCACACCTATCAAATCCCCTACACTTAACCATTGCAATGCCCTCATGCAATGCTTAGCAATAAAGCAAGGTTTACACTTTCCATCATAATCAACCTACTTGGCCTTTATTAAACAACTAAGGAAAATCAAAAAGATAGAAAATAACAAGATGCAACAAGGAAGAAACATGTAAAGAAATCTAAGACTTACATTAGGGCTTGTGTGTCATGAATGTTTATCACCCTCAAGTTTCACGTTCCCCATGCCAAGCTTAAAAACAAGATCATTGTTAGTACAAGTTAGCATAACAAACATTTACTCATGTGGTTCAATTAATCACTTAAACCCCCTTATTTCTATGGGTATCTCTTATATTTTATTGATGTCTTGAATGATCACGAGGATGCATTGTTGACTTATTTCGATAATTTATTTAAGCTGAAAGCAAAGTTGGACGATTTGATCAATAGTTAGCTAAAGGACAAAATCTCTTAAAACTGCTTCTCGGGATATCAAAAAGTTCATATCTTGGCATAACTTGGTTCACGATTTGAGACCTTTCTCGGGCCGATATTTGGCATGTACTTCATACTTCATATCTCCGAGAGACGTTCATGAGATAATGGTCTTCTCATCATAATAGAGTTTCTTCACTTGGAGACTTTTGAGGGGTTCTCCAACTTTGTTGACCACGACTTCATGATTATTTCTTCAATCTCTAATTGGGATTTTGAGATACAACGATCCGCCTCCTTTTCGGACTTGGATCTATTTATCCTCATACCTTGTTAGGGTCTTTTCGGATAGACTTCTCCATGATCTTTATGGTAGTTGATTGCTTTTCGTCGTGAGTCTTGATCCTTCATATTGACTTTAGGAATAATGCTTTTCACATCACTTTGGATCTTCAGCAATAAAATCGAATCCTCATGCCTTGTTAGGGCCTTTTCGGACTCGCCAATCTTCGCGCCCCGATTCATAAGTTATGCCTTGGCTATGAACCCTCATATCATTACCGAGCAACTTTTAAACGATCTTGGGCTAGAAGCTAAGTAACTTTTCAAATCGTACGTCCTTACTTATTGCAGATAATTTATTAGCAAGTGATGGGAGAAAAAGATCATAATTAACTCACATAAGTTAATGAGAGAATACCAAACTTGTAACCAACTCTATCATTTCTCGTTCTCCACAATTTAAAATCTCAAGGAATGAGACTCGTGGATGCTTAGCCTAATAAACCAATTAAGGTCTACATGGTTAAGTATACAAGCTAGAGTGAACTTGGATAAGTTAACTCGGGTTGAGTCAAAATATTCACAACGGGCCTAATATATCTAAGATATCTAAACTTGCTAAAACCATTTTATTAAAATAAGAGAAAAGTAGCAAAAATAAAGGGAACTAAAACTAGGCCAAAATAGATTAAAAATTTTGAAAAATGTCGAAAAATTGATTTTCTGGTTAAAATGAGGACAAATACAAGGAAAAGGCCACTTAACTTCGATAGAAGTCCCCCCTACACTTAATATAAACATTGTCCTCAATGTTTAAGCATGTGGGAGTAAACTCCCCTACACTTAGGACATTGTGCACTTTGTTTAAATCTCGTTAAGGGAAGGACAACTAAAGAGATTCCTATTTTAATATTGAGAAATATAAAATAGTGAATCGAAGAGAGTTTAGGATAGAACCGGGAAGAAGGGAACACGGAATCACGGTTCGTCAAAAGTCATCAAGAGCGTGTCTTTGAAACTCTAATCCCTACATATGAATAAGAAAGAGAACAAGAAACACCAACGGGGCTCCCCCTACACTTATGGTGAAATAAGATAGATAATTGGGTTGCCTCCCAAAAAGCGCTTGTTTTTGTTGACCGAGTCACGAGCCTGACTCGTCCCTGAATTAAATGGTCCATGGGGAAGCCTCGAATGTGATACCGGGATCAAAGACTTTGTCCTCGTTCCCGGTTGACATCAACAAAGGAGAGGCGAGGGGATAAGTCTTGAAAGGGAGAAAGGTCCTTTCAACATACGAGAAGTATGTGAAATCGAGATCCACGGGAGGTGGGTTGGGTATAGTGAGCACATTGTCATCCCCTAAAGACAATGGATGCTGAGCAAACGGCAAAGCCGTATTGTTATCAATCATAGCATAATTAATGTCACCTCCCGGGTCAAAGCACTCATCCTCACTTCCCGGTGTAAAACGAGTAGAGTAAAAGTGATACATCACCCGCTTGGGTGTGCACGTGGGAGGATGAGGTGGCAATATAATATGAGAAGTATGAGAACAATTACCGTCCACCTGCGTCCCTTTTTCCGAAGATGCACATCTTTCCACCTCTGGGATAGAAGGTGTAGTGTCATCGTGTAATAAATCTTCTAGAAAAAGTATATCTCCTTCCACATCAGAATACCCGGATGTGTATTCCACGGGTGTATCAATAGCAAGAAACTCATCAATCTCAGGAATGTGAAAGCTATCATCACTAAGGAGTGAAGTATTTTGCTTTAGAAATTCCTCCTCGTCGAAAATAACCTCAATATCATCATCACTCTCCTCATTATTTATAGGGTCAATAATATGCTCAGGGATATGGGTACTCGTCTGATCTTGCTGCTGTAAAAATGACTCCATACAAGTTCGCAGCGTGTGTAAAAGCTCTTTTGATTGCGCTTGAAAAGCTGTAGCAAGATCGACAATTGGTTCTTGGTAACTCATCCCGTGACGAGGCTGATGATCGAGTGAGTGCGGTGGGGGCTCATAGTGTTGAAAACCTGAATTATAGCAAGGTTGTGGCTCATAGTTGTTCATCGGTTGGGAATAATTAGAAACCGGGTTTGGTTCATAATAATCCATAGGTGAAGAAAACTGAGGATTCGGATTTTGCTCATAATAATTCATTGGTTGACAATAATAGGTATCGTGAGGACCCCCACAGTTGTTGCAAACCGGGTGTGGAGAAAAATCAGGTGCGTCTTGTGGATAGCTATTGTCATTGTCATAATTGTACCCCGGTTCTTGCCCGTGACCATACGGGTATCGAACCGGGCACGAAACATGCCAATGAGAATCGCTTCCACAATAGATGCACGGGGGAACAGGAGGTGGGTTCAAAAAGAATGAATTAGTCGAGTTGCACAAGGGACAAAATCCGAATTGTGTGTAGTCGATATCGTTTCCGCACCGCTCACATGTACACCATTGACAAGAGTTGTTCCCAGATAATTGTTTCCCACACCGGACGCAATGGATATAAAAATCCATAAAGAAGGATAGATAAGCAAGAAGAATATATTTGGTGCAAAACTTTGAAAAAGAAATGCTTTTTATGATTTTTCAAATGTTTTTGGATTTTTCAAAATTTTTGACAAGAAAAATAACGTTCACAAGTGAACGGATCCCAAAATCCAACGCGTCACTCACAAAAAACCTTCGATCTTCACGAAAAGAGCCGGCAGCGGCGCCATTTTAATGTATAAATTTTACTTGTTGAAAGTTCGTTTTCTCGGTGTCTAATCGAATTGATTTTCGGTTAATTGTGTGAGATTAGTTGTTCTTGGTGAAACAAATATTTTTGGTTTTGGAAAATAAATGAGCAAGACTAAATAATAAATGATGAGAAATTAAAACAAGTTAAATGTAAACGGTGCAATATTTAAAACTTTAAAAATAAATGACGAAAAATGAAAGGACGTAAAGTTAAAACTTAACAAGAAGTGAATGATGCAGATAAAAACGTAAACTAAAAGAAAAGTGAATAAAAGATTTTAATAAATAAAAAGGCGAGAAAAATCAAACTTGAAATTAAAGGAGGAAAACTTAAAATTAAAAACAGAAGGAAGATGACAGACCTTCATTCGGAACTTTTGGACTTCCGGATGAAGGTCCCTTCATTCGGAACTTTTCAAGTTCCGGATGAAGGTTCCTTCATTTGGAACTTTCCAAGTTCCGGATGAAGGTTCCTTCATTCGGAACTTTCCAAGTTCCGGATGAAGGTCCCTTCATTCGGAACTTTTCAAGTTCCGGATGAAGGTTCCTTCATTCGGAACTTTCCAAGTTCCGGATGAAGGTTCCTTCATTCGGAACTTTCCAAGTTCCGGATGAAGGTTCCTTCATTCGGAACTTTTCAAGTTCCGGATGAAGGTTCCTTCATTCGGAACTTTCCAAGTTCCGGATGAAGGTTGCCTGGGAATTAGTAAAATACAGAAACATCTATCTGGGAAACAGGGGACGCACAGTGAATACGAATTATCCTTAAATCAATTAAAATCAAACGAACAGTTAAACTAAAACAACCAATAAGCATCAACTAACAATAATCAATCAAAATAAATCATCAAAACTAACAAACATAACCAAATTAATCAAAACCCACTTGATCAAAATCATAAAAACTCAAGAACATGAACAATGAAAAATAAGAACAAATCATACAAGAAAGGAAGAAGATGATGAATTAAAAGTTTAATTAAAAAGTATGGGTTCAATAACAAAAGCTTAAAACACAAATTAATCTAGAGAGAGAAAGTAGAAGTTTAGAGAGAGAAACTACCTACTCCTAATCTAATCCTAAAACTAACTAACTCTCTCACATGTTGTGAGGGTGGTATTTATAGGAGAGGGGAAGGGTTGGTGGCTTCCTCTTTCTTTCTATCTTGGTCCTCAGTCTTTAGTCTTTCAGTCTTCTCAAATTCTTCGACTTCTAAGACTTTGTCTCGGGATTTCTTTGAACTCGTCTTGTAATTTCTTCATAATTTAAACCTGAGTTCTTCGGCTTTTTAGTAAACTTCCGTCTTTTGACTTTTTCTTCGATAAATCTTCAGAATTGGTCTTGGACTTCCGTTCTTTTTCCACTCTTGATCTTTCGACTTCGTCTTTTGTCTTTTACTTCAATAAAAGCCCGTGAAAGCCGAGTTTTCTCCACTTTTCACCTTCTCGACCCTGAAACACAATAAAAACACAAACCACGCATAATTCCGCCATTTACGACATAAAATATACGTTTAGGTCCTGTTTTAATGTAATTAAGTGGTAGAAAAGATGGGTGTTTTCACACCTATCACACGTCGAGTGTTCGTACGACATCGTCTTCGTCTTCGCCTTCATTGTCACACACCGTTGATGCTTGCCAAATCGAGGCTAATTTGGAGAACAAAATTTTTGATATAGTGAAAGGATTGTTTGTTGAGTTTAAAGTTGGTGAACAACCCGCTCCCACTACGATTAAAGCGGTTGAGGTTTCTTGTATGTATTGTGGTGGAGCTCACGATTATTCTGAGTGCATTACCAACGGTGGTAACACTTCGAGTGCCTTCGCGGCCGCGGGAACTTATAACCAAAACGGTCAAGTTCCTCGCACTAATCAATTTACTCCACCGGGTTTTCCACCAAATCAAAATGCTAAAAATTATCGAAACAATCAAGTTGGTTACCAAAGCAATCAAAGGAACAATTACAAGGGTAATAACAACTATGGGAATCAAGGGAGTAGTAGTAGCCAATTGAAAAACCAAAACCAAAACCGTAATTTTCAAAATACGAGTCAAGGTCTTCAAAATGTTTACACTAAAGAACTTCCAATGGACTTTGTAAATTACGCCACGACAAATGATAAGATTTTGGAAAACATTCAAGAGCAATTGGCTAATCAAGCTAGGGACACGGCTAAGAACACCAAGGAGTTAGCTAATTTTGTTAAAGAAAATCTTAGCATGAGGAATGAATTGAAAAATGATTTTGCTAACCAAATTCGAGGTCAAAACAACAAGATAGAGCAAAGTCATGCTAGGCTTGAACAAAGAATTGACCAAAAAGCCGCTAGTCAAGATTTGAAGTTTAATAGTTTTGATGCTAAGCTTAATGCCATTTTAGAAGCCATCATGGGGAACAAAGCCTCTACTTTGAGTAGTTTGCCTAGTAACACCATTTCAAACCCGAAGGGAGAGATGAAAGTGATTACCACACGAAGTGGTAAGACACTTAAAGAACCGACTCCTCAACCAATTACTCTAACGGTGGAGGAAATTGAGGAAGAACCCGAGGTGGTGGTCGAAAAGGAGCATATTTCAAGCCCACAAAGTACCGCTCATGCCACACCTACGGTCGACCCATCACCCATATTGGAACCCGAGATTCCAAAGGCTATGACTACGCCCCAACCTACACCACCCTTGCCTTACCCATCGAGACTTAGGAAGGAGAAACGACAAGAGCGCGACAACTACCAATTTGATCTTTTTATGAAAATGTTTCGTGATTTGCATTTTAATGTGAGTTTCGCCGATGCTTTGGTCATGATGCCTCTATTTGCCGCTAACTTTAAGAGTATGTTGAACAACAAGGAGAAATTGCACCAAATGTCTAGTTGTTCGTCGGTTTATCTTAATCGCATACCTCAAAAAGTCGGTGATCCCGGTAAATTTTTGATCCCTTGTGCAATTCAAGATATGGAAGAATGTTATGCCTTGGCCGATCTTGGTGCTAGCATTAACTTGATGGCACTTGCAATCTTCAAGTCGCTCAATCTTCCTAATCTTACTCCTTCACGAATGTCTATTGAGTTGGCCGACCATTCCATGATTCTTGCATGTGGTTTGGCGGAAGACGTTTTTGTGAAAGTGGGGAAGTTCTACTATCCCGTAGACTTTATCGTTGTTGATATCCCCACGGATCCTCAAGTTCCTCTTATTTTAGGTCATTCGTTTTTAGATACGTCTATGGCTTTAATTGATGTGCATGCTAGAAAGATCACCTTACGTTTCAACGACGAGGAACTTGTTATAAACGCAACTCAAAATTCTCAACTTTCTCATGTTTATTCCGTTGCTACCATAAACCTCGTTGATATGATCGACGTGGTTTGCGAGGAATTTTCACAAGAAGTTTTAGGGTTTGGTGATGAAGAAACTAGTGGCAATCCCACTATGTTAGATCCAATTCTTGATAATTCGACACCAACCTTCACTCCTTTCGAAGGTGGTGGTTTTACGTTGGAAGAATTCGATGTTCCACGTACTTGTGACGAAGACCTCGACAACGATGAGGACTTCTCGATTATCAAGGATTTTCTCAACGATTTCCCATTTCCTCCACCCGAGGAGGTTATGAGTATCGACCCCAAATGTTCACTTGAGGAACTACCTATTCTCGAGTTGAAAGATTTACCTCCTCACCTCGAATATGTCTATTTGGAGGAGGACGACAAGTTGCCGGTTATTATTGCGAAGGATCTTTCGAATGATGAAAAAACCGCACTTGTCGATGTTCTTAAGGACCACAAAGGGGCGATTGCGTGGAAGTTATCCGACATTAAGGGGATCGATCCCAAGTTTTGTACCCACAAAATCTTAATGGAGGAGGATTTCAAGCCAACAATCCAAAGTCAAAGGAGGGTGAACCCCAAAATTCACGATGTCATCAAAAAGGAGGTCCTTAAACTCCTTGACGCGGGAATGATTTACCCTATTTCCGATAGCCCTTGGGTGAGTCATATTCATTGTGTCCCTAAAAAGGGAGGGATGACCGTTGTGCCAAACGATGCCAACGAGTTGATTCCTACTAGACTCGTGACCGGATGGAGAGTGTGCATTGACTATCGAAAGTTAAATGAAGCCACTCGAAAAGACCATTTTCCCTTGCCCTTCATGGACCTAATGTTGGAGCGTCTTGCGGGAAATGATTTCTATTGCTTTCTAGATGGTTTTTCCGGTTACTTCCAAATTCCCATCGATCCTCGTGATCAAGAAAAAACTACGTTTACGTGTCCATATGGAACGTTTGCCTATCGTAGAATGCCATTCGGACTTTGCAATGCACCGGGAACCTTTCAAAGGTGCATGATGGCTATTTTTCATGACATGATCGAGAAGACGATGGAAGTCTTCATGGATGACTTTTCCGTGTTTGGTGATTCTTTCACTTCGTGTTTGTCGAACCTAGAGAGAATGTTAAAACGTTGTGAGGAAACCAACCTTGTGCTCAATTGGGAAAAGTGTCATTTTATGGTTAAGAGTGGAATCGTCTTAGGGCACAAGGTCTCGAAAGCGGGGATTGAGGTAGATCAAGCTAAGGTAGACGTCATCGCCAAATTACCTCATCCCAAAACCGTCAAGGGAGTTAGGAGTTTCCTAGGCCACACGGGCTTTTATCGACGATTCATCAAGGATTTCTCGAAGATTTCTCGACCCATTACACATCTTCTTGAAAAAGAGGCACGTTTTGTCTTTGGCGAAGATTGTGTACGAGCCTTTGAAATCCTTAAGAGGAAACTTACCGAAGCTCCCATTCTTGTTGCTCCCAATTAGAACCTCCCCTTTGAGCTTATGTGTGATGCTAGTGATTACGCTATTGGGGCCGTTTTGGGGCAACGTCATGATAAGCACTTCTTGCCTATTTACTATGCTAGCAAGACGATGACCGAGGCTCAACTTAAATACACTACAACGGAAAAGGAGTTACTTGCCGTGGTGTATGCATTTGAGAAATTCCGACCTTATCTCGTCTTGACGAAATGCATAGTGTATACGGACCATTCGGCCATTAAGTATCTCATGGCAAAGCAAGATGCTAAGCCGAGATTACTTCGTTAGATTCTCCTCCTTCAAGAATTTCATCACAAAATCGTTGACAAAAAAGGAGCCGAGAATCTAGCGGCCGATCATCTCTCTCGTTTGGAAGATCCTCACCAAAGAGTTTACGAGCCTAAGGAAATCACCGAAACATTTCCGCTTGAAACACTTGGTGTAGTGAATTCTAAGCTTGATTCTTCCACCCCATGGTTTGCGGATTTTGCAAATTACCATGCGGGTAACTTCATCATTAAGGGTATGACGACTCAACAAAAACGAAAATTCTTTCGTGACGTCAAGTTCTACTTTTGGAACGACCCTTACTTGTTTCGAACTTGTGCGGATCAAATCATCCGACGTTGTGTTTTTGGCACCGAAGCTTCTAACATCCTTAGAGCTTGCCATGAGGGACCCACGGGTGGTCACCACGGTGCTAATCTCACGGCTAAAAAGGTGTTTGTTGCCGGATTCTTTTGGCCTACTATTTACCGAGATGCACAAGATCTTGTGAAGTCGTGTGATGCATGCCAACGACAAGGAAAAGCCTCACAAAAAGATGAAATGCCACAAAATATCATTCAAGTATGTGAGATCTTTAACGTTTGGGGCATAGACTTTATGGGGCCGTTCCCATCATCTCGTGGTAATAAGTACATTCTCGTTGCGGTTGACTACCTTTCTAAGTGGGTGGAGGCAAAGGCCTTGCCCACCAATGATGCTCGTGTGGTAGTCAAGTTTTTGAAGCAATTGTTTTCTCGGTTTGGAACCCCTCGTGCTATCATAACCGATCGTGGAACCCATTTTTGTAATGACCAATTTGAAAGGGTTCTAAGGAAATATGGGGTTACACATCGGCTTTCTACGGCTTATCACCCACGAACGAGTGGGCAAGTCGAGGTTTCAAACCGAGCTTTGAAGAGGATCTTGGAGAGATCCGTGGGGGAAAACCGACAAACTTGGTCGGATAAGTTAGACGATGCTTTATGGGCCTTTAGGACCGCTCATAAGACACCCATTGGGTGCACTCCCTATAAGCTTGTGTATGGAAAGAATTGTCATTTGCCTATCGAGTTAGAACACAAGGCTTATTGGGCCCTAAAGCATTATAATGATGATATGGAGACCGCGGGAAAACACCGGAAAATGCAATTGAATGAATTAGATGAATTGAGGGATATTGCTTATGAAAATTCATTGATTTATAAAGAGAAAACTAAAAAGTTGCATGATTCTAAAATTAAAAACCGGGTTTTTAACATTGGGGATCAAGTTTTGCTTTTTAATTCAAGATTGAAAATCTTTTCCGGTAAATTGAAATCCCGTTGGTCCGGTCCATTCACCGTGACTCAAGTGTTTCCTTATGGGACCATCGTGCTAGCTCAAGATGATGGTCCTAACTTCAAGGTGAATGGACATAGGTTGAAGCACTAATTTGGCGGGGAAGTTCCATCCTTGAACTACCTCGACCAAGTTACCTTCCCCAATGATAATTAGTATTGAGGGATTCGAGTCGAGCTTTTGACTCGGTTATCAAAAACAAGGTGCCTCGTGGGGGAGACCCATGCTTATCCATGTACATATTATTGCTTTCTAATGTAGTTTAATGTGAGGAGATTTATGCCCTTCCAACCTTTGTTCCATGGTTGTTTGTGCATTGTGGTTTTTAGATCATGACCTTCACGATTGGAACCTCTCGTGTTCGTTTATGGGAGCACTCGATCGTTTGCTTTGGAGACATTTCTCAATATCCATGATATATCCTTTTGATGTTCTAACCTTAGGTTACACCCTTTCCATGCTAGATTAGGCATTCGACTATGTCTCTAGTATGGGGGTGTTTGCACCCCTAGACTCGAAACATTGAGGACAATGTTTAACTTTACTATGGGGGGGGGGGGTGAATAGATACTTGCCTTGCCAAACCTTCACGCTTTCCAAAGTTTATCTTTTTTGTTATCGTTTTTGTTGCAAAATAAGGCTAAAAACGGCCAAATTTTAAAATTTTTCTCATGTTTTATAAGTGTTTGAAGACACGAATGTAGATTTTCCGATGGCGAGAATAAGAGTAATTTTTGACTCGACCGTGCGTGTTGAGCACTTAGCTTTGGTTCCTTAACTACACATTAGGCTAAGTCTCTTGAATGAGGACGAGAAATGATAGAGTTAATTATAAGTTACTATGCTAAACGTAGAGTACTCGTATTCTTTCAAAAACTCATGTGTTCTCGTTGTTTGCTTATTCTCCCTTCGCTTGTAAATATTTTTTGCTTAATAAATATTGACTTAGCGGTTTAGTTAGGATTGTTGGGTTTCTAGTCTTTTCTAGTAGCTTCCGTGTAATTAAATTGGGAAGACATTAAGGTATCGCCAGCGTCACGGTTTTGAAGTATTGGCACCCCAATAATCAAAAGCTTCACCCAATAATAATATTTCAAGTGCTCACCTAAATCATGCAAACAATTTGAAGCCCCACAAGGCCTAAAATCTATGCAAAATTGAAAGTGAATCAAGTCTTAATCTTCGAAGCTTTAAAGATCCAAAATTCGCCTTAGCGTGAGGATATACGTCTTTGGCTAATAAAACCACCGATGAGGCGGATAATAAAAGGCAAGGCAAGACCGAAGTCATAATAAAAGCTTCATGGCGAAGTTGAATAAAAGATGGAGGTAAACCAAAGATAATAAGGCCCTTCCGTTAGGGGGCGTATAAAAGTCTTGGTAATAAGTCTCATGTTCAAAACCGTTATAAAACCGTGTTTATCGATTCTTCTTGTCAACTTAATTTTTTGACATCGTTGTCTATTAGGAGGGGTTATTGATTTGATGGTCTTAGTTGCACCGTTAGGACTCTATTTTTAGACCTAAGTCTCTATTATCGCATAAGTCAACAATGTATCCTCGTGAAACATTCAAGACAAAATAAACTATAAGAGATACAACTTAGGAATAATGGGAGGATAAGTACGTGATTAGGGCATATGAGTAGTGTTAGAATTACTAACTTATAATGACAATGATCTCTTTGCACGCTTAGCATGGAATTAAGGTGAAAATCGAGGACGACGAAATTATTTCTAACAAAGCATTCACGTGTTTTTATTCTATGAACCTAAACGTCCCATTTTGCGATGAAAATCATACATTATGTCTATAACACAAGTAGTAGTAATAGTAGTAGTGTAGCTACTTTATCATTCCAATAAAGTGAATAAAATGAATTTTGGAGATGCTATGATACTTTATTCTAGCATTGCGTGAGGGCACGACAATGGTTTAGTATGGGGGAGTGATGAGACTACTTTTATACATAGTCTCATCGTCCAAATTGGGCTTAAAATGCATTAAATATCATCAAAATACCCAAATATATGCTTGTGTTTGTTGCTTGTGTATTTTAGGTATGGATATTGAGAAAATGACAAAAGATCACAAGAATCATGCAAAAAACGAACACGGGAAACGAAGCCGCACGATGAACCAAGCCCTAATGAAGAATTTTCCAAAGAAAACCCTTGAAGATTCGAAGAATATTGAAGATTGGTCCTCCAAGTTTGAAGAATTGACACTTTATACCCTTGTATCTTCATAATTACAAGTTTGGTCCCTAAAGTTTGTCAAAATTACAAAAAGGACCCTTAACTTTGAAGAATTGGCAAATTTAGTCCCTCAACAAAACTAAATTGTCAATAATGGTCCTTCAAGAAGTCAACAAACAAGTCAAAGTCCTTGAAGTATGAAGACATGTCAAAAACAGCCCTTGAGATATGAAGAAATTGCATTTTAAGTCCTTGATTCAAGTTTGGAAGTATTTGTGCCAAAAATGACAAGCTGTCCAAAGTTGTCATGTGTATATTGGGCGTTGATAGGCATTTTATACAAAGTGAACAAAAATGAAAAGATAAGGGGGCATTCCTGCCAGACAACCTAAGTTATTCCCTCCACTCACAGCTTGACACCTCACCCACTCACACCCATCACCCAATCAAAACGCCCCTTCCTTCCACGTCACTTCTCCACTCACTTAAACTGAATAATTAATTCAGTTTAACCCTTCCCTCCAAACACCAAGTTTAAATAATTAACCCCCCAAAATGGATTAAACCCGTCCCTAATCCACCCTTAAACCCTAGTTTTTTCCAGGATGAACAATGATCAAAACAAGGGGTTTTTGGGTAATTATTTCCAGATCATTGATTAAACACCTCTTAAACCCAAAACCACCCTTAAACTCCCATCACCATCACCTCACATGTGTGTGCAACCCTCCCCTACCCCACTATTCACTCTCAAACAAAACTTGGCAGCAAGATCAACAACCCACAACAATTTCTTGTTCTCAAAGGCTAAATGGACGTCTAAGATCTCTTTTTCATCACTGGCATCTCAGCTACAAGCCAAAGATCTTCACATGGCTTTGTTTTGACTGAAAATTCAAATACCCTCCAAGGGCAAAGCTGGAAGTTCACTTGTTAGGGTTTTTAGCTTCTATTCACTTCTAGAATCACAATGTAAGCCTCTATATAAAGGCACTTAGGACGTAGCATTAATTTGTTCTTTTTTCTCCTTTTTTCACAACTTTGTAAGTCCTGTTTTTATGAATGAAAAAGGTTTAAGTTTGTTGATGAGAAGAAAGAGCCATCTTAATTTACATTGTTTGCTTGTTGTTTGAAATTACAAGATTGTTTACTTTTCAAGTTTTTAAAATTCAAGTTTTGTGTTCAAAGGTTTCTGATTTCAAGTTTTTTGTTCAAGTTAAGGTTGTTAAACCACATAAGCTTCTACATTCAAGCTTGTATATGACCATACAACCCTGATATCTTGAAGATATCAAGGTGTAGTGGGTATAAAAGTTTGGGTAAAAGGGCTAAGTGAGGTAAAAAAACCTTTTTGCTTATTCTTTTAACGTCACTGTTTCAGTTAAAAGCTATAAGCTATAAGGAGACTTGTCTATAAGTCATTCTTATAGCTCATTGGCTCTCATTCCAGGTCACTCTTGTTGTTTTGGTTTGTTTTTAGCAGGTTCTAAACAAGGAACCAATCTTATTCATTTTTTTTTGTTAAGCAAACTTCATCAGAACCTCAACAAAGTTCAGCACAAGCCCCAGCTTGTTTGGAGGTGGTTTTTCAACCACTAAGGGTCCTGGATGTAGGACCCTTAAGGTAGCTACTTGTCTCTTATTTCAATTTTTTTTTAGATTTCTGAAATATTATGTGTTTAAGTGATTATTGCATGAAAGTTGTTAAGTGATTGTTATTGTGCTTGTTTTTTCTTCCTTGTTTGATATTATGCATGTTAGTCTGGGTTTGATTCAGTTTGATTATGTTTTGATAAGATTTGCTTTGTTAATTTTTCATTTTCATAGTTTAAGGAGTGTTTGGGATAAGTGTTTAACTTGTATTTTTGCTATTAATCTTGCCTGCAAGCTTGTTAAATTCACTTATTAGGTTGCTATAGGTTGTATGCTAGGGTAAGTTCTCAGTTTGGATAAGTTTAGAACACATTGCAAGCTTAGAATTTGAAAAAATGGTAAAAATCAGCTAACTTCCTTGGTTGCATGATTTTGTGAGAATTTTGTGCTTGATTTCTTGCAAGTTGTTAGATATTAAGTTGTTTAAGAATTGAGATTCAGTTTCATGCTATTTGCTTGATTTGTGTGCTCTATTTGAAGATTTGAAATTCACATTTGAGCCATGTATATCAGCAAGTACTAATCAGAAACATATAAGCTATTTCAGTAACTTTACTTGGCCTTCTTTGTGCTTTATTGTGTGTGATCTTGCTTTAATTGTGTTGATTTTGACTCCTTATACTCCAAAGAGTATAAGGGTGCCCTTTGTATCCAATCAAACATCCACAATCACAAGATCAAGCCCTCTTGATCATAACTGCACAAGTGAATAAACACTTGTGTGTTCATCAGAAAGTTCATCATACCTGGGCACGTTTTTGGATTTGTAGTGTTTGATTCTTGTTTAAATTGGATTGTGATTGAGTTTTTGTGAGTTAATAGAGTACTGGTTTGAGTTTTTAAAAAGAAAAAAAAAAGAAAAAAATTGCAAAAAGCTCACCCTGCCTGGACTCGAACACGCGACCTTGCTTTCCAAGGGCTAGCGTGTTAACCAGTGATCTAGATGGCTTTTTACGTTTACACTTCATTTCATTAGTTATTTAAGGTGTGTTTGTTTTATAGCTTATTTAGATAACAGCTTGTAAATACGCTGTTTCTAGCTTATTTCCTTAAGCTTTTTCTTGTTTAAGATTTTTCCTAGGATTGTATAAGGGTGTTTGACTTTTCTGAGCAAAAAGTAGATTTTTCCCATTATTATTTTATTTATTAGGATTATTTTAAGTTTAATTTTTAGAAAGTCATTTAAAAATAGTAAAAAGTAATTTAAAAATCTGGAAAAATAATTTTTAGGTTTTTAATCATACTTTTGAGGTTTACAGCTTATTAGGTTTTCAATTTAGCTTATTTTTAATTTTATAGGATTTTAGGGTTTTTAAGCAACTTTAAAATTTAATATAAAATTATTAAATAAGTTTCAGAAAATTTGGATTGCATTTTTGTTTTAGTTAGAATATTTAGGATTTTTGGTAATTATTTAGAATTTATTTACAAATTTTTATTTTTTTGAATATTTTAATATTATTTTATTATTTAAAATTGAAGTTTTATTTTTTATTGTTTTTACATTTTTCCTAGGTTAAGGACACTTAATTAGGAGTTTTGTCACTTTCCAAATATTTTTTAGACTTTTCAATTAATTTCTAGAATTAATTTAAGATTTAATAGATTTTAATAGTTTTTAAGTGTTTAAAAATAGTTTAATTTGGTTTTAAAATTTTTAAAAATAGTTTTTAGCTTAATTAGGATTTTTTGAGGTTTACAAACTATTAGATCTTGTTTAAGGCTTTTTAATAATTAAAAGTGATTTTTAGGGATTTAATTAGCATTAAAAAGTCATTATTGAATTAATTAAAAGGTTTTAGCAAGTTTGGATTTTTTGTAAACTCTTAGAATATTATTGGGGATTTTTATAATTTTTAGAAATTTTTAGGTTAAAATTTTAATTTTGGCACTATTTACGGTTTTACGTGTTCGCCTTTTTCGTCGTAGTTTAATCCGTTTTCGTAACCGTCTTTTCTTTCCTTTCTCATTTCTTTTCTTCTTGTTAATAATCACAAACATCATTAATCAACTCTTAACACAACGCACTTGCCTCCTTGGGAAACGAACTTGTTTGGTCATTAGTGCTCGGTTTTCCTAAACCGACACTTAACGCTTACCACTACTTGTACTTCCTTTTCCTAAAGGTGTACAAAACTACCTACAATCAAGAGGCTCGGTTGTAACCACAGTACTGAGGATGGGAGTTATTGGAGGTGGAAGGAATGGTGTTGAAACCGGTCGGGTTGGTAAGGGCTGTATTGGTGGAGGTTGAGTTACTAAAGGCTGAGTAGGTACCATGATTGTAGGAGCACCGGACTCCTTTTCAACACTTGTTGAAACAGGGATGGATGTCTCCTTCGAAGTAGAATACCTTTCAGGTGATCCAAACTCATCAATATCCTCTGGCTCCTCATACTCTTCTTCAATATTCATCTGTGCACTTGAACCACTACCTCCCGTGTCTTTCCTACTCCTTCAATAGCTATCTTCATTAATTTTCTCTCAGCCTTGTCAAGAGTAGGATCATCAACATTTTCTTCGTCACGTAGAACAAACTCATCAGCAGTGCCTTTTCCCTTCTTAGCCTCAGTCTTCTTCTTCTTGGTTTCGGGTTCAGGTAAAGCAGCTGGTTGCTTGCGTTTACCTTTACTCTTGACCGTAGTAGACGAGTCTTCTACTGTCTGAAGGCTTGCTTTTAGCTTCTTGATTTCTAGCAGCAGTAGCTTGTAATCAGCTGAAGCTTTAATTCTATCCGTCAGTAGATAATCGGGAATAGGACTAGGAATAACACCTCCAGATGGTCCTTCATGCCTTAGATCCACAGTGTGATCAACCTCTTCAGTGTGATGACGACTTGCTGCACGCCTATCAATAGTAACATCATTCTTCATAAAATAATTAATGATAAGCTTGATAAACCGAGGGTAAGGAAAGAAATTAGTCTTCAGCTTCTTGTTTTGGAAGAGTTGAAAGGTGAATTCTTCCCACAACAATAATGCATAATCTGCATTTGCGCCTTTGTACATTCCATGGAAGATGTTCATAATTGGACCACACAAAGCATCATGCCCACTTGTTTTCGGTGTAAGACATCTACTGAGAATACCCAACATTGCTCTCCAAGGTTGACCTACTTTAGCGGTGGCAAACTCAGACACAACTCGTATGTCAGGTCATCCAAGAGCTTCGAACATCTCCATAAGTTCGTCTTTGGTAGGATCCCTCGAAAATGACATACCTTTGGGTGTATCCCGAATGCTAAATATCTTACGGAAGTCTGAAACAGTAAGTGTCTGCTGCTTGTTGTCGAGAGTGAAGGTGATCTTGTTTGAAGTGCTTTCCTTGGTAGCCCAGAACTCATACATGTAATCATAAGGCACCGAGGCAGTACTCCTTAAAGCATTCTTGAAATGAGAGTGATCAAGAATTGCTATGGCGACTTTAAATCCATGGTGAGTGGATTTTGAGACTTGCTTCAGCTGGTAATTGTTTGGTATGAACTTGAGGGTTCGTGCTTCAGCAATTGCGGCTGCTCTAGAGTCTTGGATTGCTTGTACTGTTGGATTAGTCATCGTATCTGCTTAAGATAAGACATGAAAGGTTGATGCAAAAAAATATATAGATATGTAACATTATTACTTCTAAGCATAACACATTTCAACAAGTACTTATAACAGGCAAATACTATCAATCAAATAACCCTTCATCCGGAACTCTTCATTCGGAACTCTTCATTCGGAACTCTTCATTCGGAAGTCCTTCATTCGGAACTCTTCATTCGGAAGTCCTTCGTTCGGAACTCTTCATTCGGAAGTTCGTCCGGAACTTCTTCATTCGGAAGTTCCTCCGGAACTTCTTCATTCGGAAGTTCACTCGAAACTTCTTCATTCGGAAGTTCACTCGGAACTTCTTCATTCGGAAGTTTATTCGGAACTTCTTCATTCGGAAGTTCACTCGGAACTTCTTCATTCGGAAGTTCATCCGGAACTTCTTCATTCGGAAGTTCACTCGGAACTTCTTCATTCGGAAGTTCACTTGGAACTTCTTCATTCGGAAGTTCATCCGGAACTTCTTCATTCGGAAGTTCACTCGGAACTTCTCATTCGGAAGTTCATTCGGAACTTCTTCATTCGGAAGTTCATTCGGAACTTCCTTCATTCGGAAGTTCGTCCGGAACTTCCTTCATTCGGAAGTTCGTTCGGAACTTCCTTCATTCGGAAGTTTGTTCAGAACTTCCTTCATTCGGAAGTTTGTTCAGAACTTCCTTCATTCGGAAGTTTGTTTAGAACTTCCTTCATTCGGAAGTTTGTTCACCATGTTCATCCGGAACTTCTAAACGCAGCCTATTAATGATTAATCTAGTCGCGTTTGTGAGTTCTTAGGCAATCTAAGGTAACCTAACACAATCTAATGATATTCCGAGCAAAACCCATCTAAAACCCTAATCAATTAAACCCTAATTAGGCAAACGATCCCTAATTTTGATAAAGTTGATTATCCGAATCAATTAACAGGATTTAAATGATGAATTAGGCGAATTATAAGTTAAAGATTGATGTTATTACCTTTTAAATCGAATGAAACACGTTGGATGATTAATAACGAGAGTTTTGTGATAGCTTGTGTGTGTTTTAATGGCAGAAAGATGATTAGAGCAGAAACAGTGAATGTGAAAGACGGGGGGGGGGGGGGGGGGGGGGGGGTTGGTTTGACTTAGGTCAATTTTCAAACTTTCACAAGTTGTCACCTTTAACCCTATACTTTTCTATTCTTTTCCTTTTTGGTTTATAACCTATCTTTTCATTTTTCCTAACCATTGTTAAATTTTGCCAACTTAACCTTCACACAACTTAAGCATCGCAACCTATTAGCAAATCTCCAAGATCTTAAAGCAATTCCTATCACATTGAACACGCACAAGCCGTATTCTAAAGCAAGACCACTCATAAACCATTTAGCCAATTAAGTTTCCACAATCACTTTTGAAAATCGTTTTGATGACGAAGATGAATTAATATTTTCTCCCCCTTAAACGATGACCCGTTTTCTATTTAAAGAGCTGTAGTCATTGTTTAAAGAGTCAAATATTAATGAAAACATTTCCAATTAATTATCTTTAAAAGATTGATTCGTGGTGGCAATAATATTTCTCTTATTTTGACAAATTAATGCACTGAGACGTACACTAATTCGTGTTAGACCAAGTTGTAAAGTAAACTTGATCCCTTTGCATGATTTGGCTTGTAAATCATGCTCGAGAAAATTAATTCCCGTTGTGAGCCAACGTTTTCCAATGAAATACGTGACTTTAATGCGAAAACCGGGTTGCAGTCTGAAATAGCTACAAGCCATAATGGGCATGTTTTAAAAATGTAAAACTTTTATACGGACTCTATTTATGGCGCCGTGTCAATATTGATCGACATTTCTAAAGCCGTAAATATTACCGTACTAAAAGACATGCCCGATTTAAAAAACAAAAAATATTTTTGGTTTTTCTTGATTTTATAATTTTTATGGTTTTTGTAGGTTTTATATTTTTTATGGTTTTTCTTGGTTTTATATTTTTGTATTTTTCTTTTTGTGGTTTATATATTTACGATAATATACATGATCACGAACAAAGGATACGCCTGAATAGTTTACCACCACTATTCAGCTGATTCTTCTGCCAATTCTTTGAGAGTCGCTGGAGTGAATGATTTCATTCCAAGCTTGTCGATCAAAAACTCGATTCGTCCTCGATCTAAGGCTTTGGTGAACATATCTGCCAGCTGATACTCAGTAGTGACAAAATACAGCTCGATCACTCCGTTCTCCACCTGCTCTTTAATGAAATGGTAGCGAATGTCTATGTGCTTGGCCCGGGAGTGTTGAACATAGTTGCAACAAAGGGAAATGGCGCTCTTGTTGTCACAATATATCGGGATTTTGTTGAATCCCAAACCGTAGTCAGTTAATTGTGATCTCATCCAAAGGACTTGAGCACAACAACCGGACATGGCGATGTATTCAGCCTCTGTGCTAGAAATTGCAGCGCTTTTTTGTTTTTTTGAAGACCAACTGATCAATCTGTCTCAAAGGAGTTGCACAGATCCAGAAGTGTTACGCCTCGTGTCTTGACACCCAACATGATCGGCATCTGCGTATGATATTAAAGCAATAGAGGAATCTTTCGGATACCATAGACCACGATGAAGTGTTCCTTTGAGATACCGAAAGATCATTTTAACAACATGTAGGTGCTTTTCGGTAGGCCGAGCCTGATACCGGGCACACATGCATACGGAAAATTGCAAATCAGGCCTGCTAGCAGTCAGATAGAGAAGGGTGCCGATCATCCCACGGTAAAGTTTTGGATCGACAATAGTCCCATTCCTATCTTCATCTAACTTGGATTTCTCCACCATTGGAGTGTCCACGGGGTCACAATTATCAAAGTTATATTTCTTTAAAGATTCTAGAGCATATTTGGATTGATTAATAAAGATGCCTCTGGGATTCTGAGAAATTTGTAATCCTAAGAAAAATGAAAATTTTCCCATCATTGACATCTGAAAGCGTGTGGACATTATCTTCTCAAAGCGATTTGACAATTCTATGTTAGAGGCAGCAAATATTATATCATCAACATAAATTTGTACCAGAATCATGTCGTTGTCCTCCTTGAGAGTGAATAGAGTGGGGTCCACCTTGCCTTTGGAGAAGCCTTCCGAGATGAGATATGTTGAAAGGAGATCGTACCACGCGCGTGGAGCTTGTTTCAACCCATAGAGAGCCTTCTTAAGCTTGTACACATGATTAGGAAACTCCGTGCTAACGAACCCATCCGGCTGACTAACATAGACTTCTTCCCTTAGTTCACCATTCAGAAATGCCGTCTTCACATCCATTTGATAGACGATCATGTTCATATGAGCAGCATACGCAAGGAATAGTCTAATAGCCTCCAATCTTGCAACAGGAGCAAAAGATTCTTCAAAGTCTATACCCAAGGCTTGTTTATATCCTCTAGCAACCAATCTAGCCTTATTCTTTAATACTGCACCCATCTCATCAAGTTTAACCTTATAAACCCATAACAAAGTAAGGATGTTAACCTTGTCAGGGAGAGGAACTAATTCCCATATTTCAAGTCTTTGGAATTCATTTAGTTCCTCCTGCATGGCTTCAATCCAAGATGATTGATTCATAGCCTGTTGCCAATTTTTAGATTCAACTTCGGAGAGAAATGCATCAAAGTAGCAATAGAGTGCACTCTCTTGTAATTGATGGCGTGTAGAGACTGGTCGATCTAGATCTCCAATGACATTCCTAATTGGGTGATCTTGTGTCCATTTGGTGCTTTGATTTTCAATCCTAGGTGGTCTGGAGTGAACAATAGAAGGAGCTTCTTCTGAGGTAGACGCGGCTGAAGGGTTTTCAGGTATCGGTACACCAAAGAAAGGAAGCTCTTGTAGGTGAGCATATTCCAAATCGTGATCAATAGAATCCTCTTCAACATCATTAGGTACAAGTAAAGGAGACGATTCAGGTGTAGTTTGAGAATCACTTGGTAAAGGTGCATCCGGTTCAATGTTAATTGAAGATGCATTAGATAAAGCTTCATTAGCAGGAGCAATAACTTCAGGGATTGGAGCTATCACTATGGGTGCTGGAACTTCATCATTTGGGGGATCAAAGAATTCATCAAACAACGGTTGAAACAGTTTATCCCACTCGGGCCTTGTAGGTGGTAAAAATGATGTAGAAGTAGGATTATTGGGAACTAATCCGGAACTAATGGCACAGGTTCCCATCTCATGAAGCGCGGGTTCAGAGCTGCGTTGCTCAGAAGCCATCACTGTCAGCTCATCGAAATCTGCGTCCATAGTTTCTACAATCTTACCAAGATGACGGTTGTAAATTCGGTATGCTTTCTTGGAGGGTGAGTAACCAATGAAAATACCGATATCGGCTTTCGGTTGAAGCTTGCCCAAGTTCTCACTATTAATGTTTGGATAACAAAGAGCACCAAACACATGAAACAATGAAACATCGGGTTTACGATCATGTAGAAGCTCGTAAGGTGTTTTTCCATCGCGTTTCCGAATGATAGAACGGTTTTGGGTGAAACATGCAGTAGATATAGCTTCTGCCCACAAGAACAATGGAGCGTTCACATAAATCAGCATAGTCCTAACAGCTTCCATAAGCGTACGATTCCGTCTTTCAATGACACCGTTTTGTTGTGGAGTACGTGCAACGGATGTTTCATGAGAGATACCAACTCCTTCATAGTAATCACGAAGAGTCTGGTTGACGAACTCTGTTCCATTGTCTGTACGAATACGGCGGACAGTAGTATTCAAACGTACCTGAATGAATTTCAGAAAAGTGATGATAGCCTTTGGTGCTTCATCCTTTGTACGTTGATGTAGTGTTTTTGTACACCTTTAGGAAAAGGATGACAAAAGTGGCAAGTATTAAGTGTCGGTTTAGGAAAACCAAGCACTAATGACCAATTAGGTTCAAGTTCGTTCTCAAGGAGGCTAGTGTGTTATGTGTGTAATGATTTGGATTAATTTGTGATTATATTTGAAAAAGAAGAATAGAAAGGGGATTAGAAGAGAGTGACGGTTATGAAGACGGATTTAACTAAGTCTAAAAAGGCGTACACGTAAAGTCGTAAAAACCACTAAAATTAAAATTTAACCCTAAAAATTCCTAAAAATCACCAAAAATACTTAATAATATTCTAAGAGTTTACAAAAAATCAAAACTTGCAAAAACCTTTTAATTAATTAGATAATGACTTTTTAATGCTAATTAAAGCCCTAAAAATCAAAATTAATTATTAAAAAGCCCTAAACAAGATTTTCAAGTTTGTAAACCTCAAAAATACTCTAATTAGGCTAAAAAATATTTTTCAAAATTTTAAAACCAATTAAAACTATTTTTAAATAATTAAAAACCGCTAAAATCAATTAAATCTTAAATTAATTATAATAAATAATTAAAAGACCTAAAAAATATTTGGAAAGTTGCAAAAATCCTAATTAAGTATTTAGAACCTAGGAAAAATATAAAAACCTAGAAAATCAGACTTTTAATTTTTAATAATAAAATAATATTAAAATAATATTAAAAATCCAAAAATTATAAAAAATTCTAAAAACTTGCAAACTAGCTTAATTTAACCTAAATAACTCAGAAATGAAAGTGAAATTACCTAAATACCCCTATTGGGCCTAGAAAATGGGCCAAACCCAAAACAGTCCCTTATTGGGCTTAATTAAGGCCCAATAAGAAAAAGTGCTCAAAATAAGCTCAAAAAGCACAGGTTGACTCAAAATTTGATTTTAAACAACTTTTTCCAAAGGCCCAAAAGCTGAAAATGTGAAATAAGCTAACTTATAATAAGCAGCTTATTCTTAATGGGCTTTTTGGCCCATTAAGCCATAAGCTGATGCCATAAGCTAAAATTTAACACACAACCTTCTTTTGACCTAACAAAGACTTCTGCAAAAAGAAATTTCAAATAAGACCACTCAATAAGCCAGAAACAAGTCAACAACTTATTCACAAAACGACAAAATAGTCGTTTTTAGGATCTAGACCACCTCAGAAGCTGATTCAAGTTGCAAAATGTTTCTTTTGACAAAACTAAGCTTAAAAACCAAAGAACTTTCAAATAAGCACACTCAATAAGCTGGAAAATCAAATAAGCACTTATCTTAAAAGTCAAACAAGTTGGTTTTCTAGTGAAAAGTCAAAGTCAAAGTCTGATAAGCTCCAGTTCACTTAAATGGGTCAAATAATGAAGATCTATTACAAAAAATAAGTTGTTGCACGTCAGAATAAGCTAGAATAGCTTATTGATAAGCTGATGATAAAATTGCACTAGCAGGGGCTAGTTTTGGATGTTGAGCAGTGGGAACTTTTCCCACTGCTTGACTATTTTGACTTGTTGTCTTTAGTGACTTTTTCTTGGATTCAGTTTTCACAAAGGCACCCAATTGATCTTTGGATCAAAAGGAGTCAATAACAAGCAAAATAACACAATCACAAACAGCCAATTGATACAGTTTAATCAATTTATCACCAGATATTGCACAGACATGAACAATAAGCAGTTTAGCATTCAAGAGCAGTTTTAGCACAAATCAGCCAACCAAATTCAACCAAATGCACACACAAGCTATAATAAACTCCAATAAGCAAGTCTAAACAGGTTTCATACACTGGTTCAAAGAATTAAGCAAGATCCAAGCTATGGAAGTTACTGATGAACACTACACATGCAGATTTCTACTTTTGCTGATGTATTTGACACACAAGCCAATTTCAACACCTCAAATCTTTCAAACAGGTTATGTTAACTTTGTTTAAACCACTTTTATCCCTAAGCATGCATACACACTAGGTGTTCCCAAAATCCTAGGTCAAAACAAGCAGAAACAAGGTCTATATAGCAGATTGATCAATTCAAGTGTTCAAAACCAAAAACTTGCAGCAAAACACTCTCAAACAAAGGTATAACAGATACAAAGCATGAACAACACTTTCCCTTAACACAAAATCAGATTACAAGCACAAATCAGTAGACCCAAACACCCCTTTAACTTTTTCAAATCAAGATTTTCAAAAGCAAAACAAGATTTCAGGCCAACCAAGCATCAATTAACACTCAAACAAGTCTAATAAACAGATTCAAGCAAGAACAAGCCACAAAATTCACAAGAACAACAGTTTCATACAAATATCACCAAAAATCACAATTTATGCAGATTTGGAGATTAAGTAAGCAAACCTCATGGATGTACATCCATACCCACGAATTTTGAGCTTATGTGCTAGCAAGAACAAGCACAAGCTTCCACAAAAGCCTGCTAAGATTCAACAAGGGTTAATCACAATAACATGTAAAATCAGAAACTTGGAAAAATCTTGATTGATGCAAACTTGTTACCCCACACTTGATTATCCCCAAGTTATAAGCCTCACCACACCTTAACCAACTCAGTTAGGATGCTATGATCAGCCCTATAGCCCAAGAATTCCAAGATTGGAACAAGACTTAGCAAAATATCAAGAAAATGAGGAAAATATGCAAACTTTTGCACACTCCTCTTTTGAAAACAGGTTTTGAACTTTAAGAACTACAAAGCATATAACAAATGAAAGCAGTAAACAAGAGTGGCCAATGACTTTTCTTCAAGATTTCAAACTCAATTTCATTAAACTTGAAATAGGATTTACAGAAACTTGAACCAAGGAAAAATCAAAAGCAAAGACTAAATGTTGGAACCCTAAGCCTTTATATAGGCATACAATGAGCTACTAGAAAGCATAAAAACGTTGCCCTAATGTTGCTGAAGTCCCCAAAATGCCCTCTTGAAAATTTGAACTCATTAGCTTCATGTGACTGATTCTTGGACGTATGTGGTGATAGCTGGCATGAAGGTGTGATCAAATGGCTCATAAGATGCTTAGAAAGTAAGCATGAATGTGGGACGTTGGATTGTGGCCATCTTTTTGGCAGTATGCATGGGTGTGGAGCAGGGGAGTCACAAGGAGACAAATGGGGTGATGAGGTGTCCATGTTTAAGGTTGGGTTGTGTTTAGTATCCACTTAATCTTAAATCTGGAGGGGATGGCTGCTTAATTCTTGTTTAGTCAAAAATCCCCAAATTGTGTGAAGAACACCAAGAACAAGGTTTTAATCCGTTTGCATTTTTAAATATGTGTTTAGCGCCCTTAATTAAATATTTAATTAAGGGTTTGTTAATTCAGTTGTGGGTGGATAGCTGAGGTGGACAAAGGGTGGAAGGGGATTGGTGGGTTTGAGTGAGTGGGGCACGTGTCACCCCCTCACTGGCCTAGGTAAGAATCCTGTCTGCCCCTTTTTGGTCCCTCAATTCTTTTCTTCTTGCCTTTTCCTTTGAAAACTCTATCAGCGCCCATTTAAGCCTTGACAACTTTTGCACATTTTGCATTTTTGGCCCAAAAACTTTTATAAAATGAATTCAGGGGTATTTCTTGTTATTTTTGAATTCTTCAAGGGCTGGTTTGGCATTTTGTTGATAGATAATGGTCTTGACTTATATGTTGAGCATCTTGGAGGACTGAAATTGCCAAGTCTTGATAAATGAGGGACCATTTTTGCCAATTGTTGAAAGTTGAGGGTCCTTTTTGTAATTTTGGATTTTTCAAAGGACCAAACTTGTTATTTCTTGTACTTTGAAGGACTTCATGATATATTTGACTTTGTGGATGGTATTGGTTGACAATTTAGCTTTGTTGAGGGGCTAAACTTGCCAATTCTTCAAAGTTAAGGGCCCTTTTTGTAAATTTGACAAACTTTAGGGACCAAACTTGTAATTATGAGGATACAAGGGTATAAAGTGTCAATTCTTCATAATTGGAGGACCCTTCTTCATAATTCTTCAAATCTTCAAGGGTTGATCTTGGGAAAGTCTTCACTAGGGCTTGGTTCATTGTGCGGCTTCGTTTCCCGTGTTCGTTTTTGCATGATTCTTGTGATCTTTTGTCATTTTCTCAATATTCGTACCTAAAATACACAAGCAACAAACACAAGCATATATTTGGGTATTTTGATGATATTTAATGCATTTTAAGCCCTATTTGGAAGATGAGACTATGTATAAAAGCAGTCTCATCACTCCCCCATACTAAACCATTGCCGTGCCCTCACGCAATGCTAGAATAAAGTATTAAAGCATCTCCAAAATTTAATTTTACGTCTTTATTTGAATGATAAACTAGCTATACTACTACTATTACTACTACTTGTGTTATAGACATAATGTATGATTTTCATCGCAAAATGGGATGTTTAGGTTCATAGAATAAGAACACGTGAATGCTTCGTTAGAAATAATTTCGTCATCCTCGATTTTCACTCCAATTCCATGCTAAGCGTGCAACGAGATCATTGTCATTATAAGTTAGTAATGCTAACACTACTCATATGCCCTAATCACGTACTTATTCTCCCATTATTCCTAAGTTGTATCTCTTATATTTTATTATGTCTTAATGATCACGAGGATACATTGTTTGACTTATGCGATAATAGAGATTTAGGTCTAAAAATAGAGTCCTAACGGTGTAACTAAGACCATCAAATCAATAACCCCTCCTAATAGATGACGATGTTAAAAAATTAAGTTGACAAGAAGAATCGATAAACACGGTTTTATAACGGTTTTGAACATGAGACTTATTACCAAGACTTTTATACGCCCCCTAACGGAAGGGCCTTATTATCTTTGGTTTACCTCCATCTTTTATTCAACTTCGCCATGAAGCTTTTATTATGACTTCGGTCTTGCCTTGCCTTTTATTATCCGCCTCATCGGTGGTTTTATTAGCCAAAGACGTATATCCTCACGCTAAGGCGAATTTTGGATCTTTAAAGCTTCGAAGATTAAGGCTTGATTCACTTTCAATTTTGCATAGATTTTTCGGCCTTGTGAGGCTTAAAATTGTTTGCTTGATTTAGGTGAGCACTTGAAATCTTATTATTGGGTGAAGCTTTCGATTATTGAGGTGCCAATACTTCAAAACCGTGACGCTGGCGATACCTTAATGTCTTCCCAATTTAATTACACGGAAGCTACTAGAAAAGACTAGAAACCCAACAATCCCAACTAAACCGCTAAGTCAATATTTATTAAGCAAAAAATATTTACATGCGAAGGGAGAATAAGCAAACAACGAGAACACATGAGTTTTTGAAAGAATACGAGTACTCTACGTTTAGCATAGTAACTTATAATTAACTCTATCATTTCTCGTCCTCATTTAAGAGACTTAGCCCAATGTGTAGTTAAGGAATCAAAGCTAAGTGCTCAACACGCACGGTCGAGTCAAAAATTACTCTTATTCTCGCCATCGGAAAATCTACATTCGTGTCTTCAAACACTTATGAAACATGAGAAAAATTTAAAATTTGGCCATTTTTAGCCTTATTTTGCAACAAAAAATGATAAACAAAACGATAAACTTTGGAAAGCGTGAAGGTTTGGCAAGGAAAGTATCTATTCACCCCCCATACTAAAGTTAAACATTGTCCTCAATGTTTCGAGTCTAGGGGTGCAAACACCCCCATACTAGAGACGTAGTCGAATGCCTAATCTAGCATGGAAAGGGTGTAACCATTAAGTAATAGCCGTTTATGAAGTGTGCTAAAAACCTAAGGTTAGAACATCAAAGGATACATCATGGATATTGAGAAATGTCTCCAAAGCAAACGATCGAGTGCTCCCTTATAACTAACACGAGAGGCTCCAATCGTGAAGATCATGATCTAAAAACCACATATCACAAACAACCACGAAACAAAGGTTGGAAGGGCATAAATCCCCACACGTAAGCTACATTAGACTAAGAAAGCGATAATATGTACATAGGATAAGCATGGGACTCCCCCACGAGGCTCCTCATTTTTGATTACCGAGTCATGAGCTCGACTCGATCCCCTCAACACTAATTATCATTGGGGAAGGTGACTTCGTCGAGGTAGTTCAAGGATGGAACTTCCCCGCCAAAGTAGTGCTTCAACCTATGTCCATTCACCTTGAAGTTAGGACCATCATCTTGAGCTAGCTCGATGGTCCCATAAGGAAACACTTGAGTTACGGTGAATGGACCGGACCAACGGGATTTCAATTTACCGGAAAATATTTTCAATCTTGAATTAAAAAGCAAAACTTGATCCCCAATGTTAAAAACCCGGTTTTTAATTTTTGAATCATGCAACTTTTTAGTTTTCTCTTTGTAAATCAATGAATTTTCATAAGCAATATCCCTTAATTCATCCAATTCATTTAATTGCATTTTCCGGTGTTTTCCCGCGGTCTCCATATCATCATTACAATGCTTTAGGGCCCAATAAGCTTTGTGTTCTAACTCGATAGGCAAATGACAATTCTTTCCATACACAAGCTTATAGGGAGTGCACCCAATGGGCGTCTTATGAGCGGTCCTAAAGGCCCATAAAGCATCGTCTAACTTATCCGACCAAGATTGTCGGTTTTCCCCCACGGATCTCTCCAAGATCCTCTTCAATGCTCGGTTTGAAACCTCGACTTGCCCACTCGTTTGTGGGTGATAAGCCGTAGAAAGACGATGTGTAACCCTATATTTCCTTAAGACTCTTTCGAATTGGTCATTACAAAAATGGGTTCCACGATCGCTTATGATCGCACGAGGGGTTCCAAACCTAGCAAACAAACTTTTCAAGAACTTAACTACCACACGAGCATCATTAGTGGGCAAGGCCTTCGCCTCCACCCACTTAGATAGGTAGTCAACCGCAACAAGGATGTACTTATTACCACGAGATGATGGGAACGGCCCCATAAAGTCTATACCCCAAACGTCAAAGATCTCACATACTTGAATGATATTTTGTGGCATTTCATCTTTTTGTGAGGCTTTTCCTTGTCGTTGGCATGAATCACAAGACTTCACAAGGATTTGTGCATCTCGGTAAATAGTAGGCCAAAAGAAGCCGGCATCAAACACCTTCTTAGCCGTGAGATTAGCACCGTGGTGACCACCCGTGGGTCCCTCATGGCAAGCTCTAAGGATGTTAGAAGCTTCGGTGCCAAATACACAACGTCGGATGATTTGATCCGCACAAGTTCAAAACAAGTAAGGGTCGTTCCAAAAGTAGAACTTGACGTCACGAAAGAATTTTCGTTTTTCTTGAGTCGTCATACCCTTAACGATGAAGTTTCCCGCATGGTAATTTGCAAAATCCGCAAACCATGGGGTAGAAGAATCAAGCTTAGAAATCACTACACCAAGTGTCTCGAGCGGAAATGTTTCGGTGATTTCCTTGGGCTCGTAAACACTTTGGTGAGGATCTTCCAAACGAGAGACATGATCGGCAGCTAGATTCTCGGCTCCTTTTTTGTCAACGATGGTGTGATCAAATTCTTGAAGGAGGAGAATCCAACGAAGTAATCTCGGCTTTGCATCTTGTTTAGCCATGAGATACTTGATAGCCGAATGGTCCGTATACACTATGCATTTTGTCAAGACGAGATAAGGTCGGAATTTCTCAAATGCATACACCACGGCAAGGAACTCCTTTTCCGTTGTAGTGTATTTAAGTTGAGCCTCGGTCATCGTCTTGCTAGCATAGTGGATAGGCAAGAAGTGCTTTTCATGGCGTTGCCCCAAAACGGCCCCAATAGCGTAATCACTTGCATCACACATAAGTTCAAAGGGGAGGTTCCAATTTGGAGCAACAAGAATGGGAGCTTCGGTAAGTTTCCTCTTAAGGATCTCAAAGGCTCGTACACAATCTTCGTCAAAGACAAAACGTGCCTCTTTTTCAAGAAGATGTGTAATGGGTCGAGAAATCTTCGAGAAATCCTTGATGAATCGTCGATAAAAGCCCGCGTGGCCTAGGAAACTCCTAACTCCCTTGACGGTTTTGGGATGAGGTAATTTGGCGATGACGTCTACCTTAGCTTGATCTACCTCAATCCCCGCTTTCGAGACCTTGTGCCCTAAGACGATTCCACTCTTAACCATAAAATGACACTTTTCCCAATTGAGCACAAGGTTGGTTTCCTCACAACGTTTTAACATTCTCTCAAGGTTCGACAAACACGAAGTAAAGGAATCACCAAACACGGAAAAGTCATCCATGAAGACTTCCATCGTCTTCTCGATCATATCATGAAAAATAGCCATCATGCATCGTTGAAAAGTTCCCGGTGCATTACAAAGTCCGAATGGCATTCTACGATAGGAAAACGTTCCATATGGACACGTAAACGTAGTTTTTTCTTGATCACGAGGATCGATGGGAATTTGGAAGTAACCGGAAAAACCATCTAAAAAGCAATAGAAATCGTTTCCCGCAAGACGCTCCAACATTTGGTCCATGAAGGGCAAGGGAAAATGGTCTTTTCGAGTGGCTTCATTCAACTTACGATAGTCAATGCACACTCTCCATCCGGTCACGAGTCTCGTGGGAATCAACTCGTTGGCATCGTTTGGCACAACGGTCATCCCTCCCTTTTTAGGGACACAATGAATAGGACTCACCCAAGGGCTATCGGAAATAGGGTAAATCATTCCCGCGTCAAGGAGTTTAAGGACCTCCTTTTTGATGACGTCGTGAATTTTGGGGTTCACCCTCCTTTAACTTTGGATTGTTGGCTTGAAATCCTCCTCCATTAAGATTTTGTGGGTACAAAACTTGGGATCGATCCCCTTAATGTCGGATAACTTCCACGCAATCGCCCCTTTGTGAGCCTTAAGAACATCGACAAGTGCGGTTTTCTCATCATTCGAAAGTTCCTTCGCAATAATAACCGGCAACTTGTCGTCCTCCTCCAAATAGAAATACTCGAGGTGAGGAGGTAAATCTTTCAACTCGAGGATAGGTGGTTCCTCAAGTGAAGATTTGGGCTCGATACTCATAACCTCCTCGGGTGGAGGAAATGGGAAATCGTTAAGAAAATCCTTGATAATCGAGAAGTCCTCATCGTTGTCGAGGTCTTCATCACAAGTACGTGGAACATTGCATTCTTCCAACGTAAAACCACCACCTTCAAAAGGAGTGAAGGTTGGTGTCGAGTTATCAAGAATTGGATCCAACATAGTGGGATTGCCACTAGTTTCTTCATCACCAAAACCTAGAACTTCTTGTGAAAATTCCTCGCAAACCACGTCAATCATATCAACGAGGTTTATGGTTGCAACGGAATAAACATGAGAAATTTGAGAGTTTTGAGTTGCGTTTATAACAAGTTCCTCGTCGTTGAAACGTAAGGTGATCTTTCTAGCATGCACATCGATCAAAGCCATAGACGTATCTAAAAATGAACGACCTAAAATAAGAGGAACTTGAGGATCCGTGGGGATGTCAACAACAATGAAGTCTACGTGATAGTAGAACTTCCCCACTTTCACAAAAACGTCTTCCGCCAAACCACATGCGGGAATTGTGGAATGGTCGGCCAACTCGATAGACATTAGTGAAGGAGTAAGATTAGGAAGATTGAGCGACTTGAAGATTGCAAGTGGCATCAAGTTAATGCTAGCACCAAGATCGGCCAAGGCGAAGCATTCTTCCATGTCTTGGATTGCACAAGGGATCAAAAATTTACCGGGATCACCGACTTTTTGAGGTATACGATTAAGATAAACCGACGAACAACTAGACAATTGGTGCAATTTTTCCTTGTTGTTCAACATACTCTTCAAGTTAGCGGCAAATCGAGGCATCATGACCAAGGCATCGGCGAAACTCACATTAAGGTGCAAATCACGAAACATTTTCATAAAAAGCTCAAATTGGTAATTGTCGCGCTCTTGACGTTTCTCCTTCCTAAGTCTCGATGGATAGGGCAAATGTGGTGTGGGTTGAGGCATAGTAGGCATAGCCTTTGGAATCTCGGGTTCCAATGATGGTAATGGGTCAACCGTAGGTGTGGTATGAGCGGTACTTCGTGGGATTGGGACATGCTCCTTTTGGACCACCACCTCGGGTTCTTCCTCAATTGCTTCCTCCGTAGGAGCAATTGGTTGAGGAATCGACTCCTTAAGTGTCTTACCACTACGTGTGGTAATCACTTTCATCTCACCCTTAGGGTTGGATATTGTGTTACTAGGAAGACCACTTGACGATGGTTTACACATTATTGCCTCAAACATAGACGAGATTTTATCTTCAAAATTAGATTGCCTCAATACGGCTTCGGTTTGCCTTTTCTCGGCCTTAAGCATTTCTTGTTTAATCTCATGTTGCCCTTGTTCCATTTTTTGTTGGTTTTGTTGCAACCTAGTGGCATTTCCTTCCATCTTGTTGGTGTGGATTTTAAGTTCATTAGCTAACTCATTTTTCAACTCTTTCTTCAAGTCGTTTTTGAACTCGGATCTTAGGCTAATTATTTCTCTTTGAATGTTGTCAAACCTAGCATCATTACCACTAGCATATTCAACAAACTCACTTGGAAGATCTTTCAATGTTTGCAAACTTTTGTTGTTATTTTGAAAATCATTTTTGTTTGAAACTTGATTATTAGCCCCTTGATTCCCAAAATTTCCCTTGTTGTAATTGTTCTTAAAACCAACTTGATTGTTGCGATAGTTTTTAGCATTTTGATTTGATCCAAAACCCGGTGGAGTCATTTGATTAGAGCGGGAAACTTGACCGTTTTGGTTGTAATTTCCCGTGGCCGCAAAGGCACTCGAAGTGTTACCACCGTTGGTAATGCACTCGGAGAAATCATGACCTCCACCACAATACATGCAAGAAACCTCAACCGCTTTAACCGTAGCGGGAGCACTTGGTTCACCAACTTTAAACTCAATCAAAAGTCCTTTCAACTTATCAAAAATCTTGTTTTCCAAGTTCGCCTCAATTTGGAAAGCATCGATGGTATTAGACAAAAAAGGTGAAGCCGAAGACGAAGCCTTACGAACACTAGACGTGCTACGAGGACTATACACCTTAGATCTATTTTAAATAATCACCAAAGCTTCCTCAACCGTTTTACACAAAAAATTACCACCCGTGGCGGCATTCAAATAATCCCTTTCATGATCATTAAGTCCATTGTAAAACGTGTCAATTTGATGCAAATCGGAAAAACCGTGATGAGGACATTCATGTAACATTTCCTTAAACCTATTCCAAGCCGTTGAAAAACTTTCATTAAATTCTTGTGAAAACTTTGAAATCTCGTTTTTCAAGTGCGTAGTCTTAGAGGGCGGAAAAAATTGGTTCACAAACTTAGACACGAGATCCTTCCACGTCAATATAGAATTGGGTGGCTCTTTCTCTAACCAAATTTTTGCGGGCCCCGCTAAGGAATACGGAAAAAGCATCATCTTAATCGAGTCGTTAGACACATCCTTAAACTTGCAAGTAGCGGTAAGACGATTGAATTGGCGGATATGGTTGTGAGGATTGTCCTTCTCATCACCACGGAATTTGTTGTTTTGAATCATGGACAACAAACCCGTTTTAACCTCAAAATTCTCCGCAAGGATAGCGGGAATCACAATAGCCTCTCCATAACCCTCGGTGGGTGCTTGAAGTAACTCCATCATAGTTCGATTCGCCATGGTTGGTGCTTCTCTTACAATGGGTTCGTCAATAGGAGACTCCTCACTAGAATTGTTTCGAGTGATGGATTTGTTTTTTCGTTTACGAGCATGTCTTGCTTGATTTCGAGTTAGCATAAACGTCACGTACAACGAGGGGATGAGCAAAGAAGATTCTTTTTGGTGTTTTGAATTTGTTTTTCAATTTTTTTGTGGTTTTTGATTGTATTATCCTTTTTGGAACTTGGTGAAATGTATTAGGTAGACAAAAAGTCCACAAATCTCCTCACTAATCAAATCTCTTGATTAACGAAGCCTCAAGGAATGAAAACGAACACGTGGAGTGAACGCCTTCGATGACTTTAGAATGATGGTGGAACACCAAATCGTTCAAGAGGGTTTAATCAAATTGAAACCAAGAAAATATATATGATACTTAGTAATACTTTGGGCGGCAAAACCCTCGATTCACTCTCACAATCAAATACTCACAAGCAAGCGGGGAAACGAGGCGGCGCGAAGCACTTAAGAGCCTTTTTCCTTAGGATATATTTTATAATATCCGCCTTATACCCACCTTATAGTTTATATTTTCAAGATTAAGCTTCACGAAAGTATTTATCTATTTTTGCCTTTTTCTTTGGTTTGAGATTCGAATACAATGATTGGGTAATGACCTCCCAAGTCAAGGTTGTGATTGCTCACGTATTTGGAGTACTTGTGTATTTATTGTTCTACGTATACAATATAGTAATAATATTCACACAAAAACCGAAAAACGATAATACGTATTAGTAGAGTGCTACTAATACAAATACTAATTATGGTTAGTATAAAAACAACAATGCCAAAACAAAACACAACACGCCTCCCTGGCAGCGGCGCCAAAATTGATGTAGTGTTTTTGTACACCTTTAGGAAAAGGATGACAAAAGTGGCAAGTATTAAGTGTCGGTTTAGGAAAACCAAGCACTAATGACCAATTAGGTTCAAGTTCGTTCTCAAGGAGGCTAGTGTGTTATGTGTGTAATGATTTGGATTAATTTGTGATTATATTTGAAAAAGAAGAATAGAAAGGGGATTAGAAGAGAGTGACGGTTATGAAGACGGATTTAACTAAGTCTAAAAAGGCGTACACGTAAAGTCGTAAAAACCACTAAAATTAAAAATTTAACCCTAAAAATTCCTAAAAATCACCAAAAATACTTAATAATATTCTAAGAGTTTACAAAAAATCAAAACTTTCAAAAACCTTTTAATTAATTAGATAATGACTTTTTAATGCTAATTAAAGCCCTAAAAATCAAAATTAATTATTAAAAAGCCCTAAACAAGATTTTCAAGTTTGTAAACCTCAAAAATACTCTAATTAGGCTAAAAAATATTTTTCAAAATTTTAAAACCAATTAAAACTATTTTTAAATAATTAAAAACCCCTAAAATCAATTAAATCTTAAATTAATTATAATAAATAATTAAAAGACCTAAAAAAATTTGGAAAGTTGCAAAAATCCTAATTAAGTATTTAGAACCTAGGAAAAATATAAAAACCTAGAAAATCAGACTTCTAATTTTTAATAATAAAATAATATTAAAATAATATTAAAAATCCAAAAATTATAAAAAATTCTAAAAACTTGCAAACTAGCTTAATTTAACCTAAATAACTCAGAAATGAAAGTGAAATTACCTAAATACCCCTATTGGGCCTAGAAAATGGGCCAAACCCAAAACAGTCCCTTATTGGGCTTAATTAAGGCCCAATAAGAAAAAGTGCTCAAAATAAGCTCAAAAAGCACAGGTTGACTCAAAATTTGATTTTAAACAACTTTTTCCAAAGGCCCAAAAGCTGAAAATGTGAAATAAGCTAACTTATAATAAGCAGCTTATTCTTAATGGGCTTTTTGGCCCATTAAGCCATAAGCTGATGCCATAAGCTAAAATTTAACACACAACCTTCTTTTGACCTAACAAAGACTTCTGCAAAAAGAAATTTCAAATAAGACCACTCAATAAGCCAGAAACAAGTCAACAACTTATTCACAAAACGACAAAATAGTCGTTTTTAGGATCTAGACCACCTCAGAAGCTGATTCAAGTTGCAAAATGTTTCTTTTGACAAAACTAAGCTTAAAAACCAAAGAACTTTCAAATAAGCACACTCAATAAGCTGGAAAATCAAATAAGCACTTATCTTAAAAGTCAAACAAGTTGGTTTTCTAGTGAAAAGTCAAAGTCAAAGTCTGATAAGCTCCAGTTCACTTAAATGGGTCAAATAATGAAGATCTATTACAAAAAATAAGTTGTTGCACGTCAGAATAAGCTAGAATAGCTTATTGATAAGCTGATGATAAAATTGCACTAGCAGGGGCTAGTTTTGGATGTTGAGCAGTGGGAACTTTTCCCACTGCTTGACTATTTTGACTTGTTGTCTTTAGTGACTTTTTCTTGGATTCAGTTTTCACAAAGGCACCCAATTGATCTTTGGATCAAAAGGAGTCAATAACAAGCAAAATAACACAATCACAAACAGCCAATTGATACAGTTTAATCAATTTATCACCAGATATTGCACAGACATGAACAATAAGCAGTTTAGCATTCAAGAGCAGTTTTAGCACAAATCAGCCAACCAAATTCAACCAAATGCACACACAAGCTATAATAAACTCCAATAAGCAAGTCTAAACAGGTTTCATGCACTGGTTCAAAGAATTAAGCAAGATCCAAGCTATGAAAGTTACTGATGAACACTACACATGCAAATTTCTACTTTTGCTGATGTATTTGACACACAAGCCAATTTCAACACCTCAAATCTTTCAAACAGGTTATGTTAACTTTGTTTAAACCACTTTTATCCCTAAGCATGCATACACACTAGGTGTTCCCAAAATCCTAGGTCAAAACAAGCAGAAACAAGGTCTATATAGCAGATTGATCAATTCAAGTGTTCAAAACCAAAAACTTGCAGCAAAACACTCTCAAACAAAGGTATAACAGATACAAAGCATGAACAACACTTTCCCTTAACACAAAATCAGATTACAAGCACAAATCAGTAGACCCAAACACCCCTTTAACTTTTTCAAATCAAGATTTTCAAAAGCAAAACAAGATTTCAGGCCAACCAAGCATCAATTAACACTCAAACAAGTCTAATAAACAGATTCAAGCAAGAACAAGCCACAAAATTCACAAGAACAACAGTTTCATACAAATATCACCAAAAATCACAATTTATGCAGATTTGGAGATTAAGTAAGCAAACCTCATGGATGTACATCCACACCCACGAATTTTGAGCTTATGTGCTAGCAAGAACAAGCACAAGCTTCCACAAAAGCCTGCTAAGATTCAACAAGGGTTAATCACAATAACATGTAAAATCAGAAACTTGGAAAAATCTTGATTGATGCAAACTTGTTACCCCACACTTGATTATCCCCAAGTTATAAGCCTCACCACACCTTAACCAACTCAGTTAGGATGCTATGATCAGCCCTATAGCCCAAGAATTCCAAGATTGGAACAAGACTTAGCAAAATATCAAGAAAATGAGGAAAATATGCAAACTTTTGCACACTCCTCTTTTGAAAACAGGTTTTGAACTTTAAGAACTACAAAGCATATAACAAATGAAAGCAGTAAACAAGAGTGGCCAATGACTTTTCTTCAAGATTTCAAACTCAATTTCATTAAACTTGAAATAGGATTTACAGAAACTTGAACCAAGGAAAAATCAAAAGCAAAGACTAAATGTTGGAACCCTAAGCCTTTATATAGGCATACAATGAGCTACTAGAAAGCATAAAAACGTTGCCCTAATGTTGCTGAAGTCCCCAAAATGCCCTCTTGAAAATTTGAACTCATTAGCTTCATGTGACTGATTCTTGGACGTATGTGGTGATAGCTGGCATGAAGGTGTGATCAAATGGCTCATAAGATGCTTAGAAAGTAAGCATGAATGTGGGACGTTGGATTGTGGCCATCTTTTTGGCAGTATGCATGGGTGTGGAGCAGGGGAGTCACAAGGAGACAAATGGGGTGATGAGGTGTCCATGTTTAAGGTTGGGTTGTGTTTAGTATCCACTTAATCTTAAATCTGGAGGGGATGGCTGCTTAATTCTTGTTTAGTCAAAAATCCCCAAATTGTGTGAAGAACACCAAGAACAAGGTTTTAATCCGTTTGCATTTTTAAATAGGTGTTTAGCGCCCTTAATTAAATATTTAATTAAGGGTTTGTTAATTCAGTTGTGGGTGGATAGCTGAGGTGGACAAAGGGTGGAAGGGGATTTGTGGGTTTGAGTGAGTGGGGCACGTGTCACCCCCTCACTGGCCTAGGTAAGAATCCTGTCTGCCCCTTTTTGGTCCCTTAATTCTTTTCTTCTTGCCTTTTCCTTTGAAAACTCTATCAGCGCCCATTTAAGCCTTGACAACTTTTGCACATTTTGCATTTTTGGCCCAAAAACTTTTATAAAATGAATTCAGGGGTATTTCTTGTTATTTTTGAATTCTTCAAGGGCTGGTTTGGCATTTTGTTGATAGATAATGGTCTTGACTTGTATGTTGAGCATCTTGGAGGACTGAAATTGCCAAGTCTTGATAAATGAGGGACCATTTTTGCCAATTGTTGAAAGTTGAGGGTCCTTTTTGTAATTTTGGATTTTTCAAAGGACCAAACTTGTTATTTCTTGTACTTTGAAGGACTTCATGATATATTTGACTTTGTGGATGGTATTGGTTGACAATTTAGCTTTGTTGAGGGGCTAAACTTGCCAATTCTTCAAAGTTAAGGGCCCTTTTTGTAAATTTGACAAACTTTAGGGACCAAACTTGTAATTATGAGGATACAAGGGTATAAAGTGTCAATTCTTCATAATTGGAGGACCCTTCTTCATAATTCTTCAAATCTTCAAGGGTTGATCTTGGGAAAGTCTTCACTAGGGCTTGGTTCATTGTGCGGCTTCGTTTCCCGTGTTCGTTTTTGCATGATTCTTGTGATCTTTTGTCATTTTCTCAATATCCGTACCTAAAATACACAAGCAACAAACACAAGCATATATTTGGGTATTTTGATGATATTTAATGCATTTTAAGCCCTATTTGGAAGATGAGACTATGTATAAAAGCAGTCTCATCATACGTAGAAATCTAACCCATGTAAACCTGGAGAAATCATCCACAATGACAAGAATGAATTTCTTACCGCTCACACTTTTAGTTCTCATTGGCCCACAAAGATCCATATGCAAAAGATGAAGTTTTTCTTGATTGGTGTCTTCATCTTTGGGCTTGTATGATTTCTTGGTACTTTTCCCCCTTGAACACGCGGAACATAAATGGTCCTTGTGAAATTTGAGCTTTGGAAGACCACGAACTAATTTGTTTTTAGCCAGATGATTAATAGCATCAAAGTTGAGATGAGATAATCTGCGATGCGATAACCATGACTTGGTCTTAGATGCTTTAGAGAGAAGACATACTGGAGAGGCGGCCATCATGTCTTGTAACGACAAAGTATAGAGATTTGCACCACGAGACCCCTTCAACAAGTCTTTTCCTTCCAAGTTGCGGATGAAACAAGTATGTTGTTGAAAAGCAACCTCTAGGTTGGAATCACAAAACTGTCCTACTAAAAATAAATTATGACCAAGACCTTCTACATAGTATACCCTTGAAATCGTAACGTTTCCAATCTGATATTCAACATACCCCATTATCTTTGCAATATGATCATTACCGAATTTAACCGTTCCAAGAAACTTGCTGACGAAATTTCGGAGCATCGAGCGATCTCCGGTCATATGCTTTGAACAACCGGAGTCCAAATACCAGAGGATGATTTGGACCACCTGAAAATATCACCAGACGAGGAAAATGTAGAGGTATCGGAATCTGAATGTTCCTTGTTATTAGCAGGTACAGATTTAATAATCTTAGATTTGCTAACTTTAGGTTTCTTAGATTTCCTAGCCTTCTTCTTCCTAGTTGGTGGTGTAGATTCTAGTTGGCTTAAATCCTGAGGTATTTCTTCACTGATAGGTACTATAGTGGGGGCTGACCTAATTAAAGGGCGCTGTTTCCATACTTTAGTGCTAGTGTGCCTAACTAAAGGACGCTCAGACCTAACCTCAATGGATGCATTCCTAGTTAAAGGGCACATTTTTCCATCTAATGTAAAGGTCCTACCAGTGGGACGCCATTGCCATCCAACTTGGGCACGAGTTCTACCAGTTGGCTTCCATTCAAGATTATTCCTAATGGCATTCATTTCATTCACATGATCAATAAGACACAAATCATGACGTTGGGAAAACATACATTCATTACAATTCCAAAATTCAAATTAGAATTCACGAATGGTTTAGGCTTCTGCACAGGCGCAGAGCTTTTAGTCTTAACATGATTCTTTTTATTTAAAACTGAACTAACATTCCTATGGTAAGCTTCTACTTTCTTCTTGTTGGTACTACTAGTGGAGGGCTTGATCTTATCTTTCTTGAGTGGCGATCCTTTAGCCTTAGTAGACTCTTTTACTCCTATAGAAGGCAAAGTGGGAACATTAGCAACAGATTTTAAAGGTGCCTTACTTGATGGTGTCAATGACGGTTTTGCTCCTGGGGTCTTATTGAATGGAGTTACAGCAATGGGACGATTAGCGAGTAGTACAGAACCTGGTTTACCTATGTATTGCAAGTAGGCTAAGCAATATTGAACACGCTTAATATATTCATGGGCTGAATAATAGTAGCTACTTGAGGGATCTAAGGCATAAAGATCGTCTAAGATATCCCTAACAAGATCTACATGCTTAATTGCATTCCTCATATAATCATCGTAGGTAACCGGGTTTTTCTTATGGAGCGGGTTCTTATAGAGCACTACTGACTTGGTTGTTGGAGCACTAGAGGACGGTGCAGAGTCGGTAGCTAAGTTATCAACAACTTCTTGTCGGGTGAGAAGAAGTGTCTCCTTTAACTCGGCCAAAACCATGTTTTTGTCAATGAGCTGGATGTTTAAGTCAGAGATTTCCTCACACTTTTGGTTCAATTGTTCAACATAAGATTGTTGCTGTGCAACATTAAAAGCTAAGCGTTCTTCTATTGAACCATAAAGAGCGGATAGTCCCTATCTTGCCTGATCCATCTCCCCTAGAATAGACGAAAGTCTAATTTCTAAGTCCTGGTTTTTAGACTCTGCAGCCTCTAGTTCCAATTTTAGTGTTTCATTTGATGACACATCTCTCTTCAATCTCATAATCTCTTCCTCTAATGCCTTAACTATTGCAATCGTCTTGTCACTCGTCTCAACACCGTTTTCACAACCATTTGATATCAAAAGATCCTCATTTTGAGTTTGTTGTTTTAATTCTAAATATATACAATGTTGTTCGAGTTGATTAAAGCGTTTTGAAAGTAAATTGTAAGAATCTTGTAGCTTTAAAAATTCAGCGTTAGATTCGTGACAAGAATGATTATCTACCTCATTTACAGTATCAGCAACATTTACAGAGAGATCACACACATCATCACATATATTCACAACATCACAGTTAATCATAGCGGATGTAAGCTCATTCGAATAATTAACATTCACAGTAGTAAGCACATCACACGAAATTACTTGGGACAAGAATCAGTCATATTCGGATAAAATCTTTTCCTTTTCAATTAGTTGTAGTTCATAAGCGGTGTCCATTTCATAAAACACTTTTTGAGCTTCTCCAATTTCAAACTCAAGATTTTCTTTAAGAGATGCAAAACTTCCTTTTAGACTTTCGACAAATGGATTGATCTCATTCTTAAACACCTCGTTCATGTGTTCGAAAGCCCATTCTCCGGCGTTTAGGCCATTTGAAGTCGTACATTCCAAAATGACCTTGTCAAAATTAGTAAAGTATTGATTAATCTCTTACAAGTTTAACCATACAGTGCTAACAGGTGGAAGATCCTTTGGAATTTCCTTAGGACCTTCCATTTTGACAAGTGTAGGAAGTGTACTAGGGTTTTCTTCATTCAACATCTAGGTTGGTGCTGTAATGAGATCTTTGTCCATATGGAAGCGAACTCTAAAATCCGTTTTAGCAAGCTCCTGATTCATTTTAAAATAATCACAATCTGGATATTTTGCAAAATTGTATGACCGATTCTCATCAACTAGATCCTTATTGGTGCGATCATCGAAAATAACAATCGGGTCTAAGACCAATCCTAATTGGGTTGCATTATAAAGTCTTGGACTATGGCTTAAAGCTTGTTTTGCATACCGTGGGTTAGGGGGAAGGCCTTTTTGACGTGATAAGTTAAATTCTCTAAACGAAGCATCAAATAAGTGCACTAGTTGAGAGGTAGCGTATTGTCTTAATAGCAAATAATCTAGACTTCTGATCTTATTAGCCTCATTAATTTCCATTTCATTCTTCTTAGAATCGAGTAATTCAAAATCCGTTTGAAGTTTTTGAAAATTAGTGACCACTAACTCTTTTTCTTTAAGTTCATTAGAAAGATCTGCTCTTAAGGTTTCAATTTCTTGCAAATGACCCATTTGTTTGTTTCGAAAATGATCATATTCGGGATTAGTGAGAACACTAGACGAAGGAACTAACTCTAAAGTTTGAACTTTCTCATTGCATAAGGCAAGCTCATCAGACAAATTCTTATTCTTAGCTAGGGTTTCTAAGAGTGCAGCATTCATTTGGCTAAGTAATGTAGCAGGAACCATGACCAAATCTTGTTGAGCAGGAGTATGCGTATGCGAAATGGCTCCCGGTTGTGATTCACTCAAAGTCTGGGGACTCACATTGATATTACTATCATTGATTGTCTCCTCATTTGAAAGACTCACCACCGAAGACTCATTCGAATCAGCACTCTCTTGCACAACTTGATGTGGTTGAATACTAGCATCAGTGGTATTATCAGTGGTATTAATAAGTACCTCAGATCTCTTTTCTGGCCCTAAGCTGGAGATAGTTGCCATAAGAGCTGCCTGTGCAGATTGAAGTTCATCACAGTCTGAGTCATACGCATCAAGATCATCTGCTTGGTATGCTGCATTCTGCGTGGTGACAACGTCTTGTTCAGTAATCCCTAGATCAGCAAGAAATGCAAGCTCCTCTTCATCAAGTTCCCTTCCTTGTGCCTGAGCATTCACCAGATAAATCTTTTCTGCAAACCATTGACCATCCCTTCTCCTCTTGGGTTTCTTGCAATCCTTGGACATGTGACCTTCTTCCTTGCAGTTGTAGCATGTAATCATTCTCAACTTTCCTGTAGAATTAGCCCGTGGAGGAGTCTTGACCATTGGAGCAGGATTGACCGTGCGTGCATTGGTAGTTGATGTAGTAGGTCTCCCCTGATATGGTTGAATAGGTTAAACCATTACCCTGCCATTCTCAATAGTAGCTTGTTGGCGAGAATTGGATGAATTCCTCAGCTGATTGTTAGTAGGAGCTGGTCCTCTAAATCCTCTTTTGCTTAATGTCCTTGTGAGATAAGCAGACATAGTGGCTAACACTTCAACTGGGTCAGTTCCTTGTTTGAATTCAGGAATGGGGACTTCATCATCATCACAATACAGTGCTTGGTCTTGTTGAGCTGCATAAGCACTAGAAGGAACACTCATGTGGTCAGAGTAGCTTGATGGATATGCTGCATTCTCTTGATAAGAAGAATATGAAGACTGAGCATAAGGTGCAATGCTTGCTGGGTGAGGTTGTGAAGCATAGTGTGATGAAGGTGCATGAAACCGATATTGTTGCTGATGTGAGGTGGGTGGTTGCGGTAGAATCGAATATTGGGGAAAGCTTGGTGTCATGTAAGGTGATGGATGATTGGCTTGGTGTCCCAAAATATAAGGAGTGTTGTTGTGTGACAAGCTTGGTTGATTTGCCATCAAAGCTAAAGAATCAGGGTACATACCTCGAGGCGAACGGTGCATGATCACGTGTTTCTCATGCTGCTGAAGAAAAGCATAGAGTTGATCCAAATTGCACTTATGCAAATCCCTGGTTAACTTCACATCGGTAATATACTCACCCCATTCAGCTTGAGAGTAAAGTATTCAAAAATTTGGTGTTAACCTGGAATGGAGCAATCACGAGATTGTATACATTCAGATCATTCATGAGAGTAGTGAATCTGAAGTAATAGTCGTGAAGCGTTTCCCCTGGGCTGTACGTGAATCTATCAAACAGATCATACAACTGACATTCCCTTTCCTGTTTGGTAAGAGACGTACCTTGTAGCAACACCTTTAGACGTTCCCATAAATCCTTTGCCACCGTATACTGACTTACCATTCGATAGATGTCATGTGGAAGAGCTTGGAGAATGGTTTGAAGAGCCTTTTCGTCTGCATCGGCAACAAGTTGTTGAGCTGGTGTAAGTTCTTCAAACTCCCTTGGTCGAGTCACATTGTTAACCACGATGGTACCATAATCAAGTGGACCATTCAGAATTGACTTGACCATAAGCCTCCCATATACCGGTTTTCCCTTAAGGTATGACATCATACGGCCTTGCCATGCTTCAAAGACTTCTTTAATGAGCATTGGAGGGCGATTATCCGTTCCCGTAATGACGGAAATGTCGGTAAGTGATGTCATCTGAGGCATTAATGAATTCGGGTTCATTTTGTTCAATTCAAAGAGACAAAGATTATCGGTTGATCGAGCAGTGAAGTAAAGCTTGTGAATTGTGTTGAGTTTTTGTTGTAAGAAACCAAGATTAAATCCTCTAAAAAATCGTCGAAAAAACAAGTAAAATATCCCTTGATTCGGAACTTTTGTTGATTCGGAAGTGTTGATTCGGAAGATTTTGGCTTGGAACTCCTTGATCCGGAACTTTTGGTTCGGAAGTTTTTGATTCGGAACTTTTGTCTTGATCCGGAACTTTTCCCTTGATTCAGAACTTTCCTTGATCCGGAACTTTCCTTGATCCGGAACTTTTGGTTCGGAACTTCTTGATCAGGAACTTTCCTTGATCCGGAACTTTTGGTTCGGAAATTCTTGATCCGGAACTTTCCTTGATCCAGAACTTTCCTTGATCTGGAACTTTTGGTTCGGAACTTCTTGATCCGGAACTTTCCTTGATCCGGAACTTTCCTTGATCCGGAACTTTTGGTTCAGAACTTCTTGATCCGGAACTTCTTGATCCGGAACTTGTTGATCCAGAACTTTTGTTGATCCGGAACTTTTTGGTTTGGAACTTTACTGGGTAAACAAAAACCTTGTTCGAGTACTGTCGATAAAAAAATATGAAGATTAAACCCAGATTTTTACCAAATAACCCAAAAAGTTTTGTGATTTCTACAATAATAAGTAAAAACTAATACTTATCTGCTAATCCCAATCACAAAAACACCAAAAACTCCAAGAATCAAGATGGATCTTCTTAAAGAACACTAATACAATCAAAAACTAAAAAACAACACAAATCATTACCTTAAATCACCCCATAGCTCTGATACCAAATGTAGAATCTTGATAACCTATGAATCTATGAAGTGGGTTGATGATTTCTAGAGATAGAAACTAGAGAGAGAAAGTGAGAGAGAAACTATGTGTATTTTTATTCAAATGAAAAGTGTAATGATCAACAACCAACCCCTTTCCATGGTGGAAAGGGTATTTTTATCCAAGGCCCTTATTTGGGCTTGGGCCGACCCATGACAAGCCCATGGGTCGGTTTCTTACTTAACTTAATAAGTAACACTAACTACGAGCTATTACAACATTAATAATATTGTGGAGTGACCGATACTTCTAATATACGTAAAAATGTATTTCTAACAAAGATGTAGCATTGATGAAGATCACCTTCTCATAAAGATCTAGTCATTTTCATCATTTGTTTATTTGTGTCTTGTGTAGATCCAATGTATTTTTGAATACTTGGACTAGTTGTGTTCATCCAAGTTATTTGTGAATACTTGGATTAGAGTTGTGTACATCCATTGCACATGTGTGTGCTTGGATTTATGTTGTGTAGATCCAAGCTACATGTGTGTACTTGGATATGATTAGTTGAGTTGTAATTAGTTGTGTTTTGTGAGTTCTCACTAAACTATAAACTGATGTGGTTGTGTCTTGTGAGTTCTCACTAAACTATAAAGTGATGTGGTTGTGTCTTGTGAGTTCTCACTAAACTATAAAGTGATATTTAGTTGTGTTGTGTGAAGTTCTCACTTAGCTTCAAAGTGAAGAGTCGTGAAGATTGGTTCTAGCTTTGGATTAGAACTCGACATCTAGCCTTGTGTCGGAAAATGGTGAAGTAGGCAACACTGAGATGATTGGTTCTACCTTTAGATTAGAACTCGACATCTAGCCTTGTGTCATAAAAGAGTGAAGTGGGCGGCGTTGTGTAGATTGGTCGTAGCTAAGATTAGTCTCGACATTTAGCTTAGTGTCGGAAAATAATGTAAGCTCGTTGTAAGGTTTTCTCCGCCAAGAAGGGAGCTTGTGGATATAGTGGAAATCTAGAGTAAGGTGTACTCGAGGAGTGGAGTAGGAACGCGGATAGAGCCTCGTTTCCGAACAAATATAAATCTTGGTGTCTTCCTACTAGGTTGTTTCTTTCCTTACTCTTTACTTACATTCATTATCATTACACTTACTATACATTGTTAATGCATTAAAATTGAACCTAATCATTATGCAACTAGCTTTCAATTAAAAGATAGTTTTGTGCACTCACCTAATTAAAAGGAATTTTAATTAGGAGATAAACCGATGAGAAACTATTAACCCCCCCCCCCCCCCCCCCCCTTCTAGTTTCTACCATTGGTATCAGAGCGATGGTGACACAAGATCTTTGAAGTATATTGTACTTTAAAACTTGGATCGATCCATTGTATCCTCAAATTAGAAGGTTAAGTTGTACTAAAGTTTTTCTTTGGTTAAGACTATTTTTTTTGTTGAAAATAAGCCTTTTTAATGTTAATATTGCATATTACTCAAATTAGTAGTAGTAATGCATTTTGGTTTTACTCTTGAAATGTATATACTATTTTGCATCTTGTTATGTGTAGGTACTCATGAAGATAAATCATTCTATTGATTGTGGATTGAGTTACTTGCACCTGTAGAAGACTCATCTTCTTTGATTTCCAACATCATTGAATGATGATATCAAGATGGGTTGAAGTCATACTAGTCTTTGAAGACTTATTAGTCACTATTAGTCATAGTTGGACTTTGCATCAATTTCTTGAAAGCTTGGAATGCAATTTGTGGCCAAGGTACGCTTTCGTTCTTCCACACGCCCTATTGATCATTCTTTTGATCATTAATTGACTATATGCTTGTTCTTGGCATCCTTGCCTTGACATTTATTTGTGGTTTGTGATTCTTTTCTTTTTCCCTCTCAAACCTTTATTGCTTGGATACTTGACTCACTATGGAGATGTAGGGTGAGTTAGTAGAAACTTAAAGTATCAAGCATGATTTCTATGGTTTGCACCCTTACGGTTAGTAGGCCCTATATCATGTGTAACTTTAGCAATTAAGCTCATTTCTAGGATGATTAGTGAATCCCTTGAGATACCAAACTACTTCATTAAGTTGTAGGTGATTTTACACATTTGAAATTGAAATATTCCAAGGATATTGTTATTGTTAATTCTAGCAATAATTATCCGATCATTTGGGAGAGAACGTGAATTTATACTTTTCTCATATTTTGAAGTAGAATAAGACTACTCTTAAAAATGATCTTATTCTATGCATCAAAATTGCTTGGTTTAATTCATTACCAAAGCCGTTTAGACTATCGCCGGAAAGGCACGTCTTAAACTACTATATATGACACAAGCTCTTCACCTCCTTAATTTGAAGAATGTCATTTGTCCTTTGAGCAATGTTCTTGGTCTTGATTCACTTCTCTTGATTCCTCTCCCTTTGCCTTTTCGCTACGAGTAGTCGTTCGTTCGTTTCGGTCTTTTCCTATCTCGATTCAACTCGTAATCCTTCAACAAGGCACTATTACCTAGTATTGTGGTGGTCCACTGATATTCTAAAAGGTTTAAGATATATTTGTATGTATTTTAAAAATTTTGTTTTTAAAAAATTCATCGTTTTTCTTTGATAAAAACCTGCCTCTGTAGGCGGTTCTTTATCTCGGCGGCTCAAAGGCGCGGTTCCTTATCGATAAGGAACCGCAGGAAGTAACTTTATTCAGAGCGTCAGTTTTATTAAAATAACTTTTTCAAACTTGTCTTTCTCTCTCCTTCACACACAACAAACGTTTTTCTCCATTTTTCCACCATTGTTGAAGCTTCCAAAACCTTCAATTACTCAAATTAATTGATTCAAGTTCGTGGGTTTCACTCATCCATCATCCAAGATCAATTAATTGTAAGTTATTTCTTTCAATTTCATCTAATTTGTTCTAGGGTTCATACATTCATAATTGGGGCTTTTTTTAATTGACATTGAATTAGAACCTTATTAGGAATATGAGTTGACATAGTATTGTTACTATGATTCCTTAGGTTCATATTCATTGAGATTTCATTAAAACCCATTTGTAGAACAAATCTGAATTTTGACTAAATAGTTTGGTTGATTGATGGAATTGATATGAACCCATGAACAAGTTGATAATGGCATTGTTATATGCTTACCTAAAAACCTTGTTTTGAAAAACCAATGTTCTAGTTCGTTGTTGATCTTACATGGTTCATATGTTTTGATCAATGGTGAAATGGGTATATTGTGAATATGAGAATGATAAGGATTAAACCTTGATTTATCAAGTGATTGATAAAACACATTCTCACTTTCCTTGATTTTTGGTTTATATGTAACATATGAGTAATTGGAGAAATATGTTTACATGTTATTTTTAGGTACTATCATCATGACCACAGGATATCAAAATGACCATCTATACACTAGAAGATACATGCCTAAAACTTCTTTAACTAATCAATCTCGCTCTTTTCAAAACACTTATCATAATCTCGAGTCTCGTTGTTTCCATGAAGGACGTATTGTTCCTTCTAACCTGCGTGGACTTGATTTCATTCGATTCATGTTCAATACCATTGGATTAGATTGTTTGCTTGATATTGATGAGCCAATCTTTCCTTCTTCCCTCATGGAATTATTTAACTCATTCAAGTTAATACATATCAACAATGGTCTATCTTTAAGATTTTCCATCAACGGGAAAACCTTTGTATACACTCTCGAGGAATTTGGTGAGATTCTCAGAGTTCCATACGAAGGTCAATGTAGGTTCACTGATGCTTGGGGTGTAAACCACTTAGAATTGGCCCCTGCTGATGTGCATTACTTGACTGAGATTCCTTCGGCTTCAGCCATCACTCATGACGTTGCTTCACCTCATGAACATCCTATTCTTGGTAATTTTGAAGGAGAATTTCGTGCTCTTACTCCTTGGGAATTACTAACTAGCGATCTTAGTGATTTTATGTTCCCTTGTGTAGAAATCATTAGGGAAAATGCAATGTGTTTGGTTGGTGATCGCAACCATGTGCCTGCTTGTCTTGCACATATGTTGTATTGTATTTTTACCACTACTCCATACAACCTTGCATTTTTCATGGCTAAAAGGATAAGATTTGTTCTCAATGGATCTCGGTCTACTCTTCCTTATGCCGTAATTCTCTCACTGCTTCTTAAGAGAGTTCTTCTTGATCATCCTCCTCTTAATCCTTCTTCTTTTCACTACGTGGTTCGAGTCATGTTTCCCATTGAGGGAAATGTCCCTTCAATTCTCACACATGACACAAATGAAAATGAAAATGTCTCTCAAGACAATTCTCTCATTTATCGGTATGATTTGTCATCATCTATCTCTCAATTGTCTTCACTCGACATTGATTCAGACTATCAGTATTGTCTCAATCTTCATCTTCAGTATCGAATCAAAAGTGAATCAAGGCAAGGAGGAAATGATCATAGATGAATGATATATATACCACTATTGTGAGATTAACATGTGTGTAAACATGCATGGATTGTTGAACTCTATTTCTTCTCTTATCTCTATTCTTAGGATGTTGTGTATTCTGTAACTAACAATTTGTGTTTGGATTGCCTATTATTTTAATCCTAGATACCCATGGTATCGATTTTTCGACTTACATGGCTCTTTGCATCTTATGTGTTTAGATAGCCTCCTATTCTTTGATTATTAGTTATCTTTTGCTTGATAAACCTTAGTATAAAATCTAGGCTAGGAAAAGTTTAAGGAAGTTCTATTTTCAAACTCCTCTGGCCGCGGTTCCATATCAATGCCGCGGTTATTTCGCGATAAGGAACCACAGACCTACGTAAAGAACCGCCCAGTACTATTTCAACAGAATCTTTACTTTACACTGTTTTCTTTAATCTGTGTAAAACTTTGATAAAACTTTTGCAAAAACCTGCACTTTCCTAAACTAGGCTACCTAATTTCATTGTTCACATAAAATGATTTTAACCTATTACTATTTTGGATCACCCCCTTCTCTTCTTAAACTCTCTTTTGTTGATTGCGTTCTTCATCCCTTCAACTCTTTTATTAACCTCAACATTCAACCATGGTATCCACTAGAACATCCAACTCCTCCAAAACATCCTCATCCAAAAGAAGCCTTAAGGTGAATCTCAAGTCCTCTAAACTTGGTTCTCCATCTTCTTTCAAACCAAAAAGTGAAGCCTCACCTATCCTAATCTCCTCATCACTTTCACCACCACTTGCCTCATGGCCAACAAACTCAACCCATGGTACTAACCATTCTCATGGTTCTACCTCCTCTTCATTCCAATAAATAATTAATGAGTTTTCCTCTCCACTCATTTCTATCCCTCCCTTAAATGTGAATGCTCAACCACAACCTCATCAAAGGATTCCCTTTGTTTTTGAGCCTCTTTCCTTAACTCCACCAAATTCACCTATCTCACCTTTTCACCCTTGGATACCATGCCTTCTCCTCATCCTCCTACAACCAACACTCCTCTCTTGGGTGTTCCTGTTTCCCGTCTCTTGGGTGATCAACGCTTGTTTGATTTTTTCATGCACAATGGAACTAATTCCCCTTGTTGCTTGAACAACTTTCACCTCATTGATATCCTAAGGTTGGAAATGATTGGGGTTCACATTAAGTTGCAAAGCTTCTTGTTGAACCTATTTGCTAATCCTCCACCTCCTAGGAGATAAATGAAGGACATTAAAATTAACACGCTTTTCAAAAGAATATCAAGCTAAAAGAGAACTATGAACTCAAGACCTAGTTGTTAGCTATCTTTGTAGTAGTTAATTCTCTTTTTAATTCTTGTATTTCCTTTCCTTTCCCTCATGATTTTCTCATGTGGATGATTTATGGATTTAGTATTTATGTGCTTTAATCTATGTGATCACATTAAACAACTTCAATTTATTTAAATTTGAACCTAAATCTATTACAACCTCTAAAAACTTGACTTTAAATTGGACCAAAATGTTATTTAAATATTTTTTCACCCTTTGTCAAGACATTCTTTGTGAATGTGTTGCTTTTATGCAACCCTTGCATACTCTAGTGCTAAAAGAGGTAAAAATCCAAGATTTGCAAATTTATGAAAAAGTCCTATCTTTCTCCAAAACTTTTGAAAATCTGGTTTTGAAGTCCACTGGACGCGGTTCTCAAGCCTCCAGGCGGTTCAATATCGATATAGAATTTAACACCCCCAATTTACATTGCGCAGCGGAAATACACAATTGGGTGTTATTCACAAACTTCATTTTACAACACTCTTTTACATGACCTTAAAACAGTATATTTAGGAATAAATAAGGAAATAGTTTAAATCAATGTCTAAAACTTTGAATCCCAAGTAAAAGAATTTTAGAAATATCAGAGTAACATTTAGGTCCCCCAAAGATTTTTATTTCAATCAACAAACAATTTACCAAAGTACATGACCGTACATCATTATTTTTATGACCAAAAGGGAAAGAAATCTGTTTTAGACCAATCACCACAAAAGCAATCCACAATCCTTCTCCAGCAAGCTCCATCAGCAATCCACTTCAATCACCTGAGATATATGCTTAAAAACATCAACAAAACGGTTGAGCGAGTCTATAGGTTTTACAAATCATCATTTGAACACAAGAAAAAAATCAATCAAGATCATTTAATAGAATTGTGCGCATACAATCTATTAGTCAGGCATTCAGGCATATAGCAATAGCTATAGAGATGTATTAAGCTCATGACACCGACCGCTTAACTTAGTCACCCACGCCTAAAGCCGACATGACTAGATGAATTCCAGTGCCCCTACTAGGGTATCAATTGCAAGTATACCACATTCTCATTCTCGTAAAATTATCCTTCCCAGACGTTACTCAGCGTAAAGCTCTGGTCTCAGATAGGGTCGTCAGCCCAATAGTACTATTATTAGAATAAGCGGCTATTCCCAACTCACAACATCAAGTCAGAAGATAGTTAACGGCTCATGAATTTAGGGACTTTAATACAAGGGATGTGCCTAGTATGAAAATTAAGTTCGTAGAATGTCTAATCGAATTGATTACTAGTTCAAGTGCGACTCAGTTGTCTTTTGGTGGAAAACAATATTTTCGGTCGTTGTAGTAAAATTAAATTGCGAAACGTTAAAGTAAACGATAGGTAATTATAGCTAAAACCGATTAAAAAGTAAATGGTGCAAAATTAAAACTTTTAAAAGTAAATTAAATAAATGAAAAAAATTAAAGCTCGACAAAAAGTAAATTAGACAATGTAATAAAAATGAAAATTTGAAAACTTAAAAATAAAGCTAAGACAAAAACTTAAACCCAATCCGTCGGAATACACACTATCGAAATCCCATCGGAATACCGATCAGAATAGCGATCGGAATGGTGCCGTCGGAATGCAACAAAAGAAATCCTATCGGAATAATAGTCAAAGTATCGGAATAATAATAGTAAAACTATCGGAATGACACTCTGTCGGAATGTAACTTCTATCGGAATATGGCTGTTGAAATTTTGGTAGCGCTTCGTCGCAATAAAGCCTTAAGACCCGTCGCAATATACGATCGCAATGAGCGATCGCAATCACAATCGGAATAAGGGGGAAATAGTCTATCTGAATATTGATCGCAATAAGCTGTCGGAATGTAAAAACCTAAGCTTTTGCGATGAAGCACCAAGCAATCCGATAAATTGAAATAAGCTAAAAACTCAGTAAGCACTTCCAATAAGCACTTATCAAAAACTAAACCAAAGCAATAATGAGACGAACAAAATAAGCACAAATTAAAAAACTTTCAAGACACAAAATAAACAAACTTTATAAAATAAACTAAAAGATTAAACTATTAAGAAAACTTAAAAGACAATAAGCTAGATACGAAATAAGCCAAAAAGCATAACAAGCTTAAAGCTTAAATTATATAAAACCTTAGAAAGGAATAAAAAATAAACTTTTAATCAAATAAGCAACAAGATCAAGCAAAATGCATGCTCAATCCGAATCAATATCAAAATCATAAACAAGAAAAGTAGAATAAGAATGATAATGAAAAGCTTGATTCAAGGAAAATAAAGATTCAACAACAAAATTAACTTACTTGGAATTAAAGGCAAGAAATTTAAGGTGCAAGACAAGGAAATTAAATTTACAATTAAGTAAATGACATGAAATTAAAATGTGCAAGTAATTAAAGGTGGAGAGCTAAGTTGTCAAGTTAGCTCACAAGACTAAATGAGGTGAAATGTCTCTATTTATAGGGAGAAGGGAAGGAAGGGGTGTTGGTTGCTTCCTTCTTTCTTTTTTTCGTCTCGACTCAATTTTAATTCTTTGCCTTTTTCGACTTTGTCTCGGGATTATTTGAACTCGTCTTATATTTTCTTCATTTATTAGACTTGAGTTCTTTGACTTCATTAAACTTCCGTCTTTGGACTTTTTCTTCGATAAAAGCCCGTGAAAGCCCGTGTTTTCTCCCCTTTTCATATTTTGGTCTTAAATCACAACAAAAACACAAACCACGCATAATTCCGACATTTACGACATAAAATACATGTTTTGGCTTGGTTATTATTGTAATTAAGTGGTAAAAGGATAAGTGTTTTCACACTTATTAAATCCCCTACACTTGACCATTGCAATTTCCTCATGCAATGCATTAATTACAAAGCAAGTTTTATATTTTCCATCACAATCAATCCACATAGGACTTTATTAAAGAGACAAAATATTTAAAGGAAGAAAACAAGTAAAAAGATCAAAAACTTACCTTAGGGTTTTGGAATGTCATGAATGATTATCATCCTCAAGTTTCACTTCCCCATACCAAGCTTAAAAACGAGATCATTGTTATTATAAGTTAGCAAACTATCACAAACTCATGTGGGCCAATTATTTACTTAGACTCCCTTATTCCTAGGTGTATCTCTTATATTTTATTATTGTCTTGAATGATCACGAAGATGCTTTGTTGACTTATTTCGATAGTTATTTAGGCCGAAAATAAAGTGGGACGATTTAATCAATAGTTAGCTAAAGGACAAAATCTTTTAAAACTGCTTCTCGAGACCTCATAAAGTTCATATCTTGGAATAACTCGCTTCACGATTAGAGACCTTTCTCGGACCGATATTCGGCATTGCTTCATACTTCAAATCTTGAGAGACGTTCATGAGATAATGGTCTTCTCTTCATAATAGGAATTTCATCACTTGGACTCTTTGAGAGATTCTTCGTATTTGGACCACGACTTCTTCATTTTTCTCCAAACTTTATTTGGGATTTTGATATACAACGATCCGCCTCCTTTTAGGACTTGGATCTATTTATCCTCATACCTTGTTAGGGCCTTTTTGGATAGACTTCTCCCTGATCTTTACGGGAGTGTTTGCTTTTCGTCGTGTGTCTCGATCCTTCATATTGATTTTTGATAAATGATTCTTCACATTACTTGGGATCTTTAGCAACAAAATGTAGCCCTCATGCCTTGTTAGGGCCTTTTCGGACTCGCCAATCTTCGCATCCCGCTTCAGTAAGTTATGCCTGGGCTATGAACTCTAATTAATACCGAGCAACTTTTAAACAATCTTGTGCTAGAAGCTAAGTAACTTCTTAAATCGTGCGACCTTACTTATTGCAATTAAATTTTTTAGCAAGCGATGGGAGAGAAAGCTCATAATTAACTCACATAAATTTATGAAAAAATACCAAAATTATAATTAACTCTATCATCTCTCGTCCTCCACAATTTAAAATCTCAAGGAATGAAACTCGTGGATGCTTAGCCTATTAAAAACAAAGTTTTGGGTTTTCAAGTCATCTATAGGATCTTGCAAATTCTTAGACTTTCTTAAGTTTAGAATTCGCATTTTAAAGTTCCCTTGATAAACGACTTTCTAGGATCAATTATAGGAACTTGCGAAAACTTCTTGTTCTTAACCCGTGAGAGCTAAGACTTTCACGTTTTAAAGTTCCCTATATAAAATCCTAGCAAAACTTGACTTAAACACGTTAAGGATACTAGCTAGAGTAAACTTGGATAAGTAAACTCGGGTTGAGTCAAAAGATTCACAACCTTGAAAAATTAAAACCACTTTATTAAAATTAAATCTAGCAAAGAAAGAAAATAACTATAACAAAAGTAAATACAACTAGGCCAAAATAGATCAGTAATTTTTAAAAATGTCGAAAAACAAATTTTCTGGTTAAAATGAGGACAAATACAAGGAAAAGCCCACTTACTTCGATAGAAGTCCTCCCTACACTTAATATAAACATTTTCCTCAATGTTTAAGCATGTGAGAGTAAACTCCCCTACACTTAAGACATTGTGCACTTTGTTTAAATCTTGCTAAGGAAGAGACAACTAAAGTGATTCCTATTTCAATCATAAATGATAAAATAATGAATCAAAAGAGTCTAGGATAGAACCGGGAAGACGAGAACACGGAATCACGGGTCGTCAAAAGTCATCAAGAATGTATCTTTGAAAGCGCGAATCCCTGCACATGATAAGAAAGAAAAGAACATACGTATACTAGGGTCTCCCTACACTTATTATAAAAATGGAATAAAAGGATAGTTACTCGGGTTGCCTACCGGTAAGCGCTTGTTTTTGTTAACCGAGTCGTGAGCCTGAGTCGACCTTGATTAGCATGGTAAGAAGCTTGAAGAAAATCCACCGGGATCAAATACATGGTTTTCATCCATCAAGTAGCACAAGCTTGAGGTGAACAAGTCAAGCCAAACAAGAGTAGGCAAGGTTCCCTTAAGCAGTTGTTGAGCACGGTGGTAGCAAGTGTGATGAGGTGCAAGCATATCTCCATAAGTTCCAAAGATCTTTCCTTTTATTTCATCAGATGGATACTAAGATGGCTTAAAAATTGCAATACCGGGATCGAACACATTTTCCTTTAGGGGAAAATAACACTCAGGCTCAGTAGACCTTGAAGATGATCCGCTCATAACTCGCACAGTCTCATCCTCAGAAGGTGGATAGAGAGGTGTCAAGACATAGGTGCTACGGATATCGGTGTCTTCCGGCTTCTTCTCCTTTGGAACAGGTTTCTTCATATCCAAAGGAGGATAAAGACCAAAATCAAAGTCCAAAAGAGGAGAATCATTCTCATTTGGGAAGTAGGTATTGAGAAAAGTAGCAAAGTCTTCCACAAATGAGTAGTCATCCAAAGTAGGATCAAGCATTGTTGGTGGAGGATCTTCATCAAAAGTGGGTGCAAGGTCATTATGTGAAGAATCACTCGAAAGAGTATCGACATCATCAAAGTCATCATAAGTTGGCATGTCTTTATACTCAGAAGAAAAATCATCAGAATCATCCATGTTAGAACTAGAATCATCATCATAGTCATCATAAATTGGAGGAGACTCATGAATTGGTGGAGGATCTAAATTAGAGAGAGAATCATCCACATCATCTTTGAACAATGAATTATCACAGCAAGAATCGAAAAGAGGATTGTTGTAGATAATAAAATCATCAAGCACATTAATCATATTCGATGATTCTCTTCCATTTTATTTGGTTGTGATCTTCCCCATTTTAAAAACTTGTGCCTCATTCCCGACTCTTAAGATTAACTCACCTTCGGAAACATCGACTAAGGCTTTTCCGGTTCTCAAGAATGGCCGACCAAGTATTAACGGAATACGAGGGTCCATTTCATAATCAACAACAACAAAGTCGACCGGGAAAGTGAAGGTGTCAACTTTAACAAACATATCTTCGGTAATACCAACGGGGTAAGCGAGAGTTCGATTTGCTAGCTCAAGGGTCATCTTTGTTGGTGTAAGGTCGGGTAATGATAACTTTTTCCAAACACTTAAAGGCATCAAATTTATACTTGCCCCGAGATCAGCTAAGGCAGTAAATTATTCGGTTTGGTTAAAAGTACAAGGTAGCACAAAACGACCGGGATCTCCAAGTTTTTCCGGAAGTTCTTTAAGAAGGACTGCAGAACAGTTTTCATTCAATCGAGTATTAAAAAACTCGGTCATCTTCTCCTTCTTATTAAGCAATTCCTTAAACATCTTAACAAATTTAGGCATTTGGGCTAGAGCTTCAACAAGGCTAAAGGTGATGGTCACTTTCGAAATCTTCTTCAAAAAGTTTGACACTTGAATATCATCCTTGGTGAGAAATTGGTACTTGTCTAAGCGAGAAGGATAAGGGATGTTGGGTTTAGGTGGTGTAGTTGTAGGTAAAGGTTGAGATGTTGAAGGTTTAAAGGTAGAAGGTGAGGTTGGTGAAGGGTGTTTCTTGGGTACTACTTCAGTAAGAGGTGGAGACGGTAATGGAGAACAAATACTAAGCGTGGGAGTAGGAGGGATAAATGGTGGTGGAGGAGGTGTAGATGGAGTAACTGGGGGAGGGATAGATGGCCTACTAAGGTTGCTCCACTGCGTGTAGTAATAGCACTCACATTCGCTCTTGGGTTGGTGACGGTATTTGAGGGAAGAGAGCCCGAAGTAGAGGGTTGAGTACTTGGGAAGAAACTAGTCAGCATATTCTTCAAATCATTTGTTTGATTACTAAAAGAGGTTTGGATATCATGTCGAAGCTCGGTTCTAATATCATTTCCTTGCTTAGTGATATCTCCTTTCAAGTTGATGATTTGGCTTTGTAGATTCTTAACTAGCTCTCCTTGGGTCCTCATGAAAGTTTCAACATCTTGATTAATGGGTGGTGCTTGTTGAGCGGGTGGGTGATAAGGATTAGAAGCTCGAGGTTGGTTTAGATTGATTCTATTATAGTTGTTGGGGTTGTGGTTTTGAGGAGAAAAACCGGGTGAAAGAAAGTTGTTAGAATGGTAACTTAGCAAGTTACGGTCACCTTTAGGTCGGGCTTGATAGTTTTCCGTTGAATAGTTACATTGAGCCGCATACACATTTTCCGAATTGTCATGAGTAGAAGGACAATCAGTGTATGAATGAGGACCGCCGCAGATCTCACAAGAAAGTGCGATAGCTTTGACTTGTTGTTGTTGATTTGTAGCCAAGAGTTGCATATTTTTGCTCATTTCGACCATTGCGCGGGTGAATTCGGTGATATCAGGGTTTGAAGAAGTAGAAGAAACATTGACTCTCGGGTTATTCCTTGAAGATGCGGATGAATCCCATTTTTTGTGATGAGTAGTCTTGTTCTCGATAAGCTCTCTACACTCCTCGGGTCTTCTTTTCATAAATGTGACACCGGCGGCTGCATTAATCGTATCACGCTCACAAAAAGTTAAACCGTTGTAGAAATTATCAATTAAGGTGACAGGGAGCATGTTTTGGTTTGGACATCGATCGATCAAAACATTATATCGTTCCCAAGCATCAAAAAGTGATTCATCAGGTTCTTGTGTGACACCACTGATTTGATTCCGAAGGCTCGTGACCATGGATGGTGGAAAATAGCGCAACAAAAAGCGTTGAGTCATCTCATCCCAAGTATGAATTGAATTCTTCGGAAGACGATCAAACCATTTTTCGGCATGGTGGGATAAGGTGTGTGGAAATAAGTGAAGGCGAAGAAAATCCATGGTAACCCCGGGCAACTTCATGCTTTGAGTAACAGTAATGAACTTGTCGAGGTGTTTGTTGGCATCATCATCCGGTAATCCGCGAAATGGACAAGTGTTTTGAACTTGTTGGATCATGTGATGCTTCAACGAAAACTCTAGAGCCGTGATTTGCATTGGCGTAATCGGTCCTCCTCGTCCATTCATCGTAGGTTGACACAACTCCTCCATCGTTCGAAGGTCGGGTGGGGGAACATTGTTGTTGTTATTCATGTTGGGGTGGGGTGGATTCTTGTTGTTGTGTACACCAGCCATATCTAAATCTTCACGAGTCTCGGGCTCAGAATAAGTTGAAGATCTAGTACGCATACACCTGCAAAAGAAAAAGAAAAAGATACCAAAGCAATAGAGAATATATATGTACTTGTAAAAATAAAATCTTTTTGGTGCAAAACTTTGAAAAAGAAAGGCTTTTTATACGTTTTTTTTAATGTTTTTGTATTTTTGAAATTTTTAATTTTTTATGGATTTTTGAAAAAAAAAATTTGACACGAAAAATAACGTTCACGAGTGAACGGATCCCAAAATTCAACGCGTCTCTCACAGAAAACCGTTAATCTTTACAAAAAGAGCCGACATACAAGGGATTTGCCTAGTATGAAAATTAAGTTCGTAGAATGTCTAATCGAATTGATTACTGGTTTAAGTGCGACTCGGTTGTCTTTTGGTGGAAAACAAATATTTTCGGTCGTTGTAGTTAAATTAAATTGCGAAACGTTAAAGTAAATGACAGGTAATTAAAGTTAAAACTGATTAAAAAGTAAATGGTGCAAAATTAAAACTTTTAAAAGTAAATTAATTAAATGACAAAAATTAAAGCTCGACAAAATGTAAATTAGACAATGTAATAAAAATGAAAATTTTAAACTTAAAAATAAAATTAAGACAAAAACTTAAACCCAATCCGTCGGAATACACACTATCAAAATCCCATCGGAATACCAATCGGAATAGCGATCGGAATGGTTCCGTCGGAATGCAACAAAAGAAATCCTGTCGGAATAATAGTCAAAGTATCGGAATAATAATAGTAAAACTATCGGAATGACACTCTGTCGGAATGTAACTTCTATCGGAATATGGCTGTTGAAATTTTGGCAGCGCTTCGTCGCAATAAAGCCTTAATACCCGTCGCAATATACGACCGCAATGAGCGATCGCAATCACGATCGGAATAAGGGGGAAGTACTCTATCTGAATATTGATCGCAATAAGCTGTCGGAATGTAAAACCCTAATCTTTTGCGATGAAGCATCAAGCAATCCGATAAAGTGAAATAAGCTAAAAACTAAATAAGCACTTATCAAAAACTAAACCAAAGCAATAATGAGACGAACAAAATAAGCACAAATTTAAAAGCTTTCAAGACACAAAATAAGAAAACTTTATAAAATAAAGTAAAAGATTAAACTATTAAGAAAACTTAAAAGACACTAAGCTAGATACGAAATAAGCCAAAAAGTATAACAAGCTTAAAGCTTAAATCATATAAAAGCTTAGATAGGAATAAAAAGATAAACTTTTTAATCAAATAAGCAATAAGATCAAGCAAAATGCATGCTCAATCCGAATCAGTATCAAAATCATAAACAAGAAAAGTAGAATAAGAATGATAATGAAAAGCTTGATTAAAGGAAAATAAATATTCAACAACAAAATTAACTTACTTGGAATTAAAGGCAAGAAATTTAAGGTGCAAGACAAGGAAATTAAATTGACAATTAAGTAAATGACATGAAATTAAAATGTGCAAGTAATTAAAGGTGGAGAGCTAAGTTGTCAAGTTAGCTCACAAGACTAAATGAGGTGAAATGTCTCTATTTATAGGGAGAAGGGAAGGAAGGGGTGTTGGTTGCTTCCTTCTTTCTTTCTTTTCGTCTCGACTCGATTTTAATTCTTTGTCTTTTTCGACTTTGTCTCGGGATAATTTGAACTCGTCTTATAATTTCTTCATTTATTAGACTTGAGTTCCTTGACTTCATTAAACTTCCGTCTTTGGATTTTTTCTTCGATAAATCTTCAGAATAGGCCTTGGACTTCCGTTCTTTTTGCACTCTTGAGCTTTTAACTTTGTCTTTTGACTTTTTCTTCGATAAAAGCCCGTGAAAGCCCGTGTTTTCTCCCCTTTTCATATTTTGGTCCTAAATCACAACAAAAACACAAACCACGCATAATTCTGACATTTACGACATAAAATACACGTTTTGGCTTGGTTATTATTGTAATAAAGTGGTAAAAGGATAAGTGTTTTCACACTTATTAGACTTCTGCAATTTAGGTACTTATAGAATTCAAAACAACAAAGGCAACAAGGCAACATTCGGGTCCAAACAATCAATCATGACTTGTTTTCATTTTACTTTCAAATAGCATGTATCCCCCTCGCGGGTTTTAAAATCATTCGACACAATTACAAAAGCAATGATATAGACTCACCTGGAGTAATAGCAGTAGTAAGACGATCTTCGACGATAGTTGATGCCCGATAAACACAAAAACCGCAACCTATCAAATAAGGTGCGTTCATTAATAATAACTCGAATAAAACCCATACTTAGTAACATCAAACTAAAAATAATAAAATCACAACCAACCTAAAATGAAAACAATACAAGTGACCTATTACTTCATTCTATATGTTTACTTTATTAGTCCGTACACTCGATAAAAATCTGCCGGTACATACTAAATGTACAGGCTCATTTACCCCACTTAAGCACGTCAAATACTTATAATACTAATCAGAGATGTCACTTACTATATATAGAAAGACCCATTAAAAGCCCATCAAAAGATTTTACTTCTAAAGTTCCCTGCCCGACATATCTTTGAACTACAAAAACCGGATAGTTTTACGTCACCGACTCATACAACCATTTTGACAATTCTAAACAATTCCGTTTACAAATCCGACACTTGGGTTTGAAAATAGACTCACAACCCTTAGTTTAGAACCAACGTAAGAACTTGCCCATTTTTACAACTCATTATACTGTCCCCGAGATTCGATCAAAATATCGACAACAACTTCGGATTGTGTCGATACTCGTCTCCCGGTACACGAATAATCAAAACATCATAACTTCGCGCTCGTTTGGAGCTAGAAGCTCTATCTTATATCAAATCGAAGCTAAAAGAATTATCTACAACAATCTCCTATTAGTTTAAACATTTTCAAACAGTAACGTAGCCAAAATTGGGCTTGAACCTACTGATCTAAAACACCACTTTAAAAATCATGTTAAATCAATTTTTAACCCATTTTAACCAATCTCATATGCCTAACGTCATCCTACTATCATTTTAAACAACTCATCTAACTCATAACACCCTTGAATGATCATACAAAAATTTACCCACTGATGAGACTGTATTTATACATAGTCTCATCGTCCAAATCGGGCTTAAAACGCTTAAAATATCATCAAAATACCCAAAAATGTGCTTGTATTTGTTCATTGTGTATTTCAGGTACGGATATCGTGAATTCACCAAAAGATCAAAGGAATCAAGCAAAAACGAACACGGGAAACGAAGCCGCACAATGAACCGGACCCAAATCTGGAATTTCCAAAATGGACCTTGAAGAATTGAAGATTGGCAAGTTTAGTCCCTCATCTTTTGAAGATTGACACTTTATACCCCTCAAATATTCAAAATTATGAATAGGGTCCCTAAAGTTTGAGGACTATACAAGATCAGCCCTTGAAGTATGAAGAATGTGCATTAATGGCCCTTGTTTCAAGTTTATAAAGTTTTTGTGCCAATTTTGACAAGTGCTCCAAAGTTGTCAAAGGTAAAAAGGGAGCTGATAGCTATTATTTACAAAGTGGAAACAAGTAGGAACTTGGGGGACTGTTTTTGCCTAATTACTAAACCCTCCCCAGCCTATCACAACCTGTCATGTCACCCCACTTACTCCCTCCACCAATACCCTTCCTCCACCTCACCACTCCTTACACGTCAACACCCCACCCACTAAAATAATAATCAGTTTTTAAACTGATTATTATAACTATTAAACTGGCGCCAAACAACAAATTTTCCACTAACCCAAATCAAATCCACCCTAATCCCCAGTCATAACCCCTATAAACCCTAATTACAAATCCTAATTAAAACAAAGGGGTTTTGTATAATACCCTCCAGATCGTTAATTCAACCTTTCCTAAACATTTCCCCACTCCTAAATCTCTCACCAGACCACTCCACATGGCAGTGGACCCATCCCCTGCACCCGTCCCTATCCCCCGTTCCCAACATCACGACATAATGAACGACCCTTAGCTTATACTTGTTCCCAAAGGTATTATTAACGTCTGAGATCAACTTCAAACAACTGGCAATCACATGGGGCTTACTTTGACCAAGACTTCAAGGGCAAAAGTGGATTTTCAGCATGCATTAGGGTTTAGGGTTTTCATTCTTGTAATTTTTTATTCCAGCTTCTAGATAATTCTTTAGCTTAGTATAAAATGAGATGGTTTGTATCTCATTTTGTTTTTGTTCCAGTTTTTTTTGTAAAAAATTTTAATCTATTAATGAAAGTGAAAAATTAAGTTTTATGCAAAAAATTCTGTGTTCCATTTATTCTTGTCTTAGTGTAATCAGTCACTTTTGTTTTGAGAAAAAGTAGTGTAAGTTTTTACTGCAAGTTTAGTTTCAAAAAAAGGTTTTTCATTATCTTTTATTTATCCACATTTTCTGAAAAACAGATTGTGAATCAAAACCCCGTGGAAGTGAAAGTGGAATTCGGGTTTTGAGCTTCACAACCTGTTTGGAAGGTTGTTTTTCAAACTAAAAAGGTTTGTTTCAAGGGATTTGTGAAAATTCAGTTTTCATTTTTCTTTCTTCACTCAGTTTACTGTATCAAAAGCCATAAGCTACAAGCTTATGGCCTTTGATACTTGAAGTTTTGTTGGAAATACGTTTTACGTATTTATGAAGGATCGGTCGCTCCAACGATAATTATGTAATGGGCTCGTGATCCATTTACTTTATGTATAGTCCATATAGCCCACATGTAGGGTGGGCTATATATATCCCCTCCTAGCATGTTAGGAGGGGTTGTTGATTGTCATTTACACTTAATCATTATTCCATTTTACTTTCTCTCTCTAGTTTTCTCCCTTCTCTCCTTTCTCTCTCTAATCCCTCATCTCCTTCCTTCATCTCTTTATGTTTATCATCTAAATCAACCATCCAAATCCATCAAATCCATCATGTAGAATAGGCCATTAATTTCGTAGACCTTCAATTGGTATCAAGAGCCAAGGTTTGATTGGTTTATTCTTACTTTTATTTCTTTTTGATTTTGGTGGGTTTTGATTTAATCATGCTTAAATTTTAAAAAGTTTGTATTTTTTTATAAAAATTTTGTGTTTTTATGTGTTAAATCATGTCAAATCTTTAGATTTACTTACCTTTTTAGATAAAAATCACAAATTTTTATATAAAAATCAAAAATTTCATTATCAAATCTTAAAAAGTTAGTGTTTTTTTATAAAATTTTGTGTTTTTCTCTTTTTAATTTTGTATTTTTTGATTAAATCCTTCTATTTTGATTGCCTTCTTGTTTGAATTTCTTAAATTGAACTTTTAATTTTGTCTTTTTTTTTATTTTTTTATTTTTTATTTTTTTTTAATCAACTTTACCACTTTAATTTTTCTATTATTAGTTTTCTAAAATTTTTATCAATTTCATCCTTTTTATTTTTTTAATTTATTTTAATTTTTTTAATCATTTTTTTATATAAATTTTTTAATCAGTTGTGTCGTTTGTCAGATATCTGTTATCATTTTTCGTTAATCATTTTTATAATTGTCAAGTTTTGTCCAGTTATCTTCTGTCCATTTGTCCAAGTATCTCAGTCCCATCAAAACTGATCCTAAAGTTCAGAATCATACTCATTGTTCCGAATCAAACTCATTGTTCCGAATCAAACTCAAAGTTCCGAGTCAAACCCAAAAGTTCCGAATCAAATACAAAAGTTCTGAATCAATCTTAAAGTTCCGAATCAAACTCAAAGTTCCGAATCAAACTCAAAGTTCCGAATCAAACTCAAAGTTCCGAACCGAACACTTCCGAACCAAAAACTTCTGACTCGATAACTTCCGATTCGGAACTCTTCCGATTCGGAACTCTTCCGAACGAACAACTCTTCCGATTCGGAACTCTTCCGAATGAATGAAAAGTTTCGAATGAATCCAATTCAAACATAACGGCCAACCCAGACTGACATCTCACACACCCCTTTCACCTCTCGAACCACACTGACACACTCTATTTTTTTAAACTGAAACTCTCAGACTCGACCAACATCTCAACAAAACAAGGACTCCCTCTCTCACACCCAAGACCACACTCTCTCTCGGACACCCCCCACCCTCGACTCATCTCATCAAAACAAGACCCCCCAACCTCTCAAACCAAACTGACTCCCTCGACTCCCTCGACTCCCTCTCTCGACCAGACGCGACTCACACTGTCTCACCTTAACTCCCTCAATCTAAAACCCACAACTCAAACCCACAACTCAACTCAAACCCACAACTCAAACCGACCCACAACTCAAACCCACAACTCACAACTCAAACCGACCCTCGACTTACCCATCCTCAACGAAAAACAACACAACCTCTCCCTCACACTCTTGATTTTCAAACACCAACACTCTCAAATCCCCCTATTGACCCTCCCACATCACTCACACAGACTCTGTCCCTGACTCGACTCCCTCACCAAAACTCAAACAACTCATCAACACACCCAAGACTCGATCAAATCTCAACACTCAACCCCTCACACCAGAAAGACGCTACAGGAGAGAGGGACTCAACAAAAACATTAAAAGAAACACCTACCCGAGACCTCAAATTAGAGATCTTGAAGCCGACTAAGATTTTCTTGATCCGGGTTTTTGTTCTTGATTCATGGAAAATAGAGATTATAGGATATCCTTGATTTGTAGGATTATACGAAGATAGGAACTGGGTAAATAAATTAGGGGATTCATTGGTTTGGTTTGAGATTAGAGTGAAATTTTTTTTTTGTTTTGGTAACTGGGTTTCAGAAGAGTAATGGGGGGCGGAGAAAAAAATGTGAAGATAAAGGTTTGTGTCTTAGTTGTAAGCAGATAAAGTTAAGGGCGGAAGTAAATAGGTGGAGTGGGCGGTGGCTTTTCTCTGATTGGGCCACGTTTGTATTAGGCGGAGTAAACAAGGTGAGAGTATTTTTTATTTATTTAAGACGGAGTAAACTAGGCAAGGTCAGCAGGCCACGTGTGTTTGTGACAAGTTGTGTCTATCTAAGATTTTTAGATTTTTAAATATCAGATTTTTTTTTTCAAAAATATCAAATTTTCCTATTTTATTGGTACACGTTTTTTTTAAGTAAAACCTTACGTTTTTGTTGTTTTTAAAGTAAGACGTTTTTATTATCTTTTATTTTTGTATTTTATATTCTTAGTTAAGTTAAAAGTTAAGCTAATTTTTTATATTTATATATTTTAAAATTAATTTTTTAGTTAAGTTTATTTTCTGGCCGGATTTGAAGTCAAAACTACGAGTGAAAGTGACGGGATATATTTTTAGCAATTACGGATTTTTGATCGGGTATTATTCATAATCGTTTGAGCCGATAACAATTTTTGAGCCGAGTCGTATTGTTAAAACCCGACAACAACAACATCCACATCATTTTTTCTTTATCTTTCCTCGATTTTCAATGGATTCGTTCAATTCGACACTTAAAGAGGGAGATTTGCATCGAATGCAAGACAAAGTTAGAGAAAGTGGTATAAATTCATTTGAATTGCTTCAATATCATCTTATTACTCTTTCACGGCTTCAAGGAGGAAGCGAATTTGTGACAATCTTTGGTCAAGATCGTCATATATTCATGGAATCAATGTTCACCATCTTGACCCAACTAGCAGAGCAATTCAACAATGAAAACTTTAATCACTTTGCATCGGCACTTGCTTATAAGGCTCTTGTGACACAACTCACGCCTTTCCTCAAATTCAATATCATCAAGTCTGAAAGTTCGATGCTTTGCCAATCATTTCTTCGCGATACACATACCGAGCTTCGAGTTTTTCGTGATACAATATTGAAACTCATGACCTCGGTCTCGTCTTCGATTTATGAAAGATCTCGAATTCAGCAAGGGTATGATAACGGAGTGCAAGACTCTTCGATGCAAGAGGAAACTGGTCATACGGTTGAAAACTTGGAGCCTATCGATGCCAAGAGCACGGAATCAGGAGGACAACATGATACCAGTGGCACGTCAGGGACTGTTCACGAGATCTCTTTTGCTGACACCGTACCCGTTTATGACGAAGAGCCGGCAAACATGGTACAATGTAATGTTGTTTATGATGTATATTCTGATGATATGCCGCATATTAAGCATTCTGAACCTAATTATGACAAACATGGGATGGAAAAGAGTGATAGTAATACCACTTCTGATTCATCCGATGTATGTCATAATAGGGGAGAGATTGTTCAGAATGCTAAACATCATGATAATTATCCTATAGCTGCTTCATTGACTGCTTATGATTCCAAGATTAAAGATCTCGAAACGATAGTAGCTCGGCAATCAAAAGATCTTGAGGATGCCAAACTTGAATTTTCTAAGAAAACGGACAAATTTGAAACATACTTTGAAAAACTTGAAAAGTCAAACGTTGTTCTTGAAAGAAAATTGGATCAAACTGTTCTAGATTCTAAAGCTGAAAAGGATAATCTTTTGAAACAAATTCAACTGCTTGAATCTAAGTTGGCATCCCAAGATAACTTGCTCAAAGAGAATGAGACTTTAAAGGCCCAAGTACAGGAAAAGGTTTTTGCTATAGCTGCGTTGAAAACGAGTTAAGGAAAAGTAAAGGACCTAGTGTGGACACTAAGCTTGAAAAACCATCAATCTTGGGGAAACCGCCTACAAATCAGTTCGTCAGACAACCGATTGTCAGACAACCTACTGCATTTAGATCCGAGCGATCACTATCCTCAAGACCGCGGTTTGCCTCCCAAGTTGATTTGGGTCATATTTCTAGAACAGTCACTCCACCAACTAGGCCTAATGTGACTAAATCAGTTTTAGCAAGACCTCATCACATGATTGCCCCTAGTTTCTCTAAGAATAGCTCAATGAACACGTCTAGAAATAGTTTAACTGAGGTGCGTCATGATTTTGGTCAAAGGGAAGCTATTCAAAAGACACATGTAACAGATAGCAATGTCCAACCTAGTCAGATGCCTTCTAGATTACCCAACACTATCCGAAGCATGACGTCTCCTAGGAGCATCGATCAATCATCTAGGAACTACTCGGACATTAAATATGCTACTTGTAAAACATGTAGAAAATGTGTCTTTACGGCAAATCATGACTCCTGTATCAAAAAATTGCTTAATGAGGTGAACTCCCGTGCTAGACTTAAATCCCAGTGGGTTGCAAAAATCAAACCCGTTGGCAAAATGTAGCGCCCCACTGGTAGAACTTTCACTCTTGTAGGAAACGAGTGCCCTTTAACTAGGATAGTCTCTGATTCTACGAAGACTACTAGGGAGGAAATTGCAAAGGATGATACATCACTTAAGCCTGAACTTAAGATTTTCTATAAAAGGAAACGTTTGCCAACTAAGACAAGTGAATCATCCCTTCAGGCCACCTCTGACACAAGAACAGAAAACCGTGAACCCCTACGTGCTTCTAAAATAGATATCGCTAATCCATGCAAAAGTATACAAACTCCTAATGAGAATGCAGGTACCAAAGTTGATGTTCCAAAAGAACGAAGCGGTCCAATCGTTGTATACCGTTCAACTAAGGACACTCTCAGAGTTTGGTTGCTGAAGAAGCAGATATCAGAGAAACTAGTATCTCAGGGGATTCATGGTTAAAGCTAACAAGGACTTATAGTCACATCACAGACTATAACTCGCTCTTCAAAGAAAGGAAAGTTTATCGCCGATGATAAACTTATCCTAAAAACGAGAAATTCATTTTTCTCGGGCATGAGCTTATATCAAAAACATTCCAAGTTTTTAAGCTCATGCATTATGGCTCCTCGTTAAATGACAGACGACGACCCGGACTTCAGAGACAGGGAAGTTTATCCACGCAACGATAACTTACCCTCTTAACAAGAAATTAAGTTTTCTTAGACACGAGCTTACCCTAAAAACCATTCAACGGTTTTAAGCTCGTGTAAATGGTTTATCATTAAATATCAGATGGTAACCCGTTCTTCAAATAAAGGAAAGTTTATCGCCGATGATAAACTTATCCTTACAACGAGAAATTAAATTTTCTCGTACACGAGCTTACATTAAAACCATTCAAAGGTTTTAAGCTCGTGTATATGACTTACAGTTAAATGTCAGACTGTAACTCGAACTTAAAATAAAGGAAAGCTTATCATTTATGATAACTTATTGAAAGTCCCAAAATACAACAATTGTTGAAACTAAGACACGAAAACAATAACACACAATAGATATACTTTTCAAACGAGTAATCCTTTATTAACTATTATCAACAAAGTATTACAAAGTGTTATGAATACACCTGTTGAATAACAACAAGAAATGAACCCTAGAACAAGTAAACTTGATTCGAGACTCAAGTTTACAAGTGAACCAACGAGTCGCTGATGGACAGCTGAGGCCTCAGTGGTTCAAGTGGGAGAAAGAACTTAGATAAAGATTCCAAGCACAAGGGTTGAATCTTAACTTCTTTCTCATCCCCTATTTATAGTGGTACGAGGTTGTATCCTTAGTGGGGGTAGTTGATATGTGTCATCTTCTGAATGGAAGAGTACAACGTATTAAATGCATGTCCAAATCGAGACATGCCTTTAACTACTTTAGGTAAACAGTTCTGCCAACTGTTCACCTTTGTCCCACTAGGTCCTACTAGGCATTGACTTTGAATCTCTTGTTTTGTCCCGCTCAAAACACTTGAGAGATTCTCCCGCCTAAACTATAAGGGTTTGGATAAGCTTTGCTTGATCCAAGTCTCTAGGGTTCTTAAGTGATCTCTGAGTGTTGTCAACTCAGAGATCCTTGAACACCAGTGCATTCCTTTGACATCCCAGCTATCCATAATCGCTGGTGAGTCTGACTTCAGATTGTCTTCGACTTCTCTGACGTTGTCTTTGACTTGAATGATCCTGGTGTGCCAGCTGAGGCTTTGCCTTCCACTGGTCTAGTCTCTGTCGCTGGTCTTCTCAGCGACCTTTCAACACTTAGTCTAATTTAAACAAATCTAGACAGGGCCATAGTTAAAACTTTCATTGGCCCAACAATCTCCCCCTATTTGTTTATAAATTATACTAAGTCTAAAATTATTGTAAGTGAGTACACAGCTTCTTCTTACACATAATTTAACAAACATACCTCAAAGTTTTATTAATCAGAAAGAACCTAGTCTATTACAATAGCACCCTAAGGTGAAAACATAAGCAAAAATAAATAGGTTCTTCAGCGATCAAGACCTTGATCACAGATTCTCTGTGCTTCGACTTTGTCACTCCTAGAGTTAATGACAAGTTCAATTTCAAAATCGAACTCATCAGCTTCTTTGCAATTTCTAAGGATGCCCTGCTTGAGTCTGATCAGCTGAATGGTTGAAGCCAGAGGTAGCTCATTCAAACGCTGAAAAGCATAATCACAGTTACCATTCATAAATACCATACCTGCCTCTGGCTCAGTGTAAACTTGGCCTTCTATGGGTTTGGTGATTTCCTTGGGAAGGACCAAGTTTCTGAGCATCCCATCGACCACTACATCTTCAGTGACCAACCTTTCTGTCAGAGGCCCCATTGGTGTTTTCCTCTTTCTTTGTGTCTGAGAAGATGATTGAGTGGAAAGCTGTGGAGGTAGGGGTACCTTCAGCTTCTTTGCAGTATCTCTTACCCAATTGAGTTTTGCTTGAATGTTTTTCATCATTTGGGCAGGACCAGGCCCAGTCTTCTTTTGGGCAAGAGATAGTATTTCCAACCACTCAGAGAGGCTCAGATCTCTGAGCTTGAAGTCGCTGGAGACTTTATAATTCTGCATGTCATTCTCCCTATAGATAGTCATTACCACCTTTTTGTCTTTGTTGGTGAAGCATGTGTACTTGGTGATACGACCTGGTTCAGATCTCTGGTTGACCAGCCTTTGATATTCTGTTAAGAGGTTGTTCCTCTTAACCTCCAGTTCCTTGAGTTTAGCCAGTTGAGCTTTCTTAGCAGAGGGAGAGAGCTTGTCCAGAGCTTCTTTGCTCCTTAGTTCAGCAGCCCTGATATTTGCTAACCTTTGATGTTCAAGGATTTGGGCTTTGACTTGCTCTGGGGTGAGTGGTGGTTCATCAGCGCTTTTGAATTTGTTGAGCTCAGAGTTTTTGGAGGGTTTGGATCCACCTTCAGCTTGAAGGGAGTGTAGGGTAATTTCAGGTTGCTCAACTGCAATCCCTTTACCTTTATCTTTCACAGAATCAGCAGCAGGTTTGAAGGATCTCAGTGGAGTGGGTGTTGGTATTTCAGGTGTAGGCTTTTTCTTCTGCTGCTCCCCCGTAGATACAACATCATCGTCAGCTTCTTCTTCAGAAGAGGAGGCAGACTTCTCCCCCTCAGGCATAGCCCCAGCAGGTGCTCTGCCTGAACCTGCCTTATTGAAGCGAAGGAACTCCTGGTGAACAAATATGCAAATTTCCTTGAGTTCACCTTGGAGAAGTTCCTGAAGAAGAAGTCTTGAGGGTTCAGCAGCCTGAGCTATGGCTGCAACATTTGCCTTGACCGCTGAGGTTAGAGCAGATGGTATGTACGTCTGAAGACTCTGGTTGATTAGATCAGGTAGTTGTGCCTTCAGAGCGTTGGTCAGCAGTTGCGGAAGCATTGCGGTCATGGAAGACTCCACTGATGAAGTGAGTGATGTTTCTAAGTTTGTAGTAAGCTCCTCAGCAGCATGAGTCAGGGTCTGGATTTCAGAGAGAAGGGCTTCGTTTGTGACTTTGGGTTTAGTGATGCTGATATCCCGTCTCTTTTCCCATAAGGCCTCAGCAGCCAGTTCCTGTACATCTTTCATTCGTGGAACTTGTGCTGACTTGCGTGAGAGGAGGTATTCCAGGTGTTGCTTAGCCCCCAGCTCCATGACACTTGGCAAGGTGGGAAATGGAACAGGTGCAGGGGAGCTAAGTCTCTGTTCCCATAGCCTTTTGGCAGCTAGTTCTTGAACATTAGGAAGGGAGGGGACAGAGACCGGTGTCAGTTCAATGGAGGACAGGTTGTAGTCATCAGTGCTCATTTCCTCAAAGTCAGAGGTGAAGGGGCCTTCCTCTATAATAAGAACTTCATCATCAGGCAGAGATTCGAAGTCTAAGAGGGCATCAAGATCAATTGTGGCACCTTCAGCGGAATTGTCATCAGCAATCAAGTAATCATCATTGTTAAGTTGTTCCTGATGAAGATTGTGAGCCTGTGATAAGAGTTATTAGTAACCAGTTGTGAAAAAAAATAATGCAGTTATAGATCGCCAGTCGCTGCCCCTAGGAAAGCTGGGTGTGATTATCCAGCCCCCCCTAAGGATTTCTCCTTGGGACTCTTTTAAGTGTGAAATAGGTATGTTAAGGATCGCCATTCGCTGCCCCTAGGATAGCTGGGTGTGATTATCCAGCTCCCCCTGAAGGATTGCTCCTTGGGACTCTTTTAATGTGAAATAAAAGTGTTGAAGGATCGCCATTCGCTGCCCCTAGGATAGCTGGGTGTGATTATCCAGCTCCCCCTGAAGGATTTCTCCTTGGGACTCTTTTATTTGTGAAACATGATATGGGAATGGTCGCCTTTCTCTGCCCCTGGGATAGCTGGGTGTGATTATCCAGCTCCCCCTGAGGGATTATTCCCTGGGACTCTTTTAATTGTGAGTTAATATGAGGGTGATGGTCGCCTTTTATCGCTGCCCCTAGAAAGACTAAGGGTGATGATTCAGCCTTTCCAAAAGAATAAATTCTTTGGGACTCTTTTATTTATGATGGGGACCCAGAGTCACTGAGAAGTGCAGAGACTCTGGGTCGGGACTTATATGTGCTCAGGTTGTTGTTTGCCAAGAGCACAGTCCAGAGGTTGAAGGATCATCGGGGTGCGTTAGAAGCACAAGTGAATCATTTCCTAGTAAAGACAAGAGTGTACAGAGAGTCCTAAAGGTCTAGGTGCTGACACAGACACGCTAAGAGTTGAGGCAAACTCTAAAGTACATCACTCTCTCCTACAGATAATGAGAGTGAATGTATGTGGACCTCTGAAGGAAAAATAAAGGTCAGACTAATACCTGAGTGATATCAGCGTGGAGAGGGATCTTAGTTGTCTTCGCTGACATGGAGACACTAGACGCTGGTTGTTTGTCAGCAATGGGCTCTTCTACCACATCCACCAGAGAAGGGGATGGGTTCTTCTTCGTGTTTGTCTTCTTTGAAGGATTAACAGAAGGGGTTTCAGAGGAAAGGGGGGTGTCTTTCCTCTTCTTCTTCTTTTCCTTAAGCACCTTGGGCTGAGAAGTAGATTGCACAGAGGTCTTGGACAGAGACTTATCAGCCATACTTTCAGCATTCACCTCAGGTTGAGGGATCAAGGGCTCATCATCCTCAGCAAGTAGTCCAGCAACCTTCATCATATGCCTGGTAAGAGGCACTTCATCTTCAGTTGGAGCTTTCAGTGATGCAGCGGTGATATGATGAGAGGGAAAGGAGTGTAAGGCATCATTGGTGTAGGATTCACCAAGAATATCTTCTAAGACAAGAGAGAGATATCTGGTATAGCAGATGGTGGCACCACGAGTCTTCTTTCCTTTGTTTTCCAACTTGGCAATGAGATCGGTGTAGAGAATGTGGGCGATTCCAATGTCCAGACCCCAGATTAAGCTGTAGGCAATGGCCAGTTGGGAGCCATTCAGTTGGTCGTGAGAGCCAGTGTTCCCTCCCAGACATTTGACAATGTACAGCATCAGCGTTCTCCATGTTGGTGAGAAGTAATTGACCTTGATGAGGGATTTGCTTTGGAAGCCAGCAGCAGTGAAATGGTTTTCCTGATCATCATGAGGCTGAAGGGTAGCCAGAGCTTTTCTCACTGTGGCACTGGTGGGTAAAGCTGATATATTGTTGTTGCAAGGGAGTCCAATGGCTGTGGCAAAAGTTGTGAAATCAAAGGTGAGAGGTTATGGATGGGTGGAAAGGTTGAAGGTGATTTGGGAAGAGGATGAATCGACTTCAGCGCTGTACCAGAACTCTCGAAGGTATTGAGAGTAACACGTGGAGGGTTCCTTGGTGATAGCTTCGCCAATGGTGGAGTTCTTGAGGAATTGGAACAACGGATGGTAGAGAGAGTTGTTGTGTTCGAGAAGGGCCACACAGTTATTCAAAGCAATCTTGCCATCTGAGATCTCGAAATCGACGTTAGTGGCGGCTTGTACAACGAAGGTTTGGTTTGGTGAAGAAGACGCCATTGTTGTGAGTTTGAAGGTGGTGAGAGAATGGAGAAGATGAGAAGGTATGTGTGAGATAAGATTTTCAAAGTGACACAAAAAAAATTTAGGGTCAAGGGTTTTAAAAGGTTTAGCCGTTTTCCAATAAGAGCATTAAATGCAAAGATTAACCTTTTTCAGAAACTCGTGGGTCCCCTTGACCTTTCATGGTATACTTGTCCCCTTGGAAAGCGGGAAAGTTGGTGGCATAAAGAGATAATCATTTGAATTTAATATCTGATTAAAAACATTCCCATTGAAATGTAACTACCTCGTTACATTCAATTCCCTTAAATGCTCAGAGACAGAGGTCATCATCAGATTTATTTGACAATATTGAGCATTCCCAGCTCAGCGACAAGCCTAGTAAAACTTGGCTCAGCCAGCGGCTTAGTGAAAATGTCAGCGAGCTGGTACTCAGTGGGTATGAAATGTAGCTCAATATCACCTTTAAGAATATGGTCTCTGATAAAGTGATACCTGATGTCAATATGTTTGGTTCTGGAATGAAGTACCGGATTATTGGAGATGGCTATGGCACTGGTGTTGTCACAGAATATAGGAACTTGCTCATAGTTAATTCCATAGTCAGCCAGCTGACTCTTCATCCAGAGAACTTGTGCACAGCAACCAGCGGCCGCAACATATTCAGCCTCAGCTGATGACATAGCCACAGAGTTTTGCTTCTTAGCGCTCCAGCATACCAACTTTCCTCCAAGGATTTGACAGCTACCAGAGGTGCTCTTTCTGTCAAGGCAGCACCCAGCGTAATCTGAGTCGGAGTAAGCTTTAAGGTCGAAGCCTGAACCATTTGGGTACCAGAGACCCAATGAGGGAGATCCTTTCAAGTACCTGAAAATTCTTTTGACAGCTACAAGGTGGGATTCCTTGGGGTTAGCTTGGTACCTAGCACAGAGACAAGTGGAGAATTGTATGTCTGGTCTGCTTGCTGTGAGGTACATCAGTGACCCAATCATGCCTCTATATAAGGTCTCATTGACAGAGACCCCTGAGTCATCAGCTCCCAAGTTGTTGGGAGGAAGCATGGGGCATTTCACTGATGCACAATCAGACAGATCATACTTCTTGAGCAAATCTCTAACATACTTTTCTTGACAAATAGAAATTCCTTTTGAATTTTGTTTAATTTGAAAACCCAAGAAAAAGGTTAGTTCCCCCATCATGCTCATTTCATATTTTTTGGTCATAAGTTTGGCAAATTTTTTGCTCAAGTTAACATTGGTTGAACCAAAAATTATGTCATCCACATAAATCTGTACTAATATGACGTCACCCTTGGACCTATAGGTGAACAAGGTTTGGTCAATGGTACCTCTGACAAATTTATTTTCAAGAAGGAATTTTGAGAGAGTTTCATACCAGGCTCTGGGCGCTTGTTTCAGCCCATAGAGAGCTTTGTGAAGTCTGCAGACATGATTTGGGTAGTCACTGTTTTCAAACCCTGGGGGTTGACTGACATATACTTCCTCTGCAAGTTTCCCATTGAGAAAGGCACTCTTCACATCCATCTGATAAACCATGAAACCCATATAAGCTGCAAAGGCTAGGAAGATTCTGATGGCTTCCAATCTGGCCACTGGTGCGAAGGTTTCATCATAATCAATTCCTTCAGATTGGTTATAACCCAGCACCACGAGCCTAGCCTTGTTTTTTATAATCATACCAGCTTCATCCCTTTTATTTCTGTAGACCCATTTTGTTCCAACCACTTGCTTCCCAGCTGGAGCTTTAACCAGAGTCCACACCTTGTTTCTCTTGATCTGATTGAGTTCATCTTGCATGGCAACAACCCAGCCTTCATCAAGCAGAGCAGCAGCCACGTTCTTAGGTTCATCCTCAGAGAGAAAATTTGCAAACAGGCATTCATTTGCAGAGGCGGTTTCCAGAGTTTTTAATTTTCCTCTGGTGGTGACTCCCTCAGAGGGTTCTCCAAGAATATTAACTAGAAGAATATCTTGGTTCCTACTCCATTTGGATTGTGGAGCAGGAGTCTCTGTGGGATCAGGAGTCACTTCAAGTTCAGGGAGTGATGGAGGTTCATCACATGTAATCTCTTCGTCCATGATCTCTTCATCTGATTGAATATCCAAAGTGACAGGATCAGCATTTTCTTCAGAGATTTGAGTAAGAGATTCAACACCAACAGTCTCTGGAGTGATGTCAGAGATGGAGTGAGGATCAAAAGCTTGAACATATGGGAGATCTTTGTGACGTCTTTGAGATGATTCCTTGGGATTTGAGAAATCATCTTTGGGATAAGATTTAACTTCGTTGAAGTCAATGTCACAATCCTCTGAGTTGGTGTGTGTTATGACAGCATCAGCTTCATTAAAGGTGACATGAATGGACTCTTCTAGTTCTTGCCTGCGAATATTGAATACTCTGAAAGATCTGGAGGTGGGAGAGTATCCAAGGAAGAATCCATCATCTGATTTTTCATCAAATTTACCCAGGTGATCTTTGTAATTGTGAATGAAAACAGGGCAACCAAAGAAATGGAAGTAGCTTACATCAGGGGCTCTCTTCCTATACACTTCATAAGCGGTCTTGCCATGTCTCTTCACAATAATGGATCTGTTTTGTGTGTAGCATGCTGTGTACACAGCCTCACCCCAGAATTGTTTAGGAAGTCTGGATTCGCTGAGCATCGTTCTGGCAGCTTCAATGAGTGTTCTGTTTCTTCTTTCAGCGACACCGTTTTGTTCAGGGGTTCCTGGGTTTGAGAAGTTCTGTGATATACCCTTTTCATCACAAAAGGCTTCCATGGCATGGTTTTTGAATTCTGTGCCATTGTCACTTCTGATAGCCTTTACTCTGCAGTCATTGAGGTTTTCTATTTCTCTGATGAAGGACATGATTCTTTCAGCAGCATCACTCTTTCTCTTAAGAAAGAATACCCATGTGTATCTGGAGAATTCATCTACAATGACCAAGGTATATTTGTTGTGATTGAGGGATTGAGGTTTAACTGGTCCAAACAAGTCCATGTGAAGAAGATGAAGGCACTTGTTAATGGAGAATGATTGTTTTGTTTTGAATGAAGCTCTGTGATGCTTCCCTTTCTCGCAGGCTGAGCAGGGTCTGTCCTTGCTGAAGGTCAGAGAGGGAAGTCCAGCTACCAAGTCATTCTTTGCCAGTTTGTTGATGTTTTTGAAGTTGAGATGGGAGAGTCTCTTATGCCAGAGCCAATTTTCGCTATCAGATGCTTTGGCAAAGAGACAGGTATTCTCTCCTTCAGGGGATGACGTCATGTCAATGACATAGACATCCCTTCTTCTGGGTGTAATTAGAACGACATCATCGTCCTGATTGAAGATAGTTCCTTGGGTCTTTGTGAACAGAACCTTAAACCCAGCATCGCAGAGTTGACTGATGCTAATAAGGTTATGCTTCAAACCATTTACCTAGGCGACCCTTGTGAAGGTAATTCCATTGCAATCCACTGAGCCATATCCTTCAGTGGCCCCTGAGGAGTCATCCCCAAAGACTACTTTTGGACCAGGCTCCTTCTTATATCTATGCAGATATTGTTTAATTCCTGTCATGTGTCTGGAGCACCCGCTATCCAAATACCAAACAGATTTCTTTAGGTATGCCTGCATAGATATAACAAACCAGATTAGTTTCTATGATGAACCCACTTTCCAGTGGGTCCATGCTGTCGCTGACTGGCGACATTGGGTCTTCTGGGCCTTTCTCCCCCTCTTTGGTTGCAATCCCTGGTTTCATGTCGCATGCTGCCACAGATGTCACAACCAGGGTAATGTTCACACTCATCAGAGTGGTGGTCATAAAAGCCACAATATTTGCAGGGAGGATTAGGCCTGTATCCCTGAGAACTTTCTCTGGATTTTGGTTGCTCAGGTCTTCTAGAGGGCCTGTGAGGGGTTTTGGATCTAAGCTGTGTTCGAGTTCTCTGAACAGCGATGATCTCCTCATGCTCTCTAGAAGAGTGTTCAGTGGACTCACATGTGATACACTTGGGTCTCTTGGAACAATCATCTAAGGAATGATTTTTGAACCCACAGTGTTTGCAAGGCCTGAAAGACGTTCTCCCCTTTGAGCTGCTGGAGCTTTCACCAAGGGAGTTAACAGAAGGACTGTTATCCTTGGGGTTGATTTTTTCTTTCAACCCTTTTACCTCTTCCATCAGGGTGAGGAGAAGTTTCTTGGTGGGAGATAACTCTTCGGGGGAAGAGGTGGGTATGTCAGTGTTTTTGGCCACATAAACCTTCTTGTGTGCTTTATCAGCAACTTTGGAAGTGAGGTTCCCAGAGGTTTTGAGAACTGGTTTTGGGCCAAGCAAGGAATCTGATGGGTTAGCACCAGCAAGCTTGGGAGTAGCTGATGCGTCAGATTCTTTGTCAGAGTCCTTCTCAACCACAGAGGTGGAGTGAGGAGAAGTGACTTCTGATGGGACAAATTTAACACTGGGCACAGGAATGTGGTTTTTGAACCTACCCTTACCCCCTATGGCTTGAACCACATCTCCTGGAATGGCTTCAGCAACTATTTCTTCCACAGTGGACTGGCCAAGGTTCCATTTTTTAATGGTTTTTCTCAAATCAGCGTTTTCATCAGTCAAAGATTCATTTTCAATGGACAACTTGCTGACCTCATTTTGAAGTTGATTAGCCATGTTCACAAAAGGTTTAAGATTAGCCAGTTCAGATTGGCAAAGATTCAGTTCTGTTTTAAGATTTAGAAACTTATTTAACAGATTTTTTCTTTGTTCTTCAACAAAATGGAGGTCAACAAAGGTATAGTCACTGACATGGTCTCTGTCAGGACCTTCAGGCATAGAAAGTAATCTTTGTACCTTTTTCATGGTGATGTCCACCCATTGGCCTGATCTTGCCTCACTTTTACCGACTGCTGGTTCTTCATCAGCAACAGCCATGAAGGCTCTGACGGTAGTGGTTCCTTCATCCTCAGAGGTGAGGGGTTCATCATCCCAGTCAAAAGAAGCAGCTATCAGACCTTTTTCAGTCTTTTTGTTATCTTTCTTCTTGGCTGCATCATCAGCTTTCTGGTTGAGTTTAATCAGCTCAGCTTTCAAGGCCTTGTATTTGACCTTGTAGTCCTTTTTACCCTCAGAGTCACTGAGAGAGGATTGCTTGAAAGGTGAGGAAGAGAACTTCTTTTTGCTGTTGGTTTTGCTGGATGATGGAAAGCTGGGAGAAGATGTCTTGTTAGACCAGCAGTCCTTTTGGAAATGACCAGTCTTTCCACAAGTGTAACATGACACTTTGGATTTGTCAATCTTGGCAGCTCCAACTCTACCAGATCTTTTGTAGTATCTTTTCTGGTCAGCTAAGAGGGCTCTGTCATGGAATTCAGCATGTAATTCATCAAGGAATTCTTGACTGCTTCTTGTGTCTTCTTCCACGTCAGAGTCACTATCCTGAAAAGAGTGGTTAGCAACAAGAGCTTTTGACCCAGATATAGGAGAAGTAAACCTATCAGTCTCTGATTTGTAAATAGAGTCAACCAGTCCTTCTTCATAATTGTATCTACCAAACAGTTGAGCAAGAGTATCATTCTTTATGGCATTATTTGCTCTCAGGGTTTGGTTAAGGCTAAGCCATTTCCTAGGCAGACTATTGACAAATGTGGCATTAACCTCAGCCTTGGGTAGAACAACACCATTGTTGCCTAAATCATTCAGCAAGATCTTAAGTCTAGTGTAAGTTTGAGAAACAGTCTCAGTTTCTAGGGCTTTAAAAGCGTTAAACTTAAGTCTTAAAGCTTGGATTTTGGTCTCTTTGGTCTCTTCTGGTCCTTCATACCCTAGAACCAACTCAGTCCACATTTCTTGTGCGGTATTGCATTTGATAATGGACTTCATGATGTTCTTGGGTAGGCAAGAGACTATGATACTCTTAAGTCTCTTGTCCTGGTTGGCCAAACGTCTATCAGCGGGAGACCATTGCTTAACAGGTTTCTTAATGGGTCTTTCTGGAGTAGAGGTAATAGCCAGTGGTACGTAAGGACCATTTTCTAAGATTTCAAACAAGAAGGGTTCTAAGCCATCTAAGTATATAAGAAATTCACTTTTCCAACTTGAGAAATCTTCTTCATCAAACGCTGGCACATTAGACACATGTGACCCTCCACGATTATCAAGAAGCTGTGGAAGATCATCCTCATTCACACCAGTGCTTACAACAGGTGTAGGCATGGTAGTGGATGTGGTGGCTGGCGCGTTTGTGGAAGTATTTGCTTGGTTTGATTGACCAAATGGTGGTGGGATGGGTGGTATAGTTTCAGTCATATTTGGATCTTGATTTTAAAAACAAGAACGGTTTTTGAAAAGTTTTATAAATCAAACCGCTCTGATACCAATTGAAAGTCCCAAAATACAACAATTGTTGAAACTAAGACACGAAAACAATAACACACAATAGATATACTTTTCAAACGAGTAATCCTTTATTAACTATTATCAACAAAGTATTACAAAGTGTTATGAATACACCTGTTGAATAACAACAAGAAATGAACCCTAGAACAAGTAAACTTGATTCGAGACTCAAGTTTACAAGTGAACCAACGAGTCGCTGATGGACAGCTGAGGCCTCAGTGGTTCAAGTGGGAGAAAGAACTTAGATAAAGATTCCAAGCACAAGGGTTGAATCTTAACTTCTTTCTCATCCCCTATTTATAGTGGTACGAGGTTGTATCCTTAGTGGGGGTAGTTGATACGTGTCATCTTCTGAATGGAAGAGTACAACGTATTAAATGCATGTCCAAATCAAGACATGCCTTTAACTACTTTAGGTAAACAGTTCTGCCAACTGTTCACCTTTGTCCCACTAGGTCCTACTAGGCATTGACTTTGAATCTCTTGTTTTGTCCCGCTCAAAACACTTGAGAGATTCTCCCGCCTAAACTATAAGGGTTTGGATAAGCTTTGCTTGATCCAAGTCTCTAGGGTTCTTAAGTGATCTCTGAGTGTTGTCAACTCAGAGATCCTTGAACACCAGTGCATTCCTTTGACATCCCAGCTATCCATAATCGCTGGTGAGTCTGACTTCAGATTGTCTTCGACTTCTCTGACGTTGTCTTTGACTTGAATGATCCTGGTGTGCCAGCTGAGGCTTTGCCTTCCACTGGTCTAGTCTCTGTCGCTGGTCTTCTCAGCGACCTTTCAACACTTAGTCTAATTTAAACAAATCTAGACAGGGCCATAGTTAAAACTTTCATTGGCCCAACACTTATCCTCTTAACTAGAAATTCACCTTTCTCGGTCATGAGCTTGTCTTAAAACATTCGAAGTTTTAAGCTCATAAAGGAAAGTGTATCTTTTAACTAAGAGAACTTTTCCTCGTAACGAGAAATAAACCTTTCTCGGTCATGAGCTTTCCGTTAAAACAATCAAAGTTTTCAAGCTCATGAACACGACTTCTAAGTAAATGTCAGCTTAGGACTCGTCTTTCAGATAAAAGGAATGTTTATCGCCGATGGTAACATATCCTTAACAACGGGAAGTTCACAACTTCTCGGACTTGAGCTCGTTTTTAAGATATTCAACATCTTAAGCTCAAGTAATTGTTTTTTCAAAACTTTGAACACAATTTTTCAAGAATTTCTCAAAAGATTTTTCTAAATCTTTCAAAATTGTGTGTTCAAAAACGTTTTGATAAAACGAGCATGTCTTCTGGAATCGATAATATTTACGAACCTAGAAATGTCATTCAATAATGACACGGGGTTGTAAATAAAGTTCGAGCAGAAGTTTAAAAGTTTTAAAACATGCTCCATATGGTTTGCTATTATTTCAGATAGTAACCCGCTTTTCATAATCAAGTCAAGCATTTCACCGGAAAGCTTTGACTCAACAACGGGAATTAATTTTCTCGGGGACGTGACGAGGTGACCAACATTCGTGAACAAGAACCATGTGAATCTTTCATATGTTGTTCTCCATCATCCAGGTCCTACCTCGTTAATTGTTAATCTTGTGAATTCACTACCATATATGATCTTTGCACGTGATAAATACCTTACACTTGTGTTTAAAAGGTATTTAATTTACGTTTCAAGTACACCCTCATTAATTTGAGGGTGAGCTTGTGTAATTCATGAAGATAATTTGATTTGCATTTTTCTTCCCAAATTTTCTTAAAATGCTATTAAATCAATTGATATTAAAAACATCGATTGGGTTAATATTTTTAATATGGGGGAGAAAATGTGATTTAATATGGGATATGATCAATCATAAATGGTTTGACTTAACGTGATAGCTCATCCCGACATGTGCAAAATGTTTTCGGATATCGTGGCATATGTTAAGGGAGCAAAATGGATTTGCACTTCAAAATGGATTTCATGGTGACATACACTTACCCAAAACATCTCTATTCACGACGGTGACGATTGTGGTGACATAAGGATGGTAGGATAGGTTAAAGTCCAATGATTTCTCTAGAACCGGAGGAATCTTCCCAAGGACATTCCATAGCTAGAAATAGTAGTCCTTAGGAAAGATGGAGAAAGATTGTGAACGTAACTGAATGCCGACCAAGTACTTAAGTTAGCACTGGAACAATCACAACAAAGTGCTAGTAATGACGTATTGGTAAGCATTGAAGGGGTTGAAGAATGAAAAAGAATTGTAAAGATAAAGGGTGTAAAGAAAGAAGCCCTCATTACAACTTTAGGCAGAAACCGGGTCAATACATATGCTATTGAGGTCATTTTTGCTAATGATTCTCGGTATTGAAGAAAGACATCATGGACCCAGTGATGCAATGCACAACCCTTCCCAGCTAACTCAAATATCTCTCAAAAGGTATTTGTTTTAATCACACGGAGATCAACACGTTATCTATTGGTTTATTCACTCCGAATAGACTGATATTGAAAAGGTGGCACTCCTCTCCAGCCTCTGATCACTAAAAATCCAAAATGCACGATCGAGTCTAGAGCCATTTGAGATCATCAAATATCTCATTAGGACACACTTTCATATTTCCTTGCTTCTTCACACACGGTGAAAAGTAAGAAAGATCTTAAGAGTCCTACGCAAAATCTTCATGATCTTGCCTGATCATCCGAGTAATACGAAAGTATCTACAATGAAGATGGAAATCCTTCTTGAGCGAATATCAAAAAGCTCATGGTAGGTGACTTGTGCGATTCTTTATGAATCAAACTTGTGATAACTGGAAAGCAACAGTGGTTTAATTCTTAAATGAATTTAAACACGTTCCAGGCCTCTACGCATTATCATATGATCTTGCCAGAACACTTAGAGTGACTCTTTATTGATTACAGTGACGAGTGGAAATCCTTCTAGTGTTAACATCAAACAACACTTGGTAGGTAACTTGCAAGATTCTATATGAATCAAGCTAGTGACAACTGGAAAGCAACAATGGTGCGATTCTTAATTGAACTTCACTTGTTCCAGGAACATGAATTGACGGCTTCAAATCATGCGGATAATATTATCCAAATGATTCACTCTTTACGTTCGCAGTCTGCTTTGGACAGTTGAGTAAAGAGAACGGGTTTACCCGCGAAATCTTGTCAAGGAGGTTCTTTATTGAAACTACCTGCCACAAGTACGATATTTAATATCGTCCAACGGTCTTCACCGACCGGAGGTAAAATGCTACCGAATTAGAATGAAATGTTCAAGGCCATTTCATCCATGTATATTGTTTTGTTGCTAACTGTCTTATGCAGCGTAATAAGAAGGTGGCATTGCGGTGTACAATCCAGAAGAAGTCGTCACCACATGCTTATACTACATACAAAATAGTACTTCAACAAATTCAAGAAAGCCTGAAGGTCAAGTCTTCCGCTGTATCAAACTCTGAAGCTTTCAAGAATTTAAAAGTATAAGTATGTGGAACATGAAGTCACAAAGAGGCAAATATCACAAGTGAAGAATGCACAAGGTCAAGGCAAGGAAACATGCTCAAGACTAAAGTCAAAGATCACATCAGCATATCCACAAGAACAAGATCGAAGACTCAAGCATAGATGCTAGGTTTAAGATTTTGTAAAAAGATGTGACCTCCCTTAGGGGGAGATTGTTGGAAATACGTTTTTCCTAATAAAGTCTCGGTCACATCTTAGTTAGCATAGATCACGAGTTATAGACTATTTAGAACTTTGTTTCTTGGAGCGACCACCCTTAGGGGGAGATTGTTGGAAATACGTTTTACGTATTTATGAAGGATCGGTCGCTCAAACGATAATTATGTAATGGGCTCGTGATCCATTTACTTTATGTATAGTCCATATAGCCCACATGTAGGGTGGGCTATATATATCCCCTCCTAGCATGTTAGGAGGGGTTGTTGATTGTCATTTACACTTAATCATTATTCCATTTTACTTTCTCTCTCTAGTTTTCTCCCTTCTCTCCTTTCTCTCTCTAATCCCTCATCTCCTTCCTTCATCTCTTTATGTTTATCATCTAAATCAACCATCCAAATCCATCAAATCCATCATGTAGAATAGGCCATTAATTTCGTAGACCTTCAAGTTTGTTCCTGGTTTGGTGGTGATTGTGTGCAGGTATCAAGAAACAAGCCCCTACAATCCATTTCATTTCATTTTCAGTATTTGAAGACATTTGATACCCCTGGTTCAGTTGTTGAACCACAGCAGGGGTCCTCTACACTTCACATAAGCCCTCATAAGCTCAAACATACCCTTTTGGAAGGCATCAACCCCAAGGTAATAGGCTTGAACCCCACTTGGCATTTTTTTGAGCTTTTATGTGACTTATGTGATTTTTGTGGGAAACTTGTTCATTAGTTGTTTTTCTTGTTTGATATTGCTGTTTTAGGATTAGTATGCATGTTTAGATAGATAGAAATCAGTTTGGTTGGCTTATGATAGTATTTGGTTTGATAAAATAGTGTTAACTGGATTTAAGGGGGTGTTTGGGTCTGCATGATAAGCTAGGATATTGACAATCTCTTGGGTTTAAATCAACTTTGACACTTCCCTTATGATGTTTTAGTTCTGTTTAAGTGCTTTGTATGCAGTTTGATAGGACTTTATAGGTATTTGTATGTCACAAATTGGTATAATATAGTAGAAATCAGAAGTTCATCTATCTGCTTGTTTTAAGCTTAAATTTGCTCACCAAAGCTTGTAATCTGTTAGATATTAGGAGCACCTAGGACTTGTTGTTAGTTTTGTGTGATTTGGTGGACTTTTGAGCAAGTTTTGGCTATTCAAAATTCACCTAATTGCCAAGTTTATCAGTCCACTGTTCATCAGACATCAAACCATTAACAGTCATCTATTTTTGCCCCATTTGTGTGTGATTTTGTGCTGTTACTTGTTTATTTTCTTGTATTATTGACTCCCCACAACCCAACTGGTTGTGGGGTGCCCCATTGTCCAACAAAAATCAAGCAAGAGCTTCCCTAAGCTCAAAACGTGCTCAGATCCAATTTTTTGTGAAAGCGGTGGGAAAAAGATTGCCCCTGCTAGTATAATAGTTTCCCCTGCTTTGCTAAAAAACAGAATAAACCACATGTCACTTTCATCTTCTTGATTTTTTGTCTTTTGTGCCCTTAAATAGGAATTAGGGGTTCAAACTTTTTCCATTATTTTTCTTTTTTAATTCTTGATTTTTCAGTATAATTTATTTTTAGGTTACTGTTAATTTGCTATTTTTTTCATAATTTAGCTATTTTAATTAACTTTTATTTATTCAGTTTTTGTCTTTTAGTGTAGAAAAGGTATATTTTTCACTTTTAAAATTTTTCTTATATTTAGAAAAGTATTTTAAGATTTTTAGTTTAAAAGTTTTTCACTGTTCACTTTTTAATTATTTTTTATAATTAATTTAACTTAATTAGGGTTTAATTACTATTCAGTTTTGTCTTTTAGTGCAAATTTTTACATTTTTTAAACTTTGTTATTTTTCTACTGTTCAATAGTGTAATTTAGGATTTTCAAAATTGTCAAATTAATTTTGGCATTATTTTATTATTTTTTATGATTATTTTAATTTAAAAATAGTTTTTAGTGATTTAAAAATAGAAAAATAGTTTTGAAAATTTAGGAAAAATAGTTTTTAGTCTTTAAATAATATAAGTGACTTATTAGTTCAATAAAATAATATTTTGGACATTTTGTTAATTATATTTAATTTTAGGGCTTTAATTAGCATTTAAAATTGAATATTTAATTAATAAAAGGTTTTAAAATATATTTGTTGGATTTTTATTCTTATTTATATTACTTAAGACTTAGTTTAAACTTTTAATTAATTTTTAGGTTTTGTTTTTAATTTTGTCACGTTTTACGTATTTACGTTCGCGTTTTACGTCAACGTCGTAGTTTAAATCGTAGTCGTAGCTCGTCTATACTTTTTCTCTTCTAAACCAAAAACGTCACTAATCCAAACATTGTTATTTTATATATTGGTACATTAATACACACACCTCCTTCGAGAACGAACCCGCATTTATTCGTCTTCACGGTTTTCCTAAATCATGTCGATTAATACTTACCACATTTATACTCGTCTTTCCTAAGACTTGTATATCTATAAAAACTACAACATCATTTTGGCGCTGCTGCCGGGGAGGTGTTTAGTGTGCCATTATTATTAGTATCGTGTTTGTGTGAGTAGTGCCTTTTTGCTTTTCAATTTTTGGAAAGCGTGAATATCGTACATACTCATTTTTGTTATTTTTCCTTATTATATTATAGTATCCAAACAAATCGTGTTTAATTTTCCTAAATTAAACACAAAACAATCATTTTACTATATTGTAGATATATTGGTTTTCGTTTTTTGTGAATATATTATTACTATATTGTACTACGTAAGAACAATAAATATACAAGTACTCCAAAAGCGTGAAAACGCAACCTTGATTCGGGATTTCATCACTCGATCATTGTATTTGAATCTAAAGCAAAAGTTTAAAGGCAAAATAGATAAATACTTTCGTGAGGCTTAATTTCAATTAACACAAACTATAAGGTGGGTATAAGGCGGTTGTATTTCACGACCTAAAGGAAAAAGGCTCTTAAGTGCTTAGCGCCGCCTCGTTTCCTCCGCTTGCTTGTGCGTGTTTTGAGAAAGAAGGCTAATCGAGGGTTTGCCGCCCAAGTATTATCTACGTATCATATATATTTGCTTGTTTTCAAGATTAAACCCTCTTGAACGTTTTGGTGTTCCACCAACGTTCTAAAGTCATCGAGAACGTTCACTCCACGTGATCGTTGTCATTCTTTGAGGCTCCTTTAATCGAGAAAGTCGATTCGAGGAGAGATTTGTAGATTTGTGTCTACGTAATACAACAAAAAATCCAAAAAAATTAAAAAACCAATCAAAAACCAAAAAAATTGAAAAAATCGAAAAGCCGCAAAAAAAGAATCTTCTTTGCTACCACCCATTCTACGCTTAGTGCATGCGCACTCGATCGAAGGACTATTCCAATTCTAGTGAAGCTTCGAATCGACGCAATCGTAATCGAAGGAATCGACGTCGTAGACGAGAATTAGAAACCGACGTTCCTAATATCGTTGTTGAAGAAACCGTAGAGGAGATGGCCGACAATCGTTCGATGATGGAATTGCTCCAAGCGCCCACCGAGGTTTATGGAGACGCGATCATAATTACCGCTATCGAGGCGGAGAATTTTGAGATTAAGAGCGGAATGCTTTCGTTGATTCAAGCTACGAAGTTTCGAGGTCGTGAAGCCGATAATCCTCACGACCATATTCGGAATTTTGATCGTCTTTTGGCCACGAGCAAGTTTAAGAACGTCGACACCGATGTCGTCAAGCTTATGCTTTTTCCGTACTCGCTCGATGGTGCCGCCAAGGATTGGTACGAGAAAGACCACCTAATTCGATAGTTACGTGGAAGGATCTCGTTTCCAAGTTCGTTAATTATTTTTTCCCACCGTCTAAGACAACGTTTTTCAAGAATGAAATTACGAAATTTGAGCAAAAACCGAATGAATCTTTTAGAGACGCGTGGGATCGTTTTAAGGAATTGCTTAGGCAATGTCCTCACCATGGTTTTTCTGAGTTGCACCAAATCGATACGTTTTACAACGGTCTTAATTTTCACGAACAAGACTCGTTGAATTCCGCCGCCGGTGGCAACTTTTTATGTAAGACTCCGAAAGATGCATTGATAATTATCGAAAACCGATCCAAGGTTTACCAACTCCGCAATGCACCGAGTGTTGCCAATGTCGCCAATGTTAGTAGTTCTAATCGCGACATTGAGAGAGTTGATGCAAAAGTCGACAAGTTGACGAATGTGTTTACGTCTTTTCTCGTTGAGATGCAAAAGAAAGACGCTCCCGCTATGGTGAAAGAGGTTGAGGTTTCGTGTACGTTTTGTGGTGGACCTCATAATTATTACGAGTGTGCGGCTACGGATGGCCAAACGTCGAATGTGAGTGCGTTAAATGGAAACAACAATTTTTCTAATCAAAATAACGCGGGTCCATCACAACAAGGAAATTATAACCAAGGCAACAATTTTCAAAATCGAAACAATTTTCAAGGAAATAATCAACAAGGAAATTTTTCGAATCAAAATCAAGGAGGTTATAATCAAGGTCGTAATATAACTTGGCAAAATCGAGATAATAACCAAAACTCGAGTTTTCAAAACAACAACAACCAAGGTAACAATTTTTCAAATGGTAATCAAGGAAATTTTCAAAGAAACAATCAAAACCAAGGGAACTTTAATTCAAATCAAAATAGTTCGTCAAACGATTTTCAAAATTACATGAAAACGAATGAGGTTAATATGAGACGATTAGAGGGAGAAATTGGTACTTTGAAAAACGACTTTTCTAATACATTGAAATTGCAAAACACGAAGATTGAGCAAGGGCAAATTGATATAATAAAGATGTTTTCGGCCATTATGAACAAAGTCTCGGGTTCGTCATCGAGTTCGTTACCTAGTAACACCGTTGCTAATCCGAAAGAACAATGCAAAGCCGCCTCGTCTCGTGAGAAAGGTCGTGTGATTACCCCTAACCTTGAAGGATTCCATGTTGTTTATCCCTCTCAACCCTCGACTTCTAAGACGTCTTCTTGTTCTAAAGTCGATGGGGTGAACGTAGCGACCAAGGAAAAGGGTGCACACCCTCGTGTACCTCAAATTCCATCCACCGTTCAAAAAGAGAGCTTTGTCGACCTTACCAAAGTAACCCTTGAAGAAACTTGTGCTTCAATCCTTCTTAAAAAACCCAAAAGGCGTATGCCGAGAAAGGAAAAGGATCCAGGCCAATTTCTACTACCTTGTGATTTTTCCGAGATTGAGGGATGTTTAGCCCTTGCCGATTTAGGTGCTAGCATCAATCTCATGCCTCATTCTCTTTGGAAATTGATGAGATTGCCTTCGCTTACCCCCACAAACATGACAATCGAGCTTGCAAATTGTACTCCACTTATACCAATTGGAATAGCCGAGGATGTCTATGTTAGGATTGGAAAGTTTGTTTTTCCCGTGGATTTCGTTATATCCGATTACGAGTGTGACCTTAAATGTCCCATTATTTTAGGCCGACCATTCTTATCGATGGCTCGAACCGTAATCGATGTTCACGAGGGGAGACTTACTATGAGATATGGGGATGAGAAAATAGACTTTTTCGCTAGAAAATCCCAAGGATTTAATGAGAGTGAAAAATCGAGGTTTCAAAACCTAATGATTCAAATTCTAATGATTTCAAAATGTTTACATTAGCGGAAAGAATGAAGCTTGATGCATGTTTTGAAAGAATTAAGAAAAACGGTTTTAAAGTTGATGATTTTAATGATAAAGAATACGTGTACCTAATCCAAAAGGGTATGTGTAAATTTATGGATGAAAACTCACTTTGGGATGTTTTTAGCGAAACAAGTGAAACACCAATTCCGAAGGGCGACGTTAGTGCCATCACGACAACGACCAAAATGGTCTCGTCTTCACCACCATCGAAGGACCACGTCTTTGAGGCTTCAACTTCTAACTCCATCGAAGTGCCTCCTTTGCCTAGCCCAACACCCGTTGAGGCTAAAGGGTTTATCGACATCGATCCTCTCGTCTTAGAAAAGTCACCTAAGCAAAGTCATTTGACTTGTAAGTCCATGGTTGTGAGTGCTCACATCGACTCTTTCTTTGACGATGACGATGGCGATTTTGCCGAGCTTGATCACGTACTTCGAAATCCACATGCAATTTTTGATTCTCCTAAGAAGAAACATGTGAAGTACGATGATTATGAGTTTGATCCCGAGATTGAGGAAATCATTGAACGAGAGCTAGCTCTTATGCCTTCACTTCCACCTACGAGTGAGGTCGATCTTTCCAAAATCGAGGATGAACTTAATGAGTTGGAACGCCTTATTTTCGATGACGAACCAACTCATGTGACCACTAAGAATCCAATTCTCAAGGAGTTACCTTATAAACACTCCTCATTTGAGAATGACGTTTACCACATTCGTGAGGATCTAACTTATCAACGATCCCCACAAAAGAATGATGGTTTCGTGCTTGATCGTGATCTTTTCGAGATAGTTTCTAAGATACTCAAGGAGGGGAATGACAAACCTTGGTTTGACAAGCCTATCTTTGATGAAGAAATCGATGAGATCGACGTTCATGAGAATGACGAGTATGTTGACCCCGAGGGGGCGGTGTTCTTTATTGATAAACGTTTTGAGAACTTATATAATCTGCCACCCCCTCCTACCAAAGACTTAAATGTGAGGATTTTTAGCGCGACTAATTTTGAACTTGACACGCCAAATATTTTCGACATTATCAAATCGGGTTTTCATAAAGAGTTTTTGAACGATGAAAAAGGAAAAGATTTTAAAAATGTTTTAAATGATTTTTCTACATGTTTAACTCCGTCATCACCGCGTTTCATGAGTGCTACCACCTCGTCTACTCCTTTTGACGATGGTGTGTGTGGTTTTAGTGTGGGGGAAGCCCCAAATGTTCCCTCGCATTTCTCCACCGAGGACGAGATTTACGATCCCGGAATTGCTTGTAAAGGGAAATCTCGGTCTTCCACCGATGCAATAAATGGAAATCTTATTCGTTTGCTTGGTGCGAGTCTACCTCGAGTAGCTCATTTTAGTGACTTACCCATTGCCCCACCTTTCTACTTGTTATCTATTTTCTTCTAACCCATTGGGGTTTGTGTTGGAGTGGCGTTGTTTCGTCTTTTATCCGAAAACGAAGACGCTATCTTTGACCCCGGTATACGTGTATCGGGTTTTTAAAGTACTCCATGTACTTTTGGGCATTGTTTATCATGTAAGCCCCATCAAAAATGACCATACCAAGATTATCCCTAAATGATCACATTTATGGGGATCCGAGTCGAGCTTTTGACTCGGTTAACAAAAACAAGGTGCCTCATGGGGGATTCTCATGCTTATCCTTGTAAATATTATCGCTTTCTTAGTTTAATGTAACGAGGGGACTTGTGCTCTTCCAACCTTTGTTTCGTGGTTGTTTGTGATTGTGATTCATTAGGTTCATCGTCATCATTGAAGCCTCTCGTGTTCGTTTTATGGATCACTCGAGCTTCGATCGTTGCCTTTGGAGATTCCGATATCCGATGATATCCTTTTATGTTCTAACGTTTATCTTATTAGCATAATTCATAAACGGCTTTTAGGTTATTCGTTTTACCCTTTCCATGCTCGAGATTAAGCATTCGACTTCGTCTCTAGTATGGGGGTGTTTACACCCCTAGACTCGAAACATTGAGGACAATGTTTAGTTTGTTAGAAATACGTTTTTACGTATTTATGAAGGATCGGTCGCTCCAACGATAATTATGTAATGGGCTCGTGTTCCATTTAGTTTATGTATAGTCCATATAGCCCACATGTAGGGTGGGCTATATATATCCCCTCCTAGCATGTTAGGAGGGGTGGTTGTTGATTGTCATTTCACACTTAATCATTCCATCTTTACTTTCTCTCTCTAATTTTCCCCTTTTCTCTCCTTTCTCTCTCTACTCCCTCATCTCCTTCTTCATCTTCTTTATATTTATCATCTAAATCAACCATCTTAATCCATCAAATCCATCATGTAGAATAGGCCAATAATCACGTAGACCTTCAATTGGTATCAAGAGCCAAGGTTTGATTGGTTTATTCTAGCTTTTATTTTTTTATTGATTTTGGTGGGTTTTGATTTAATCTTTCTTAAATATTAAAAAGTTTGTATTTTTTATAAAAAGTTTGTGTTTTTATGTGTTAAATCATGTCAAATCTTCAAATTTACTTACTTTTTAGATAAAAATCACAAATTTTTATAAAAAAATCAAAAATTTCTTTATCAAATCTTAAAAAGTTTGTGTTTTTATAAAAAGTTTGTGTTTTTCTCTTTTTAATTTTGTATTTTTTTTATTAAATCCTTTCTATTTTGATGTCTTTTTTGTTTGAATTTCTTAAATTGAACTTTTAATTTTGTCCTTTTTTATTTTTTTATTATTTTTTATTTTTTAATCAATTTTACCACTTTAATTTTTTATTATTGATTTTAGTCTATCAATTATCAGTTATATCGTTATATCAGTTTTTAATCAGTTATCAGTTATTATTTTAATCAGTTTTTTAATCTGTTATTCGTTTATCAGTTTTTTCATTTTTGGATTTTTCTGTCAATCTTTGGTCATCTGGCAATTTTTGGTCATCTGTCAATTCAGTCCCATCAAAACTGATCCTAAAGTTCAGAATCAAACTCAGTGTTCCGAATCAAACTCTAAGTTCCGAATCAAACCGAAAAGTTCCGAACCAACCACTTCCGAACCAAACACTTCCGATTCGGAACTCTTCCGAACGAAATCTTCCGACTCAAAATCTTCCGAATCAAAATCTTCCGAATCAAAATCTTCCGAATCAAAATCTTCCGATTCGAAATCTTCCGAATCAAAATCTTCCGATTCGAAATCTTCCGATTCAAAATCTTCCGATTCGGAACTCTTCCGATTCGGAACTCTTCCGAACGAATGACTCTTCCGAACGAAGCATGTCAATTCAAATACAACGGGCAAGACTCGATTATCAAACATAACAGCCAACCCAACAAACACAACACCACTCGACCCACAATAAACTCTCGACTAACACTCGTTCTCACCCCCCACCTTCGACTCGATACTCACACACAAAATCTTTACTGACTCAAACAAAAAACTCTCACAACCCCCTCATACACCCTCGTTTCAACACCACACCATAAGACTCGACTCAAATTTTTTTTGACACAGCCTCCTGTCTAATCTACTCGACTCAACCCAGACTCCAACCATAAAAATACAAAGATCTCAGTCCAATCTATTCGGGTTTATATTGTAGAACTTTATAGATCAATCAACCCGAAAGAAAACCCCTCACTGATCTTACTCAAACACTCAACATGCAATAATTGTACCGACCCGAGACCTCTCGACATCATAACCTCACCCACAATTCATTTTGTTTCGGTTTGAAAGTTGTCTCAAACGTCATAAACGACTCGCCACAACCCATCACAACTCTCCACAAGTCATCGACCCATCCTCTCGACCCTCACACCCTCAACCCTCACGACTCAACCAAACACAATCCCACACAAATCTTTACACAACTCTCGACTGACAAACAATCATCAATACTCTCGACTCAACCCAACAATCAAAACTCCCTCGACTCCCACGATTCCCTCACTCGACAACAAACACTCTCGGACTCAAAACCTTAGATTTTTCAATAAAAGATTTTGACTCTAAAAATCGACAGAATGACGCTACAGAAGATAGAAGGATTCAACAAATCAAAAATTAGAAAACCTACCTGAGACCCCATTTTAGGATCTTGAAGCCAACATCATAGCATCGGGGATTGATTTTTTGTTTTTGAGAAGAGGAAACAAGAGAGTGGGAGGTTTCGGTGCTTGCAGTTTGTGTTTGTGGGATTGTTGATAAGAGAGAGAGAGAGATAATCAGAAGACAGAGGAAACAAGGGAGGTAAACTGAGAGATATTAGATCTGTTATGGGAGAGAGAGATATTATTTAAGTTGGGGCGGATATAACTAGGTCTTGGGAACAGAATTAGGGGGACGGATATTTATTTAGTTTAAGAGGAGATAATAAGAATGGTGGGTTGATAACACGTGTTTGGTAGCCTGTCACATCTTTCTTTTTCTTTTCCAAAATTTTCCACGTATTTTCCAAAAAAACGTTTTTATATGTCTCTCTTTTCCAGTTATTTTTAGTCTTCTAATTTTCTTAGATTTTATTTTATTTTTTAAATATCACATTTTATTTTAAAACATCACATTTTATTTTTTTACTTATTTTTAGTTAAATTAAATTTTTGTCTTTTTGTCTCTTTTATATTTTTAGTTTCGTATATTTTGTTTATTAATTTTTTGGCAAATCGTGTCGAGGCGGGTATTTTAAAAGAATTAACGTGGAAAAATATTTGACGGGTTCAAAGTTATTGTGGCCGGATTTGAAGAAAAAGTGACGAGTCAACGTGACGGGTTTTATTTTTAGCGACTACGGATTTTTGATCAGGTTTAATTCATAATCGTTTGAGCCGACAACATCTTTTGAGCCAAATCGAATTTCCTCGATTTTCAATGGACTCGTTAAATTTGACATTTAAAGAGGGAGACTTGCATCGAATGCAAGACAAAGCTCGAGAAAGTGGTATAAATTCATTTCAAATGCTCCAGTCTCATCTTGTCACTCTTTCGGGGATTCAAGGAGGGAGCGAATTTGTGACAATCTTTGGACAAGATCGTCATATATTCATCGACTCAATTTTTACCACTTTGACCCAACTCGCCGAGCAACTCAACCATGGAAACTTTAATCACTCTGCATCGGCACTTGCCTATAAGGATCTTGTGACACAACTCACGCCTTTCCTCCAATTCAATATCATTAAGCCTGAAAGTTCTGTGATTTGCCAATCATTTCTTCGAGATACACATACCGAGCTTCGTGTTTTCCGTGATATAATATTGAAACTCATGACATCGGTCTCGTCTTCGATTTATCAACAATCACAACTTCAGCAAACGTATGATAATGGAGTGCAAGAATCAATGCCGCAGATGCAAGAGGAGAATGGTCATACGGTTGACAACTTGGAGCCTAATGATGGCAAGAGCACGGATTCAGAAGGACAACATGATATCAGTGGCACGTCGGGGAATGTTCACGAGATTTCTCTTGATGACACCTTACCCATTTATGACGAAGAGCCTGCAAACATGGTACAATGTGATGATGGTTATGATGTATATGTTGATGCCATGCCGCATATTGAGCATTCTGAACCTAATTATGACAAACATGGGATGGACAAGAGTGATAGAAATACCACTTATGATTCATCCGATGTGAGTCATAATGGGGGAGAAAGTGTTCAAAATGCTATAGTTCATCATGATAAATGCTTTATAACTGCCTCGTTAACTGATTCTGATTCCAAGATTAAAGAGCTCGAAACGATCGTAGCTCGGCAATCAAAAGATCTTGAGGATGCCAAACTTGAATTTTCTAAGAAAACGGATAAATTTGAAACATACTTTGAAAAACTTGAAAAGTCAAACGTTGTTCTTGAAAGAAAATTGGATCAAACTGTTCTAGATTCTAAAGCTGAAAAGGATAATCTTTTGAAACAAATTCAACTGCTTGAATCTAAGTTGGCATCCCAAGATAACTTGCTCAAAGAGAATGAGACCTTAAAAGCTCAAGTACAGGAAAAGGTGTTTGCTATTGCTGCGTTGAAAAACGAGTTAAGGAAAAATAGAGGACCTAGTGTGGATACTAAGCTTGAAAAACCATCAATCTTGGGGAAACCGCCTACAAATCAGTTCGTCAGACAACCGATTGTCAGACAACCTACTGCATTTAGATCCGAGCGACCACAATCCTCGAGACCGCGGTTTGCCTCCCAAGTTGATTTGGGACATATTTCTAGAACAGTCACTCCACCAACTAGGCCTAATGTGACTAAATCAGTTTTAGCAAGACCTCATCACATGATTGCCCCTAGTTTCTCTAAGAATAGTTCAATGAACACGTCTAGAACTAGTTCAACTGATGTGCGCCATGATTTTGGTCAAAGGGAAGCTATTCAAAAGACACATGTAAGAGATAGTAATGTCCAACCTAGTCAGATGCCTTCTAGATTACCCAACACTGCTAACCGTAGCATGTCATCTCCTAGGAGCATCGATCAATCATCTAGGAAATACTCGGACATTAAATATGCTACCTGTAAAACATGTAGAAAATGTGGCTTTATGGCAAATCATGATTCCTGTATCAAGAAACTACTTAATGAGGTGAACTCCCGTGCTAGACTTAAATCCCAGTGGGTCGCTAAAATCAAACCCTTTGGTAAAATGTGGCGCCCCACTGGTAGAACTTTCACTCTTGTAGGAAACGAGTGCCCTTTAACTAGGATTGTCTCTGATTCTACGAAGACTACTAGGGAGGAAATTGAAAAGGATGATACATCACTTAAGCCTGAACTTAAGGTTTTCTATAAAAGGAAACGTTTGCCAACTAAGACAAGTGATTGATCCCCTCAGGCCACCTCTGACACAAGAAAAGAAAACCGTGAACCCCCACGTGCTTCTAAAATAGATATCTCTAACCCATGCAAAAGTATACAAAATCCTAATGAGAATGCAGGTACCAAAGTTGATGTTCCAAAAGAACGAAGCGGTCCAATCATTGTATACCGTTCAACTAAGGACACTCTCAGAGTTTGGTTGCTGAAGAAGCAGATATCAGAGAAACTAGTATCTCAGGGGATTCATGGTTAAAGCTTGCACAAGGACTTACAGTCACATAACAGACTGTAACTCGATCTCCAAAGACAGGAAAGTTCATCTCGATGATGACTTATCCTAAAAACGAGAAATTCATATTTCTCGGGCATGAGCTTATGTTAAAAACATTCCACGTTTTTTAAGCTCATGCACTAGGACTTATAGTCACATCACAGATTATAACTCGATCTTTAAAGAAAGGAAAGTTTATCGCCGATGGTAAACTTATCCTAACAACGAGAAATTAATTTTTCTCGGGCATGAGCTTATATCAAAAATATTCCAAGTTTTTAAGCTTATGCACAATGGCTCCTCGTTAAATGACAGACGACGACCCGGACTTCAGAGACAGGGAAGTTTATCCACGCAACGATAACTTACCCTCTTAACAAGAAATTAAGTTTTCTTGGACACGAGCTTACCCTAAAACCATTCAAAGGTTTTAAGCTCGTGTATATGGTTTATCATTAAATATCAGATGGTAACCCGTGCATCAAAGAAAGGAAAGTTTATCGCCGATGATAAACTTATCCTAACAACGAGAAATTAAGTTTTCTCGGGCATGAGCTAAAATTAAAAACATTCAAGGTTTTTAAGCTCATGCACAATGACTTACAGTTAAATGTCAGACTGTAACTCGAACTTTATATAAAGGAAAGATTATCTTTTATGATAACTTATCCTCTTAACGAGAAATTCACCTTTCTCGGTCATGAGCTTGTATTAAAACATTCGAAGTTTTAAGCTCAGAAAGGAAAGTGTATCTTTTAAATAAGAGAACTTTTCCTCGTAACGAGAAATTAACCTTTCTCGGTCATGAGCTTTCCGTTAAAACAGTCAAAGTTTTCAAGCTCATGAACACGACTTCTAAGTAAATGTCAGCTTAGGACTCGTTCTTCAGATAAAAGGAAAGTTTATCGCCGATGATAAACTTATCCTTAACAACGGGAAGTTTACAACTTCTCGGACTTGAGTTTTCCTAAGATATTCCAAATCTTAAGCTCAAGTAATTGCCTTTCAAAACTTTGAACACAATTTTTCAAGAATTTCTCAAAAGGTTTTTCTAAATCTTTCAAAATTGTGTGTTCAAAAACGTTTTGATAAAACTAGCATGTCTTCTGGAATCGATAATATTTACGAACCTAGAAATGTCATTCAATAATGACACGGGGTTGTAAATAAAGTTCGAGCAGAAGTTCAAATGATTTTAAAACATGCTCAAAATGGTTTGCTATTATTTCAGATAGCAACCCGCTTTTCATAATCAAGTCAAGCATTTCACCGGAAAGCTTTGACTCAACAACGGGAATTAATTTTCTCGGGGACGTGACGAGGTGACCAACATTCGTGAACAAGAACCATGTGAATCTCTCATATGATGTTCTCCATCATTCAGGTCCTACCTCGTAAATTGTTAATCTTGTGAATTCATTATTATATATGATCTTTGCACGTAATAAATACCTTACACTTGTGTTTAAAAGGTATTTAATTTACGTTTCAGCACACCCTCATTAATTTGAGGGGGAGCTTGTGTAATTCATGAAGATAATTGGACTTGCATTTTTCTTCCCAAATTTTCTTAAAATGCTATTAAATCAATTGATATTAAAAACATCGATTGCGTTAATATTTTTAATATGGGGGAGAAAATGTGATTTAATATGGGATATGATCAATCATAAATGGTTTGACTTAACGTGATAGCTCATCCCGACATGTGCAAAATGTTTTCGGATATCGTGGCATATGTTAAGGGGGAGCAAAATGGATTTGCACTTCAAAATGGATTTCATGGTGACATACACTTACCCAAAACATCTCTATTCACGACGGTGAAGATTGTGGTGACATAAGGATGGTAGGATAGGCTAAAGTCCAATGATTTCTCTAGAACCGGAGGAATCTTCCCAAGGACATTCCATAGCTAGAAATAGTAGTCCTTAGGAAAGATGGAGAAAGATTGTGAACGTAGCTGAATGCCGACCAAGTACTTAAGTTAGCACTGGAACAATCACAACAAGGTGCTAGTTATGACGTATTGGTAAGCATTGAAGGGGTTGAAGAATGAAAAAGAATTGTAAAGATAAAGGGTGTAAAGAAAGAAGCCCTCCTTACAACTTTAGGTAGAAACCGGGTCAATACATATGCTATTGAGATCATTTTTGTTAATGATTCTCGATATTGAAGAAAGACATCATGGACCCAGTGATGCAATGCACAACCCTTCCCAGCTAACTCAAATATCTATCAAAAGGTATTTGTTTTAATCACACGGAGATCAACATGTTATCTATTGATTTATTCACTCAGAATAAATTGGTATTGAAAAGGTGGCACTCCTCTCCAGCCTCCGATCACTAAAAATACAAAATGAACGATCGAGTCTAGAGCCATTTGAGATCATCAAATATCTCATTAGGACACACTTTCATATTTCCTTACTTCTTCACACACTGTGAAAAGTAAGAAAGATCTTAAGAGTCCTACGCAAAATCTTCATGATCTTGCCTGAACATCCGAGTAATACGAAAGTATTTACAATGAAGATGGAAATCCTTCTTGAGCGAATATCAAAAAGCTCATGGTAGGTGACTTGTGCGATTCTTTATGAATCAAACTTGTGATAACTAGAAAGCAACAGTGGTTTAATTCTTAAATGAATTTAAACACGTTCCAGGCCTCTACGCAATATCTTAGTGATCTTGCCAGAACATTCAGAGTAATTCTATTAAGTATTTACAGTGACGAATGGAAATCCTTCTAGTGTTAACATCAAACAGCACTTGGTAGGTAACTTGCAAGATTCTATGTGAATCAAGCTAGTGACAACTGGAAAGCAACGATGGTGCGGTTCTTAATTGAACTTCACTTGTTCCAGGAACATGAATTGACGGCTTCAAATCATGCGGATAATATTATCCAAATGATCCACTCTTTACGTTCGCAGTCAGCTTTGGACGGTCGAGTAAAGAGAACGTGTTTACCCGCGAAATCTTGTCAAGGAGGTTCTTTATTGAAACTACCTGCCACAAGTACGATATTTAATATCGTCCAACGGTCTTCACCGACCGGAGGTAAATTGCTACCGAATTAGAATGAAATGTTCAAGGCCATTTCATCCGTGTATATTGTTTTGTTGCTAACTGTCTTATGCAGTGTAACAAGAAGGTGGCATTGTGGTGTACAATCCAGAAGAAGTCGTCACCACATGCTTATACTACATACAATTAGTACTTCAACAAATTCAAGAAAGCCTGAAGGTCAAGTCTTCCGCTGTATCAAACTCTGAAGCTTTCAAGAATTTAAAAGTATAAGTATGTGGAACATGAAGTCACAAAGAGGCAAATATCACAAGTGAAGAATGCACAAGGTCAAGGCAAGGAAACATGCTCAAGACTAAAGTCAAAGATCACATCAAGCACATTCACAAGAACAAGATCGAAGACTCAAGCATAGATGCTAGGTTTAAGATTTTGTAAAAAGATGTGACCTCCCTTAGGGGGAGATTGTTGGAAATACGTTTTTCCCAATAAAGTCTCGGTCACATCTTAGTTAGCATAGATCACGAGTTATAGACTATTTAGAACTTTGTTTCTTGGAGCGACCTCCCTTAGGGGGAGATTGTTAGAAATACGTTTTTACGTATTTATGAAGGATCGGTCGCTCTAACGATAATTATGTAATGGGCTCGTGATCTACTTAATTAGTGTATAGTCCATATAGCCCACATGTAGGGTGGGCTATATATATCCCCTCCTAGCATGTTAGGAGGGGTTGTTGATTGTCATTTCACACTTAATCATTCCATCTTTATTTTCTCTCTCTAATTTTCCCCTTTTCTCTCCTTTCTCTCTCTACTCCCTCATCTCATTCCTTCATCTTCTTCTTTATTCATCAATCAATCAACCATCTTAATCCATCAAATCCATCATATAGAATAGGCCAATAATCTCGTAGACCTTCATAGTTTTAGTATGGGGGTGAGTAGATACTTCACCTTGCTTACGTCAACACGCAATCCAATATTCATCTTTTTGTTATCGTTTTATGCAAAATAAGGCCAAAAATGGCCAAATTTTAGATTTTTTCTAGTTTTTCATAAGTGTTTAAAACACGAATGTAGGTTTTCCGATGGTGAGAATGAGAGTAATTTTTGAATCGACCGTGCGTGTTGAGCACTTAGCTTCGATTCCTTAACTTTTTAGGCTAAGTCTCTTAAATGAGGACGAGAAATGATAGAGTTATTTATAAGTCTCGTAATCGTCACGATCTTATGTGTAGTAATTATTAGCTTATTCTCCCAACGCTTTTGCATAATAAATTGTTAATAAATATTGATTTGGCGGTTTAGTCACTATTGTTGGGTTTCTAATTTGTTTTAGTAGCTTCCATGTAATTATATTGGGAAAACATTAAGGTATCGCCAGCGTCACGGTTTTGAAGTATTGGCACCCGAATAATCGAAAGCTTCACCTAATAATAAGATTTCAAGTGCTCACCTAAATTAAGCAAAAATTTGAAGCTCACAAGGCCGAAAAATCTATGCCCAAATTGAAAGTGAATCAAGCCTTAATCTTCGAAGCTTTAAAGATCCAAAATTCGCTTTAGCGTGAGGATATACGTCTTTGGCTAATAAAACCACCGATGAGGCGGATAATAAAAGGCAAGGCAAGACCGAAGTCATAATAAAAGCTTCATGGCGAAGTTGAATAAAAGATGGAGGTAAACCAAAGATAATAAGGCCCTTCCGTTAGGGGGCGTATAAAAGTCTTGGTAATAAGTCTCATGTTCAAAACCGTTATAAAACCGTGTTTATCGATCCTTCTTGTTGACTTAATTTTTTGACATCGTTGTCTATTGGGATGAATTATTGATTTAATGATTTTGGTTACACCGTTAAAACTCTATTTTTAGACTTAATCTCTATTCGCGCATAAGTCAATGATGTATCCTCGTGATCATTAAAGACAAAATAAAATATAAGAGATACCAAGTAGGAATAAGGGAGTTTAGGTTCGTAATTAACACTCATGAGATGTGTTCGTGTTGCTAACTTATAATAACAATGATCTCGTTACACATTTAGCATGGAATTGGGTGAAAATCGAGGACGACGAAATTATTTCTAACGAAGCATTCACGTGTTCTTGTTCTATGACCCCAAAAGTCACATTCTCGTGATGAAAACAATACATTATGTCTAAAACGCGTGTAGTAGTTTATTTCAATTTATGTCTTTAATAAAAGTCATCATAAAATGAATTTTGGAAGTGCTACGATACTTAATTCTAGCATTGCGTGGGGACACGGCAATGGTTTAGTATGGGGGAGTGATGAGACCGTATTTATACATAGTCTCATCGTCCAAATCGGGCTTAAAACGCTTAAAATATCATCAAAATACCCAAAAATGTGCTTGTATTTGTTCATTGTGTATTTCAGGTACGGATATCGTGAATTCACCAAAAGATCAAAGGAATCAAGCAAAAACGAACACGGGAAACGAAGCCGCACAATGAACCGGACCCAAATCTGGAATTTCCAAAATGGACCTTGAAGAATTGAAGATTGGCAAGTTTAGTCCCTCAACTTTTGAAGATTGACATTTTATACCCCTCAAATATTCAAAATTATGAATAGGGTCCCTAAAGTTTGAAGACTATACAAGATCAGCCCTTGAAGTATGAAGAATATGCATTAATGGCCCTTGTTTCAAGTTTATAAAGTTTTTGTGCCAATTTTGACAAGTGCTCCAAAGTTGTCAAAGGTAAAAAGGGAGCTGATAGCTATTATTTACAAAGTGGAAACAAGTAGGAACTTGGGGGACTGTTTTTGCCAAATTACTAAACCCTCCCCATCCTATCACAACCTGCCATGTCACCCCACTTACTCCCTCCACCAATACCCTTCCTCCACCTCACCACTCCTTACACGTCAACACCCCACCCACTAAAATAATAATCAGTTTTTAAACTGATTATTATAACTATTAAACTGGCGCCAAACAACAAATTTTCCACTAACCCAAATCAAATCCACCCTAATCCCCAGTCATAACCCCTATAAACCCTAATTACAAATCCTAATTAAAACAAAGGGGTTTTGTATAATACCCTCCAGATCGTTAATTCAACCTTTCCTAAACATTTCCCCACTCCTAAATCTCTCACCAGACCACACCACATGGCAGTGGACCCATCCCCTGCACCCGTCCCTATCCCCCGTTCCCAACATCACGACATAATGAACGGCCCTTAGCTTATACTTGTTCCCAAAGGTATTATTAACGTCTGAGATCAACTTCAAACAACTAGCAATCACATGGGGATTACTTTGACCAAGACTTCAAGGGCAAAAGTGGATTTTCAGCATGAATTAGGGTTTAGGGTTTTCATTCTTGTAATTTTTTATTCCAGCTTCTAGATAATTCTTTAGCTTAGTATAAAATGAGATGGCTTGTATCTCATTTAGTTTTTGTTCCAGTTTTTTTTGTAAAAAAATTTAATCTATTAATGAAAGTGAAAAATTAAGTTTTATGCAAAAAATTCTGTGTTCCATTTATTCTTGTCTTAGTGTAATCAGTCACTTTTGTTTTGAGAAAAAGTAGTGTAAGTTTTTACTGCAAGTTTAGTTTCAAAAAAAGGTTTTTCATTATCTTTTATTTATCCACATTTTCTGAAAAACAGATTCTGAATCAAAACCCTATGGAAGTGAAAGTGGAAGTCGGGTTTTGAGCTTCACAACCTGTTCGGAAGGTTGTTTTTCAAACTAAAAAGGTTAAAAAGGTTTGTTTCAAGGGATTTGTGAAAATTCAGTTTTCATTTTTCTTTCTTCACTCAGTTTACTGTATCAAAAGCCATAAGCTACAAGCTTATGGCCTTTGATACTTGAAGTTTGTTTCTGGTTTGGTGGTGTTTGTGTGCAGGTATCAAGAAACAAGCCCCTACAATCCATTTCATTTCATTTTCAGTATTTGAAGACATTTGATACCCCTGGTTTAGTTGTTGAACCACAGCAGGGGTCCTCTACACTTCACATAAGCCCTCATAAGCTCAAACATACCCTTTTAGAAGGCATCAACCCCAAGGTAATAGGCTTGAACCCCACTTGCATTTTTTTTAGCTTTTATGTGACTTATGTGATTTTTGTGGGAAACTTGTTCATTTGTTGTTTTTCTTGTTTGATATTGCTGTTTTAGGATTAGTATGCATGTTTAGATAGATAGAAATCAGTTTGGTTGGCTTATGATAGTATTTGGTTTGATAAAATAGTGTTAACTGGATTTAAGGGGGTGTTTGGGTCTGCATGATAAGCTAGGATATTGACAATCTCTTGGGTTTAAATCAACTTTGACACTTCCCTTATGATGTTTTAGTTCTGTTTAAGTGCTTTGTATGCAGTTTGATAGGACTTTATAGGTATTTGTATGTCACAAATTGGTATAATATAGTAGAAATCAGAAGTTCATCTATCTGCTTGTTTTAAGCTTAAATTTGCTCACCAAAGCTTGTAATCTGTTAGATATTAGGAGCACCTAGGACTTGTTGTTAGTTTTGTGTGATTTGGTGGACTTTTGAGCAAGTTTTGGCTATTCAAAATTCACCTAATTGCCAAGTTTATCAGTCCACTGTTCATCAGACAGCAAACCATTAACAGTCACCTATTTTTGCCCCATTTGTGTGTGATTTTGTGCTGTTACTTGTTTATTTTCTTGTATTATTGACTCCCCACAACCCAACTGGTTGTGGGGGTGTCCCATTGTCCAACAAAAATCAAGCAAGAGCTTCCCTAAGCTCAAAATGTGCTCAGATCCAAATTTTTGTGAAAGCAGTGGGAAAAAGATTGCCCCTGCTAGTATAATAGTTTCACCTGCTTTGCTAAAAAACAAAACAAACCACATGTCACTTTCATCTTCTTGATTTTTTGTCTTTTGTGCCCTTAAATAGGAATTAGGGGTTCAAACTTTTTCCATTATTTTTCTTTTTTAATTCTTGATTTTTCAGTATAATTTATTTTTAGGTTACTGTTCATTTGCTATTTTTTTCATAATTTAGCTATTTTAATTAACTTTTATTTATTCAGTTTTTGTCTTTTAGTGTAGAAAAGGTATATTTTTCACTTTTAAAATTTTTCTTATATTTAGAAAAGTATTTTAAGATTTTTAGTTTAAAAGTTTTTCACTGTTCACTTTTTAATTATTTTTTATAATTAATTTAACTTAATTAGGGTTTAATTACTATTCAGTTTTGTCTTTTAGTGCAAATTTTTACATTTTTTAAACTTTGTCATTTTTCTACTGTTCAATAGTGTAATTTAGGATTTTCAAAATTATCAAATTAATTTTGGCATTATTTTATTATTTTTTATGATTATTTTAATTTAAAAATAGTTTTTAGTGATTTAAAAATAGAAAAATAGTTTTGAAAATTTAGGAAAAATAGTTTTTAGTCTTTAAATAATATCAGTGACTTATTAGTTCAATAAAATAATATTTTGGACATTTTGTTAATTATATTTAATTTTAGGGCTTTAATTAGCATTTAAAATTGAATATTTAATTAATAAAAGGTTTTAAAATATATTTGTTGTATTTTTATTCTTATTTATATTACTTAAGACTTAGTTTAAACTTTTAATTAATTTTTAGGTTTTGTTTTTAATTTTGTCACGTTTTATGTATTTACGTTCGCGTTTTACGTCAACGTCGTAGTTTAAATCGTAGTCGTAGCTCGTCTTTACTTTTTCTCTTCTAAACCAAAAACGTCACTAATCCAAACATTGTTATTTTATATATTGGCACATTAATACACACACCTCCTTCGAGAACGAACCCGCATTTATTCGTCTTCACGGTTTTCCTAAATCGTGTCGATTAATACTTACCACATTTATACTCGTCTTTCCTAAGACTTGGATATCTATAAAAACTACAACATCACCCACTCAAAATTTCAAACATGTAATAATTAATATATATATAAAACAACACTAACAACAACTATATCATAAGAAATTAGATTAAACCTCCATGGATCATCATCAAAAATTAAAATTTCTTGCATGGTGTTCAAAATTACATCAAAATGAGCACCATCAAATTTGCAACATGGGATATTGATCAGTTTTTATAGATTCAAAGTAAATTTTCAAAATCAAATGATTTAGGGTGGTGGTGGTGGACGGTTTTAGCAAGAAAAAGAGAAGAGAGAGAGATTTTGCATTTACACACATTTTCTATGTGTTTTTAGTTAGTGGAAATTCCTTTTATAGTGGGGTGGAGGGGCTTGTTTTGCCAATTTGTGATAGTTTTGGTCCAAAATGCAGTTAAATAGTTGTAAGGGTAGAAAATGTAAATTGTAAATCTTGAAAATATTTATGAGGCTCGGGTTTCGTAAAAATACTTTTCAAAAGTTAAAACGCACTCAAAATATGATGATAATATGATCTCGGTTCGACTTAATACAAACTTAAAATAAAAACGTCAAAAACATAAACATCGAGACAACAAATGATAAAACATAAAATCTCGGGCATCCGTCGATATCGTGGTCACTGATAATCCTCGCTATTGGTAAAAAGATAAAAATAAGACCTCCAACGTCGGTTTTAAATAAAATCATCAATCGTCATATCATTCAACTCATTAAATATTTTAAAATCATTCGTAAAATAATATTATATAATATTAAATAAATGACCTCAGGTTTGGTTTGTCACATCCGACCCTCCTAAAAGAGAGCGACGTCCCGGCGCTCGACCCCTCTTATACTCACATCCCATACCTCCAGAACAAAAGAGAACTCTTTTCCTTAAAGAAATCCTCATGCTTCCTTCACAATTTCAGATTCCACTCCTGGAATTCTTGTATCTTCACAATATAATCCTTACTATGTTTCGACCTTATAAGAACTCTCCAGAGTTCCTTCTATGAAAAACAACTTATCTTCAAGTTGAGTTCTTTCCTTGTTGTTCTCAAAACAAATTTCACCCTTTATAACGACACCTTATGCATAACCACGTTTCCCAATTCAAACTCTATCGATTTCTTCGAATACCAACATAACTCTTCTGATGACTCCTTGTTACTAATGAATGATCCTTAACCTATACAATCTTATTAGTATTTGCCAACATCAATTCTAGTTCAGTCATTCAATTCCTACCTACATCTCTACAATACACCAAAAACCCAACTTATGTTCATAACTCACGATCTTTAACCTTCACAGATTGAAGTTCTTTATGTACCATCAATAGTACAGCCTCATTACTAGCATGATAATCATTGTCATATAAAATTTCCAACAATTCCTATGTCAATCATACACGGACAAGTATACCGTTCGATGTTCAAATCGTTCTTTCACTCTGTTCATCAGTCTCTGTATATCACGCAACACTCAACCCACTTTTACTTTTACTCAAACCATATTGTGTCGATTATTTGACTTATGAGATTCCTTCATCAGTAAGTCTCACTCTCTCAACTTAGATATGTTAGGAGTGCTCAATATACCATGTTTAACTTGACTTTACAACAAAATTCTTTCCATAAGTTTCACAAAATGTTGAAATCACTTACCTTGATATCCTTCTCAAATCAGACCATCAGCTTAAACTTTCAGTATCCTTTCTATCAAGTCCACACTTCTTGTCATTACCAAAACTCAAATCTTAAAAGATTTACCCCTTTTTCTCCCTGATAAGTACATTAGCTACCATATTCGCCTTTCCCGGATGGTAGCGAATCTCGTAGTCATAATCACTCACAGTCATAACCACCAACATACTCAAATACTCAAAATATATATAACTGGTAATCCTCTACTCATTTCCTTTATCATCCCAAGAAATTAATTATGGAGCAAACTTCTATGATCTTTTATTATTACACTCTTGATTCCATACAAGTAACATTTCTACCATCTCAAATCAAACACCACAACTTCATAACCCTTATAAGACGCATCACAACAAACTATAAATCCTTCAGATCCTTTCAACAATGACAACATCGGTGCAGAACACAACTTACCCTTCAGTGTTCAGGATACAGCTTCCCCATCTAATAAGGATCAGATCTCGAAACTTACAATTTAGATGTATAAGTGGGACTCTCACATCCAATTCTTCTTAGTCAGCTTTAATCATTGGTTTAACAATCAGTGAAAACCTTTCGATAAACCTCCGATTATTCCCAGCTTAGACCAAGGAATTAACAGAATTCCGTCGGCGTCATTGGTACCGACCAATCCTTAACCGTTTCAATCTTGGCAAGATCTTCACGAATACCTTTGTTGTCAATCAACTGTCTTAGAAAACATAAATATTTCAACTAACATTCACCCATAGGAAACTTTACATACAGTTTCTCTTTTTCCAACTATCCTAAAAATTATCCTCATATGCTATTTATGTTCCTCCTTTCCTCTTGGAATAATATAGAATATCGTCAATAGATATAATGATTAACTCATCCTAGCACATCTTACACACAAGATTCACCCAGCCCATGAATACGGCAGACGCGTTCGTCCATTCCAAAAACATCACTTGAAACTTAAAGTACCCACATCAAGGTACGAAAAACAACTATAGGAACATCTTCCTCCATAACTCTCAGTTAATGATATCTAGAACTCAAAGCGATCTTTGAGTACACATTGGATCCAGACAAGTTGCAAGGATCAAACAAATCATCAATCTTTGGTAATGGATACCGATTCTTGAATGTCAATTTGTTAAGCTCACGATAGTCGATACACATTCGAAGCAATCCATCCTTCTTGACAAACAACACAAGCGATCGCTATTGTAACGAAACTTAATCTAATACATCCCTTATCCATCACTCCTCGCAGTTGACCTAATAACTCATTCCACTCTGAAGGTGCCAAATTATAAGGCATACAAATACTGCTCAACAAAACGCAGAAGCACTACACAACGAAACGCAAGAGCACTACACCTATCGCTTACAACACCCAATCGACACGAACTCCACTTCATGAGACGACAGCAACTCTACAAAACTTCAGGAAAAACCTCAGAATACTCTCGAATCGTTAACAGATCTCCAAACTTCTCCTCAAATACCCTATCACTAGTTACATGAGCTAGGAATACATCTCATCCCTCTTCCACATACTTACTCGTCTTCAAACAAGACACATTTCCCAAATGGATAGTTCACTCATCACCTCTCACAGTCAACACTCAGTTATTAGCAAAATCTAAATCAACAGCTATCAATTTATAGTGAAGATTAGTCCAATCTCAAGCATCAGCACTACGCATCACTAACCAATTTATACTCATAAACTTCATCCGAAGATCCTAACTTCTTGAGCATCAAGTCGATACTAAACACCTAATTTCCTAAATTCAAGGAACACACTCCTAGTATAGAACTAACACTAGCAACCTTTCCATCGGTTAACTCCACATCATAGTTAATTGTCAATCTTATTGACTCTCCATTGATAAAACAACTAAATCTTTACATTTCCACTATTTCTATCAGATCTAAAATCGAACAACATACTAACATAAAGAACCTCAAGTAAGAATATACCATTTACAATATTAAGACCCTAAGGGTTTGTCAGCATCATTCAAACGTAAACTGGAGCGGCAGCATTCCTATCTTTTCAATTTCCTTTCCTTGGACAATTCCCTTGTCTGTGTCCTTTCTTGCCACGGCTAGGATCATATCGCTACTCAAAGGGTACTAATTCCAGTAACTAATCGTCTTATCCTACACTTCGAAGCTTTATGACTAGGTTGTCCTAACTCTAGTCGCAATTGTGGAAAATTACTTACATGGTATATAGTACAGCAACACACTTGTAATTTATCCTGTTATTTTCCAGACACAGTGGCAGTACGAAATCCCTTATTCCTTCCATAGTTTAAATACTGGCTTCGGTTCTGTCTTTGGTTATTGTTATTATTTTAATCCCCACGATTCTAACTTCGATTCTGGTTGGACTGAGCAGATTCCCACTCTCTCTTATTGTTTTCAACAATGCTATCTTTCCTATCTTGCACTTTCACGTCCATTAAATCAAACGCCATCTGAACAGCTTTATCGAAAGATTCAGGTTTTGAAGAAATAATCTCACTCTTGATATCACTAGACAATCCTCTGACGTACTGCTTCCTTGCCTTACAGTCATTCACAAAAGTATCAGGACATATCAAATATAGCTCAGAAAATTTCCCAATAGGCAGTAATAATATCGTCCCTTAGCACTAATTGTCTCAATTAGGATTCCAACTGTCCTAGTTCCTATTTAGGACAAAACCTAGCAGTCAATAGTCCTTTCATCACGGTCCATGTCTTACCATTAGCCACAACCAATCCTAAAGTAGTCACTTGGTTATTTCACCAACTTAGTGCACCATCCTGAAATGTAGAAGCAACAAATTTCACCTTATTAGTTTCTGAACACCCAATAAACTCAAAAGTACTCTCTGTCTTATCAATCCACCTGTGCAAATATAATGCACCACTAATACAACAAAACTTCTTAGAACCACTCTTCCCAAAAACTAACATAAGTACATTCTCTTGAACTTGTAGATTAGCAGCAACACTATCATCTGGATCAGCAACATCATCATTATTCTCAGCAGCATCAACTGTAGCACCAGTATCTCCAGCACAATTAACTCCAGCATCTTGATTTCTTGTAGCACAACCAGCTCCCTGTGCTCTAGCAATAACTTGTTCGATCATGGTGTTCACATCAGCAGTCATTAGTTTTGGCGACATATTTTAAGACACTTAGTCATGTGGTTATCCACTAATGACAGAAATATGATTCCCTTACTCCTTCTTCCATCATCACAGAAGAAAGAAGCATGATAAGTATACATATCCAGATAAAAGAAGGAATTCTTTATCAGGACATCTCATGGATACTAGATGCATGAACAACACAAGCTACAATGGTTCATCAACCAAAACTCAAAAGAGTTAATAAAGGCACATCATAGATCATGAGGGTAATTCAGATTGCGTTGAGGATTCAACAGGATAGTGGCAGTGTCTGTCACTACAATCATCTACCGAACAAACTTAAAGGATAATAAGTTCCATGACAATGCTACGACACAAGGTTTGAATAAGTTCGATCACAAAAAGAAAATAAGTTACAAAGAAATCCATTACGCGATTAGTTCCTTAGACACCAGTTCCTCATCCTCCTTAACATTGCTGTCAACTTCATCACACTCGTCTATTTCTCCCTTTTTGCACTTCAAATTCGAATCCCTAACATGATGGCAGCTCACTCTCAAAATCCAAATACTCACTGCTACACGGCAGATTAATCACAAGGAAAGTCTCAGTACGACTTTCAACATTCCTAAACTTCCAAGCTCTACTCAGAATTGATCTCACATGAGACTCCCACTCACTCATCCTTTCAGAACTTACCTACTTCTCTTTAAACCTTTCAATTCAAACACACAAATTCATCAAAATCGACCCAAGACTAGCAATCTCATCCATCTTCCAAGTCCTAACAAACTCAATTCTCCACATCAACTAGTCAAACATCCTCATACCCGATTCAAGTTGCAAGAAATCAGTTGTAAAATCGTTCATCATCTGGTCTACTATTCTAGACCCTCGGCAGTATATAAGGTCATTATTTAAAATTATATACATATATATTACATAAAGAAAATTACGATAAGAAGTACTCGACGTACTTTCAACAACATCAATACATCATCAATACATCATCATAGTATTTACTTAATAAATACTCTAAAATTATTTCAATTTTTAAGGGATACATCAACTATAAAACAATATAAAACAGATAATCTTACCAGAGCCTTGCGGAGAAGTTGCGTTGCTTTTGTAAAATATTTTCGACACCAAAGTTATAGTTTAGGACATTTTTCAAAAATCGACCTAATTCGCTATAACTAAAAAACTCTGATTACCAATCTTTAACACCCCCGATATACATTGCGCAACGGAAATACACAATTGGGTGTTATTCACAAACTTCATTTTACAACACTCTTTACATGACCTTAAAACAGTATATTTAGGAATAAATAAGGAAATAATTTAAATCAATGTCTATAACTTTCAATCCCAAGTAAAACAATTTTAGAAATATCAGAGTAACATTTAGGTCCCCCAATGATTTTTATTTCAATCAACAAACAATTTACCAAAGTACATGACCGTACATCATTATTTTTATGACCAAAAGGGAAAGAAATCTGTTTTAGACCAATCACCACAAAAGCAATCCGCAATCCTTCTCCAGCAAGCTCCATCAGCAATCCACTTCAGTCACCTGAAATACATGCTTAAAAACATCAACACAACGGTTGAGCGAGTCTATAGGTTTTCTAAATCATCATTTGAACACAAGAGAAAAATCAATCAAGATCATTTAATAGAATTATGCGCATACAATCTATTAGTCAGGCATTCAGGCATATAGCAATAGCTATAGAATTTTATTAAGCTCATGACACCGACCCCTTAACTTAGTCACCTACGCCTAAAGCCGGCATGACTAGATTAATTCCAGTGCCCCTACTAAGGTATCAATTGCAAGTATACCACATTCTCATTCTCGTAAAATTATCCTTCCCAGAGGTTACTCAGCATAAAGCTTTGGTCTCAGATAGGGTCGTCAGCCCAATAGTACTATTATTAGAATAAGCGGTTATTCCCAACTCACAACATCAAGTCAGAAGATAGTTAACGGCTCATGAATTTAGTGACTTCTGTAATTTAGGTACTTATACAATTCAAAACAAAAAAGGCAACAAGGCAACATTCGGGTCCAACAATCAATCATGACTTGTGTTCATTTTACTTTCAAATATCATGTATCCCCCTCGCGGGTTTTAAAATCATTCGGCACAATTACAAAAGCGAAGCTATAGACTCACCTGGAGTAATAGCAGTAGTAAGACGATCTTCGACGATAGTTGATGCTCGATAAACACAAAAACCACAACCTATCAAATAAGGTGCGTTCATTAATAATAACTCGAATAAAACCCATACTTAATAACATCAAACTAAAAATAATAAAATCACAACCAACCTAAAATGAAAACAATACAAGTGACATATTACTTCTTTCTATATGTTTACTTTATTAGTCCATACACTCGATAAAAATATGCTGGTACATACTAAATGTACATGCTCATTTACCCCACTTAAACGCGTCAAATACTTATGATACTAATTGAGATGTCACTTACTATATATAGAAAGTCCTGTTAAAAGCCCATCAAAAGATTTTACTTCTAAAGTTCCCTGCCGGACACATCTTTGAACTAATAAAACCGGACAGTTTTACGTCACCGGTTGATACAGCCATTTTGACCATTCTAAACAATTCCGTTTACAAATCCGACACTTGGGTTTGAAAATAGACTCACAACCCTTAGTTTAGAACCAAACATTAGAACTTGCCCATATTTACAACTCATTCTACAGTCCCCGAGATTCGATCCAAGTATAGACAACAACTTCGGATTGTGTCGATACTCGTCTCCCGGTACACGAATAATCAAAACATCATAACTTCGAGCTCGTTTGGAGCTAGAAGCTTTATTTTATATCAAATCGAAGCTAAAAGAATTATCTACAACACTATCCTATTAGTTTAACCATTTTCAAACAGTAAGGTACCCAAAACTGGGCTTGAACCTACTGATCTAAAACACCACTTTAAAAATCATGTTAAATCAAATTTTCAACCCATTTTAACCAATCTCATATGCCTAAAATCATCCTACTATAATTTTAAACAACTCATCTAACTCATAACATCCTTGAATGATCATACATAAATTTACCCACTTAAAATTTCAAACATGCAATAATTAATATATATATAAAACAACACTAACAACAACTATATCATAAGACATTAGATCAAACCTCCATGGATCATCATCAAAAATAAAAAATTCTTGCATGTTGTTCAAAATTACACCAAAATGATCACCATCAAATTTGCAACATGGGATATTGATTAGTTTTTATGGATTCAAAGTAAATTTTCAAAATCAAATGATTTAGGGTGGTGGTGGTGGACGGTTTTAGCAAGAAAAAGAGAAGAGAGAGAGATTTTGCATGTACACACATTTTCTATGTGTTTTTAGTTAGTGGAAAATCCATTTATAGTGGTGTGGAGGGGCTTGTTTTGCCAATTTGTGATAGTTTTGGTCCAAAATGCATCTAAATAGTTGTAAGGGTAGAAAATGTAAATTGTAAATTTGGAAAATATTTACGAGGCTCGGGTTTCGTAAAAATACTTTTCAAAAGATAAAACGCACTCAAAATTTGATGATAATATGATCCCGGTTCGACTTAATACGAACTTAAAATAAAAACGTCAAAAATATAAATATCGATACAACAAATGATAAAACATAAAATCTCAGGCATCCGTCGATATCGTGGTCACTAATAATCCTCGCTATTGGTAAAAAGATAAAAATAAGACCTCCAACGTCGGTTTTAAATAAAATCATCAATCGTCATATCATTCAACTCATTAAAAATTTTAAAATCATTCGTAAAATAATATTATATAATATTAAATAAATGACCTTGGGTTTGGGTTGTCACATAGAACCGCGGGCTTCTTAAAAGAACCGCGCCCAGTAAAGCCAATTTTGGCTTATTTTTGGTCTTTCTTCTTTGACCACTGTTTTGGTTAAGATTCTTTGTTTACCAAATTGGCTAAACATTTTCTAAAACCTTTCTTTTTCATTTCAAATCTTTGCCTTGTCTATATTCTTTAAATTCCTCTTTTGGGAGTTCTTTCCTTCATCCCTCACAATGCCTAATTCTTCCTTTTCTAACCTTGACATTTCTTTGTCACAAACGTCTCAACCTAAAGCTTCTACTTCTAAGCTTTCAAAGAAACCGAAATCTCGGTTAAACCCATTTGGATCAAAAAGAACAAGAATCCTTGTTGGAAATTTAGTGCAATTGTGGGAACGGGTAATACTTGTAAATGGGTTTGGAGGTACGGAGTGTACACCCATTAAGTCCCTTATCTCCCTGGACTCAATATAGTGGTTGTGATATCAGTAGGAAGCTGCTCCTGGTCAAGAAGTTGCTCCTGGTCAGGAAGTTACTCCTGGTTAGGAAGCTGCTCCTGGTTAGGACGTTGCTCCTGGTGATGCACAAAGTCTTTGTAACCTCTTTGACCAGTTAATGAGGGTTGAATATTGACTTGATGACCAGGTTTATGGTCATGTAACCACTATGCTTTATGAAGGTAATTATGAGATTAATAGGCCGATTAATGCTCTTAATACCTTTGACTAGGAGTTACATTCCTTAAGGAATAGGATCACTATAAATAGTGATCATATTTTGCATGATGAAATATACAGAAACAAGAAACACTTACACGCACAGAGTTCTTGATTTGTGCCTAAAACAAGAACTAACTCTTGGTTTTATCCCAAGGAGGTATTCGTGTTAACCCAGGCAAAGGGTCGAATAATCTTCTTTGGAAAGTGATTACACGACTTCAAGAGATATCCGGTAACCATTCATTGGTACGTAGTTAGGCTATTGATTATCTTCACCCTGTTGGAACGAAGTAAACCCCAAAAATCCTCATGATTCTTCTTCTCCAAAATCCTCCAATAATTCCTCTTTCTCTCCGATTCAATATTGGAATGAGTCTTACTCTAAAAATCCAATTACCGGATAAAAAGAAATTCTTCCACCACCACCTAAACCTTTCAACTCTCCTCAGCTCAATGACCTATCTTCTTTCCCTAACCTCCCTAGGCATTGTGAAAACATCTCTTATCCATTATCTCCCTCCTCACCAACCTCTAATCTTGATAGACCTCCCCCATTTAACGACTTTGTTTTACATCACGGTTCCTCGTGTGCTTGTTGTCGTTTTCAACAAATTGAACTTGCTCATATCTATGACAAGCTAAATTTTCTTTAATTCCTCCTCACTCGACCTCCTCTCAAAGTTTTCATTCTCGTGAACAAAACTTCGAATGATGCTTCGGCATCTTTCTTTTCCAACTAAGGCACTTTTTGTACTTTAGTTGTTTGAGTCAACAAATTTTAAGCAATCTTGGAAGATTATCACTATTAGAGTAGTTTATGCTTTGTGGTTTATTTTCCATATTTTTTGCTTTAAATATTCATATTGTGTGTATGAATATTTATCTTGTATGTTATTTCATATTTTTGTAATATGAATGTTATGTGTGTTATCTTTCCCTCTAACTTTATTTCACACATTTGTTAAGGAGATGATCATGGTTAAAACATAAATTTAATTATGGGTGATTCCATAAATTTTAAATTTTAACCCATTGACATTTTAAATCATCTTGGATTGGTTTGGATGTTTTTTTCTTCCTTTACTGCACCAATTAAACTATGATGTTGTCAACACACACTCTTTGGACATACTTAGCAAATGCTTGCTTCTAATTTGAGATTTCTTTTCGTTCTCCCTCTCAAGTTAGTTAGTAAGTAGTGTACACATATACATTGGTGTTTCTTTTCTTTCTTCTAACCTTTGTGTAGCATGTCACCTTAGCTCATTGACTTGGTGCCCCAAGCAAGGGGGAGTAAGAACCAAGGGGGAGCTACTAGAAAAAGTCTGGTTCTTTTCTTCTTCAAAGACTTGTGCTAACCTTTTTGCTTCGACAAAGGGGGAGAAATGATAGTGTAATTCGAATAAACTTGTATTTTACGTAAATGAGTTTATAATTTGTCGTAATAAAAAAGGGGGAGATTGTTAATGCAAAGAAATGCCTAAAAATATTGTTAGTATTAATTAATCTTTCTTAGTTTTGATCACGACAAATTACAAAGACATTTATTGTCAAACACAATCATAAAACGAATTATCTAACAAACACTATCATCAAGGTAATAATCATTACACTAACATATCTTAATGATGCTTAGTGATCATAAAAGTACTTTTGTCAAACTTTACAAAAGATTTTTAATAAACTTTATTTTTAAGAAAATGTTTTATTAAAATGAAAATCCAAATTTGAATATGGAATATTCCATATGCCATAAGAATAAACTTTGAAGGTTTAAACAACCTCAGATATTTCAAATTCACTAAAAGACAAAAAGGAGCGGAGTCTACGCCAGCGGTACCTTAGCACCTATGGCAATTCTTTATCGATAAGGAACTGCGGGCTCCAATAACGAACCGTGGCCAGATATAGTCGTTGGATGTTTTGTCCTATAAATAGTGAATCAAATCTGCATTCTCATCAACCCTTTTTGGACATCTTCTTCAGCCTTCTTTCTTCTTTCTAATCCTAGTCATTTGTAAATGATCACTTAACGTGTTAGGTATGTTTACTCATGATTATCCTCTTGATCTCCTTCTTTAGCTTTTCCAAAGAGAAAATCACTCACACACTTTTAATGTGATTAAAGATGTAGCATTGATGAAGATCACCTTCTCAGAAAGATCTAGTCATGTTCATCATTTTTTTATTAGTGTCTTGTGTAGATCTAATGTATTTGTGAATACTTGGACAAGTTTTGTTCATCCATGTTATTTGTGAATACTTGGATTAGAGTTGTGTACATCCATTGCACATGTGTGTGCTTGGATTTATGTTTTGTAGATCCAAGCTACATGTGTATACTTGGATATGATTAGTTGAGTTGTAGTTAGTTGTGTTAGTTCTCACTAAACTATAAAGTGATGTGGTTGTGTCTTGTGAGTTCTCACTAAACTATAAAGTGATGTGGTTGTGTCTTGTGAGTTCTCACTAAACTATAGAGTGATATGTAGTTGTGTTGTGTGAAGTTCTCACTTAGCTTCAAAGTGAAGAGTCGTGAAGATTAGTTCTAGCTTTGGATTAGAACTCGACATCTAGCCTTGTGTCGAAAAATGGTGAAGTAGGCAACGATTTGAAGATTGGTTCTACCTTTAGATTAGAACTAGACATCTAGTCGTGTGTCGTAAAAGAGTGAAGTGGGCGACGTTATGTAGATTGGTACTAGCTAAGATTAGGTCTCGACATTTAGCTTAGTGTCGGAAAATAATGTAAGCTCGTTGTAAGGTTTTCTCCCCCAAGAAGGGAGCTTGTGGATATAGTGGAAATATCGAGTAAGGTGTACTCGAGGAGTGGAGTGGGAATGAGGATAGAGCCTCGTTTCTGAACCACTATAAATCTTGGTGTCTTCCTCCTAGGTTGTTTCTTTCCTTACTCTTTACTTACATTCATTATCATTTCACTTACTATACATTGTTAATGCATTAGAATTGAACCTAATCATTATGCACCTAGCTTTCAAGTAAAAGATAGGTTTGTGCACTCACCTAATTGAAAGGAATTTTAATTAGGAGATAAACCGATGAGAAACTATTCAACCCCCCCCCCCTCTAGTTTCTACACATGTTTATATGGAAACATTGCCTGTATTCCACAACTTCCTATATTAAACCTATGAATACCACTCAACTTTATGTTGACCTGTTTACATGTTATTTCTCAGGTAATGCAAACGCTTGATTTTATGGATGGGAGTCCGTAGGATCAAGCAATTGGAAGATTCCATGACCCTTTTGATCAAATAATTTGGAAAAACTGCTTAAGCCATTTCAATCATGTTAAATAAATTTACTTTCCTGCACTAAGACTATTATCAGAAGTTGGTAAACTAGGTGACTTTGTTTGGTGTCTTATTTATGCACAGACTGGGATCATATCTATAAAAAACCTTTATTCCGCAGCTTTTGAAGTAAATTGTTAAATATTGTCATAAAATTTACTCCATATTTTATTATCTTATTGTCATGTATGTTGTTACAATGATGTGGGACCACTCAGTGCCTACCTGTCTTGTTATCAGATTTGGGGTTCTTACATTAAGGAAGAAAGGGAGTCACACCATATGTCGCACCCCTACCACATGATCCGCTCATCTTCCAAGGTCTGATGGAGTGCCCGTAACAGCCCCGACCCGACACGGGACCACCTTGTTAGCAGAGAGCCACGCCACTCCAGAAGGATCTTCACTTGAATCTCTAGCTCAACAAAGGAAAGAGCTTAGGGAATCCATGCTCCCCCATTGATTGTATTTCTTTGTAATAAACACTAACTTTTATTTTTTAACCTTCGTCCGCAGATGTCTGCGACATTCATACTTAGAAACATTATTGTAATAATAACTTATTTGGCCGTGATTGTCCACGACACTTTTGTGTATTTGATGTGAAACTTGCCTGTGAAATATATCTACGCGTGACGTATCACGGCGTACGTAAAAACAAGTCTATAAATTACTAGACGTGCACTGTGTGTCTGAGTCATGTCCGCACTTATACAAGTACGGTATGTGGAGACTTATTACAACGTCTTGCAAATAAGGTGTCTAGTAAGGATTCATGATCCGTGGTCGCAGGGGTTGCATCCCTCTTACGCGACAAGATGAATTATTAGGTTCACTTAATCCTCTTGCCCCTCATAGAAGCGTGTAGTACATGTACGACTGATGAATGCATATAAATGAGAAATAATACTAAGTATACAAGTAATGTAGAATAATAAGTATAAAAGAAACATAGTTTTTCACAAGAACAAGCCGTGGAGATAGCTAGGCACCACGGCGTTTATTATCACAGTTATGTTTTATGACAATGATTAAACCCTAAGACAAATGAGACTTGGAAAAAACATAAAAGACAAAAATACATGGATATTTATCGGATCTGACTATAGCGAGATGTCCATGCGGGGGCCGTATCCTTTTTAGAGATAGAATATTTTGAGATTGCAGATGTTCCAGGTACGGTCCAAATCACGACCCTCCATGTCACGTAACTTGTACGCTCTAAACCCTAAAGCTTTCATAACTTCATACGGGCCTTCTAATTTTGGGCTTAATTTCCTATTATTCTCCGCACGACTTGCCTCATTTGCACGATAGACAAATTCACCCGGTCGGAAGGAAACACCCTTAACTTTGGAGTCATAATATGCTTTTATCCGCGCCTTAGCCTTAGCTTCATTGATGGCTGCTATCTCCCTCTTTTCCTCTAACAAGTCAAAATTTACCCTGATTCCTCATCGTTCGTGACGACGTTAAACTCCGCCTTACGGATCGTGGGTGATAAGATGGCATTTATACATGATCTCATCGGTCTTTTAGGGCTTTAAATGCATAAAAATGTCATAAAATACCATATATATACTTGTGTTTGTTTACTTGTGTATTTTAGGTATGTATATCGTGAAAAAGACAAAAGATCACAAGAAACAAGGAAAAACGGACACGAGAAACGAAGCCGTACAAAGAAACGGGCCCTAGATCATGATTTATCCAACAAATACCCTTAAAGACTTGAAGACATGCAAGATTGATCCTCATTGAATGAATAAATGACAATTAAAACCCTTGTATATTCATAATTACAAGTTTGGTCCCTTAAGTTTGTCAAGATTACACAAATGGTCCTTCAACTTTGAAGAAATGGTAAGTTTAGTCCCTCAACAATTCTAAATTGCCAATTATGGTCCCGCATGGAGTTTAAGTTGCATTGAAGACCTTTGAAGATCAAAAATGTGCAAGATTGATGAGATGGCATTTATACATGATCTCATCGTTCTTTTCGGGCTTTTAATGCACTAAAATGTCATAAAATACCATATATATGCTTGTGTTTGTTTACTTGTGTATTTTAGGTATGGATATCGTGAAAAAGACAAAAGATCACAAGATACAAGGAAAAACGAACACGAGAAACGAAGCCGTACAATGAACCGGGCCCTAATCATGGAATTTTCATCAAATACCCTTGAAGACTTGAAGACAAAACAAGATTGATCCTCAATGAATGAAGAAATGACACTTAAAACCCTTGTATATTAATAATTACAAGTTTGGTCCCTTAAGTTTGTCAAAATTGCAAAAAGGTCCTTCAACTTTGAAGAAATGACAAGATTGGTCCCTCAACAAATCAAATTTGTCAACTATGGTCCCTCATGAAGTTAAAGATACAAAGAAGACCTTGGAAGATCAACAATGTTCAAAAACAGCCCTTGAAATATTCAAAGATGTCAAAAACTACCTTTGAAACCCTTTTCAAAGGTTTGGTGCCAAAATTGCCAAACCTTGGAAGTTGATATAAGCTAAATAGGGCGCTGACAGGTTTTAAAAGAGAAAAGACAAAAGAAAGGAAAAGAAAGGACCAAAGGTGTCAAAGTGGAAACATTTAAACAGAAAATGGCGCTTAACACCTTACTTTCCCCCAAATTAGGATCAAACGTGTTACTGTGCATCTTTCACCCCACCCAGGTTTTACCCCGACTTAACCTTGGGTAAAAACTAATTAAACCCTCCCACGTGTGATTCACACACGCAGAACCAAAACCCACACCTAAAAACCTCACCCCATTCACTGTGGACCCTACCCCCAATTCCCCAATCCACCAATCAGAGAACACCTTAGTCCCCAAGGCACATGACGTGTCCAAAATGAACGTCCATGATGTATAGCTTACTCACAACGCCAAAACAAACGTCCAGGATGCAATTTGGACAGCTCACCACTCAAAATCGTTTAAGGGCATATTTGGGATTTTCTACTGATTAGGGTTTAAGTTTTTAGCCTTCTAGTATCTTCCTAGACTAGTATAAAAGGAGACACCAGCCTGTGGTGATCCCTTGTTCCAGTTTCTTTAGCTAATCTATGTAATTCCTTTTTAATAAATAAAGTTGGTATCCTTTTATTTTTAAAAGTTTGGTATTGATTAGCTAATATTCTGAGTTCCAAGTTTCATTTTGGTGAAGTAATTTGTGTTTCAAAATTTGTTTCAAGTTTTTGAAAATTTGGAGATTTTTGGTAAGAAAATCTGTTAAGGTTTTTGATGTTAAGGTTTTGGTGTTAGAATTTCAAGTTACTGGTGTTTAGAGGTTATAGAAAACGTATTTAGAAGGTTTGAAAAGGTTTTAGAAAGAAAAAGTTAAAAACAGATTATATATATTGGTTTGTGTTTTTCTTGTTTTTGTTTGTTTTGTCATTAAGCAGGTGAGAAGCTGTTGATTTGTGTTCAGCACCAGCCCGGGCTGGTTTGGAGGAGGATTATACATCCTCTAGGGTCTTGGATGTAAGACCCTAAGGTAAATCCTATTTACCTTTGAAAAATCTCAGAAAATAGCTATTTGTATGATCTTCTTTGAATTGATGCTTAAGTGTATTTTAACTGTTGGATTTGTGTTTATTTGATGTGTTATGCATGTTAGTAGACATATGAATCAGATTTAGTAAAGTTTGAAAGGATTTGCTTTGTAAAACGTTTTCTAAGAAAGTTAACAGGGTGTTTGGATTAGTGGATTAGCAGGGCAATAGTGTTGATTCATGTTTTTAAAACGTGTTAGAGTATTGGAAAGAGGATGAGCTAGGTTTGTAGTCAGTTGATAATCACTTTAGACAAGTTTGGAAGTAAATTTGGTGTGGTTTAAAAAGAAAAGTAGTCTTAAAATCTGCTTGTTCTCCATTCTGCTTATTTGTGTGAACTTTTGTGCATGATCTGTTGATTTCTATTGAGACTTAGGTTATTTTTGTTTTTGTTATTGTTTGAGTGCTATCTGGTGTAATTGAGTGCCAAGTTTGGTGGTTTAAAGATCACTAGGGTGCTAGCTAGAAGCTATTTAGTCCCCAGACCTGTTGATAAGTTCACAGAAACTTGTTTAGGGTTGTATGTGCTTTGGTCCTTTGATTTTGGTGTGCTAATTGGTATTTTCTTGCTAAGTCTTTGACTCCTTGTGCTTAACTAAGCACAAGGGTGCCTATTGTCCACAAAAAGCATCATCAAACAAGCTTACCAAGTCATCTTGGCATCCAGTTTGCACAAGTGTGCACATCACACTTGTTCATCAGTGTTCAAGTAACTCTGTCACGTTTTTGGATCCTTATTTGGCTTAATCTTTGCATAAAAAGGAATTGGAGTTGGATATAAGCTTACAAGAGTACACAGATTGGTTTGGCAAAAGTTAAAAATAAAAAATAAAAAAAAGAAGCAAAAAAGGGGGTTATATAGACTCGAACCCGTATCATCACACTCACACCACACCACACTTACCACTGCGCCCTAGGGTCTTTGACTGCTAGGGTGTGGTTTTGTTTTATACTTAACCATTTTTTTTCTCTTTGTCTTTTTAACATAAGCCGTAGCTTATTTTCAGTTTTCTAGCTTATTAATTAAGCTTATTTCTTTTAGCTTATTTTTCTTAGGAAGGTATTTAGATTTGTGATTTTTCAAGACTAGTTTCATATTTTTCCTTTTATTTAATCAATTACTAGGATTTATTTAATAGACGAATTTTAGAAAATCAATAAAAAATAGAAAAAAGATTTTAAATTTTTAGGAAAAATAGTTTTTAGCTTTTTAATATATAACTTGAGGTTTACATCTTATTTTGGTTTTATAAACTTTAATTTTTAATTTTATATTATTTTAAGGTTTTTTATAAACTTTAAAGATTTTTATAAAATTATTAAAAAAGGTTTAGGAGCTCTAATTAGTGTTTTTCTCTTTGTTATATTATTTAGGATTTTTAGAAAATTTTTAGAATAAATTTTAGAAACTTTTTATTTTTAGTATTATTTTAATATTATTTTAATATAAATTTTTCAAAATTTTATTTTTATTTCTTTTTCATTTTTCTTAGATTCTTTATCATTAATTAGGACCTTTTCCATTTGTAGAATAATTTTTAGGCTTTTCAATTTATTTTTATAATTATTTTAAGTTTAATTAGGTTTTAATCATTTTTAGAGTTTTAAAAATAGTTTTAATAGGGTTTAATTTTTAGAAAATTACTTTTTAGTCTTCTAATAATATAAGTTAAGTAATTATTCAATAAAATCATATTTTAGACATTTGAATTAGTTATATTTAATTTTAGGGCTTTAATTAGCATTTAAAATTAAATATTTAATTAATAAAAGGTTTTAAAATATCGTTGTTGGATTTTTAACTTTATTTATATTATTTTAGACTTCTTTTTAGTCTTTTTAATTATTAATTTTGTTTTTGGTTTTAGATAATTTTTAATTTTTGTGGTTTTTCTACGGTTTTACGTTTTCGTCGTAGTTTAATTTTCACGTAACCATCTTTCATCTTCTCATCCCCATTCTCTTAATATTAATCTCAAATAAATACAAGTTAATTCACAACACATATACCTCCTTGGGAAACGAACTCTTTCTCCTCTCTTTTTAAGTGATTGGGTCATTAGTGTTGATTTTTCCTAAAATCATCACTCGATACTTACCGCTCATATACGTTCTTTTGTTTTCCTAAACAAGAGTCGTATTTTACACTACAATCATTTTGGCGCCGCTGCCGGGGAGGTGTGTCGTGATTTAATTTGGAAAATTTTGTTTTTGATATTATCCATAATAAGTATTTGTGTTAAGTGGAACTCCCTTAACACGTATTATCGGTTTTCTTGGTTTTTCTTGTAGAAATATTATTAATATATTGTATTAAGTATCACAATCAATATACAATATCTCCAAAAGTGTGAAAACACAACCTTAATTGGGATTTGATCTCCTAATTATTGTATTCGAATCTCAAACAAAAAGAAAAGGCAAAAATAGATAAATACTTTCGTGAAGCTCGATTTTGAAAAATACAAACTATAAGGTGGGTATAAGGCGGGTATTATAAAATATACCCTAAGGAAAAAGGCTCTTAAGTGCTTCGCGCCGCCGCGTTTCCCCGCTTGCTTGTGAGTATTTTGAGATTGAAGGCTAATCGAGGGTTTTGCCGCCCAAAGTATTAATACGTATACTATATTTGCTTGGTTTTCTTTGTGATTAAACCCTCGTGAACAATTTGGTTTTCACCAAAGTTCTAAAGTCATTCGAAGGCGTTCACTCCACGTGATCGTTTTCATTCCTTTGAGGCTTCTTTAATCAAGAGTTTGATTCGAGGAGAGATTTTGTAGATTGTTGTCTACGAAGATACACCAAAATCCAAAAAAATTAAATATCATCAAAAACACAAAAAAATTAAAAATCCACAAAACAACCAAAAAGAATCTTCTTTGCTCACCTCCCATTCTTCGTGAAGTTTATGATCACTCGTAATCAAGCTAAACGAGCTCGTAAACGTCTTCAAAAGCAAGCAAATCAAGGATCGTTGATTGTTGAAGAACCTCCAATTGTTGAACCTATTGTAGAACAAGAAGTCGTCATGGCTAATCGTACTATGATGGAGTTGCTACAAGCACCCACCGAGGGTTTTGGAGAGGCCATTGTTATTCCCGCCATCCTTGCGGAGAATTTCGAGATTAAGACGGGTTTAATGTCGATGTTGCAAGCAAACAAGTTTCGAGGTCACGAGAAAGACAACCCGCATTACCATATTAGGAATTTCAACCGTCTCACCGCTACTAGCAAATTCAAAGATGTTCCACATGACGCCATTAAGATGATGTTGTTTCCATATTCGTTGGATGGACCCGCAAAAATTTGGCTCGAGAAAGAACCGCCAAATTCGATTTTGACATGGGCCGATCTCGTTTCTAAGTTTGTGAACAAGTTTTTTCCACCATCTAAAACAACACACTTAAAAAATGAGATTTCACGATTTGTGCAACGTAACAATGAAAGTTTTTCAATGGCATGGGAACGATTTAAAGAGATGTTACATGAATGTCCTCACCATGATTTTTCGGAATTACATCAAGTAGATACCTTTTATAATGGGCTTAATGATCATGAACGAGATTATTTGAATGCCGCCGCGGGTGGTAATTTTTTGTGCAAGACGACAAATGAGGCTTTACAAATCATTGAAAATCGATCTAAGGTTTATAGCCCTCGTAACACACCGAGTGTTGCCAATATGGGTTCGTCATCTTCGTCACAATCGTCTCGTAGCATTAACGCCTTACATGATGAAGCTAATGAGGAAAATCGGTTTTTTGATAGATTTGCTAATCTAATGTCCCATTGGAAGGCTCAAGAAGCTTCCAATTCCGCTTCGGTTAAAGCGGTTGCTAAGAGTTGTTTATCTTGTGGAGGAGCTCATGATCTTTCCGAGTGCATTACCGCGGATGGTAACACTTCGAGTGCTTATGTAGCAACGGGAACTTACAACCAAAACGGCCAAGGTTCCCGCCAAAATCAAGCTCCACCAAATCAAAAAGTTAATAATTATCGAAACAACAACCAAGGTAATTACCAAGGCAACACACGCAATTACAACAAAGGGAATTATCAAAGTGGGAATGGACAAATCTCTAATCAAAACCAAAACCGTGATTTTCAAAACACTACACAAGGTTTTCAAAATGCTCACACGAAAAATTTGCAAGGAGAATTTTTGGATTATGCAAAAGCAAATGATGCTAAATTTGATAATATGCAACGTGAGATGATTAGCTTAAGGTCCGAGTTGAAAAACGAGCTTAAAAATGAACTTTCTAATGAACTTAAAACTCATGCAAATAAAATGGAAGGAAATGTCCAACGTCTTCAACAAAACCAACAAAAGATGGAATTAGGACAACATGAGATTAAGCAAGAGTTGTTAAAAGCGGATGCTAGGCAATCAAAATTTGAGGACCGAATGGCTAAGATGTTCGAAGCGATCATGTGTAAACCCTCTTCTTCGGGTGGTCTTCCTAGTGATACCATTAACAACCCGAGGGGAGAATTGAAGGTTGTTGCTACACGAAGTGGTAAAACTTTCAAGGAACCAATCTCTCGTCCAAGTACTTCTACGGAGAAGGAAATCGAGAAAGAACCCGAGGTGATGGTCGAAAAGGAGCATATTACAATCCCACGAAGTACCGCTCAAACCACACCTACGGTTACACCAATACCAATTATGGAACCCGAGTTTCCAAGGCCGTTGCCTAATGACCAACCCACACCACCTTTACCTTACCCTTCGAGACGAAACAAAGAAAAAGCACAAGAAAGGAACAATTATCAATTTGAGCTATTTATGAAAATGTTTCGTGATTTGCATTTTAACATAAGTTTTGCCGATGCTTTAATCATGATGCCTCGATTCGCCGCAAACTTCAAAAGTATGCTAAACAACAAAGAAAAGTTACAACAATCGTCTAGTTGTTCATCGGTTTTTCTAAGCCGCATACCACAAAAAGTCGGTGATCCCGGTAAATTTTTGATTCCGTGTGCTATACAAGATATGGAGGAATGCTACGCCTTGGCCGATCTTGGCGCTAGTATTAATTTGATGCCTCTCGAGATTTTCAAATCACTTTCGCTTCCGGCTCTTACTCCTTCGAACATGTCCATCGAGATGGCCGATCATTCTACGATCATGGCATGTGGAGTAGCCGAGGACGTTTTCGTTAAAGTCGGAAAGTTTTACTATCCCGTTGACTTTATCGTTGTAGACATTCCCATCGATCGAAAAGTTCCTCTCATTTTGGGTCGTTCATTTTTGGATACATCAAGAGCACTTATCGATGTTCATGCTCGAAAAATCACCCTTCGTTTCAATGAAGAAGAACTTGTCATCAATGCAACACAAAACTCCAATCTTTCTCATGTATATTCTATTGCTACTTTAAACCATGGTGACTCCACCAATGTCGTTTGCAAAGAATTTTCACCAAGAGTTTTAGGGAATGTCGCCAAAAACAATTTACCATTTCCTCCGCCGGTGGAGGTTATGAATGCTAAGCCTACAAAGAAGAAACCATCAATACTTGAATCGAAAAATCCTTCACCTTCATTCTTTAAAAGTGTTGATAAGTTGCCGGTTTCTACGGAAGATCTTTCGGATGATGAATATGTTGGCCCCGATGGGGAGGTTTTCTTCGTCGATAAACGTTTTGAGAACTTGCCACCACCAAAACCAAAACGGTTTCAAAATGTGAGAATTTTTAGTGTGACTAACATCGTCTTAGAAACACCGAATATTTTCGACATAATCAAAAAGGGTTTTCATAAGGAGAGTTTAAAAGATAACAAAGAAAAAGATCTTAAATGTGATTTAATTGATTTTTCTACAAATCTAACTCCATCATCACCACGTGATTTGAGTGCTACAAACTCGTCTACTCCTTTTGACGAAGTTTTGTGTGGTTCTAGTATGGGGGAAGCCCCTTATGTTCCCTCATCCTTGTCCACCGAGGACGAGATATTCGATCCCGGAATTTCATGTAAAGGGAAATCTCGGTCTTCCACCGATGCAATAAATGGAAACTATATCTATTTGCTTGGTGCGAGTCTACCTCGAGTAGCTCAAACGTTTGTCTTAGCAATTGTCTCACCCTTCTACTTCTCATCTATTTTCTTCAAACTCTTTGAGTTTATGGCACATGTTGGAGTGGTGTTAAATTGTTTTTTCCATGAAAACGAGAACGCCATCTTCGACCCCGGTATTTTGCATCATATAAAGACTTAGTCCTTTATACCGGTTGCTTTTTGGGCCTTGTTTATCATGTAAGTCCCTTTGACCACACCATGATTTTCCCTAAATGTTCACATTTTGAGGGGATCGAGTCGAGCTCATGACTCGGTAATCAAAAACGAGGTGCCTCGTGGGGGAGATCCCATGCTTATCTTTATGCTTTATGTTCACTAATAAGGGGACTTGTACCCTTCCAACTCGTTGTCTCGTGGTTGTTTGTGATTGTGTTATCTAGATCATCATCTACGATTGAATACTCTCGTGTTCGTTTACGTGAGCCTCCATCGTTCGTTTGAAGAAGTTTTTCACGAATCCATGACATATCCTTTATTGTTCTAACAATTATCTTTTAGCATAATTAATAAACGGCTTTAGATATATTGTTGATCACCCTTTCCATGCTAGATCCTAAGCATTCGACTCTTCGTCTCTAGTATGGGGGTGCTCCACCTTTAGACTCGAAACATTGAGGACAATGTTTACTTTTAGTATGGGGGGGTGAATAGGTACTTGCTTTGCTACGCCCTCACGTTTTCCAACTTTCAATGTTTTGTTTTGCTAATAAGGCTAAAAATGGCCAAATTTTAAAATTTTTCTTAGTTTTCATAAGTGTTTTTAAGACACGAATGTATATTTTCCGATGGATAGAATAAGAGTTAATTTTTGACTTGATGGGCATTTGGAGCCATTTACATTCCTTAACCCGCTCAATTCAAGTTTTGCTAGACTTTTATATAGGGAGCTTTAAAACGCGAAAGTCTTAATTCATTCGGGTTAAGAACAAAGAACTTTTCGCAAGTTCCTATAATTGATTCTAGAAAGTCACTTATCAAGGGAACTTTAAAACGCATTCTCTAAACTTGAAAAAGTCCAAGAAAGTGCAAGATCCTATAGGTGGCTTGAAAACCCAAAACTTTGATTTGATATAGTCTTAATGAAAGCTAATCCAAATTTGGCTTAATTTTGACTTGCATGGCTAAGTATTCACGAGTCTCTTTAATTAGAGGTCTTTATATAGTGAAGAACGAGAAATGATAGAGTTAGACAAGTGATCATGCTAAACGTAGAACATGAAAGTGTTCTTTCAAAAACTCATATGTTTTTAATTGTGGCTTTTTCTTCCCATAAGATCAATGCATTAGGAATAAATCATAATTGCAATAAGTAAGGTCGTACGATTTGAAAAGTTACTTAGCCTCTAGCGCAAGATCGTTTAAAAGTTGCTCGGGGTTGAATAGAGTTCATAGCCAAGGCATAACTTATTGAAGCGGGACGCGAAGATTGGCGATCATCCAAAAAGGCCCTAACAAGGCATGAGGAGCTCTATTTTTACTAAAGATCCAAAGATGATGTGAAGTATCATTGTTCCAAAATCAATATGAAGGATCGAGACACACGACGAGAAGCAATTACTCCCCTAAAGAAAGGAGAAAGTCTATCCAAAAAGACCCTAACAAGGTATGAGGATAAATATATCCAAGTCCGAAAAGGAGGCGGATCGTTGTATATCAAAATCCAAAGTAAAGATTGAAGAAAAATGATGAAGTCGTGGTCCTATATGAAGAATCTCTCAAAAACGTCAAGTGAAGAAATTCCAAATATATGAAGAGAAGACCATAATTTCGAGAACGTCTTCCCAAGATTTGAAGTATGAAGTACATGCCAAATATCGGTCCGAGAAAGGTCTCAAATCGTGAAACGAGTTATGCCAAGATATGAACTTAAGGAGATACACGAGAAGCCGTTTTAAAAGATTTTGTCCTTCGGCTAACTATTGATCAAATCGTGCTACTTTGCTTTCGGACTAATAACTACTCAAATAAGTCAATATGAATCACTTGTGATCCATGACAAATAGATAAAAAATGCTAGTAACCCATTTCCTTTTATAATAACTAGGATTGCGGGGAGAAAAAGTATTACACAATTTGAACGTATGAGTAGTGTTAGCATTATGACTTGTACCAACAATGATCTTGTTTTTGCACTTAGCATGGAATGTATGACAATCAAGGATGACGAAATTTACTCTAAGGGACATTAACTTGTTTCTATTCTTTGACCCTAAAAGTCACCTTTTGGTGATGAAAATCATACATTATGTCTTTACACATCATCGTAGTATGTTGCAAGTCTTTTACTCTTCAATAAAGGTTAATAAAATTGAACTTTGGTGATGCTTAGATACTTTATTCTAGCATTGCGTGAGGGCACGGCAATGGCTTAGTATGGGGGAGTGATGAGATGGCATTTATACATGATCTCATCGTTCTTTTCGGGCTTTTAATGCACTAAAATGTCATAAAATACCATATATATGCTTGTGTTTGTTTACTTGTGTATTTTAGGTATGGATATCGTGAAAAAGACAAAAGATCACAAGATACAAGGAAAAACGAACACGAGAAACGAAGCCGTACAATGAACCGGGCCCTAATCATGGAATTTTCATCAAATACCCTTGAAGACTTGAAGACAAAACAAGATTGATCCTCAATGAATGAAGAAATGACACTTAAAACCCTTGTATATTAATAATTACAAGTTTGGTCCCTTAAGTTTGTCAAAATTGCAAAAAGGTCCTTCAACTTTGAAGAAATGACAAGATTGGTCCCTCAACAAATCAAATTTGTCAACTATGGTCCCTCATGAAGTTAAAGATACAAAGAAGACCTTGGAAGATCAACAATGTTCAAAAACAGCCCTTGAAATATTCAAAGATGTCAAAAACTACCTTTGAAACCCTTTTCAAAGGTTTGGTGCCAAAATTGCCAAACCTTGGAAGTTGATATAAGCTAAATAGGGCGCTGACAGGTTTTAAAAGAGAAAAGACAAAAGAAAGGAAAAGAAAGGACCAAAGGTGTCAAAGTGGAAACATTTAAACAGAAAATGGCGCTTAACACCTTACTTTCCCCCAAATTAGGATCAAACGTGTTACTGTGCATCTTTCACCCCACCCAGGTTTTACCCCGACTTAACCTTGGGTAAAAACTAATTAAACCCTCCCACGTGTGATTCACACACGCAGAACCAAAACCCACACCTAAAAACCTCACCCCATTCACTGTGGACCCTACCCCCAATTCCCCAATCCACCAATCAGAGAACACCTTAGTCCCCAAGGCACATGACGTGTCCAAAATGAACGTCCATGATGTATAGCTTACTCACAACGCCAAAACAAACGTCCAGGATGCAATTTGGACAGCTCACCACTCAAAATCGTTTAAGGGCATATTTGGGATTTTCTACTGATTAGGGTTTAAGTTTTTAGCCTTCTAGTATCTTCCTAGACTAGTATAAAAGGAGACACCAGCCTGTGGTGATCCCTTGTTCCAGTTTCTTTAGCTAATCTATGTAATTCCTTTTTAATAAATAAAGTTGGTATCCTTTTATTTTTAAAAGTTTGGTATTGATTAGCTAATATTCTGAGTTCCAAGTTTCATTTTGGTGAAGTAATTTGTGTTTCAAAATTTGTTTCAAGTTTTTGAAAATTTGGAGATTTTTGGTAAGAAAATCTGTTAAGGTTTTTGATGTTAAGGTTTTGGTGTTAGAATTTCAAGTTACTGGTGTTTAGAGGTTATAGAAAACGTATTTAGAAGGTTTGAAAAGGTTTTAGAAAGAAAAAGTTAAAAACAGATTATATATATTGGTTTGTGTTTTTCTTGTTTTTGTTTGTTTTGTCATTAAGCAGGTGAGAAGCTGTTGATTTGTGTTCAGCACCAGCCCGGGCTGGTTTGGAGGAGGATTATACATCCTCTAGGGTCTTGGATGTAAGACCCTAAGGTAAATCCTATTTACCTTTGAAAAATCTCAGAAAATAGCTATTTGTATGATCTTCTTTGAATTGATGCTTAAGTGTATTTTAACTGTTGGATTTGTGTTTATTTGATGTGTTATGCATGTTAGTAGACATATGAATCAGATTTAGTAAAGTTTGAAAGGATTTGCTTTGTAAAACGTTTTCTAAGAAAGTTAACAGGGTGTTTGGATTAGTGGATTAGCAGGGCAATAGTGTTGATTCATGTTTTTAAAACGTGTTAGAGTATTGGAAAGAGGATGAGCTAGGTTTGTAGTCAGTTGATAATCACTTTAGACAAGTTTGGAAGTAAATTTGGTGTGGTTTAAAAAGAAAAGTAGTCTTAAAATCTGCTTGTTCTCCATTCTGCTTATTTGTGTGAACTTTTGTGCATGATCTGTTGATTTCTATTGAGACTTAGGTTATTTTTGTTTTTGTTATTGTTTGAGTGCTATCTGGTGTAATTGAGTGCCAAGTTTGGTGGTTTAAAGATCACTAGGGTGCTAGCTAGAAGCTATTTAGTCCCCAGACCTGTTGATAAGTTCACAGAAACTTGTTTAGGGTTGTATGTGCTTTGGTCCTTTGATTTTGGTGTGCTAATTGGTATTTTCTTGCTAAGTCTTTGACTCCTTGTGCTTAACTAAGCACAAGGGTGCCTATTGTCCACAAAAAGCATCATCAAACAAGCTTACCAAGTCATCTTGGCATCCAGTTTGCACAAGTGTGCACATCACACTTGTTCATCAGTGTTCAAGTAACTCTGTCACGTTTTTGGATCCTTATTTGGCTTAATCTTTGCATAAAAAGGAATTGGAGTTGGATATAAGCTTACAAGAGTACACAGATTGGTTTGGCAAAAGTTAAAAATAAAAAATAAAAAAAAGAAGCAAAAAAGGGGGTTATATAGACTCGAACCCGTATCATCACACTCACACCACACCACACTTACCACTGCGCCCTAGGGTCTTTGACTGCTAGGGTGTGGTTTTGTTTTATACTTAACCATTTTTTTTCTCTTTGTCTTTTTAACATAAGCCGTAGCTTATTTTCAGTTTTCTAGCTTATTAATTAAGCTTATTTCTTTTAGCTTATTTTTCTTAGGAAGGTATTTAGATTTGTGATTTTTCAAGACTAGTTTCATATTTTTCCTTTTATTTAATCAATTACTAGGATTTATTTAATAGACGAATTTTAGAAAATCAATAAAAAATAGAAAAAAGATTTTAAATTTTTAGGAAAAATAGTTTTTAGCTTTTTAATATATAACTTGAGGTTTACATCTTATTTTGGTTTTATAAACTTTAATTTTTAATTTTATATTATTTTAAGGTTTTTTATAAACTTTAAAGATTTTTATAAAATTATTAAAAAGGTTTAGGAGCTCTAATTAGTGTTTTTCTCTTAGTTATATTATTTAGGATTTTTAGAAAATTTTTAGAATAAATTTTAGAAACTTTTTATTTTTAGTATTATTTTAATATAAATTTTTCAAAATTTTATTTTTATTTCTTTTTCATTTTTCTTAGATTCTTTATCATTAATTAGGACCTTTTCCATTTGTAGAATAATTTTTAGGCTTTTCAATTTATTTTTATAATTATTTTAAGTTTAATTAGGTTTTAATCATTTTTAATCATTTTTAGAGTTTTAAAAATAGTTTTAATAGGGTTTAATTTTTAGAAAATTACTTTTTAGTCTTCTAATAATATAAGTTAAGTAATTATTCAATAAAATCATATTTTAGACATTTGAATTAGTTATATTTAATTTTAGGGCTTTAATTAGCATTTAAAATTAAATATTTAATTAATAAAAGGTTTTAAAATATCGTTGTTGGATTTTTAACTTTATTTATATTATTTTAGACTTCTTTTTAGTCTTTTTAATTATTAATTTTGTTTTTGGTTTTAGATAATTTTTAATTTTTGTGGTTTTTCTACGGTTTTACGTTTTCGTCGTAGTTTAATTTTCACGTAACCATCTTTCATCTTCTCATCCCCATTCTCTTAATATTAATCTCAAATAAATACAAGTTAATTCACAACACATATACCTCCTTGGGAAACGAACTCTTTCTCCTCTCTTTTTAAGTGATTGGGTCATTAGTGTTGATTTTTCCTAAAATCATCACTCGATACTTACCGCTCATATACGTTCTTTTGTTTTCCTAAACAAGAGTCGTATTTTACACTACAATCAAAGATCAGCCCTTGAATTATGCAAAAGTTCCAAAAATAACCCTTGTAACCCTTTTTCCAAAAGTTTGTGCCAAAAGTGTAAAGAGTGGAAAGTTATTAACAAAGGGAAAGAGTTTAGTTGCTGAATAAACACGTTTTACAAGCTTTGCCAAAGAACAAGGACCCAAGTTGCCAATTCCAAACTTTGAATCCCATAACACGCGCCAAACACACAACTTCCCCCAAAATTGGATCAAATGTACCACTGTTTACCCTTCTTCACCCCCAGATTTTACTCCACTTAAACTTAGGGTAAAAATCAATTACCTTTGCACACACTTGATTCACATGTGCAGAAATACATCCCAACCTTAAAACCCTTAATCCCACTCACTATGGACCCCTCCCCCAATTCCTGTTTAACCAATCACATAACAACTTCACCTCCAAGTCATCCAACGTGGCAAGATCAACAGCTGACATTCCTTGCTTCATTCCAAAGCTAAAATGAACATCCAAGATCACTTTGGACAACTCACACCAAGAATTCGTCTAGAAGGCTTAAGGATAAAATAGGAAATTCAGTTCTAGGGTTTGTGAATAGTGCTAGCCTTGGCATTTGCCTATAAATAGACTCCTCAACATGTGAGAGAGCTTTGGTTCCAGTTTTAGGCTATTTATCTTTGGAATTCCTTTTTAAATTAATAAAATTTGATTTTCTTAATTTTGAGAAATCTCTTTTATATTTTGTTAATATCCTGATTCTGAGTTCCATTTACATGTTTGAAGGTTTTTGAGGCAAAGTTTTAGTTGATAAAGCTTGGGTTTCAAAAATCAGAAAGTTATTGTTTATCTGATCTCACTTGTTGGTTTGTTCTTCTTAGCAGCATTGGAAGCTGTTACTTGTTCTACTAGTACCTCAGCTCAAACAATCCAGGGCCTGGATGTAGGTCTTGGAGGTTTGCACCTTCTTCCCTTTTCAATTTCTCTCTTATTTTTCTGAATTTTATGATTATTGCATGATTATTGGTGAATCTGTGTTTTTGTGGTTGAATATTGTTAATCTGGTGTTGTTTGATGTTATTGAACTATTTGAGGTTTGATTTGTGGTTTAGAACTGGATAATCCTTTGAAAAATTATGAAAACAGGTTTTTAAGGGGTGTTTGGGTCAACTGCATAGTTTGGATTTGTGGTGTTTTGAGTGGTTGTTTATTGTTGCTATCTGTTGGTACATGCTTATCTGATATACTTGGTCATATTGCTGCACATTTTGTGGTTTGAAACACCTTGATTCATAAATAGGGTATAAAATCTTGTTTATTAGGAAAAATTGGCTAGGATGTTGAGGACACCTAGATCTAATCTTAGTCTAGGGCTAACAAGTGCTAAAACTTAGTTAATTACACCAGGAGAAGAGATTTGAGTGCTTGAATTTGGATCTGTGGTCAATTAGATCAGCAAATAGGTTTCTGCATATGCACCTTGTTCCTCAGTAACATTCATCTGCTTTGATCTTGTTATTTACTTTGATTCAGTGTATGATTTAAGTTTATTTGTGCTTATTCATAGTCTATATAGCTTGTGTATGCATCCTGTTGAGTTTGGTTGGCTTATTCATGCTAAATCTGCTTATTAAGTGCATTACTGCTTATTTTCCATGTCTGTGGTGTATCTGGTAACTGTTTGATTGATTCTGGCTTATTGTGTGAACCAAATTTTGATTTTCTTGTTGCTATTGACTCCTTGTGATTCACTGATCACAAGGGTGCCCTTGTTTCCAATTGAATCCAACTAAATCTCTCTAAAAAGCTTGGTCAAATAGTCAAAGCAGTGGGAACTCCTTTCCCCTGCTAGTTGCCACTGCTAGTGTTAATTGGGTTTCAGCCTATCAATAAGCTATAATAGCTTATTTTAACCAGCAACAACTTGGATTTTGTAATAGGTGCTCATTATTTGACCAATTTGTTCATACTGGGGCATTTGGTGGGTTGACTTTAGGGTTTGACTAGAAAACCAACTTAATTGACTTTTTCATAAGTGCTTATTGGCTTATTCTGGCTTATTGGTTTTGCTTATTGGAATTATGTTGATTGTTTTGGCTTATTGAGTCCATTTGTGACATTTTGCAAGTTGAATCAAGTCCTGAGGTGCCTTATTTCTCAAAAACGACTATTTTGTCTTTTAGTAATTATTACTTTGCTTTTTTCTGGCTTATTGAGTGTGCTTTTTCAAAATTTCTTTTTACAGATCTCATAAGCATCCCAAAAGAAGGTTGTGTGTCAAATTAGAGCTTATGGCATTAGCTTATTGCTTAATGGGCTAAGAAGCCCAATAAGGATAAGCTGTTTGCATAATAAGCTGTGATAAGCTCACTTTCAGCTTTTGGGCCTTTAGAGTTTTGTGTTTAGAATTAAATTTTAAGTCAGATAGGGCTTTTCCAAATCAATTGGGCCAAGTTTGACTTTTTGGGCTAAAAAGCCCATTTGTATTGACTGAATTTGGTTTTGGCCCATTTGAGGGCCCAATAAGGGTATTTTGGTCATTTCACTTTCATTTTCTATTTATTTAGGTTAAAATAAACTAGTTCGCAAGTTTTTAGAATTTTTTATAAATTTTGGATTTTTAATATTATTTTAATATTATTTTATTAATATTTTTCAAATTTCACATTTTTCAACTTTTTACATTTTTCTTAGCCTAAATGCATTAAAATAGGATTTTTGCAACTTTTAGAATAATTTTATCACTTTTAGATTAATTTTTATAATTATTTTAAGTTTTAATAGTTTTTTAATCATTTTAAATAGTTTTTCTTAGTTTAAAAATTTCTAAAAATATTTTTTAATCTTTTTAGGTCATTTACAGGTTTACCAATTGAAAAATCTTTATTTGGGCTTTTTGATAATCTATTTGATTTTTAGGGCTTTAATTAGCATTTAAAAATTGAATATTTAATTATTTAAAAGGTTTGAAAAAGTTTTGATCATTGGTAAACTCTTAGTTTATTTATTTTGATTTTTGGTAAATTTTTGGTAATTTTTAGAATTAATTTTTATTTTTGTAGTTTTTACAGTTTTATGTTTTGTCGTCGTAGTATTATTTTCACGTCTTCGTCATCTTCTTTTCTCATCCCCTTCTAAACCAAATATTAATCTCACATCATTTACATCTTAGTCACACACATATACTTCCTTGGGAAACGAACTTTCACACCACAAGGGTCATTAGTGCTTGATTTTCCTAAATCATCACTTAATACTTTTCCCTATTTACTCTCTTTTCCTAAAGAGTGGTAAAACACTACAATCATTTTGGCGCCGCTGCCGGGGAGGTGTGTCGTGATTCATTTGTCTTGTGTTTTTAATATTAACCAAATAGTATTTGTATTAGTAGAAATCTACTAATACGTATTATCGGTTTTCTTGGTTTTTCTTGTGAAATTATTATTACTATATTGTATTAAGTATCACAACAAATAAACAATATCTCCAAAAGTGTGAAAACACAACCTTAATTGGGATTTGATCTCCTAATTATTGTATTCGAATCTCAAACAAAAAGAAAAAGGCAAAAATAGATAAATACTTTCGTGAAGCTCGATTTTGAAAAATACGAACTATAAGGTGGGTATAAGGCGGGTATTATAAAATATACCCTAAGGAAAAAGGCTCTTAAGTGCTTCGCGCCGCCTCGTTTCCCCGCTTGCTTGTGAGTATTTTGAGATTGAAGGCTAATCGAGGGTTTTGCCGCCCAAAGTATTATTACGTATAATATATTTGCTTGGTTTCTTTGTGATTAAACCCTCTTGAACAATTTGGTTTTCACCAAAGTTCTAAAGTCATTCGAAGGCGTTCACTCCACGTGATCGTTTTCATTCCTTTGAGGCTTCTTTAATCAAGAGTTTGATTCAAGGAGAGATTTTGTAGATTGTTGTCTACGAAGATACACCAAAATCCAAAAAAAATAAAAAAAATCAAAAACACAAAAAAATTGAAAATTCACAAAACACCCAAAAAGAATCTTCTTTGCTCACCTCCCATTCTTCGTGAAGTTTATGATCACTCGTAATCAAGCAAAACGAGCTCGTAAACGTCTTCAAAAGCAAGCCAATCAAGAGACGTTGATTGAAGAACAACCTCCAATTGTTGAACCTATAGTAGAACAAGAAGTCGTCATGGCTAATCGTACTATGATGGAGTTTCTACAAGCACCCATCGAGGGTTTTGGAGAGGCCATTGTGATTCCCGCCATCCTTGCGGAGAATTTCGAAATTAAGACGGGTTTAATGTCGATGTTGCAAGCAAATAATTTTAGAGGTCATGAGAAAGACAACCCGCATTATCACATTAGAAATTTTAATCGTCTCACCGCTACTAGCAAGTTTAAGGATGTTCCACATGACGCCATTAAGATGATGTTGTTTCCATACTCGTTAGATGGACCCGCTAAAATTTGGCTTGAGAAAGAACCGCCAAATTCGATTTTGACATGGGGTGATCTCGTTTCTAAGTTTGTAAACAAGTTTTTTCCACCATCTAAAACAACACATTTGAAAAATGAGATTTCACGATTTGTGCAAAGAAATAATGAAAGTTTTTCAATGGCATGGGAACGCTTTAAAGAAATGTTACATGAATGTCCACACCATGATTTTTCGGAATTACATCAAATTGATACTTTTTATAATGGGCTTAATGATCATGAACGAGATTACTTGAATGCCGCCGCGGGTGGTAATTTTTTGTGCAAAACGACCGAAGAAGCTTTAAAGATTATCGAGAATAGATCTAAGGTTTATAGCCCTCGTAACACACCGAGTGTTGCCATTTGGGTTCGTCATCGTCGTCATCATCTCGTAGCATTAATGCCTTACATGATGAAGCTAATGAGGAAAATCGGTTTTTTGATAGATTTGCTAATCTTATGTCCCATTGGAAAGCTCAAGAAGCTTCAAATTCCGCTTCGGTTAAAGCGGTTGCTAAGAGTTGTTTGTCTTGTGGTGGAGCTCATGATCTTTTCGAGTGCATTACCGCGGATGGTAACACTTCGAGTGCTTATGTAGCAACGGGAACTTACAACCAAAACGGTCAAGGTTCCCGCCCAAATCAAGCTCCACCAAATCAAAATGCTAATAACTATCGAAACAACAACCAAGGTGGTAATTACCAAGGCAATTCACGTAACTACAACAAAGGGAATTATCAAAGTGGGAATGGACAAGTCACTAATAAAAACCAATACCGTGATTTTCAAAACACTACACAAGGTTTTCAAAATGCTCACACTAAAAATCTTCAAGGAGAAATTTTGGATTATGCTAAAGCAAATGATGCTAAATTTGATAACATGCAACGTGATATGATTAGCTTAAGATCCGAGTTGAAAAACGAGCTTAAAAATGAACTTGCTAATGAACTTAAAACTCATCCAAATAAAATGGAAGGAAATGTCCAACGTCTTCAACAAAACCAACAAAAGATGGAACAAGGACAACATGAGATTAAGCAAAAGTTGTTAAAAGCGGATGCTAGGCAATCAAAATTTGAGGACCGAATGGCTAAAATGTTTGAAGCAATCATGTGTAAACCCTCTTCCTCGGGTGGTCTTCCTAGTGATACCATTGCAAACCCGAAGGGAGAAATGAAGGTTATTACTACACGAAGTGGTAAAACTTTCAAAGAACCAATCTCTCGTCCAAGTACTTCTACGGAGAAGGAAATCGAGAAAGAACCCTTGGTGATGGTCGAAAAGGAGCACATTACAATCCCACGAAGTACCGCTTAAACCACACCTACGGTTGAACCAATACCAATTGTGGAACCCGAGATTCCAAGGCCGTTTCCTAATGTCCTACCCACACCACCCTTACCTTACCCTTCAAGACGAAACAAAGAGAAATTGCAAGAACGTAACAAACAACAAATCGAGCTTTTTATAAAAATGTTTCAACAAGTGCATTTTGATGTGAGTTTAGCCGACGCGTTGTTGTATATGCCTCGTTTCGCTTCCACTTTTAAAAGTGTGATGAGCGATAAGGAAAAGCTTTCAAAGCTTGCTAATTGTTCTTCGGTTTATCTAAACCGCATACCAGAAAAAGTTGGTGACCCCGGAAACTTTCTCATTCCTTGTGACATAAAAGATATGAAAGAATGCCTCGCCTTGGCCGATCTTGGTGCGAGCATTAATTTGATTCCATTTTCCATTTGGAAATCGCTTTCGCTTCCGGCTCTCATTCCTTCGAACATGTCTATCGAGATGGCCGATCATTCTACGATCTTAGCATGTGGAGTAGCCGAAGATGTTTTCGTGAAAGTGGGGAAGTTCTACTATCCCGTTGATTTTATAGTAGTTGACATCCCCGCGGATCCTCAAGTTCCTCTAATTTTAGGTCGTTCATTTTTACACACCTCGAGATCGCTTATCGACGTTCATGCAAGAACTATCACTTTGAGATTTAACGAAGAGGAACTTGTTATAAACGCTACTCAAAACTCGAAACCTTCTCATGTTTATGCAATCGTTACCATCAATCACATTGACATCGTTGATGTGGTTTGCGATGAGTTTTCACAAGAAGTGTTAGGTTTTTCCGATAGCTCGTCAAGTGGCAATCCCACTATTTTGGATCCGATTCTTGCTAATTCTACACCAAATCTCACTCCATTCCAAGGAGGCGATCTCACTTCAAATGAAATCGACAACGAAGATGAGGTGTTGATTAGTGATGATACTTCTATTCCACGATTTCTTCCGCCGGTGGAAGTTATGAGTGTTGAACCAAAATCATCAGTGGAGGAACCACCTATCCTTGAATTGAAAGATCTTCCTTCTCACCTTGAATACGCATTCTTAGAAGGTAATGACAAGTTGCCGGTTATTATTGCAAAAGGTCTTGCTAATGATGAAAAAACCGAGCTCTTGAAAGTTCTTAAAGCTCATAAAGGGGCAATTGCGTGGAAAATTTTCGACATTAAGGGTATTGACCCAAAAATTTGTACTCACAAGATTTTAATGGAGGAGGACTACAAACCCGCAATTCAAAGTCAAAGAAGGGTGAATCCCAAAATTCACGATGTCATTAAAAAGGAAGTGTTGAAACTCCTTGACGCGGGAATGATTTATCCTATCTCCGATAGCCCATGGGTGAGCCCAATCCATTGTGTCCCTAAAAAGGGAGGGATGAACGTTGTGCCTAATGAAAACAACGAGTTAATTCCCATTCGTGTTGTGACCGGTTGGAGGGTGTGTATTGACTACCGAAAGTTAAATGACGCCACTCGTAAAGACCACTTTCCTTTGCCCTTCATGGATCAAATGCTGGAGCGACTCGCGGGAAATGAATTCTATTGCTTTTTAGATGGTTTTTCCGGTTACTTTCAAATCCCTATCGACCCTCGTGATCAAGAGAAGACTACTTTTACGTGTCCTTATGGAACGTTTGCTTATCGTAGGATGCCTTTCGGACTTTGTAATGCACCGGGTACGTTTCAACGGTGTATGATGGCGATTTTTCACGATATGATCGAGAAGTCGATGGAAGTGTTTATGGATGACTTCTCGGTGTTTGGGAATTCGTTCACATCGTGTTTATCTAATCTCGAGCAAATGTTAAAACGTTGTGAAGAAACCAATCTTGTGCTTAATTGGGAAAAATGTCATTTTATGTGTAAACAAGGAATCGTCTTAGGACATAAGGTGTCGAAAGCGGGGATTGAGGTCGATAAAGCTAAGGTAGACATCATCGCCAAGTTACCTCATCCCAAAACCGTTAAGGGAGTTAGGAGTTTCCTAGGCCACGCGGGCTTTTATCGTCGTTTCATCAAGGACTTTTCGAAAATCTCTCGACTTATGACACACCTTCTCGAGAAGGATGCTCCTTTTAATTTCAATGAGGATTGTGTTAGAGCTTTTGAAACTCTCAAAAGGAAACTTACTGAAGCTCCCATTCTTGTTGCTCCTAATTGGGAATTACCCTTTGAAATCATGTGCGATGCAAGTGATTATGCTATAGGGCCGTCTTAGGGCAACGTTATGACAAGCATTTCCGTCCTATCCATTATTCTAGTAAGACGATGACCGAGATTGCTTCGTTGGATGCTCCTCCTCCAAGAATTTGATGTCACCGTGCTTGACAAAAAAGGAGCCGAGAATCTAGCGGCCGATCATCTCTCTCGTCTAGAAGATCCTCACAAAGATGTTTTCGAGAACAAGGAAATCACCGAAACATTTCCTCTTGAGACTCTCGGTGTAGTGAATTCTAAAGACACCACCCCATGGTTTGCCGACATTGCAAATTACCATGCGGGAAATTTCATAATCAATGGTATGACGACACAACAAAAGCGAATATTCTTTCGTGACGTCAAGTTCTATTTTTGGGATGACCCTTATCTCTTTCGGGTTTGTGCGGATCAACTCGTTCGACGTTGTGTTTTGGTACCGAAGCTTCTAATATCCTTAGAGCTTGTCACGAGGGACCCACGGGTGGTCACCACGGTGGTGTTCGATGCCGGCTTCTTTTGGCCTTCTATCTATCGTGATGCACACGCACTTGTGAAGTCGTGTGATTCGTGCCAACGTCAAGGAAAATCGTCTCAACGTGATGAAATGCCGCAAAACATAATTCAAGTGTGTAAGATTTTCTACATATGGGGAATAGACTTTATGGGGCCGTTCCCATCGTCTCATGGCAACAAATATATTCTCGTCGCGGTGGACTACCTTTCTAAGTGGGTGGAAGCTAAGGCTTTGCCTACTAATGATGCTCGTGTGGTAGTGAAGTTTTTGAAGCAACTATTCTCTCGGTTCGGAACCCCTCGTGCTATTATAAGCGATCGTGGAACCCATTTTTGTAATGACCAATTCGAGAAGGTCTTAAAGAAATATGGAGTTACTCATCGTCTTTCTACGGCTTATCACCCACAAACGAGTGGGCAAGTCGAGGTTTCGAACCGAGCTTTGAAGAGAATTTTAGAGAGGTCAAATGGAGAAAACCGTGCTTCATGGTCCGACAAACTCGATGACGCTTTATGGGCCTTTAGGACCGCTTATAAGACACCTATAGGTTGCACTCCTTATAAGTTAGTCTATGGGAAGAATTGTCATTTTCCTATTGAATTGGAGCATAAGGCATATTGGGCCCTTAAGCATGCAAACTTTGACTTGAAGACCGTGGAAGATCACCGGAAAATACAATTGAATGAATTAAGAGACAATGCTTATGAAAATTAATTAATTTTTAAAGAAAAGACTAAAAAGTTTCATGATGCAAAGATTAAAAACCGGGTTTTTAACGTTGGTGATCAAGTGTTACTTTTTAACTCTCGACTTAAGATATTTTCCGGGAAATTGAAATCTCGTTGGTCGGGTCCGTTCACCATTACACAAGTGTTTCCTTATGGGACCATCGAGCTAGCTCAAGATGATGGTCCTAACTTCAAGGTGAATGGACATAGGGTTAAGCACTACTTTGGTGGGGAAATTCATTCAATGGTTTCCCTCGACCAAGTCACCTTCCCCAATGATAATTAGCATTGAGGGGATCGAGTCGAGCTCATGACCCGGTAATCAAAAAACGAGGTGCCTCGTGGGGGAGATCCCATGCTTATCCTTTTATTCTTACTATTCACTAATAAGGGGACTTGTACCCTTCCAACTCGTTGTCTCGTGGTTGTTTGAGATTGTGTTATCTAGATCATCATCATCTACGATTGAAGACGCTCGTGTTCGTTTACGTGAGCCTCCATCATTTGCTTGAAGAAGTTTTTCACGAATCCATTGACATATCCTTTATTGTTCTAACAATTATATATTGTTGATCACCGTTTCCATGCTAGATCCTAAGCATTCGACTCTTCGTCTCTAGTATGGGGGTGCTCCACCCTTAGACACGAAACATTGAGGACAATATTTACTTTTAGTATGGGGGGTGAATAGGTACTTGATTTGCTACGCCCTCACGCTCTCCAATTTTCAATGTTTTGTTTTTGTTGCTAATAAGGCTAAAAATGGCCAAATTTTAAAAATTTTCTTAGTTTTCATAAGTGTTTTTAAGACACGAATGTATATTTTCCGATGGGTAGAATAAGAGCTAATTTTTGACTTGATGGGCATTTGGAGCATTTACATTTCTTAACCCGCTCAATTCAAGTTTTTCTAGACTTTTATATAGGGAGCTTTAAAACGCGAAAGTCTTAGCTCATTCGGGTTAAGAACAAGAACTTTTCGCAAGTTCCTATAATTGATCCTAGAAAAGTCACTTATCAAGGGAACTATAAACTGCATTCTCTAAACTTGAAAAAGTCCAAGAAAGTGCAAGATCCTATAGGTTGCTTGAAAACCCAAAACTTTGATTTGATATAGTCTAAATGAAAGGTAATCCAAATTTGGCTTAATTTTGACTTGCATGGCTAAGTATTCACGAGTCTCTTTAATTAGAGGTCCTTATATAGTGAAGAACGAGAAATGATAGAGTTAGACAAGTGATCATGCTAAACGTAGAACATGAAAGTGTTCTTTCAAAAACTCATATGTTTTTAATTGTGGCTTTTTCTTCCCATAAGATCAATGCATTAGGAATAAACATAATTGTAATAAGTAAGGTCGTACGATTTGAAAGGTTACTTAGCCTCTAGCGCAAGATCGTTTAAAAGTTGCTCGGGGTTGAATAGAGTTCATAGCCAAGGCATAACTTATTGAAGCGGGACGCGAAGATTGACGATCATCCAAAAAGGCCCTAACAAGGCATGAGGATCTCTATTTTTGCTAAAGATCCAAGATGATGTGAAGTATCACTATTCCTAAATTAATATGAAGGATCGAGACACACGACGAAAAGCAACTACTCCCCTAAAGATCATGGAGAAAGTCTATCCGAAAAGACCCTTACAAGGTATGAGGATAAATATATCCAAGTCCTAAAAGGAGGCGGATCGTTGTAAATCAAAATCCAAAGTTTAGATTGAAGAAAAATGATGAAGTCGTGGTCCAAATATGAAGAATCTCTCAAAAACGTCAAGTGAAGAAATTCCAAATATATGAAGAGAAGACCATAATTTCAAGAACGTCTTCCCAAGATTTGAAGTATGAAGTACATGCCAAATATCGGTCTGAGAAAGGTCTCAAATCGTGAAACGAGTTATGCCAAGATATGAACTTAAGGAGATACACGAGAAGCCGTTTTAAAAGATTTTTTCCTTCGGCTAACTATCGATTAAATCGTGCTACTTTGCTTTCGGACTAATAACTACTCAAATAAGTCAATATGACTCATTTGTGATCCATGAAAATTAGTTAAAAAATGCTAGTAACCCATTTCCTTTTATAATAACTAGGATTGCAGGGAGAAAAGGTATTACACAATTTGGACGTATGAGTAGTGTTAGCATTGTGACTGTTAGAAATACGTTTTACGTATATTAGAAGTATCGGTCACTCCACAATATTAATAATGTTGTAATAGCTCGTAGTTAACAAATAGTCATTAGTTGCTTATTAAGTTAAGTAAGAACCGGTCCATGGGCTTGTCATGGACCGGCCCAAGCCCATTGTAAGCTTGGAGTATAAATACCCCTTTCCACCATGGAAAGGGGTTGGTTGTTGTCATTTTCTAGTTTCATTTTATTGAAATAACACATAGTTTCTCTCACTTTCTCTCTCTAACTTTCTCTCTCTAGAAATCAACAAACCCCTTCATAGATTCATAGGTTATCAATATTCTACATTTGGTATCAGAGCTATGGGGTGATTTAAGGTAGTGATTTGTGTGGTTTTTTAGTTTTTGATTGTATTAGTGTTCTTTAAGAAAAACCATCTTGATTCTTGGTGTTTTTGGTGTTTTTGTGATTGGGATTAGTGGATAAGTATTAGTTTTTACTTATTATTGTAGAAATCACAAAACTTTTTGGGTTATTTGGTCAAAATCTGGGTTTAATCTTCATTTTTAGTGGTCGACTGTTCATCGAACAAGGTTTCTGATTAACCCAGCAAAAGTTCCGGATCAAGAAGTTCCGAATCAAGAAGTTCCGGATCAAGCCAAAGTTCCGAACCAAGAACTTCCGAATCAAGAAGTTCTGGATCAAGCCAAAAGTTCCGAACCAAGGACTTCCGAATCAAGAAGTTCCGGATCAGGCCAAAGTTCCGAATCAAGAACTTCCGAATCAAGAAGTTCCGGATCAAGCCAAAAGTTCCGAATCAAGGACTTCCGAATCAAGAAGTTCCGGATCAAGCCAAAAGTTCCGAACCAAGGACTTCCAAATCAAGAAGTTCCGGATCAAGCCAAAAGTTCCGAATCAAGGTAATTCCAAGCCAAATCTTCCGAATCAAACTTCCGAATCAACAAAAAGTTCCGAATCAAGGGTTATTTTGCTTGTTTTTTCGACGATTTTTTAGAGGATTTAATCTTGGTTTCTTACAACAAAAACACAACACAATTCACAAGCTTTACTTCACTGCTCGATCAACCGATAATCTTTGTCTCTTTGAAGTTAACAAAATGAATCCGAATTCAGTAATGCCTCATATGACATCACTTACGGATATTTCCGTCATTACGGGAACGGATAATCGCCCGCCGATGCTCATCAAAGAAGTTTTTGAAGCATGGCAAGGCCGGATGATGTCTTATCTTAAGGGAAAACCGGTCTATGCGAGGCTTATGGTTAAGTCTATCTTAAATGGTCCACTTGACTATGGTACCATCGTGGCTAACAATGTGTCTCGACCAAGAGAATTTGAAGAACTTACACCAGCCCAACAACTTGTTGCCGATGCAGACGAGAAAGCTCTTCAAACAATTCTCCAAGCTCTTCCCCATGACATCTATAGGATGGTAAGTCAGTATACAGTGGCAAAGGATTTATGGGAACGTCTTAAGGTGTTGCTACAAGGCACATCTCTCACCAAACAGGAAAGGGAATGTCAGTTGTATGACCTGTTTGACAGATTCACTTACAACCCAGGGGAAACGCTTCATGATTATTACTTCAGATTCACCACACTCATGAATGATCTGAATGTATACAATCTGGTGATTGCTCCATTCCAGGTTAACACCAAATTCTTGAATACTTTACCTCAAGCTGAATGGGGTGAGTATATTACCGATGTTAAGTTAACCAGGGATCTGCATAAGTGCAATTTGGATCAACTATATGCTTTTCTTCAGCAACATGAGAAACATGTGATCATGCACCGTTCTCCACGAGGTATGTACCCTGATTCATTAGCTTTGATGGCGAATCAACCAAGCTTGTCTCACAACAACACTCCTTATATTTTGGGACATCAAGCCTATCATCCATCACCTTACATGACACCAGCCTTTCCCCAATACTCGATTTTACCACAACCACCCACCTCACATCAGCAACAATATCGGTTTAGTGCACCTTCATCACAATATGCTACACAACCTCACCCAGCTAGTATTGCACCTTATGCTCAATCGTCATATTCATCTTATCAAGAGAATGCAGCATATCCAACAAGCTACCCTGATCAAATGAGTATTCCTTCTAGTGATTATGCAGCTCAAGATCAAGCAATGTACTGTGATGATGAGGAAGTCCCCATTCCTGTATTTAAACAAGGTGCTGATCCAGTTGAAGTGTTAACCACTATGTCTGCCTATCTCACAAGGACTTTAAGCAAACGAGGATTTAGGGGATCAGCTCCTACCAACAATCAGTTGAGGAATTCATCCAATTCTCGCCAACAAGCTACAATTGAGAATGGCAGGGTAATGGTTCAGCCTATTCAACCATATCAGGGGAGACCTACCACATCAACTACCAATGCTCGCACGGTCAATCAGGCACCAATGGTCAATCCTGCTCCACGGGCTAATTCCACGGGCAAGTTGTGAATGATTACATGCTACAACTGCAAGGAAGAGGGTCACATGTCCAGGGATTGTAAGAAACCCAAGAGGAGAAGGGATGGACAATGGTTTGCAGAAAAGATCTATCTGGTGAATGCTCAAGCACAAGGAAGGGAACTTGATGAAGAGGAGCTTGCATTTCTTGCTGATCCAGGGATTGCTGAACAAGACACGGTCACCACACAGAATGCAGCATACCAAGCAGATGATCTCGATGCGTATGACTCAGACTGTGATGACTTTCAATCTGCAAAGGCTGCTCTCATGGCAACTATCTCCAGCTTAGGGCCAGCAAAGAGATCTGAGGTACTTATTAATACCACCGATAATACCACTGATGCTAGTATTCAACCACATCAAGTTGTGCAAGAGAGTGCTGATTCGAATGAATCTTCGGTGGTGAGTCTTTCAAACGAGGAGACAAACAATGATAGCAATATCAATGTGAGTCCCCAGACTTTGAGTGAATCACAACCGGGACCCATTTCGCATACGCCTACTCCTGCTCAACAAGATTTGGTCATGGTTCCTGCTACATTACTTAGCCAAATGAATGCTGCACTCTTAGAAACCTTAGCTAAGAATAAGAATTTGTCTGATGAGCTTGCCTTAAGCAATGAGAAAGTTCAAACCTTGGAACTAGTGCCTTCGTCTAGTGTTCTAACTAATCCCGATTATGATCACTTTAGAAACAAACAAATGGGTCACTTGCAAGAAATCGAAAACTTAAGAGCAAATCTGTCTAATGAACTTCAAGAAAAGGAGTTAGTGGTCACTAATTTTCAAAAACTTCAAACGGATTTTGAATCACTAGAGTCTAAGAAGAATGAAATGGAGATTAATGCCACTAATAAGATTAGAAGTCTAGATTACTTGTTGTTAAGACAATACGCTGCTTCTCAACTAGTGCACTTATTTGATGCTTCGTTTAGAGAGTTTAACTTATCACGTCTAAAAGGCCTTCCCCGTAATCCACGGTATGCAAAACAAGCTTTAAGACATAGTCCTAGACTTTATAATGCAACTCAATTAGGATTGGCTTTAGACCCGATTGTTTTTCCCGATGATCGAACAAGTAAGGATCTAGTTGATGAGGATCGGTCATACAATTCTGCAAAATATCCCGAGTGTGATTATTTTAAATTGAATAAGGAGCTGGCAAAAACGGATTTTAGAATTCGCTTCCATATGGACAAAGATCTCATAACAGCACCGACCTACATATTAGATGAAGAAAACCCTAGTACATTTCCTACACTTGTCAATATGGAAGGTCCTAAGGAAATTCCAAAGGATCTTCCACCTGTTAGCACTGTATGGTTAAACTTGCAAGAGATTAATCAATACTTTACTAATTTTGACAAGGTCATTTTGGATTGTACGACTTCAAATGGCTTAAATGCCGGAGAATGGGCTTTCGAACATATGAACGAGGTGTTTCAAAATGAGATCAATCCGTTTGTCGAAAGTCTAAAAGGAACTTTTTCATCTCTTAAGGAAAATCTTGTGTTTGAAATTGGTGAAGTTCAAAAAGTGTTTTATGAAATGGACACCGCTTACGAACTACAACTAATTGAAAAAGAAAAGATTTTAACCGAATATGACCGATTCTTGTCTGCAGTAATCTCGGGTGATGTGCTTACTACTGTAAATGTTAATTATTCGAATGAGCTTACATCCGCTATGATTAATTGTGATGATGTGCATATATGTGATGATGTTTGTGATCTTTCTGTAAATGTTGCTGATACTGTAAATGAGGTAGATAATCATTCTTGTCACGAATCTAACGCTGAGTTTTTAAAGCTACAAGATTCTTACAATTTACTTTCAAAACGCTTTAATCAACTAGAACAACATTGTATATCTTTAGAATTAAAACAACAAACTCAAAATGAGGATCTTTTGATATCAAATGGTTGTGAAAACGGTGTTGAGACGAGTGACAAGATGATTGCAATTGTTAAGACATTAGAGGAAGAAATCATGAGATTGAAGAGAGAGGTATCATCAAAGGAAACATTAAAATTGGAACTAGAGGCTGCAGAGTCTAAAAACCAAGTCTTAGAAATTAGACTTTCGTCTGTTCTAGGGGAGATGGATCGGACAAGACAGGGATTATCCGCTCTTTATGGTTCACTAGAAGAACGCTTCGCTTTTAATGCGGCACAGCAACAATCTTATGTTGAACAACTGAACCAAAAGTGCGAAGAAATCCCTGATTTGAACATCCTGCTCATAGACAAAAATATGGTTTTGGCTGAGTTAAAGGAGACACTTCTTCTCACCCGACAAGAAGTTGTTGATAACTTAGCTACCGACTCTGCACCGTCCACTAGTGCTCCAACAACCAAGTCAGTAGTGCTTTATAAGAATCCGCTTCACAAGAGAAACCCGGGTACCTATGATGATTATATGAGGAATGCCATTAAGCATGTCGATCTTCTTAGGGATATTTTAAACGATCTTTATGCCTTAGATCCCTCAAGTAGCGACTATTATTCGGCTCATGAATATATTAAGCGAGTTCAATATTGCTTAGCATATTTGCAATACATAGGTACTCCAGGTTCTGCACTACTTAATAATAGGCCCATTGCTGTCACTCCATTTAATAAGACTCCAGGAGCGAAACCGTCATTGGCACAATCAAGTAAGACACCTTTAAAATCTGTTGCTAATATTCCCACTTTGCCTTCTACAGGATTAAAAGAGACTACTAAGGCTAAAGGATCGCCACTCAAGAAAGCTAAGATCAAGCCCTCCACTAGTAGTGCCACAAAGAAGAAAGTAGAAGTTCACAATAGGAATGCTAGTTCAGTTTTAAATAAAAAGAATCATGTTAAGACTAAAAGCTCTGCGCCTGTGCAGCAGCCTAAACCATTCGTGAATTCTGATTTGAATTGTTGGAATTGTAATGAATGTATGTTTTCCCAACGTCATGATTTGTGTCTGATTGATCACGTTAATGAAATGAATGCTATTAAGAATGGTCTTGAATGGAAGCCAACGGGTAGAACTCGTGCCCAAGTTAGCTGGCAATGGCGTCCCACTGGTAGGACCTTTACATTAGATGGAAAAATGTGCCCTTTAACTAGGAATGCATCCATTGAGGTTAGGTCTGAGCGTCCTTTAGTTAGGAACACTCGCACTCAAGTATGGAAACAGCGCCCTTTAATTAGGTCAGCCCCCACTATAGTGCCTATCAGTGAAGAAATACCTCAGGATTTAAGCCAACTAGAATCTACACCACCTATTAAGAAAAGGAAGGCTAGGAAATCTAAGAAACCTAGAGTTAGCAAATCTAAGATTATTAAATCTGTACCTGCTAATAACAAGAAACACTCAGATTCCGATACCTCTACATTGTCTTCGTGTGGTGATATTTTCAGGTTGTCCAAATCATCCTGTGGTATTTGGACTCCGGTTGTTCAAAACATATGACCGGAAATCGCTCGATGCTCCGAAATTTCGTCAGCAAGTTTCTTGGTACGGTTAAATTCGGGAATGATCATATAGCAAAGATTATGGGGTATGGTGAATATCAGATTGGAAACGTGACGATTTCAAGGGTATACTATGTAGAAGGTCTTGGTCATAATTTATTCTCAGTAGGACAGTTTTGTGATTCCAACCTTGAGGTTGCTTTTCGACAACACACTTGTTTCATCCGCAACTTGGAAGGAAAAGATTTGTTGAAGGGATCTCGTGGTGCAAATCTCTATACCTTGTCCTTACAAGACATGATGGCCGCCTCTCCAGTATTTCTTCTCTCTAAAGCATCTAAGACCAAGTCATGGTTATGGCATCGCAGATTATCTCATCTTAACTTTGATGCTATTAATCATCTGGCTAAAAACGATTTAGTTCGTGGTCTTTTAAAGCTTAAATTTCACAAGGACCATTTATGTTCCGCATGTTCAAGGGGGAAAAGTACCAAGAAATCTTACAAGCCCAAAGCTGAAGACACCAATCAAGAAAAACTTCATCTTTTGCATATGGATCTTTGTGGGCCGATGAGAACTGAAAGTGTGAGCGGTAAGAAATTCATTCTGGTAATTGTGGATGATTTCTCCAGGTTTACATGGGTTAGATTTCTACGTACAAAGGATGAAGCACCGAAGGCTATCATCACTTTTCTGAAATTCATTCAGGTACGTTTGAATACCACTGTCCGCCGTATTCGTACAGACAATGGTACAGAGTTCGTCAACCAAACTCTTCGTGATTATTATGAAGGAGTTGGTATATCACATGAAACATCCGCTGCACGCACTCCACAACAAAACGGTGTCGTTGAAAGACGGAATCGTACACTTATGGAAGTTGCTAGGACCATGCTTATTTATGCGAACGCTCCATTGTTCTTGTGGGCAGAGGCTATTTCTACTGCATGTTTCACCCAAAACCGTTCTATCCTTCGGAAACGCCATGGAAAAACACCTTATGAGCTTTTACATGACCGTAAACCCGATGTTTCATTTTTCCATGTGTTTGGTGCTCTTTGTTATCCAAACATCAATAGTGAGAACTTGGGTAAGCTTCAACCGAAAGCCGATATAGGTATTTTCATTGGTTACTCACCGTCCAAAAGAGCATATCGAATCTATAACCGTCGTCTTGGCAAGATTGTAGAAACTATGGACGCAGATTTCGATGAGCTGACAGCGATGGCTTCTGAGCAACACAGCTCTGAACCCGCGCTTCATGAGATGGGAACCGGTGCTATTAGTTCCGGATTAGTTCCCAATAATCCTACTTCTACATCATTTTTACCACCATCAAGGCCCGAGTGGGATAAACTGTTTCAACCGTTGTTTGATGAATTCTTCGATCCCCCGACTGATGAAGTTCCAGCACCTGCAGTAATCGCTCCAATCCCTGTAGTGGTTGCTCAAGCTAATGAACCTTTATCTAATGCATCTACAATTTACATTGAACCGGATGCACCTTCACCAAGTGATTCTCAAACTACACCTGAATCATCACCCCTACTTGTGCCTAATGATGTGGAAGAGGATTCTACTGATCACGACTTGGAATATGCTCACTTGCAAGAGCTTCCTTTCTTTGGTGTAGCGATCCCTGAAAACCCTTCAGCCGCGTCTACCTCAGAAGAAGCTCCTTCTATTGTTCACTCGAGACCACCTAGGATTGAAAACCATAGCACTAAATGGACAAAAGATCACCCAATTAGGAATGTTATTGGAGATCTAGATCGACCAGTCTCTACACGCCATTAATTACAAGAGAGTGCACTTTATTGCTACTTTGATGCATTTCTCTCTGAAGTTGAACCTAAAAATTGGCAGCAGGCTATGACCCAATCATCTTGGATTGAAGCTATGCAGGAGGAACTAAATGAATTTCAACGACTTGAAGTATGGGAATTGGTTCCTCTCCCTGACAAGGTTAACATCCTTACTTTGTTATGGGTTTATAAGGTTAAACTTGATGAGATGGGTGCGGTATTGAAGAATAAGGCTAGATTGGTCGCTAGAGGATATAAACAAGCCTTGGGTATAGACTTTGAAGAATCTTTTGCTCATGTGGCTAGATTGGAGGCTATTAGACTATTCCTTGCGTATGCTGCTCATATGAACATGATCGTCTATCAAATGGATGTGAAGACGGCATTTTTGAACGGTGAACTAAGGGAAAAAGTCTATGTTAGTCAGCCGGATGGGTTCGTCAGTACGGAGTTTCCTAATCATGTATACAAGCTTAAGAAGGCTCTCTACGGGTTGAAACAAGCTCCACGCGCGTGGTATGATCTCCTGTCAACATATCTCATTTCGGAAGGCTTCTCCAAAGGCAAGGTGGACCCCACTCTATTCACTCTCAAGGAAGGCAACGACATGATTCTGGTACAAATTTATGTTGATGATATAATATTTGCTGCCACTAACATAGAATTGTCAAATCGCTTTGAGAAGATAATGTCCACACGCTTTCAGATGTCGATGATGGGAAAAATTTCATTTTTCTTAGGATTACAGATTTCTCAGAATCCCAGAGGCATCTTTATTAATCAATCCAAATATGCTCTAGAATCTCTTAAGAAATATAACTTTGAAAATTGTGACCCCGTGGACACTCCAATGGTGGAGAAATCCAAGTTAGATGAAGATAGGAATGGGACTATTGTCGATCCAAAACTTTACCGTGGGATGATCGGCACCCTTCTATATCTGACTGCTAGCAGGCCTGATTTGCAATTTGCTGTATGCATGTGTGCCCGGTATCAGGCTCGGCCTACCGAAAAGCACCTACATGTTGTGAAAAGGATCTTTCGGTATCTAAAAGGAACACTTCATCGTGGTCTACGGTATCCGAAAGATTCATCTATTGCTTTAATATCATACGCAGATGCCGATCATGCTGGATGTCAAGACACGAGGCGTAGCACTTCTGGATCTGTGCAACTCCTTGGAGATAGATTGATCAGTTGGTCTTCAAAAAGGCAGAAAAGCGCTGCAATATCAAGCACGTAGGCTGAATACATCGCCATGTCCGGTTGTTGTGCTCAAGTCCTTTGGATGAGATCACAATTAACTGACTACGGTTTGGGATTCAACAAAATCCCGATGTATTGTGACAACAAGAGCGCCATTGCCCTTTGCTGCAACTATGTTCAACACTCCCGGGCCAAGCACATAGACATTCGCTACCATTTCATTAAGGAGCAGGTGGAGAACGGAGTGATCGAGCTGTATTTTGTCACTACTGAGTACCAGCTGGCGGATATGTTCACCAAAGCATTAGATCGAGGACAAATTGAGTTTTTGATCGACAAGCTTGGCATGAAATCATTTACTCCAGCGACTCTCAAAGAGTTGGCAGAAGAATCAGCTGAATAGTCGTGGTAAACTATTCAGAGTATCCTTTTGTTCGTGATCATGTATATTATAGTAAATATATAAACCACAAAAGCAAAATACAAAAATATAAAACCAACAAAAATCATAAAAAATATAAAACCTAGAAAAACCATAAAAATTATAAAATCAAGAAAAACCAAAAATATTTTTCGTTTTTAAACGGGCATGTCTTTTAGTACGGTAATATTTACGGCCTTAGAAATGTCGATCAATATTGACACGGTGCCATAAATAGAGTCCGTATAAAAGTTGTACATTTTTAAAACATGCCCATTATGGCTTGTAGTTATTTCTGACTGCAACCCGGTTTTCGTATTAAAGTCACGTATTTCCTTGGAAAACGTTGGCTCAGAACGGGAATTAATTTTCTCGGGCATGATTTACAAGCCAAATCATGCAAAGGGATCAAGTTTACTTTATAACTTGGTCTAACACGAATTTGTGTACGTCTCAGTGCATTAATTTGTTAAAATAAGAGAAATCTTATTGACACCACGAATCAAACTTTTTCAAGATATATGGAAATGCTTTCATCAATATTTGACTCTTTAAACAATGACTACAGCTCTTTAAATAGAAAACGGGTCATCGTTTAAGGGGGAGAAAATATTAAAATCATCTTCGTCATTAAATTGATTTTCAAAAGTTAATGTGAAAATTAAGGGCTACATGGTAATTGAGTGGTTTTGCTTTAGAATACGACTTGTGTTCGTTCTAAGTGATAGGCATGGCTTTTAGATTTTGGAGATATGCTAATAGATTGTGTTTGCTAAGTTGTGTGTAACTTAAACAAGGGAATTAAGGAAAATGAAAAATGTAAGTTAAACAAGGGTGAATGTGAAATTGGAGGGACTTAAGGTGACACTCTTTGAAACTTGTCAAAATTTTGACCTAAGTCAAATAAAAACCCCCCCGCCCCTTACTTTCCCTTTCACTGTTTATCTCTTTTTCATTATACTTGCCGCCATTGTTGAATAAACACACACAAGAACTCAAATCACTCGTTTAATCCATCCAATTCCATTCATTCGATTAATAAGGTAATTTCATCAATATTTTAACTTCTAATCCACCTTAATTATCATATAATTCTGTTAACAGTGCTCAATTAATCAGTTTAATCAACTTAGGGTTTATGATTAATTTAGGGTTAATTAACTAGGGATTTATGGTGGGTTTTGTGCGGATTAGTATGATATGATGTTTAAATGCTTTAGATTGCCTTAGAAATTCACAAACGCGTTTAGAATTAATCTTCTTAGACTGTGTTTCTATGTTCCGGATGAACAAGGATAAGAACTTCCGAATGAAGGACATTTTGAACAAAACTTCCGAATGAAGGAATTTTTTATAAAAAACTTCCGAATGAGGAAGTTCCGAATGAAGGACTTCCGAATGAAGGAACTTCCGAATGAAGGAAGTTCCGAATGAAGAACTTCCGAATGAAGGAAGTTCCGAATGAAGAACTTCCGGATGAAGGAAATTCCGAATGAAGAACTTCCGGATGAAGGAAGTTCCGAATGAAGAACTTCCGGATGAAGGAAGTTCCGAATGAAGAACTTCCGGATGAAGGAAGTTCCGAATGAAGAACTTCCGGATGAAGGAAGTTCCGAATGAAGAACTTCCGGATGAAGGAAGTTCCGAATGAAGAACTTCCGGATGAAGGAAGTTCCGAATGAAGAACTTCCGGATGAAGGAAGTTCCGAATGAAGAACTTCCGGATGAAGGAAGTTCCGAATGAAGGAATGTTCCGGATGAAGAAGTTCCGAATGAGGAAAAGTTCCGGATGAAGAGTTGTTTGATTATTATTGTTTGCATGTTATATGTACTTGTTGTATTATGTTATGAAATGTGTTATGCTTAGAAGTAAGAATGATATATATCTATATGTTTTTGTGCATCAACCTTTCATGTCTTATCTTAAGCAGATACAATGACTAATCCAACAGTACAAGCAATCCAAGACTCTAGAGAAGCCGATATTGCTAAAGCACGAACCCTTAAGTTTATACCCAACAATTACCGGCTGAAGCGAGTCTCAAAATCCACTCACCATGGTTTTAAGGTCGCCATAGCCATCCTCGATAACTCTCATTTCAAGAACGCCCTTAGGAGTAGTGCCTCGGTGCCTTATGAGTATATGTATGAATTTTGGGCTACCAAGGAAATCACTTCAAACAAGATCACCTTCACCATCGACAACAAGCAGCAGACACTCACAGTTTCAGACTTCCGTAAGATTCTTGGTATACGGGATACACCCAAAGGCATGTCATTCTCGAGGGATCCTACTAAAGATGAACTCGTGGAGTTATTTGACGCTCTTGGATGTCCGGAAATACGAGTTGCGTCTGAGTTTACCACTGCTAAAGTAGGACAACCTTGGAGAGCATTGATGGGTATTCTCAGTAGATGTCTTACACCAAAAATAAGTGTCCATGATGCTTTGCGCAGTCCTATAATAAACCTCTTCTATGGCATGTACAAAGCTGCAAATTCAGATTATGCTTTGTTGATATGGGAAGAATTCACCTTTCAACTCTTCTATAACAAGAAGCTGAAGACAAACTTCTTTCCTTATCCTCGGTTTATCAAGCTTATCATTAATTATTTTATGAAGAATGATGCTACTATTGATAGGCGTGCAGCAAGTCGCTATCACACTGAAGAAGCTGATGATACTGTGGATCTGAGGCATGAAGGACCGTCTATTGGTGTGATTCCGGGTCCTATTCCTGATTACCTTCTGTCTGAGAAAATCAAAGGTTCTGCTGATTACAAGCTACTGCAGATAGAAATCAAGAAGCTGAAAGCAAACCTTCAGACTGGAGAAGACTCGTCTACAACGGTTAAGAGTAAAGGTAAACGCAAACAACCAGCTGCGTTACCTGAACCCGAAACCAAGAAGAAGAAGACAGAGGGTAAGAAGGGAAAGGGTAAGGCTGATGAGATGCGTTTACGTGATGAAGAAGATCTTGTTGATCCTGCTCTTGACAAGACAGAGAGAAAAATGCTGAAGATAGCAATTCAAAGGAGTAGGAAAGATACTGGCGGTAGTGGTTCAGGTGCAAGGGTAGATGTTGAGGATGAGTACGTGGAACCAGATGATGTTGATGAGTTTGGGTCACCTGAACATTATTCCACTTCGAAGGAGCCATCAATCCCTATTTCAGCAAGTGTGGAAAAGGAGTCTGTTGCTCCTACGATCATGGTGTCAACTCAACCCTTAGCAACTCAACCTCCACCCATACAACCCTTACCAACCAGACCGGCTTCAACACCATTTCTTCCACCACCTACAATTACCATCCTTAGTACCGCAGTAACAACCGAGCCTCTTCAATCAACCCAGAGCAGCTCTGCAACATCTACAATGGCTGCATTGGTGATGCCCGAACTGTTGGATAAACATGTGGATACTCACAAACGAGAAATGGATGAACTTCGCCAAGAGTTACAAAGACGAGCTCAAAGTGAAGAAGCATCTAGGAAAGCCCAAGAGGAGATGATTGCTAGGTTCGCAGCAGATATGGAGTCAACTCGAAAAGCACATGCAGAAGAACTAGCTCGGGTTAAGCAGACTGAGGCTGATAAGCATGCTGCACGTATCACCAGACTTCAAGCGATGAGGGATAAATACAAAGAGCAAAAAGAAGCACTTGAAGCCTCTGTGGAAGAAAGAGTGCAAGAATCCGTTGAATCCATTATGCCTAAACTGCGTGATGAATTGAAGACGCTAGCAGCTGATAACTTGTTGATCAAGTCATCCAATCCTTCAGAATCCGCCTACAAGATTGCTTATGACTTGACGGATTTTGAATTGAAGAAGATCCTAAAGGCTCGTATGGTGGAACTTGGATCGTTTGATAAGTCTAGGATTCAACGGGCTCTATACAAATCCCTGAATGACGCTATCATGGAGGATGAAAGGTTATTCAAAACGTTTGGAAGTGTGGTACCTTATCACATTCTACCTGAAGAAGAAAGGGAAGAAAGTGAGCAGGAAGAGGGTACCGGTGAAGAGGAAGAGGAAGAAGAAGGAGAAGAAGAGGAAAAGGATGACGATGATGGTGATGATGAGGATAAGGATGAGGATGAGGATGATGATGACGATGATGATGATGATGATGATGGCAATGATGGTGGTGATGGGAATGAGGAGAGTGCTAGGGGTAGTAACAGGGATGACAATCAGGATGATGATGGGGGTGAACAGCCTAAAGAGGGAGACAAGGTTACCAGCTCCAAGAAAACTGCTAAGACTGGAACCAAGTCCAAGAAAGATGCAGCGCAGAAGGACAAATCAACATCATCAGAATCAAGACGAACTAAGTGGCGCCACGATGTGAATGCCACTACAGCGTCATCGGTTCCCGGTACCTCTATCGTTGTATCTTTACCTATTACCACTAACCCCATTAGTTCTGTTGTTGTTGCTCCTGTGATTGCAGAATCAGTAACGGAACCCGAAGCTGCACAACACTCACCAGTTCACGACACTGCCGAAATGCCTGAAACTGAACCAACAGATGTTCGCACTTCTACTCCTCTACAACAAGCACAACAATCTACGGTTCCTGAACCAAGCACACGAGACTGGGCAGACACGTTGGAGATAGACGAGACTGCACCACCACAGGCTTGGATCACGGCAGCAGCACAATATGACCCGATCACAGACGCTGACAAAGATGTGTTGTATCTCCGTATCCGAAGTCCGATTGACTTATGTGCATTTTTTGCTCATGAGTATAAGACTTTGGTTACTCCATCCTTGGTGAAGAAAGCGCTGAAAGATAAGAGACTTCGTGCCAAAACCCGGTTAACCCAAATGGAGTTCGAGTATTATGCCGATGAGATCCTAAAGGCTCTGAATACCGTTCAACGGCCAGGACTTCATGAATCAGAAAGAGCTCCACCTCCAATGGATCCGTCTCAAGATAATCAGATTGCTCTTGACTTCTTCGTCACCAATGATCTTGTGTATCTACTGAAGGGGTCATCAAAGTACGCAACCTCTCTGACCTTGCTGAAAGCTGCCAACTGGGGGACAATACCCTTTATCGAGGAAAAGGTAAACAGACTCTGGGTTCCAAAGATAAATCGTAATTATGATATGTATGCTGTCATAGGTGCATCTCATTGGGACGAACGAGTCCGAAGGGCGTACAGGGGTTGCTGCCTAGTCAATTCTGGAAGTATCGTTAGATCCGATATCCGCATCTCCAGCATCTTAGGGTTGAAAACTGAAGCCAAGAATGGCTATTATCATGTGACGGAGATTCGCTTGAAAAGGGAGGATGACAGGGAATACAAAATCCAGCAGGGAGATTTTTCCATCATTCGCCTTGAGGATATCGAAGATATGCAGCTTCTGATGACCCGAGATCAACTCACACATATTCCTCGTGAAGACCTCATTGCTTTGAATACAGCACTTCGTATGTTCACACGAAGCATTGTCATCAAGTCACGAGTTGAAGATCTTCAGTTGGGAGTCGAAAGCTATCAAAGGAAGCTTAACCTTACCCGTCCAGTGAATCAAGTGCTACCTCAACATGTAGAAAGATGTCCCTATACCGGCATTTCTGTCCCGAATTACGGCATTTTCTACTTAAACAGTCGAGGTTTGATGAAGTTTATGAGGGTGGGTGAGCTCCATAAGTACAGTGATGGGACTCTTCTACAAGTCAGAGGAAAGTTGGAGCATCTGAACTCGGGTGGGACTTTGCCAGAGATGACGGAGGATTGGCATCCGGGTTACCGGCAGATGGCGAAGTACGTGATCAAGAAGATTGATCAAAAGCTCCATGAACGTAGATTGATGAGGATCTTGGAAAGGTTCGTTGGTGGAAGACCATATCTAGTGCACCACAAGCTACTGCAACGATCCATCTAATGGGTCGTACATTTCAGGTCCACTGTATATTGGTTTTCAATTGTGAATATGTATATTTGTGAATAATGTGCTTTAATGGCTTGATGTAGTGTTAAGGTATGATAATTTTTCAAGAATTTCTCACGAGATTCTAAATCTTTCAAAATATATCATACTAAAGCACTACAACTATCCCTTATTAACTTAAGGGGGAGCAATAACTTGTTCTATGGCCAAACATCGATTTCATTTTTTACCCAAAGACCGGTTAATCCATTCAATATCCCAAATATTAATGGTTAACACTTTGGATAAGGGGAGAAAATGGGATTAAGGAGACGTAAGTGATACTTGGCTAAAAGATGAAAAAGACTTAACGATTATCCAACTTAATATGTGTAAAGCACGTGTTAAGGGGAGCGTTTTTTATGAACAAAACACCTAAGGTACAAAACTTTTGATTTCAATATCACAAGTACTTTAGGTGATTTTCAATGATTTTTCATGGTGGCAATTCCTTCCCAAAACACGCTTAATTCACGACGAATGTGGTGTCAAAAGGGTGGTAGGAATAGGTTTAGTCCAATGATTCATCAGAGCCGATGGAATCTTCCCAAGGACAATTCCCTAGATAGAATTAGAAGTCCTAGGAAAGATGGAGAAAGAATGTGAACGTAGCTGAATGCCGACCAAGTACTTAAGCTAGCACTGGAACAATCACAACAAGGTGCTAGTGATGACGTATTGGTAAGCATTGAAGGGGTTGAAGAATGAAAAAGAATTGTAAAGATAAAGGGTGTAAAGAAAGAAGCCCTCCTTACTACTTTAGGCAGAAACCGGGTCAATACATATGCTATTGAGGTCATTTTGCTAATGATTCTCGGTATTGAAGAAAGACATCATGGACCCAGTGATGCAATGCACAACCCTTCCCAGCTAACTCAAATATCTCTCAAAAGGTATTTGTTTTAATCACACGGAGATCAACACGTTATCTATTGGTTTATTCACTCCGAATAGACTGGTATTGAAAAGGTGGCACTCCTCTCCAACCATCGCTCACTAAATCAAAACGCACAATCGAGTCTAGAGCCAAGAGATCATCAAAAGTCTCATTAGGACACTTTCCATTTATTCCTTGCTTTCTCACACACTGTGAAAAGTAAGAGATTTTCATGAGTCCTACGCAATATTCCTGTAATATTGCCAGAACATCCGAGTAATACGTAAGTATTACAATGAAGATGGAAATCCTGCTTGAGCCAACATCAAACAAGCTCATGGTAGGTTACACGTGCGGTTCTTTTAGAACCAATCTTGTGAAAAACTGGAAGGTAACAGTGGTTTAATTCTTAATTGAACTTAAACTCGTTCCAGGCCTCTTCGCATTATCATATGATCTTGCCAGAACACTCAGAGTGACTCTTTATAGACCACAGTGACGAGTGGAAATCCTTCTAGTGTCAACATCAAACAGCACTTGGTAGGTGACGTGCAAGATTCTTTATGAATTGAGCTCGTGACAACTGGAAAGCAACGATGGTGAAAATCTTAATTGAAATTCACTTGTTCCAGGTTTCATGAATTGACGGCTTCAAATCACAAGGATAACTTATCCAAGTTATTCACTCTTTATGTTCGCAGTCAGCTTTGGACGGTCGAATAAAGAGAACAGGTTTACCCGCGAAATCCTGTCAGGAAGTTACTTAATTGAAACTATCCGTCACGGGTACGATATCTAATATCGTCCAACGGTCTTCACCGACCGGAGGTAAAATTCTACCGAATTAGAATAAAATGTTCAAAGCCATTTTATTCGTGTCGTTGCTGTGTACCTGTTAAAGACGGTGGCGTTGTTGTGTACCTGTTGAAGACGGTGGCGTTGCTGTGTACCAGTGAAGACGGTGGTGTTGCGGTGTACCTGTAGAAGTCGTTCCCACATGCTTATGTTTTTCTGCATCAAAGTTTAGCAAAAATTCAAGAAAGTACAAGATAAAGTCTTCCGCTGTACCAAACTCTGAAACTTTCGAGAATTCAACAAAAAGACATAAGTGTGTGGAACATGGAGTCACGAGAAGGCAAATTCACAAGAGAGGCAAAGATCGCACGTGAAAGGCCAAAGAACAATGCTCTCAAGCCAAAGCCAAAAAGATCAAACCAACATATTCACAACAAAAGAAAGAAAAGAAGAAAAGACTACGAGCTAAAGAACGAAGACTTAGTATAGTATGCTAGGTTTAGAATTTTGTAACGTGGAGTGACCTCCCTTAGGGGGAGATTGTTAGAAATACGTTTTACGTATATTAGAAGTATCGGTCACTCCACAATATTATTAATGTTGTAATAGCTCGTAGTTAACAAATAGTTATTAGTTGCTTATTAAGTTAAGTAAGAACCGGTCCATGGGCTTGTCATGGACCGGCCCAAGCCCATTGTAAGCGTGGAGTATAAATACCCCTTTCCACCATGGAAAAGGGGTTGGTTGTTGTCATTTTCTAGTTTCATTTTATTGAAATAACACATAGTTTCTCTCACTTTCTCTCTCTAACTTTCTCTCTCTAGAAATCAACAAACCCCTTCATAGATTCATAGGTTATCAATATTCTACAGTGACTTGTACCAACAATGATCTCGTTTTTGCACTTAGCATGGAATGTATGAAAATCAAGGATGACGAAGTTTACTCTAAGGGACATTTGCTTGTTTCTATTCTTTGACCTTAAAAGTCACACTCTTGATGAAAATCATACATTATGTCTTTACACATCTTCGTAGTATGTTGCAAGTCTTTTACTTTTCAATAAAGGTTAATAAAATTGAACTTTGGTGATGCTTAGATACTTTAATCTAGCATTGTGTGAGGGCATGGCAATGGCTTAGTATGGGGGAGTGATGAGATGGCATTTATACATGATCTCATCGGTCTTTTCGGGCTTTAAATGCATAAAAATGTCATAAAATACCATATATATACTTGTGTTTTTTTACTTGTGTATTTTAGATATGGATATCGTGAAAAAGACAAAAGATCGCAAGAAACAAGGAAAAACGGACACGAGAAACGAAGCCATACAAAGAACCGGGCCCTAGATCATGATTTATCCAACAAATACCCTTGAATACTTGAAGACATGCAAGATTGATCCTCATTGAATGAAGAAATGACACTTAAAACCCTTGTATATTCATAATTACAAGTTTGGTCCCTTAAGTTTGTCAAAATTACACAAATGGTCCTTCAACTTTGAAGAAATGGCAAGTTTAGTCCCTCAACAATTCTAAATTGCCAAATATGGTCCCTCATGGAGTTTAAGTTGCATTGAAGACCTTTGAAGATCAACAATGTCCAAGATCAGCCCTTGAATTATGCAAAAGTTCCAAAAATAACCCTTGTAACCCTTTTTCCAAAAGTTTGTGCCAAAAGTGTAAAGAGTGGAAAGTTGTTAACAAAGGGAAAGAGTTTATTTGCTGAATAAACACGTTTTAAAAGATTTGCTAAAGAACAAGGACCCAAGTTTCCAATTCGAAACTTTGAATCCCATAACACGCGCCAAACACACAACTTCCCCCAGAGTCGGATCAAATGTCACCACTGTTTACCCTTCTTCACCCCCATATTTTACTCCACTTAAACTTAGGGTAAAAATCAATTACCTTTGCACACACTTGATTCACATGTGCAGAAACACATCCCAACCTTAAAACCCTTAATCCCACTCACTATGGACCCCACCCCCAATTCCCGTTTAACCAATCACATGACAACTTCACCTCCAAGTCATCCAACGTGGCAAGATAAACAGCTGACATTCCTTGCTTCATTCCAAAGACAAAATGAACATCCAAGATCACTTTGGACAACTCACACCAAGAATTTGTCTAGAAGGCTCAAGGATAAAATAGGAAATTCAGTTCTAGGGTTTGTGAATAGTGCTAGCCTTGGCATTTGCCTATAAATAGACTCCTCAACCTGGGAGAGAGCTTTGGTTCCAGTTTTAGGCTATTAATATTTGTAATTCCTTTTTAAATTAATAAAATTTGATTTTCTGAATTTTGAGAAATCTCTTTTATATTTTGTTAAAAGTTGGTGTTAGAATAACCTGATTTTGAGTTCCATTTACATGTTTGAAGGTTTTTGAGGCAAAGTTTTAGTTGATAAAGCTTGGGTTTCAAAAATCAGAAAGTTATTGTTTATCTGATCTCACTTGTTGGTTTGTTCTTCTTAGCAGCATTGGAAGCTGGTACTTGTTCTGCTAGTACCTCAGCTCAAACAATCCAGGGCCTGGATGTAGGTCTTGGAGGTTTGCACCTTCTTCCCTTTTCAATTTCTCTCTTATTTTTCTGAATTTTATGATTATTGCATGATTATTGGTGAATCTGTGTTTTTGTGGTTGAATATTGTTAATCTGGTGTTGTTTGATGTTATTGAAGTGTTTGAGGCTTGATTTGTGGGTTAGAACTTGATAATCCTTTGAAAAATTGTGAAAACAGGTTTTTAAGGGGTGTTTGGGTCAACTGCATAGTTTGGATTTGTGGTGTTTTGAGTGGTTGTTTATTGTTGCTATCTGTTGGTACATGCTTATCTGAGATACTTGGTCATATTGCTGCACATTTTGTGGTTTGAAACACCTTGATTTATAAATAGGGTATAAAATCTTGTTTACTTGGAAAAATTGCCTAGGATTTTGAGGACACCTAGATCTTAGCTTAGGCTAGGGCTAACAAGTGCTAAACCTTAGTTAATTACACCAGGAGAAAAGATTTGAGTGCTTGAATTTGGATCTGTGGTCAATTAGATCAGCAAATAGGTTTCTGCATATGCACCTTGTTCATCAGTAACATTCATCTGCTTTGATCTTGTTATTTACTTTGATTCAGTGTATGCTTTAAGTTTATTTGTGCTTATTCATAGTTTATATAGCTTGTGTATGCATCCTGTTGAGTTTGGTTGGCTTATTCATGCTAAATCTGCTTATTAAGTGCATTACTGCTTATTTTCCATGTCTGTGGTGTATCTGGTAACTGTTTGATTGATTCTGGCTTATTGTGTGAACCAAATTTAGATTTTCTTGTTCCTATTGACTCCTTGTGATTCACTGATCACAAAGGTGCCCTTGTTTCCAATTGAATCCAACTAAATCTCTCTATAGTCAAAGCAATGGGAACTCCTTTCCCCTGCTAGTTGCCACTGCTAGTGTTAATTGGGTTTCAGCTTATCAATAAGATATAATAGCTTATTTTAACCAGCAACAACTTGGATTTTGTAATAGGTGCTCATTATTTAACCCATTTGTTCATACTGGGGCATTTGGTGGGTTGACTTTAGGGTTTGACTAGAAAACCAACTTAATTGACTTTTTCATAAGTGCTTATTGGCTTATTCTGGCTTATTGGTTTTTCTTATTGGAATTATGTTGATTTTTTTGGCTTATTGAGTCCATCTGTGACATTTTGCAAGTTGAATCAAGTCCTGAGGTGCCTTATTTCTCAAAAACAACTATTTTGTCTTTTAGTGAAATATTACTTTGCTTTTTTCTGGCTTATTGAGTGTGCTTTTTCAAAAAAAAATTTTACAGATCTCATAAGCATCCCAAAAAAAGGTTGTGTGTTAAGTTAGAGCTTATCGCATTAGCTTATTGCTTAATGGGCTAAGAAGCCCAATAAGGATAAACTGTTTGCATAATAAGCTGTGATAAGCTCACTTTCAGCTTTTGGGCCTTTAGAGATTTGTGTTTAGAATTAAATTTTAAGTCAGATAGGGCTTTTCTAAATCAATTGGGCCAAGTTTGACTTTTTGGGCTAAAAAGCCCATTTGTGTTGACTGAATTTGGTTTTGGCCCATTTGAGGGCCCAATAGGGGTATTTTGGTCATTTCACTTTCATTTTCAGTTTATTTAGGTTAAAGTAAACTAGTTTTCAAGTTTTTAAATTTTTTATAAATTTTGGATTTTTAATATTATTTTAATATTATTTTATTATTATTTTTCAAATTTCACATTTTTCAACTTTTTACATTTTTCTTAGCTTAAAAACATTAAAATAGGATTTTTGCAACTTTTAGAATAATTTTATCACTTTTAGATTAAGTTTTACAATTATTTTAAGTTTTAATAGTTTTTTAATCATTTTAAATAGTTTTTCTTAGTTTAAAATTTTCTAAAAATAGTTTTTAATCTTTTTAGGTCATTTTAGAGGTTTACCAATTGAATAATCTTCATTTGGGCTTTTTGATAATCTATTTGATTTTTAGGTCTTTAATTAGCATTTAAAAATTGAATATTTAATTATTTAAAAGGTTTGAAAAAGTTTTGATCATTGGTAAACTCTTAGTTTATTTATTTTGATTTTTGGTAAATTTTTGGTAATTTTTAGAATTAATTTTTATTTTTGTAGTTTTTACGGTTTTACGTTTTGTCGTCGTAGTATAATTTCACGTCTTCGTCATCTTCTTTTCTCATCCCCTTCTAAACCAAATATTAATCTCAAATTATTTACATCTTAGTCACACACATATACCTCCTTGGGAAACGAACTTTCACACCACAAGGGTCATTAGTGCTTGATTTTCCTAAATCATCACTTAATACTTTTCCCTATTTACTCTCTTTTCCTAAAGAGTGGTAAAACACTACAATCAGTGGGCATTATAATCTTTGTTGGTATGAATGCCTCAGTACCATAGGCTAATGCAAACGGAGTATCTCCATTAGCAGTCTTTATCATTGTTCTATGCTCCCATAAAACATGTGGTAGCTCATCTACCCATTTAGCACTTCGGTCGTCCAAGCGTGCTTTGATTCCATCGCCTAAGATTCTATTGGCTCGTTCTACCAGAACATTGGTTTGTGGATGTTTGACGGATGCGAAGCGTCGTGTGATATTCAGCGCCGCACACCAATCTTTGAATGGATTGTCCACAAACTGCTTCCCGTTATCTGAGATAATCTCACCTGGAAAGCCAAAACGACATACAATATTTTCCCAAACAAACTTTTTTACCTGTTTGCCCGTGATTGTTGCGACTGCCTTAGCCTCAATCCAGCGAGTGAAGTAGGCCATGGCCACTATCAAGAACTTAACGCCTCCTGCTGCCACGGGGAAATGTCCGACAATGTCGATACCCCATTTGTAAAATGACCATGGGCCTGTGATAGGTGTGAGCTCTTGTTGTGGATAGTGTGACACTGGTCTGTGTACCTGACAATCGCTGCATTTGAGGATTAAGTTGTGCGCATCGTGATGCATGGTTGGCCAGCAATACCCTGTGCTCAAAGCTCTCGCCACCACTGACCTAGGGCCAGCGCGCATGCCACACGACTCCTCGTGAATCTCGCTAATCACATAGCTAGCTTGTCGTGGTCCAACGCATCATAGCCATGGCTGCAAGAATGAGCGTTTATATAGGATACCATCGCGCAATTTGTAAAATCCATGATTTTACCATGATAAAAATGTAATAAAAGTTTACTCAATGATATTAGAACATCTCTCAACCTAGTAATAATAATCGAGTTTCGAGGATGAAACTCAAGATGGCATGTGGATGGTGTAAAACCCGAGATTTTTTTCGTACATTAAATAATAATAAAGTATATTTCAACATCTATTTTGAGCAATACAAAAATTATTGGATTTGAAAACAAGACAAAGGTCGCACAATCTGCGTACCGGCAGTTTAAAAATTTAATTATATAATTTATTGTTGAGAGATACTTGATAAAATGATTTATTAAATTATTTAATATTTCATTTTAATAATGCACGAAGGGATTAAATGAGAAGTATCTTATTAAAATGATGCTTATTTTTATTAAAACGATATATTTATTGAAACGATGAATAATCATCATTTAAATAAACGAACACATTAATCATATTTATAAGTCATATAAATACTTCATTTTATCGGAGAAATCATTTTAAGAACAATGGCGTAATTATCGTAAGACGAATCTACTTTTATAAATCACGAATGAGTCCCGAATCATTTATTAACAAACGTATAATAAAAGTTACACTTTAAGCCCCTGCAAAATAATTGCAACCTTAACCCCTTAACTATTATAAATCTTGCAAATTGTTTTTATAACTTTGAAATGGTATATATATGTACAATTAGGGTTTCATCTTCATTCAACCGTAACCCTAAACCTAAAATACACACACATACTCTAAGTGGCAGCCGCCACTTTTCCGGCGACACTTTTCCGGCCAACTTCCGGCCACTATAAAATATTTCCGCCGCCACCTTTAATTTATAGATCGAGTAGATCTATACATATATCCACCATCCGAACCACCTTACCCCCACAACGGTGGTGATCATCTTGATGCCATCAACCAACAGCCGCCACCCTCATGGCCGCTGCTGTGCCACCACTAGTGTTCAACCGCCACATCATTGAGGGAGTTTGTCTCGGATTCATACCCCAGCTGCCACTCATTTTTCGTGGTTCCTAGCCACCACCGTGACACCATATCCTCATCATCATCATCACTTCAGCCACCTCACCATCTCTTTGAAATAGTGGCTCAGCCGCCACTGTTGAGACCATCACGCTACCACCAGCCCTCCACCCACTGATCACCACCATCGTTATATTGGTGGTCTCAGCCACAAACCACCCTAGATTCACCTACAACCACCACATGTACAGTCATCACAGCCACCAACCATCTGCCACGAGTCCAACATGCAACCACCAAAAGAGGTGTGTTTATTTCAAGTTTAGATTCAGCCACGGGGGTGTTTGGATATGCTGTTTATAGCAACATAAGGGTTGTTCGGATCTGCAGTTTACAGCAGAAGCTTCGGGGCTGTTTGGATCTTCGGGTTACAAAAACATGCAGGGCTGTTTGGATATGTTGTTTGCACCAGTAGCTTCGGGGGTGTTTGGATCTGCTGTTTAGGGTGCGTTTAGGACTGCAGAATGATATAAGGGGGTTGTTTGGGATTAACAGCAGGTTTAAGAGGGCGTATGGGACTGCTGATGACGTTGAATACATGTTAGATGGTGGACTTATAGCGATAGGGGTATGTTTATGTTGTAATATAGACTTGCATGTAGTATATTACCACCGTTAGTTATGTATTACCAACTGACTGCTTAAAACTTACCACTTCTAGTTATTATATTAACAAAATTGCCACTGTTAGCTTTAAGCTTACCACTGTTAGTTTAAAGTTACCACTGGTAGCCTAAACCTAGCCACTGTTTTCATGTTGTACCCACTGACTATATAATGTATCCACTGTTTTATTAAATGAAGCCACTGTTTTTACTTAAGTTGTAGGACGTAACACACGACTTATAGAACAAGAAATAGAGATGATGAAGAACAAGATTAAACCAAAAAGAAAGATTAGATTAAGAAGAATAAAAGAGAAGAATAAAAAGGGTTGTGAATTCCTAGTGAGAGAAAGACATAAGTTTCTCTCTCTACAAACTATGAAATGGAAAACACACCCACACAAATGAGGTGTTTAGTGCCTTTTATACTACAAGTGTAAGAGTAGAAGGCCTTCCTCATTCGTGTGTTCGGGACTAATTCCCATTACATACCAAACATTATACTAGAACTCTCAACACCATTATGTAGCATTTTCCACGAGCTTCGCAACGGTATATTATATGACCATCAATTTAAAATGGATAAAAATCTCCCCCTAAGGGGTGGTCATGTAATATGTGACTTCACTTCTTTGATGTTGCAGACTTTGAAGCTTGTTGTCTTGAGAGTTCTTTTATTGTTGGAAATACGTTTTTACGTATTTAGAAAGGATCAGTCACTCCAATGATATATTCAAGTATTGGGCTCGTGATCCATTATGTAAACATATAGTCCATATAGCCCACATGTAGGATGGGCTATATATACTGTAACACCAGAGAATTTTCCTTACCATAAATGATAATAAACTATACTAGTTATTATTTGAAATTCATTTTTTAGCGCTACCCAACTTATTGGATTCAAAAACAGAACATATTTTGACAAAATCTGAAAATCACGCAGTTTGCGTACCGGCACGATATAAATTAAATTAATATTTAATTTTCATGAGATATCTAATAAAAAGATTTATTAAATTAGTTTATACTTTTGTTTCAATAACGTTTGTTAAAAACGTGAATAATCAAGTTGAAGTCCATTTTTCTTTAAAACTACGCTTGTCTGAGAAAAACATAAGATAACTTACACTTAAATGAATTTATGAGTGATTTATGAATTACTAGTCGTATGAATGATCCATTTTCATGGAAAAACGATTTTAAACGCAACGGTGAAAATATTGAATTTTTAATCTTATTTTTATCAATCCCGATCGAGCCTCGAGTCACGTTTAAACAAAATAAAAGAAAGTTAATTAAACAATTTTCGTTTTTAACCCTCTACTCCCCTAACCTTACACATCACTTTAATATAAATAGAAAATCTTATTATTTTCTCTCATTCATCACCTTCACACACACACACACACAAACCCTAAATACCATAACTCTCTCCCTCTCTATAAAATCCGGCCACCGGAAAGTTTTCCGACGCCGTCACCCTTTTCTGGCCAAAAATCCGGCGAGCCCAAAAATACTCCCCGTCACCCGATGAACCCGATTCACCAACCGATCTAACCTATAAATCATTTTCGGCTACCACCCTACACCACCGTGACTCCACCACCACTCGTTATCACCACCATCCGCCACTCCAGCCGACTCCACCTTCAACAACACCATCCCAACCCTTCCCCACGTTGTTGCACCAGTATATCCGCCACCAGCCGCCGTGGTGCTTCACCACGCGCCGGCTACCAGTCACATACGAATCGTCATCACCACCATGATGACCAGAACACCACAAACAGCAGCCACTGTTGTCTTCCTACAGCCACCCTCCCGTGATGGTTTAACAACCAGTTGTGTTCTCCTCATGTTGCACCACCATAAAACACTAGACCCGTCTGATTGTTAGTCTCCATCCACCAAACACCACTGAACCACCATATGATAGTTGGCAGCAGCCGCTCTTGGAGCCACCTACATCATCGCAGCCACCACTAAGATCTAAACACCCACGGGGTGGTAGTCCGTGTTTGTCTCGTTTGTTATCAGCCCGCAAGGGGTGTTAGTTTGATGTTTGTGTATCACCAAAAACAGCCACCAAACGCGGTGTTTGTGTGCTTCCGTCGCCACCACAACCGCACCTAAAAGGTGTCGGGCTCGTGGTTATTATTATCATTTGTGTTGTTATTGTTTCCATGAGATGTGTATAGCTCCGAAAAGATGAATATTTTGGTGTTGTGATTTAACGAACGTTAGTGTCGGTTGGTTAGTTTTAACAGCCGTTAAGGGGCGTTTGGTGTTGTGGTTAGTGAATGATTGAAAGTGTTGATTATCGGGATTGTTTGGTTGAAAGTGTTATTATTGAAAGTGTTGGTTATTTACTTGGTTATCGGTAAATTCGTTTTAACTTGGATCGCTTATGATTCGACAACGATTAATTTTGATATAATGAAAACGTGTGGATATTTGAAACGCGGATTGATTGTGAAAGTGAAAATATTGTGTTTTGTGATTATGGGAAACGTTATAAAAACGGATAGGTCATGCCGAAATTTTTTTAAATTTAATATTTATTAGTTTTCTTAAATATTATTTAGAACTAAAACGGTATTGGAAATATTAAATGAACGAGTAAAAAAACGATGATTTATAAAATATTATTTTATAAAATCATAATTATTGTGTATACTTTTCAAACTTTATTTGAAACTCTAAAACGTGTGTTCCCTTTTATAAAACAACATTTATAATTAATGGGTGATTTTAAAAATGTGTCGAATCATTTAGGTTTTATTTATTTTTCTTGTTTATATAATACTCCGTAGTTGCAAGTTATTGTATGCTTGGACTATTTTATTCTTTTGTTGTCATCTTCTTTAGTTTTGTACATGTCGCGTGTCATGTACATCCCGAGTTATTCGTGTGTTGTCTGTTCTTGTTATATAATTCAACCTATGAATTATATATACATGTTCCGTTCCTTCGTGTGTAATATATATTAGGTATATATATTACATACATGGTGGTATCATCCGCTTCACCTTACCGAACCGATTACCGAACCGATTACTGAACCGATTACCGAACCGATTACTGAACCGATTACCGAACCGATTACTGAACCGATTACCGAACCGATTACTGAACCGATTACCGAACCGATTACTGAACCGATTACCGAACCGATTACTGAACCGATTATCGAACCGATTACTGAACCGATTACCGAACCGATTACTGAACCGATTACCGGACGATTTCGACATGGGATTTAAACGGTTTACGAACCGATGGTATTGATGAAACTTTTCATCGGGAAAGCTTGGATGCATCGATTTGGGATGCTGGGAGATGATCGATAAGATAAACTGTGACTTCCGGTATCGAGCAGTTCCGACCTACGCTACACTGCTCTTGTATTCACGTCTCTGCAAATTGTTCTGCAACATCGATGTGAGTTCATACCCCCTCTTTTTATTTTCAAATCACTTTATAAATGTTTTGAATCTCTTTTGGGGGAGATACATGCTTGTCGATGTCAAATAAGTGTTTGTGCATTTCAATTATTGTTGCGATTACATGTCTATACTTTACAAGTATTATTGTGATACATGTGCGTTGATATCCTTTCGAATATTGTTTATATTGCGTACGTGCTTGTACTTTTGAGGATTGTTTACGTGACCTAGGAGTTTACACTTTTCGGATTATTGATGACTTATACTTGTGAATATCTGAGCTATCTCATAGCTCCTTTTAAACTGCTTTGTATGTTTAATATTGTGAAATGAAATGACTGCTTGTGCTTGCTTATGGACGCAAAAGAATTGAATTCTGGGAACACTCAGTGAACTTCGTTTATGATTAGCCTAAGTAGCGATAGCCATAGTCCCCACTTTCATGAATCGTTAATTTCTCTGCGGGAGTAAGCTCTTATGTTATGGATAGATCTATTGAGGCTTGACAACCTCCACTCGGGCATTCTGACGCCGGAAGAGTGTATATCATTTGTGTGAACTCGGGTAGTCTTGGCTAGACTCCCACTTGGGGCAACTTATATGTACATTGTGGTGTACGTACTGGATTATTAGCTTCGATATCATGAGCTTAGCGCTATCATAAACACTGAAACACCCGATTTATCCTACACTTAGAACTATATCTCCTATAGTTTCCTTGGGTACTTGATCTAAACTTTTGCGGTCCATCTTGCTATGAATCTTGAATATGAATCTTGACCTTGATCTTGCTATGAATCTTGAATGTGAATCTTGACCTCCATCTTGCTATGAATCTTGAATGTAAATCTTGACCTCCATCTTGCTATGAATCTTGAATGTGAATCTTGACCTTGATATTGCTATGAATCTTCAATATGAATCCTGACTGCGATCATGTATTGATCTGATATGAATTCTAACTGCAATCATGTATTGATCTAATATGAATCTTAGCTGTGATATCGATACGAATCTTGATTATAGTATGAAATGATCTTGACGTGAATTTATTATGTGGTTCTGACATGATTCCTGCATGAGATATGATAGGATTATTGTACGTGGATTGATCTAATCCTTAGGGTGGTATTGACGTGATTCATGCATGTGGTTTTTATATGACACTTGTATGATGGTTTGAAATGATGTTTATATGCCGGTCTGATAAGATTCTTGTGTGCTAGTTTGACATGATGTTTATATGCTGGTCTGTTATGATATTTGTATGCTAGTTTAACATGATACTTATATGCTGGTTTGGTATGATTCTCATATGCTTATTACTATAGTTCTAATATGTGATCTTGATTGTGATACTGACATGAACCAAGATTATGACATTGTTATGTATATTAACCGTGGCTACTGAATTGAACTCGGGTGTGAATGAGTTAATGAACCTAAAAACTGAACTGAAATGAACTGTGAGCATGATCTACAACTTGTGTATGAACTGAAGTTTTGTGCTAACTGTTATGCTATTTCTAAACTTTGATTTGTGACCGAGCCGTGTCATAATGTCTATTTGTTAGCCTCAAAATATTGAGTCAAACAAGAATGTTCGGTCATAGGTTTCTATTGTATTATTTATTAGAACGTTGTAATAAGTAGTTTTTTAGTCGTGATTCACGGGCTTGGATTTAAACTAATTAAAGTCCAAAATACAAGCCCGACCCAATATATAGTCCATTAAAGCCCGCATGTGGGTGGACTATATATACTACCCTCCTAGCATGTTAGGAGGGTGAATGGTCATTTGTATTTTCTCACTTCTCTCTAATCTAATCTCACCAAGTTCACACACTTCTCTCTCTTTTCTCTCTCTAGTTTCTCTCTCTAGGAATTCATCTCTTCTTCATCTATTTTCTTTCTTCTTTCATTGCTTAATCATTACAAATTATTGGGACAACATTTGGTATCAATCGCCACGGGGTAGATTTGTTATTGGTTGTTCTTCTTATATTTGATTCGTGTGATTTCTTCCATAAATCAACTCGAATTCAAATTTTTTTGTGGTTTTCGTGTTCTTTATCTTGCTACAAATCATCTATATACTTGTTGTAGAGATTTGGTTGTTTTGGTTTGGTAAAAATCACGAATTTGTTGCCTAAAAGTTGCGAATTTGTTGCCTAAAAGTTGCCAAAAGTTGCCAAAAACCGTTGCCTAAAAAGTTGGAAGAAAAAGCACCATTATTGCGACAGCTTGAATTTCGGAAAGGTAAGTACGGTTTCGATCGCAATAACCCTAGGATTTTACTTTGCGATCAGTATTGCGATAGCCCCTTATTCCGATCTGAACATTCCGATCGTTATTGCGATCTGGATTGCGACGGATTTAAGGCAATCTTGAAACGTTACTCTAACCACATTGCGACAGCCACATTCCGATCTGGGATTCCGATCTGGCATTGCGATCTGGCATTGCGATCTGGGATTTCGATAGGTACACATTCATTGCGATCTAAAGGACATTCCGATCTGAACATTTCGACAGTGCATTGCGATCTAAAGGACATTCCGATGGGCATTCCGATGGCACATTCCGATGGACATTCCGATGACATGTTTAGCCAAATTTTTGTTTGAGTATTTTTTAGACTTAGCCACCATCTAGACTAGTTTCGGAACGTAGTTTACACGAAGATTAAAAAAAAAAAAAAAAAAAAAAAAAAAAAAAAAAAAATTGCAATTTTCGGAATTTAAACCACAACAACAATCACAACAAATCTACTTAAGATCCATATTCACTTCATCATTTCAGAGAATATTGAGATGGATTCTACTGCCGAATATCGTGTGACGAACAACAACATAATGGTGGCAGGTAACAAAGAGAGACCACCAATGCTTGTATCTGGTCGGTATGCTCAATGGCAATCACGTTTCATACGATATCTTGATACAAGACCTAATGGTGATGCCTTGAGGAAATGTATTACTCATGGACCATATATATTTAAGAAGATCTCAGTTCCTCCAAGAGCAGCCACAGATACTACTGATCCAATACCTGCAAGTGAACGTGATGAGACAAGAGCTGATCTCACACCTGAAAATTGTGCTTGGCATGATGCGGAGAAGGAAGCCATCTATATGGTTTTAAGTGGGATTGGAGATGATATTTACTCCACGGTTGATGCATGCCCGACAGCACATGAAATGTGGACTGCTATTGAACGCTTGCAACAAGGAGAATCACTCAACAAACAAGATGTCAAAACAAACTTGTTTTGGAATTTTGGCAAGTTTACTTCAAGGGATGGAGAATCAATTGATTCATACTACTCCAGGTTTTATAAAATGATGAATGACATGACAAGAAATAACCTGCAAGTATCCACCATGCAAGTCAATGTCCAATTTCTTCAACAACTTCAACCTGAGTGGACACGGTTTGTCACTTTGGTGAAACAACAAGAAAAGTTAGACGAGGTCTCATATCATCGACTCTTTGACATCTTGAAGCAATTTCAGAATGAAGCAAATGAAATTCGAGCTGAACGTGTTGCCAAGACAGCTAATCCACTTGCTTTAGTGACTACCACTCAACATGTTCAAGATCCTCACTCTCGTGCTCCTAAGCCATACTCCAATACATCATCTTCACCACGATATTCCACATCATCTAAGTCTTCATCTTCCACAAAATCTCGAGGTAAAGCGCCAAGAGCACCATCACCACCATCTGAGTCCTCATCTGAAGAAGATAGTGATGAAGACCAAGCTCAAAAGAACCGAGAGATGAAACAACAAATTGCTTACATAATGAAGACTTACAAGAAAATCTACAAACCCACCACCAACAATCTTCGCACATCATCTAACACAAAGAACCGATATGTTGAGAGTCCTCCAAGGTATGACACACGTCGACGTGGTGAAAGTCCTTCTAGGTATGATCGACATAATCCAACACATGTTGAGGGTTCTGCAAGATATGATCGACAAACTGCTAAGTATGATGCTCAGAGGATTGCTGCTGCCACTGGGAATAGGGAAACGGTTGGAAGTCAAGTGGTTCAGCAGAGTGGGATTCAATGTTTTAATTGCCAAGGTTATGGGCATATGGCAAAGGAATGCAGGAAGCCGAAAAGGGTTAGAGACTCCAGCTATCACAAGGAAAAGATGCTGCTATGCAAGAAAATGGAAGCAGGGGTTAAATTGTCAGCTGAGGAAGGAGCCATGCTTGATGATACTGATGATGAAGATTCTGATCAAGAGCTTGATGCACATTACTCGTACATGGCAAAGGTTGAAGAAGTTCTCAAAGTCACTGAAGATGACAATGGTCCTATCTTTGACACTGAGCCAATCGATAAGGTACACACTACTGATGAATATAATGTGTTTGGTGATATTCCTGAGCATAGTGATCTACCCAATGCCATTAATGACACATGTATGATGGAAACGGTTGATAGCAATACCACACCCAATTCATCAGACATGTGCAATAATGAGTCTGAGGATGATCAACATGCAAATGAATATGATGAAGAGGAACGTATTGCGCTTGCTAATTTAATTGCTACTTTACAAAAAGATGTCACTGAAAATAAAAAGAGTCAAAAGCAATTAAAGAAGGCAAACGCTACGCTCACTCAAAGCTTTGAAGAATGCAAAGCTGCTCTTATCAAATCTACTGAGATGACTGAAACCTATAGAGATGAGCTCCTTCAGAAAACCAAAGAGCTTGAGGGGTACAAGGGAAGTGCGTTAAAAAGTCAAAAGGACGATTTTGAAAACAAATATAATACAACTCTTGAGTTATTAGCTAAAGAGAAGCGTCAATATAATGTTTTCTTAATGGATGAACGTCAAAAAACGTACCTTGCCAATACCAAAGTTAATGAACTTGAACAAAAGCTCTCTATGACCACTACAGATTCTGCTAAAATTCTAGAGGATAAGAAACAAGAGGTAGATGCGTTAAAACAAGACTTCAAAAGTAGATATGATAAAGAAACCGAAAAAGTTACGAAACTAGAAGCACAAGTCGACTTTTTGAAGAACGTTGTTTATAAAACGCATGATTCTATTCAATCCGTAAGAATGCTAGCACCTCCATCGATGTTTAAGGGTCAAGCTAGCTTTGCAAGTCCTGAGTACCTTGCCAAAGCTCAAGCTGCGAACCCGCATCTTTATCTTGATGAGACTGAAAGGACAGATCTTGATTGCATGCCTGTTAGTGCCGATAGAGAAGAGACTGCCCTTTGGGACGATGATAGTCAACCACTTGTTAATAAGGAGTTTGTGAAACCATATAATTATGCTTATGAGAATAGTCTTTATGGCCTGTTCAACAAACAAACTCAGAAAACTCGTGAGGAAGTGTTCCTAGAATGCAAACAAAAGAGAATTCAATGGAAGAAAGCATTTGCCCCTAAGAAATCTAATGTTTACAAATACATAAACTACCTCCCTCTAGATGAGTCTAAAAGCAAGAGTAGGAAAACATTAGGTATTCTTAAACACCACATAGATAATGTTAAATCTATTGTTGAAAGAGACTGGGCAAAACGTGAAAATGCTGAGTGGACACGTCCGATTCCTCAAGATATTACCTTGCTTGTCAAAGAACTCTTAATTCCAAACACGGCGTTGATTAAAGAAACTGTTCTTCAACTTGAAGAGTTCATTCGGACTGAAATGTTTGATGATTTAAAATATGTTGAATCTATTGAGAAACACATTGATGATCTTCAAATGGAGAAGTCTGATTTCTCAGATGAATATGATTTACTCTTGCAAGAATGTGTTTCTAAAGATGTTATGTGTGCTTATTTTACATCTTGTGCTGATATTGATGAATATTCTGAAGTTGCATGCCAATATCTTGATAAGATCAAAGAATGTGAACGTCTTGAAATTGAGCTTTCGAAACGTAAAGAAAATGTTGACAAAAAGGCTTTTGAGTTACTTCAACACAAAACTGATTTCCTTCAAAAACATTGTCATTCACTTGAACTTGCTTTGCAAAAAGATGTTGGTCGTTTTCCACATGATAATAAATTGCAAGAAAAACTTTCGCAAACATTTCGAGAAATGAATGAACAGAATTTGGAAATTAAAGGGTTGAAAGCTCAATTACAAGACAGGGACAGAGCGATAGCTGAGTTGCAGAAACTCATTGCTAAAATGGGTGGGAAAATTGTGGAACCTAGCATTAAGAAAAATGTGGTTAGACAACCCAATGCCTCTAAAGAGAATAGATCCTCTATCTTGGGAAAACCATCTGCTTTATCTAATTCCTCGTTTGCAAAACCTGTGTTTGCCCCCAAGATGGATGGAAAGGAAAGGTTACCACAAGCTCAACCCATAAGGAATCCTGTAGCACCAAGCGTTAAGCACAACAATGTGATTAAACCAGGGATGTATAGAATGCCCACTAAGCCCACAAACAAAGATACTCACTCGCCTCAGACTTCTAGAAACACTAATATTCGTGTGTCTTCTACTACAGGAATAGTCTCCACTACTAGTGTTAGCCGGCCTCAGCTTAAGAGCACTCAAGTGAATGATAAGGTCTGGAAACACAAGAATCAAGGGAAGATGAAGCAAGTAGAAGAACACCCTAGGACTTTCAATGTTTCTAAGAATAAAACGTCTGTAATCGCGTGTCATGACGATTTGAATGATTCGAATTTGAATGCTATGAATGTGAAATTTGTTTGTGTCAAATGTGGCAAGTGTGCTAATGCTAATCATTCTATGTGTGCTATGAATAATGTCAAAGGCGTAGAAACTAGAACTAAGAAGCAAACTGTGATGCCTATTAGTGCTAGTAAACCCAAACGCAAAGTGAACCATTCTGGTGCTACCCCCACTAAGAAAAGTAATGCATCAGACTTCACCACTAAGAATCCTAGAAGCAAAATTAAGGAATTATATGAGTCTGCCAGTAAGTCTTGGAAATGGTGGTTTGCTAATCAATGTCCTCCCGGATATAAATGGATGCCTAAAGTTAGGACAGAAAATGTGAAAACGAGTGTTAGTTTGCCTTTAAATGTTGATAAGGACATTAATGATTCTACTATCACAACTACTGTGGTATCCAATTTAGCAAATGCTCCATCGTGTTCTAACTCTTCTGCAGGTGATACAAATAATTCTCTTCATAATGGACTCCGGATGCACGAAGCACATGACGGGGAATCTCAAGCTTCTAATTAACTTCGTGGAGAAGTTCCTGGGTACGGTCCGATTCGGAAATGATCAATTTGCACCGATCCTAGGATATGGAGATTTGGTTCAGGGGAATATCACGATTAAAAGGGTATACTACGTCGAAGGGCTCAATCACAATCTTTCTCGGTCGGTCAATTCTGTGATGCGGATTTGGAAGTTGCTTTCAGAAAGAAGACATGTTTTGTTCGTGATTATGATGGGAATGACTTACTTACCGGTACACGGGGTACTGATCTTTACACAATTTCACTTCAAGACACAACTTCATCAACTCCAATTTGCTTCATGGCTAAAGCTTCAACGACTCAGGAATGGTTATGGCATCAACGTCTTTCTCATCTCAACTTTGATACCATTAACTTGCTTTCCAAGAAAGATATTGTGAGAGGCCTTCCAAGCTTGAAATTCATCAAAGATCATCTTTGTTCTTCTTGTGAACTTTGTAAAGCTAAACGAAGTAGCTTCAAAACAAAGACCACACCAAGCTCTAAAGGACGGTTAGATCTTCTTCACATGGATCTGTGTGGTCCCATGCGTGTTCAGAGTATCAATGGAAAGAAATATATTCTGGTCATCGTTGATGATTACTCAAGGTACACATGGACTCACTTCTTGAGGTCCAAGGATGAAACACCCGATGTTCTCATTAGCTTCCTTAAATTGATACAACGTGGTCTTCAAGCTCAAGTTAAAGTGGTTCGTACTGACAGAGGTACAGAATTTTTGAATTCAAATTTGAGAAAGTATTTTGAAGCCGAAGGGATTGAACATGAAACATCTATTGCTCGAACACCCGAACAAAACGGTGTTGTTGAAAGACGAAACCGTACTTTAGTTGAGGCTGCTCGAACATTACTATCCGCTTCAAAACTTCCACTATACTTTTGGGCCGAAGCCGTGTCAACCGCCTGCTACACACAAAACCGCTCCTTAATTATCCCAAGACACGAAAAGACTCCATATCACATAATTCATGATCGAAAACCTTCACTCAAACACCTTCATGTTTTTGGATGTACTTGTTACATTATACGAGATGGTGAAAATTTGGATAAGATGAAAGAAAAAGGTGATGCATGTATTCTTGTGGGATATGCTACTCAGTCTAAGGGATATAGAGTGTTCAACAAGAGAACAAAATTGATTGTCGAGACAATTCACATCCGATTTGATGAATCTCAAGAAATGGCACTTGAACAAAGCAGTTTAAGTCCCGATCCACAAGGACAAACGACTTCCGTTCAAAACCGCACAGAACTCGGAACTCAAGACCACAGCAATGAACCGTCAAGTTCAACGCTGGTTCCAAAAAATGTTCCTAGAGCTGATATGACAGTCGATACGACAATTGAAGAGTTGGAAATGTTATATGGACCAATGTATGATGAATATTTCACGGGGGAGAAACAAGTTGTATCGAAGTCTTCCGCTGTCACTCATGATAAGAATGATGAAACCGATCATCGTCAACAACCGGATACAACTTCAACACGGGTTGCTGCAGATTCACCTCCTCCGAATATCACTTCAATAATCGATCCTACAACATCCAAAACTAATGTCATTGCTCCAGAGAACATAAATCAAGCAGACAATGCATTATCTGACGAAGACGAATTTATCAACCCATTCGGTACACCGGTACACGAAACTGGAGAGTCTTCTACTCGCCATGTTGATCCGTCAAATATGCATACGTTCTACCAACGACATCCTTCAACACATCATTGGACCCGAGATCATCCTTTGGTTCACGTAATTGGAAACCCTTCACAGCCCGTTCGTACAAGACGACAACTAGCCACCGATGGCGATGTTTGTATGTTCGCACTCGCCGTGAGTACGACTGAACCGAAAAACATCAAAGAAGCCATGGCTGATCATGCTTGGATTGAATCGATGACGGATGAACTTCAACAATTTGAAAGACTTAAAGTCTGGGAACTTGTTGACAGACCATACGATGTGACTCCTTTAAATCTTCGTTGGATCTGGAAAAACAAGATGGATGAAGAAAACACGATCATCAAGAACAAAGCTAGGCTAGTGGCTAAAGGGTATGGACAGAAAGAGGGTATTGATTTCGAAGAATCATTTGCACCAGTAGCTCGAATGGAAGCGGTCAGGATTTTCCTTGCCTATGCTGCACATAAGGGATTCATCGTATATCAAATGGACGTAAAGACGGCGTTTCTTAACGGTCCTTTGAAGGAAGAAGTCTATGTCACGCAGCCGGAAGGATTCGTCGATCCTCATTATCCTGACAAGGTGTATCGTCTCCACAAAGCACTTTATGGACTCAAGCAAGCTCCAAGGGCGTGGTACGACGAACTCTCGAAATTTCTGGTCTCCAAAGGTTTCTCAAAAGGTTCCATTGATCTAACTTTGTTCACTTATAAATATGGGGATGACATTCTGCTTGTGCAAATTTATGTTGATGACATTATTTTCGGGTCTACAAACCCAAAACTTTCAAAATGGTTTGAAAAAGTAATGCACAGCAGATTTGAAATGTCTATGATGGGCGAACTAAAATTCTTTCTAGGAATTCAAGTTCACCAATCCCCAAGTGGTATCTTTATAAACCAAGCTAAGTATTGTCAAGAGATAATCAAAAAGCATGGTATGACTTCATGTGACCCCGTTGGGACACCATTATCAACCACATCGCTAGATGCTGACTTGGAGGGATTACCCATAGATCAAACGAGATATCGTTCCATGATCGGGTCCCTCATGTACTTGACAGCAAGCAGACCTGATATTCATCATGCTACATGCTATTGTGCACGATATCAAGCACGACCCACTGAAAAGCACCTCAAGGAGGTTAAACGGATCTTTCGGTACCTTAAGAATACCATTCACATGGGACTCTGGTATCCGAGGGAAACCGGTTTCTTTCTAACGGCCTATTCAGATTCTGATCATGCAGGGTGTCTTGATACACGTAAAAGTACTTCGGGTGGTGCACAATTTCTAGGTCAAGACAAGCTTGTGGGATGGTCTTCCAAGAAGCAGGATTGCACGTCACTTTCATCAGCCGAAGCGGAGTATGTGTCTCTATCTGCGTGTTGTGCTCAAGTTCTTTGGATGAGAACACAACTCACGGATTATGGCTTCCACTTTGATAAAGTACCTATGTATTGTGACTCAAAGTCTGCCATAGCCATCTCCTGCAATCCGGTACAGCATTCCCGCACGAAGCACATCGATGTCAGATACCACTTCATAAAGGAACAAGTTGAAAGAGGTATCGTTGAATTATACTTTGTTGGAACGGATTACCAATTAGCCGACTTGTTTACGAAAGCCCTGTCGAAAGATAGGTTTGAGTACCTCGTTAGGCAAATTGGTATGAGATGTTTGACTCCAGCAGAACTGGAGGTTCTGGCAAAGAAGCCTGCTTGATTCATCTATCAAACATCTACTTGTAAATATTAATCAAAAAGCAAAATACAAAAGTAAAAAATCTTTGATAATCCAAAAATATTCTTCTCGACATGTCTTTCAGTATTGATAATATGGACGTACCTAGAAATGTCGCTCAATAACGACACGGGTGTGTACATAAAGCTCGAATGAAAGTTGTAAATATTTTTCAAAACATGTCATTTCTATCTTTTCAAAAGGAAATTGTCTATTTTGGACAATATTTCCAACAACGGGTAGAGCAATCTATCTTGGGTTGAGCTTGTCACAAAACATTCAACGTTTTGAGCTCAACACAATGGCTTGTAATCACTTTCAGATTGCAACCCGGTTCTATATTCACGGGGGAGTGTACGATTTCGTGCTCTTACCCTTGGCAAAAGAAGTTAAATCTTCTTATACTTGAGTGGATTTGTCAAGACATTCAATGTCTATGAACTCAAGTTTATGCTTTGGAAAAACCTCTTCGACAAAAAGAAATAGGATTTTTCAAAAAGCGTTGAACACAATTTTTTCAAGAATTTCTCAATGATTATTCAAAATCTTTCAAAAATTGTGTGTTCAACAACTCCCATCCTCAAAAAGAGAAATGTGGATCATATCCTCACAATGACAATTCAATTGGATCAATTTTTGAGGGGGAGCATTTTAACTTCATGCAAAAGATTAACACATCTTTCTCCCAGAGATTTCAAGACTATTTTTTCAAAATATATTTTAATCAAATTTGGTATCTCTAATATCAAAAGATTTTATATATTAGAGATAGGGGGAGAAAATGTGATTAAAATGTGATCTAATATAAGACTCAAGCACTTTAACTCTTACCTACATGTGCGAAACACTTTCGATTATCGATGCACATGTGAAGGGGGAGCATTTCTAAAACGACAAAACTAGCAAGGTGTTAAATGTTTTTCAAACACTTTGTTAGAATTTAAAGTGGTTTTCATGGTTACGATCAAATACCCACAACATCTTTAATTCACGACGTTATTGGTGTCAAAAGGGTGGTTAGGTTTAAGTCCTATGATCCAACCAGAACCGGAGGGATCTTCCCAGGGACAATCCAATAGATTATTAGAAGTCCTTAGGAAAGATGGAGTAGAATGTGAACGTAGCTGAATGCCGACTAAGTACTGATGCTAGCACTGGAACAATCACAACAAGGTGCTAGTAATGATGTCTTGGTAAGCATTGAAGGGGTTGAAGAATGAAAAAGAAATGTAAGGATAAAGGGTGTAAAGAAAGAAGCCCTCCATACAACTTAGGCAGAAACCGGGTCAACTCATCATGAAGACAAACTCATCATGGACCCAGTGATGTGAAGCACAACCCTTTCCTAGCTACTCAGGCTTCTCTCAAAAGAAGTTTGTTTTATTGTCACGGAGAACAACATGACTTCTATTGACTTTCTCACTTCGAGATAGTTGATATTGAATAGGTGGCATCTGCTCCAGCCTCCGACCACTAAAAGTGCACAAATCGAGTCTAGAGCCAAGAGATCAATCAAATCTCGTTAGGACACACGGATGAAGATTAACAGAGTCCTACGCTATATCCTTGTGATATTGCTAGAACACTCAGAGTGATACTACTTAGTATTCACAATGATGAGTGGAAATCCTTCCAGTGTTAACATCAAACAGCACTGCGGTAGGTCATATGCAAGATTCTTATGAATTGAACATGTGCAAAACTGAAAAGCAACAGTGGTTTGATTCTGAATTGATTCAAACTCGTTTCAGGTTTCTACGCAATATCTTTATGGTCTTGCCAGAACATTCAGAGTGATATTCATTAATATTCACAGTGACGAATGGAAATCCTTCTAGCGTCAACCTCAAACAGCGCTACGGTAGGTGACTTGTGAGATTCTTATGAATCAAACTTGTGTCAACTGGAAAGCAACAATGGTAAGATTCGTTAAGAATCAAACTTGTTCCAGGAATTTGAATTGACGACTTTAATCAAGCGGATATCAATCCAATTGATTCACTCTTTATGTTCGCAGTCTTGCTTTGAGACGGTCGAGTAAAGAGAACGGCTAGTACTGCCGCGAAACCCTGTCAAGGAGATTCTTAATTGAATCTACCTGATCACAGGTACGATATTTAATATCGTATAACGGTCTTCACCGACCGGAGGTAAAACGCTACCGATTTAGGACGAATGTCAAAGCCATTCAGTCCGTGTCTATGTTTTGTCTCGAGAAGGTGGCGTCACGATGTACACAGCAAAGTCAATGATTCAGAAACCACATACTCATGCCTAAAGACATACTCAACAATTAAAAGTGTGAGCATGTGGATGAAGACACAAGATCGCAAGATGGCAAAGACAAGTCAAGAATGATTTGAAGATCTCAAGACTTAAAGACAAAGTCGAAAGACAACGACAAAGGCTCAAAGATCACAGCATGAAGGAACAAAACTACTGTTACACGTTCAAGACTCATTTATGACGAAATTCATAAATCTCCATTGGAATCTAAATATCAAAGAGGAATGACCTCACATTGGGGGAGATTGTTAGCCTCAAAATATTGAGTCAAACAAGAATGTTCGGTCATAGGTTTCTATTGTATTATTTATTAGAACGTTGTAATAAGTAGTTATTTAGTCGTGATTCACGGGCTTGGATTTAAACTAATTAAAGTCCAAAATACAAGCCCGACCCAATATATAGTCCATTAAAGCCCGCATGTGGGTGGACTATATATACTACCCTCCTAGCATGTTAGGAGGGTGAATGGTCATTTGTATTTTCTCACTTCTCTCTAATCTAATCTCACCAAGTTCACACACTTCTCTCTCTTTTCTCTCTCTAGTTTCTCTCTCTAGGAATTCATCTCTTCTTCATCTATTTTCTTTCTTCTTTCATTGCTTAATCATTACAAATTATTGGGACAACACTATTTATTGTGAAACTCTGGATTTCTAAACGTTTTTACGATACTACTTTTAGTAGTTGTCCTTGTAAACTTTTAAAGTGTCTTAAACATTTTAATAAAACTTATGAACTCACCAACCTTTGTGTTGACACTTTTAAGCATGTATTCTCAGGTACTTGACTGAATGATTATTTGGAGTCAACATTGTGATATTTGGCATAGAGGTCGTTCTCTCGGATCAAGACTCGGATAATTATGATGTAACAGGCCCCAATACTCGTGGGCTTCTGCTGGGCCAATTTGGGGGTGTTACAGATTGGTATCAGAGTCTTGGTTATAGAGAACTAGGTGTTATTGTATAGGCCTAGACTATAACCGATGCTCTCTTGTGTTTTAGCATGTCATTATGCTTATTCTTCTTATATAGGATTATGTGCTTTACATGATACGATTACTTATCCGCTGCTATATGAATACTTGCCATGCATGTCTGCGATCTCTCGTTCCGCTGTTATATGAATGTTTACTTTACATGTTGTGATTGTTTCATGCGCTGTTATATGGGTATTTGACCTACATGTTTGTTATTACCTTATGTGTTGCTCATAAAGTAATATATCATATATTTCGTTAATTTTATTCTTGCATTGTTTAGATCTCTGCATGTTGTCACTTATCATGTGTTTTCTTGAAAAATGAAAGAAGTAAAGTTCTTTTCTACATTGTATCTTGTAGATCTATATATTTTTATGACCGATTTACTAAATCTATATATTTTAAAAACATAAATATAGTTTTTATCAAAATATAAGCTGTAGTATTTATAGAATCTATGGATGGAAGTATGTTTTTGATAAATCACTGGTGTTTATGAGTTTTGGGTGTAAACTAGCAGTGTTGCTATAAGTGGGTGTGTTTAAAAGTGGTCAAAATATATTTTTACAAAAGTTATACATTCTGTCCTAAATTTATATTGAGCTTGAAGCGGTATGAAAATTGTTTTGACACTAGATTAGCACGAGATTATGAAAGTACAAGTTAATACCTTCGTTTTGATATATTATGATCAAACATCGAATTTGAATGAGCAGGAAACGTGTGTTTGAAATTTGTTGACGTAAAATTTAATTTTTGTGGAAACGCTAATGGTTTACTTGCTGTCTATAATTTAAATATGGTCGAAAGAACGTTTTTGAGTTAAACCGTGCTATTTTGAGTGTCGAAATGAGTATAGAATGTTGTATCTGATTGCTGGAAACATTTTGAAAAAGGGTAAAAGCGTGTATTGGACTTAATTGGCAATTGTTACTACGTGAACGTTGTAAGTGAGTATTTTGTGGAAATAAGGTATCGGTTGACTGTGATTGGAGAAAGTGTTAAAATATGAGACTTTGATCGAGATTTGAGTACATACTAAAAATGGCAAATTTTGAAATGGCACCGAAAGGCTGTCGAATTTTCCGTAAAAAGTGTGTTGCGAAATTTATTAAATTAAATTTGGGTGAATTAAAATTTACATTGAAAGACTTTCGAAATTACGTCGAGTCAAAAATAAATATTTTTGCCTAAGTATAAGATACTAATATTAACTATATGATTTTAATGAGTCATATTTTATTTGTAAAACTAAGCACATGATTGGCAAGTGACATACGTGATAAACTTATGTGATTTATATTGTTTGCGCCTGAATATAGTATTATGTTTGGGTCACTGCTTGTACTGTTCGCTATTACTTGCCTTAATTGTACGGATTGAATATTTGCTTGAGGTGAGTTTATAGTTCCCTATTAAACTGCTTTCTATGTTTAAGGTTTTGGGATGCAATAGATGCTTGATTTACGCGTTTGCTATTACCTTATATACCGCTACATGACTTCTGCTTGCGATTGCTTTATGCACCATAGAGATCGTTTCCTTATCTGTTTATGATTGCTTTATACACTGCCACCTGACTATATGCATTACGTAGTTACGATTGTTTTATATATACATTCATACTTAATTACGAGACTTCCTCAGCGATGAGTGAGACTAGTGTAATCGGCTAGATCCTTTATTTAATTGATAACTATTATATTATATCATTATATCATATACGGGTTCTTTGTTTAGTATGTGTTATTGGGCACATTATTGCGTGATTGACATTTATTTTCTTCCGCTTATGAATTTGAACGTCCATTGATGGGAAGCAACTCACTGACGACTCCTGCGCTTGCTTTTGACATTTTCCTCTAATAAAGTTTTAGAGATTATAACTATTTTCAATGAGATTTTTTTCGCTGATAACTATTATGATATATTATCCTTTTGATTACGATTTATGACCTTACACTCCATACACGTCTCCACTCACGTTATCGCAAACGCCTATTATTGGGGTGTAACTGGTCGACGTATCATTTTGATTATCTGATGTAATTTTATGTTATATCATATGGATAGTTTGCCTGTCTAAATGTTGCGGTGTGACTCCAATCAGGGCAATTATGGTTTCATATTTAAATGGAATGGGACGTTTAAATATGGAACATGAGTCTCCTAACGACAAGTTAATTATGGTTTCATATTTAGATGGTATGGGACGTCCAAATGTGAAATCATAAGCCACCAGACCCGAGCTTATTTATGGTTCCGTATTGAGATAGTATGGGATGTTTGAATACGGAAGGTGTTAATAAACTGGCTGTAAACTCTTTTGGTAATATCTATTTCCTTAGATATTTGATCTATATATGTATGTATATTTTGGTAAATCTTGTCGAGGTAATTTGAGTAAGATGAGTTATGAGGTTTTTATTTAAATGGACTGGGACGCCTTTACATTTGAATAAAGAGGTTATAAATCGCTTAACTAAAGTTTATTATTTATATTTACATAGATTGGGACGCCTCTGTGTGTAAATGTGAATTATAAAAAAGTGGCTTAAGCACATCTGACATCATTTCATATTTACGTTATTATCCTATGATTCCAATTATCGAATGTGTTTCTTTTGACTCATGATTCGTCCGTATGATTTTATTCATTGCTTTCTCTCCTTACCATTATCATTATTGCGTTTTGGCGAAAGATTTCATAAATTTCACTTGACTCATGAATTGTTACATGGATTTTTCCGAATGAACACCGATCGACGTGAGCCCAACAAGCTTACTGCTGTGAACCCTATTTCAACTTTTCTGAGTCGACGACTTGCTAAGATTCTTCACTTCTAATTGTCCTTTATTTATTCTATGAACCCTTACCGACATTTAAGATGTTGGTGACTTGTCGAACTCTTCGCTTCTAGTTGTCCATATCTGTTCTTTGAACTGTTACTGCTTTGTCAGATTGATTGCCAAACCTTTCGGATATATTCTAGCTTTACCAATTTCTTTCCGACATTCTTGACACTTCTAAACCTAGTAACAACGATCGAGTTTTGAGGACAAAACTCAAAATAACACGTGGATGATGTAACACCAGAGAATTTTCCTTACCATAAATGATAATAAACTATACTAGTTATTATTTGAAATTCATTTTTTAGCGCTACCCAACTTATTGGATTCAAAAACAGAACATATTTTGACAAAATCTGAAATCGCGCAGTTTGCGTACCGGCACGATATAAATTAAATTAATATTTAATTTTCATGAGATATCTAATAAAAAGATTTATTAAATTAGTTTATACTTTTTTTTCAATAACGTTTGTTAAAAACGCGAATAATCAAGTTGAAGTCCATTTTTCTTTAAAACTACGCTTGTCTGAGAAAAACATAAGATAACTTACACTTAAATGAATTTATGAGTGATTTATGAATTACTAGTCGTATGAATGATCCATTTTCATGGAAAAACGATTTTAAACGCCACGGTGAAAATTTTGAATTTTCAATCTTATTTTTATCAATCCCGATCGAGCCTCAAGTCACGTTTAAACAAAATAAAAGAAAGTTAATTAAACAATTTTCGTTTTTAACCCTCAACTCCCCAAACCTTACACATCACTTTAATATAAATAGAAAATCTTATTATTTTCTCTCATTCATCACCTTCACACACACACACACAAACCCTAAATACCATAACTCTCTCCCTCTCTATAAAATCCAGCCACCGGAAAGTTTTCCGGCTCCGTCACCCTTTTCCGGCCAAAAATCCGGCGAGCCCAAAAATACTCCCCGTCACCCGATGAACCCGATCCACCAACCGATCTAACCTATAAATCATTTTCGGCTACCACCCTACACCACCGTGACTCCACCACCACTCGTTATCACCACCATCCGCCACTCCAGCCGACTCCACCTTCAACAACACCATCCCAACCCTTCCCCACGTTGTTCCACCAGCATATCCGCCACCAGCCGCCGTGGTGCTTCACCACGCGCCGGCTACCAGTCACATACGAATCGTCATCACCACCATGATGACCAAAACACCACAAACAGCCGCCGCTGTTGTCTTCCTACAGCCACCCTCCCGTGATGGTTTAACAACCAGTTGTGTTCTCCTCATGTTGCACCACCATAAAACACTAGACCCATCTGATTGTTAGTCGCCACCCACCAAACACCACCGAACCACCATCTGATAGTTGGCAGCAGCCGCTCTTGGAGCCACCTACATCATCACAGCCACCACTAAGATCTATCCACCCACGGGGTGGTAGTCCGTGTTTGTCACGTTTGTTATCAGCCCGCAAGGGATGTTAGTTTAATGTTTGTGTATCACGAAAACAGCCACCAAACGCGGTGTTTGTGTGCTTCCGTCGCCACCACAGCCGCACCCAAAAGGTGTCGGGCTCGTGGTTATTATTATCATTTGTGTTGTTATTGTTTCCGTGAGATATGTATAGCTCCGAAAAGATGAATATGTTGGTGTTGTGATTTAACGACCATTAGTGTTGGTTGGTTAGTTTTAACAACCGTTAAGGGGCGTTTCGTGTTGTGGTTAGTGAATGATTGAAAGTGTTGATTATCGGAATTGTTTGGTTGAAAGTGTTATTATTGAAAGTGTTGGTTATTTACTTGGTTATCGGTAAATTCGTTTTAACTTGGATCGCTTATGATTCGACAACGATTAATTTTGATATAATGAAAACGTGTGAATATTTGAAACGCGGATTGATTGTGAAAGTGAAAATATTGTGTTTTGTGATTATGGGAAACGTTATAAAAACGGATAGGTCATGCCGAAATTTTTGTAAATTTAATATTTATTAGTTTTCTTAAATATTATTTAGAACTAAAACGCTATTGGAAATATTAAATGAACGAGTAAAGAAACGATGATTTATAAAATATTATTTTATAAAATCATAATTATTGTGTATACTTTTCAAACTTTATTTGAAACTCTAAAACGTGTGTTCCCTTTTATAAAACAACATTTATAATTAATGGGTGATTTTAAAAATGTGTCGAATCATTTAGGTTTTATTTATTTTTCTTGTTTATATAATACTCCGTAGTTGCAAGTTATTGTATGCTTGGACTATTTTATTCTTTTGTTGTCATCTTCTTGAGTTTTATACATGTCGCGTGTCATGTACATCCCGAGTTATTCGTGTGTTGTCTGTTCTTGTTATATAATTCAACCTATGAATTATATATAGATGTTCCGTTCCTTCGTGTGTAATATATATTAGGTATATATATTACATACATGGTGGTATCATCCGCTTCACCTTACCGAACCGATTACCGAACCGATTACTGAACCGATTACCGAACCGATTACTGAACCGATTACCGAACCGATTACTGAACCGATTACCGAACCGATTACTGAACCGATTACCGAACCGATTACTGAACCGATTACCGAACCGATTACTGAACCGATTACCGAACCGATTACTGAACCGATTACCGGACGATTTCGACATGGGATTTAAACGGTTTACGAACCGATGGTATTGATGAAACTTTTCATCGGGAAAGCTTGGATGCATCGATTTGGGATGCTGGGAGATGATCGATAAGATAAACTATGACTTCCGGTATCGAGCAGTTCCGACCTACGCTACACTGCTCTTGTATTCACGTCTCTGCAAATTGTTCTGCAACATCGATGTGAGTTCATACCCCCTCTTTTTATTTTCAAATCGCTTTATAAATGTTTTGAATATATTTTGGGGGAGATACATGCTTGTCGATGTCAAATACGTGTTTGTGCATTTCAATGATTGTTGCGATTACATGTCTATACTTTACAAGTATGTTGATATCCTTTCGAATATTGTTTATATTGCGTACGTGCTTGTACTTTTGAGGATTGTTTACGTGACCTAGGAGTTTACACTTTTCGGATTATTGATGACTTATACTTGTGAATAGCTGAGCTATCCCATAGCTCCTTTTAAACTGCTTTGTATGTTTAATATTGTGAAATGAAATGACTGCTTTGCTTGCTTGTGGACGCAAAAGAATTTAATTATGTGAACACTCAGTGAACTTCGTTTATGATTAGCCTAAGTAGCGATAGCCATAGTCCCCACTATCATGAATCGTTAATTACTCTACGGGAGTAAGCTCTTATGTTATGGATAGATCTATTGAGGCTTGACAACCTCCACTCGGGCATTCTGACGCTGGACGAGTGTATATCATTTGTGTTAACTCGGGTAGTCTTGGCTAGACTCCCACTTGGGGCAACTTATATGTACATTGTGGTGTACGTACTGGATCATTAGCTTCGATATCATGAGCTTAGCGCTATCATAAACACTGAGACACCCGATTTATCCTACACTTAGAACTATATCTCCTATAGTTGCCTTGGGTACTTGATCTAAACTTTTGCGGTCCATCTTGCTATGAATCTTAAATATGAATCTTGACCTTGATCTTGCTATGAATCTTGAATGTGAATCTTGACCTCCATCTTGCTATGAATCTTGAATGTGAATCTTGACCTCCATCTTGCTATGAATCTTGAATGTGAATCTTGACCTTGATATTGCTATGAATCTTGAATATGAATCCTGACTGCGATCATGTATTGATCTGATATGAATCCTAACTGCAATCATGTATTGATCTAATATGAATCTTAGCTGTGATATTGATACGAATCTTGATTATAGTATGAAATGATCTTGACGTGAATTTATTATGTGGTTCTGACATGATTCCTGCACGAGATATGATAGGATTATTGTACGTGGATTGATCTAATCCTTACGGTGGTATTGACGTGATTCATGCATGTGGTTTTTATATGACACTTGTATGATGGTTTGAAATGATGTTTATATGCCAGTCTGATACGATTCTTGTGTGCTAGGTTGACATGATGTTTATATGTTGGTCTGTTATGATATTTGTATGCTAGTTTAACATGATACTTATATGCTGGTTTGGTATGATGCTCATATGCTTATTGCTATAGTTCTAATATGTGATCTTGATTGTGATACTGACATGAACCAAGATTATGACATTGCTATGTATATTGACCGTGGCAACTGAATTGAACTCGGGTGTGAATGAGTTCATGAACCTAAAAACTGAACTGAAATGAACTGTGAGCATGATCTACAACTTGTGTATGAACTGAAGTTTTGTGCTAACTGTTATGCTATTTCTAAACTTTGATTTGTGACCGAGCCGTGTCGTAATGTCCATTTATTGTGAAACTCTGGATTTCTAAACGTTTTTACGATACTACTTTTAGTAGTTGTCGTTGTAAACTTTTAAAGTGTCTTAACATTTTAATAAAACTTATGAACTCGCCAACCTTTGTGTTGACACTTTTAAGCATGTATTCTCAGGTACTTCACTGAATGATTATTTGGAGTCAACATTGTGATATTTGGCATAGAGGTCGTTCTCTCAGATCAAGACTCGGATAATCATGACGTAACAGGCCCCAATACTCGTGGGCTTCCGCTGGGCCAATTTGGGGGTGTTACATATACCCCCTCCTAGCATGTTAGGAGGTGTTGGTCATTTGTGATTCTCACTTCTCATTTAATCAACCTTCTCATTCTCTCCTTTCTCTCTCTACCTTTCTCTCTCTAGTTCTTCCATTTTCATTCTTCAATAGATAAGTCATAACATTTCTTAATACTAAGAAACTTTAGACCTACAATTGGTATCAAGAGCTTTGGTTGATTCTTCGGATTTACGTGTTTTTATCTATTGATTTGGTGGTAAATCTTTTCATCTTTCATAATTGTTTCTTTCTCGTCTCTCTTATTTTCAATTTTAATGAATTTAGTGGTAAACTTTTTTTACAAAATAACAAAACTTGGATCGTTCTATTAATTTTTTTACAACTACTTTTATCCTAATTATCTTGTCACAACTTTTGTCATCAAGTTATTTTTTTATTATTTTATCCAATCTGTCACAACTCTTTATCACTTTTTTTTGTCTCAAACAGTATCAGTTTTTTATAGTCTTTTTATATGTTCATGCAAAGATTCTGTTTTGTCCTTGTATCCAAGTTTTGTATCGAAAAAGGTTTTCACATTCAGATGGTTATTCTGATCCATTTCTTTTTCGTCATATTCCGATAGAAAGTTACCTTATTCCAGGTTTGTACATCGATCGCAATAACCCTAGGGTTCTACTTTGCGATCACTTATCCCGATACCCTTATTCCGACGTGGATTGCGATAGCACTTTGCGATCGTGATTGCGACGGGATTAAGGAACATTGTGACGAAACTCTGTCCGCATTCCGATCGTCACATTGCGATGGTGAATTTTTGAATTGCGATGGAAGTGTTTTTGTATATTGCGATGGAAGTGTTTTGAATATTGTGATGGAAACTTTGTTATTGCGATGGAAGTGTTTTTGAATATTGCGATGGAAGTGTTTTGAATATTGCGATGGAAACTTTGTTACTGCGATGGAAGAGTATGAATATTGCGATGCGAAAGTATTTTCATAATACGATGGAATAGTTGATATTACGATGGATCATTGACTTTGTCTGAATACAGACTCGAAAACTAAAAACCTAGACTCAACAGTTTGACCACAGAACTGACTTAGACTAGACAATAATCCCACCCTCGTCTCACCTTAGCACTCGACTCAACCAGGACTCAAACATATTCCAACGACTCTCGAAAATCCCCACACCCTCGAACACAAACACTCCTCATCTAAAAAATAACACAATCACACTCGCCTCACAACAAGACTTGAACAACTGACCTCACGCTTATAAACTCCAACGAACCCAACATACTCTCGACATCAAACCCAATTCTTTTTCTTTTTCAGTTGTGACACAAACAAATTCACATCTACAACACCATCTAGACTCAAACCTAATCAGAAAATATATCTCACATTCATTTCATATGTAATAGATCTTTTTAGATCATCACTATTTGAACAAAATCATCATCGATTTTTGTGAGGTTTTTTAAACCCATTTTTGATTTTCGAAAATAAAGAAACAGAATAACAAATCAGTTATCTGTTTGTCTTTGATTCGATTCAAGAAATAAAATAGAAGAAAACTCACATGCAATCACAAATTAAGTTATACACCTTACCTGAGACCCTTATTCAAGATCTTGACGCCAAACCTAGTTCTTCATGCCTATTAATTGGTTATAAGCATCTAGATTCAAGGGTATATGGTGTGTTTGATTCGATTCAAGGGTATAGGTCGATCAATATATAGGTGACTGAGATTGGTAGAACAACAAGAACAAAGGGGCGAAGTATTGCGGCTGTGAGATTTGTGGAAAGAGAGTGGGGCGGAGTTTACAAGGTGGAAGGTTTAGGTTATAGAGGAGAGAGATATAAGGGAAAATAAAAACAGACGGAGGGTTAATTTTGAGTATTAGTTTTATTTTTGGGAGAAGTCAACGACAAATATAGGCGGTATTAACAAAGACGTATATTTCCCAAATTTCAAGGGATAACTATTCAACACCACGTGCGGGGAGTAGTTGCAATTTTAAAGAAAAAAACAATCTGATATTAATATATCTAACACAGTCGTATATTTAAATCTGATTTTTTTAAAATCTGATATTTGGCAAGCCGCATATTAAGTCTAGATTCATCAACGTTATATTTTAATCTGATATATGCGGGTGTTAATATTTTAATTATTACTTTCTTTAAAGTAAATAGGGTCTTAAAATTGGAAGAATTCGGGTAAATTTTTTATTTTTCAAACAAAATTGCTTAAACGACAACGCAATCTCTCGGTTTTACAAAGAGTTGAACTTCAAACAAATTTAGAGGATTTCAAGCATCGTTTTGTATAATCAATCAAGGTTTTTCAAGAACTTTTACGATTTCTTCGTTGGTTTCTAAAATCCCGTGAATTCAATTTTTCGGTTTCTTCACGAATTATAAAATCCCAAATAGAAGCACAATCACATTATCCTTCATCGACATTCAATGGAATCGTTGAATTCAACAGTTCAAGAGGGATAACTGCAACACATGCAACTTAAAGAGATCAAATTGAGACAAAAAACATTGGAAATGTTTCATTAGCTCAAGACACATCTTGCACTTCTTTATCCACACAACATGGCCGAACTTCCAGCCACGGTTCAACTGTTCTTCGGCAAAGTGGATAATTTCAAAAAGAAGATTTTCAATAATTTAGATGAATTACGGTTGCAATTTGAAAGGGAGATTCTTCATGAGGTTAACGCAAAGATATGTCTAGAAATCCTTCGCACACAGTTTAAGGACTTCTTTGCCTCAACAATGGAACATCCTTTTGATTATTCGACTCCAATCCTTCACCAGCTTTTCAACGTGCATACGGGTTGCCAGACTAAAACCTTTAGAAGTGGTTTACTCAATCACATCAATATACTTGAGAAGTGTATTGAGGTTAGGTTTGTTAATTACAACGAGATACGGTTGAAAAAGGGTCAGATTCAAAGAATCAAGGAGTCGTCTAAATCATTGAATGCAGCAATACCTCATGAACATGAATATAAGAGAGAGACACGCTTCAAGCTGTCGTCAAAAGATGACCAGATTTGCCCGGTGCAAGAAATAGGTGCCAATTTGGTAGTCACAGGAAGCAATGGCAAGGAATCAAGAGGAAAGCATGAAACGAGCAGCAAGTCACAAGCACCAACTGTTCAGGTGCCAAGTTTCAACAATATACAGTATGTTGAGCATTCCGAACCTAATTATGCCACACATGGGATGGAAAAGAGTGATAGCGATACCACTTCTGATTCATCCGATGTGAGTCATAATGGGGGAGAAAGTGTTCAAAATGCTAAACATCATGATAAATTGTCTTTTAACTGCTTCATTGACTGCTTCTGAATCCAAGATTCGAGAGCTCGAAACGATTGTAGCCCAACAATCAAAAGATCGTGAGTATGCCAAATTAGAGTTTTCCCAGAAAATGGACAAATTTGAAACATATTTTGAAAAACTTGAAAAGTCAAACGTTGTTCTTGAAAAAAAATTGGATCAAAAAGTTTTAGATTCTAAAGCTAAAAAGGATAATCTTTTGAAACAAATTCAACTGCTAGACTCTAAGTTGACATCCCAAGATAGATTGCTCAAAGAGAATGAGACTTTAAAAGCTCAAGTTCAGGAAAAGGTGTTTGCTATAGCTGCGTTGAAAAACGAATTAAGGAAAAATGGTGGAACTCGTGTGGACACTAAGATTGAAAAACCATCAATATTGAGGAAACCGCCTACAAATCAGTTTATTCGACAACCGACTGCATTTAGATCCGAGCGATCACAATCCTCGAGACCGCGGTTTGCCTCCCAAGTTGATATAGATCATATTTCTAGAACAGTCACTCCACCAACTAGGGCCAATGTGACTAAAACAGCTTTTGCAAGACCTAATCACATGATTGCATCTAGTCTCCCTAGACATAGTCCAACGAATACGTCTCGAACTAGTTCAAATGATGTTTGCCATACATTTGGTCTAAGGGAAGCTAAGGAAAAGACACAAGTAAGAGATAGGAATTTCAAACCTAGTCAGATGCCTTCTAGTTTACCCAACACTGCTAACCGTAGCATGTCACATCCTAGGAGCATCAATCAATCATCTAGGAATTCTAGATCTTACTCGGACATTAAATATGCTACTTGTAAAACATGTAGGAAATGTGTCTTTAAAGCCAATCATGATTCTTGTATCAAGAAATTACTTAATGAGGTGAACTCCCGTGCTAGACTTAAAGCCCAGTGGATAGCTAAAATCAAACCCATTGGTAAAGTTTGGCGCCCCACTGGTAGAACTTTCACTCTTGTAGGAAACGAGTGCCCTTAACTAGGATAGTCTCCGATTCTACTAAGACTACTAGGAAGGAAATTGCAAAGGATGATATATCACTTAAGCCTGAACTTAAGGTTTTCTATAAAAGGAAACGTTTGCCTACTAAGACAAGTGAATCATCCCCTCTGGCCACCTCTGGCACAAGAAAAGAAAACTGTGAATCCCCGCATGGTTCTAAGATAGATATCGCTAACCCACATAAAAACATACACACTCCTAATGAGATTGCAGGTACCAAAGTCCACGTTCAACAAGAACACAGCGGTCCGATCTTTACATATCGTTCAACTAAGGACACTCTTAGAGTTTGGTTACTGAAGAAGCTGATATCAAAGAAACAAGTGTCTCAAGGGATTCGCAGTTAAACATCGTGCGTAAAAGGACTTATAGTCACATCATAGACTGTAACTCGTTCATTAAAGAAAGGAAACTTTATCGTCGATGATAAACTTATCCTCACAAACGAGAAATTAATTTTTCTCGGACACGAGCTAAAATTAAAACTATTCAAAGGTTTTAAGCTCGTGTATATGGCTCCTCTTTAAATGACAGACGATGACCCGGACTTCAGAGACAGGGAAGTTTATCTACGCAACGATAACTTACCCTCAAAATGAGAAATTGATTTTTTCTCGGACACGAGTTTACATTAAAACCATTCAAAGGTTTTAAGCTCGTGTATATGGCTCCTCGTTAAATGACAGACGATGACCCGGACTTCAGAGACAGGGAAGTTTATCTACGCAACGATAACTTACCCTCAAAACGAGAAATTAATTTTTTCTCGGACACGAGTTTACATTAAAACCATTCAAAGGTTTTAAGCTCGTGTATATTGCTCCTCGTTAAATGATAGACGATGACCCGGACTTCAGAGACAGGGAAGTTTATCTACACAACGATAATTTACCCTCAAAACGAGAAATTAATTTTTTTCTCGGACAAGAGTTTACATTAAAACCATTCAAAGGTTTTAAGCTCGTGTATATGGCTCCTCGTTAAATGACAGACGATAACCCGGACTTCAGAGAGAGAGAAGTTTATCTACGCAACGATAACTTACCCTCAAAACAAGAAATTATTTTTTTCTCGGACACGAGTTTACATTAAAACCATTCAAAGGTTTTAAGCTCGTGTATATGGCTCCTCGTTAAATGACAGACGATGACCCGAACTTCAGAGACAAGGAAGTTTATCTACGCAACGATAACTTACCCTCAAAAAGAGAAATTAATTTTTTCTCGGACACGAGTTTACATTAAAACCATTCAAAGGTTTTAAGCTCGTGTATATGGCTCATCGTTAAATTTAAAACGGTGACCCATACTTCAATTAAAAGAAAGTTTATCACCGATGATAAACTTATCCTCAAAAACGAGAAATTAAATTTTCTCGGACACGAGCTTACATTTAAATTATTCAAAGGTTTTAAGCTCGTGTATATGGTTCATTGTTAAATGTCAGACAATGACCCGCTCTTCAAATAAAGGAAAGTTTATCGCCGATGATAAACTTATCCTCACAACGAGAAATTCATTTTTTTCGTGCATGAGCTTATATTTAGAACATTCGAAGTTTTTTAAGCTCATGCACAACGGCTTGCAGTCACATGTCAGATTGTAACCCGCTATTAAAAGAAAGGAAAGTTTATCGCCGATGATAAACTTATCCTCATTAACGAGAAATTAAATTTTCTCGGACACGAGAAGGTTGTGCTGAACAACCTTAATGAACCGAATCAACACCTTAGTCCAGCACCATCCTTCGAACCGTCACCACTTTGGTAACCCTAGAACCAGATTCATATCACGAAACAACTTACAATAACTAGAACCACCTCTTATATTTTATAAATCAAACCATTGAGGTTTGATTTTATTCCAAGTTTCACTTTAATTATTTAACTCAAACTATTATATTAGCATGATTAAATAAGTTTTCATGTTATAACTAAATAGATTAGAATAAAGAAAATTGTGATAAACTTTCAATAATAATTAAAACGAGACTAATATTCAACTCAATAGAAACTTTTCATTAATAAAAGAAATCTGACTACAATACTTATAAAAAGAGAAATACAATTTAATTCCTAAACCTATTTTAGCATAATAACAGTAAAGTAAAAATTGGATGCCTTCTACTGAAAATACCAAGGGTATTTATAGGCTAACCGCAAGGGGTGAGGGGTGAGGATTTGATGGAGATGAATCAACTTGAGCCCTTGGATCAGCATCTTTTCTTTCTCTTTCTTGTGGTTTTGATCTGAAGGCTGAGATGAGCCAACTAGCACACGGATTACCAACGTGGCATCCGAGTGTGCTAGTTGTGCTAGTTGTGTGCTGAGGTGGCCACTCTTTATTGGAGGATTGAGAGGAATTGATGTGTCAAGACCAATCACATGCTGCCATGAAATTGATTCCCCTCATACTCTCCTCCTTAAAACATGGGGATTTATTCTCCTTTTGTGTGAATCACACGTGTGAACAAAAAGACCCATTTAATTTGAGCAATTTATTTTTTTAGGGTTTGGGTAAACAGTGGATTTACAGGGTAAAATATGTTACTGGTTTAGTTGGGGAAGATGGGAGAGATGGGGTAAATACTTTGGGAGTAACGAAGAGATATGTGGTGTATGGTGTATGTGTGAGTTGACAAGTTGAGATTTGGGATTACGTTTGACTGAGTAATGAAGTGAAAAATATTAACTTTTCATTCTTTATACGTCTATTGATTTATTTACCCTAATGGGCTTTGAAACCCAAAACACTCCCATCGTCTTTATTAACTTGTGCTATTGGGCTTTAAAACCCAAGTTACTCCATCTGTTTCAATGCACATTGGGCCAAGTGTTGGGCTATTATAATATAAGTTAACAAATGTAGCCATCTTAATGGGCTTTCAGGCCCATTATCCAAATGTGGGTCCCACCAAGGCCCATAATCCTTTAAAAATATTAAATCCTCTAAAACCGAGCTCGTATTTGGCTTTGTCAATCTTTTTCTTCAAACTCGTGTCGTTTTCGCCGGTTTTCGCGAACTTGGTACCTACACACATGAAACAACAAAACAAAACATATACAAGGCATTTTCATATGTTTTATGCATTTATTCATTGTTATTTGATATAATTGATATGAGTAAAATCACTCATATCAAACTCCCCCTTGCTAAGCAATTGCCGTGTCCTCACACAATGATAAAATAAAACACTAACTACACTTTTATTCAACTTTTGACATTTTATTTTGGAAAGACATAATGTATTGCTTTCATTATTTAAAAAATAACTTTTAGGATAATAAAACTCAAATAGATTCATCATCCTTGACTTTTAACTTTTCCATGCCAAGTTCAAAAACAAGATCATTGTCAATCATAAGCCCCAAAATTAAAACAACTTATACAAGTAATTTGTGTTAAACTTAATCTCCTATTATTCCTAATTGTATTTCTAGATTTTATTTGTCATTCACCCAAAGGCTCATTTGACTTTATTTAATATTTATTAGTCCAAAAATGAAGGCAAAAACGGTGTAAACTCACTAAAGAAAGCCCACATCAAGGATAACTTAACACGATTTGAGGGATAAATCCCCGGACCCGAAATTTGGCTAATAGGACTACATAAAAGCAAAAATAAAACCTCCAAAGTCAATTATGACCTTATTAATGGAGTTAGCAACAACTACATCCTAACACCTTGTGGCTCTTTAAGATGCAATTATGCTCCTTATTTAAAATCGACACCCGAAGGCTCCTTGGACAAAAATAAGGGAATTGACATCACCATCCCACCTTATGGCTCATGATGATGAAGCAATTTTTATTCAACACGTCCCCCCGCCATACACCCTAAGGCTCTAATGACAAGGTTAGTGCTACATGACTCCCACCCGAAGGCTCCTAAAGAACATGTTTTTATTTATTCTTCTTTATTAATATGATATATATAGTAAGCCAAATTTCCGCAATCCCATGAACAAAAGTCCATGACGCTGACACCCTTAATGTGTTCTCACTTTAATTACAAGGGAATAAAAAGAAAGGAGTTACGAGTTAAGATATAAAGCCTAAACCGCTAAAAACTTCATTTATTAAAAATTATTATTCAAGTGTGAAAAATAAATACGAGGAGATTAAATCAAACACAAAAATACTTACACAAAGAAGATTTAACCTTAGAAACTTATGATTGAACTCTATCATCTCTTGTTCTCCATATTGTAAAATTTCAAAAATGTGAAATCAATGGATACTTAGCCTATTAAATCAAAGTTTTGGGTTTTCAAGTCATCTATAGGATCTTGCATCTTCTTATACTTTTTCAAGTTTTAGAATTTGCGTTTTAAAGTTCCCTTGATAAACGACTTTCTAGGATCAATTATAGGAACTTGCGAAAAGTTCTTGTTCTTAACCCGTATGAATTAAGACTTTCGCGTTTTAAAGCTCCCTATATAAAAGCCTAGCAAAACTTAATTTAAACACGTTAAGGAAAAGCTAAGGTAAAAACCGAGTCGAGTCAAAAACTATTAACCTACATTTGTGTCAAAAGCACTTATTTTCTTTATTAAAACTTAAAAATAACACTAAAAATTTAAATTTTTTATGAAAAATGAGAAAAACAATTATGTTTAGACACGACAAAAGCAATAGCAAGCGATAATATCGATTGACTCCCCCATGCTAAAACCAAACATTGTCCTCAATGTTTCTTAGCTCAAGAGTAACACCCCCTTGCTAAAATACGAAGAGTCTAATGCAAAATCCTAACATGGAAAGAGCACGCAAATCTATAAGCCGTTTATTAATTATGCCTCAAGATAAAACGTTAGTCGATAAAAATCAAGGGATAGAGAGTGTGCCCCTTTTTGGCATTCAAAGAATTGAAGATCAAGTGGACCGGCAAAAACCAAACACGAGAGTCTTCAATGATTAGGGTCATACCTAAGATTCACAAAATAAACAATTCACGAGCACGGGCTTGAAAGATCAAGCCTTATTAGTGTTAGAAAATAGAAAGAAGATATAATGTATGGGACAACCCCACAAAGCACCTCATTTTTGTTAACCGAGTCATGAGCTCGACTCGATCCCCGCATTCATTGGTCCTTAGGGAAAATGGTGAAAACCGACATATAGAATCTAACACAAAGTACGATGTCGAGGTCAAAGATCTCATCCTCGTTGTCGGATGACAAACGAAAGGATAAAACTCCAACACAAATCTCTAACAAGAGATAGAAGTCACAAATTACTAAATGGATATAGCATGCTCCCTGAGATAAACTCGCACCAAGATGATCGAAATATCTTTCAATTATTGCATCGGTGAAAGGCTGAGGTTTCCCTAAATCAACGATTCTGGGGTCGAATACCTCGTCCTTGTGAGAGAAATTAAAAGACAACACGGTGTCATCCCCCCATTCTAATCCATGATCATAGAAAGCACATGGTAAAGGTGGTATAAAAGTCTCAACACTAGTGGTATCAACGTGCATGACTTTGTTGACCTTATCACTATTATGAATGTGAAAAAAAGGGGCATGGTACTCAAAATGAGTCGCATGAAAAAACCGCACATTAAGATCAAAGCGAGTGGGAAGGATAATTGGAGTAAAAGTAATTTCTCCCTCTGGGTCAACATTATCATCATCATAAATCGGGTGATCAAACCAAGAATCTTCATCACTGTCATTAGACTCTTCCTCAAATTCCGAAGGAATGTCTATATAAAGAAACTCATCAACCTCCTTCAAGAGAAGATCATCATCACAAGGGTTGTGAGATGTAGGAGGTGTGATGTTCTCAAAATCCTCTTGAAACAATGGATTATTGTTCATTGAAGCTTCAAAGAGAGGATTTGAGTAGGTCACAAAAGTGTCATCAATCTTGTCATCACAAGAAATATCCGACAAAGTATCAAGTGTGTCACACTCGGATACAAGATCATCATTCTCATTAGAAGGAAATTCATCGGTGAATTCCTCGAGAATGGTAGGTAAAACATGAGAATCACGCTCGATCTCGAGATCGGAAACGTCTTCACTTCCCCGTGGAAGTGGATCAACGATAGCAAAAAGTTCATCGGCGAACCTATCGAATGAATAGTCACTAACCTCACTCGGTGTGAAGTTAGGAATCAAAGGCTCTTCAAATGAAGATTGTGCCTTAGGAACATCAATTTGATCCTTCGAAGAGAGTGAAAATGAGTCAATTTTCAAAGATTGTTCAATTAAAGCAATATCACTCTCGGGATCAAAATTTTCACTATCAAACTCACTAGCATCAAATGGTGCACTTAGGTATTCATCAATTTGTTTTTCAATCTTAGAACTATCATCCTCGTGTGGGATGAGTGGAGATGAGGAAAGATTACAACATGATTCAACAAAGCAAGCTTCTTCCTTTGAGTTTAACTTTCCTTTATCACAAAATGAGGTTTCCAAAATTGGAAAAACACCTTTATCAAAGAGAGCTTTCTTATTACTTTCAATTGTCTCAACAAGTGTAACACTTTCCACTTTCTTAGAAACAAATCTTGGAATCTTTTCCAGTTTGAAAATAATGCTTTTATCCACATAAAACAGTTTATTTTCCTCATTCCTCATATCAACTTGAACATGAGCCGTGCACAAAAATGGACGTCCTAAACTAATAGGCATACGATGATTGGTCTCATAATAAACTATAGCAAAATCGGCTAAGTACAAAAACTTTCCCACTTTAACAATGACATTTTCCGCTATACCAACCGGACGGGTGGTGGTACCATTAGCAAGCTCAATGATCATTCGAGTGGTACTAAGTGGTGCATAGTAAATATTTTTCCAAATGGCTAGGGGCATTAAGTTAATGCTAGCTCCTAGATCGGCTAGAGCTTTGCACACCCCAAGCTCATTGAAAACACAAGGTATCAAGAATTGACACGGATCTTTATATTTCTCGGGAAAGAAATCAAAGAAAACCGAGGTACTAATCACATTTAAGGTAGCCTTGGTGACATCTAGAAAAATTTCCTTAGGTGGAGGATTAAACTCAATTACTTCAACTTCTTCTAAATTATCACAATCATCATAAACGGTTATGGCCTTAAGCTCTCCCTTCGGGTTTGGAATGGTGTTACTAGGTAAACAACCCGAAGAAGATGATGGTTTAGACATAAATCCCTCAAACATCGAAAGCAATTTATTTTGACCTTGTTCCAAACTTTGTTGCAAACGATTGTGACTTTGCTCTAATCTTTTCTCAAAACGGTTTTGGTTTTGTTCAAGTCTTTGTTGATTAAGCTCAATCTTATTGTTTTGCCCTTTAATCGTATTTTGAAACTCATTTTTCAAAGTTGCCATTTGTCCTTGAATGTTGTTTTGAAAAGCTTTCAAATTTGCCTCATTCATTTTAATGTAGCTTGACAAATCATTTTGATTATTGCTTTGAAAACCTTGATTGTTTTGATTAGCATTAAACCCATTTCCTTGATTATAATTTCCTTGGTTACCACGGTTAAAATTATTCCCATTGTTTCCATTGTTGTACCTATTTTGAACTGGTGGAAAACCCGGTGGAGCAACATTATTTTGACGAGGAACTTGACCGTTGGAGCCATAAGTTCCCGTCGCGGCAAAAGCACTAGCTTGATCAAACCCCGTGGTTAAACAAGCATAATTAGGATGTGCTCCACCACATGATACACAAACATTCTCAACCATATTAATCGATCCATGAGGATTCTTCCTAAGCTCATTCAATATCGTGTCAATCTTAGAGTCCAATCTAGCAATCTCGATATTAGAAGAATTCACATTGAAACACTCGGTGTGTTTCGTGAATATTGTGCTCTAGACTTATTCTCAATTATACACCACGCGTCTCTCGGAGTTTTTCTTAAAAGATTACCACCTGCGGCGGCATTTAAAGAATCTTGTTCAATCATATTAAGCCCATTATAAAAAGTATTGATTTGATGCAATTCCGAGAAACCATGGTGTGGACATTGTCTCAAAAAATCTTTAAATCTTTCCCAAGCAACCCCAAACGATTCATGCACTTTTTTTTCAAATCTAGTGATCTCGTTCTTAAAGTGTGTTGTTTTGGATGGTGGAAAGAAATAATTCATGAACTTGGACACTAAATCATCCCATGTTATGATCGAACCCGGTGGTTCTTTCTCATACCAAATCTTAGCATTACCCTCGAGCGAGTACGGAAAAAGCATGAGCTTAATCGCGTCATTCGGCACATCTCTAAACTTGAGAGTAAGGTAATTCGAAGAAAATTCCGAATGTGAGAGTGCGGGTTATCGGTCTCATTGCCACGAAAATAGTCGGCACGAATGAGCGATAAAAGACACGTCTTAATCTCATAATGATCCGCCAAAATAGTCGGCACAACGATTGCTTCCCCAAACCCTTCGGTGGGTGCACGGAGCAATTCCTCCATTGTTCGGTTATCGGCCATCTCTACAACAATAGGTGGAAGCTCGGGTTCCACTATTCGTTGTTGACGATTTCTATTTCTACGAGGAATATTTTCAAGCCTATTAAAATCAATCACAAGTATATAAGAACGTAATTGCATACACTACAAAGACGAGAATTTAGAGGATTGAAGAAAAGAAATTACACAAGAAGAAGATTATTTTTTGTATTTTCATTTGGTATTGCTCAATCAATAATGATCGATAAAAAACAAGGAATAAGGATAACTACTATGGAAGTAAATTACCCTCGGTCGACTTTGAAACGATAGGTGAAAACCTAAACGTCTCGAGGTTCAATAAGTAAACTACAAAAATAAGATTTATTACTACTTGAGACGACAAACCAATAATAGGTCGTCCCTTTCAATATACGCACAAGCAGCCGGGGAAACGAGGTGACACAAAGCACTTAAAAACCTTTTTCCTTAGACGGCTTTTTATAGCACGTCGCTTTATACCCACCTTATAGTTTGTATAAATCGAGTTCAAACTTATTATTAGTATTTATCTATTTTGCCTTTTATTTTTGTTTTGGATTCGAATACAATAGCTAGGTGATGAAATCCCAACTAAGGCCTTATTTGAAAAGTATGTAAAATTATTGTTCTACGTAATACAATATATTAATCACAAAAAACGAGAAAAACGATACATACTATAATAATAGAAAAATAACAAAACTTTCCGAGGACGGAAAGGGTCTTCAAATCAACGATCAACAAATCTCAATGAAAACAAATCGTACACAAGATCCCCGGCAGCGGCGCCAAAATTTTTGATGTGATCGTGATAGTATAGTGATAATTAGATACGTTATAGGGTAAATTAGAAAATTACCTTTAGGAAAAAGTAATAGTCTAAAATGACCAAAGACGAATTTAATTAAATAGGTGGGTGAACCAAGTTCGTTGTACACGAAGATCGAGTGAATTTGAGACGTTTTGTATCGATTTGGACAATTGATTCGAATTGGTTTTGGTTTTTATAACTAAAATTAATTCTACCAAATTAAATCCTAAGTGCATGAATCTTAAACCCCGAATTATTTAAATCTAAAAACAATTAACACAATGTAAAAACTTAAACTATTTAATAATACTATTTAAATAAAACTAATTTAATTAAAATACTTTTACAATATTTTTAAAATTTATTAAAAAAAACTATTTTACCCCTAAAAATATTAAAATCTAATTTATTTAAAAACTTACTTAATTAAAATCTAATTATTGTAAAAACTAATTTAATTTCTAAAATTAATAAAACATTTTATTTTTATTTATTTATTATTTTTTTTAAAACTGAATATAACAAAAGTTTAATTTAGAAAATGATTTAAACGTAAAACTTGCAATGTAAAAAAAAACATTTAAAGTAAAATAGACAGCTCAATTAATTGATAGTATATTAAACTCACAAAGAAGAATTAAACAAAAACGTGAGCATATCCCAATGGTTGGGTTGCTGGACCTGTATCTGAGAGGTCTCGGGTTCGAATCCACAGGAGTGGAATTTTTGGACATTATTTTTTAAACTGTTAAAATTAAATGAAGTTGATCATAGGAATGACCTTTTTGGTTAAATGTATTTGTAATAGCAAATAATAATATCAGAACCATACAAAACGTATGGTATTCTGATAAATCATAGACACTTACATAAAATCACACCAAATTAGGTAAGCAGAATACACTAATAACTAAAACAAAACAATACACAAGTTTATTACCAATTAATATGCAGTTACAAACGTGAATTAACCAAATATTCAGTTATATCAAAAAAAAAAAAACTAGGAAAAGGTAAATAGGCAAAAACATGTTTTCAACAATACAGTACCTAAATGCATTAAAAAACATCAGATAAGATATTCAGATACTCTCAACATAGATAAAAAAACAGACTGATTGTGGTAAAATACGACCTTTTAGGAAAAAGGCGTAAAAGCGGTAAAGTATTAAGTGATGATTTAGGAAAATCAAGCATTAATGACCCTAAGGTGAAGTTCAAGTTCGTTTCCCAAGGAGGTATATGTGTGTGAATAATTCGTAATTGGCTTGAGATTAATATTTGAAAGAAGGGGATGAGAAAAGAGGATGACGAAGACGTTAAATTAATTACTACTACGACTTAACGTAAAACCGTAAAATAAGCTAAAAATAAAAATTAATTCTAAAAACTACCAAAAATTCACCAAAAATAAAAATAAATAAACTAAGAGTTTACCAATGATCAAAACTTTTTCAAACATTTTAATTAATTAAATATTCAATTTTTAAATGCTAATTAAAGCCCTAAAAATCAAATTAATTATCAAAAAGCCCAAATAAAGATTTTTCAATTGGTAAACCTCTAAAATGACCTAAAAAGATTAAAAACTATTTTTAGAAATTTTTAAACTAATAAAAACTATTTAAAATGATTTAAAAACTATTAAAACTTAAAATAATTATAAAAATTAATCTAAAGATGATAAAATTAATCTAAACGTTGCAAAAATCCTATTTTAATGTATTTAAGCTAAGAAAAATATAAAAAGTGCCAAATTGCGAAATTTCAAAAAATAATAATAAAATAATATTAAAATAATATTAAAAATCCAAAAATTATAAAAATTCTAAAAACTTGCAAACTAGTTTATTTTGACCTAAATAATCAAAAAATGAAAGTGAAATGACCAGAATACCCCTATTGGGCCCTCAAATGGGCCAAAACAAAAAACAGTCAACACTAATGGGCTTTTTAGCCCAAAAAGTCAAACTTGGCCCAATTGACTTGCAAAAGCCCAATCTGACTCAAAATTTAATTCTAAACACAAAACTCTGAAGGCTCAAAAGCTGAAAGTGAGCTTATCACAGCTTATTAAGCAAACAGCTTATCCTTATTGGGCCAATAAGCCCATTAAGCAATAATCTAATGCCATATGCTCTAATTTGACACACAACCTTCTTTTGGGATACTAAAGAGATCTGTAAAAAGAAATTTTGAAAAAGCATACTCAATAAGCTAGAAATAAGCAAAGTACAAATCCACAAAACGACAAAATAGTCGGGTTTGAGATTTAGGGCACCTCAGGACTTGATTCAACTTGCAAAATGTCACAAATGACTTCAATAAGCCAAATTAATCAACAAAATTCCAATAAGCAACACCAATAAGCCAGAATAAGCTAATAAGCACTTATGAAAAAGTCAATTAATTTTGTTTTCTAGTCAAACCCTAAAGTCAACCCACCAAATGCTCTAGTATGAACAAATGGGTCAAATAATGAGCACCTATTACAAAATCCAAGTTGTTGCATGTACCAATAAGCAAAACAGATTCAATAAGCTTTATGACCAAGTTTGACCAAAAGTCAAACGCTGACAAGTGAAATTCAAACGCTGACATGCACAAATTGGACGTTGACAGACTTAATGAAGTGTTTAGACTATGTTTTCACCTTGCTGGTCAAGGTTTGAGTGCAAACCTTGTGAATCAAGTCCTACCAGTTGAGTAGACTTGACAAGTTTTGGCACAAATAAGCCAATAAGCCAGTAAGCTTATAAGCTATCAACAGATAAATCCAAGTAGCCAAATAACCTCACAAGCAGCACACAAATAGATTCCAAGCAACAAAACAACAATCCTTATACTAGAAATCACAATGCAACACCAAATGAGGTGGTCAATTTGCTGATGCAAATGACCACTTCAGCCATCTTTGATAAGCTATAACAAACACAACAAGCCACCAAATTCAACAACCATATAATCAATAGATAGCTTATCACCCAAACTATTCCCAAACCTGATTTCAGACCTTAGATCTAAGTAACAAAGAAGTTATTGGATCTGATGTGTTTGACCAATCTCAAAAGCACTTTTATCAGATTTTAGCAAAACTTCCAATCCTTTTTCCCAACTTTCAGAAACTTAAACGATGACTAAAACTTGTTCAAAATGACTTGTTTAGACTTCCCAAACCCTAAGAACCAAGGGCACAAGGCCACAAGGCCTTATGAACCAATAAACCCAAACAATCCTTAATCCACCACTTTTCAAAGCAACTTGTGATTTTTAAACACAACCTACTGATTTTATCATTCAAACAGCTACACTAGGTGACAACTAACAGGTTGCAACCATAAAACACAAAGTATAAACACAGAATCACCAAATCATATACCAAAATGCAAAACAGACAGTAACATGAAATTTTTAGAGGAATCTTAAACAAGGGATTATACTTGTCCTCCACAACATCCTAGGTGGACCAGCTATGCTCCTTGGACCTTGTTCAACAACTAGAACAAGACCAAGGTTATTCAAAAAGTAAGATCAAAACCTTCTGATGTTCAAAGTAGAACAGGTTTTGATTATGATATATCTTCAACACAAATCAACAAACAACTCAACCAAGAGCTCAAAACTCTTCTCAGGCTTGGTGTCAACAAGCTTGAAGGAGCTTAAAGCCTTTGGCTAAGGGTTAGTACACAATAATAAGCAAATTCAGAAACCTCTTTTCAAGCTTTTTCAAACTTGAAAAACCTTACCAAACATAAACGTCCTTGAACCAAATGATTCAAGCACACTTGTAACAACAAATGGAACTCAGAATCACCTTTAAACAACACCAACTTTCAAAAACATAAAATGGAATTACAATTTTCTCAAAATACCAACTTTTATGAATTTCAAAAAGGAATTACAAGTTTAAAAGGTAAAACTGGAACAAAGGGACTCTCACAGGTTGAGGTCTCCTTTTATAGGCAAATGGATACAAATCACTATTCATAAAACCTAGAAGTGAATTTCCAATATTGTCCTCAAATGCTTCTAGACGAATCCTTGATATGAGATGTCCAAAATGATCATAGACGTTTATCTTAGCTTTGAGGTTAAGCTAGGAGTCTTGGCCGTTGATCCTGACACGTGGCAATACTTGGAGAGAAAGTTGTGATGTGATAGGTGGACGAGGTTGAGTGTGGGCCCTTTTGGTGAGTGTAGATGAAGGTATTATGTGTGGGATAGGTTTCTGCATGTGTGAATCACACATGTGCCAAGGTAATTGGATTTTACCCTTTGTTTTAAGTGAGGTAAAAACTGAGTTCATCACGTGAATAGTAACTATTTTGATCCGGTTTTGGTGGATTGGGAATGTGTTTGGTGCATTTTTGTTTTGAATGTTTCAAATGCCCATGTTTGGCCCTTGTGTTTTGGAAAAGATAGTAAATCAAGTTTTTAGCCAACAAAAACGTGTTTCCTTTGTTATTAAACTTTGTTTTTTCACACTTTTGCCACCAAACTTTTCCAAAAAGGTTTAAAGGGTTATTTTTGCCATGTTTTCATAATTGAAGGACTGATTTTGGGCTTTGTTGATATTCAAAGGTCTTCAATGTATCTTTGACTCCATGAGGGACCATAATTGACAAATTAGATTTGATGAGGGACTAATCTTGCCATTTCTTCAAAGTTGAGGGACCTTTTTGCAATTTTGACAAACTTAATGGACCAAACTTGTAATTATGAATTCACAAGGGTTTTAAGTGTCATTTCTTCATTGTTTGAGGATCAATCTTGCATATATTCAAGTCTTCAAGGGTAAATATTGGATAATTCATGAACTAGGGCCCGGTTCTTTGTACGGCTTCGTTTCTCGTGTCCGTTTTTCCTTGTTTCTTGTGATCTTTTGTCTTTTTTCACTATATACATACCTAAAATACACAAGTATACAAACACAAGCATATATATGGTATTTTATGACATTTTTATGCATTTAAAGCCCGAAAAGAACGACGAGATCATGTATAAATGCCATCTCATCACTCCCCCATACTAAGCCATTGCCGTGCCCTCACACAATGCTAGAATAAAGTATCTAAGCATCACCAAGTTTCAATTTTATTAACCTTTATTGAAAAGTAAAAGACTTGCAACAATACTACGAAGATGTGTAAAGACATAATGTATAATTTTCATCACGAATGTGACTTTTAGGGTTAAAGAATAGAAACAAGTAAATGTCCCTTAGAGTAAATTTTGTCATCCTTGATTGTCCTACATTCCATGCTAAGTGCAAAAACGAGATCATTGTTGGTACAAGTCACAATGCTAACACTACTCATACGTCCAAATTGTGTAATACTTTTTCTCCCCGCAATCGTAGTTATTATAAAAGGAAATGGGTTACTAGCATTTTTAACTATTTGTCATGGATAATAAGTGATTCATATTGACTTATTTGAGTAGTTATTAGTCCGAAAGCAAAGTATCACGATTTAATCGATAGTTAGCCGAAGGACAAAATCTTTTAAAACGGCTTCTCGTGTATCTCCTTAAGTTCATATCTTGGCATAATTCGTTTCACGATTTGAGACCTTCCTCGGACCGATATTTGGAATGAACTTCATACTTCAAATCTTGGGAAGACGTTCTTGAAATTATGGTCTTCTCTTCATATATTTTGAATTTTCTTCACTTGACGTTTTGATGGATTCTTCATATTTGGACCACGACTTCATCATTTTTCTTCAATCTTTATTTTGGAATTTGATATACAACGATCCGCCTCCTTTTCGGACTTGGATATATTTATACTCATACCTTGTAAGGGTCTTTTTGGATAGACTTTCTCCATGATCTTTAGGGGAGTAATTGTTTTTCGTCGTGTGTCTCGATCCTTCATATTGATTTAGGAATAATGATACTTCACATCATCTTGGATCTTTAGCAACCAAATAGGGTTCCTCGTGCCTTGTTAGGGCCTTTTTGGATAATCACCAATCTTCGCGTCCCTCTTCAATAAGTTATGCCTTGGCTATGAACTCTATTCAACCCCGAGCAACTTTTAAACGATCTTGCGCTAGAGGCTAAGTAACCTTTCAAATCGTACGACCTTACTTATTGCAATTATTTTTATTCCTAATGCATTGATCTTATGGGAAGAAAAATCCACAATTAAAAACATATGAGTTTTTGAAAGAACATTCTCATGTTCTACGTTTAGCATGATCACTTGTCTAACTCTATCACTTCTCGTTCTTCACTATATAAAGACCTCTAATTAAAGAGACTCGTGAATACTTAGCCATGCAAGTCAAAATTAAGCCAAATTTGGATTAGCTTTCATTAAGACTATATCAAATCAAAGTTTTGGGTTTTCAAGCCACCTTTAGGATCTTGCACTTTCTTGGAATTTTTCAAGTTTAGAGAATGAATTTTATAGTCCCCTTGATAAGTGACTTTCTAGGATCAATTATAGGAACTTGCGAAAAGTTCTTGTTCTTAAGCCGAATGAGCTAAGACTTTCGCGTTTTAAAGCTCCCTATATAAAAGTCTAGCAAAACTTGAATTGAGCGGGTTAAGGAATGTAAATGGCTCCAAATGCCCATCAAGTAAAAAATTAGCTCTTATTCTACCCATCGGAAAATATACATTCGTGTCTTAAAAACACTTATAAAACTAAGAAATTTTTTTAAAATTGGGCCATTTTTAGCCTTATCAGCAACAAAACATTGGAAGTTGGAAAAACGTGAGGGCGTAGCAAAGCATGTACCTATTCACCCCCCCATACGAAAAGTAAACATTGTCCTCAATGTTTCGAGTCTAAAGGTGGAGCACCCCCATACTAGAGACGAAGAATCGAATGCTTAGGATCTAGCATGGAAAGGGTGATCAACAATAGATCTAAAGTCGTTTATTAAGTATGCTAAAAGATAATTGTTAGAACAATAAAGGATATGTCAATGAATTCGTGAAAAACTTCTTCAAGCAAACGATGGAGGCTCACGTAAACGAACACGAGAGTCTTCAATCGTAGATGATGATGATGATCTAGATAACACAATCACAAACAACCACGAGACAACGAGTTGGAAGGGTACAAATCCCCTCATATTAGTTATTAGTAAGCATAAAAGAATAAGCATGGGATCTCCCCCACGAGGCACCTCGTTTTTGATTACCGAGTCATGAGCTCGACTCGATCCCCTCAATGCTAATTATCATTGGGGAAGGTGACTTGGTCGAGGTCAACCATTGAAGGAATTTCCCCACCAAAATAGTGCTTAAGCCTATGTCCATTCACCTTGACGTTAGGACCATCATCTTGAGCTATCTCGATGGTCCCATAAGGAAACACTTGTGTCACGGTGAAAGGACCCGACCAACGAGATTTCAATTTCCCGGAAAATACCTTAAGTCGAGAGTTAAAAAGTAACACTTGATCACCAACGTTAAAAAACCGGTTTTTAATCTTTGCATCTTGAAACTTTTTAGTCTTTTCATTGAAAAAATCAATGAATTTTCATAAGCATTGTCTCTTAATTCATCCAATTCATTCAATTATATTTTCCGGTGATCTCCCGCGGTCTTTAAGTCAAAGTTTGCATGCTTAAGGGCCCAATATGCCTTGTGCTCCAATTCAATGGGCAAATGACAATTCTTCCAATAAACTAACTTATAAGGAGTACAACCGATAGGTGTCTTATAAGCGGTCCTAAAGGCCCATAAAGCGTCATCGAGTTTTTCGGACCATGAAGCACGGTTTTCTCCAATCGACCTCTCTAAAATCCTCTTCAAAGCTCGGTTCGAAACCTCGACTTGCCCACTCGTTTGCGGGTGATAAGCCGTAGAAAGACGATGAGTAACTCCATATTTATTTAAGACCTTCTTGAATTGGTCATTACAAAAATGGGTTCCACGATCGCTTATAATAGAACGAGGGGTTCCGAACCGAGATAATAGTTGTTTCAAAAACTTTACTACCACACGAGCATCATTAGTAGGTAAAGCCTTAGCTTCCACCCACTTAGAAAAGTAGTCCACCGCGATGAGGATATACTTGTTACCATGAGACGATGGGAACCGCCCCATAAAGTCTATGCCCCAAATGTCGAAAATCTCACATACTTGAATTATGTTTTGCGGCATTTCATCACGTTGAGACGATTTTCCTTGACGTTGGCACGAATCACACGACTTCACAAGTGCGTGTGCATCACTATAGATAGAAGGCCAAAAGAAGCCGGCATCGAACACTTTCTTAGCCGTGAGATTAACACCATGGTGACCACCCGTGGGTCCCTCGTGACAAGCTCTAAGGATATTAGAAGCTTCGGCACCAAAAACACAACGTCGAACAAGTTGATCCGCACAAACCCGAAAGAGATAAGGGTCGTCCCAAAAGTAGAACTTGACGTCACGAAAGAATTTTCGCTTTTGTTGTGTCGTCATACCCTTGATTATGAAATTCCCCGCATGGTAAGTTGCAATGTCGGCAAACCATGGGGTGGTGTCTTTAGAATTCACTACACCAAGAGTCTCGAGAGGAAATGTTTAGGTGATTTCCTTGTTCTCGAAAACATCTTTGTGAGGATCTTCTAGACGAGAGAGATGATCGGCCGCTAGATTCTCGGCTCCTTTTTTGTCAAGCACGGTGACATCAAATTCTTGGAGGAGGAGCATCCAACGAAGAAATCTCGGCTTAGCATCTTGCTTAGCTAAGAGATACTTCATAGCCGAATGGTCGGTATACACGATGCTTTTAGTTAAGACGAGATAAGGTCGGAATTTCTCAAAAGCATAGACCACGGCAAGGAATTCCTTTTCCGTTGTGGTGTACTTTAATTGAGCCTCGGTCATCGTCTTACTAGCATAATGGATAGGACGGAAATGCTTTTCATAGCGTTTCCCTAAGACGGCCCCTATAGCATAATCACTTGCATCGCACATGATTTCAAAGGGTAATTCCCAATTAGGAGTAACAAGAATGGGAGCTTCGGTAAGTTTCTTTTTAAGAGTTTCGAAAGCTCTAACACAATCCTCATTGAAATTAAAAGGAGCATCCTTCTCGAGAAGGTGTGTCATAGGTCGAGAGATTTTCGAAAAGTCTTTGATGAAAGGACGATAAAAGCCCGCGTGGCCTAGGAAACTCCTAACTCCCTTACCGGTTTTGGGATGAGGTAACTTGGCGATAACGTCTACCTTAGCTTTATCGACCTCACTCCCCGCTTTCGAGACCTTATGTCCTAAGACGATTCCTTGTTTACACATAAAATGACATTTTTCCCAATTAAGCACAAGATTGGTTTCTTCACAACGTTTTAACATTTGCTCGAGATTAGATAAACACGACGTGAACGAATTTGCCAAACACCAAAAAGTCATCCATAAACACTTCCATCGACTTCTCGATCATATCGTGAAAAATTGCCATCATACACCGTTGAAACGTACCCGGTGCATTACAAAGTCCGAAAGGCATCCTACGATAAGCAAACGTTCCATAAGGACATGTAAACATAGTCTTCTCTTGATCACGAGGGTCGATAGGGATTTGAAAATAACCAGAAAAACCATCTAAAAAGCAATAGAATTCATTTCCGCGAGTTGCTCCAACATTTGATCCATGAAGGGCAAAGGAAAGTGGTCTTTACGAGTGGCGTCATTTAACTTTCGGTATTCAATACACACCCTTCAACCGGTCACAACACGAGTGGGAATTAACTCGTTGTTTTAGTTGGGCACAACGGTCATTCCTCCTTTTTTAGGGACACAATGGATTGGGCTCACCCATGGGCTATCGGAGATAGGATAAATCATTCCCGCGCCAAGGAGTTTTAACACTTCCTTTTTAATGACATCGTGAATTTTGGGATTCACCCTTCTTTCACTTTAAATTGCGGGTTTGTAGTCCTCCTCCATTAAAATTTTGTAAGTACAAAATTTTGGGTCAATACCCTTAATGTTGGAAATTTTCCACGCAATTGCCCCTTTATGAGCTTTAAGAACTTTCAAGAGCTCGGTTTTTTCATCATTAGCAAGACCTCTTGCAATAATAACCGGCAACTTGTCATCACCTTCCAAGAATGCGTATTCAAGGTGAGAAGGAAGATCTTTCAATTCAAGGATAGGTGGTTCCTCGATTGAAGATTTTGGTTCAACACTCATAACTTCCATCGGCGGAAGAAATGGTGGAATAGAAGTATCATCACTAATCAACACCTCATCTTCATTTTCGATTTCATTGGAAGTAAAATCGCCTCCTTGGAATGGAGTGAGATTTGGTGTAGAATTAGCAAGAATCATATCCAAAATAGTGGGATTGCCACTTGACGAGCTATCGGAAAAACCTAACACTTCTTGTGAAAACTCATCGCAAACCACATCAACTAAGTCAATGTGATTGATGGTAGCGATTTCATAAACATGAGAAGGTTTTGAGTTTTGAGTACCGTTTATAACAAGTTCCTCTTCGGTGAATCTCAAAGTGATAGTTCTTGCATGAACGTCGATAAGCGATCTCGAGGTGTCTAAAAATGGACGACCTAAAATTAGAGGAACTTGAGGATCCGCGGGTATGTCAACTACTATAAAATCAACGGGATAGTTGAACTACCCCACTTTCACGAAAACATCTTCGGCTACTCCACATGCTAAAATCATAGAATGATCGGCCATCTCGATAGACATGTTCGAAGGAGTAAGAGCCGGAAGCGAAAGCGATTTCCAAATGGAAAATGGCATCAAATTAATGCTCGCACCAAGATCGGCCAAGGCGAGGCATTCTTTCATATCTTGTATGTCACAAGGAATGAGAAACTTTCCGGGGTCACCAACTTTTTCCGGTATGCGGTTAAGATAAACCGAAGAAAAATTAGCAAGCTTTGAAAGCTTTTCCTTATCGCTCATCATACTTTTAAAAGTGGAAGCGAAACGAGGCATATATAACAACGCGTCGGCTAAACTCACATCAAAATGCACTTGTTGAAACATTTTTATAAAAATCTCGATTTGTTTTTTGTTACGTTCATTCATTTTCTCTTTGTTTCGTCTCGAAGGGTAAGGTAAGGGTGGTGTGGGTTGGACATTAGGCAACGGCCTTGGAAACTCGGGTTCCATAATTGGTATTGGTTCAACCGTAGGTGTGATATGTTCGTGGGATTGTAATATGCTCCTTTTCGACCATCACCTCGGGCTCTTTCTCGATTTACTTCTCCGTAGAAGTACTTGAACGAGAGATTGGTTCCTTGAAAGTTTTACCACTACGAGTAGTAATAACCTTCATTTCTCCCTTCGGGTTTGCAATGGTATCACTAGGAAGACCACCCGAGGAAGAGGGTTTACACATGATTGCTTCAAACATTTTTGCCATTCGGTCTTCAAATTTTGATTGCCTTAAATCCACTTTTAACAATTCTTGCTTAATCTCATGTTGTCCTTGTTCCATCTTTTGTTGATTTTGTTGAAGACGTTGAACATTTTCTTTCATTTTATTGCATGAGTTTTAAGTTCATTAGCAAGTTCGTTTTTAAGCTCGTTTTTCAACTCGGATCTTAAGCTAATCATCTCACGTTGCATGTTATCAAATTTAGCATCATTTGCTTTAGCGTAATCCAAAAATTCTCCTTGAAGATTTTTAGTGTGAGCATTTTGAAAACCTTGTGTAGTGTTTTGAAAATCACGGTTTTGGTTTTAATTAGTGACTTGTCCATTCCCACTTTGATAATTCCACTTGTTGTAGTTACATGAATTGCCTTGATAATTACCACCTTGGTTGTTGTTTCGATAGTTATTAGCATTTTGATTTGGTGGAGCTTGATTTGGGCGGGAACCTTGGCCGTTTTGGTTGTAAGTTCCCGTTGCTACGTAAGCACTCGAAGTGTTACCATCCGCGGTAATGCACTCGGAAAGATCATGAGCTCCACCACAAGACAAACAACTCTTAGCAACCGCTTTAACCGAAGAGGAATTCAAAGCCTCTTGAGCTTTCCAATGAGTCATAAGATTAGCAAATCTATCAAAAAACCGATTTTCCTCATTAGGTTCATCATGTAAGGCATTAATGCTACGAGACGATGACGAACCCAAATTGGCAACACTCGGTGTGTTACGAGGGCTATAAACCTTAGATCTATTCTCGATAATCTTTAGAGCCTCATCGGTCGTTTTGCACAAAAAATTACCACCCGCGGCGGCATTCAAGTAATCTCGTTCATGATCATTAAGCCCATTGTAAAAAGTATCAATTTTATGCAATTCCGAAAAATCATGGTGTGGACATTCATGTAACATTTCTTTAAATCGTTCCCATGCCATTGAAAAACTTTCATTATTACTTTGCACAAATCTTGAAATCTCATTTTTCAAATGTGTTGTTTTAGATGCTGGAAACAATTTGTTCACAAACTTAGAAACGAGATCACCCCATGTTAAAATTGAATTTGGCGGTTCTTTCTCTAGCCAAATTTTAGTGGGTCCATCTAACGAGTATGGAAACAACATCATCTTAATGGCATCATGTGGAAAATCCTTAAATTTGCTAGTGGCGGTGAGACGATTAAAATTCCTTATATGGTAATGCGGGTTGTCTTTCTCATGACCTCTAAACTTATTTGCTTGCAACATCGACATTAAACCCGTCTTAATCTCGAATTTCTCCGCAAGGATAGCGGGAATCACAATGGCCTCTCCAAAACCCCCGATGGGTGCTTGTAGCAACTCCATCATAGTACGATTAGCCATGACGACTTCTTGTCCTACAATAGGTTCAACAATTGGAGTTTGTTCTTCAATCAACGTCTCTTGATTTTCTTGCTTTTGAAGACGTTTACGAGCTCGTTTTGCTTGATTACGAGTGATCATAAACTTCACGAAGAATGGGAGGTGAGCAAAGAAGATTCTTTTTGGGGGTTTTGTGAATTTCAATTTTTTTGTGTTTTTGATTGTTTTTAATTTTTTTTTTTTTGGATTTTGGTGTATCTTCGTAGACAACAATCTACCAAATCTCTCCTCGAATCAAACTCTTGATTAAAAAAGCCTCAAAAGAATGAAAACGATCACGTGGAGTGAACGCCTTCGAATGACTTTAGAACTTTGGTGAAAACCAAATTGTTCAAGAGCGTTTAATCACAAAGAAAACCAAGCAAATATATTATACGTAATAATACTTTGGGCGGCAAAACCCTCGATTAGCCTTCAATCTCAAAATACTCACAAGCAAGCGGGGAAACGAGGCGGCGCAAAGCACTTAAGAGACTTTTTCCTTAGGGTTTATTTTATAATACCCGCCTTATACCCACCTTATAGTTTGTATTTTTCAAAATCGAGCTTCACGAAAGTATTTATCTATTTTTACCTTTTTCTTTTTGTTTGAGATTCGAATACAATAATTAGGAGATCAAATCCCAATTAAGGTTGTGTTTTCACACTTTTGGAGATATTTTGTATTGATTGTGATACTTAATACAATATAGTAATAATAATTTCACAAGAAAAACCAAAAAACCAATAATACGTATTAGTAGAGTTCTACTAATACAAATACTATATATGGTTAATATTAAAAACAACAAGACAAAGTAATCACGACACATCTCCCCGGCAGCGGCGCCAAAATGATTGTGGTAAAATTCGACCTTTTAGGAAAAAGGCGTAAAAGTGGTAAAGTATTAAGTGATGATTTAGAAAAATCAAGCACTAATGACCCTAAGGTGAAGTTCAAGTTCGTTTCCCAAGGAGGTATATGTGTGTGAATAATTCGTAATTGGTTTGAGATTAATATTTGAAAGAAGGGGATGAGAAAAGAGGATGACGAAGACGTGAAATTAATTACTACTACGACTTAACCTAAAACCGTAAAATAAGCTAAAAATAAAAATTAATTCTAAAAATTACGAAAAATTCACCAAAAATCAAAATAAATTAACTAAGAGTTTACCAATGATCAAAACTTTTTCAAACCTTTTAATTAATTAAATATTCAATTTTTAAATGCTAATTAAAGCCCTAAAAATCAAATTAATTATCAAAAAGCCCAAATAAAGATTTTTCAATTGGTAAACCTCTAAAATGACCTAAAAAGGTTAAAAACTATTTTTAGAAATTTTTAAACTAATAAAAACTATTTAAAAACTATTAAAACTTAAAATAATTATAAAAATTAATCTAAAGATGATAAAATTAATCTAAAAGTTGCAAAAATCCTATTTTAATGTATTTAAGCTAAGAAAAATATAGAAAGTGCAAAAATGTGAAATTTGAAAAATAATAATAAAATAATATTTAAATAAGATTCAAAATCCAAAAATTATAAAAAACTCTAAAAACTTGCAAACTAGTTTATTTTGACCTAAATAATCAGAAAATGAAAGTGAAATGACCAGAATACCCCTATTGGGCCCTCAAATGGGCCAAAATCAAAAACAGTCAACACTAATGGGTTTTTTAGCCCAAAAAGTCAAACTTGGCCCAATTGACTTGGAAAAGCCCAATATGACTCAAAATTTAATTCTAAACACAAAACTCTGAAGGCCCAAAAGCTGAAAGTGAGCTTATCATAGCTTATTAAGCAAACAGCTTATCCTTATTGGGCCAATAAGCCCTTTAAGCAATAAGCTAATGCCATAAGCTTTAATTTGATACACAACCTTCTTTTGGGATACTAAAGAGATCTGTAAAAAGAAATTTTGAAAAAGCACACTCAATAAGCTAGAAATAAGTAAAGTACAAATCCACAAAACGACAAAATAGTCGGGTTTGAGATTTAGGGCACCTCAGGACTTGATTCAACTTGCAAAATGTCACAAATGACTTCAATAAGCCAAATCAATCAACAAAATTCCAATAAGCAACACCAATAAGCCAGAATAAGCCAATAAGCACTTATGAAAAAGTCAATTAAGTTGGTTTTCTAGTCAAACCCTAATGTCAAACCACCAAACAGTATGAACAAATGGGTCAAATAATGAGCACCTATTACAAAATCCAAGTTATTGCATGTACCAATAAGCAAAACAGATTCAATAAGCTTTGTGACCAAGTTTGACCAAAAGTCAAACGCTGACAAGTGAAATTCAAACGCTGACAAGCACAAATTGGACGTTGACAGACTTAATGAAGTGTTTAGACTATGTTTTCACCCTGCTGGTCAAGGTTTGAGTGCAAACCTTGTGAATCAAGTCCTACCAGTTGAGTCGACTTGACAAGTTTTGGCACAAATAAGCCAATAAGCCAGTAAGCTTATAAGATATCAACAGATAAATCCAAGTAGCCAAATAACCTCACAAGCAGCACACAAATAGAGTCCAAACAACAAAACAACAATCCTTATACTAGAAATCACAATGCAACACCAAATGAGGTGGTCACTTTGCTGATGCAAATGACCACTTCAGCCAACTTTGATAAGCTATAACAAACACAACAAGCCACAAAATTCAACAACCAGATAATCAATAGATAGCTTATCACCCAAACTATTCCCAAACCTGATTTCAAACCTTAGATCCAAGTAACAAAGAAGTTATTAGATCTGATGTGTTTGACCAATCTCAAAAGCACTTTTATCAGATTTTAGCAAAACTTCCAATCCTTTTTCCCAACTTTCAAAAACTTAACCAATGACTAAAACTTGTTCAAAATGACTTGTTTAGACTTCCTAAACCCTAAGAACCAAGGGCACAAGGCCACAAGGCCTTATGAACCAGTGAACCCAAACAGTCCTTAATCCACCACTTCTCAAAGCAACTTGTGATTTTTAAACACAACCTACTGATTTTATCATTCAAACAGCTACACTAGGTGACAACTAACAGGTTGCAACCATAAAACACAAAGTATAAACACAGAATCACCAAATCATATACCAAAATGAAAAACAGACAGTAACATGAAATTTTTAGAGGAATCTTAAACAAGGGATTATACTTGTCCTCCACAACATCCTAGGAGGACTAGCTATGCTCCTTGGACCTTGTTCAACAACTAGAACAAGACCAAGGTTCTTCAAAAAGGAAGATCAAAACCTTCCGATGTTCAAAGTAGAATAGGTTTTGATTATGATATATCTTCAACACAAAACAGCAAACAACTCAACCAAGAGCTCAAAACTCTTCTCAGGCTTGGTGTCAACAAGCTTGAAGGAGCTTAAAGCCTTTGGATAAGGGTTAGTACGCAATAATAAGCAAATTCAGAAACCTCTTTTCAAGCTTTTTCAAACTTGAAAAACCTTACCAAACATAAACGTCCTTGAACCAAATGATTCAAGCACACTTATAACAACAAATGGAACTCAGAATCACCTTTAAACCACACCAACTTTCAAAAACATAAAAAATAATTACAATTTTCTCAAAATACCAACTTTTATAAATTTCAAAAAGGAATTACAAGTTTAAAAGGTAAAACTGGAACAAAGGGACTCTCACAGGTTGAGGTCTCCTTTTATAGGCAAATGGGTACAAAGCACTATTCATAAACCCTAGAAGTAAATTTCCAATATTGTCCTCAAATGCTTCTAGACGAATCCTTGATATGAGCTGTCCAAAATGATCATAGACGTTTATCTTAGCTTTGGGGTTAAGCTAGGAGTCTTGGCCGTTGATCCTGACACGTGGCAATACTTAGAGAAAAAGTTGTGATGTGATAGGTGGACGAGGTTGAGTGTGGGCCCTTTTGGTGGGTGGAGATAAAGGTATTATGTGTGGGATAGGTTTCTGCATGTGTGAATCACACATGTGCCAAGGTAATTGGATTTTACCCTTTGTTTTAAGTGAGGTAAAAACTGGGTTCATCACGTGAATAGTAACTATTTTGATCCGGTTTTGGTGGATTGGGAATGTGTTTGGTGCATTTTTGTTATGAATGTTTCAAATGCCCATGTTTGGCCCTTGTGTCTTGGTAAAGATAGTAAATCAAGTTTTCATCCAACAAAAACGTGTTTCCTTTGTTATTAAACTTTGGTTTTTCACACTTTTGCCACCAAACTTTTCCAAAAAGGTTTAAAGGGTTATTTTTGCCATGTTTTCATAATTGAAGGACTGATTTTGGGCTTTGTTGATCTTCAAAGGTCTTCAATGTATCTTTGACTCCATGAGGGACCATAATTGACAAATTAGATTTGACGAGGGACTAATCTTGCCATTTCTTCAAAGTTGAGGGACCTTTTTGCAATTTTGACAAACTTAAGGGACCAAACTTGTATTTATGAATTAACAAGGGTTTTAAGTGTCATTTCTTCATTGTTTGAGGATCAATCTTGCATATCCTCAAGTCTTCAAGGGTAAATGTTGGATAATTCATGAACTAGGGCCCGGTTCTTTGTACGGCTTCGTTTCTCGTGTCCGTTTTTCCTTGTTTCTTGTGATCTTTTGTCTTTTTCACGATATCCATACCTAAAATACACAAGTAAACAAACACAAGCATATATATTGTTTTTATGATATTTTTATGCATTTAATGCCCGAAAAGAACGATGAGATCATGTATAAATGCCATCTCATCACAGACTAAATGTAAACACCCAAACCCTTTAATAACAGATTACTTAGAATTCAATTTTAACCATCATCTACAAATATCAGCTAAATTATACTCTTACACGTTCCAAAACGTTTAAGCAATTTGTAGTTAAACTTTTCCAGCTTGTACCAAAACTCATCTTAGAATAGCAGCCGACAACTTATATCAGTAATCTTATTTTAGAAAACTTTTCATTCAAAATCTGACAATCACAACTTATTCATACAGATAAGTAGAACAATTCATTAAAAACAATTTAACAGATGATAAAATCATTAACCAAAATCCACACAGATTCATAAACAACAAATTCAACTACAAACGTCTTAAATTTAGCAAATAAAATTAACACATAAACATCTCAAATACTTTAATCTAAATGACATGGAAATTAAAAAGAAATGAACCTTTTGGAGATTTCCGTTGAGTAGAAAGTTGTGCTGAACAACCTTAATGAACCGAATCAACACCTTAGTCCACCACCATCCTTCGAACCGTCACCACTTTGGTAAACCTCGAACCAGATTCATATCACGAAACAACTTACAATAACTCGAGCCACCTCTTATATTTTATAAATCAAACCATTGGGGTTTGATTTTATTCCAAGTTTCCTTTTAATTATTTAAATCAAACTATTATATTAGCTTGATTAAATAAGTTTTCATGTTATAAATACGTAGATTAGAATAAAGAAAATTGCGATAAACTTTCAATAATAATTAAATCGAGACTAATATTCAACTCAATAGAAACTTTTCATTAATAAAAGAAATCTGATTACAATACTTATAAAAAGAAAAATACAATTTAATTCCTAAACCTATTTTAGCATAATAACAGTAAAGTAAAAATTGGATGCTTTCTACTGAAAATACCAAGGGTATTTATAGGCTAACCGCAAGGGGTGAGGGGCGAGGATTTGATGGAGATGAATCAACTTGAGCCCTTGGATCAACATCTTTTCTTTCTCTTGCTTGTTGGTTTTGATCTGAAGGCTGAGATGAGACAACTAGCACACGGATCACCAACGTGGCATCCGAGTGTGCTAGTTGTGCTAGTTGTGTGCTGAGGTGGCCACTCTTTATTGGAGGATTGAGAGGAATTGATGTGTCAAGACCAATCACATGCTGCCACGAAATTGATTCTCGTCATACTATCTTCCTTAAAACTTGGGGATTTATTCTCCTTTTGTGTGAATCACACGTGTGAACAAAAAGCCCCATTTAATTTGAGCAATTTATTTGTTTAGGGTTTGGGTGAACAGTGGATTTACAGGGTAAAATATGTTACTGGTTTATTTGGGGAAGATGGGAGAGATGGGGTAAATACTTTGGGAGTAACGAAGAGATATGTGGTGTAAGGTGTATGTGTGAGTTGACAAGTTGAGATTTGGGATTACGTTTGACTAAGTAATGAAGTGAAAAATATTAACTTTTCATTCTTTATACGTCTATGGATTTATTTACCCTAATGGGCTTTGAAACCCAAAACACTCCCACCGTCTTTATTAACTTGTGCTATTGGGCTTTAAAACCCAAGTTACTCCATCCATTTTAATGCACATTGGGCCAAGTTTTGGGCTATTACAATATAAGTTAACAATGTAGCCATCTTAATGGGCTTTCAGGCCCATTATCCAAATGTGGGTCCCACCAAGGCCCATAATCCTTTAAAAATATTAAATTCTCTAAAACCGAGCTCGTATTTGGCTTTGTCAATCTTTTTCTTCAAATTCGTGCCGTTTTCGCCGGTTTTCGCGAACTTGGTACCTACACACATGAAACAACAAAATAACACATATACAAGGCATTTTCATATGTTTTATGCATTTATTCATTGTTATTTGATATAATTGATATGAGTAAAATCACTCATATCACCAACCTTGTGCTTAATTAGGAAAAATGTCATTTTATGGTTAAAAGTGGAATCGTTTTAGGGCACAAGGTTTCGAAAGCGGGGATTGAGATAGATCAAGCTAAGGTAGACGTCATCGCCAAATTACCTCATCCCAAAACCGTTAAGGGAGTTAGGAGTTTCCTAGGCCACGCGGGATTTTATCGTCGATTCATCAAGGATTTTTCAAAGATCTCTCGACCTGTTACACATCTCCTTGAAAAAGATGCACATTTTGTCTTTGACGAAGATTGTGTACGAGCCTTTGAAATCCTTAAGAGGAAACTTACCGAAGCTCCCATTCTTGTTGCTCCCAATTAGAACCTCCCCTTTGAGCTCATGTGTGATGCTAGTGATTACGCTATTGGGGCCGTATTGGGGCAACGTCATGAAAAACACTTCTTGCCTATTCACTATGATAGCAAGACGATGAACGAGGCTCAACTAAAATACACTACAATAGAAAAGGAGTTCCTTTCCATGGCGTATGCATTTGAGAAATTCCGACCTTACCTCGTCTTGACTAAATGCATAGTGTATACGGATCATTCGACTATCAAGTATCTTATGGCTAAACAAGCTGCAAAGCCAAGATTACTTCGTTGGATTCTACTCCTTCATGAATTTGATCACAAAATCGTTAAAAAAAGGAGCCGAGAATCTAGCGGCCGATCATCTTTCTCGTTTGGAAGATCCTCACCAAAGTGTTTACGAGCCCAAGGAAACCACCGAAACATTTCCGCTCGAGACACTTGGTGTAGTGAATTCTAAGCTTGATTCTTCTACCCCATGGTTTGCGGACATCGCAAATTACCATGCGGGCAACTTCATCATCAAGGGTATGACGACTCAAGAAAAACGAAAATTCTTTCGTGACGTCAAGTTCTATTTTTGGAACGACCCTTACTTGTTTCGAACTAGTGCGGATCAAATTATTTGACGTTGTGTCTTTGGTACCGAAGCTTCTAACATCCTTAGATCTTGTCACGAGGGACCCACGGGTGGTCACCACGATGCTAATCTCACGGCTAAGAAGGTCTTTGATGCCAGTTTCTTTTGGCCTACTATTTACCGAGATGCACATGAGCTTGTGAAGTCGTGTGAATCATGCCAACGACAAGGAAAAGCCTCACAAAAAGATGAAATGCCACAAAATATCATCCAAGTGTGTGAGATCTTTGACGTTTGGGGCATTGACTTTATGGGGCCGTTCCCATCATCTCGTGGTAATAAGTACATCCTTGTCACTGTTGACTACCTATCTAAGTGGGTGGAAGCTAAGGCTTTGCTCACCAATGATGCTCGTGTGGTAGTCAAGTTTTTGAAAAGTCTGTTTTCTCGGTTTGGAACCCCTCGTGCGATCATAAGCGATCGTGGAACCCATTTTTGTAACGACCAATTCGAAAGGGTCCTAAGGAAATATGGGGTTACACATCGGCTTTCTACGGATTATCACCCACAAACGAGCGGGCAAGTCGAGGTTTCAAACCAAGCGTTGAAGAGGATCTTGGAGAGATCTATTGGGGAAAATTGACAATCTTGGTCGGATAAGTTGGACAATGCTTTATGGGCTTTAGGACCGCTCATAAGACGCCTATCGGGTGCACTCCTGTTAGCCTCAAAATATTGAGTCAAACAAGAATGTTCGGTCATAGGTTTCTATTGTAATATTTATTAGAACGTTGTAATAGTTATTTAAATAGTCTTGGTTCACGGGCTTGGATTTAAGCTACTTAAAGCCCAAAAGACAAGCCTGGTCCAAACAATATAGCCCATTATAGTTACATGTAAGCCCGACTATATAAGGCCCTTCCTAGCATGTTAGGAAGGATGGATGGTCATTAGTACTCTAATTTTCTCTAATCTAATATTCACCAAGTTAATCATCTCTCTCTCTACTTTCTCTCACTACTTTCTCTTTCTAGAAATTCATATCTTTTCCATCTCATTTCATAATCTATTATCATATTATTTGGGACAATAATTGGTATCAATCGTCATGGGGTAGATTCGTGTTTAGTTTGTGGTTATCATTTTTTTATTTCGTGTGATTTTCTTTTTAAAAATCATCTCGTATCAAAAAGTTTTGTTTTTTCAAGCTCAATATCTTCATAAAAATTGCCTACAAAGTTGTGGTAGGAATTTGTGTTTATCATTATTCTTGATTTTTATAAAAAGTTGCTAATTTTGGTTTCATTTTCGGAAAAAGTTTGGAAATATCACGTTCTTGACAATTTGGATTGTTATCCGGATTTTTGGGGTTTCATTATTCAGGATACGCAGCGTTTTATTATTCCGGATAAGCACGGTTGTTTCGTTATCCGGAATATAAGGGCTTATTGATTCCGAATAAGATAGCGGCTTTAAGTTTTCAGGATAAGCAGAAGATTGGATTCCGGATAACAAGCAGGAGAACTCAATTACGGATAAGCATAAGATTTTTATTCCGGATAAGAGGCACAAGATAGTATTTCGGATAACTACTCGGATTTATTCCGGATAAGCAACAGATAGTAATATTCCGGATAAGGTGTTCGAGTACTATTCCGGATAAGGTGTTCTTGTATAAGAAGTTTGTGTAACATTCCGGATAAGAGTGAGTTCACATATTCCAGATAAAGGGAATTACACGCATTCCGGATAAGAGGACAATTGTTTATTCCGGATAAGCACGTTTTTTTGGATTCCGGATAAGCAATTCTTGAAGATTTCGGATAAGCACGTTTTGCTGTGGATTCCGGATAAGCGGACAATCCAGTATTCCGGATAAGACGAAGATCCATCATTCCGGATAAGAAGAATATCCATTATTCCGGATAACAGGAAAAAAAATTATTCCGGATAAGAAGAAACACAAAGATTCCGGATAAGCATCAATATTGAGATTCCGGATAACCCATCTAACAATATTCCGGATAAGAAGTGGGATATCATTTTTCCGGATAAGCCTAAGAAAACATTCCGGATAAGATAAAGTTGAAACATTCCGGATAAGCTAAGTATTGAATCATTCCGGATAAGGATAAGGTTTTCACAATTTCTTCAAGTTTCAACCACAATCTTCTCACAATTTCATCTACTTAATATCCTATTCACTTCACATCATTTTTTAGATGGATTCTACTCAAGAGTATCGTGTCACAAACAACAATATCATGGTAGCGGGTAACAAAGAGAGACCACCAATGCTTGTGTCTGGTCGGTATCCTCAATGGCAATTACGTTTCATATGATATCTTGATACAAGACCTAATGGTGATGCCTTGAGGAAATGTATTACTCATGGTCCATATGTTTTCAAGAAGATCTCAATTCCTCCAAGACCAGCCACTGATACTACTGATGCAGTTCCCGTAAGTGAACATGATGAAACAAGATCTGATCTCACACCTGAAAATTGTGCTTGGCATGATGCGGAGAAGGAAGCCATCTATATGGTTTTAAGTGGGATTGGATATGATATTTATTCCACGGTTGATGAATGCCCTACAGCACATGAAATGTGGAATGCTATTGAACGCTTGCAACAAGGAGAATCACTCAACAAACAAGATGTCAAAACAAACTTGTTTTGGAATTTTGGCAAGTTTACTTCAAGGGATGGAGAATCAATTGACTCTTACTACTCCAAGATTTATAAGATGATGAATGACATGACAAGAAATAATCTGCAAGTCTCTACCATGCAAGTCAATGTCCAATTTCTTCAACAACTTCAACCCGAGTGGACACGATTCGTCACTTTACTCAAACAACAAGAAAAGTTAGACGAGGTCTCATATCATCGACTCTTTGATATCTTGAAGCAGATTCATAATGAAGCAAATGAGATTCGAGCTGAACGTGTTGCCAAGACGGCTAATCCACTTGCTTTAGTGACTAAAACTCAACATGTTCAAGGTCATCACTCTCGTGCTCCTAAGTCATATTCCACTACATCATCTTCACCACGATCTTCCACATCATCTAAGTCTTTATCATCCACAAGATCTCGAGGTAAATTGCCAAGAGCACCATCACCACCATCTGAGTCATCATCTGAAGAAGATAGTGATGAAGACCAAGCTCAAAAGAACCGAGAGATGAAACAACAAATTGCTTTCATAGTGAAGACTTACAAGAAAATCCACAAACCCACCAACAACAATCTCCGCACATCATCTAACACCAAGAACCGGTATGTTGAGAGTCCTCCAAGGTATGACACACGTCGACGTGGTGAAAGTCCTTCTAGGTATGATCGACATGATCCAACGCATGTTGAGGGTTCTGTAAGATATGATCGACAAACTGCCAAGTATGATACTCAAAGGATTGCTGCTGCTATTGGGAATAGGGAAATTGTTGGAAGTCAAGTGGTTCAGCAGAGTGGGATTCAATGTTTTAATTGCCAAGGTTATGGGCATATGGCAAAGGAATGCAAGAAGCCAAAACGGGTTAGAGACTCTGGTTATCATAAGGAAAAGATGCTGCTATGCAAAAAGATGGAAACTGGGGTTAAATTGTCAGCTGAGGAAGGAGCCATGCTTGATGACACTGATGATGAAGATTCTGATCAAGAGCTCAATGAACATTACTCGTACATGGCAAAGGTTGAAGAAGTTCTCAAAGTCACTGAAGATGACAATGGCCCTATCTTTGACACTGAGCCAATCGATAAGGTACACAATACTGATGAATATAAAGTGTTTGGTGATATTCATGAGTATAGTGTTCTACCCAATGCCATTAATGACACATGTATGATGGAAACGGCTGATAGGAATACCACACCCGATTCATTAGACATGTGCCATAATGAGTCTGAGGATGATCAACATGCAAATGAGTATGATGAAGAGGAACGTATTGCGCTTGCTAATTTAATTGTTACTTTACAAAAAGATGTCACTGAAAATAAAAAGAGTCAAAAGCAATTAAAGAAGGCAAACGCTACGCTCACTCAAAATTTTGAGGAATGCAAAGCTGCTCTTATTAAATCGAGTGAGATGACTGATAACTATAGAGATGAGCTCCTTATGAAAACCATAGAGCTTGAGGGGTACAAGGGTAGTGCGTTAAAAAGTCAAAAGGACGATTTTGAAAACAAATACAATACAACTCTTGAGTTATTAGCCAAAGAGAAGCGTCAATATAATGTTTTCTTAATGGATGAACGTCAAAAAACGTACCTTGCCAATACCAAAGTTAATAAACTTGAACAAAAGCTCTCTATGACCACTACCGATTCGGCTAAAATTCTTGAGGATAAGAAACAAGAGGTAGATGCGTTAAAACAAGACTTCAAAAGTAGATACGATAAAGAAACTGAAAAAGTAACGAAATTAGAAGAACAAGTCGAATTTTTGAAGAAAGTTGTTTATAAAACGCATGATTCTATTCAATCCGTCAGAATGCTAGCACCTCCGTCTATGTTTAAGGGTCAAGCTAGCTTTGCAAGTCCTGAGTACCTTGCCAAAGCTCAAGCTGCGAACCCGTGTCTTTATCTTGATGAGACTGAAAGAACCGATCTTGATTGCATGTCTATAAGTGCTGATAGTGAAGAGACTGGCCTTTGGGATGATGATAGTCGACCACTTGTAAATAAGGAGTTTGTGACATCATATAATTATGCTTATGAGAATAGTCTTTATGGCCTTTTCAACAAACAAACTCAAAAAACCCGTGAGGAAGTGTTTTTAGAATGCAAACAAAAGAGAATTTAATGGAAGAAAGCATTTGCCCCTAAGAAATCTAATGTTTACAAATACATAAACTACCTCCCTCTAGATGAATCTAAAAGCAAGAGTAGGAAAACATTAGGTATTCTTAAACACCACATAGATAATGTTAAATCCACTGTTGAAAGAGATTGGGCAAAACGTGAAAATGATGAGTGGACACGCCCAATTCCTCAAGATATTACCTTGCTTGTGAAAGAACTCTTAATCCCAAATACGACATTAATTAAAGAAACTGTTCTTCAGTTTGAGGAGTTCATTCGGAATGAAATGTGTGATGATTTAAAATATGTTGAATCTCTTGAGAAACACATTGGTGATCTTCAAATGGAGAAGTCTGATTTTTCAGATGAATATGATTTACTCTTGCAAGAATGCGTTTCTAAAGATGTTATGTGTGCTTATTTTACATCTTGTGCTGATATTGATGAATATTCTTATGTTGCATGCAAATATCTTGATAATATCAAAGAATGTGAGCATCTTGAAATTGAGCTTTTGAAACGTAAACAAAATGTTGATCAAAAGGCTTTGAGTTACTTCAACACAAAACTGATTTCCTTCAAAAACATTTTCATTCTCTTGAACTTGCTTTGCAAAAAGACGTTGGTACTTTTCCACATGATAACAAATTGCAAGAAAAACTTTCCCAAACGTTTCGAGAAATGAATGAACAAAATTTGGAAATTAAAGTGTTGAAAGCTCAATTACAAGACAGGGACACATCGATAGCAAAGTTGTAGAAACTCGTTGCTAAAATGGGTGGGAAAGTTGTGGAACCTAGCATTAAGAAACATGTTGTTAGAAAACCCAATGCCTCTAAAGAGAATAGATCCTCTATCTTGGGAAAACCATATGCTTTATCAAACTCCTCGTTTGCAAAATCTGTGTTTGCCCCCAAGATAGATGGTAAGGAAAGGTTACCACATAATCAACCCATAAGAAATATCATAGCACCAAGAGTTAAGCACAATAATGTGATTAAACCAGGGATGTATAGAATGACCACTAAGCCCACAAACAAAGGTACTCAATCGCCTCAGACTTCTAGAAACACTAATATTCCTGTGTTTTCTACTACAGGAATAGTCTCCACTACTAGTGTTAGCCGGCCTCAGCTTAAGAGAACTCAAGTGAATGATAAGGTCTGGAAACACAAGAACCAAGGAAAGATGAAGGCAGTAGAAGAACACCCTAGGAATTTGAATGTTTTTAAGAATAAAAAGTCTGTAATCGCTTGTAATGACGATTCGAATGATGTGACTGATTTGAATGTTATTGATGTGAAATTTGTTTGTGTCAAATGTGGAAAGTGTGTTAATGCTAATCATTCTATGTGTGTTATGAATAAAGTCAAAGGCGTAGATACTAGAACTAAGAAGCACGTTGCGATGCCTATTAGAGCTAGTAAACCCAAACGCAAAATGAACCATTCTGGTGCTACCCCCACTAAGAAAAGTAATGCATCAGACTCCACCACTAAGAATCCTAGAAGCAAAATTAAGGAATTATATGAGTCTGCTAGCAAGTCTTGGAAATGGTGGTTTGCTAATCAATGTCCTCCAGGATATAAATGGATGCCTAAAGTTAGGACAGAAAATGTGATTTCGATTCTTAGTTTCCCTTTAAATGTTGATAAGGACACTAATGATTCTACTATTACTACTACTGTGGTATCAAAGTTTGCAATTGCTCCATCGTGTTCTAACTCTTCTGCAGGTGATACAAATAATTCTATTCATACGGGACTACGGATGCACGAAGCACATGATGGGGAATCTTAAGCTTCTAATTAACTTCGTGGAGAAGTTCCTGGGTACGATCCGATTCGGAAATGATCAATTTGCACCGATCCTAGGATATGGAGATTTGGTTCAGGGGAATATTACGATTAAAAGGGTATACTACGTCGAAGGGCTTAATCACAATCTTTTCTCGGTTGGTCAATTCTGTGATGCGGATTTGGAGGTTGCTTTCAGAAAGAAGACATGTGTTTGTTCGTGATTATGATGGGAATGACTTACTTACCGGTACACGGGGTACTGATCTTTACACAATTTCACTACAAGACACAACTTCATCAACTCCAATTTGCTTCATGGCTAAAGCTTCAATGACTCATGCATGGTTATGGCATCAATGTCTTTCTCATCTCAACTTTGATACCATTAACTTGCTTTCCAAGAAAGATATTGTGAGAGGCCTTCCAATTTTGAAATTCATCAAAGATCATCTTTTTTCTTTTTGTGAACTTTGTAAAGCTAAAAGAAGTAACTTCAAACTAAAGACTACACCAAGCTCAAAAGGACGGTTAGATCTTATTCATATGGATTTGTGTGGTCCGATGCGTGTTCAGAGTATCAATAGAAAGAAATACATTCGTGTAATTGTCGATGATTACTCAAGGTACACATGGACTCACTTCTTGAGATCCAAGGATGAAACACCCGAAGTTCTCATCAGCTTCCTTAAACTGATACAACGTGGTCTTCAAGCTCAAGTTAAAGTGGTTCGTACTGACAGAGGTACAAAATTTTTGAATTCAAATCTAAGAAAGTATTTTGAAGCCGAAGGGATTGAACATGAAACATCTATTGCTCGCACACCCGAACAAAACGGTGTTGTTGAAAGACGAAACCGTACTTTAGTTGAGACTGCTCGAACATTATTATCCGCTTCAAAACTTCCACTATACTTTTGGGCCGAAGCCGTGTCAACCGCATGCTACACACAAAACCGCTCCTTAATTATCCTAAGACACGAAAAGACTCCATATCACATAATTCATGATCGAAAACCTTCACTCAAACACCTTCATGTTTTTGGATGTACTTGTTACATTATTCGAGATGGTGAAAATTTGGATAAGATGAAAGAGAAAGGTGATGCATGTATTCTTGTGGGACATGCAACTGAGTCTAAGGGATATAGAGTGTACAACAAGAGAAAAAAATTAATAGTCGAGACTATTCGCATCCGATTTGATGAATTACAAGAAATGGCACTTGAATAAAATAGTTTAAGTCCCGAACCACAACAAAAAACGAATTCCGTTCACAACCACACGGAACTCGGAACTCAAAACCACAACAATGAACCGTCAAGTTCAACGCTGGTTCCAGAAAATGTTCCTAGAGCTGATATGACAGTCGACACGACAATTGAAGAGTTGGAAATGTTATATGGACCAATGTATGATGAATATTTCACGGGGGAGAAACAAGTTGTATCGAAGTCTTCCGCTGTTACTCATGATATGAATGATGATACCGATCATCGTCAACAAAAGAATGCAACTTCATCTACTTCAACACGGGTTGCTGTGGATTTACCTCCTTAGAATATCACTTCAACAATCGATCCTACAACATCCACAAATACTGTCATAGCTCCAGAGAACACAAATCAAACAGACGATGCATTATCTGACGAAGAAGAATTTATCAACCCATTTGGTACACCGGTACACGAAACTGGAGAGTCTTCTACTCGCCATGTTGATCCGTCAAATATGCATACATTCTATCAACGACATCCTTCAACACATCATTAGACCCGAGATCATCCTTTGGTACATGTAATTGGAAACCCTTCACAGCCCGTTCGCACAAGATGATAACTTAACACCGATGGCAATTCACGACGTTATTGGTGCCAAAAGGTTCTATTGATTTAACTTTGTTCACTTATAAATATGGGGATGACATTTTGCTTGTGCAGATTTATTTTGATGACAATATTTTCAGGTCTACAAACCCAAAACTTTCAAAATGGTTTGAAAAAGTAATGCACAACAGATTTGAAATGTCTATGATGGGTGAATTAAAATTCTATCTAGGAATTCAAGTTCACCAATCCCCAAGTGGTATCTTCATTAACCAAGCTAAGTATTGTCAAGAGATAATCACAAAGCATGGTATGACATCATGTGACCCTGTTGGGACACCATTATCAACCACATCCCTAGATGCTGATTTAGAGGGATTACCTATAGATCAAACGAGATATCGTTCCATGATCGGGTCCCTCATGTACTTGACAGCAAGCAGACCTGATATTCATCATGATACATGTTATTGTGCACGATATCAAGCACGACCCACTGAAAAGCACCTCAAGGAGGTTAAACGTATCTTTCGGTACCTTAAGAATACCATTCACATGAACTCTGGTATCCGAGGGAAATCGGTTTCTTTCTAACGGCCTATTCAGATTCTGATCATGCAGGGTGTCTTGATACACGTAAAAGTACTTCTGGTGGTGAACAATTTCTAGGTCAAGATAAGCTTGTGGGATGGTCTTCCAAGAAGCAGGATTGTACATCATTGTCATCAGCCGAAGCGAATTATGTGTCTATATCTGCGTGTTTTGCTCAAGTTCTTTGGATGAGAACACAACTCACGGATTATGGCTTCCACTTTGATAAAGTACCTATGTACTGTGACTCAAAGTCGACCATAGCCATCTCCTGCAATCCGGTACAGCATTCCCGCACGAAGCACATTGATGTCAGATATCACTTCATTAAGGAACAAGTTGAAAAGGGTATTGTTGAGTTATACTTTTTTGGAACTGATTACCAATTAGCTGACTTGTTTACAAAAGCTCTTTCGAAAGAGAGGTTTACGTATCTTGTTAGGCAAATTGGTATGAGATGTTTGACTCCAGCAGAACTGGAGATTCTGGCATAGAAGCTTGCTTGACTCATCTATCAAACATCTATTTGTAAATATTCATGAAAAAGAAGAATACAATATTAAAAAATCTTTTATAATCCAAAAATATTCTTCTCGACATGTCTTTCAGTATCGATAATATGGACGTACCTAGAATTGTCGCTCAATAACGACACAGGTGTGTACATAAAGCTCGAATGAAAGTTGTAAATATTTTTCAAAACATGTCATTTCTATCTTTTTTAAAGGAAATTGTCTATTTTGGACAATATTTCCAACAAAGGGTAGAGCAATCTATCTTGGGTTGAGCTTGTCACAAAACATTCCACGTTTGAGCTCAACACATTGGCTTGTAATCACTTTCAGATTGCAACCCGGAACTATATTCACGGGGGAGTGTACGATTTTGTGCCCTTACCCTTAGCAAAAGAAGTTAAATCTTCTTACACTTGAGTAGATTCGTCAAGACATTCAAAGTCTATGAACTCAAGTTTATGCTTTAGAAAAACCTCTTCGCAAAAAAGAAATAGGATTTTTTTTCTTCAAAAAGCGTTGAACACAAATTTTTCAAGAATTTTTCAATGATTATTCAAAATCTTTCAAAAATTATGTGTTCAACAACTCCTATCCTCAAAAGTTTAATGTGGATCAAATCCTCGTAATGACAATTCCATTGGATCAATTTTTTAGGGGGAGCATTTTAACTTCATGCAAAAGATTAACACATATTTCTCCTGGAGATTTTCAAGACTATTTTTCAAAATATATTTTAATCAAATTTGGTATCTCTAATATGAAAAGATTTTATATATTAGAGATAGGAGGAGAAAATGTGATTAAAATGTGATCTAACGACTCAAGCACTCATGGTTATGATCAAATACCCACAACATCTTTAATTCACGATGTTATTGGTGTTAAAAGGGTGGCTAGGTTTAAGTCCTATGATCCAACCAGAACCGGAGGGGTCTTCCCAGGGAGAATCCAATAGATTATTAGAAGTCCTTAGGAAAGATGGAGTAGAATGTGAACGTAGCTGAACGCCGACTAAGTACTGATGCTAGCACTGGAACAATCACAACAAGGTGCTAGTAATGATGTATTGGTAAGCATTGAAGGGGTTGAAGTATGAAAAAGAAATGTAAGGATAAAGGGTGTAAAGAAAGAAGCCCTCCATACAACTTAGGTAGAAACCGGGTCAACACATCATGAAGACAACTCATCATGGACTCAGTGATGTGAAGCACAACCCTTTCCTAGCTACTCAGGTTTCTCTCAAAAGAAGTTAGTTTTATTGTCACGGAGATCAACATGAATTCTATTGACTTTCTCACTCCGAGATAGTTGATATTGAATAGGTGGCATCTGCTCCAGCCTCCGAACACTAAAAGTGCACAAATCGAGTCTAGAGCCAAGAGATCAATCAAATCTCGTTAGGATACACGGATGAAGATCAAGAGAGTCCTACGCTATATCCTTGTGATATTGCTAGAACACTCAGAGGGATACTACTTAGTATTCACAATGATGAGTGGAAATCCTTCCAGTGTTAACGACAAACAGCACTGCGGTAGGTCATATGCAAGATTCTTTATGAATTGAACATGTGTTAAACTGAAAAGCAACAATGGTTTGATTCTGAATTGATTCAAACTCGTTTCAGGTTTCTACACAATATCTTTATGGTCTTGCCAGAACATTCAGAGTGATATTCATTAATATTCACAGTGACGAATGGAAATCCTTCTAGCGTCAACATCAAACAGTGTTACGGTAGGTGACTTGTGAGATTCTTATGAATCAAACTTTTGTCAACTAGAAAGCAACATTGTTAAGATTCTTAATGAATCAAACTTGTTCCAGGAATTTGAATTGACGACTTTAATCAAGCGGATATTTATCCAATTGATTCACTCTTTATGTTCGCAGTCTTGCTATGAGACGGTCGAGGAAAGAGAACGGCTAGTACAGCCGCGAAACCCTGTCAAGGAAATTCTTAATTGAATCTACCTAATCACAGGTACGATATTTAATATCGTATAACGGTCTTCACCGACTAGAGGTAAAACGCTACCGATTTAGGACGAATTTCAAAGCCATTCAGTCCGTGTCTATGTGTTGTCTCGAGAAGGTGGCGTCACGGTGTACTCAGCAAAGTCAAAGATTCATAACCACATATTCATGCCCAAAGACTTATTCAACAAATTATAGTGTAAGCATGTAGATAAAGACACAAGATCACAAGATGGCAAAGATAAGTCAAGAATGATTTGAAGATCTCAAGCTTAAAGACAAAGTCGAAAGACAACGACAAAGGCTCAAAGATCACATCATGAAGGAACAACACTACTATTACACGTTCAAGACTCATTTAGGACGAAATTCATCAATCTCCACTGGAATCCAAATATCAAAGAGGAATGACCTCACATTGGGGGAGATTGTTAGCCTCAATATATTGAGTCAAACAAGAATGTTCGGTCATAGGTTTCTATTGTAATATTTATTAGAACGTTTTAATAGTTATTTAAATAGTCGTGGTTCACGGGCTTGGATTTAAGCTACTTAAAGCCCAAAAGACAAGCCCGGTCAAAACAATATAGCCTATTATGGTTACATGTAAGCCCGGCTATATAAGGCCCTTCCTAGCATGTTAGGAAGGGTGGATGGTCATTAGTACTCTAATTTTCTCTAATCTAATATTCACCAAGTTAATAATCTCTCTCTCTACTTTCTCTCACTACTTTCTCTTTCTAGAAATTCATATCTTTTCCATCTCATTTCTTAATTTATTATCATATTATTTGGGAAAACAACTCCTTATAAGCTTGTGTATAGGAAGAATTTTCACTTGCCAATTGAACTCGAACACAAAGCTTATTGGGCCCTTAAGCATTGTGATGATCATATGGATACCGCGGGAAAACACCAGAAAATGCAACTTAGTGAATTGGATGAATTAAGTGATATTTCTTAAGAAAATTCATTGATTTATAAAGAAAAGACTAAAAAGTTTCATGATTCAAAAATTAAAAACCGGGTTTTTAACATTGGGGATCAAGTTTTGCTTTTTAACTCTCGTTTGAAAATCTTTTCCGGTAAGTTGAAATCCCGTTGGTCCGGTCCATTCACTGTGACTCAAGTTTTTCCATATGGGACCATCGAGCTAGCTCAAAATGATGGCCCCAATTTCAAGGTGAATGGACATAGGTTGAAGCACTACTTTGGCTGGGAAGTTCCATCCTTGAACTACCTCGACCAAATCACCTTCCCCAATGATAATTAGTATTGAGGGGATCGAGTTGAGCTCATGACTCGGTAATAAAAAATGAGGTGCCTCGTAGGGGATCCCCAAGCGTATCCTATGTACATATTATCGCTTTCTAATGTAGTAACGAGTGGGGATTTGTTCCCTTCCAACCTTTGTTCCGTGGTTGTTTGTGAATTGTGGATTTTTGATGATCATTATCTTCACGATTGGAGCCTCTCGTGTTCTTTTTATGGGAGCACTCGATCGTTTTCTTTGAAAATTTTCTCAGTATCCATGATATATCCTTTGATGTTCTAACCGTAGGTTTATAGCACACTTCATAAAAGGCTATTGTTTTAACGGTTACACCCTTTCCATGCTAGATTAAGCATTCGACTACGTCTCTAGTATAGGGGTTTTCCAACCCTTAGACTCGAAACATTAAGGAAAATGTTTAACTTTAGTATGGGGGTGAATAGATACTTACCTTGCCAAACCTTCACGCTTTCCAAAGTTTATCTTTTTGTTTATCGTTTTGTTGCAAAATAAAGCTAAAAATGGCAAAATTTAAAATTTTTTCTCATGTTTTATAAGTGTTTGAAGACACGAATGTACGTTTTCCGATGGCGAGAATAAGAGTAATTTTTCACTCGACCGTGCGTGTTGAGCACTTATCTTCGATTCCTTAACTTTATATTAGGCTAAGTCTCTTAAATGAGGACGACAAATGATAGAGTTAATTATAAGTTACTATGTTAAACGTAGAGTACTCGTATTCTTTCAAAAATTCATGTGTTCTCGTTATTTGCTTATTCTCCCCTCGCTTGTAAATATTAGGGGACGTATAAAAGTCTTGGTAATAAGCCTTATGTTGAAAACCGTTATAAAACCGTGTTTATCGATCCTTCTTGTTGACTTAAGTTTTTGACGCCGTTGTCTATTAGGAGGGGTTATTAATTCGATGGTCTTGGTTACACCTTTAGGACTCTATTTTTAGACCTAAATCTCTATTATCGCATAAGTCAAATAATGTATCCTCGTGAAACATTCAAGACAAAATAAAATATAAGAGATACAACTTAGGAAAATGGGAGAATAAGTACGTGATTAGGGCATATGAGTAGTGTTTGTATTACTAACTTATAATGACAATGATCTCGTTGCACGCTTAGCATGGAATTGGGGTGAAAATCGAGGACGATGAAATTATTTCTAACGAAGCATTCACGTGTTCTTGTTCTATGAACCTAAACGTCCCATTTTGCGATGAAAATCATACATTATGTCTAAAATGCAAGTAGAAGTAATAGTAGTAGTGTAGCTAGTTTAACGTTCAATAAAAGTGAATAAAAATGAATTTTGGAGGTGCTACGATACTTTATTCTAGCATTGCGTGAGGGCACGGCAATGGTTTAGTATTGTGGAGTGATGAGACTGCTTTTATACATGGTCTCATCGTCGAAAAAGGGCTTTAAATGCATAAAATATCATGAAAATTGCCAGATAAATGCTTGTGTTTGTTACTTGTGTATTTTAGGTACGGATATTGAGAAAATGACAAAAGATCACAAGAATCATGCAAAAACAAACACGGGAAACGAAGCCGCACAATGAACCAAGCCCTAATGAAGATTTTCCAAGAAAACCCTTGAAGATTTTAAGATTATGCAAGAAGGGTCCTCCAATATTGAAGAATTGACACTTTAAACCCTTGTATATTCATAATTACAAGTTTGGTCCTTAAAGTTTGTCAAAATTACAAAAGGGCCCTCCACTTTGAAGAATTGGCAAATTTAGTCCCTCAACAAAACTAAATTGTCAATATTAGTCCTCCTCAAAGTCAAACGTACCATGAAGGCATTCAAGTTAAAAGAAATTACAAGTTTGGTCCTTAAAGTTTATCAAAATTGCAAAAAAGACACTTACTTTGAAGAAATGGCAAAAATGGTCCCTCTAGAATTATGACTTGTCAATTTCATTCCTCCAAGAAGTCAACCATACAAGTCAAGACCATTATCATTGAAGAAAATTCCAAAACAACACTTCAAGAATCAACAAATAGCAAGAAATACCCCTGAAAATACTTTGGAAAAGTATTTGTGGCCAAAGTGTGAAAGCCAAAACATCCATAACAAAGGAAACGGATTAAAGGGTTTAAAATTGAAAATTAAAGGAAATGGAAAGATGCGGGGCTATCTCTGGGAGACAAGAAAACAAACCTAGACCAGTGAGTGGGTGACACCTGTCCCACTCACACTCTCCACCAATCACAACCCTCAAACTCGCCATGTCACTTCCCACTAATTCCGGTTTTAAAATAATCTTATATTAGTTTATTAAATGGCGCTAAACACCCAGTTTCAAACCCAAAATGGATTTAAAACATGTTCATCATGTTCTTCATCAAAATTGGGTACTTTTGATTTAGCAAAAATTAAACCCTAATTTTCTCCAGAATTAAGATTAGGGTGACCCTAAACACATCCCAACTCTTAATCCTCATGCCACATCATTAACCACCTCACATGTTAAACCCTCCTTCACACGTTTTGGGGAAAAAGCCAAAGGTTGCCAGAGAATCAACACACCACATTCCATCTTACACTTTAAGCTTGTTTTGGACCCTTGGATGAAATTCAAACATGCCAGCAACAACAAAACGCCAAATTCAGTCACATGATCCAGAAAAATGCCAAAACCTTCAAGGGCATTTCAGGGACTTTATACATTAGGGTTTTACGTTTTTATGCTTTGTAGTAGTCACTTGTAGCCTATATAAAGGAATTAGGTCACAACTTTTCAGTTTGCTCTTGATTTTTCCTTTGTTCAAGTTCTGTAAATCCTTTGTCATTTATGAATGAAAAGTGTTTGAGTCTTTGAAGAGAAACCAAGTGCCAATCCTTATATTTGTTTGATTATGTTACATGTTTGCTAAAACTGAATGTCAAAACGTTTTCATAAGCTTTGTGCAAGAACTTGTTCAAAGTTCTTAAATCTTGATATTTTGCTAAGTTCTTGGTACACCTCGGAATTTTTGGGCTATAAGTGGATCATAGCACCCTGATATTGTGATATCAAGGTGTAGTGAGGCTTATAACTTAGGGATAATCAAGTGTGGGGTACGAGAGTTGCATTAATCAAGGATTTGTCACCCTTCTGTTTTTATAATTTTGCTTCTAACTTTGTTGAATCTTAGCAGGGTTTTTTGTGGAAGCTTGTACTTGTTCTTGCTAGCACATAAGCTCAAAATTCGTGGGTGTGGATGTACATCCATGAGGTTTGAACCTTTCTACCCAAAATCTGCTTAAAAACTTGATTTTTGGTGATTTGGTGCATTGCTTGTGTTCTTGCTTAATTTGTGGCTTAATCTTGCTTAATACTGCATGTTATAACTGTTAATGTGTTTGATTGGGCTTGGGTAACCTTAGAATACACTTATACTTGTTTAAATTTGATTTGAAAAAGATAAGGGGTGTTTAGGATTATCTGTTCAAGACCATAGATTGGTATTGTGTTATTGGAAGTTGTTTGTTTAATTTGGTATCTGTTATTCACTAGGTTGTGTGCTAGTTTCTGCAAGTTATTGGCTTTAAAACCATGAATCCAAGATTGTGCTATATCTCACTTATTTTAACTGATTTTGACCTAAGATTTTGGGAATACCTAGAGTATATGCATGCTTAGGGCTAAAAAGTGTTAAATCATAGTTTATATAACTTGTCAACAAGATTTGAGTGTTTGAATTTGGACTTGTGGTCAAGTATATCAGCTAAGTGTTCATAATTGCATATTAGTGTTCATCAGTAACTTTAATGTGCTTGAATCTTGATCTAGACTTTGAACCATTGCATGAAACCTGTTTAAATTTGTTCATTTGAATTTATTATAGCTTGTATATGCATTTGGTGAAGTTTGGTTGGCTGATTTTTGCTAAAAGTTCTTATTGAACCAAATCTGCTTATTGTTTATGTCTATGACTGATCTGGTGATGTTTTGATTAATCTGTGCTAATTGGTTGTATGTAATTGTGTTTTTGTGATTGTTATTGACTCCTTATGATTAACTGATCATTTTGGTGCCTTTGTGAAACTTGAATCCACAAAAAAGTCACTAAAGGCAAAAAGTCAATTAAGTCAAGCAGTGGAAACTTTTCCCACTGCTCAAACACCAAAACTATCCCCTGCTAGTGTAATTTGTCATCCAGCTTATTTATAAGCTAATTTGGCTTATCCAGACTTGCAACAACTTACTTTTTGTAATAGATCTTCCTCATTTGACCCATTTATTTGATCTGGAGCTTATCAGACCTTGGCTTTGACTTATTACTAGAAAACTCATAAGGTTGACTTTTAATTAGGTGCTTATTTGCTTATTTCAGCCTATTGAGTGTTCTTATTTGAAAAATTTTTTATTATTAAGCTTAGTTAAGTCATTTAAGAGCTTTTGAAACTTGAATAAGCTCTTGGGGTGGCCTAGAACTCGAAAACGACTATTTTGTCGTTTTGTGAAGATAGCTTTTAGCTTATTCAGGCTTTTTCCTTGTGCTTATTTCAAATTTCTTTTTACAGATCTCTTAAGTAACTCAAAAGAAGCTTGTGTGTCAAATTTGAGCTTATGGCATCAGCTTATAGCTTAATGGGCCAAAAAGCCCATTAAGAATAAGCTGCTTTATTTTCAGCTTTTGGGCCTTCAAAGTTTTGTTCTTAAAATCAAATTTTGAGTCAGATTGGAGCTTTTGAGCTTAATTGAACAATATTTTTCTTATTGGGCCTATTTGAGCCCATTAAGGGGTCTGTTTGGACTTTTAGCCTATTTCTAGGCCCAATAGGGGTATTTTGTAATTGTAACTTCATTTCTGTATTATTCAGGTTAAAATGAGCTAGTTTGCAACTTTTTAGAAATTTTTATAAATTTTGGATTTTTAATATTATTTTATTATTATTATATTATTAAAAATTAAAATTTACATTTTTCAAGTTTTTTCATTTTTCTTAGATCAAATACATTAAGTTAGGAAGTTTATAATTTTTAGAATAGTTTTATTGTCATTAGATTAATTTTTAGGATTATTTTAAGTTTAAATAGTTTTTAATTGTTTTTAAATAGTTTTTATTAATTTTAAAATTTTCAAAAATATTCATAAATCTAGTTAAGTCATTTTAGAGGTTTACAATTGAAAAAAAATTCATTTTGGGCTTTTTGTTAATTAAATTGATTTTTTGGGCTTTAATTAGCATTAAAAATTATTATTTAATTAAATAAAAGGTTTGAGTGATTTTTGATTTTTTTGTAAACTCTAATTACATTTTTTAGGATTTATTGCAATTTTCTAGGAATTTTTAGGATAAATTTTTAATTTTGTCACTTTTTACTGTTTTACGTGTACGACTATTCGTCTTAGTTTTAATCCATAATCATAACTGTCTTTCTCTCCTAATCTCATTTCTTCTTTTCTTTTCCATAAATATAATCACAAACCATTAATCATCTATTAACACAAAGCACTTTACTCCTTGGGAAACGAACTTGAACTTCATTGGTCATTAGTGCTTGGTTTTCCTAAACCGACACTTAATACTTTCCCTATTTTGCTCTCTTTTCCTAAAGAGTGGTAAAAGCACTACATCAGCATGTCAGTCTTCATTCACCTAAGATATATGCATAAAGTCAACACAAAGGTTGAGTGAATTTTTAGGTTTTAAACATGATTTGAATACAAGTATGGCTCTCGGGCTACACTCTTATACACCCAGATTTAAATTCATCGATTCTTAGTCCACTAGCTCATGACCCGCGACTATAAATTATTAGAAAAATCCAACAAATTGCCCTTAAGCAAGAAGATTGCCAGACTATCCTGAGTTATGTAAAATAAAGTATATCTGTTTAGCCAAGGAATAGACCATTAGCTGCTAGCAAGTGCGACTTGCCCAGATAGGAGATGTCAGTCTCCAATAGTACTATTCACGATATTAGCACTCATTAAATGATTAGCGGTTCATGATTAAAAAGGGACTTCAGATTGAAACAAGTAAACATAGTATCAATAATCATATAGGCAGAAAAACACTTGTATTCCAGTTTTGCATATATCCCCCTCACGGGTTTTCAAATTGTTTGTAAGATTTTAAAATGTGAGGCTATAAACTCACCTAAGCCTATAGAGTCTTTTTGGATTATTCAACCACAACCTTCTCACGGAATCTGGACTGACACACAATATGCATATATACCAAGTGTTAGTCCTAAGTTCATTCTATTTAATTAACATTCTTTGAATGAATTAATTTTTGGAGTAATAGTATCATTGTTCGGGCCATCATACTCAGAAGCCATTCTATAAACGTTTGAGGAGCGAGAGAACTTCAAAACGTAAACCCAACCACTCAGTCCAAACGTAATATCGAGATGGAACATATTTGTACAAGATCTCTACTAACATGACACAACATGTTTGATTACATTTTGAGTTTTAATGTTGGCAAAAATAGTCTTTGTTATTATAGTTTGGTGTAATTACACTTTTTACCCTTTAAGTATATAGTTTCATAAATTGCAATTGTTGTCCCTATTTTTATGATGATTCTACACGAATAAAGAAGAAAGGTAGATAAAAGATGGAATATTTGTAGAGAGAGAAAGTAGTGAGAGAAAGTAGAGAGAAGTGTGTGAAACTATAGGAAGATTAGATTAAGAAAAATGAACAACCAACACCCTTCCTAACATGCTAGGAAGGGTATTTATAGCCTTTGCCTACATGTGGCTTATTGGGCAATAGTTTGATTGGGCCGGGATTGAATAAATGCTTAGTACCTTGAAATAGGCCTACTAAGCTAGCCATCAAGCCCGTAATGTCACGACTATTTTAACTAACTATTACAACGTTCTATTAAATGTTACAATATAAATCTTTGACCGAATATTCTTTTTTGATTCAATATTTTGAGGCTAACAATATCCCCCAATGTGAGGTCATTCCTCTTCGATATTTAGAGATCAACGGAGATTACGAATTTCGTCATAAATGAGTCTTGAACATGTAATAGCAGTCCTTTTCTTCATGTTGCGATCTTTGAGCCTTTGTCGTTGTCTGTTGACTTTGTCTTTAATCTTGAGATCTTCAAATTATCCTTGACTTGCCTTTGCCATTTTGCGATCTTGTGTCTTTATCCATGATGAGATTGCTTTTATACATAGTCTCATCGTCCAAATCGGGCTTAAAATGCATAAAATATCATCAAAACTGCCAAATATATGCTCGTGTTTGTTGCTTGTGTATTTTAGGTACGGATATTGAGGAAAAGACAAAAATATCACAATAATCATTCAAAAACGAACACAGGAAACGAAGCCGCACAATGAACCGGGCCCAAATCTGGAATTTCCAAAAATGACCTTGAAGTTTTGAAGATTGGCAACTTTAGTCCCTCATTTTTTAAGACTTGGCAAGAATAGCCCTTGAAGAAATCATCATTTGGCAACAAGGGTCCCTAAAGTTTGAATATATTACAAGTTCAACCCTTGAAGAATGAAGAAAGTACAAAAGAAACCCTTGGAAAAGTTTGTAAACAAGTTGTGCCAATTGTGACAAGTCATCCAAAGTTGTTACAAGTATATTTGGGCGTTGATGGCTATTATTTACAACATGAAGGAAGTGTGAACCTTGGGGGACCAAAACAGCCAGACCATCAAACTTCTCGCATCCAATCATTTTAACACATCACCCACCACCACCAATCACAAACCTCCACTTCATCAACCCTCCCCACGTCACCTTCCACTAGCTTAGTTTATTAAATAAACTCAGTCAAATCAGTCAACACCCTTAATCCCTTCCCACCAAAACACTTATTTAAAAACATTTACCCCCAATTCGGATCTAATCGCCCCTTAATCCCAGATAAACCCTAAAAATACCCAGGACTTAATCACCCTAAATCAAAGGGGTTTTTGCTAATTGTTTCCAGACCCTTAATTAAGCTTACCCTCACCCCATCCTACACCAAAACCGTGCATAAGACACACCCATGTGTCTTGTGGGACCCTCCCCTGCCCCGTCCCTTTCCCTCAAAACCCTAAAACAGACAAAACCAATGGTTGGATGTTACTACTTGGACCCCAAGGAAAAATGGACGCTCCTGATCATTCATAACAGCTGGCTACTTCACATGAGAGCTTATTGACCAAGATTCCAGTCAAAGAACAAGGGCAAATTCGGATTTTCAGGCATTAAGGTTTTCAGTTTATTATTTCTTTATTCAAGCTTCTAGTTAGTTCTATTAGATAGTATAAATATATGTGGCATGTCACATATATCTTTGTTCCAGTCTTAAGCATTTTCAAGTGTAATTCCTTTTTAAGAAATTAAAGTTGGTGTTTTTATATAAATGTAATTCCTTTTATTGTTTTTAAAAGTTGGTATCATGTATGCTTAATTCTGAGTTCCATTAAAATTGTTTGTTGAAATAATTTTGAGTTTTCAAAATTATTTTCAAGTTTCTGAAATTTTGATTTCTTGGGTTAAATCTTGTTTCAAGATTGGATTTCCAGGTTTTTGTTGTGATTGTTTAAGTGATTTAAAAAGAAGATTATTTGGAGAGTTTTGGAAAAGGTTTTAAAATAGAAGGAAAAATCAGAAACATTGGATCTTTGCTTGTGTTCATTTGTTCATTGCAGGTTTCATTGTTGCTTGTTGTCCAAGTGTACTACACAGGCCCGGGCCTGTTTGGAGGTGGTTAAGCAACCATTGTTGGGCCTGGATGTAGGTCCAACAAGGTAAATTCCTTGTTCAGTTTCAGTTTTCAGTCTTATTTGATTTGGTATGATTTTTGTGAAACGTTGTTAAGAGTTTGTTAAATGGTATGATATTGCTATATTAGTGCCTAATATGCATGTGGTTAGTAATTAGAATCAGTTTGGTTGAGATTTGTTATGATTTTGTTTGAAAAATTGATTTTCAGATTTTTAAAGGGGTGTTTGGATTACGGCTTAAATAGGTTATTGATTTCAAGATTGCTTTAAACCTGTTTAAACATACTTCTTTGGTTATGGTTATGTGGTAAATGCAATAAGGTTTCAGTTTGGAAGGACATTGAACACTTGTGCATGCTAAAAATTGGCTAAACATAGCATAAACCAGAAACTACCCTTTATTGCTTATTTTCTTGGAATTTGTGCACCAAATCTGGCTATTTGTTAGAAGTTAGGTCTAAGAAGAGTTTGTGATCACTTGTGTGCTATTTGGTAAGCTTATGTTCAAGATATGAAGCTTTGAAATTTGGATTTGTGCAAGTATTTGGTCAAACTGTTCATCAGATAAGTATAGCTTTATCAGAAACTTGAATTGGATATTTGTGCATGATATTTGTGTTTGAGCTTGCTTGATTTTTGTTGTTCTTGACTTCCCACAACCCAACTGGTTGTGGGAGTGCCCATTTGTCCATCAAAACGCCACCAAACTCAAGATCAAGCCCCTCTTGATCTCATCTGCACAAGTGAAGAAAACAACTTGTGTTCATCAGATACAAGTACAAACCTGGGCACGTTTTTTACTTCAATAGCTTTAATCTTTGATATCTTGGATTTGTTTTTGTGTTTTTATGATTAAAATAGTATAAGTTTTAAGTTTTTAAAAGTTTAAAATGAAAAAAAAGTGCAAAAAGGACTGGCCAGGACTCGAACCTGCGCCATCCTCCTCACAACACACACTCACTACCATTGCGCCCTTGGGTCTTTTACTGACCAAGGTTGGTTTCAAATTATACTTAAGGAGTTTGTGTCTTGGCTATTCATTTATAAGCCGTAGCTTAATAAGCTCATTTGAGCTTATTGGATAAGCAATTTGGTCAGTTTCCATTTTTCCTAGGATTAGTATTAGGTTAGGGATTTTTCTAGCCTAAGTTTGCATTTTTCCCTTTCTTTATTTATTTTTTATTAATTTTTATTTAGCCGTATTTAGATAATTAGTTTAAAAATAGGAAAAAGCATTTTAAAAATTTTTAAAAATAGTTTTTAGGTTTTTAATTACATTTTTGAGGTTTACATCCCAAAAGGTTTTCAAAAAGTCTAATTTTTAAATTTATTTAATTTTAGGGTTTTTTATCAACTTTAAAATTTAATATAAAATTAATAAATAGGTTTTAGAAACTTTTATTTGCATTTTGGTCTTAATTATAATATTTTAGATTTTTGGAAATTTTTTAGAATCTATTTATAAACTTTTTATTTTTTTGAATATTTTATTATTATTTTATTATTAAAAATTGAAAGTTTGTTTTTTCTACTTTTTTCATTTTTCCTAGATTCTAGACACTTAATTAGGAATTTTGTTACTTTCCAAATATTTTTAGGACTTTTCAATTATTTTCTAGGATTAATTTAAGTTTTAAGTGATTTTAATAGTTTTTAAGTGTTTAAAAATAGTTTAATTTGGTTTTAAAATTTTAAAAAGAATCTTCTTTGCTCGTCTCCTCGTTGTACGTGACGTTTATGCTAGCTCGTAATCAAGCAAAACGTGCACGTAGACGAAAGAACAAAACTTCCACTCCAACTCATTCTAGTGAGGACTCTCCTATTGACGAACCCATTGTACGAGAAGCACCAACCATGGAGAATCGAACAATGATGGAGTTACTTCAAGCACCCACCGAGGGTTATGGAGAAGCTATTGTGATTCCCGCTATCCTTGCGGAGAATTTTGAGGTGAAAACGGGTTTGTTGTCGATGATCCACAACAACAACTTCCGTGGTGATGAGAATGACAATCCCCACAACCATATCCGCCAATTTAATCGTCTTACCGCCACGTGCAAATTCAAGGATGTCTCGAATGACTCGATTAAGATGATGCTTTTTCCGTATTCCTTAGCGGGGCCCGCTAAAATTTGGTTAGAGAAAGAGCCACCCAATTCTATATTGACGTGGAAGGATCTCGTTTCAAAATTTGTGAACCAATTTTTTCCACCCTCTAAGACTACGCATTTGAAAAACGAGATTTCTAAATTTTCACAAGAATCAAATGAAAGTTTTTCTACGGCTTGGAATAGGTTTAAGGAAATGTTACATGAATGTCCTCATCACGGTTTTTCCGACTTGCACCCAATTGACACGTTTTACAATGGACTTAATGATCATGAAAGAGATTATTTAAATGCCGCCGCGGGTGGTAATTTTTTGTGTAAAACGGTTGAAGAAGCTTTGGTCATAATTGAGAATAGGTCTAAGGTTTATAGCCCTCGTAACACACCGAGTGTTGCCAAATTGGGCTCGTCATCATCTCGTAGCATTAATGCTTTACATGATGAGGCAAATGAAGAAAATCGATTTTTTGATAGATTTGCTAGCCTTATGTCCCATTGGAAAGCTCAAGAAGCTTCAAATTCCGCTTCGTTAAAGCGGTTTCTAAGAGTTGTTTGTCGTGTGGTGGAGCTCATGATCTTTCCGAGTGCATTACCGCGGATGGTAACACTTCGAGTGCTTATGTAGCCACGGGAACTTATAACCAAATCGGTCAAGGTTCCCGCCAAAATCAAGCTCCACCAAATCAAAATGATAATAATTATCGAAACAACAACCAAGGTGGAAATTACCAAGGAAATCAAAGGAATTATAACAAGGGTAATTATCAAAGTGGAAATGGGCAAATTTCAAACCAAAACCAAAACCGTGATTTTCAAACTTCTACTCAAGGTTTTCAAAACGATCACACCAAAAATCTTCAAGGAGAATTTTTGAATTATGCTAAGGCTAATGATGCTAAGTTTGACAATATGCAACGTGAAATGGTTAGCTTAAGATCCGAGTTGAAAAACGAGCTTAAAAACGAACTTGATAATGAACTTAAAACTCATGCAAACAAAATGGAAGGAAATGTTCAAAGACTCCAACAAAATCAACAAAAAATGGAGCAAGGTCAACATGAGATTAAGCAAGAATTGTTAAAAGCGGATGCTAGGCAATCTAAGTTTGAAGACCGAATGGGAAAAATGTTTGAAGCTATCATGTGTAAGCCCTCTTCTTCGGGTGGTCTTCCTAGTGATACCATCGTGAACCCGAAAGGAGAATTGAAGGTTATTACTACTCGTAGTGGTAAAACTTTCAAAGAACCCATTTCTCGTCCAAGTACTTCTATGGAGAAGGAAAAAGAGAAAGAGCCCGAGGTGGTGGTTGAAAAGGAGAAAATTCCAAGCCCACGAAGTACCGCTCAAACCACACATACGGTTGAACCAATACCAATCATGGAACCCGAGATTCCAAGGCCTTTGCCTACTATGCCCCAACCCACACCACCTTTACCCTACCCTTCAAGACGAGACAAGGAAAAGGCACAAGAACGAAATAATTATCAATTTGAACTCTTTATGAAAATGTTTCGTGACTTGCATTTTAATATAAGTTTTGCCGACGCCTTAGTCATGATGCCTCTATTTGCCGCGAACTTCAAAAGTATGTTGAATAACAAAGAGAAATTGCAAAAATCATCTAGTTGTTTCTTCGGTTTTTCTAAGCCGCATACCTCAAAAAGTCGGTGATCCTGGCAAGTTTTTAATCCCATGTGCTATACAAGACATGGAAGAATGCTACGCCTTGTCCGATCTTGGTGCTAGTATTAATTTGATGCCTCTCGAGATTTTTAAATCGCTCAATCTTCCCAATCTCACTCCTTCAAGAATGTCAATCGAAATGGCCGATCATTCTACGATTCTAGCTTGTGGAGTTGCCGAGGACGTCTTTGTGAAAGTTGGAAAGTTCTACTATCCCGTAGACTTTATTGTTGTTGACATTCCTATCGATCCTAAAGTTCCGTTAATTTTAGGTCGATCATTTTTGGATACCTCGAGAGCACTTATCGATGTGCATGCAAGAAAAATCACTCTTCGTTTCAATGAGGAAGAACTCGTCATTAATGCAACCCAAAACTCCACACTTTCTCATGTGTATTCTATCACGTCTTTGTACAATGTCAATCCCATAAAAAACATTTGCAAAAAGATTTCAAATAGAGTTTTAGGAGTTGTTGAGAAGAATGAAGTTCTGTCCCCTCCGCCGGTGGAGGTTAAGAGTGTTAAGCCTACTATTCCAATCTCGAGTGATTCTTCGGATGATGAATACGTTGATCCCGATGGGGGAGTTTTCTTTGTTGACAAACGTTTTGAAAACTTACCACCACCTTTACCAAAACGGTTTCAAAATGTGAGAATTTTTAGTGTGACTAACATTGCTTTAGATACACCAAATATTTTTGACATAATTAAATCGGGTTTTCATAAGGAGAGTTTAAAAGATGAAAAAGGAAAAGATTTTGAATTGAATTTAAAAGATTTTTCTACAACTCTAACTCCGTCATCACCACGTGTATTGAGTACTACAAGCTCGTCTTCTCCTTTTGACGATGCTTGGTGTGGACTTAGTGTGGGGGAATCCCCATATGTTCCCTCCCATTTCTCCACCGAGGACGAGATATTTGATCCTGGAATTGCTTGTAAAGGGAAATCTCGGTCTTCCACCGATGCAATAAATGGAAAATCTTTTCATTTGATTGGTGCGAGTCTACCTCGAGTAGCTCAATGTTTTCATGACTTACCCATTGTCCCACCCTTCTATTTCTTCTCTCCTACTTTCTTGAAACTCTTTGAGTTTTTGTTGACTATTGATGAAGTGGCGTTGATTTGTTTTTCGAATGAAAACGAAAACACCATCTTCGATCCCGGTATTTTGCACCATCTAAGGACTTAGTCCTTAATACCGGTTGTTTTTGGGCCTTGTTTATCATGTAAGCCCCACCAAAAATTGACCACACCATGATAATCCCTAAATGATCACATTTATGGGGATTCGAGTCGAGCTTTTGACTCGGTTATCAAAAACAAGGTGCCTCGTGGGGGAGACCCATGCTTATCCATGTACATATTATTGCTTTCTAATTAGTTTAATGTGAGGGGATTTGTGCCCTTCCAACCTTTGTTCCGTGGTTGTTTGTGCCTTGTGGTTTTTAGATCATGATCTTCACGATTGGAGCCTCTCGTGTTTCGTTTTATGGGAGCACTCGATCGTTTGCTTTGGAGACATTTCTCAATATCCAAATGATATATCCTTCGATGTTCTAACCTTAGGTTATTAGCACACTTCATAAACGGCTATTAATTTATTGGTTACACCCTTTCCATGCTAGATTAGGCATTCGACTACGTCTCTAGTATGGGGGTGTTTGCACCCCTAGACTCGAAACATTGAGGACAATGTTTAACTTTAGTATGGGGGGGTGAATAGATACTTGCCTTGCCAAACCTTCACGCTTTCCAAAGTTTATCGTTTTTTTTATCGTTTTGTTGCAAAATAAGGCTAAAAATGGCCAAATTTTAAAAATTTTCTCATGTTTCATAAGTGTTTGAAGACACGAATGTAGATTTTCCGATGGCGAGAATAAGAGTAATTTTTGACTCGACCGTGCGTGTTGAGCACTTAGCTTTGGTTCCTTAACTACACATTAGGCTAAGTCTCTTAATTGAGGACGAGAAATGATAGAGTTAATTATAAGTTACTATGCTAAACGTAGAGTACTCGTATTCTTTCAAAAACTCATGTGTTCTCGTTGTTTGCTTATTCCCCCTTCGCTTGTAAATATTTTTTGCTTAATAAATATTGACTTAGCGGTTTAGTTAGGATTGTTGGGTTTCTAGTCTTTTCTAGTAGCTTCCGTGTAATTAAACTGGGAAAACATTAAGGTATCGCCAGCGTCACGGTTTTGAAGTATTGGCACCCGAATAATCGAAAGCTTCACCTAATAATAAGATTTCAAGTGCTCACCTAAATTAAGCAAAAAATTGAAGCTCACAAGGCCGAAAAATCTATGCCCAAAATTAAAAGTGAATCAAGCCTTAATCTTCGAAGCTTTAAAGATCCAAAATTTGCTTTAGCGTGAGGATATACGTCTTTGGCTAATAAAACCACCGATGAGGCGGATAATAAAAGGCAAGGCAAGACCGAAGTCATAATAAAAGCTCCATGGCGGAGTTGAATAAAAGATGGAGGTAAACCAAAGATAATAAGGCCCTTCCGTTAGGGGGCGTATAAAAGTCTTGGTAATAAGTCTCATGTTCAAAACCGTTATAAAACCGTGTTTATCGATTCTTCTTGTCAACTTAATTTTTTGACATCGTTGTCTATTAGGAGGGGTTATTGATTTGATGGTCTTAGTTACACCGTTAGGACTCTATTTTTTGACCTAAATCTCTATTATCGCATAAGTCAACAATGTATCCTCGTGAGACATTCAAGACAAAATAAAATATAAGAGATACAACTTAGGAATAATGGGAGGATAAGTACGTGATTAGGGCAGAGTAGTGTTAGCATTACTAACTTATAATGATAATGATCTCGTTGCACGCTTGGCATGGAATTAAGGTGAAAATCGAGGACGATGAAATTATTTCTAACGAAGCATTCACATGTTCTTATTCTATGAACCTAAACGTCCCATTTTGCGATGAAAATCAATCATTACGTCTAAAACGCAAGTAGTAGTAATAGTAGTAGTGTAGCTAGTTTATCATTTCAATAAAGTGAATAAAAAAGAATTTTGGAGGTGCTACGATACTTTATTCTAGCATTGCGTGAGGGCACGGCAATGGTTTAGTATTGGGGAGTGATGAGACTGCTTTTATACATAGTCTCATCGTCCAAATCGGGATTAAAATGCATAAAATATCATTAAAACTGCCAAATATATGCTCGTGTTTGTTGCTTGTGTATTTTAGGTACAGATATTGAGGAAAAGACAAAAAGATCACAAGAATCATTCAAAAATGAACATGGGAAACGAAGCCGCACAATGAACCGGGCCCAAATATGGAATTTCCAAAAATGACCTTATGGTTTTGAAGATTGGCAACTTTAGTCCCTCATTTTTGAAGACTTGGCAAGAATAGCCCTTGAAGAAATCATCATTTGGCAACAAGGGTCCCTAAAGATTGAAGATATTACAAGTTTAGCCCTTGAAGAATGAAGAAAGTATAAAAGAAACCCTTGGAAAAGTTTGTAAACAAGTTGTGCCAATTTTGACAAGTCATCCAAAGTTGTTACAAGTATATTTGGGCGTTGATGGCTATTATTTACAACATGAAGGAAGTGTGAACCTTGGGGGACCAAACCAGCCAGACCATCAAACTTCTCCCATCCAATCATTTTAACACATCACCCACCACCACCAATCACAAACCTCCACTTCATCAACCCTCCCCACGTCACCTTCCACTAGCTGAGTTTATTAAATAAACTCAGTCAAATCAGTCAACACCCTTAATCCCTTCCCACCTAAACACTTATTTAAAAACATTTACCCCCAATTCGGATCTAATCACCCCTTAATCCCAGATAAACCCTAAAAATACTCAGGACTTAATCATCCTAAATCAAAGGGGTTTTTTCTAATTGTTTCCAGACCCTTAATTAAGCTTACCCTCACCCCATCCCACACCAAAACCGTGCACAAGACACACCTATGTGTCTTGTGGGACCCTCCCCTGCACCGTCCCTTTCCCTCAAAACCCTAAAACAGACAAAACCAATGGTTGGATGTTACTACTTGGACCCCAAGGACAAATGGACGCTCCTGATCATTCATAACAGCTGGCTACTTCACATGAGAGCTTATTGACCAAGATTCCAGTCAAAGAACAAGGGCAAATTCGGATTTTCAGGCATTAGGGTTTTCAGTTTATTATTTCTTTATTCAAGCTTCTAGTTAGTTCTATTAGATAGTATAAATATATGTGGCATGTCACATATATCTTTGTTCCAGTCTTAAGCATTTTCAAGTGTAATTCCTTTTTAAGAAATTAAAGTTGGTGTTTTTATATAAATGTAATTCCTTTTATTGTTTTTAAAAGTTGGTATCATGTATGCTTAATTTTGAGTTCCATTAAAATTGTTTGTTGAAATAATTTTGAGTTTTCAAAATTATTTTCAAGTTTCTGAAATTTTGATTTCTTGGGTGAAATCTTGTTTCAAGATTGGATTTCCAGGTTTTTGTTGTGATTGTTTAAGTGATTTAAAAAGAAGATTATTTGGAGAGTTTTGGAAAAGGTTTTAAAATAGAAGGAAAAATCAGAAACATTGGATCTTTTCTTGTGTTCATTTGTTCATTGCAGGTTTCATTGTTTTTTGTTGTCCAAGTGTACTGCACAGGCCCGGGCCTGTTTGGAGGTGGTTAAGCAACCATTGTTGGGCCTGGATGTAGGTCCAACAAGGTAAATTCCTTGTTCAGTTTTAGTTTTCAGTCTTATTTGATTTGGTATGCTTTTTGTGAAAAGTTGTTAAGAGTTTGTTAAATGGTATGATATTGCTATATTAGTGCCTAATATGCATGTGGGTAGTAATTAGAATCAGTTTGGTTGAGATTTGTTATGATTTTGTTTGAAAAATTGATTTTCAGATTTTTTAAGGGGTGTTTGGATTAGGTCTTAAATAGGGTTTATTGATTTCAAGATTGCTTTAAACCTGTTTAAACATACTTCTTTGGTTATGGTTATGTGTTAAATGCAATAAGGTTTCAGTTTGGAAGGACATTGAACACTTGTGCATGCTAAAAATTGGCTAAACATAGCATAAACCAGAAACTACCCTTTATTGCTTATTTTCTTGGAATTTGTGCACCAAATCTGGCTATTTGTTAGAAGTTAGGTCTAAAAAGAGTTTGTGATCACTTGTGTGCTATTTGGTAAGCTTATGTTCAAGATATGAAGCTTTGAAATTCGGATTTGTGCAAATATTTGGTCAAACTGTTCATCAGATAAGTATAGCTTTATCAGAAACTTGAATTGGATATTTGTGCTTAATATTTGAGTTTGAGCTTGCTTGATTTTTGTTGTTCTTGACTTCCCACAACCCAACTGGTTGTGGGAGTGCCCATTTGTCCATCAAAACGCCACCAAACTCAAGATCAAGCCCCTCTTGATCACATCTGCACAAGTGAAGAAAATAACTTATGTTCATCAGATACAAGTACAAACCTGGGCACGTTTTTGACTTCAATAGCTTTAATCTTTGATATCTTGGATTTGTTTTTGTGTTTTTATGATTAAAATAGTATAAGTTTTAAGTTTTTAAAAGTTTAAAAAGTAAAAAAAATAAAAAGTGGAAAAAGGACTGGCCAGGACTCGAACCTGCGCCATCCTCCTCACAACACACACTCACTACCATTGCGCCCTTGGGTCTTTTACTGACCAAGGTTGGTTTCAAATTATACTTAAGGAGTTTGTGTCTTGGCTATTCATTTATAAGCCGTAGCTTAATAAGCTCATTTGAGCTTATTGGATAAGCAATTTGGTCAGTTTCCATTTTTCCTAGGATTAGTATTAGGTTAGGGATTTTTCTAGCCTAAGTTTGCATTTTTCCCTTTCTTTATTTATTTTTTATTAATTTTTATTTAGCCGTATTTAGATAATTAGTTTAAAAATAGGAAAAAGCATTTTAAAAATTTTTTAAAATAGTTTTTAGGTTTTTAATTACATTTTTGAGGTTTACATCCCAAAAGGTTTTCAAAAAGTCTAATTTTTAATTTTAGGGTTTTTTATCAACTTTAAAATTTAATATAAAATTAATAAATAGGTTTTAGAAACTTTTATTTGCATTTTTGTCTTATTTATAATATTTTAGATTTTTGGAAATTTTATAGAATTTATTTATAAACTTTTTATTTTTTTGAATATTTTATTATTATTTTATTATTAAAAATTGAAAGTTTGTTTTTTCTACTTTTTTCATTTTGCCTAGATTGTAGACATTTAATTAGGAATTTTGTTACTTTACAAATATTTTTAGGACTTTTCAATTATTTTCTAGGATTAATTTAAGTTTTAAGTGATTTTAATAGTTTTTAAGTGTTTAAAAATAGTTTAATTTGGTTTTAAAATTTTAAAAATACTTTTTAGCTTAATTAGGACATTTTTGAGGTTTACAAACTTTAAGATCTTGTTTAGGGCTTTTTAATAATTAATTGTGATTTTTAGGGCTTTAATTAAAAAGTCATTATCTAATTAATTAAAAGGTTTTAGCAAGTTTGGATTTTTTGTAAACTCTTAGAATTTTATTGTGGATTTTTAGTAATTTTTAAGAATTTTTAGGTTAAAATTTTAATTTTGGCACTATTTACGGTTTTACGTGTTCACGTTTTCGTCTTAGTTTAATCCGTTTTCGTAACCGTCTTTTCTTTTCTTTCTCATTTCCATTTTCTCTTCTTGTAACAATAAAATCATCATAAATCAATTCAATTCACAACACACTAGCCTCCTCGAGAACGAACTCACTTTTAGGGTCATTCACACACGGTTTTCCTAAATCGTCGTGCATACTTGCCCTATTTTATTGCTCTTTTCCTAAAGGGTAGTAAAAACACTACAATCAATCCACATGCTCATACTTTGCACTATCTTGAAAGCTTGCTAACAATATCCTTGGAACAAGTTTAATTCAATAAGAATCTTACAATTGTTGCTTTCCAGTTGACACAAGCTTGACTCATAAGAATCTCACAAGTTATCTACCATAGCGCTGTTTGATGTTGACGCTAGAAGGATTTCCATTCGTTATTGTGAATATTAATGATTATTACTCTTAATGTTCTGGCAAGATCATAAAGATATTGCGTAGAAACCTGAAAGAATCTTACACATGACCTACCGTAGTGTTGTTTGATGATAGCACTAGAAGGATTTCCACTCATCATTGTGAATACTAAGTAGTATCACTCTGAGTGTTCTAGCAATATCGCAAGGATGTAGCGTAGGACTCTCTTGATCGTCATCCGTGTGTCCTAGCGAGATTTGATGGATCTCTTGGTTCTAGACTCGGTTTTGTGCACTTTTAATGGTCGGAAGCTGGAGCAGATGCCACCTATTCAATATCAACTAACTCGGAGTGAGAAATTCAATAGAAGTCGTTTTGATCTCCGTGACAATAAAACAAACTTCTTTTGAGAGAAGCCTGAGTCAGCTGGGGAGGGGTTGTGCATTACATCACTAGGTCCATGATGTGTTGTCTTCATGATGTGTTGGCCCGGTTTCTGCCTAAGTTGTATGGAGGGCTTATTTCTTTACACCCTTTATCCTTACATTTCTTTTTCATTCTTCAACCCCTTCAATACTTACCAAGACGTCATTACTAGCACCTTGTTGTGATTGTTCCAGTGCTAGCATCAGTACCTAGTCGGTATTTAGCTTCGTTCACATTCTACTCCATCTTTCCTAAGGACTTCTAATAATCTATTAGATTGTCCCTGGGAAGATCCCTCCGGTTCTGGTTGGATCATAGGACTTAAACCTAACCACCCTTTTGACACCAATAACGTCGTGAATTAAAGATGTTGTGGGTATTTATCGTAACCATGAGTGCTTGAGTCTTTAGATCACATTTTAATCACATTTTCCCCTATTTCTAATATATAAAATCGATTGATATTAGAGATACCAAATTTGATTAAAATATATTTTGAAAAATAGTCATGAAAATCTTCAAGAGAAGAATGTGTCAAACTCGCATGAAATTGTTTGGAACACTCCCCCTCAAAAATTGATCCAATTGAATTGTCATTGTGAAGATGTGATCCACATTTCGATATTTGAGGATAGGAGTTGTTGAACATACAATTTTTGAAAGATTTTGAATAATGATTAAAAAACTCTTGAGAAATTGTGTTCAACGCTTTTCGAAAAACTCTATTTCTTTTTGGCGAAGAGGTTTTTATAAAGCATAAACTTGAGTTCATAGACATTGAATGTCTTGACGAATCCACTCAAGTGTAAGAAGATTTAACTTATTTTGCTGAGGGTAAGCGCACTAAATCGTTCACTCCCCCGTGAATATAGATCCGGGTTGCAATCTGAAAGTTATTACAAGCCATTTTGTTGAGCTCAAAACGTTGAATGTTTTGTGACAAGCTCAACCCAAGATAGATTGCTCTACCCATTGTTGGAAAAATTGTACAAAATAGACATTTTCCTTTATTAAAAGTAGAAATGACGTGTTTTGAAAAATATTTACAACTTTCATCGAGCTTTATGTACACACCCGTGTCTTTATTGAGCGACATATCTAGGTACGTCCATATTATTGATACTGAAAGACATGTCTAGAAGAATGTTTTTGGATTTTGAAAGATTTTTAATTTTGTGTTTTGCTTTTATGTGTTTTATATTTTTGTATTTTCCTTTTTCAAAGATATTTACAAGTAGATGTTTGATAGATGAATCAAGCAGGCTTCTTTGCCAGAATCTCTAGTTCTGCTGGAGTCAAACATCTCATACCAATTTGCCTAACTAGATACACAAACCTCTCTTTCGAAAGAGCTTTTGTAAACAAGTCAGCTAGTTGATAATCTGTTCCAACAAAATATAGTTCAACAATACCCCTTTCAAGTTGTTCCTTAATGAAGTGATATCTGTCATCAATGTGCTTCGTGCGGGAATGCTGTACCGGATTGCAGGAGATGGCTATGACGGACTTTAAGTCACAGTACATAGGTACTTTATCAAAGTGGAAGCCATAATCCGTGAGTTGTGTTATCATCCAAAGAACTTGAGCACAACACGTAGATAAAGAAACATACTCCGCCTGGCTGATGACAATGATGTGCAATCCTGCTTCTTGGAAGACCATTGTTGGGTCCACTAGATGTGGATCTTGCAGCCTGTCCGGAACGGTGAACGACTTCTGTAATCACAAGTCTATTCACAGAGAGACTCTATACACAATATAAGTGCGAAATACAAATACTATAAAGAAGAACAGAATAACTATAATGACTTGATCCTTTTCTAAGGATTTCTAATATTAATGATGAGTAGAATTATGTTTGATGAAGGTGTGTATAACCCTTCTGCCTAAGGTTCCTTTTATACTACAAGGAAACCCTAATACATCATTAAACAAAATGTGTAAAACTGATATGCATATCCATTCCTAACATATCTCATGCATATCCTAACAGAATAATAACTAAATAATAAAGTTTGACTTTAACTAAGACTAGGAGCACGACTTGCTCCTACTACTACTATGACCAGGAGGAACTACATACCTCCTAGTCTAACTATTTCAAATAACTATTCCAATGGTCCTAACAATCCTCCCCTAAACTTAAATTTGACCGGTTGAGTTCAAGTTTCCTGGTAAAACATGCAATAAAGCTTGAGGATTGAAACAGCAAAAGAAACAGCAGCATCAGCAAGATAAGAAACATAAGAACCCTGCAACAAGGAACACTATAAGCTTCTCCAAAGCTTGAAACAAATCAGCATCGTGTTGAATCTTGACAGTAACATGAGCAGATTTGATGAGCCTTTACCAAGTAGCTGCTCGCTCTTGGGCTAGCCAGTCTTTCTGGTGGAATAAGCATCACCCTAGGAGACCAGAACCCAGCCCAACTCTTATAACGTGAATCAATGGTGAGTGGAGGTACCCTGATGATTTTAGGCAAACCAGCATAGCCGTCAACGGATTTGATATGTCTGTACCAGAAGCCGTACCCTTCTGGACTCGCCAACTCTTAGCAATGAAGCATCGGTGAGTTGAAAACCCTATAGCTTTAAGCAAGCTATTACAGCTATCAACAGATTTGATAAAATCTTTACCAAGAGCCGTACCCCCTTGGATTAGCCACTTTTCAGTCTAGGACCATGCCAAGTGAAAACCATCCAGTTTTGGGTAACCTGGCAACCATCAACGGATTTGAGAATCACACCAGGAGCCGTACCCTCAAGGTGAATCAACTCTTTCTTGTCGGTAAGACATGGTGAGTTGAGGACCATTTGTTGTGTGGACCAAGTCCAACACCAGATGAAGCATCCAACCAGCAGAAGTGTGAATCAGCAACAGGAACCCAAATTTGTGAAATAGTATAAGCAAATGGTATATTATTTACAAGTGTAAAATACATGATTTGGTTAAAGTATAAGCAGATATTATATAAAAAGTATGTTTTTTTTATAACTATAATGAATGAAAGTCACCAATCACTTTACATATTGGTGAAAACAATTGCAGTATTAACAGATGAACATAAAACACAAAACAGAAAAACTTACAAACCAACCACATCATATACCAGACGCAGCCACCTTCTCAGCTTGCAATCGAGCTTGTATCCCTTCCACCAGTGTAGTCGCCATAGAAGACTCATTCCCGGAAGGGGCATTAGAAATATGCAAGTGACAAGCAAGCATGGCCTCCATCGAAGCAATAGTCAACGGATAATCCAAATCCGTGAGCATGAACACCATAGCACCAGACTCCAAATCCAAAACATGCACACCACAGCCAGCATATAACTTCCATCTCGTGATAACCCATGTTGGCTGGTCCTTCCAGACACTAGAAATGGGAGCATGTGTAGGGGAATCAAGCATCATTTTCAAATCAGCCCACATTCTCAGACCAGGCCAGGAGGGCACTTCACTAGGATGAACAGGCATACCAACATCCACAAACCAATACAATGCATAAGATCTTTACGATCCGCCCAAGACAAAATACCTTGCAGACCCAAAGCATACAGAACATAACCATCGATAATGGTAATCCTATGAGAGATAGTACCAGGTAGAGTCGTGGAAGGCTTAACCGTCCAACCAGTAAGAGATCCATTACCCTTTGGCAATTCTAAGTCACTATCTCAGAATTTTCGGGAGCACGCTTCTCATAGGGAATAGACTTGCCACGCCTAGCACGTCTAGCCAACTGCTTGCGGATGGAACGACGAGGAGTGGGAGCACCAGACAAGGGTTCAACCTTTACCTTTGCAGTAGGAGTAGGATCAGCAGAAGTAGAATCAATACCTTCCCCGACCAAAGGATCAACAATAGCTGCACCAGAAGAAGGAATAGGTTGAGGACCAGTCACGGGTGGTGATGGTGGTGCCATAGCAGGAGTAGTAGTGGTGGTGGTAGTGGTAGCATAGGTGGTGGTGGTGGTAGGACCTGGAGATGAAACAGGAGGAGCAACCAAAGGTGTAGGGGTGGTACCAACAGTAGAAACAGCAACAACCGATGGAATAGCAGCAGAACCAAGAGGAGCATCAGATGTAGAACCAGGAGCAACATCAGTTTGAGAAGTAGGAACCACTCGTGTAGGAGGACGATAGATGAAACGCTCCGGAACAGGTGTGCTCTGATGCTTGATCATTCGTTCATATAGCGCCTTAAGCTCATCAAAAGACAATGCCCGAACCCGTTCCCATCTCCAACCAACAGTGAAATAAGCAGCCGACTGATACTTGATATACCGCTGCATCAACATTTTCTCCTCGGTTTTCGTCAAAGGTCTGTTCTTACGTTTTTCACGAAGTTGAGCAGCAAGCGCTAACTGTTTCTTACGCATTAACACCATAACTCGAGGAATGCAATTATGCTCATTCACATCAGAACCCAAGAGATCAGTAAACTGTGAATAATCCGAGGTAAGAATAGTGAGCACCCGCATCCAATCGTTATCGTCCCAATGCATAGCATAATGCTGCAACTGTTCACGTCTCGGCTTCTGAAGAGCTTCCTCCTCAGCCCGAGCAGCTTGGTCAATCTCCGCTTGCATCCTTTATGCAGCCTCCTCACCCAACCTATCCTCCTCAAGTTGTCTGCGTGTACGCTTGCGAGGGGGTGAGGGAGCATCAGTCATAGGGGCTTTCCCTTTTGGATCATGAGATGGTCCAGCAGTGGAACCAGCAGTAGTACCAGCAACATCTTCCTTTGGTGTAGGGACAACAACAAGAGAAGGAATGCTTGAGGAAGTAGGAGGAATCGGCATATCATCATATGACTTATCAGAAAACGCAGCCTTGGCTAACAAATCCAAGCCATCCTCCACAAGATCTTGAACTTCCTCATCTGAATCAGACTGAACCACATGCTTTTTTCTTCGCCTCTACTACTTCTCCAAAGCTTTAATCAGGGCAGCCAAGGGAAGAACAAATTCCCGGGTAAGCTTACGATGTTGATTCAAATCCGCTTCCAAGGAAAGAATCCTTTCATGGTACCTGTGCATGAGATCAAGCAATGAAGTCAGTGTAGTAGGCTCCTCCGCTTTCCCACCAAGAGGACTTAGGTCTGGGAAGGCTTCATTGGAACCAGAAGCAATAAAAGGGTCATCATCATGAGAACGAGAACCAGAAGGCTTATCAGAAGAGTGAGGAACAGGACTAGGAGGGAGAGTATCCACAAATGGAGACGAATGTGGCATCGAAGAGGGGGCAGCCTTGGAAGTGGATGGCCTTTCAACCACCACCTCCTCAACCGGCTCTTCCACAACCACATTAGGTGCACCACCAGCAGGATGCTCCTCCTCCATTGGGTCATCACCTAATGGATGTTCCTCCTCGTCTTGGACAGCCGGAGGAACAACATCAGGAGGACATTGAGCAAGGCCCAACATTGCATCAGTAAGGGGACGCCACTCCCCTCTAAACCCATGAGCCATATTATAGTACACTTTAGCAGTAAGCTTAGGAGTCTCATACTCCTCCCTATCACGAGGTAAACACACAAGTATCTGCTGTAAAAACCTAGGTTACATTAAAAATTTCTTCCTAGAACCGGTAATAGACAGATTGCTAACCATCCCATCAAACAAATAGCGAGAGAAATTAAACACCCTACCCTGTGCTATGCAGATTAGACCGGTAGCCAAAGGAGTGGGAAAGGCATCCCAACTCCCAGACTTGGGGCTTAAACAAAGAATCAAAAAGTGCACTAGAAGCTTCCACTGGGGGGAAAGCCTATTCTTTTGGAAGTTAAACTTCCCCCCCATGATTATACCCAATAGCAGCCATCCCCTCCAAAACCTTAGCATTGGGGATGGAAACACCACCACCTTCATCTTGAAGATGAAGGGAACTCCTAATAGAAGCTTCAGAAACCACATAAGAACGTCCATCAATGGTAGCATGGAGTTCACGTGGACGACCAACCACAACCACAAGTGTAGCAGAATCCCAAAACTGACGAATCACACTATCATAAACAATGGGGCATACATTAAAAGCATACCTGAGGTTAGAAGCCTCAATAAACTCCAGAATATCTGTGAAGTCATCATGTTTAGGACCATCTCCTAGATAAGCGACCTTATTGTGAGCGGGTTGGTAGACCAAAGCAGCCATTGAAGTTGATCAGAAGGAATGGAAGATGATTTGTTAGGGTTTGAGAGAGTAGGAGCGTGTGTGTGTGTGTGTGTTAGGATTGTGATGAATGAGTCAAGGGGGTTAATTGACCATAAATAATGGTCTAGTAACTGTTCATTGACCCCTAATAATGTGGGTTACCCTTTCAAATTAGACAGTTAATGCAAAGTAACCACTTGCCCCTTATAACATTATTTGCAAATCCCAATTTACCAAAGTTAAATATGAAGATATATACCAGAATTTGCATGCGTTGACTAAAAGTCAAAATGCATAACGGTCAACACTAGAAGCATAATGTGGTCAACAGAAGTCAACAAAGTGAACAGTGACCCAAACCAAGACTAGAAGCCAACCATCACTTTGACAAAGAAGGATTTTTATCCACTAGAAGCCAACCATGAACGACTAGAAGCTAACCATTAAGGACTAGAAGCCAATCTTCAATGAAGACAACCATCAGAAGTGAGCAAAATCCTCCACTAGGAGTAACACACACCTCAAAAACCCATTCACACTGTTGTTAAAATCTACCAATATGTTAGTCTGTGCAAGCAAATATGTACACTAAGCCTCCCCTTAGGCTTAACCTCCCCCCAATCCTAGGTCTCAAGGATTGACCATCCCAATGTGAACCACCAAGTGGTTGAACCGAGCACCATCAAAGGCTTTAGTCAACAGATCAGCAACATTATAATCCGTATGAACCTTAAGAACCTGTATCAACTTCTTCTCATTGGCATCCTGTATAAAGTGGTTCCGAATTTCAATATGTTTTGTACGTTGATGAAATACATGATTCTTCACAATGCAGATAGTGCTTTGGTTGTCAATGAAAATTTTGGTGTTCATAAAATTGGACCCATAATCGAGCATCTGATTTTGGATCCACAAAACTTATCTACAACAGCTAGCAGTAGCAACGTATTCAGCTTCTGTTGAAGAAGTAGCTACGATCGTCTGTTTCTTGCATTGCCATGAAATAAGTCTTCGACCCAAAAACTGACAACCACCAGTAGTAGATTTTCTGTCATTATTAGCACCTGCATAGTCACTATCACTATATGCTTCAAGAACAAAAGGTGATTCTCTAGGATACCACAAGCCTAGTTTAGGTTGAGCCTTGATGTACTTGAAAATCTTCTTGACTGCATTCAAGTTAGAAACCGATGGAGCCACCTGTGTCTAGAACAAGCACTTACTGCAAACATGATATCCGGACGTGATGCAGTCAAATACATGAGTGAGCCAATCATAGACTTGTACATGTGAACATTTACCGAAGTATCTGGCTCATTCTTGAGTTTGACTTTAGCAACTTCATAAGGTGTTGCTGCTGGTCTAAGAGGATCCATATCAAACTTCTGAAGGATCTCATGAACATACTTATCTTGACTTATGAAGATTCCATCCGAATGTTGCTTGACTTGAAGACCAAGGAAAAATGTAAGTTCTCCCATAGCACTCATCTGAAATTCGCCCTTCATCAGTTATTCAAACACATCACACCATTACTTTTTAGTAGAACCAAAAATAATATCATCCACATACACCTGAACAAGGATAATGTCCTTGGTATTCCTTCTAAGGAATAGTGTTTTGTCAATGGTACCTCTTCTATAACCATGTTTCAACAAGAAAGTTGAGAGACGCTCATACCAAGCTCTAGGAGCCTGATGAAGTCCATAAAGAGCTTTGACCACCTTGTAAACTTTCTTGGGATGAAGTGGATCTACAAAGCCCTTTGGTTGAGTGACATAAACTTCCTCATCAATCTTGCCATAGAGAAATTCACTCTTGACATCCATCTGAAAAACTGTAAATCCCATATAGGAAGCAAAGGCCAAAAACAGACGAATGGCCTCAATCCTAGCAACAGGAGCAAAAACTTCAGTGTAGTCAATGCCTTCAAGTTATGTATGACCCTGTGCAACCAACCTCGCCTTATTTCACACCACAATACCCCGTGCATCTTTCTTGTTTTTGAGAATCCATTTGGTACCAATTGCTGTCTTTCCATCCGGCAAGTCAACTAGGATCCAAACATTCTGAAACAAGAATTGTTGCATTTCCTCCTGCATAGCCTCCACCCAACTTTGATCCTCAAGAGCATGAGAGACTGATCTAGGTTCTACATGTGAAAGAAAACAAGCAAACAAACATTTTTGAAAGTCCGTATGATTATTACGCTTTTGATCTTCAATATAGCTCACAAGAGCATGATGATCAGACGAGGCCTTCTTATGTATTCTGCGAGTCTTGACAGTAGAAGCAGGATCTCCAATGATTTGAGTAGTAGGGTGATCTTTGTGTGACTGCAACACTGGATTGGAAGCTACTTCCACTTCTGGTGCCAAGTTAGTAAGATCCCCAACAAAGTCAGCATCATATGAGGCAGAGTTGAAAATGCCATCTATTGGTTGCTTATGAATATCATCCAGCTTGGTAGAGGACTTCTTTTGATGGTTCTCCAGGTCAGAAGGACTTGTGAATCTAGTATGAGGAGTAGAATCACTAGCCGGACTAACAATAGGTGTTAAACTAGCACTAGGAGTAACAGTTGGAGTACTAGGAGAAGCTTTATCAGCAGGTGTATTCAAGGGAAACTCAAAGCCACCTTGAGCAGCTGCTGTAGTAGCTTCTTGTTGTTGTTTGAGTAATGTGTCAAGAGCTACTTGTGAATCCAATACATCCAATAGAGTTGCATCACTAGGAGGAGTAGGAGAGACTATGGTGGAATTGGATGGAACAACAAAAATATCATCCTCGTCATCTGAGTTGGAAAGACTAGAGTGAGCACCTGTACTAGAAGTTGCAAACACTTGTGGACCTGCATCATGGTTAGTTTTGAAACGAAAATATCCTAATGAATCACTAAGATAATCAAGATCAAAATACCATTCAGGACCCTTGCCTTGGATGTTTGACTTCTCCTCAAAATACCTGAGATTTATAGTTTCAATTACTCGCTTGGCTTGGAGATTGTAGACACGATAAGCCTGAGAGTGAGCTGAATATCCCACAATGTATCCTTCATCTGCCTTGCCATCAAATTTCCCCAAATAGTCACTAGTATTTAGAATGGTGACAGGACACCCAAATGGCTTCAAATGAGCAATATTTGGTACCTTGGCTGTTAGGAGCTCATAAGGAGTCTTCTTGTGAGGATTTGTAATAGAGACTCTATTCAAAACATAACTTGTAGTATTAACAGCTTCTGTCCAGAACATGGTTGGAAGCTTGGAATCGGCAAGCATTGTTCTTGCTGCTTCTATTAGAGTCATGTTCTTTCTTTCTGCCACGCCATTCTGTTGAGGAGTTCTTGCTGCACTATAATCTCTTTTGATGCCTTTAGAATTACAAAGTGCTATGAGGTCTGCATTTTTGAATTCGGTTCCATTATCACATCGAATACCTTTAACCTTTTTGGACAACTGATTCTCTATAAGTGTAATAAAATCTTTGAGAATTGAGTAGGTCTCACTCTTGGCAGCCATGAAGAAAACCCACGTAAACCTGCTATATCCATCAGTTACCACCAAACAGAATTGTTTGTGGTCAATGCTCCTAATAGAGGTAGGACCAAATAAATCCATGTGTAGTAGCTGCAATGGTTCAGTTATAAATCTGAGAGCAGTAATGGCCTTGAAGGATGCTTTATGTTGTTGGCCTTTGCTGCATGCAAGACAATTAATATCATTTCTGAATGACTTGGGAGGTAAACCAGAGACCAGGTTCATATTTGCAAGTTTGTGAATGGTCTTGAAGTTCACATGTCCCATCCTTCTGTGCCATTGAGTGGCTTCATCTTCTGAGGCTTTAGCAACCAAACATGCTAGTTGACCAGTAGGGTTGACTTCATTCAGCTTGATACTATAGAGATTATGTCTTCTAGGTATTCTGAGTAGAACCTGTGAGTCATCTGGAAGTTTAAAGTCTTTGGATAACACAAGTGCATCAGTATCCGTAAAGAGGACAAACTGCTTCTTGTCACAAATCTGAGAGACAGATATCAAGTTGAAGTGTTGAAGTGCTTCCACATAGTAGACCTGCTCAAAGTTAAGATTGGGTGTCTGAATCGTTCCTTTGCTAGTGATCCTGCCTTCACCTCCTCCAAAATAGACCTTTCCACCTTGAAATGGTACAAAGTTAGATAGAAGACTTTTATTACCTGTCATGCTCCTAGAGCATCCAGTATCAACAATTCCTAGAGTAGGATCTTGGTATGGAGTAATCTACAACAACAACATAATAAAGATGCAAAAGTTAGTGTCTTAAGGGGACCCACACCTTTTCAGGTTTGAGCCTGCCTTGTGGATCTCTAGAGGATAGCCAAGAAGATTGATGAGATCCACCGTTGTTCTTTGGTTTCATATTCATCATATTGGTGTTATTGTTGGACCAAGAACAACCTGCTGAGGGCTTAACAGCAGTTCCTAAGTTTCCCAATCCAAAATACATGTGGGCAAAATTATTTGCATAATTTGGATTAAAATTCTGAAAATAGTTATTGGTTGTTCTATTTGATGTTAATCCAATGTTTCTCTAATGATCAGAAGCTAATGGAGAGGTCCTTCTAGAAGAAGAAAATGATTGAGCACTTGGGTTTAGTCTTCTAGAAGAATATGGAACAACTACTGGTGGACCAGGAGCAAGAAATGCTTGATGAATAGAAGAATGTTTGTCATAAAAATCATAATCTTTAATCAAATGAAATGCACTCCCACAAACAAAATATGTTTTAAACGACCTTTTATTAGAATGACATTGTTTCATACTGCTAACTTTATTACACACAATTCTAGGAGAACCAATCTTCCTAGGACTCAATAAACCAGGACTAGACACTGTAGAATTAAAAGCAGCTCTCTCTTCACACTTCCTAGCACCAGTAGCAGCATGATCATTCGACTTGGAACTTGTAGGTCTCGACTCTTCACTTGAACCACTTGATGCAGAGTCACTGGCTTTGTCACTGAAAGTACATGAGACAAAGTCATTAGAATTAGTAGAACTTTTTGGGGACTCATGCATCTATGATCCATCCAAGTCATTATGCCTAGAAGTGGGAATGAAAGTTCCAGTAAGAGGTAGAGGGACAGCGTGCATTTCTGCTGTTGGTTTAAACCTATTGTAACTATGTTCTCCCTCTTCCTCTTCGTCGGGATCAAAGACACTCGAAAAAGATAAATCAAACACATCTTCTGAATCAATATATTTATCAAATCCTAACCCTCTTTTAGTCCTACCAGACATGCTACTATTGATTAATTTTGAAATATTTTTAGGTTCCTTTTGCCATTTTTCAAATCTCAAAAGTGTAGCATCTAATCTTTCTTTCATCTCATGTTTTTCTTTGATACTATCATCTTTTACCTTTTCTGTGTATTTAAGCATATTTTTTGTGTTTTCTAAATCAATGTTCAGTATCCTAATTTTATCCTCATACTCACGTTGAGTATCTTGAAGCCACCTCTTTTGTTGTTCCAATGTGTTTAAAGAAGCCTTATAGGCTTGAATCTCTAAAAAATACTTATCATTATGATCATTTAAGTCATTATATTTGGACACAATTCTGAATATTTATCATGAAAACCAAGAGGACAATGTTGTACCTTAGGTGAGATGCCCATAAGAGCAAACTCGTCTGCTTCCTCTGCATCAGATAGATTCCCAGCAATCATTGCAAACACGTCAGTAGAGGGCTCAGCTTATTCCAGTGTAGTAGTCTGATGATCATTCCAGTTGACTATAGAGTCAACAGACACTAATGCCTTCTTGTCATCCTTTACCTCCTGAACCTAAAAAGCTGAATATCTGCTCTTCTCTTGGTCATTCTTGTTTGGGCATTCCCTTGAAAAGTGACCTTGCTGCTGGCAGTCATAGCATCGAACCTTGCTTCTGTCAAACCTTGCTGGCTCTCTTTGGTTGTAATTAATCTTTCGACCGGATTTCTTCTCAAACTTGTGAACCCTAAGAGTGAGCATGGCCATCTGCCATTTGAGATCCATTTCATCCAGGTCAAGTTTATCAACCTGTTTGAAGTCATCAAAAGCAAGTTGCTGTTGAGCATCAACGTCAGCAACAAAAGAATGAAGAACAACTTCTACCATGCTACCAGACTTGGCTGTTGGTTCAGGACAGAAGTATGCTGATAAGTATGTTGAGAAGACACAATATTGCTTGGGCTACTAGCATAAGACATGGGACTGGATCCCATAGAACTCACAAAGGCAGAATTAGCAGGAGTGGGAAAAGAATCACTTGAATATCCCCTCACGAGGCTCAAAAGTTTTGATCTTATGAAATAAATCATCAAAATTAAGATAGTCAAGCCCACCTTTTGCTTTGAGAGAGATTACCATCTGATTCCATGAGTAGGGTAAGGCTCTAAGAAATCATGCATTAATATCACCATCGTCAGGTTTTGACCGAAGTTGATTCAACTGGCTCAATATCTTTTGGAACCTGTCATACCCTTGATGGATACCTTCAGTTTCTGAGATCTTGAATTCTGTGAATTCATCTCTCAGCATGGATCTTCACATTTTCTTTGACTCCTCATTCCCACCAAACCTTGCTTTTATTCCATTCCAGGTCTCTCTAGCATCATCCAGATGGTAGAAGTCACCCATGTGATCATCAGGAAGGGATTGAAGCAAAATAGTTTTTGCTTTGACCTCCTTCAGAATGGCTGTGATTTCTTCATGAGTTTTAGGGTCAAGAACAGTAATGTTACAATTCTTGTCTCTTCCAGTCAACTTCCTGCTGTTCCCATTCAGAATAATCTTCCAAAGGTCTTGATAAGTGTTGGTGATCCACCATTCCATCTTCATTGCCCAACTATCATACTCGTCCTTTTTCAGAAGAGGAAACTTACCATTTGTGTTGGAAACCGTAGCAACGATCTGCTGAGGTTGCAGAGTTTTAGGAGTACTATCTTCTCCTGTTTGAGTAGAACTTGAGGCAAACATGAGTAAACAAAAATGTTAGTAATGAGAAAAATAGATTCTTCTTGTACAAAGACTCTCCCAGACTCTGACACCACTTGTTGGGTCCACTAGATGTGGATCTTGCAGCCTGTCAGGAACGGTGAATGACTTTTGTAATCACAAGTCTATTCACAAAGAGACTCTATACACAATAAGTGCGAAATACAAATACTATAAAGAAGAACAGAATAACTATAATGACTTGATCCTTTTCTAAGAATTTCTAATATTAATGATGAGTAGAATTACGTTTGATGAAGGTGTGTATAACCCTTCTGCCTAAGGTTCCTTTTATACTACAAGGAAACCCTAATACATCGTTAAACAAAACATGTAAAACTGATATGCATATCCTTTCCTAACATATCTCATGCATATCCTAACAGAATAATAACTAAATAATAAAGTTTGACTTTAACTAAGACCAGGAGCATGACTTGCTCCTACTACTACTATGACCAGGAGAAACTACATACCTCCTAGTCTACCTATTACAAATAACTATTCCAATGGTCCTAACATCCATCCCACAAGCTTATCTTGACCTAGAAATTGTGCACCACCAGAAGTACTTTTACGTGTATCAAGACACCCTGCATGATCAGAATAGGCCGTTAGAAAGATCCGTTTAACCTCCTTGAGGTGCTTTTCAGAGGGTCGTGCTTGATATCGTGCACAATAACACGTAGCATGTGATATATATGGTCGGCTTGCTGTTAATACATGAGGGAGCCGATCATGGAACGATATTTCGTTTGATCTATGGCATCTCCCTCCAAATCAGCATCTAGGGATGTGGTTGATAATGGTGTCCCAACGGGGTCACATGAGGTCATACCATGCTTTTTTGATTATCTCTTGACAATACTTAGCTTGGTTAATAATGATACCACTTGGGGATTGGTGAACTTGAATTCCTAGAAAGAATTTTAGTTCGCCCATCATTGACATTTCAAATTTGATGTGCATGAATGTTTCAAACCATTTTGAAAGTTTTGGGTTTGTGGACCCAAAAATAATGTCATCAACATAAATCTGCACAAGAAAAATTTCATCCCCATATTTATAAGTGAACAAAGTTAGATCAATGGAACATTTTGAGAAAACTTTAGAGACCATAAATTTTGAGAGCTCGTCGTACCACGCCCTTGGAGCTTGCTTGAGTCCATAAAGTGCTTTGTGGAGATGATACACCTTGTCAGGATAATGAGGATTGACGACTCCTTCCGGTTTTGTGACATAGACTAATTCCTCCAAAGGACCGTTAAGAAACGCCGTCTTTACATCCATTTGATAGACAATGAATCCCTTATGTGCAACATAAGTAAGGAAAATCCTGACCGCTTCCAAACGAGCTACTGGTGCAAATGATTCTTCAAAATCAATACCCTTTTTCTGACAATACCCTTTAGTCACTAGCCTAGCTTTGTTCTTGATGATTGTGTTTTCTTCATCCATCTTGTTTTTCCAGACCCATCGAAGATTTAATGGAATTACATCGTATGGTCTGTCAACAAGTTCCCAGACTTTAAGTCATTCAAATTGAAGAAGTTCATCTTGCATCGATTTAATCCAAGCATGATCAGCCATGACTTCTTTGATGTTTTTGGGTTCAGCTGTACTCACGGCGAGTGCGAACATACAAACATCGCCATCGTTTCAAGTTGTCGTCTTGTACGAACAGGCTGTGAAGGGTTTCCAATTACTTGAACCAAAGAATGATCTCGGTTCCAATGATGTGTTGAAGGATGTCATTGATAAAAGGTGTGCATATTTGACGGATCAACATGGCGAGTAGAGGATCTCCAGTTTCGTGTATCGGTGTACCGAATGGGTTGTGAAAATCGTCATCGTCAAATAATGCATTGTCTGCTTGATTTGTCTTCTCTAGAGAAATGACAGTAGTTGTGGATGTTGTAGGAGCGGTTGTTTATGTGATATTATGAGGAGGTAAATCTAGCAACCCGTTTTGAAGTAGATAAAGTTATATCCGTTTGTTGACGATGATCGGTATCATCATTCATATCATGAGTGACAGCGGAAGACTTTGATACAACATGTTTCTCCCCCGTGAAATATTCATCGTACATTGGTCCATATAACATTTCCAACTCTTCAATGGTCGTGTTGACTGTCATATCTGCTCTTGGAACATTTCCTTGAACTAGCTTTGAACTTGATGGTTCATTGTTGTGGTCTTGAGTTCTGAGTTTCGTGCGGTTGTGAACGTAAGTCATTTGTCGTTGTGGATCGGGACTTAAACTGTTTTGTTCAAGTGCCATTTCTTGTAATTCATCAAATCTGACATGAATAGTCTTGATTATCAATTTTGTTCTCTTGTTGTAAACTCCATATTTCTTTGACTGAGTTGCATATCCCACAAGAATGCATGCAACACCTTTCTATTTCATCTTGTCCAGATTTTCACCATCGTGAATAATGTGACACGTACATCAAAAAATATGAAGGTGTTTGAGTGAAGGTTTTCGATCATGAATTATGTGATACGGTGTCTTTTCGTGTATTGGGATAATTAAGGATCGGTTTTGTGTGTAGCATGCGGTTGACACGGCTTCGGCCCTAAGGAATAGTGGTAATTTTGAAGCGGATAATAATGTTCGAGCAGTCTCAACTAACGTAGGGTTTCGTCTTTCAACAAATCCGTTTTGTTCGGGTGTTCGAGAAATAGATGTTTCATGTTCAATTCCTTCGGCTTCAAAATAGTTCCTCAGAATTGAATTCAAAAATTCTATGCCTCTGTCAGTACGAACAACTTTTACTTGAGCTTGAAGACCACGTTGGATCAGTTTAAGGAAAGTGATGAGAACTTCAAGTGTTTCATCTTTGGACCTCAATAAGTGAGTCCATGTGTACCTTGAGTAATCATCGACAATTACCATAACATATTTCTTCCCATTGATACTATGAACACGCATGGGACCATACAAATCTATATGAAGAAGATCTAACCGTCCTTTAGAGCTTGGTGTAGTCTATGTCTTAAAGCTACTTCGTTTAGCTTTAGAAAGCTCACAAGAAGAACAAAGATGATCTTTGATGAATTTCAAGCTTGGAAGGCCTCTCACAATATCTTTCTTGGAAAGAAAGTTGATGGTATCAAAGTTGAGATGAGAAAGACGTTGATGCCATAACCATGCCTGAGTCGTTGAAGCTTTAGCCATGAAGCAAATTTGAGTGGTAGAAGTTGTGTCTTGTAGTGAATTGTGTAAAGATCAGTACTCCGTGAACCGGTGAGTAAATCATTCCCATCATAATCACGAACAAAACATGTCTTCTTTCTGAAAGCAACTTCCAAATCTGCATCACAGAATTGATCAACCGAGAAAAGATTGTGATTGAGCCCTTCGACGTAGTATCCCCTTTTTATCGTGATATTCCCCTGAACCAAATCTCCATATCCTAGGATCGGTGCAAATTCATCATTTCCGAATCGAACCGTACCCAGGAACTTCTCCACGAAGTTAATTAGAAGCTTGAGATTCCCCGTCATGTTCTTCGTGCATCTAGAGTCCAATATGAAGAGAATTATTTGTATCACCTGCAGAAGAGTTAGAACACGATGGAGCATTTGCTAAATTGGATGCCACAGTAGTTGTGATTGTAGAATCATTAGTATCCTTAGCAATATTTAAAGGCATACTAACACTCGTTGTCACATTTTTTGTCCTAAATTTAGGCATCCATATATATCCCAGAGGACATTGATTAGCAAACCACCATTTCCAAGACTTGCTAGCAGACTCATATAATTCCGTAATTCTGCTTCTAGGATTCTTAGTGGCGGAGTCTGATGCATTAATTTTCTTAGTTGGGGTTGCACCAGAATGGTTCATTTTGCGCTTTGGTTTACTAGCACTAATAGGCATCGCAACTTGCTTCTTAGTTCTAGTATCTGCGCCTTTGACATTATTCATAGCACACATAGAATGATTACCATTAGCACATTTTCCACATTTGACACAAACAAATTTGACAATCAAAGCATTCAAATCATTCAAGGTATTCAAATCGTCATTACACGCGATTATAGACTTTTTATTCTTCAAAACATTCAAATTCCTAGGGTGTTCTTCTACTTCTTTCATCTTTCCTTTACTCTTGTTGTGACAATCCGTCAATTTATGGTCGTTATTTTATTCTCAAATATTATTTTAAAATCATAATTTTATTATTGATTTATGAATTCACTCACTTTTGGGAAGAAATAAGGGTTTACGTCTTAAAGTAGCATCGACTACGTATAAACCGGAGAACTCTACGTTACGTGCTTACGTTTACATACACCGTTTTTGTGACAGTCCGACATTTCAGGAAATAAATTTTTTCTCGAATATTATTTTGGAATTTTAATTTGTGTTGGTTCATAAACTCACAAATTTACGAGAAGAGATTAGGACTTACGTGCATAAATTAGCATCTTTTTATGATTAAACCGGAAACCCTAGGTTTACGTATTTACGCTTTTGTGCTCTGTTTTTATGAAACAATTTTTATTAGATTCGTTTTGTGCCGTTGATTCATAATTCATAAAACGTTTTTCGTAAAACGACCCGAGGGGGACGCAAATCAAAGAAACTAGAATCGAGGAGTACCCATAAATTAGTGGAGGTGAGACAAGTGGGACACTTGTCCCACCACCACCCTTGTGTGTCAAGTTTATACAAGACTTGGGACACTTATCCCATAAGCCTTCCAAAACAACTTAACACAAAACCACCAACTAGTTAAACCATTTCTCACAACATGCAAAGTAGAAAAACACACAATCTCTCTCTCTTGGCTCTCTTTATGCCGTCCCATAATCATCACCACCATCACCATTCATCAAAAAATTTAGCCATGAACTTCAACTATAATTCACTGTTGGAAATACGTTTTACGTATTAGAAAGGATCGGTCACTCCAACAATAGTCTAAGTTATAGCTCGTAGTTTAGTTTTACTAATATTAAGTAAACAAGGTTAAGCCAATCCTACAACTTGTGTAGGCCAGCCCAACTTGTAAGCCCAATCCCATCTTATAGGCTTGGGTATATAAACCCTCTCCTTAGATGGAGAGGGTGTGGTTTCATTTTCAATTACACATAGTTCTTTTATTTCTCTCTCTAGAAGTGTGCAAAATCCACCAAGTTTCTATCTCTTTCTCTCTCTAAAACATAAGCTAGATTTACAATATCCTACAAATGGTATCAGAGCCATGGGATGATTGTTTGGTTTATGTGTTTGTGTTCTTGATTCATACGCCTAGTTTGGTTTATGTGTTTGGTTTAAGATTTTGTAAAATGGTGTGACTTCCCTTAGGGGGAGATTGTTGGAAATACGTTTTTCCAAAGAAAGTCTTGGTCACATCATTGTTAGCATAGATCACGAGCTATAGACTATTTAGGACATTGTAACTTGGAGTGACCTCGCTTAGGGGAGATTTTTGGAAATACATTTTTACATATTAGAAAGGATTGGTCACTCCAACAATAGTCTAAGTTATAGCTCGTAGTTTAGTTTTACTAATATTAAGTAAGCAAGGTTAAGCCAAGCCTACAACATGTGTAGGTCGGACCAACTTGTAAGACCAAGCCCATATTATAGGCTTGGGTATATAAACCCTCTCCTTAGATGGAGAGGGTGTGGTTTCATTTTCAATTACACATAGTTCTTTCATTTCTCTCTCTAGAAGTGTGTGAAATCCACCAAGTTTATATCTCTTTCTCTCTCTAAAACATAAGCTAGATTTACACTATCCTACAAACGGTATCAAGAGCCATGGGATGATTGTTTGGTTTATGTGTTTGTGTTCTTGATTCATACGCCTAGTTTGATCCAAATTCATTCGTACCAATTTTTATTTTGTGTTTTTATGGTTTAATCTTGATATACATCATCTACTTACTTGTTGTAGTGATTTGGTATTGTTACTTTGGTTAAAAACACAAAATTTTTGGGTGTTTGATTCATTCTTAGGCTAAAAATCTCGAATTTGTTGTGTTTAGTACTATCCGAGAAAAGTGGTAAGTTTGATTCCATAGTACGATCTGTGTATTGCGATCGCATAAACCTAGGGTTTCTACTTACGATCCAATATCACGATCACATATTAAGATCGCTTGTTACGATCCAAGACTGTGATCTAGTAACTACGATCTACTACTACGATCAAGACTACGATCGAGGAGTGCGATCAACTGTTGCGATCATAGGCCACGATCAACCATTGCGATCACAGGCTACGATCAACCGTTGTGATCACTGGCTACGATAACTCGTTGCGATCACTGACTACGATCCAGCGTCACGATCAAGGACTACAATCTAGCGTCACGATCATTGACTACGATCCATCGTCACGATCAAGGAGTACGATCCAGCGTCACGATCATTGACTACGATCCAGTGTCACGATCAAGGAGTGCGATCCAGCGTCACGATCAAGGAGTGCGATCCAGCGTCACGATCAAGGAGTACGATCCAGCATCATGATCAAGGAGTACGATCAGTGTTACGATCAATCATCACGATCAAAGACTGTGATCTAAGGCTACGATCACCCACTGCGATAAAGTGTTGCGATCCAACATTTTTCAAAAACGTGTTTTTGAACTTTTTAACCAACATGTAGAATGTGGAATCGTGTGGAATTTTGACTTGGAATTTTTGGTTTATCGAGAACATAATTTAGGAGATTTCAACATTATTTCTCGGCTTTAACATACAACAACAAATACATTTACGTTCTCTCATTGATCGATCAAGATTTGTAAATCTTAACTTATCTAAATGGAGTACACATCTCTTACGGATAAGTCCATCCTCTCAGGTACAGATAATCGTCCACCAATGCTGGTGAAGACTATGTTTGAGGATTGGGCTTCCCGAATGGAACTTTATATGTTGAACAAAGAAAATTGACATCTCATTTGGGCATCGGTGCTTAATGGACCATTGGTATATATGTTAGCCTTAAAATGTGTGCGACTAACGGAATTACATTAGTTTCATAGCCGAGACTTGCAAGGACTAATATTGTCATATGTAATAGTCCAAGTCCCGGGCTATATAAACCCCTCCATACTTCCATGAAGGGGTGAGGCTTACCATTTCTTGTTTTTCCCTTTCTCTCACTAGAATAAAACAAACTTTTATTCTTACTTGTTTCTCTCACTAAAATGGCTAAACATCCCCTTCATCCTCCCCGACCTCCGGATCATAAACCCATGTTCATAGTGAATCCAAGTTAACAATTGGCATCATATCTAACCGAAGGTGTTTCGTGTTTTTGATTCGTGGTTTTGTTCGTGTTTGTGATTGATTGGTTCTCGGTTATGATTTCTTTTTCATTCTATAAATCTGTCAAATATCGTTTGTCTTTTGTCTTATCTGATTCTCATATATCAGTTATCATTTTTATCTCGTTTATTGTTTCCATCAGTATCACTTTTTTAAGTGTTACGTGTCATTATTTTGATCTCGAAATCTGTTTCTTTATTATTTACGTTGGGAATATGACATGGAAACATTAACAGATTTGCTTATTGGAAGAAAAGGACAGTTTTATCACAAGTTTCCCAGATCCATCTTTTGTCGGCTGTAAAACCCTTTACGATGGAAGTATTCTGATGGCCTATTCCGATGCATATTCAGATAGGAAATCACAGCTACATTCCGATGGGGTTTTTTGAAACATTCCGATGGGTTCGACTGTACCTATTGCGATGTGACTCATTCCGATGGGCCTCATTGCGATGGGTGGTTTGACCTATCGCAATGGTATTTAAGGCTACATGCTGCTGAATTTTTTTGGAACTATTCTGATGGATGTGAAAAACATTCCGATGGACAGATTTTTGAAATATTGCGATGGTTGTTTGAACTCATTACGATGGGTAAGTGATACCATTGCGATAGGATGCACCAAAATATTGCGATGACTTTCTGAAACAATTGCGATGGGTAAGATTGACTATTACTTTCAGATGACTCAAACCAAACCCAGACTCAAACCATCACTAGACTCGTTCCATGAACATAAACGAAAAAAATAAAAAAATCAAAGGTCTCAGTTGCTTTTTCTCGTGTTTACACATGCAAGACATAGATCAATAAAGATCTTAAACAAATCACGAAGCATCATCATAGACCCCTGTGACAGATTTACTATCCAACTGATGTTCGAAAATTAAAGAGCAACTAATAAGAAATCTGTTATAGTTTTCTCTTTGTTTCGATTTAGCATTCATAAAACGAAAATCAAAGATCACCTACCCGAGACCTTCATTAGATCTTAATGTTGTTGATGATTTTCTCGAAGGGGGTTCGTTTTTGAAGTCCTGTTTTGAAGTTAAACAAGATGAATCGTTTTGTGATTCCTTGTGTAAGATGGATGGTTGTATGCGTTGGAATAGTCAATGAGTAGATGGATTTGGGATCTGCTTATTCTTAGATGTGAGATGAGATTGGTTTAGAGATGGGACGGTGACTGTTTATGATGGGAAAAAACTTTGCGGCTGACAAGAAGAGATTAGGTTTATTATAAAAACCAAATTTTGTGGGTTCTTATTTAAATCCATATTGGATGATAGATCGGGTAATACACAGCCTACACAACTACACGTGGATACTGGTTGAGCTACTCAAGTGGCTTAACATTTGGTTACTAAGAAAATTTCATATTCCTTAGTAGGCCATTTGTATTTGGATTTAACGTCATAGGTTATAGGGAATTGCATGGAGCCTTAACTTTCATTGGACAAACTGTTTTATTCATAAAATAGTCTTGGACGTATAGTGAAGGAGGTTGGCCGAACATGATGATTTTGGCGGATTATTGGGATATGGCGATTAAGGGCTCATTTTGATCAAAGAAAACTCTTGTTTTGTAAACTAAATGTGTCGAAAAAAATTTCGACGACCTCACCGCGCATCAGTTTGGTATATGATTGATTTTGGGCTTCAAAGCAAAGTTAGCTAGACAATGTTGACGACTTCTCTTTTCTGTTAGTCAATGTTGGTCTCAAGTTAACTACACTTAAACAAACTCAACAAACACAACATACATCAAACACGACAAAAACAAACAAACACTAAAACTATCCTTTAAGATTCACTGAAATTGTCAAAACGACTAGTATTCGGAGCAAAGTAATGTCAAGTGATTACGAAGTGGATTTGGTATTTTCTATTTGAAGTTGAAGTGGAATTTCACGAAGGCGTCTACTTATTACATCATCGAGCCTTTTCACCCCCTCTATCGATTGATGATTCGCTTCAGCATTTATGATTGAGACTTGATTTATCTAGTTTCTACTGTCAAGGGGTGGATGGTCGACGACATGGACAACTATCACTTAAGGAGTTACGCTGTAGTGCTCAGTGTCACACTCACCTAGAGTTGTGGATACTTCAAGAGGTGTTTTACATCTTATACTTCTCTCTTCTTCTATGTATAAGGTACTAAGAGACGTTTCTCTGCACCGTTCGTCAATCAATACAAGTGCTAAGCGTAAGTAACAAATTTGGGGGATTGTACTTCAGTTTCAAGTTTGGAATATCAGGTTTACTTCACCAGTAGTCACTACAGATAGCCGAAAGAATACGAGGTTGGTAAGTTTATCCAGAGAGTACAAGAGTAGAGATGTGATCAGCAAACAATTCTCACGAGCAACTTGAGGTACAAAATGTCAACAAAGATTTCTACTTCAGACACGAACATCTCGCAATTCTGATTGTACTTGTCAGATGATTCTCCCGAATGTTCTTAATCACCATACTCTTGACAAGAACATCTCACGATTCTGAGCGTACACATCAAATGATGCTTCCGAGTGTTCTTAACCATCTTACTCCTGATAAGAAAATCTCGCGATTCTGAGCGTAAACGTCAGATGATGCTTCTAAGTGTTCGTCACCATCATACTTTCGACAAGAACATCTCGCAATTTTGACCGTACACGTCAGATGATGCTTCCGAGAGTTCGTCACCATCATGGGGAAGAACGTGTACTTTGGAGACTTAGTTCCCACTTTGGAGTACTTAGTTCAACTTCCAGGGGGAAGTATTCTACAAGTGTGAGAAGATTTGTTGCTGATTTCTTACATGTTCCCCCAAACACATAATCATGAAGACCAAAAATGTCAAGTTAGCAGTTACTTGGTGTGGTTTGCTTCTTCTTCAACAAAATTCCGCTGTGCACTTTAAATGTCAAAGATAGAAGATTGCTCAAGCTACAGATTCTGCTCAAGACTGGGATATTGGTTTGGGGGAAGCTGATTCAGAAGCTTCGTCAAAAAGAAGTCTATGAAGAAAGCTTTTCAAGACATGTGGTATGAATTGGGGGGAAGTTAATCCAGTTCATACATGATACAGTGGTTTCTAAACAAGCAAAGACAAAGAGGATTCAAACTGAGGTATAAGTTTTTCTAGAAGACTTGAAGACAACGGTGTCATTCTCAACATTGGAAGCAAACTTAATTCTGTCATATTTTTGTTGTTGTATTTGCATTTGTTAGGAACATTGTAAGTAATTCCGTATGTGTCCACATTGGGGGAAGATTGTTAGCCTTAAAATGTGTGCGACTAACGGAATTACATTACTTTCATAGCCAGGAGCAGGGACTAATATTGTCATATGTAATAGTCCAAGTCTCGGGCTATATAAACTCCTCCATACTTCCATGGAGGGGTGAGGCTTACCATTTCTTGTTTTTCCCTTTCTCTTACTAGAATAAAACACACTTTTATTCTTACTTGTTTCTCTCACTAAAATGGCTAAACATCTCCTTCATCCTCCCCGACCTCCGGATCATAAACCCGTGTTCATAGTGAATCCAAGTTAACAATATGGTACTGTGAAGGAAGGTGCTGTTACTCGTCCTCGCACAACGGGTGAATTAAATGGAGATGCTAAGATACAAGACCAGTGTGATAAACAAGCTACAAACATCATTCTCCAAGCCCTTCCTCCAGATGTCTACAAACTCGTCAGTAAACATAAGGTTGCCAAAGAGTTATGGGATTGAATTCGTGTTCTAATGCAAGGCACCTCGTTAACTAAACAAGAACGAGAGTGTAATCTTTATGATACATTTGATAAGTTTGCCTATGTCCCTGGGGAGACTCTCAACGATTACTATTTGAGATTTACCCTATTGTTGAATGAGCTCAATATCTATGGCATGGGAATTCCTACGTTTCAATTGAACACCAATTATTTGAACACTCTTCCTTCAGAATGGAGCAAGTACGTGACATCTGTTAAACTGGCTAAGGATTTGCATCAAACAAACGTGGATCAACTTCAAGCTTTTCTTCAACAACACGAAATCCATGTAATCGAGGCTCGGTTGTCTACACCTCAAGTTCGGGATCCACTTGCCATGTATGCTTCTTAACAAATGACTCCCCAACAAAACATGGCTTTCACTTATCAACAACCATCATACTTGCAGCAACCACCACCACACACCTATCAGCAACCACAACAACCACCTTATCAACCACTAATGATGCCACAACAAGCATTTCAACAAAGTGTTCATCAAAAGTCTTTTCCACAACAACAAGCACATCAGGTATCACCCTCACAAGCAATCACTTCTCCAATGGGCTACACTCCTTAGCAAGGATATTTTCCAATTGAAGCACAACCAGCACAAGCCTACTACTCCAATGAGCTTACACCAATTGAAGCACCGATCTTTACTCCAAATGATACGCCAACTGATGTGCTAAACCATCTCACTGCCTACTTGTCAAAACTTGTTGCAACTAGAGGATTTCCACCAACAAACAATCAGCTCCGCACTTCTTCAAATCCTCGACAACAAGCCACTATTCAAGATGGTCAAGTAACAGTGCAATCAATTCAGGGTAGGCAAAACTCATATGGACCCACAACAAGGACCGTGAACAATCAAGCTGTGAATTCTCAAGCTAGTGGAAATGGAAGCACTATTGTTCCTCAAAAGGTTGTGACTTGCTACAATTGCCGAGGACAAGGTCATATGGCGAGGGAATGCACTCAGCCAAAAAGGAGAAGGGATGCAACATGGTTTCGTGAGAAGATGTATTTGGTCGATGCTCAGTCTAAGGGGAAGATTTTGGATTCAGAAGAATTAGCATATCTTGCAGACCCAGGGGCAACAGATAATGAAGGCATCGTAGTAATCTCTACTTCTAATGCATAATATCAAGCAGATGATCTTGATGCATATGATTCGGATTGTGATGACATTCACTCAACCCAAGCAGCACTCGTTGCTAATCTCTCTCACTATAGTTCTGATGTCGTCAGTGAGGTACCAACGACATCTAATAATATTCATGATAATCCACATCATGTTGAGCATGAAAATGACAACCGCGAACAGCATTCAGGAACTAGTAATTCAAATGATGCGGTATCCAATCCAACACATTTGAGTGAACCTCAACCAAATGCTACGACGGGTATGAAATCTTATGATCAACGTGATTTGGTAAGGGTGCCTAAACATATTATTGATAACTTGAATATGGCTGTTTGGCAAACCATAGATATGAATGCCAACCTAACCGCTGAGCTTGCGCTATATAAGGAAAAGGTCAAAACTATTGAAATGGTCCCTCAAGCAGATAAAATAACTTATTCTGAATTTGACTAATTTTGTTTTGAAAAGATTGAACACTTAAACGAAATAGAATCATTAAAAGCTACCCTTTCTAATGAATTAAAAGAAAAAGAGTCGGTTGTAAATGATTTTTAGAAACTCAAAATGGATTTCAAAGCTCTCGAGTCTAAAAAGTTTGAATCAGAAACTAATGCTACCAAACTTCTTAAATTCAAGGAACAACAGCTTTTAAAACAATACGCTTCCACAAAAAAGGTTCATCTTTTAACTAAATCGTTCAAAGAACTCGAACTTAAGCGTCTTCAAGATTTACCACCTAATCCCGGTTATGAAAACAAGCTCAGGATTTTATTCCTTGTGTATATGATGTGACCATAATTGGCAAATCGAAAGAAGCACCTTATGTTCGTAGTACTGAGGAGACACAGTTACTTGCAGAAGAAACTCATTCTAAAATGCTTTCAAAAATCCATAAGCTTGATTATGTTCAGCACAATAAAGATCAATTTTCTAAAAATACCCGTATCCGTTTACAAAAGGAATTAGTTCAATTAACAGTTTTTGTGCCTCAAAGTTTGTCAACGGAAAACCTAATACGTCTCCTACACTTGTCAAAAAGGATTTAACTAAGTTAATTCCACCGGTAAGTAAGGTGTCGGATAGCTTAAATGCAATGCACCAACACCTTTCCATTTTTGATAAGGTCATTACGGAACGTACGACGGCTACGGCCATAACGAAAGGTGAATTGATTTTTGAGCACACTAGAGCTGCGTTCCGAGACGAAATTGTTACATTTGTAAACAATGTTAAAGCTTGTCTTAGTAATATTGATCAAGATTTACTTTTGGAAATAAAAGAAGTTAGACGTGTTTTCAATGAAATAGATGATGCGTATGAAAACAGTTTACTTGAAATGGAACGAGTTTCACACCAAAATGATCAGCTTCTGAAGCAAGTGATGTCTCATGATATTGTTTTCGTCTATGTGAATGAAAGTGTTGATAATGATTCTATCGTGCATAATGTTGAATCTGTGGATAATGTGGTAGATAGTACTTGTCACAAATCTGACGCTGAGTTTTTAAAGCTTCAAGATTCGTATTCTTCGCTTTCAAAACGTTTTAATGAGATTCAAACACATTGTATTTTTCGCTTGAATAAAAGCAAAATTTTATTCAAGAAATCTTTGAAACGTCATTCGAAGGTGTTAATATCGATGATGCAAATTTTGAAAACAATTTTTGATTGAATTTACAATCAAAACAGCGTCAGCCAAGTGACAAAGTTGCTAAATCATTGCCGATAGACATAGAGAATTCTAAGGAGCTTAACTGTGTGAACGTACTTGAAGCCGCTGAGAATTTTAAACTTGATCTAGATAATCGAGTTTCTAAGATTTTGTCTAAAGTTGATAACTTAAAATAGAAATATACACAACTCTTAGATTCAGTAAAGCCCGCATGTGCTAATACCACTGCACAGAATCAATCATTGATTGAACAACTGAAACGAAAGTCGGTGGAAATATCTGATTTGAGGGAACAAATTTGTGATAAAAATCTGGCTTTGACTGAGTTAAAGGAAAAACTTCGTACCCTAAAAGGTAGGAATGTTGTGGATAACGCAGCCACTGTCTCAGCATCGTCCTCTAGTGCAATAAAAAAGAACCTTATCACCGTCACACCACTTAACAAGGGCCCTAGGACTAAACCATCTCAAACATTGATCACTAAAGATAAGGGAAAATCTAAACCAACTTCTAATATTCCAGTGTTGCCTTCTACAGGAGTAATCGCCACTACTAAGGCTCAAAGATCTAGTAGTCAAGAGAAGAAGAAAGTAGAAGCCCACCCTAGGAATGTTATTTCTGTTTTAAATAAAAAGAATCATGTAGCTAAACTTAAAGGCTCTGCGGTTGTGTAGCGTTCTAAGCCTACTGTGAATTCTAATTTGAAATGTTGGAATTGCAATGAATGTATGTTTTCTAGTCGTCATGATTCTTTCCTTATTGACCATGTGAATGAGATGTATGCCCGGAAAAATGGAATGGAAACCGACTGGAAAAGTGTTAACCCAAGTTGGTTGGATGTGGCGCCCCAATGGTAGAACTTTCACTATAGTAGGAAATACGTGCCCTTTAACTAGGATCACTCCCACTAAAGTGAAGAAAGCGTGCCCTTTAACTAGGAATACCAAGGCTACCAAAACACAAGCGTGTCATTTAACTAGGAACACCAACACTACAGTAGGAACCAAGTGCACTTTAAATAGGTCTACTCCCACTATAGTGCCCACTAATACTCCAAAACCTCAGAAAATTGGAACAATAAAACCTGTTAGTGATAAAACTCGCATTAGAAAACACAGGAAATCTAAGGGTCACACAAATGTTAGCAATTATGATAATATTATATCCGTATCTGCTAACACTCCGGAACCAATAGTTTCCAATGCATTGTCTACTGTTGTTGTTGAAAACAGGTGGTCCAAATTGTTCTCTAGTATTTGGATTCTGGTTGCTCTAAACATATGACCGGAGATCGCTCTCAGCTCAGAAATTTCGTCAGCAAGTTTCTTGGTACGGTTCGATTTGGAAATGATCATATTGCAAAGATAATGGGTTACGGTTAATATCATATTGGGAATGTTATAATTTCAAGAGTGTATTATGTGGAAGGTCTCGGTCACAACTTATTTTATGTGGGACAATTTTGTGATGCAAACCTAGAAGTTGCTTTTCGAGAGCATACCTGCTTCATTCGTAATTTGGAAGGGGTTGATTTATTGAAAGGTACTCGAGGGAATAATTTGTACACTTTGTCTCTACAAGACATGATGGCCGCGTCTCCCGTATGTCTTCTCTCCAAATCATCGAAGACTAAGTCATGGTTATGGCATCGACGGTTATCTCATCTTAACTTTGACGCTATTAATCATTTGGAGAAAAACGAACTTGTTTGTGGTCTTCCTAAACTTTCATTTCACAAGGATCATTTGTGTTCCGCATGTACAATGGGGAAAAGCACTAAGAAATCCTACAAACCCAAGACTGAAGACACCAACCAAGAGAAACTTTATTTGAAGCATATGGATCTTTGTGGGCCAATGCGTGTTGAAAGTCTTAGTGGTAAAAGGTACATCCTCGTCATTGTCGGTGATTACTCTCGGTTAATATTGGTGAAAATTCTTACAATAAAAAATGAGGCACCTAAATTCATCATCGGATTTCTCAAGATGATTCAAGTGCATCTCAACACTACTGTCCGACGCATTCGTACAGATAATGGAACTGAATTTGTGAATCAAATCTTGCGTGATTACTATGAAGAAGTTGGCATTTCTCATGAAACATATGTTGCTCGCACTTCACAACAAAACGGTGTCGTTGAAAGGCGAAATCGCACACTTATGGAAGCTACTCGAACGATGTTAATTTACGCAAAGGCTCCATTGTTTTTATGGGCAGAAGCAGTATCTACATCAGTTTTCACCCAAAACCGGTCACTAATTCGTAAACGCCATGGTAAAACACCTTATGAGCTTCTACATGGAAAAGTACCTGATTTATCATATCTTCATGTATTTGGTTCTCTTTGCTATCCAAATAATGATGGTGACAATTTGGGAAAACTTCAACCCAAGGCTGATATTGGTATCTTCATAGGTTATGAACCCATGATGGTTGATTTTTTACAACCTTGTTTAGGAATACAAAGCGTAATTAGGGTAAGTACACAAGTAGTTTAGGAAAACCACAAGTTATGACCCAAAGTGGGGATCGTTCTCAAGGAGGCTTGGTGTGTGTGTAATGAAATGATTAATTATGTGATTATATGATTATGACAAAGAAAATGGAAGTGGGATAAGAAGAGATTGACGGTTACGATGACGGATTACACTAAGACGAAATAGTCGTACATGTAAAACCGTAAAAGCACCAAAATAAAAAATTTACTCTAAAAATTTCTAAAAAATTGTAATAAACCCTAAATAATGTAATTAGAGTTTAAAAAAAAATCAAAAATCACCCAAACCTTTTATTTAATTAAATAATGATTTTTTAATGCTAGTTAAAGCCCTAAAAATCAATTTAATTAACAAAAAGCCCAAAATGAGTTTTATAACTTGTACACCTCTAAAACACCCTAACTTAATTTAAAACTATTTTTAAAAATTTTAAAATTAATTAAAACTACTTTAAAAACAATTAAAAACTATAAAAACTTAAAATAATTCTAGAAAATAATTGAAAGACCCTAAAAATATTTGGAAAGTTGTATAATTCCTAATTTAGTGTCTATAATCTAGGAAAAATATAAAACTTAGAAAATCACACTTTTAATTTTTAATAATAAAATAATATTAAAATATTAATAAAAATCCAAAAATCCTAAAAAATTATAAAAAGTTGCAAACTAGCTTAATTTAACCTAAATAATACAGAAATGAAGTTGAAATTACCTAAATACCCTTAATGGGCCTAGAAAGTGGGCTAAACCCAAAACAGTCTCCTTAAAGGGCCAAATTGAGCCCAATAAGAAAAAGTTTATAAAAATGGCCCAAAAAGCACTACTTGACTCAAAATTTGATTCTGAACAACTTTTTCCAAAGGCCCAAGAGCTGAAAATGTGAAATAAGCTAGCTTATACCAAACAGCTTATTCTTAATGGGCTTTTTGGCCCATTAAGCCATAAGTTGATGCCATAAGCTGAAATTAAACACACAAGCTTCTCTTGACCTAAATAAGACTTCTATAAAGAGAAATTTGAAATAAGCCAAGGAATAAGCCTGAAAATGCAAAAAGCAATCTATAGAAAACGACAAAATAGTCGTTTTTAAGTTCTAGGCTATCCCAAGAGCTGATTCAAACTGCAAAAGCTTTTAAATGACTTAAATAAGCTAATTCAACAAAAAAACTTCAAATAAGCTGACTCAATAAGCTGGAAAAAGAAAATAAGCACTTATGAAAAAGTCAAATAAGCACTTATGAAAAAGTCAAATAAGTTGGTTTTCTAGCAAAAAGTCAAGGTCAAAGTCTAATAAGCTCCAGTTCAATCAAATGGGTCAAATAATGAAGATCTATCACAAAAAATAAGTTGTTGCAGGTCTGGATAAGCCAAAATGGCTTATTGATAAGCTAGATAAAAATTAACACTAGCAGGGGCTAGTTTTGGGTGTTGAGCAGTGGAAACTTTTTCCACTGCTTGACTTCTTGACTTTTTTGTCTTTAGTGACTTTTTTGGAGATTCAAGTTTCACAAAGGCACATAATTGATCAGTGGATCAAGACGAGTCAATAACAATCAAAAAATCACAATCAACAACAGCCAAATGATACAGTTAATTCAATCAATCACCAGATCTGACACAGACATGAACACTTAAGCAGTTATGAACTTATAAGCTGTTTTAGCAATATTCAACCAACCAAATTGCACCAAAAACATACAAAAGCTATTATAAACTTAAATGAACAAGTATAAACAGTTTTCATGCAATGGCTCAAAGCCTAAATCAAGATTCAAGCAGATAAAGGTTACTAATGAACACTAAAACATGCAGTTTTATACTTTGCTCATGTAATTGACCAACAAGCCAGATTCAATCACTCAGATCTATCACATATGTTATATAAATGATGTTTTAACAACTTTTAACCCTAAGCATGCATAAATTCTAGATTTTACCAAAATCTTAGGTCAAAAACAGTTAAAATCACTTAGATATAGCACAATGTATGATTCAAGGTTTCAAACTAAAAAACTTGCAGCAAACAACTCTCAACCAAGCATATATCAGATACCAAGCATAAACACAAACTTTTATCCACAAAATAACAAGTTATGATTCAAAGCAGGTAATCCTAAACATCACTTTATCTTTTTAATCCAAAAATTAAACAAGTATAAGTGTGATTCAGTTTACCAAATGACTAATCTAGCATACTAACAACATTAACATGCAAGATTAAGATTCAAGCCAAGAAAACAACAAGAACACAAGTAGAACAAAAATTCACCAAAAATCCAAAATTTATCAGATTTTCAAGGTTTTATGACAAACCTCATGGATGTACATCCACACCCACGAATTTTAGAGCTTATGTGCTAGCAAGAACAAGCACAAGCTTCCAACAACAACCCTGCTAAGATACAACTGAGTTAGAAGCAAAATATCAAAACAGAAAGGTGACTTTTTGGAAAATAAACTTGATTAATGCAACTTCTTGTACCCACTCTTGATTATCCCCAAGATATGAGCTTCACAACACCTTAATATCACAATTAGGGTGCTATGATCAGCTTATATCCAAAAAATTCCAAGATGTACCAAGAATCTTAGCAAAATATCAAATTTTAGTCCAATGTGTAATTTCTTACACAAGGTTTACAAACACGTTTTAAGGTTCAATTTCAGTTAACATATAACATAAACAAGCTTAAAATTAAATGGCCCTTGGTCTTTGTACAACAAACTCAAATACAATTTCATAAATCAGAAAGTAGGATTTACAGGTTTGTGAACTAGGAAAAACCAAAATCAAACGTAAATGTGAGACCCTATACCCTTTATATAGAGGGTGTACATGGTATGCATAAGCTAAAAACTCAAAACCCTAACTTGTAGAAGTCCTAAAATACCCTTGCTGAATTTTGAACTCTTGAGGATCATGTGACTCTTTCTTGGCTTGTAGCATGAGTTGGCAGTGTGAAAACTTGATCAAAGGGTGAAAAATAAGCTTAGGATGTAAGCTGAATCCTTGGACGTTGGATGACTGTCCAAAATTTGGCAGTTAGCTCAAGCTTGTAGCAGGGGAATCTTGTGTGGGACAAGGGACTGATGTGGCATGTGATTTTAAGGTTGGGTTGTGTTTATATGACCATCAATCACTAATCTACACAATATTAAGGTTTAATTATAAGTAATTAACAAAACCCAAATTGTGTTCTTGGTGAACAGTTAGGTGTTTGATCCGGATTAGTGTTTAAACAAGTGTTAGGTGCCACTTTTATTAAACTAATAAGATTAGTTTAAATCAGTTAATGGTGGGAAGTGATGTGGCGCCATGGAGAAAGCTGATTGGTGGGATGGAGTAAGTGGGGCACGTGTCAAGTGCTGGTAGGTTAAGGTAAGTTTCTTGTCTGGCCATGTTTAATCCCCTATCTTTCTTCTTTCTTTCATTTGCAAATAAACAGCCCATAAATACGAATCCTTTGTTAATGAAGTTTGCTTTTTCACACTTTTGCCCCAAAATATTTTGTAAAGTAAATTCAGGGGTATTTCTTGCCATTTTGTGATTCTTGAAGGACTAATTTGGTATTTGTTTCAAGGATTATGGTTTTGACTTGTGGGATTGGCATTTTTGAGGACTAAAATTGCCAAGTATTCATTTATGAGGGACCATTCTTGCCAAATGTTTAAAGTTAAGGGTCCTTTTTGCAAATTAACATATTTCAAGGACCAAACTTGTCTTTTCTTGTACTTTGAAGGACTTCATGATATATTTGACTTTGTGGAGGATAATGGTTGACAATTTAGCTTTGTTGAGGGACTAAAATTGCCAATTCTTCAAAGTGGAGGACCCTTTTTGCAATATTGACAAACTTTAGGGACCAAACTTGTAATTATGAGGATACAAGGGTATAAAGTGTCAATTCTTCCATATTGGAGGAACCTTCTTCATAATTCTTCAAATCTTCAAGGGTTTCTTTAGGAAAATTCTTCATTAGGGCTTGGTTCATTGTGCGGCTTCGTTTCCCGTGTTCGTTTTTGCATGATTCTTGTGATCTTTTGTCATTTTCTCAATACCCGTACCTAAAATACACGAGCAACAAACACAAGAATATATATGGGTATTTTGATGATATTTAATGCATTTTAAGCCATTTTTGGACGATGAGACTATGTATAAAAGCAGTCTCATCACTCCCCCATACTAAACCATTGTCGGGCCCTCACGCAGTGCTAGAATAAAGTATCGTAGCATCTCCAAAATTCATTTTTATTCACTTTATTGAATGATAAACTAGCTACACTAATACTATTGCTACTACTTGCGTTTTAAACATAATGTATGATTTTCATCGCAAAATGGGACGTTTAGGTTCATAGAACAAGAACACGTGAATGCTTCGTTAGAAATAATTTCATCGTCCTCGATTTTCACCCCAATTCCATGCCAAGTGTGTAACGAGGTCATTGTCATTATAAGTTAGTAATGCTAACACTACTCATATGCCCTAATCACGTACTTATCCTCCCAATTTCCTAAGTTGTATCTGTTATATTTTATTTTGTCTTGAATGTTTCATGAGGATACATTGTTTGACTTATGCGATAATAGAGATTTAGGTCTAGAAATAGAGTCACGGTGTAACCAAGACCATTAAATCAATAACCCCTCCTAATAGACAACGATGTCAAAAAATTAAGTCAACAAGAAGGATCGATAAACACGGTTTTATAACGATTTTGAACATTTGACTTATTACCAAGACTTTTATACGCCCCCTAACGGAAGGGCCTTATTATCTTTGGTTTACCTCCATCTTTTATTCAACTTCGCCATGAAGCTTTTATTATGACTTCCGTCTTGCCTTGCCTTTTATTATCCACCTCATCGGTAGTTTTATTAGCAAAAGACGTATATCCTCACGCAAAGGCGAATTTTGGATCTTTAAAGCTTCAAAGATTAAGGCTTGATTCACTTTCAATTTTGCATAGATTTTTTGGCCTTGTGGGGCTTCAAATTGTTTGCTTGATTTAGGTGAGCACTTGAAATCTTATTATTGGGTGAAGCTTTTGATTATTTGGGTTCCAATACTTCAAAACCGTGACACTGCCGATACCTTAATGTCTTCCCAATTTAATTACACGAAAGCTACTAGAAAAGACTAGAAACCCAACAATCCCAACTAAACCGCTAAGTCAATATTTATTAAGCAAAAATTTTTTACATGCGAAGAGAGAATAAGCAAACAACGAGAACACATGAGTTTTTGAAAGAATACGAGTACTCTACGTTTAGCATAGTAACTTATAATTAACCCTATCATTTCTCATCCTCATTTAAGAGACTTAGCCTAATGTGAAGTTAAGGAATCAAAGCCAAGTGCTCAACACGCACGGTCGAGTCAAAAATTACTCTTATTCTCGCCATCGGAAAACCTACATTCGTGTCTTCAAACACTTATAAAACATGGGAAAAATTTTAAAATTTGGCCATTTTTAGCCTTATTTTGCAACAAAATGATAAACAAAAAGATAAACTTTGGAAAGCATGAAGGTTTGGCAAGGCAAGTATCTATTCACCCCCCATACTAAAGTTAAACATTCTCCTCAATGTTTCGAGTCTAGGGGTGCAAACACCCCCATACTAGAGACGTAGTCGAATGCCTAATCTAGCATGGAAAGGGTGTAACCATTAAATTTAAAGCCGTTTATGAGGTGTGCTAAAAACCTAAGGTTAGAACATCAAAGGATATATCATGGATATTGAGAAAGTCTTCAAAGCAAACGATCGAGTGCTACCATAAAACGAACACGAGAGGCTCCAATCGTGAAGATAATGATCATCTAAAAACCACAATTCACAAACAACCAAGGAACAAAGGTTCGAAGGGCACAAATCCCCACACGTTACTACATTAGAAAGCGATAATATGTACCTAGGACAAGCATGGGACTCCCCCACGAGGCACCTCGTTTTTTATTACCGAGTCATGAGCTCGACTCGATCCCCTCAATACTAATTATCATTGGGGAAGGTGATTTGGTCAAGGTAGTTCAAGGATGGAACTTCCCCGCCAAAGTAGTGCTTCAACCTATGTCCATTCACCTTGAATTTGGGGCCATCATTTTGAGCTAGCTCGATGGTCCCATATGGAAATACTTGAGTCACGGTGAATGGACCGGACCAACAGGATTTCAACTTACCGGAAAAGATTTTCAATCGAGATTTAAAAAGCAAAACTTGATCCCCAATGTTAAAAACCCCGGTTTTTAATTTTAGAATCATGCAACTTTTTAGTCTTTTCTTTATAAATCAATGAATTTTCATAAGCAATATCCCTTAATTCATCCAATTCATTTAATTGCATTTTCCGGTGTTTTCCCGCGGTCTCCATGTCATCATTACAATGCTTTAGGGCCCAATAAGCCTTGTGTTCCAATTCAATAGGCAAGTGTCAATTTTTCCCATACACAAGCTTATAGGGAGTGCACCCAATGGGCGTCTTATGAGCGGTCCTAAAGGCCCATAAAGCATCCTCCAACTTATCCGACCAAGATTGTCGGTTTTCCCCAACAGGTCTCTCCAAGATCCTTTTCAACGCTCGGTTTGAAACCTCGACTTGCCCACTCTTTTGTGGGTGATAAGCCGTAGAAAGCCGTTGTGTAACCCCATATTTCCTTAGGACCCTTTCGAATTGGTCGTTACAAAAATGGGTTCCACAATCGCTTATGATTGCACGAGGGGTTCCAAACCGAGAAAACAAGCTTTTCAAAAACTTGACTACCACACGAGCATCATTGGTGGGCAAAGCCTTAGCTTCCACCCACTTAGATAGGTAGTCAACCGCGACGAGGATGTACTTATTACCACGAGATGATGGGAACGGCCCCATAAAGTCTATACCCCAAACGTCAAAGATCTCACACACTTGGATGATATTTTGTAGCATTTCATCTTTTTGTGAGGCTTTTCCTTGTCGTTGGCATGAGTCACACGACTTCACAAGCTCATGTGCATCTCGGTAAATAGTAGGCCAAAAGAAGCCGACATCAAAAACCTTCTTAGCCGTGAGATTAGCACCATGGTGACCACCCGTGGGTCCCTCGTGACAAGCTCTAAGGATATTATAAGCTTCGGTGCCAAATACACAACGTCGGATGATTTGATCCGCACAAGTTCGAAACAAGTAAGGGTCGTTCCAAAAGTAAAACTTGACGTCACGAAAGAATTTTCGCTTTTCTTGAGTCGTCATACCCTTGATGATGAAGTTGCCCACATGGTAATTTGCAACGTGCGCAAACCATGGGGTGGAAGAATCAAGCTTAGAGTTCACTACACCAAGTGTCTCGAGCGGAAATGTTTCGGTGATTTCCTTGGGCTCGTAAACACTTTGGTGAGGATCTTCCAAACGAGAAAGATGATCGGCCGCTAGATTCTCGGCTCCTTTTTTGTCCACAATTTTGTGATCAAATTCTTGAAGGAGGAGAATCAAATGAAGTAATCTTGGCTTAGCATCTTGTTTAGCCATAAGATACTTGATACCCGAATGATTCGTATACACTATGCATTTCGTCAAGACGAGATAAGGTCGAAATTTCTCAAATGCATACACCACGGCAAGGAACTCCTTCTCCGTTGTAGTGTATTTAAGTTGAGCCTCGGTCATCGTCTTGCTAGCATAGTGAATAGGCAAGAAGTGCTTTTTATGACGTTGCCCCAATACGGCCCCAATAGCGTAGTCACTAGCATCACACATGAGCTCAAAGGGGAGGTTCCAACTGGGAGAAACAAGAATGGGAGCTTTGGTAAGTTTCCTCTTAAGGATTTCAAAGGCTCGTACACAATCTTCGTCAAAGACAAAACGTGCCTCTTTTTCAAGAAGATGTGTAATAGGTCGAGAGATCTTTGAAAAATCCTTGATGAATCAACGATAAAAGCCCGCGTGGCCTAGGAAACTCCTAACTCCCTTAACGGTTTTGGGAAGAGGTAATTTGGCAATGACGTCTACCTTAGCTTGATCTACCTCAATCCCCGTTTTCGAGACCTTGTGCCCTAAGATGATTCCACTTTTAACCATAGAATGACATTTTTCCCAATTGAGCACAAGGTTGGTTTCCTCAAAACGCTTCAACATTCTCTCAAGATTCGACAAACACGAAGTGAACAAATTACCAAACACAGAAAAGTCATCCATGAAGACTTCCATTGTCTTCTCGATCATATCATGAAAAATAGCCATCATGCACCTTTGAAAGGTTCCCGGTGCATTGCAAAGTCCGAATGGCATTCTACGATAGGCAAACGTTCCATATGGACACGTAAATGTAGTTTTTTCTTGATCACGAGGATCGATGGGAATTTGGAAGTAACCAGAAAAACCATCTAAAAGCCAATAGAAATCGTTTCCCGCAAGACGCTCCAACATTTAGTCCATGAAGGGCAAGGGAAAATGGTCTTTTCGAGTGGCGTCATTCAACTTACGATAGTCAACGCACACTCTCCATCCGGTCACGAGTCTAGTGGGAATTAACTCGTTGGCATCGTTTGGCCCAATGGTCATTCCTCCCTTTTTAGGGACACAATGGATAGGACTCACCCAAGGGCTATCGGAAGTAGGGTAAATCATTCCCGCGTCAAGGAGTTTTAGGACCTCCTTTTTGATGACGTCATGAATTTTGGGGTTCACCCTCCTTTGACATTGGATTGCGGGCTTGTAATCCTCCTCCATTAAGATTTGTGGGTACAAAATTTTGGATGGATCCCCTTAATGTCGGATAACTTCCACGCAATTGCCCCTTTGTGATCCTTTTGAACATCGATAAGTGCGGGTTTTTCATCATCCGAAAGTTCCTTCGCAATAATAAACAGCAACTTGTCGCCCTCCTCCAAATAGACATATTCGAGATGAGGAGGTAAATCTTTCAACTCGAGGATAAGTGGTTCCTCAATTGAAGATTTGGGCTCGATACTCATAACCTCCTCGGGTGGAGGAAATGGGAAATCGTTAAGAAAATCCTTGATAATCGAGAAGTCCTCATCGTTGTCGAGGTCTTCGTTACAAGTACGTGGAACATCGAATTCTTCCAACGTAAAACCACCACCTTCAAATGGAGTGAAGGTTGGTGTCGAGTTATCAAGGATGGGATCTAACATAGTGGGATTGCCACCATTTTCATCATCACCAAAACCTAGAACTTCTTGTGAAAATTCCTCGCAAACAACGTCAATCATATCAACGAGGTTTATGGTTGCAACGGAATAAACATTAGAAATTTGAGAGTTTTGAGTTGCGTTTATAACAAGTTCCTCGTCGTTGAAACGTAAGGTAATCTTTCTAGCATGAACATCGATCAAAGCCATAGACGTATCTAAAAACGAACGACATAAAATGAGAGGAACTTGCGGATCCGTGGGTATATTGAAAACGATAAAGTCTACCGGAAAATAGAACTTTCCGACTTTCACAAAAACTTCTTCCGCCAATCCACATGCGCGAATCGTGGAATGGTCGGCCAACTCGATAGATATTTGTTAAAGAGTAAGATTAGCAAGATTGCGCGACTTGAAGATTGCAAGTGGCATCAAGTTAATGCTAGCACCAAGATCGGCCAAGGCAAAGCATTCTTCCATATCTTGGATTGCACAAGGGATCAAAAATTTACCGGGATCACCGACTTTTTGAGGTATGCGATTAAGATAAACCGATGAACAACTAGACAATTGATGCAATTTCTCCTTGTTGTTCAACATACTCTTAAAGTTAGCGGCAAATAGAGGCATCAAGACCAAAGCATCGGTGAAACTCACATTAAAGTGCAAATCACGAAACATTTTCATAAAAAGCTCAAATTGATAATTGTCGCGCTCTTGTCGTTTCTCCTTCCTAAGTCTCGATGGGTAAGGTAAAGTGGTGTGGGTTGGGGCATAGGCATAGCCTTTGGAATCTCGGGTTCAAATGTTGGTAATGGGTCAACCGTAGGTGTGGCATTAGCGGTACTTTGTGGGATTGGAACATGCTCCTTTTGGACCACCACCTCGGGTTCTTCCTCAATTGCTTCCTCCGTTGGATAAATTGGTTGAGGAGTCGGTTCCTTAAGTGTTTTACCACTACGTCTGGTAATTACTTTCATATCACCCTTAGGGTTTGATACGGTGTTGCTAGGAAGACTACTTGAAGACGGTTTACACATAATTGCCTCAAACATAGATGAAATCTTATCCTCAAACATGGATTGCCTCTTCTCGGCTTTAATCATCTTTTGCTTAATTTCATGTTGCCCTTGTTCCATTTTTTGTTGGTTTTGTTGTAACCTAGTTACATTTCCTTCCATTTTGTTTGTATGGATTTTAAGCTCATTTGCTAACTCATTTTTCAACTCTTTCTTCAAGTCTTTCTTAAACTCGGATCTTAGGCTAATGATTTCTCTTTGAATGTTGTCAAACCTAGCATCGTTCCCATTAGCGTATTCAACAAATTCATTTGGAAGATCTTTCAACGTTTGCAAACTTTTGTTGTTGTTTTGAAAATCATTTTGATTTTTGTTTGAAACTTGATTATTAGCCCCTTGATTACCATAGTTTCCCTTGTTGTAATTGTTTTTGAAACCAACTTGATTGTTGTGATAGTTGTTGTTAGCATTTTGATTTGAACCAAAACCCGGTGGAGTCAATTGATTAGAGCGGGTAACTTGACCGTTTTGGTTGTAAGTTTCGTGGCCGCGTAGGCACTCGAAGTGTTACCACCGTTGGTAATGCACTCGGAGAAATCATGACCTCCACCACAATACATACATGAAACCTCAACCGCTTTATCCGGAGCGGTAGCACTTGGTTCTCCAACTTTTAACTCTTTCAAAAGACCTTTAAGCTTATCAAAGATTTTGTTTTCCAAGTTCGCCTCAATTTGGCAAGCATCGATGGTAGTAGACAAAGAAAGTGAAGCCGAAGACGAAGCCTTTCGAACACTAGACGTGCTACGAGGACTATACACCTTAGATCTATTCTCAATTATCACCAAAGCTTCCTCAACCGTTTTACATAAAAATTTACCACCCGTGGCGGCATTAAGATAATCCCTTTCATGATAATTAAGTCCATTGTAAAACGTGTCAATTTGATGCAAGTCGGAAAAACCGTGATGAGGACATTCATGTAACATTTCCTTAAACCTATTCCAAGCCGTTGAAAAACTTTCATTAAACTCTTGTGAAAATTTTGAAATCTCGTTTTTCAAATGCGTAGTCTTAGAGGGCGGAAAAAATTGGTTCACAAACTTAGACACGAGATCCTTCCACGTCATTATAGATTTGGGTGGCTCTTTCTCTAACCAAATTTTTGCGGGCCCCGCTAAGGAATACGGAAAAAAGCATCATCTTAATCGAGTCATTAAAGACGTCCTTAAACTTGCAAGTGGCGGTAAGACGATTGAATTGGCGGATATGGTTGTGTGGATTGTCCTTCTCATCACCACGGAATTTGTTGTTTTGGATCATCGACAACAAACCCGTTTTCACTTCAAAATTATCCACAAGGATAGCGGGAATCACAATAGCCTCTCCATAACCCTCGGTGGGTGCTTGAAGTAACTCCATCATAGTACTATTCGCCATGGTTGGTTCCTTCTCTACAATGGGTTCGACAATGGGAGATTCTTCACTAGAAGATGTTTGGTTTCCTTCCTTTTGACGACGTTTACGTGCACGTCTTGCTTTGGAGCGAGTTTGCATAAACGTCACGTTAAACGAGGGGATGAGCAAAGAAGATTCTTTTTGGTGTTTTGTATTTTTCCAATTTTTTTATGGTTTTTGATTGTTTTTACTTTTTTTTTTTGGATTTTGTGATCGTATTAAGTAGACAAAAATCTACAAATCTCCTCCTTAATCAAATCTCTTGATTAAAGAAGCCTCAAGGAATGAAAACGATCACGTGAACTGAACGCCTTCGATGACTTTAGAACGTTGGTGGAACACCAAAACGTTCAAGAGGGTTTAATCAAATGAAACCAAGAAAATATATATGATACTTAGTAATACTTTGGGCGGCAAAACCCTCAATTAGCTCTCAAAATCAAATACTCACAAGCAAGCAGGGAAACGAGGCAGCGCGAAGCACTTAAGAGCCTTTTTCCTTAGGATATACTTTATAATATCCGCCTTATACCCACCTTATAGTTTGTATTTTTCAAAATCGAGCTTCACGAAAGTATTTATCTATTTTTGCCTTTTTCTTTGGTTTGAGATTCGAATACAATGATTGGGTAATGACCTCCCAAGTCAAGGTTGTGATTTCTCACTTTTGGAGTACTAGTGTATTTATTGTTCTACGTATACAATATAGTAATAGTATTCACACAAAAAACAAAAAACCGATAATACGTATTAGTAGAGTGCTACTAATAGAAATAGATATTATGGATATATATAAAACAACAATTGCCAAATCAAAACACAACACGCCTCCCCGACAGCGGTACCAAAATGATGGTTGATTTTTTACAACCTTGTTTAGGAAAACAAAGCGTAATTAGGGTAAGTACACAAGTAGTTTAGAAAAACCACAAGTTATGACCCAAAGTGGGGATCGTTCTCAAGGAGGCTTGGTGTGTGTGTATTGAAATGATTAATTATGTGATTATATGATTATGAGAAAGAAAATAGAAGTGGGATAAGAAGAGATTGACGATTACGATGACGGACTACACTAAGACGAAATAGTCGTACACGTAAAACCGTAAAAGCACCAAAATTAAAAATTTACTCTAAAAATTCCTAAAAAATTGCAATAAATCCTAAATAATGTAATTAGAGTTTACAAAAAATCAAAAATCACCCAAACCTTTTATTTAATTAAATAATGATTTTTTAATGCTAATTAGAACCCTATAAATCAATTTAATTAGCAAAAAGCCCAAAATGCATTTTATCACTTTGTAAACCTCTAAAATACCCTACCTTAATTTGAAACTATTTTTAAAAATTTTAAAATTAATTAAAACTATTTTAAAAACAATTAAAAACTATAAAAAATTAAAATAATTCTAGAAAGTAATTGAAAGACCCTAACAATATTTGGAAAGTTGTAAAATTCCTAATTAAGTGTCTAGAATCTAGGAAAAATATAAAAACTTAGAAAATCAGACTTTTAATTTTTAATAATAAAATAATATTAAAATATTAATAAAAATCCAAAAATCCTAAAAAATTCTAAAAAGTTGCAAACTAGCTTATTTTAACCTAAATAATACAGAAATGAAGTTGAACTTACCTAAATACCCTTATTGGGCCTAGAAAGTGGGCTAAACCCAAAACAGTCTCCTTAATGGGCCAAATTGAGCCCAAGAAGAAAAAGTTTGTAAAAATGGCCCAATAAGCACTACTTGACTCAAAATTTGATTCTAAACAACTTTTTCCAAAGACCCAAGAGCTGAAAATGTGAAATAAGCTAGCTTATACCAAACAGCTTATTCTTAATGGGCTTTTTGGCCCATTAAGCCATAAGTTGATGCCATAAGCATAAATTAAACACACAAGCTTCTCTTGACCTAAATAAGACTTCTATAAAAAGAAATTTGAAATAAGCCAAAGGAATAATCCTTAAAATGCAAAAAGCAATCTATAGAAAACGACAAAATAGTCCTTTTTGAGTTCTAGGCTATCCCAAGAGCTGATTCAAATTGCAAAAGCTTTTAAATGACTTAAATAAGCTAATTCAACAAAAAAATTTCAAGTAAGCTGACTCAATAAGCTGGAAAAAGCAAATAAACACTTATGAAAAAGTCAAATAAGTTAGTTTTCAGGCAAAAAGTCAAGGTCAAAGTCTAATAAGCTTCAGTTCAATCAAATGGGTCAAATAATGAAGATCTATCACAAAAATAAGTTGTTGCAGGTCTGGATAAGCCAAAATGGCTTATTGATAAGCTGGATCAAAATTAACACTAGCAGGGGCTAGTTTTGGGTGTTGAGCAGTGGAAACTTTTTCCACTGCTTGACTTCTTGACTTTTTTGTCTTTAGTGACTTTTTTGGAGATTCAAGTTTCACAAAGGCACCCAATTGATCAGTGGATCAAGAGGAGTCAATAACAATCAAAAATCACAATCAACAACAGCCAAATGATACAGTTAATTCAATCAATCACCAGATCTGACACAAACATGAACACTTAAGCAGTTATGAACTTATAAGCTGTTTTAGCAATATTCAGCCAACCAAATTGCACCAAAAGCATACAAAAGCTATTATAAACTTAAATGAACAAGTTTAAACAGTTTCATGCAATGGCTCAAAGCCTAAATCAAGATTTAAGCAGATAAAGGTTACTGATGAACACTAAAACATGCAGTTTTATACTTTGCTAATGTAATTGACCAACAAGCCATATTCAGTTACTTAGATCTATCACATATGTTATATAAATGATGTTTTAACAACTTTTAACCCTAAGCATGCATAAATTCTAGATTTTACCAAAATCATAGGTTAAAAATATTTATAATCACTTAGATATAGCACAATGTATGATTCAAGGTTTCAAACTCAAAAACTTGCAGCAAACAACTCTCAACCAAGCATATATATCAGATACCAAGCATAAACACAAACTTCTATCCACAAAATAACAAGTTATGATTCCAATCAAGTAATCCCAAACATCCCTTTATCATTTTAACCCAAAAATTAAACAAGTATAAGTGTGATTCAGTTTACCAAATTACTAATCTAGCATACTAACAACATTAACATGCAAGATTAAGCAAATTCAAGCCAAGAAAACAACAAGAACACAAGTAGAGCAAAAATTCACCAAAAATCCAAAATTTATCAGATTTTCAAGGTTTTAAGACGAACCTCATGGATGTACATCCACATCCACGAATTTTAGAGCTTATGTGCTAGCAAGAACAAGCACAAGCTTCCAACAACAACCCTGCTAAGATTCAACAGAGTCAGAAGCAAAATATCAAAACAGAAAGGTGACTTTTTGGAAAATAAACATGATTAATGCAACTTCTTGTACCACTCTTGATTATCCCCAAGATATGAGCTTCACAACACCTTAATATCACAATTAGGGTGCTATGATCAGCTTATATCCCAAAAATTCCAAGATGTACCAAGAATCTTAGCAAAATATCAAATTTTAGTCCAATGTGTAATTTCTTACACAAGGTTTAAACGTTTTAAGGTTCAATTTCAGTTAACATATAACATAAACAAGCTTAAAATTAAATGGCCCTAGGTCTTTCTTCAACAAACTCAAACACAATTTCATAAATCATAAAGTAGGATTTACAGGTTTGTGAACTAGGAAAAACCAAAAGCAAACGTAAATGTGAGACCCTATACCCTTTATATAGAGGGTGTACATGGTCTGCATAAGCTAAAAACTCAAAACCCTAACTTGTAGAAGTCCTAAAAATACCCTTACTAAATTTTGAACTCTTGAGGATCATGTGACTCTTTCTTGGCTTGTAGCATGAGTTGGCAGTGTGAAAACTTGATCAAAGGGTGAAAAATAAGCTTAGGATGTAAGCTGAATCCTTGGACGTTGGATGACTGTCCAGAATTTGGCAGTTAGCTCAAGCTTGTAGCAGGGGAATCTTGTGTGGGACAAGGGAGTGATGTGTCATGTGATTTTAAGGTTGGGTTGTGTTTATATGATCATGAATCACTAATATGCACAATATTAAGGTTTAATTATAAGTAATTAACAAAACCCCAAATTGTGTTCTTGGTGAACAGTTAGGTGTTTGATCCGGATTAGTGTTTAAATAAGTGTTAGGCACCACTTTTATTAAACTAGTAAGATTAGTTTAAATCAGTTAATGGTGGAAAGTGATGTGGCGCCATGGAGAAAGCTGATTGGTGGGATGGAGTAAGTGGGGCACATGTCAAGTGCTAGTAGGTTAAGGTAAGTTTCTTGTCTGGCCATGTTTAATCCCATATCTTTCTTCTTTCTTTCATTTGCAAATAAACAGCCCAAATATATGAATCCTTTGTTAATGAAGTTTGTTTTTTCACACTTTTGCCCCAAAATATTTTGTAAAGTAATTTCAGGGGTATTTCTTGCCATTTTGTGATTCTTGAAGGACTGATTTGGTATATTCTTCAAGGATTATGGTCTTGACTTGTGGGATTGGCATTTTGGAGTACTAAAATTGCCAAGTCTTCATTTATGAGGGTCCATTCTTGCAAAATGTTGAAAGTCAAGGGTCCTTTTTGCAAATTAACATATTTCAAGGACCAAACTTGTCTTTTCTTGTACTTTGAAGGACTTCATGATATATTTGACTTTGTGGAGGATAATGGTTGACAATTTAGCTTTGTTGAGGGACTAAAATTGCCAATTCTTCAAAGTGGAGGGCCCTTTTTGCAATATTGACAAACTTTAGGGACCAAACTTGTAATTATGAGGATACAAGGGTATAAAGTGTCAATTCTTCCATATTGGAGGACCCTTCTTCATAATTCTTCAAATCTTTAAGGGTTTTCTTGGGAAAATTCTTCATTAGGGCTTGGTTCATTATGCGGCTTCGTTTCCCGTGTTCGTTTTTGCATGATTCTTGTGATCTTTTGTCATCGTCTCAATATCCGTACCTAAAATACACAAGCAACAAACACAAGCATATATATGGGTATTTTGATGATATTTAATGCATTTAAGCCCTTTTTGGACGATGAGACTATGTATAAAAGCAGTCTCATCAACCCACAATGAAGGCATACCGAATCTACAACCATAATTCTCGAAAGATCCTCGAAACTATGAATTTTTATTTTGATGAGATGACGGCGATGGCTTCTGAGCAAAGCAGCTCTGAACCCGCACTTCATGAAATGGGACCCAGTAACATTAGTTCTGGTCTTGTCCCAAACAACCCTACTTCATCATCATTTACACCACCTTCTAGGAATGAATGGGATACGTTGTTTCAACCGTTCTTTGATGAATTTTTTACTTCTCCAAGTATTGTTGCTCCAGAACCTGAGGTAATAGCTTCGATTACCGAAGTTGTCGCTCTAGCAACCGAAGCATAATCAGATACGTCTGCACCCACAATTGGTCAAGATATACCTTCAATGAGTAATTCTCAACCAACTACCAAATCAACTACTCATGTCATGCCTATTTATAATGAAGAGGATGATGATGATCACAATTTCGAATTCCTTCAAATGCGTGAACTTCCATTCTTTGGTGTACCAATTCCCGACTCTAATCTAGCCGGGTCGTCCACCTCAGGGGAACCTCCTACTACAGTCTACTCCAATCCACGGATTTGTGAACATGACAGCAAGTGGATAAAGGATCATCATATAGAGTCTATTATTGGTGACCCAAATCGTCCGTTATCTACACGAAGTCAGTTACAAGAAAATGCAATGTTTTGTCATTTTGATGCTTTTCTCACTGAAGTTGAACCTAAGATATGGCAAGAAGCTTTTACTCAATCCTGTTGGATAGAAGCTATGCAAGAAGAACTTAATGAATTTATACGTCTTGAAGTATGGGAACTTGTCCCATGCCCGGATCAAGTGCAGTTACTCACTTTGAAATGGGTTTATAAGGTGAAACTCGACGAGTTAGGCGGAATATTGAAGAATAAAGCTCGACTAGTAGCTCGTGGATATAAGCAATTATTGGGCATCAACTTTATTGAATCCTTTGCACCTGTTGCCCGTTTGGAAGCTATTAGACTATTCCTTGCTTATGCAGCCCACATGAATATGATCGTCTATCAGATGGATGTGAAGACAGCATTTCTCAATGGTGAAATCAAGGAAGAGGTCTATGTTCAACAGCCGGATGGTTTTGTAAATCCTAAATATCCTAATCATGTGTACAAGCTTAAGAAGGCTCTCTATGGGTTGAAGCAAGCTCCACGCGCATGGTATGATCTATTGTCACAATTCCTCATTACGCAAGGCTTCTCTAAAGGCAAGGTGGATCCCACGCTGTTCATTCAGAAACGAGGTAACGATATGATTATGGTACAAATATATATTGATGATATTATATTTTCTGCCTCGACCCAAACCTTATCCGATGAGTTTGGGACACTCATGTCGTCCAAGTTTAAGATGTCAATGATGGGCAAGGTATCATTCTTCTTAGGTCTTCAGATATCTTAGAGTCCTAGAGGCATATTTATCAATCAATCCAAGTATGCCCTAGAATCGATTAAGAAGTATAAGATGGAATCTTACGACCCCGTGGATACTCCAAGGTGGAACGAACTAAGCTTGATGCATATCCACATGGAGTTACTGTTGATCTGATACTTTACCGTGGAATGATCGGTACTCTTATGTATATCATAGCTAGTTGACCTGATCTTCAGTTTGCTATATATATGTGTGCTCAGTATCAAACTCGACCTACTGAGTTACACTTAGCTACTTTTAAACGGATCTTTTGATATCTTAAAGGAACCATTAATCGGGGACTTTGGTATTCGAAGGACTCTTCGATTGTACTAATGGCATATGCAGATGCGGATCACGCGGGTTGTCAAGACACACGGCGTAGCACGAGTGGAACTTTGCAATTACTAGGAGATCAACTAATCATTTGGGCATCGAAAAGGTAGAAAAGCGCTGCAATTTCAAGTACGGAAGCAGAATACATAGCTATGTCCGGTTGTTGTGCTCAAATTCATTGGATGAGATCGCAATTAACCGACTATGGTCTAGGTTTCAACAAAATTCTGATGTACTGTGACAACAAGAGTGCAATTGCCTTATGCTGCAACAATGTTTAATTCTCCTGGTCGAAGCATATTTTCATTCGCTACCACTTTATCAAGGAGCAAGTGGAAAATGGAGTAATAGTGCTTTACTTTTTCCGATCTGAGTATCAATTGGCGGATATTTTCACGAAATCTTTAGATCGCGCTCGAATGGAATTTTTGGCCGACAAGCTAGGATTGAGAACTTTCTCGCCCGAGACTCTAAAGGAATTGGTAGATGAATTGAAAGAATAGTGGTGGTAAACTATTCTCCGTATCCTTGGTGATCATCTATATATATTGATTATATCTTTATCCACAAAAGCAAAAGACAAAAATATAAAACCATATAAAAACCATAAAAATTGAAAAATTTATAAAAATCCAAAAATATTTTTACTTTATTTTTTCAAAGGCATGTCTTTTGGTACGATAATATTTACGGCCTTAGAATGTTGATTAAAATTGACATGGCGACATAAATAGAGTTCATACAAAAGTTGTAAATATTTCATAAAACATGCCCACATGGCTGGTAGTTATTTCAGACTGCAACCCGTTTTTCATATTAAAGTCAATTATTTCTTATGAAAGCTTTGGCTCAACAACGGGAATTAATTTTCTCGGGCAAGGTTTACTTTAAAACCTTGTAAGGGGTCAAGTTTACTTTATAACTTGGTCTAACACAAATCTATGTACGCATAAGTGCATTTATTAGTTAAAACAGGAAAGTCTTGTTTTTATGAAGTTATCATCTCTACAACCATAGCTATCTACATTTGGTATCTACATACTCGACGATACGACTACTCAAACAACGACTACAGCTCTTTCAATAGAACACGGGTCAACAATTGAGGGGGAGCAATTGTCAAGCATTCAGAATCTTTGATGTCAAACGTGCCAAGTTAACAAATTGCTGTCAAGACAACAATACCAATCGTACATGTGGTGTCAAGGGATGACTTCAGACGTGACGAGGTGACCAACATTTGCCGACAAGAACCATGTGAACTTATCATATGATGTTCTCATCAATCAGGTCCAACCTTGTCAATTTATTATTTTATGTGAATATGTGATCATGTTACAAATCAGTATCATTTCTCACAAATTGGTCTGATGAAGATTAAAAGGACTTGCATTTTTATTCCCAAAACCTTTGTTAAAACTTCATTAAATCAATTGATATTAAAAACATCGATTGGGTTAATATTTTTAATTTGGGGGAAAAAATGTGATTTAATATGGGAAATTATCACAAACTGTTTGACTTAACGTGATGTCTCATCCCGGCATGTGCGAAATGTTTTCGAATATCGTGGCATATGTTAAGGGGAGCAAAGTGGATTTGCTATATCAAAATGGATTTCATGGTGACATATACTTACCCTAAACCCATTTATTTCACGACGATGAAGATTGTGGTGACATAAGGATGGTAGGATAGGTTAAATCGAATGATTCTTCCAAAACCGGAGGAATCTTCCCAAGGACATTCCATAGCTAGAAATAGTAGTCCTTAGGAAAGATGAAGAAAGATTGTGAACGTAGCTGAATGCCGACCAAGTACTTAAGTTAGAACTGGAACAATCACAACAAGGTGCTAGTTATGAGGTATTGGTAAGCATTGAAGGGGTTGAAGAATAAAAAAGAATTGTAAAGATAAAGGGTGTAAAGAAAGAAGCCCTCCTTACAACCTTAGGCAGAAACCGGGTCAATACATATGCTATTGAAATCGTCTTTAATGATGCTTGATATTGAAGCTAAGACATCATGGACCCAGTGATGCAATGCACAACCCATTCCAGCTAACTCAGATATCTCTCAAAAAATATTTGTTTTATTCACACAGAGACAACGCATTATCTATCGATTTATTCACTCCGAATATATTAATATTAAAAAGGTGGCACTCCTCTCTAGCCTCCGATCACTAAAAATCCAAAATGCACGATCGAGTCTAGAGCCATTTGAGATCATCAAATATCTCATTAGGACACACTTTCATAATTCATTACTTCTTCACACACTGTGAAAAGTAAGAAAGATATTTAGAGTCCTACGTAAATCTTCATGACCGTGCCTGACCATCTGAGTAATACGCAAGTATTTACAATGAAGATGGAAATCCTTCTTGAGCGAACATTCAAAAGCTCATGGTAGGTGACTTGTGCGATTCTTCATGAATCAAACTTGTGATAACTGGAAAGCAACACTTGTTTAATTGTTAATTGTATTTAAACATGTTCCATACCTCTACGCAATATCTGAGTGATCTTGCCAGAACACTTAGAATGATACCTTAGTGTTCATAGTGTTGAGTGGAAATCCTTCTAGTGTTAACATTAAACAGGACTTGGTAGGTAACTTGCAAGATTCAATATGAATCAAACTCGTGACAACTGGAAAGCAACGACGGTGCGATTCTTTAATGAATCAAACTTATTCCAGGAATCGGAATTGACGGCTTCAATCATGCGGATAATTTTATCCAAATGATTCACTCTTTACGTTCGCAGTCAGCTTTGGACGGTCGAGTAAAGAGAACGGGTTTACCCGCGAAATCTTGTCAAGGAGATTTTTAATTAAATCTACCTGCCACAAGTATGATATTTTATATCGTCCAACGGTCTTCATCGACCGGAGGTAAAATGCTACTGAATTAGAATGAAATGTTAAAAGCCATTTCGTTCGTGTCTACTTATGTTGCGGCATTTGAAGACGGTGGCTTTGCGGAATCCGAGAAGAAGTCGTCCCCGCATGCTTATACTTTATGCACTTAATACTTCATCTAATTCAAGAAAGCCTAGAAGTCAAAGTCTTCCGCTGTATCGAACTCTGAAGCTTTCAAGAATTATGAAGGTATAAGTATGTGGGACATGAAGTCACGAAGAGGAAAATATCACAAGTGATGGATGCACAAGATCAAGGCAAGAGATTAATACTCAAGATTGATATCAATGATCACATCAGCATGTTCACTAGAAAAGAAAAAGAAAAGAATTACGAAGACTACGAGCTCAAGACAAGCATAGTATGCTAGGTTTATTTTATTATTGTAACTTGGGTAACACCCTTGTTTGGAGTGACCTCCCTTACGGGGAAATTGTTGGAAATACGTTTTACGTATTAGAAAGGATCGGTCACTTCAACGATAGTCTAAGTTATAGCTCGTAGTTTAATTTTACTAATATTAAGTAAACAAGGTTAAGCCAAGCCTAAAACTTGTGTAGGTCGGCCCAACTTGCAAGCCCAAGCCCATCTTATAGGCATGGGTATTTAAACCCTCTCCTTAGATGGAGAGAATGTGGTTTCATTTTCAATTACACATAGTTCTTTAATTTCTCTCTCTATAAGTGTGTGAAATCTACCGAGTTTCTATCTCTTTCTCTCTCTAAAACATAAGCTAGATTTACAATATCCTACATTCACATATGTTGAAGCCTAGTTGAAAAGATGAAGATTGGAGGTGATCTTAACAACTAGAAAGGAGATTTCATGAAGATCAAGGGCTGATTTTTGAAGGAGTTTAGTTGCTTGGAGATTTCCAAAAATGGTCTTGCTAAGTTCATAAGGTTTAGTGTCAAAACCAAGCCTTTTTCATCCAAAATCTCAACCTTTTCATCACTTTGGTGGTATAGAAATTGTTTCTTCCAATCATCTTGTTATTTTGTAAAAGTAATCATGCATTTTCTTTATAAATGTATATTTATATGATGATTAATGATTTTGTGTTAATAGATTTGGTTAAAAAGAACTAAAATCAACAAGTAAAGATGTTAAAATCTTGGTTAGATTCATAGGCTGTATAAAACAGTAAGTATCAATATGATCACTTGGTAAAATAGCTTGGACTATTGAATATACAGTTATACATATGATTCTTACATATGTGGTGAGTTGTCCACTCACTGGAATCATTAAAATGAGCAAGATATGATCAAAGTACTATTGAAGTACAAATCTGTATAGTCTGTTTTGGACGAATTATTAGGAATACTTAAAGGATGATTGTGCAGTAGCTGGTGTTATTTGTAGCACATATCATGTAGTTTGTTCTGCCCAAATTTGAGCTTCTATCTTCTTGTAGAACTCAAGATATGGCAAAAATGGTGGAAGTGACTTTGATAATCAGATTTGTAAATAAAACTATATAATATATAAAACGAGCACTCAAGTAATATTAGTATAAAATAAATACATAAAACCCACTAACTAATAATAAGTAATATAAAATGAGTTATATACTATGATAAACAAACTTGGCATTTTATAAAAGTACAAACTCAAATATTTTCTAAAGTTATAAAACTATATATAAGTTTTACGTCTTTTCGACTAAAACCGAAAGATTAACGTTTTCGCCAAATAAAACTTAGACGGTCGGACCCCTCTAATGTAACATTTTTTTATAACTCATATACTAATATGTAAGTACATTTGACAAGTGAAAACCGATAAACCCGAGCTTAATAACTTATGGACCTTAATGGGCCAAAGTAGCCTTATTGGACCATTAGGCCCAACTAGTTTGACTAAACACTAATGGAATTACTCATGGGCTTAACCCACTTGGGCCCAACATATGAGTATAAGCCTAGTATTTAAAGTATGAATGGGCTAATATAATGTATTGGGCTTTTAATGGGCTTATTGGGCCTTAATATATAAATAAGTTGAAACTAGTGTAACTAGTCTAAAATTGACTAACACATAACACTTTAATGTGTATGAAGAGATAAAATCCCACTTTATCATCATCATACTTATTATATCATAATATATATACATAGCCATTATTTTATAAAGTCATTGGACAAGAGTCTAAGACCGAGTATTATTTGTCAAGGTTTCCGTGATTGAAGCACGTATCGTACATCCAAAATACCGATAGCTCGCCTTCCCCAATCAACGTGAGTTCATAGCCTCACACTCTTTTAAATGTTTTATAAAATGTCTTATAAACCCGAGAGGGAGATAACATGCTAGTTTTGATAAAAATAGGACACAAGTAGTCCTGATGGTATGCTTATTGATATGAACCCGAGTGATGCTATCATCCAATGAATGAGATAAAAAGGATTATTATTGGTTAGGTTATGTCACTTAAGTCCCATTAGAATGAACTGTGAACTACCAGGGTTTGGTAGACGCTTATGCATATAATAGTACTATTTGGGGAAGATCACCCCAGTTCGTGCCTTGACGGTTGATCCCCGTCGTGCCACATTGACTGGTAAGCGAATTTATGTATGAGAAGATTTATATAAGCGTGATTATTGTGACGACACGCTGTTTTAGATGCGCAAAGGAAGTACGGGTTAGCTACCCGTTGTTTGTTATAGTAAGGCAGCAATGTCATGCGGCTTTTAATAATCCAATAACAAAAATATTGATATACGCATTGAAATATAATATATTGCCTGACAAGCAATACAGGATCTTACTACTGATATTATGTTCGTGTTTTGATTTTACATAACCATTTTCATATAACGGTTTTTTTATTTAACAATATACAACGTTATGTATGATGTTTTTACGACAATGGTTCGTATAATTGTTTTGAAGGAAAAAGCCTATATTATGATTTACGAAAAAGATTTGTATAAAATGTCTTTGGCCTATTTTATAGCCTACGACAAAGATTTGTAATACAAGGTTTTCACCTAGTATGAAAAAGATTCGTTATTCCAGTCTTTTCGAATTGATTACAAGTTGAAAGTGTGACTCAGTCGTTCTTGGTGGAAAAATAAAGAGAGGTGGTTATCTATTTTAAGCTAATAGTGAAATGAAAGTGTCGTTGAATAAAAATAAAAGCTTTAAAAATTAAACTAAAAATGACGAGTTAAAAATAAATGATTAAAAACTTAAAGTGAATTTAAAACTTAAAACTTTGTAAAATAAACTAAGACAAACTCGTTTAAAATAATACTAAGTAAAAATGCGGGAAATGTTAAATTGGAAAACTAAGATAAATGAAACAAAAACCAAAGTTAGATCGCAATACGATCGTACCTCAGATCGCAACAGACGATCGTAACAATCGATCACAGGATGGATCGTGGTGTGGATCGCAATGGTGGATCGCAATGGTGGATCGTACTCAATAAATGAGGGATCGCACTATTAGATCGTAGCCTGCGATCGTAACCAAAAGGATCGCAGTCAATGCGATCGTACTCAAGATATCGTGACACGATCGCACCCACAGATCGCAACAAGTGGATCGTGGTGTGGATCGTAGTCAATGAAAGAAGTCTGGATCGCAGTCAATGCGATCGTATCTAGGAGATCGTGACAAGTAAAACCCTCACAAGATCGCGATGGTACACGAAAGGTAACTAAGCTGAAACGAATAAGCTCTTAATCCAATAAGCATTTACCAACTTTTAGCCAAGACTAAATAAGCACAAATTTGACGACTTTTAAAATACTAAATACGCAAACTTTATAAAACAAACTTTAATAAAGCTAAACATTTAAGAAAACTTAATAGTAAATAAGCCATGTGCAAAATAAGCCAATAAGCATGATAAGCTCAAAGCTCAAATTGTACAAAAACTAAGATATGAACAAAAAGATAAACTTTATAATCAATCAAACATCAAGATGAAACTAGAAGAATGATTATTTCGGGTCAAAAGTAATAAAAATCAAGAAAGGTAGAAAGAGATTAATGATGAAAAGCTTAAACTTGAACTTGTAGATTAATGATTCTAAAATACAAGATTAAATCAAAGCATAAACATGAAAGAAAATATGAAGAAAAGATGAAATTCTAGTAAGAGAAAGTTAAACACTTTCTCTCTCTAAAAACTACAAAGGAAAAATGAAGGCTAACAAATAATTAACTAACACCTTCCTAATGACACATTAGGAGGGTATATATAGGAGGTGGGGAGGTGCATGTGTTGCTTCCTTTTTCTTTCTTCTCGTGTCGACTCAATTTAAATTCTGTCTTTCTTGGAGTCGTCTCGGGATTTGTCGATATAAATTGAACTCGTCTTATAATTTTCTTCTATAATTAGACTTGGTTCTTCGACTTTGTTAAACTTCCGTCTTTATACTTTTTCTTCGATAAATTTTCAGAATAGGCCTTGGACTTCCTTCTTTTTGCACTCTTGATCTTTTGACTTCGTCTTTTCTCGTTTTCTCCGATAAAAGTCCGTGAAAGCCCGTGTTTTCTTCCTTTTTCTTCTTTTTATCCTAAAACACAATAAAACACAAACCACACATAATTCCGACTTTTACGACATAAAATACACGTTTTGGTCTTGTTATTATTGGAAATGAGTGGTAAAAGGATAGGTGTTTTCACACTTATTAAATCGCCTACACTTGACCATTGCAATGCCCTCATGCAATGCATTAATTTCAAAACACGGTTTACATTTTTCATCATAAATAACCCACCTTAGCCTTTATTAAATACTAAACAATAAGGAAACTAAAAGAGAGAAATATATACAAAACAAGTAAAGGAATTAAAGACTTACATTGGGGTTTTGGTTGTCATGAATGTTTATCATCCTCAAGTTTCACGTTCCCCATACCAAGCTTAAAAACGAGATCATTGTTATTATAAGTTAGCAAACTAACACAAACTCATTTAGCCGAATTATTCACTTAGACTCCCTTATTCCTAGGTGTATCTCTTATATTTTATGATTGTCTCGAATGATCACAAGGATGCATTGTTTGACTTATTTCGATATTTTATTTAGGCTGAAAATAAAGTGGGACGATTTAATCAATAGTTAGCTAAAGGACAAAATCTTTTAAAACTTCTTCTCGGGACCTCTTAAAGTTCATATCTTGGCATAACTCGCTTCACGATTTGAGACCTTTCTCAGACCGATATTTGGCAGCGACTTCATACTTCGAATCATGAGAGACGTTCTTGAAATTATGGTCTTCTCTTCATAATAGGAATTTCTTCACTTGAAGTTTTTGAGAGATTCTTCATATTTGGACCACAACTTCTTCATTTTTCTCCAATCTTTATTTTGGACTTTGATATACAATGATCCGCCTCCTTTTAGGAATTGGATCTATTTATCCTCATACCTTGTTAGGGCCTTTTTGGATAGACTTCTCCATGATCTTAAGGGGAGTATTTTCTTTTCGTCGTGTGTCTGGATCCTTCATATTGATTTTTGATAAATGATTCTTCACATTACTTGGTATCTTTAGCAACAAAATGTATCCCTCATGCCTTGTTAGGGCCTTTTCGGACTCGCCAATCTTCGCATCCCGCTTCAATAAGTTATGCCTTGGCTATGGACTCTGATTAATACCGAGCAACTTTTAAACGATCTTGTGCTAGAAGCGAAGTAACTTTTCAAATCGTACAACCTTATTTATTGCAAATAAATTTATTAGCAAGCGATGGGAGAAAAAGCTTATAATCAACTCACATAAATTCACGAAAGAATGCCAAACTTATAATTGACTTTATCATCTCTCGTTCTCCACAATTTAAAATCTCAAGGAATGAGACTCGTGGATGCTTAGCCAATTAAATCAAAGTTTTGGGTTTTCAAGTCATCTATAGGATCTTGAAAATTCTTAGACTCTTTGAAGTTTAGAATTGCATTTTAAAGTTCCCTTGATAAATGACTTTCTAGGAGCAATTATAGGAACTTGCGAAAAGTTCTTGTTCTTAACCCGTAAGAGTTAAACTTTCGCGTTTTAAAGTTCCCTATATAAAAGCCTTGCAAACTTGACTTAAACACGTTAAGGATACTAGCTAGAGTAAATTTACATAAGTAAACTCAGGTTGAGTAAAAAGATTCATAAACGTTGAAAAATTAAAACCACTTTATTAAAAATTTATTCTAGCAAAGAAAGTAAATAACGATAGCAAAGGAAAATACTACTAGACTACTAGGCCAAAATAGATAAAAAAAAATTTGAAAAATGTCGAAAAATCAAATTTTCCGGTTAAAATGAGGACAAATTCATGGAAAAGACCACTTACTTCGATAGAAGTCCCTCCTAAACTTGATATAAACATTGTCCTTAATGTTTAAGCATGTGGGAGTAAACTCTTCTACACTTAGGACATTGTGCACGTTGTTTAAATCTTGCAAAGGAAAGGACAACCATAGTGATTTCAATGTGAACATATAAGATATGAAATATTGAATCACGACAGTTTAGGATAGAACCAGGAAGACGGGTACACGGGATCACGGTTCGTCAAATGTCATCAAAAGTGCTCTTTGAAGCTTTAATCCCTGCACAACATAAGAAACAAGACAACAAACACCTACGGGGCTCCCCCTACACTTATTATGAAAATGTTAAAGGATAGATCAACGGGTTGCCTCCCGAGAAGCGCTTGTTTTTGTTAACCGAGTCACGAGCCTGACTCGACCCAGAACTAATTCCAGGGAAACGTGGAGAGGGATGGAATCATCTCATGAGAGATGTACTCACCAAATTACAGCTTCACACGCTGGCCATTCACTTTAAAATTAGGCCCATTTGGTTGAGAAAGCTCAATGTTGCCATAGGGGAAGACTTTGGCGACGGTGAATGGACTAGGCCAACGGCTCTTCAGCTAGCCCGAGAAGATATTCAATCGAGAGTTAAAGAGTAACACTTGATCACCAACGTGAAACTCTCGGTTCTAAATCCTAGCATCATGAATGATCTTTGTTTTCTCCTTGTAGATCAATGAATTCTCAGAAGCTTCATTCCTCAGTTCATTTAGCTCGTTGAGTTAAATCTTCCGAAGATCACCGGCTTTGTTGATATCAAAATTTGCCCACTTCAAAGCCCAATACGCCTTATGTTCCAGCTTAATAGGGAGGTGGCATGCCTTCCCGTACAAAAGACGATATGGAGTGCAACCAATCGGTGTCTTATATGCGGTACGGAAAGCCCACAAAGCATCATCTAACTTATCGGCCCACGAGGCACGATGCTCTCTCACAGTACGCTCTAATATTCTCTTCAATCCACGGTTAGATATCTCGGCTTGACCATTTGTTTGGGGATGATAAGCGGTGGAAAGACGATGATTGACACCATACTTAGCCATGACTCGATCAAATTGATCATTGCAAAAATGAGTCCCGCGGTTACTGATGATAGCACGAGGAACACCGAATCTAGCAAAAAGTTGTTTCAAAAAGTTAACAACCACCCTCACATCGTTCGTAGGGAGAGCCTTTGCTTCAACCTATTTAGATATGTAGTCAACGGCTAGGAGGATGTACTTGTTCCCTTTGGGTGATGGAAATGGCCCCATAAAGTCGATACCCCATACGTCAAAGATTTCACATTCTTGTATGAAATTTTGAGGCATCTCATCTTTATGTGTGATATGGCCTTGTCTTTGGCAAGTATCACAATGTTTAACCATTTCGTAAGCATCACGATAAATGGTGGGTCAATAAAATCCAGAGTCGAAAACTTTTTTCGCGGTGTAATTAGGACCAAAGTGACGACCGGTGGGTCCTTTGTGGCAAGCTTCAAGGATTACTAAAGCTGCCGGACCATCAACACAATGACAAATGACAAGATCCGCACATTGTTTGGAAAGGTAAGGGTCGTCCCATAAATAGTGCTTAATGTACTTAAAGAACCTTTTATTTTGTTGGGACGTTAACCCTTCCATAAGAATTCCACGCGCCAAATAGTTTACAATGTCTGCAAACCATGGGGTTTCATCAAGATTAGAGTTAATAGACATCAAGGCCTAAAGGGGAAAAGAGTCATTAATCTCTTGATTTGGGAGCTACCCTTGATAAGGATCCTCGAGTCTACTAAGATGATCCGCGACTAGGTTTTCCGCTCCCTTTTTGTCACGAATTTCACTTTTGAATTCTTGAAGGAGTAGAACCCAACGAATAAGTCTTGGTTTGGAATCTTGTTTAGTTAACAAGTACTTCAACGTGGAATGGTCGGTATAGACAATGGTGGTGGAAAGGACAAGATAGGGGCGAAATTTCTCAAAAGCATACACTACAGCTAAAATCTCTTTAGTGGTATAATGCAATTGAGCCCCCGTCATTGTCTTGCTAGCATAATGGATTGGTTGGAAGTGTTTGTTAACTCTTTGTCCTAAAACCGCTCCAATAGCAACGTCGCTAGCATCACACATCAATTCAAAAGGTAACTCCCAATTAGGGGTAACCAAGACCGGTGCCTTAGTTAGTTTATCCTTAAGAAGATTGAAAGAGTCAATACACTCTTTAGAAAAGATGAAAGGAGTATCTTTTTCCAAGAGGTGGGTCATCGGGCGAGCGATTTTTGAAAAATCTTGGATGAATCGACAATAGAAACCCGCATGACCAAGGAAACTTCTCACACCCTTCACGGTTGAAGGTGGAGGTAATTTAGCAATAACATCGACTTTAGCACGGTCGACTTCAAGACCGGCTTTAGAGATTTTATGTCCAAGAACAATGCCTTCTTTTACCATGAAATGTCATTTTTCCCAATTAAGAACGAGACGAGTGTCTTCACACCGTTTGAGCATACGTTCTAAATTGGCAAGGCAAGTAGAGAAAGAATCACCATAGACCGAGAAATCATCCATGAAGACTTCCGTAGTTTCTTCAACCATGTCATGGAAGATAGCCATCATACACCTTTGGAAAGTCCCGGGAGCATTGAAGAAGCCGAAAGGCATTCTTTTGTAAGCAAATGTTCCATAAGGACAAGTGGATGTGTTTTTCACTTGGTCTTTAGGATCGTTGGGAATTTGAAAATACCCAGAGAAACCGTCTAAGCAATAATAATCATTACTTGCTAAACGCTCGAGCATTTGATCCATGAAAGGAAGATGAAAATTATCTTTGGGAGTGGCATCATTGAGCTTGCGATAGTCTATGCAAACTCGCCAACCCGTGACAAGTCGAGTAGGAATCAACTCGTTGTTTTCATTGGGAACAACTGTGACAATCTAACATTTTCAGGTAGTGAATTATTTTCTCGTATATTATTTTGAAACTTATTTTTGTGTTGGTTGATGAACTCACAATTTACGGATTTAAATTTGGGCTTACGTGCATAATTTAGCGTATGTTGGGACATACAGATTTGATGATTACAAAACCTATAGACAGAGATGAAGACAGAAGAAACAATAAGGACCTAATATGTAATATTAGGTTAGCTTAGTTAATAAGCTAGGGTTTGGCTTGTAAACCCTAGTCCCTCTATTATATAAAGAGGGTTAGACACACATGTTGAGTATTCATTCAGATACAATGTAAACTAAAGGTGTGTGTGTGTTCCTCCTGGTGTCGAGCCTATAAGGCACCAGGAGCTAGTAGTCAGTAGCTTATTAGTAGTTTATGAATAAGAAAGCATTGTTCATAACTTTGATTGTGTTTGTTATTGTGTTCCGGTGTGCTTACAATCATTGTTATCATATCCCAGATGAGTCTAGATCCTAAGACTCAACAAGTGGTATCAGAGCTTGTTGGCTCTCGATCTGGTTGATTTACAAGGTTTTCATATGTTATTTTCTGTTTTTGCTGATCTAGGGTTTTTCACAACAAACCCTAGATGATTGTTGCTGCTGTTCATATGATGTTGTTGATGGTTATTGGATGATCATACTGGTTTTGGGGAGTTGATTCTTGAATCAACAATGAACCCCGTATGATCAAGATGGATGTTTCAGAATGATGGTTTCCATAGCAGATTCGATGTCACTAGGGTTTTATGTAAACCCTAATTCTGAAAAGGCTGGCTGCTGTCTCTACTTACATTGGTGAGTCAATCCTTTGATTGATGATGAGCCCTTGTAGAGATATATATACAACCCATGATACTCTAATCATATGTTTCTGGTTATGACGGTGCACAAGCATGTATATGTTGTTCAAACAAAAGGCTGCTGTGGTCCCAAGATTTTCGTACCCTATACAAGAAAAAAAAAACAAGGTTCGTATATCTTTCCTTTTCTTGTTTGTGGTTCAACGATTCCTGATTGGGATAAGAAAGAGACACATAAACGAAGATGATGTGTCATGTGGTCCTGTTCATATGATAAGACTGCTAAATATCACATGTCTTATCACATGGTTGAAAAAAATAATATAAAATAAAAATAGGATGGCAGTAAGGTTCTTTGGTATGATTTTGAACGTGACTGTGTAAGGGAGTAGCAGCAGATCATGAGTTATTTACAACTCGTGTATAAACAGCACATCTTGTGCATACGTTGGATGTGAATATGATGGAAGTGAACATGGTAGGTGGCTGCTTTTTGGCAACAGTTGACTCGTTTGGTACAAGGTGTATTATGTTAAGCACGTCTGAGGTATGAATCAATTCTTTTTAAAACTGAGATATGTGTTTCATGTTTATGGGATTTGCCTCATCAAGGGACGTAAAATCATCACCAAAATAATTGATTTATGCCTTTCATAAATACCTCCATGATTTTAGGAAACAATTATGGATATGTGATGAAACAGTTTGGACAGGGTCAAACTTTTAATTCCTGAATGTTTGGTAAGTATAGCTGGACGTGTGTTATGTGGTTAATAGACGTGTGAGATCATTGCCATAGGTTTGGTCATATATCCTGATTTATTGGAGGTAGACGTGTGAAGGTTGGAAGTAGTTATAATGAGTTATTATTGGTGATTTATTTCCATAATACACATCTGGTATGGAATGCTATATGATAATTATGGAGTTTGATATATGCCCACACATAAGAAGAAACACTTACTTGTTCCTAAAAATATGGAAGACATGTTTTTATACGCTGGACTGGACGAGGATATTGTGGGAAATATGGTCAAATCGTTATATATGGAAGCTGTTTTCTGATTATCATGCGTATGAAATAAGTTTTAAGTTGTTGATTTTTAGTATGTCAAATAAATGTGACGTGTTTGATATGGGATCAAATATACACATGTTAATTGGCTATAAAGGTGGACATTATTCTATGATAAACATGGATGTATATATGGAAGCTACATGCATGCTATTTTCATAAGATGAGATTTGCATTATTTTGGACGTGATTATGGCTATCCCATATGTGGACGTAAGGTTTTATTTTGTTTTCAATTTGCTACAAGTTACGTGGGGATATATGGGACTTTGTATGATTCGGCTTCTGACTAAGAAAGTGTCGTCCTTCTACTCGCCATCACAAGAGAAATCGCAAGAGCCACATCTTTATCGAAAGTGCGGTGACAGAATGTTCGTTTAAAAAAAAAAAAAAAAAAAAAAAGGGAGTTCATCTTGACGAGGGGTATAGATCGTTTCGGAGATTCAGTTTATGCTATAATTCTTAACTGGAACAGTTACACTCTCTTTTACAAATATTTGGGGGGCATATGATACCATGTTCATGATATGATCATCACAAAATTAGCATGATCATAAGCATCGAGTGATTTCTGGTTGATCCGTCAGAGCTCACTGAGACTATCAGCCATTGCATGTGATCGCCATGCATATATTGACTACAAGAATTATTCAAAGACATTTTATTACATGATATTGTAATAAGCATGTCTTTTTCATACTGAAGGAAGAAATGATCTATGCCACTGAGTTCAAGATTCAAGAGATGGTTAGTATGATTGTTTATATACTTAACCATCTACATGCATCACTTAAGGGGAAGCGTCTACGAGTTGCACAAGACCCTATTTGCTGATTACAAAAAGGGGAAGAATAGTTAGATGTGCAGCTTATTATCGTGATGACATGTTTGAGCATTGTTTCTTCATGCACATTGTTTTGTAATATCAAATAGGGGAAGATTGTTGGGAAATACAGATTTGATGATTACAAAACCTATAGACAGAGATGAAGACAGAAGAAACAATAAGGACCTAATATGTAATATTAGGTTAGCTTAGTTAATAAGCTAGGGTTTGGCTTGTAAACCCTAGTCCCTCTATTATATAAAGAGGGTTAGACACACATGTTGAGTATTCATTCAGATACAATGTAAACTAAAGGTGTGTGTGTGTTCCTCCTGGTGTCGAGCCTATAAGGCACCAGGAGCTAGTAGTCAGTAGCTTATTAGTAGTTTATGAATAAGAAAGCCTTGTTCATAACTTTGATTGTGTTTGTTATTGTGTTCCGCTGTGCTTACAATCATTGTTATCATATCCCAGATGAGTCTAGATCCTAATACTCAACAGCGTCCTTTACGACTAAACCGGAAACCTTAGGATTACGTATTTACGTTTTTGAACTCCGTTTTTGACGAGACAATTTTTATTAGATTCGTTTTGTGCCGTTGATTCATAATTTATAAAAACGTTTTTCGTAAAACGACCCGAGGTCACGCAAATCGAGGAAACTAGAATCGAGGAATACCCGTAAATTTGCGGGATGGGACAAAACAAGTTTATCCCACCCCACTAAAAGGGACGGCCAAATACAAGGATACCACATCTCTTGATGTGGCACCCTTGTAGCTAAATACTTACACTTGTTAAGCAAAGCTTAACAAGTAAGCTAACTTTTCACCAAACTATCAAAACCACTTCACTTTACCATTTGCACTCATAAACACATGCAAACAACTCACAAAAAACTCTCTCACGCTCCCCTTTGCCGTCCCACTTCACCATCAAACACCCCTTTTGATCAATTCTAGCCACAAATCTTGTGTTATCTACTCATATCATGAAGAAACCTTGAATCCTTGTTGATTGGTGACCATATTAACATCAAAGGAGGTGATTTGCTTGTGTCCTAGGACTGATTTCTCAACAAATAATCTTGGTGGTTGATGTTCTTGAAGATATATTTGGTGTTCATCAAGTTGTTGTCATCCAAAAACAAGATATAAACTTGGTTGGTAAACAAGATCATCCTTTCCATTTTTCTTGTTATTTTTGTAAAGATCAAATGTATTTTCTTTCTTATTGTATATGTATATGATGAATATATGACAATAAAAATGTTGTGTGGGGAACAAGTGTTGATAAGTATGATTAAAAAGATGAAAAACCATAGGTAACAAGGTTAAAATCTTGCTTAAAATGATGGCTGTATAAAAACAGTAAGTAACCAAGTTATAAACTGATAAAATTGAATGGTGGAATCAATTTACAGCAAATATTAGATGTCATACACATGTGAGAGTTGGCCATGCAATGGAATCATCAAAATGAGTGAGATATGATCAAAACAAAATTAGTATACCAATCTGAATAGTCTGTTTTGTAGGTACTGTTAAGGATACTTAGACATGGATTGAGCAGTAGCTATAACTAAGTTATTTGTATCACATAATATGAAGTTTATGAAATCAAAAAATGAGCTTCTATCTCCTTATAGAACTAAAGATATGATAAAAATGGTGAAAGTGAAACTAAAAATCAGATTTTGTAAAATTAAAGTTTAATACTATTATATAAGCACTCAAATAAATATAGTATAAAATGTAAATAAAAACCCGTAAAATTAACGTTTTTCGTCAATTAAAACTTAGACGGTCGGACCCGTCTAATGTAAACTTTTTAAAAGTCATATACTGATATATATATATAAGTACCTAATACAAGTAAAAACCGATAAAACCCGAACTATATAACATATGGACATTAACGGGCTAAGTTAGCATTATTGGACTATTAATCCAACTAAATGGGCTAAACACTTATAAATTTACTTATTGGGCTTAACCCACTTGGGCCCAACATGTAAAGTATAATACTGATAATAAAAGTGTAAAATGGACAAATTTAAGGTAATGGACTTATAATAGGATTATTGGACCTAAAACATGTAAATTGGTAAAACTAGTAAACTAGTATAAAAGTTACCAACACATAACACTAAAATTAGTAAATTTGAATGTATAAACCCACTTGATCATCATCATATGTATAAAATCATCATATGTATACTTGTTATTTTGATAACGTCATTGGACAAAATTCTAAGACCGATTATTATTTATATAGGTTCCGTGATCGAAGCACGCCCGTAGCCGATTATCCACCTTTCATTATCAACGTGAGTTCATAGACTCGCACTCTTTTAAATGTTTTATAAAATGATTTGTAAACCGGCGAGGGAGATAACATGCTAGTTTTTGATAAAATAGAACACAAGTAGTCCCGATCGTATGCTTAATGATATGGGCCCGAATGATGCGATGACCCAATAAACGAGATAAAAAAGGATTATTAGTAGTTAGGTTATGTCACTTAAAGTCCTATTAGCATGAATTGTGAACTACCAAGATTTGGTAGACGCTTATGCATATGATAGTACTATTTGGGGACGATCACCCCAGTTCGTGCCTTGACGGTTGATCCCCGTCAAACCACATTGATTGGTAAGCGAATTTATGTATGAGAAGATTTACATAGCGTGATTTTTGTGACGACACGTTAACTTAGATGGGAAAGTTGTTTGTCGGGTTCGCGGCCCGTTGTTGTGATACTAAGGTAACAATGTCATGCGGCTAATAATAATCCAATGTAATCTAAATATCTGATATGATAACGATGCTAATAACGAAGATAATATTACCTATAATGGTAATATTGAGGCTACGTTCTCATGGACGGTTTAAGATGTATGCTTTGATTTATATATTGCCTGACTAGCAATACGAGGACTTACTTCTGAAATTATACTTGTGTTCTGATTTCAACGATTGTTTTATATAATGGTTTTACTAAACTCTATGAATTCACTCGGCATTCGCTGATATGATTTTTGCATGTTTTTATCTCAGGTGCTTGAAGGTAATTCGGATGGAGATCGACTCTGATGGCCCACATAATAATAAAAATGTTCATTCGATCTATGTTTTGTAAACTTAATGACCTGTATAATTTTGGACCTGTAGTAGACTTGGAACTTTTTATCGAATGAATGTATGTTAAACCTTGTACAACCATTTTTATGTGTTGTCTATGATTGGAGTTATTGTGCTATCCCGTAACACTCTAAAAGACTCTTCCGATGTACCGATATGAAATTTGAGAGTGGTACAGTTTGGTACCAGAGCTCTCGTTATAGAGATCGAACGAAAGATTTTAAAAACCAAGGTTTTGAACAAAACTTTTTAAAATCTTTTAACTACGAACATTTGAGAAAATATTTGAAAAATCTTTTGACTATAACGGTGACAAAGATCTCCGACGTTACCAACAAGCCCTATTGAGAAGATATATATTTTGATATATATAATTTAATTTATATATATATATATATATCGTGGTTTCAGTATGTAATTGTTTAATAAGTATGTTATCCTAATACGATATATATATATATATATATATATATATATATATATATATATATATATATATATATATATATATATATATATATATATATATATATATATATATATATATATATATATATATATATATATAAATGCAGATTGTCATGGTTGACCCTAATATTCCTGTAGAGAACCATGCTATTCCCGAACCTAATGTAGATGATGACCCTTATTTAGACTTAGTGGATTATGATATGGATGATGATGAGGAGGAACCATTTGAGGATCCCGAGCCCGAGATAGGACTAGGAGATCAGATTGCCCCTCAGGTTGATATGGTAGAGAATGAGAATGATGATGAGATTGGGATAGATAATATAGATAATGAGGATGACGACGAGGATGTCGAGGAAGATATAGGTGTAGATGATGAGGTTGATGATGATGATGAAGTTGAGCTTATTTACCCTTATGATGTTCCGGAGGGCGAGCCCTTACCCCCTCCAGTATATTGGTCTGATTCTGAGATTGAGCTACCTAGAGATGAAATGTGTGAATCATCTGAATCTGATTCTAAATCAGAGGATGATGATGCACCTGACGGTACTGATGGTATTGCTACTCGTAAACATGTGATAGAAGAGTCGTCTAGGGTTCGAGAGGCTACTCATATTGATAGTCTTGCACCTTGGGCCGTGAGACGTGATTTAGATGCTTCCCGTGCTCAGAATAGTATGACAGAGGTTGGATTAGGTGTTTTTCAGACTCATGTTGCTTATTTGGAGTCGAAGACTAAGGTTGGTGAGAAAGAGCGGGAATTTCTTAGTTTGGATTTGACTGATGTAGAGCGTGGTTTGAATGAGGATTTTAGGAGGTTATCTGTGTTAGAATGTGGTGAGTTTGCTGCAATGAAGAAAAAGGTGAATTCTATGGAGATTCAGTTGAGTGTAGCTCGTGTGACGCGCGAGAAAGCTGAGAAAGAGTTGTATATATCTGTGGGTTGGAACAGTAGATTTTATGCTGATATGGTTGAAAGACGAGTGATCCGCAAACGCCCAGCTGAAGATGTGTCTTGTGATCGTCCGACAAAGATATAGAAGACGATGGATGATGGACCATCTGGCGGTTCTCAGTAGACCAGTCTGTGTTTAGTAGTGACCTTTGTATCTTTTGTACCTATGTAACTTTGACTGAACCGACTTGTTAGTTAGTAGACCAGGCACGAATTTTGAGTATGTATAGTGCTAGAACTTTGATATGGGATGTAATTAAGACAATGCTTTTGTTTCAAATCTAATGAAATATGTATCTTGTCTTGAATTCCATACTGTGCCTTATTTGTATCTTGATTATGAATTCAATCCATATTATATGAATCCCTTGTTGGGTGAATGCTTAATACTTTGAAATTGTGAAATTATAGAACTATGCCGCCCAAGAAAGCTGTCACTGAGGATGATGTACGAAGGATTATTACGAAGCAAGTTACCACATCTATGACTGAATTTATGGAAAATGATAGAAATGAAGCTGGCGGTAGTGGAGCTGGCGGTAGTGGAGCTGGCGGTAGTGGAGCTGGGGGTAGTGGAATTGGTGGTACTAATGTGAATGTAAATGCTAATAATGTGAATGCTAATGCTGTAGGAAATGTAGGAGGACTTGGAACTAATGCACCTGAATTTGGTGGTTGTACTTATGTGACGTTCATGAAGTGTGAACCTCTACCTTTTAATGGAACTGAAGGTGCTGTAGGATTAAGCCAGCGGATTGAGAAGATTGAGTCGGTGTTTTGGATTAGTAAGTGTAAGGAGGAAGATAAGGTAACTTTTTCTATGGCTACTCTTAAAGGTAGTACGTTGACTTGGTAGAACGGGAGAATTGCTTTCATGGGCATTGATGCTGCTAATGCTACTCCTTGGGTTGAAATTAAGAAGTGGATGACATTAGAGTTCTGTCCCCGTAGTGTGATCATTAGGTTAGAACAAGAGTTGATTCATTTGAGAATGAAAGGTGTGGACATTGATAGCTACACAAACCGATTCCATGAGTTGGCCTTGAAGTGTCCTCGATTGGTGGAAATCGAAGAGATCCGAATTGAGAAATATATTAAAGGGTTGACCAAGAACATCCGGGGGGACGTGACATCATCAAAACCACTGACCATTGATGATGCTGTTCGAATGGCTTACCAACTCATTGGGCAGATAATTCAGGATAGGGAAGATGAAGCACGTACTGGTGAGAAAAGAAAGGGTGATGGTGATCGTGTAGATAGAGGTGATAATAGGAAGAATTTCAGTCGTCGTCGGAACCAGAGAAAGGGGAATGCAAATTCTCTTACCAACAACACACCGCGCAACGATGATAGATGTCCTAAGTGTGGCAACAAGAGGCATGCTGGCGACTGCTGGAAGTGCTGAATTGCGGAAAGCTTGGACACAAAGTTGAAATGTGTAAGAAGGGAATCATTTGCTTCAACTGTAATGAAGAAGGTCATAGGAAATCGGATTGCCCTAAGTTGAAAATGATTGTACCTGGAAGAAACCCCCAGCGTTGTGCTTATCAACTTGGAACAGTCGAGGTGAAGAAAGAGGATCCGAATGTCGTTACTGGTACGTTTTTACTCAACAATCAATATGTTGTTGCTTTATTTGATTCGGGTGCTGATAGGAGCTTTGTATCCACTAAATTTAGAGTGCCCTTATTGACATTGAACCTGTTGAGATAAATACCAGTTATGAGGTGGAATTGGCTGAGGGTATATTAGTGAAAACTAATAAGCTATTAAAAGGATGCTCTCTTAATCTCTTAAACTATTCCATTCCGATTGATTTAATGTTAATAGAATTAGGTAGTTTTGATATTATTATTGGTATGGATTGGTTGTCGTTGAATAATGCTACTATTTTGTATGGAGAAAAGAAGGTTAAGATTCCTCTTAGTAATATGACGTTAGTAATTGATGGTAATCGAGGTGAATCATGTTTGAAAATCGTTTCATGTATTAAAGTCCAAAAGTACATCAGGAACGGTTGTGAGTTATTCTTAGCTCAAGTGACCGGGAATGAGTCTAAGGAGAAACGATTGGAAGATGTACCTATTATCTATGAATTTCTTGTGGTATTTCCTAAAGATTTACCCGGACTACCACCGATAAGGTAAGTTGAGTTTCAAATCGATTTAATTCCTGGTGCTGCACCGGTTGCACGTTCGCCTTACCGATTAGCCCCTTCTGAATTAAAGGAGTTATCTAAACAACTTAAGGAGTTGTCTGTAAAAGGTTTTATCGACCGAGCTCGTCGCCTTGGGGAGCTCCAGTCTTGTTCGTTAAGAAGAAGGATGGATCATTCCGTATGTGCATTGATTATAGGGAACTGAATAAGTTGACGATTAAAAATCAATATCCTTTACCAAGGATTGATGATTTGTTTGATCAACTACAAGGATCTAGTGTGTATTCTAAGATAGATTTGCGGTCAGGATATCACCAACTTCGCTTCCGTGAAGAAGATATTCCTATAACTGCGTTTAGAACTCGTTATGGACACTATGAATTTCAAGTAATGCCATTTGGGTTAACTAACGCACCTGCGGTTTTCATGGATTTAATGAATCGAGTGTGCAAACCCTACTTGGACAAATTTGTGATTGTGTTTATTGACGATATTCTAATCTATTCTAAGTATGAAGATGAACATGGAGAACATTTAAGGATTATTTTGAGTTTGTTAAAGGATGAAAGGTTGTATGCTAAGTTTTCGAAATGTGATTTTTGGTTAGATTCTGTGCAATTTCTTGGTCATGTGATTAACAAGGATGGAATTCATGTTGATCCTGCAAAGGTTGAAGCCATTAAGAATTGGTCTGAACCAACAACGCCAACAGAAGTGCGACAGTTCTTAGGATTGGCTAGCTATTATAGGCGATTCATTAATGCATTTTCTTTAATAGCTAAACCCTTGACTAAGCTTACCCAGAAGAATAAACCTTTCGTTTGGGGAAGTGACGAAGATGGAGCATTTCAGATATTGAAGCAAAAATTATGTAGTGCGCCAATTCTATCATTACCCGACTGGAGTGAAGATTTTGTAATATATTGTGATGCATCTCTTAGAGGATATGGAGCTGTTTTGATGCAGCGGGAAAAAGTAATAGCTTTTGCTTCTAGGTAATTAAGGAAGAATGAGGAGAATTATACTACTCATGATCTTGAGTTAGGAGCTGTAGTCTTTGCTCTTAGGTTGTGGAGACATTATATGTATGGCACCAAGTGTACGGTATTCACCGATCACAAAAGCCTACAGTATATTCTCGATCAAAATGAATTGAACATGAGGCAACGAAGATGGATAGAGTTGTTAAGTAATTATGATTGTGATATAAAATATCACCCGGGAAAAGCTAATGTTGTTGCCGATGCATTAAGCAGAAAAGATAGAGAGCCTATCAGTGTACGTTCTCTAGTCTTGACTGTGCACAATAATTTGCCTGAGCGAATTAGAAATGCGCAAATAGAAGCTTGTAAGAAAGAAAATTTTGTTAAAGAATGGTTCCGAGGAGAAGGAGATCCTTTAGAGGTTAGAGCTGATGGAGTGAAATACTTAAGAGGTCATATGTGGATACCTAAATTCGGAGGCTTTAGAGATTTGATTATGTTAGAATCCCATAAATCTAAGTATTCCATTCATTCGGGATCTGATAAAATGTACCATGATTTGAAGAAGTTGTACTGGTGGCCGAATATGAAAGCTGATATTGCTATGTATGTTCTTCAATGCTTGACTTGTGCTAGAGTCAAAGATGAACATCAAAAGCCATCAGGACTACTTCAACAGCCAAAGTTTACTGAATGGAAGTGGGAGCGAATTACGATGGACTTTATCACCAAGCTTCCTAGAACATCATCTGGAAATAACTCGATTTGGGTCATTGTCGATAGACTGACCAAATCAGCACACTTCATTCCGGTTAAAGAGCAGTTCTCACTTGAGAAGCTGACTCGTATTTATATTGAGAATGTTGTATGCAAGCATGGAGTGCCGGTATCGATCATTTCAGATCGGGATCCTAGATTCGCATCGAGTTTTTGCAAATCTCTCCAAAGATCTTTCGGAACGAATCTCGACATGAGCACTACTTATCACCCCCAGACTGATGGGCAGAGTGAAAGAACGATACAAACACTGGAAGATATGTTGAGAGCTTGTGTGATAGATTTTGGTAAGAATTGGGATAAACATTTGCCGTTAGCAGAGTTTTCGTATAACAATAGTTACCATGCGATTATTAAGCTTGCACCGTTTGAAGCTTTGTATGGTAGGAAGTGTAGATCTCCTGTATGTTGGAGTGAAGTTGGGGATACCCAGCTCACGGGACCGGAATTGATCCGGGACACTACGGAGATGATAGTTCAGATTAAGAATAGGTTGTTGACTGCGCGTAGTAGACAGAAAAGTTACGCGGATGTGCGGCAGAAACCGATGGAGTTTGAAGTGGGTGACCGAGTAACGTTGAAAGTATCACCATGGAAAGGCGTTGTAAGATTTGGAAAGCGAGGGAAATTGAATCCCCGCTATATTGGACCCTTTAAGATTTTATCTAGAGTAGGTCCGGTGGCTTATAAACTAGAGTTACCCCCAGAACTTCAGGGTGTTCACAAACATTCCATGTAAGTAATCTGAAGAAATGTTTAGCAATGAGTGATGAGAAAATTTTGTTGGATAAGGTTCGAATAGATGGGAAGTTGCATTTTATCGAAGAACCCGTAGAGGTTATGGATCGTGAGGTAAAGCAACTGAAACAAAGTCGGATACCTATTGTTAAGATCTGATGGAATTCAAAGCATGGACCAGAATTTAACGAGAGGATGAAATGTGGAAGAAATATCCGCACCTCTTTGATTTCAATAAGAAATGGACATCAAAATGAAATGGATCACGAGGACGTTGATCCCTTTTAGGAGGAAAAGTTATGACAATCTAACATTTTCAGGTAGTGAATTATTTTCTAGTATATTATTTTGAAACTTATTTTGGTGTTGACAACAAAATCCGCCGGAAAGGTGAATTTGTTGACACCGACGAAGACATATTCGGCTATCCCCATTGGATAAGCAACCATACGGTTAGTTAATTCCAAAGTCATTCGTGTGGGTACTAGCTCGGGTAGAGATAATTGTTTCCAAACACTTAATGGCATTAAGTTTATACTAGCACCTAGATCGGCTAGGGCTATACAATTCTCTACACCGGGGAAGTTGCAAGGAATGAGAAAACGACCCGGATCACCAAGTTTGGTTGGTAATTTCCTTAAGACCACTGCGGAGCAATTCTCATTAAGTTGGGTATGAGCTATATCAAGGAGTTTCTCCTTATCAGTGAGAAGATCTTTAAACATTTTAGCATATTTTGCCATGTGAGCGAGAGCCTCAGCAAAGGAGATGTTGAAATTCAGTTGTTTAAACATTTTAAGAAAGTTAGAAACCTGAATATCATCCTTGTTCTTCAACTTCTCTTTCCTCAACGTTGAGGGATAAGGTATATTGGATTGAGATGAAGGATTTGGTATGGAATTCTCACTCACATCCTTGGGTGGTGGAGGGGTGGAAGTAGAAGGTAGAGGAAATGGAGAAGGGGACTCGTTTTCTTTTGTCACAATCACCGATGTAGGTGTAGAAATCTCGGGTTCCTTTAAACCTTTGCCACTGCGGGTGGTGATTGCTTTCATCTCCCCTCTTGGATTAGCAACGGGTTTACTCGAAAGAGAACCCGAACAAGAGGCTTGATTAGTTGGGAAGAAACTAGCCATCATATCCCTTAAGTCATTCGTTTGACTAGTCAAAGAGGTTCGCATATCGGCTCGAAGATCATTCCCTTGTTTCGCCATATCTCCTTTCAAGTTGATGATTTGTCACTGAAGATTCTGCACCAGTGCGTCATTAGTCCTCATGTAAGTTTCAACCTCGTGATTAAATGCGGTGGGTTGGGTGGGAGGAAGAGCATGGTAAGAAGGTGGTTGATAAGCGGGTTGTTCATAAACTTGGTTGTTTCATTGAGGTGGATATGGGTTTCTTTGGGTTTGATATGGATTTGGAGCTCGAGTTTGGTTTTGATTGTTGCGATTGAGGTTGTTTTGGTTTTCAGGAGGAAGACCGGGTGGTGAAAGGAAGTTGTTTGAACGATAACTGAGAAAATTGCGATCACCTTGAGAATGTGCTTGATAGCCTCCCGTAGAAAAGTTACCGTTAGCGGCATACACATTTTCCGGATTGTCATGAGTCGAAGGATAATCGGTGTATGAATGAGATCCCCCGCATATTTCACATGACTGAATCAAAGCATTAACTTGCGCATTGATGTTTTTGGCATTGTTAGCGGTTTGTAGAGCAAGTGCTTCAACGATCGAAGTAAGCTTATCAATTCTCTTGTCGGCGTCACTAGTACTAGCAGTAGCCACATTAGCCCGAACACTCTTAGTTTGCACTCTACATTTATTCTCAATAATATCACACACAACATTAGAAGACTTAACCAAAATATTACCCCCCCCCCCCCCCCCCCGAGGCACTATTTAGTGAATCTTTGTCATTCATGCTTAAACCATTGTAAAAAGTATTAGTTTGATGCACTTTTATGAAACCATGTTGTGGACACTTTCTTAAAAGTTCCGTAAAACGGTCCCAAGATTCACTAAATGTCTCACCGTACTTTTCTTCAAAGTTAATGATTTCATTCTGCAAAGCGGTAGTACGTGAGGGTGGGTAAAAGTAGTTGATGAATTTGGTCTCTAAATCCGACCACGTAAGAATACTTTGTGGCGGTTCCTTATCAAGCCAATGCCGGGCTTGTCCCTCTAAGGAGAAAGGAAAAAGTTTCAAGCGAATTACTTCTTGTGAAACCCCATTATACTTGACCGTATTAGTGAGTTGAAGAAACCTTTTGATATGGTCGTGAGGATCATCAAGTGTACACCCCAAGAATGGTTGAGCAGAGACCATTTGAATGAAACCGGATTTGAGCTCAAAGTTGTTAGCTCCATTTTCGGGCATGACAATAGCATCGGTGTTGCCCTCTACTTGCGATTGCAAAAGCTCGATCATTGGTCGATTGTCCATGGCGACAATAGGTGGAGTTTCGACTTCGGCTTGAGATGCTTTCTTCTTACGAGCACGGGTACGCATACACACCTACAAAATAAAAGAAAGATAGACAAGAAATATTTTTGGTTTTTTTTATGTTTTTCTATTTTTTTTTTTTTTTGAATTTTTGAAAATTTTTAATTTTTATGGATTTTTGAAAATTTTTGACACGAAAAATAACGTTCAAAAGTGAACGGATCCCAAAATTCAACGCGTCTCTCACTAAACACCGTTAATCTTAATGAAAAGAGCCAACAACGGCGCCATTTAATACAAGGTTTTCACCTAGTATGAAAAAGATTCGTTATTCCAGTCTTTTCGAATTGATTACAAGTTGAAAGTGTGACTCAGTCGTTCTTGGTGGAAAAATAAAGAGAGGTGGTTATCTATTTTAAACTAATAGTAAAATGAAAGTGTCGTTGAGTAAAAATAAAAGTTTTAAAAATTAAACTAAAAATGACCAGTTAAAAATAAATGATTAAAAACTTAAAGTGAATTTAAAACTTAAAACTTTGTAAAAATAAACTAAGACAAACTCGGTTAAAATAATACTAGGTAAAAATGCGAGAAAAGTTAAATTTGAAAACTAAGATAAATAAAAAAAAAACCAAAGTTAGATCGCAATACGATCGTACCTCAGATCGCAACACACGATCGAAACAATCGATCACAGGATGGATCGTGGTGTGGATCGCAGTGGTGGATCGCAATGGTGGATCATACTCAATAAATGAGGGATCACACTATTGGATCTTGGCCTGCGATCGTAACCAAAAGGATCGCAGTCAATGCGATCGTACTCAAGAGATCGTTACACGATCGCACCCACAGATCGCAACAAGTGGATCGTGGTGTGGATCGTAGTCAATGAAAGAAGTCTGGACGCAGTCAATGCAATCGTATCCAAGAGATCGTGACAAGTAAAACCCTCATAAGATCGCGATGGGACACAAAAGGTAACTAAGCTGAAACGAATAAGCTCTTAATCCAATAAGCATTTACCAACTTTTAGCCAAGACTAAATAAGTACAAATTTGACGACTTTTAAAATACTAAATACGCAAACTTTATAAAACAAACTTTAATAAAACTAAACCTTTAAGAAAACTTAAAAGTAAATAAGCTAAGTGCAAAATAAGCCAATAAGCATGATAAGCTCAAAGCTCAAATTGCACAAAAACTTAGATATGAACAAAAAGATAAAATTTTTAATCAATCAAACATCAAGATGAAACTAGAAGCATGATTATTTCAGGTCAAAAGTAATAAAAATCAAGAAAGGTAGAAGAGATTAATGATGAAAAGCTTAAACTTGAACTTGTAGATTAATGATTCCAAAATACAAGATTAATTCAAAGCTTAAACATGAAAGAAAAGATGAAGAAAAGATGAAATTCTAGTGAGAGAAAGTTAAACACTTTCTCTCTCTAAAAACTACAAAGGAAAAATGAAGGCTAACTAATAATTAACTAACACCCTCCTAATGACACATTAGGAGGGTATATATAGGAGGTGGGGAGGTGCATGTGTTGCTTCCTTTTTCTTTCTTCTCGTCTCGACTCGATTTAAATTCTTTGTCTTTCTTGGCATCGTCTCGGGATTTGTCGATATAAATTGAACTCGTCTTATAATTTTCTTCTATAATTAGACTTGGTTCTTCGACTTCTTTAAACTTCCGTCTTTAGACTTTTTCTTCGATAAATCTTCAGAATAGGCCTTGGACTTCCGTTCTTTTTGCACTCTTGATCTTGTGACTTCGTCTTTTCTCGTTTTCTTCGATAAAAGCCCGTGAAAGCCCGTGTTTTCTTCCTTTTGCATCTTTTTATCCTAAAACACAATAAAAACACAAACCACGCATAATTCTAACTTTTACGACATAAAATACACGTTTTGGTCTTGTTATTATTGGAAATAAGTGGTAAAAGGATAAGTGTTTTCACACTTATTAATTTGTCAAAAATGATCTTGTTAATAATTATATACCGGTGATATATTAATGGTTTTTATTAAACTCTATGAGTTCATGAGAGGTGTGAAAACACCCATCCTTTTACCACTTATTTCTGGCTAAAACAAAACCAAAACACGTATTTAATATCATTTGTTTGGAATTATGCGTGGTTTTTGTGTTTATTGTGTTTTCAGAGTCAACCGGGTGAATAGTGAAGAAAACATGGGATTGCACGGGTTTTATCGAAGAAAAAGACTCAAGACGAAGTCTATTGTCCAAGAGATGCAAAAGATTTGAAGTCATTGTGCCTATTTGAAGATTTATCGAAGAATAGAGCCAAAGATGGAAGATTCATATACGTCGAAGAACTCGAGTCTATTAAATAAAAGATCATAAGACGAGTTGGAATTATTCACCGACACTTCTCAAAATCCAAAGTCGGAAACGTTTATTTAAAAGAAACGTAAAGACTAAAGAAGAAAGAAGAAAGAAGAAAAGAAGCCCAAAACCAAGCCCATTCACAAAGCCCACAAGAGACACCTATATAAAGGATTCCACTTCACAATTTGAGGAACTAGTTAGTCTTAGTTCTTTAGTTTTTTCATTTTCTCTAGTTTTAGAGAGAGAAAGTTCCCAACTTGCTCTTACTAAATTTTTCTTTGTTTTTCATCTTTTAAATTTGAGCTCTCTTTAATCTTTGTACTTTGGATTTGATTAATCTTATTCACGTTAAGCTTTTTAGTTCCTTATTCTCCTTCTATATTTCTTAGTTTGCTTTAATCTTTGATCCGATTACTTCATTTCATACGGATTGAATGATTGGATTTGTTCGTGATTAAAAGTTAATTTCTCTTGTTCCTATTTAAGCTCTCACACGTATAAGCTATAGGCCCTCTATGCTTATTGGCTTATTTCTTGTTTGAGCCTATTGGTTTTCGGATTTCATCTAGGTTTTAGTCATTCAAAAGTTTCGTTTATCAAGTTTATGATTTTATGTTTTTGAAAGTTGTCGAATTTGAGCTTTTTGAAGTGTTTAAGTTGCGGGTGAATTAGCTTATTGATTGTGATTATTGAGTTTTAAGGTTGCCACCATTTTCGGATTGATTTGAGCTTCCATCGCAATCTAAGGGTTTACACACATTCCGACGGATTTACTTGTTTAGATCGCAATAACCCTAAAGGGTTTTACTTTGCGATCGGGTGACATCTTCCCTTATTCCGATCTGGATTGCGATCGCTTATTGCGATCGCACATTCCGACGGGACTAAGGTTCCATTTTAAGTCGAAACTCTGGCCAATTTTAATTTACCACATTCCGATCTGACATTGCGACTAAGGGTCTTTAAATATTCCGATCTAACTTTCCGATCTAGACATCATTCCGACAGCTTTGATTTTAATTATTCCGATGGTAACTTACATGAACATTCCGATGGACCTTCACTTGAAATATTCCGATGGACCATTCCGATGGTCATGATTTTTGCATTCCGACAGCTTTGCATTTTTTATATTCCGATGCACTAAGTTTTAAAGTTTTATGAAGTTTTAAGTGTTAGTTTAATTAAGTTTTCAAAGTATTTTTCTAATCTTTTCTTTACGTTTTCAAGCTCTTATTTTTAACTCGTCAGTTTAGTTTAATCTTCCAAAGCTTATAATTTACTCAACGCCACTTACATTTATTTGCTATTAGTTTAAATTAGATAAACAAACCAACACCTTTTTATTAACCAAGAACAAATCATTCCACTTAGAACCGTGATCAATTCGAGGAGATACCGAGAACTAAATCTAGAACCCCATACAAAACGCTTGTATCAAATGGCGCCGCTGCCGGCTCTTCTCGTTAAGATCAACAGTTTTTTGTGAGAACTTGGATTTTGGGATCCGTTCCCCGTGAACGTTACTTTTTCATAAAAAATTTCAAAAATCTTAAAAAAAAAAAAAATTTCAAAAATCCTAAAAATTAAAAAACATAAAAACCAAAAATATTTTTGCTTTGTTTTTGCTTTGTTAGTTCTTTGCAGGTGCATGCGTACACGATCATCGTCTTATCAAGAGCCCGAGCCTCTCGAAGACTTAGACATGGACGGTGTACAAAACAACAACAATAACCCACCTCTCAACAACAATAATAACAACAACAATAACAATCCACCTCTCAACAATGAGTCTCTACCAGACAATCGCCCGATGATTGAACTTCTGCAAGCACATGTAGACGGCAACAATGATCCAATTGTCATACCTGCGATTGCAGCCAACAACTTTGAGCTCAAATTCGGCTTTATCCAGATGGTCTCTGCTCAACCATTCTTGGGGCGTACCATTGATGATCCACATGACCACATCAAGAGATTCTTGCAACTCACGAATACGGTCAAATTCAATGGTGTTCCACAAGAGGTAATCCGTTTACAACTTTTTCCCTTTTCTTTAGAGGGACAAGCCCGGCATTGGCTTGCTAAGGAACCGCCACAAAGTATTCTGACATGCACGGATTTGGAGACCAAGTTTATAAACTACTTTTTCCCACCCTCTCGTACTACCGCTTTGCGGAATGAAATTATCAATTTTGGATAAAAGTACGATGAGTCTTTTAGTGAATCTTGGGATCGTTTCAAAGATCTTTTAAGAAAATACCCACAACATGGTTTTACCAAAGTGCATCAAATTAACACTTTTTATAATGGGTTAAGCATGAATGACCAAGATTCACTAAACAGTGCGTCGGGGGGTAATATTTTGGCTAAGACTTCTAATGCCGCTTGGGATATCATTGAGAATAAGTCTCGTGTGCAAACCAAGAGTGTTCGGACCAATGTCGCTAGTGCTAGTACTAGTGAAAGCGATAAGCGACTTGACAAAATCACTGCGCTTCTTGAATCGCTTGCTACCCAAACCGCCAGCAACACCAACAGCATCAACGCTAAAAACGCTCAAGTCAATGCTGTCAGCCAACCATGTGAAATCTGCGGGGGTCCTCACTCTTACTCCACTTGTACCGCCACCCAAGACTACCCATCTGATAATGTGAATGCAGCATACGGTACCTATCCTCCGGCCGCTTATCAAGCTCGTCCTCAAGGTGACCGCAACCTGCTTAGCTACCGCTCAACCAACTATCTCTCACCACCCGGTTTTACTCCTAACAACCCAAACCAACAACAAAACCTCAACCGCCCTCCTCAACAACAACAACCTCGTGGACCATACATACCACCTCACAAACAACCACATCCGCCTCAAAGAAACAACCAAGTTTACCAGCAACCTGCTTATCAACCACCCGCATACAATGCTCCTCCCAACCAACCCACCGCATTACACCAAGACATTGGAACCTACATGAGGACTAACGATGTGATCGTGGACAATCTCCAACAGGAAGTGCGCAACTTGAAAGCAAACCTGGTGAAACAAGGGAACGATGTGAGAGCTGATATGAGAAACACTTTGGATAGTCAAACGAATGACTTAAAGAACATGATGGCTAGTTTCTTCCAAGGTAATCAACCCTCTTCTTCGGGTTCTCTTCCGAGTAACACCGTTGCGAATCCAAGAGGGGAGATGAAAGCAATCACCACTCACAGTGGCAAAGGTACCAAGGAACCCGAGCTTCCTATACCTCCACCGGTGATTGTGACTAAGGAGAACGAGTCACCTGATCCTATTCCTCATCCTTCTCATTCCCCAATTTCTCCGCCTCTTACTCCTACCCCTCCTCCACCCAAGGATGTGAGTGATCCTTCGATCCCAAAGACTTCCTCTTCTCCCGATATACCTTATCCCTCAAGGTTGAGGAAAGAGAAGCTCAAAAGCAAGGATGATATTCAGGTTTCGAACTTTCTAAAAATGTTTAAACAATTGAATTTTAACATCTCTTTCGCTGAGGCTCTCGCTCACATGCCTAAGTACGCGAAAATGTTCAAAGATCTTCTTAGCGACAAGGAGAAGCTTCTTGATATTGCTAACACCCAACTTAATGAGAATTGCTCTGCAGTGCTCTTAAGGAAATTGCCAACCAAGCTTGGTGATCCGGGTCGTTTCTTAATCCCTTGTAACTTCCCGGGAGTAGAGAATTGCATGGCCCTAGCCGATCTAGGTGCCAATATTAACTTAATGCCTTTAAGTGTCTGGAAGCAATTATCTCTCCCTGAGCTAGTCCCCACCAAAATGACTTTGGAATTAGCTAACCGCACGGTTGCTTATCCAGTGGGGATAGCCGAAGACGTCTTTGTAGGAGTCAACAAATTCACTTTTCCTGCCGATTTCGTCGTCGTCGACTACGATATGGACCCTCGTGTGCCATTAATTGTTGGTCGTCCATTCCTGAGGACCGGTCGCACTCGCATCGATGTTGAAGCCGGAGAGCTTATCATGAGAGTGGGTGACGATAAAATCATTTTCAACATGGGAAAGTTGTCTAAACAGCCTTATTCTAACGAAGTGTTAATTGTATTGACGTTCTTGATGAGGCTTGTGAAGAACACTTCAAAGATGCTTGCAAAAGTATTCCTACCTCTCTTCCCAATGTTGAGACCGTTTCCTCTATCGATTCATCACTATCTCTATTTGGAGAAAGTGATTTTCTTTGGAAAGATTTGGAAGCCACCATGGGAGATGTGAACTTAGCTAATGACGATTCTACCATCGATAGGGATGAAGATCTTCGCCTCATTGAGAACCTTCTTAAAGAAGACATAATTGCTCCACCATCTCCCACGGTTATTGCTATCGATGCTCCGACTTTGAAAACGCCTCCCATCGAAAATCCTTCGGATTTAGAACTTAAGGAGTTGCCGCCCCATCTCGAGTACGTGTTCCTTGAAGATAGGAATAAGTCGCCCGTCATCATTGCTAAGGACTTGAAAGAAGAAGAAAAATCTCGCCTCATCGCCGTGCTTAAAGATCATAAGAAGGCAATTGCTTGGAAAATTTCCGATATCCGCGAAATTGATCCGAACTTTTGTACTCACAAGATTCTCATGGAAGATGACTTTAAACCCGCAATCCAGAGCCAAAGAAGGGTTAATCCTCGCATTCATGACGTCATCAAACAAGAGGTTATCAAACTTCTAGATGCCGGCTTGATTTACCCTATTTATGATTCGCCGTGGGTAAGTCCCGTCCATTGTGTGCCCAAGAAGGGCGGAATAACCGTTGTTTCCAATGAACACAACGAGTTGATTCCCACTCGTCTTGTTACTGGGTGGAGAGTTTGTATCGACTATCGCAAGCTCAATGATGCCACGAGAAAAGATCACTTTCCTCTTCCCTTCATGGATCAAATGCTCGAGCGTCTAGCTGGTAATGACTATTACTGCTTTTTAGACGGTTTCTCCGGGTATTTTCAAATTCCCATCGATCCCAAGGACCAAGAAAAGACCACATTCACTTGTCCCTACGGAACATTTGCTTACAAACGTATGCCTTTTGGTTTATGCAATGCTCCTAGGACGTTCCAAAGGTGTATGATGGCTATCTTCCATGACATGGTGGAAGACACTATGGAAGTATTCATGGATGATTTCTCGGTTTATGGCGATTCTTTCTCTGCTTGCCTTGCCAATTTAGAACGTATGCTTAAGCGGTGTGAAGACACTCGCCTTGTTATTAATTGGGAAAAATGCCATTTCATGGTAAAAGAGGGCATCGTGCTAGGACACAAGATCTCTAAAGCCGGTCTTGAAGTAGACCGTGCTAAAGTCGATGTTATCGCTAAGTTGCCTCCACCTTCAACCGTGAAGGGTGTGAGAAGTTTCCTCGGCCATGCGGGTTTCTACCGTCGATTCATCAAAGATTTTTCTAAAATCGCTCGCCCAATGACCCATCTCTTGGAAAAAGATACTCCTTTTATCTTTTCCAACGAGTGTCTTGAAGCCTTCAACTTGCTTAAGGATAAGCTAACTAAGGCACCCGTCTTGGTTACCCCTAATTAGGAGCTTCCCTTTGAGTTGATGTGCGATGCTAACGACTTTGCTATTGGAGCGGTTCTGGGCCAAAGAGTGAACAAACACTTCCAACCGATCCACTACGCTAGCAAGACAATGACTGGGGCTCAATTGCATTACACGACAACCGAAAAAGAGCTTTTAGCTGTTGTCTATGCTTTTGAAAAGTTCCGCCCCTATCTTGTCCTTTCCACCACAATCGTTTACACCGATCATTCCGCGTTGAAGTACTTGTTGACTAAACAAGATTCTAAGCCAAGGCTTCTTCGCTGGGTTTTGCTACTCCATGAATTTAAAATCGAAATTTGCGATAAAAAAGAAGCTGAAAACCTAGCCGCGGATCATCTCAGTAGACTTGAGGATCCTTACCAAGGGGAACATCCGAACAAAGAAATCAATGATTCTTTTCCCCTGGAGACCTTAATGTCTATCAACTCGACTTCTGATGAAACCCCGTGGTTTGCAGACATTGCAAACTACTTGGCGGGTGGAATTATCGTTGACGGGTTAACATCCCAACAAAAGAAGAAGTTCTTCAAAGACATTAAGACTTACTTTTGGGATGACCCGTATCTATTCAAACAATGTGCTGATTTGATTATTCGCCGATGTGCTGATGGATCGGCAGCTTTAGAAATCCTTGACGCTTGCCACAAAGGACCCACCGGTGGTCACTTTGGTCCCAACTACACCGCCAAAAAAGTGTTTGACTCGGGATTTTATTGGCCCACCATTTACGGTGATGCTCACGAGATGGTTAAACGCTGTGATGCTTGCCAAAAACAAGGCAAGATCACACATAAAGACGAGATGCCTCAGAATTTTATACAAGAATGTGAAATCTTTGATGTTTGGGGTATCGACTTTATGGGGCCATTCCCTTCATCTAAAGGAAACAAATACATCCTTGTAGCCGTTGACTACGTTTCAAAGTGGGTTGAAGCCAAAGCTTTACCTACTACTGACGCAAGGGTGGTTTGTAACTTTTTGAAATCGCTATTCGCTAGATTCGGTGTGCCTCGTGCCATTATTAGTGATCGCGGGACTCATTTTTGCAATGACCAATTTGCTAGAGTCATGGCTAAGTACGGTGTAAATCATCGTCTTTCCACCGCCTACCACCCACAAACTAATGGCCAGGCTGAAATATCCAACCAAGGATTAAAGGGAATTCTGGAAACAACCGTTGGAGAGCATCGTGCTTCATGGGCTGATAAACTTGATGATGCTTTGTGGGCTTTTCGTACCGCTTACAAGACTTCGATTGGATGTACACCATATCGTCTCGTGTACGGGAAAGCATGCCACCTCCCCATTGAGTTGGAGCACAAGGCTTACTGGGCCTTGAAGTAGGCTAATTTTGATATCAACAAAGCCGGTGACCTACGCAAGATCCAACTCAATGAGCTGAATGAACTCCGTAATGAGGCTTATGAAAATTCTTTGATCTATAAGGAAAAGACTAAGCTCATTCACGACTCCAAGATTAAAAACCGAGAGTTCCAAGTTGGCGAGAAAGTTTTACTCTTTAACTCTCGGTTGAAAATCTTCTCGGGCAAGTTGAAATCTCGTTGGTCTGGCCCATTCACCATTGCCCAAATTTTTCCATATGGTACTCTCGAGCTCGCTCAACCTAATGGACCGAATTTTAAGGTGAATGGCCAACGAGTGAAGTTGTACTTTGGTGAGGACATCTCTCAAGAGATGATTCCATCCCTCACCACGTTTCCCATGAACTAATTTTGGGTCGAGTCAGGCTCGTGACTCGGTTATCAAAAACAAGCGCTCCTCGGGAGGTAACCCGAGTATCTATCCTTTTCTGTTTTAACCTCCTAAGTGTAGGGGGACCTGTATAGGTGTTTGTGTTTGTGTGGTGATGTGATTACAGGGATGAATGCACTTTTGGAACCTTTGAAGAACCGTGCTCCCGTGTTATCCGAAATCCGGTTCTATCTCTCAACTATCGTGATTCAATTTTCTTCATACTCACATTTGAAATTGATCACTTTAGTCGTCTCTTCCTTAGCTTGATTTAACCAACGTGCACAATGTCATAAGTGTAGGGGAGATTTTTCCCACATACTTAAAAATTAAGGACAATGTTTATCTTAAGTGTAGGGGGGACTTCTATCGAAGTTTTAAGTGGACTTTTCCATGAAAATGCCTTCATTTAACCGGAAAATCATAATTTTCAACATTTTTCAAATTTTTAATTAACTTTGGCCATTTAGTCCTAATTTTAAAATTTTTATCGTTGCTATCGTTGCTTTCATATGTATATATCCCGCAATAAAGTGGTGTAGCTAGTTTTGAAATCTTTGACAGATTAGGCCCGTTGCGATTATTTTGACTCAACCCGAATAGACTTATCTAAGTTTATTCTAGCTAGTATCCTTAACCATGTAGACCTTAATTGGTTTATTAGGCTAAGCATCCACGAGTCTCATTACTTGAGATTTTAAATTGTGGAGAACGAGAAATGATAGAGTCAATTATAAGTCGGTATTCTTGCACAAGCTCACTTGGTGTAATTATTTGCCTATTCTCCCATCACTTGCTAATAATTTATCTGCAATAAGTAAGGTCGTACGATTTGAAAAGTTACTTAGCTTCTAGCCCAAGATCGTTTAAAAGTTGCTCAGTAATGATAAGAGTTCATAGCCAAGGCATAACTTATGAAGCGGGGCGCGAAGATTGGCGAGTCCGAAAAGGCCCTAACAAGGCATGAGGATTCATTTTTATTGCTAAAGATCCAAAGTGATGTGAAGAGCATTATTCCTAAAAACAATATGAAGGATCAAGACTCACGACGAAAAGCAATCAACTCCCATAAAGATCATGGAGAAGTCTATCCGAAAAGACCCTAACAAGGTATGAGGATAAATAGATCCAAGTCCGAAAAGGAGGCGGATCGTTGTATCTCAAAATCCCAATTAGAGATTGAAGAAATAATCATGAAGTCGTGGTCAACAAAGTTGGAGTACCCCTCAAAAGTCTCCATGTGAAGAAACTCTATTAACGAAGAGAAGACCATTATCTCAAGAACGTCTCTCGAAGATATGAAGTATGAAGTACATGCCAAATATCGGCCCGAGAAAGGTCTCAAATCGTGAACCAATTTATGCCAAGATATGAACTTTTTGATATCCCGAGAAGCAGTTTTAAGAGATTTTGTCCTTTAGCTAACTATTGATCAAATCGTCCTACTTTGCTTTCAGCCTAAATAAACTATCGAAATAAGTCCAAAAATGCATCTTCATGATCATTCTAAGACAAAAATAAAATATAAGAGATACACCTAGGAATAATGGAGTTTAAGCATATAATTAAGCCATGTTTGTAAGTGTTTGATTTGCTAACTTATAATAACAATGATCTCGTTTTTAAGCTTAGTTTGGGGAACGTGAAACTTGAGGGTGATAAATCTTCGCAGCACCAAAAGCCCTAATGTAAGTCCTTGATCTCTTTGCAAGTTATTTCCATCCTTTTGTTTCCTTTAAAGTTTTACTTCTCTTAGTACTTTAATTTTTGTTCAAGTAATATGTTAATAAGGCAAAGGTTGATTGATTATGAGAAAAGTGTAAATTTGCTTTATCACTAAGCATTGCATGAGGGCATGGCAATGGTTAAGTGTAGGGGATTTGATAGGTGTGAAAACACCCATCCTTTTACCACTTATTTCTTGCTAAAACAAAACCAAAACACGTATTTAATATCATTTGTTTGGAATTATGCGTGGTTTTTGTGTTTATTGTGTTTTCAGAGTCAACCGGGTGAATAGTGAAGAAAACATGGGATTGCACGGGTTTTATCGAAGAAAAAGACTCAAGACGAAGTCTATTGTCCAAGAGATGCAAAAGATTTGAAGTCATTGTGCCTATTTGAAGACTTATCGAAGAATAGAGCCAAAGATGGAAGATTCATATACGTCGAAGAACTCGAGTCTATTAAACAAAAGATCATAAGACGAGTTGGAATTATTCACCGACACTTCTCAAAATCCAAAGTCGGAAACGTTTATTTAAAAGAAACGTAAAGACTAAAGAAGAAAGAAGAAAAGAAGCCCAAAACCAAGCCCATTCACAAAGCCCACAAGAGACACCTATATAAAGGATTCCACTTCACAATTTGAGGAACTAGTTAGTCTTAGTTCTTTAGTTTTTTCATTTTCTCTAGTTTTAGAGAGAGAAAGTTCCCAACTTTCTCTCACTAAATTTTTCTTTGTTTTCATCTTTTAAATTTGAGCTTTCTTTAATCTTTGTACTTTGGATTTTATTAATCTTATTCAAGTTAAGCTTTTTAGTTCCTTATTCTCCTTCTACATTTCTTAGTTTGCTTTAATCTTTGATCCGATTACTTCATTTCATACGGTTTGAATGATTGGATTTGTTCGTGATTAAAAGTTAATTTCTCTTGTTCCTTTTTAAGCTCTCACACGTATAAGCTATAGGCCCTCTATGCTTATTGGCTTATTTCTTGTTTGAGCCTATTGGTGTTCGGATTTCATCTAGGTTTTAGTCATTCAAAAGTTTCGTTTATCAAGTTTTTTTTTGGTAACCGTGATTTCCGACTCATTGGCCAACTAATGTCGAATTTGAGCTTTTTGAAGTGTTTAAGTTGCGGGTGAATTAGCTTATTGATTGTGCTTATTAAGTTTTAAGGTTGCCACCATTTTCGGATTGATTTGAGCTTCCATCGCAATCTAAGGGTTTACACACATTCCGACGGATTTACTGGTTTAGATCGCAATAACCCTAAAGGGTTTTACTTTGCGATCGGGTGACATCTTCCCTTATTCCGATCTAGATTGCGATCGCTTATTGCGATCGCACATTCCGACGGGACTAAGGTTCCATTTTAAGTCGAAACTCTGGCCAATTTTTATTTACCATATTCCGATCTGACATTGCGACTAAGGGTCTTTAAATATTCCGATCCAACTTTCCGATCTAGACATCATTCCGACAGCTTTGATTTTAATTATTCCGATGGTAACTTACATGAACATTCCGATGGACCTTCACTTGAAATATTTCGATGGACCATTCCGATGGTCATGATTTTGGCATTCCGACAGCTTAGCATTTTTTATATTCCGATGCACTAAGTTTTAAAGTTTTATGAAGTTTTAAGTGTTAGTTTAATTAAGTTTTCAAAGTATTTTTCTAATCTTTTCTTTACGTTTTCAAGCTCTTATTTTTAACTCATCAATTTAGTTTAATCTTCCAAAGCTTATAATTTACTCAACGCCACTTACATTTATTTGCTATTAGTTTAAATTACATAAACAAACCAACACCTTTTTATTAACCAAGAACAAATCATTCCACTTAGAACTGTGATCAATTCGAGGAGATACCGAGAACTAAATCTAGAACCCCATACAAAACGCTTGTATCAATTCACTCGGCATTTTCGCTGACTTTTTAACATGTTTTATCTCAGGTAGTTGAAGGTAATTCGCGGGAAGACGACAAGAATTTATGGCCCGCATTCAAATAAAATTTCCATTCAAATGTTTTGTAAAATTGTATGATATACTATGACCTGAGGACCTATGTAATTTGATATTTATGAATGGAAAATGCTTTAATATTAAATGACGCGATTTTTAAGCGTTATCTATGATTTGAGTAATGTGCTATCCCGTAACACCAACGACTCTTCCGCTGAACTAAAGTATGAATATTTGGGGGGGGGGGGGTTACAGTTTGGTACCAGAGCTCTCTTTATAGAGAACGAAAGATTTCTAAAACCAAGGTTTTAAATAAACCATTTCAAAAACCTTTTAACCATAAATATTTTTAAATAAATATTTTGAGTAAAATGTTTAAAAATCTTTTGACTATTACGGTGCCGAAGAATTCCCGAGTTACCAACAAGGCCAGACTGAGAAGTGTTATTTTAATATATATATATATATATATATATATATATATATATATATATATATATATATATATATATATATATATATATATATATATATATATATATATATATATATATATATATATATATATATCTATACTACATTATAAAGGGTGTATCCATTTGGTTGAAAGTTGAAAATGTTGAATTGTTGAAAAATGTGGGTCCCACTAATCTATATCTATACTGCATTATAAAGGGTGTATCCCTTTGGTTGAAAGTTGAAAATGTTGAATGGTTGAAAAATGTGGGTCCCACTAATCTATATCTATACTACATTATAAAGGGTGTATCCCTTTGGTTGAAAGTTGAAAATGTTGAATGGTTGAAAAATATGGGTCCCACTAATCTATATCTATACTACATTATAAAGGGTGTATCCCTTTGGTTGAAAGTTGAAAATGTTGAATGGTTGAAAAATGTGGGTCCCACTAATATATATCTATACTACATTATAAAGGGTGTATCCCTTTGGCTGAAAGTTGAAAATGTTGAATGGTTGAAAAATGTGGGTCCCACTAATATATATCTATACTACATTATAAGGGGTATATCCTTTTGGTTGAAAGTTGAAAATGTTGAATAGTTGAAAAATATGGGTCCCACTAATCTATATCTATACTGCATTATAAAGGGTGTATCCCTTTGGTTGAAAGTTGAAAATGTTGAATGGTTTAAAAATATGGGTCCCACTAATCTATATCTATACTACATTATAAAGGGTGTATCACTATGGTTGAAAGTTGAAAATATTGAATGGTTGAAAAATGTGGGTCCCACTAATCTATATCTATACTACATTATAAAGGGTGTATCCCTTTGGTTGAAAGTTGAAAATGTTGAATGGTTGAAAAATGTGGGTCCCACTAATCTATATCTATATACTACATTATAAAGGGTGTATCCCTTTGGTTGAAAGTTAAAAATGTTAAATGGTTGAAAAATGTGGGTCCCACTAATGTATATCTATACTACATTATAAAGGGTGTATCCATTTGGTTGAAAGTTGAAAATGTTGAATTGTTGAAAAATGTGGGTCCCACTAATCTATATCTATACTGCATTATAAAGGGTGTATCCCTTTGGTTGAAAGTTGAAAATATTGAATGGTTTAAAAATATGGGTCCCACTAATCTATATCTATACTACATTATAAAGGGTGTATCTATTTGGTTGAAAGTTGAAAATGTTGAATTGTTGAAAAATGTGGGTCCCACTAATCTATATCTATACTACATTATAAAGGGTGTATCCCTTTGGTTGAAAGTTGAAAATATTGAATGGTTGAAAAATGTGAGTCCCACTAATCTATATCTATACTACATTATAAAGGGTGTATCACTTTGGTTGAAAGTTGAAAATATTGAATGGTTGAAAAATGTGGGTCCCACTAATCTATATCTATATACATTATAAAAGGTGTATCACTTTGGTTGAAAGTTGAAAATGTTGAATGGTTGAAAAATGTGGGTTCTACTAATCTATATCTATACTACATTATAAAGGGTGTATCCCTTTGGTTGAAAGTTAAAAATATTGAATGGTTGAAAAATGTGGGTCCCACTAATCTATATCTATACTACATTATAAAGGGTGTATCCCTTTGGTTGAAAGTTGAAAATGTTGAATAGTTGAAAAATATGGGTCCCACTAATCTATATCTATACTACATTATAAAGGGTGTATCCCTTTGGTTGAAAGTTGAAAATGTTGAATGGTTGAAAAATGTGGGTCCCACTAATCTATATCTATACTACATTATAAAGGGTGTATCCCTTTGGTTGAAAGTTGAAAATGTTGAATGGTTGAAAAATATGGGTCCCACTAATCTATATCTATACTACATTTTAAAGGGTGTATCCCTTTGGTTGAAAGTTAAAAATGTTGAATGGTTGAAAAATGTGGGTCCCACTAATATATATCTATACTACATTATAAAGGGTGTATCCCTTTGGTTGAAAGTTGAAAATGTTGAATGGTTGAAAAATGTGGGTCCCACTAATCTATATCTATACTACATTATAAAGGGTGTATCCCTTTGGTTGAAAGTTGAAAATACTGAATGGTTCAAAAATATGGGTCCCACTAATCTATATTTATACTACATTATAAATGGTGTATGCCTTTGGTTGAAAGTTGAAAATGTTGAATGGTTGAAAAATGTGGGTACCACTAATCTATATCTATACTACATTATAAAGGGTGTACCCCTTTGGTTGAAAGTTGAAAATGTTGAATAGTTGAAAAATATGGGTCCCACTAATCTATATTTATACTACATTATAAAGGGTGTATCCCTTTGGTTGTAAGTTGAAAATGTTGAATGGTTGAAAAATGTGGGTCCCACTAATTTATCTATACTACATTATAAAGGGTGTATCCCTTTGGTTTAAAGTTGAAAATGTTGAATGGTTCAAAAATATGGGTCCCACTAATCTATATTTATACTACATTATAAAGGGTGTATCCTTTTGGTTGAAAGTTGAAAATGTTGAATGGTTGAAAAATGTGGGTCCCACTAATCTATATTTATACTACATTATAAAGGGTGTACCCCTTTGGTTGAAAAGTTGAAAATGTTAAATGGTTGAAAAATGTGGGTCCCACTAATCTATATCTATACTACATTATAAAGGGTGTATCCCTTTGGTTGAAAGTTGAAAATATTGAATGGTTGAAAAATGTGGGTCCCACTATTCTATATCTATACTACATTATAAAGGGTGTACCCCTTTGGTTGAAAAGTTGAAAATGTTGAATGGTTGAAAAATGTGGGTCCCACTAATCTATATCTATACTACATTATAAAGGGTGTATCCCTTTGGTTGAAAGTTGAAAATGTTGAATGGTTAAAAAATGTGGGTCCCACTAATCTATATCTATACTACATTATAAAGGGTGTATCCCTTTGGTTGAAAGTTGAAAATGTTGAATGGTTGAAAAATGTGAGTCCCACTAATCTATATCTATACTACATTATAAAGGGTGTATCACTTTGGTTGAAAGTTGAAAATATTGAATGGTTGAAAAATGTGGGTCCCACTAATCTATATCTATACTACATTATAAAGGGTGTATCACTTTGGTTGAAAGTTGAAAATGTTGAATGGTTGAAAAATGTGGGTCCTACTAATCTATATCTATACTACATTATAAAGGGTGTATCCCTTTGGTTGAAAGTTAAAAATGTTGAATGGTTGAAAAATATGGGTCCCAATAATCTATATCTATACTACATTATAAAGGGTGTATCCCTTTGGTTGAAAGTTGAAAATGTTGAATAGTTGAAAAATATGGTCCCACTAATCCATATCTATACTACATTATAAAGGGTGTATCCCTTTGGTTGAAAGTTGAAAATGTTGAATGGTTAAAAAATGTGGGTCCCACTAATCTATATCTATATCTATACTACATTATAAAGGGTGTATCCCTTTGGTTGAAAGTTGAAAATGTTGAATGGTTGAAAAATATGGGTCCCACTAATCTATATCTATACTACATTATAAAGGGTGTATCCTTTTGGTTGAAAGTTGAAAATATTGAATGGTTGAAAAATGTGGGTCCCACTAATATATATCTATACTACATTATAAAGGGTGTATCCCTTTGGTTGAAAGTTAAAAATGTTGAATGGTTGAAAAATGTGGGTCCCACTAATCTATATCTAAACTACATTATAAAGGGTGTATCCCTTTGGTTGAAAGTTGAAAATGTTGAATAGTTGAAAAATATGGGTCCCACTAATCTATATCTATACTACATTATAAAGGGTGTATCCCTTTGGTTGAATGTTGAAAATGTTGAATGGTTGAAAAATGTAGGTCCCACTAATCTATATCTATACTACATTATAAAGGGTGTATCCCTTTGGTTGAAAGTTAAAAATGTTGAATGGTTGAAAAATGTGGGTCCCACTAATGTATATCTATACTACATTATAAAGGGTGTATCCCTTTGGTTGAAAGTTGAAAATGTTGAATGGTTGAAAAATGTGGGTCCCACTAATATATATCTATACTACATTATAAGGGGTATATCCTTTTGGTTGAAAGTTGAAAATGTTGAATGGTTGAAAAATATGGGTCCCACTAATCTATATCTATACTGCATTATAAAGGGTGTATCCCTTTGGTTAAAAGTTGAAAATGTTGAATGGTTTAAAAATATGGGTCCCACTAATCTATATCTATACTACATTATAAAGGGTGTATCCATTTGGTTGAAAGTTGAAAATGTTGAATTGTTGAAAAATGTGGGTCCCACTAATCTATATCTATACTATATTATAAAGGGTGTATCCCTTTGGTTGAAAGTTGAAAATGTTGAATGGTTGAAAAATGTGGGTCCCACTAATCTATATCTATATATTACATTATAAAGGGTGTATCCCTTTGGTTGAAAGTTAAAAATATTGAATGGTTGAAAAATGTGGGTCCCACTAATGTATATCTATACTACATTATAAAGGGTGTATCCCTTTGGTTGAAAGTTGAAAATGTTGAATGGTTGAAAAATGTGGGTCCCACTAATATATATCTATACTACATTATAAAGGGTATATCCCTTTGGTTGAAAGTTGAAAATGTTGAATGGTTGGGGGGTCTTACTAATCTATATCTATATTGCATTATAAAGGGTGTATCCCTTTGGTTGAAAGTTGAAAATGTTGAATGGTTTAAAAATATAGGTCCCACTAATCTATATCTATACTACATTATAAAGGGTGTATCCCTTTGGTTGAAAGTTGAAAATGTTGAATGGTTGAAAAATGTGGGTCCCACTAATCTATATCTATACTACATTATAAAGGGTGTATCCCTTTGGTTGAAAGTTGAAAATGTTGAATAGTTGAAAAATATGGGTCCCACTAATCTATATCTATACTACATTATAAAGGGTGTATCCCTTTTGTTGAAAGTTGAAAATGTTGAATGGTTGAAAAATGTGGGTCCCACTAATCTATATCTATACTACATTATAAAGGGTGTATCCCTTTGGTTAAAAGTTAAAAATGTTGAATGGTTGAAAAATGTGGGTCCCACTAATGTATATCTATACTACATTATAAAGGGTGTATCCCTTTGGTTGAAAGTTGAAAATGTTGAATGGTTGAAAAATGTGGGTCCCACTAATATATATCTATACTACATTATAAGGGGTATATCCTTTTGGTTGAAAGTTGAAAATGTTGAATGGTTGAAAAATATGGGTCCCACTAATCTATATCTATACTGCATTATAAAGGGTGTATCCCTTTGGTTGAAAGTTGAAAATGTTGAATGGTTTAAAAATATGGGTCCCACTAATCTATATCTATACTACATTATAAAGGGTGTATCCATTTGGTTGAAAGTTGAAAATGCTGAATTGTTGAAAAATGTGGGTCCCACTAATCTATATCTATACTACATTATAAAGGGTGTATCCCTTTGGTTGAAAGTTGAAAATGTTGAATGGTTGAAAAATGTGGGTCCCACTAATCTATATCTATATCCTACATTATAAAGGGTGTATCCCTTTGGTTGAAAGTTAAAAATATTGAATGGTTGAAAAATGTGGGTCCCACTAATGTATATCTATACTACATTATAAAGGGTGTATCCCTTTGGTTGAAAGTTGAAAATGTTGAATGGTTGAAAAATGTGGGTCCCACTAATATATATCTATACTACATTATAAAGGGTATATCCCTTTGGTTGAAAGTTGAAAATGTTGAATGGTTGAAAAATATGGGTCCCACTAATCTATATCTATACTACATTATAAAGGGTGTATCCCTTTGGTTGAAAGTTGAAAATGTTGAATGGTTTAAAAATATGGGTCCCACTAATCTATATCTATACTACATTATAAAGGGTGTATCCCTTTGGTTGAAAGTTGAAACTGTTGAATGGTTGAAAAATGTGGGTCCCACTAATCTATATCTATACTACATTATAAAGGGTGTATCCTTTGGATGAAAGTTAAAAATGTTGAATGTTGGAAAAATGTGGGTCCCACTAATGTATATTTATATTACATTATAAATGGTGTATCCCTTTGGTTGAAAGTTGAAAATGTTGAATGCTTGAAAAATGTGGGTCCCATTAAAAACTACTACATGCAAATCTTATTCGTTAAAAAAGATATAAACTTTCGTTAATTAAACAAATGGCACCCTTTCATCCAATTGAAACATACTTATAAGATATTTTGAATTATAACATGTTACAACGCTTTGAAATAAAAGTTTAATCTTTTGACGTTATATTTTGAACTTCACCGAAACACTTACCACAATATCGCATCGTGTTAATTATCTGTTGCTAGACAATTTCCGCCGCTATGCGCGGGTACTCGTCTAGTATATATATATATATATATATATATATATATATATATATATATATATATATATATATATAACTTGGATATATATATATATATATATATATATATATATATATATATATATATATATATATATATATATATATATATATATATATATATATATATATATATATATAGGGTGAGGTTCTTTTCAGAACCAAATAAATGTACAGAACTGCGAGAACTAGCTTTTACTCTTAAAATACACATGTATTTTCATCATATTAGTTTATCAAGTAGATATTCATGGATTTTTATCGTGTTAGGTCGCTAGATACATGTATTTTCGGACCATGCACATGTATTTTGTTTCGCTCGTATCCTAACTATCTTCGCGATGAATAGTATGAAAACACATGTGCACTCTTCATATCGCTCATTATACTCGGATCTATAACCAATAAAACAATTATTAAACGTTTATTTTAAACATAACAAGGAAAATATATATGCATTGTTAAGAGTAAAATGTGGTTCTCGCAGTTCTGTACATTTATTTGGTTCTGAAAAGAACCTTGCACTATATATATATATAAATATATATATATATATATATATATATATATATATATATATATATATATATATATATATATATATATATATATATATATATATAAATTTATAAATATATATATATATATATATATATATATATATATATATATATATATATATATATATATATATATATATATATATATATATATATATATATATATATATATATATATATATATATATATATATATATATATATATATATATATATATGTATATATATATATGCTGTAATTTGATTACATGATTGTTTGATGATTATTTTTATACTTATACGAGGTATTTATACGACGTAGATTGTCACAAGAAACCCTAACTCCCCTAGCAAATCAGTCGAATCTATTTATGTAGGAATTCTAGCTATTCTAGATCTAAACCAAGTTGTGGATGTTCATAATTCCAAAAAACTGGTTGATATTGTAGAAATGTTGATATTAGTTGAATGTGATCCTGAAGAAGAATTGGCGAGATTAAATCTGATATCGATGTCATGACAATCTTTCCTTATAGAGTGGAGTTTGACAAAACCTTACCACCTAGAAAGGTGTCATCTGATTCGGTGTCACCCAATTCTTAAATTTGTAATCGAAAAGGTAATTTTTGCACTTGAGGCTGTCATTGGAATCATTGCCTAAAAACCTCATGCCACTAGTATCTTTCCGAGAGGTCTAATTGAATGTGTGAGTCATTTCATACTAGTGACTCATTTGATAATTATTGTTGTAAGAGCTATAGGATTGGAAATTAAGTGTTGTTCATATCGAGCTTTTATTGCCCTTTCAAGGTCTAAGAATAAGGTTGAAGTACTGGAGAATAAGGTAGGATGTCGCATTGAGTATAAGTCGATTGAAACTTGAATAAAGTAAAATTTAACTCTTATGGAATATGAGGTTGTTAAGAAGAAGTCGTTGAGTCTTGTGATTGAATTATAAGGTTTTAAATGATTGTTGGTTTGTGTTAAGGGTTGTTCCTAGACCATTGTCCAATGACGAGGATGCCCAGTGTCCAAGAAATAAATTGAATAAATTTTCTTCTGAATTGGGACCGATGGATCTTCCGGGAAAGGTGGAACACCTAATGACTCTTATAGATTAGTATTCATTGTGGTATCTTTTAAAATCCCTAACTTAATTGAGACATCAGTTGGTAGGATGAGTCCTTGGAATTGTATGACATGACGACACGTAATGTGTTACGGTACAATTTTTGACTTGTTTGTGATTAATGAAAAGACTACCTTTGATTGCTAAATCCTACATGTATCGATGTTATCTATCTTTTCTTGATTCTTCCTAATGTTCGCATTAGTAATGCAACCATTGAACAAGTACTCATTTCGGATAGAGTTGTGTTGTAGATTGTTCTCTTTATATTTCTAAGTTCCATCGAGGTCACGAACCTCATGATTATTTGGATAAGCTAATTTCCTAGCATATTGGAGTTAGTTCTGGGTGAACAACTCTTCATCACTCCTTTTGCAGATCACTCATTGTTTTTATAAGTAATACGATACCATCTGAGGGAAAAATATGAAATTCTCATTTTATATGAGTTATTTAAATCGGTACTATTAGTAGTTACTGTCGAAATAAAGTTTTTATTAAACATCTTGTAAATGGGAATGCTTTCATAATGATGAACATTTTGGTAAAAGCATTTTTATTTTTATTTCATAATTAAATATGAATATATATTTTAAACATGATGACAAAATTTTGACGAACTGAGTATTGCATCGTTAATCCAAAAATTGTATATAGTTGCGCGCCTACGTACAATTTGGAAGGGACCATGCAAGGCTGATTCGTAGTCACGATGAAATTGTTAATAAACATTACATTTTCCTTGAAATTGTGAAAGATTAAATTTTTATGAGATCTGCAAGAAGTGCAAAGTAGGGACATATTGTTAGGGACACCTACATATGTGCCCGTACCATTCATTTTTTTCTGAATCGAATTTACTCATTTGTGGATATTGTCTTATTTGACAATTGACCTCCCCTTCTTGTCAAATTCTCTCATGGTGAGATTCTTTGGAAAATTATCTAATTACCGAGTGTTGATACCCGACTGGGTGTATCGACGTTCCTATCATTTCTTTTGATTTGATTCCATTTGAATGACATGGGTAACGATCCGAGGTGCTTTCGAATGCGTACTCAATTCATGAAAACATAGGATATACTCATATTCGTTCATGTTTCCGTTTGTATCTGATTTGAAATTCTCTTGCGTAAATTATGTATTGACCTTACTCTTTTAATGTTAGCTATGTGTCCAAATATCCTGGAATTTGTGAAGGGTTATGAGTTATTATTAGTCTTTTGAGAAGTTCTCATCTTATCAACGGTAATAAAACTGGAAAGTTGGTAGTGCCATTAGAATGGATTGATTGATTATGACATAATGTCGTTGTCTTAATTAATGGGAACCCGAGTAGAATTCCCCTAAAAGATAAGATGTTGATTATCAAAGGTGATCTAAATAATTCCTGATGGATGACCATATCCTGCATTTAGACTTGAAATTTTACCATGAATGGTTATGAACTAGTCATAGATCTTGTAATCTAGAAAGAACCTAAGGTGGATTTATTAAAAGATGTTTCTGTTATCTGAAACTTTCAGACGTATTTGCTGGTGAATTACGTTGACTTTCGCCATTAAGGCAAGTTGAATTTGGTATTGATTATATTCCCTGTGCTGCACCTGTGGCATGTGCACCCTACTTCAGCACCATCTAAATCGAAAGAGTTAGCGTACAACAGAGAGAGTTGTTGGAGAAAGCTTTTATTCTCCCGAGCTCGTCATCATGAAGAGCTATGGTGTTATCATTCCTTATAGTTGTTGATTACCGTGAAATAGGTAAATTGACGATCAAAATCGATATCCATTACCCAAGATGAAAGATTTGTTCGATCATTTACAAGGTTCGAGTGTATATTCAGAAATTTGATCCGCGACATGGTTATCATCAACTTCGCGTCCGCAAAGAAGATTATCTATTCCAATCACTACATCCAGAAATCGTAATGAACATTATGAGTTTCATGTGATGTCGTTTTGATTGACCAATGTACATGTAGCATTCATAAATTTGGTGAACCATGTGTGTAGGTTGTAATTTGATAAATTCATGATTGTGATCATTAAGGACCATTTGTTTGTTTCTAAGAATAAGAAGGAGTTAGTAATAATTTGTAAACTACCTTGAGTTGGCCAAGTAGTGAAAACCTGCAACTTGAGTATTTAACATATGATTTAAGGCTTGATCCTTTATATTATTTGACCGTGTGATTAATGGTAATGGAATCTATATTGACTCTTCAAAGATCGGAGCCATTAAGGCTTTGGGATATACTAAAAGGGAAGTACAAACATGTATCAAGATCTTAATAAAGTTTATTGGTGGCCGAATATGAAGGCAAATATATCCCAATATGTCAATAAGTGTTTAACTTGTGCGAAAGTGAAAGATGAACATAAGAAACCGTCTGGATTATTAGTGCAATGATGAGACTGTTTTTATACATAGTCTCATCGTCCAAAACGGGCTTAAAATGCATTAAATATCATTAAAACTGCCAAATATATGCTCGTGTTTGTTGCTTGTGTATTTTAGGTACGGATATTGAGGAAAAGACAAAAAGATCACAAGAATCAATAAAAAACGAACACGGGAAACGAAGCCGCACAATGAACCGGGCCCGAATCTGGAATTTCCAAAATGGTCCTTGAAGAATTGAAGATTGTCAACAATGGTCCCTCAACTATTGAAGGCTTGTCATTTTATACCCCTGTAAATCTTCAAAATTACTTGTGGGTCCCTAAAATATCAAGTTTGTACAAGTTTGGCCCTTGAAGATTGCATTTATTCCATTTATGGTCCTTATACAAAGTTTGCAAAACATGTTGTGCCAAAAGTGTAAACTTCCTAAACTTATAACAAAGGAAAAGAAGATTGGTGCTGTTTATTACAACATGAAGAAAGAAGGAGAGATGGGGGACTGATTCTGCCAGACAGACAAACTTACCCATCCACTCACACCATTACACGTCACCCAAATACCCATTTACCCTACCCAAACCCGTAACCCAAACCCACCCACCAGGTTTATTTAATAAACCTGGTCAAACCCCAGTCAAACCTCCCACTTTTCCCACTTAACACAAAATTTAAAAACATTTAACCCCAATTCAGATTAAAACCTATGTTTATCACCCCATAAACCCTAATTCTCCCCAGTCCCAATCAGGTCAAGATCAAAGGGTTTTTCCCTAATGTTTTCCAGATTGTTGATTAAACCAAGCCTAAACAAAACCCACCACTTACATCACTTTCCCACTCACCCATGTGGCTACAATGGACCACCCCTGCCCCGTCTCTTTCACATCAAAACCCCAAAAAGACACATCCAACGTCCCATCTTGATTTCTTGCTCCCAAAGACTAAATAAACAGCCAATATCATCACAAGTACATCTATTCCAACTGGCAATCACGTGAAGCACAAATTTGACCAAGATTTCAAATTCGTCCAAGGGCAAAATAGGAAGTTTGTTGCTAGGGTTTTTATGATTCTAGAAAATTCTGTAGTCCATTATATAAGGACGTATAGGCTTTCATTTATCTTTGTTCCAGATTTTTACTCAAAAAAAAATGTTATCCCTTTTTTAATTAATATAAAGTTGGTGTTTGTTGAAAGTAATTCCTTTTATGATTTTTTAAAAAATTGGTATATGTTTGAGTATTGATCTGAGTTCCATTAATATTTTGCAAAACATTTTTGTGTTTTGAATTTTCAGAAATAAAGTTTCTGAAAAAGGGTAATCTTTGGTGAAAATTTGATCCAAACTTGGTTTTCAGGGTTTGTAAGTGTGTTTTGTGTAAGTGTTTTTGAAGAGAAACATTTGAGAAAATTTATTTGAAAAGGGTTTAAAAAAGAAGAAAAATCAGAAAATATTGGATATAGTGTGCTTGTTCTATTTTTCTTAGCAGGTTTTAAGAGCTTGTTGTCCAAGAGATCTGCACAGGTCCGGACCTGTTTGGAGGTGACATAGCAGTCACTGAGGGGCCTGGATGTAGGTCCCTCTAGGTAACAATCTTGTTCCCTCATTTTCAGTTTTTCTGATTTGGTGGTCATGTGATATGCATGAATTTGTATGGAAGTTGTTAACTGTTTGTTTAAGTGTATGAAATTGCTCATGTTAAGTGTTTATGCATGTTAGACTAAGGTTTAATCAGCATTGGTGTGATTTAAAGGCTTTTGATTTGTTAAAAATTGATTTTCAGTCATAAAGGGGTGTTTGGATTAAGGATTAAGTTGGGGTTGATTAACTAGAATCTTGCTTAAAACCTGTGTAAAACACTTCTTGGGTGGTAATTAGGAGATATAGGTACTTGTTTCTCAGTTTGTTGGAGTTTTAATCAAATTTGCATGCTAAAAAGTGGAAGATAGCACATAAATCAGAAAGTCCTCTTAGGGACTGTTTTTGTGTGAATTTGTTCATATAATCTTGGAATTTGATAGATCCTAGGTCATTTAAGGATTGTGTAGTGCTTATTTGTCATTTGGTTGGACTGAGTACAAGTTTTGAGCCTTTGAAATCCATTTGAGTGCCAAGTAAATCAGTAAACTGTCACCAGACCTACATAGCCTTAATTAGAAACATAGTGTGCTTGTTTTGTGAGATTTTTGTAAAAGACTTTGAGTTTTTCTTGTTTGATTGACTTCCCACAACCCTACTGGTTGTGGGAGTGCCCCATTGTCCAAGTAATAAGCTCTCAAAAGCTTTCCTAAGCTTAAACAGTCATCAGACCAAAATTTATAACTAGCAGTGGGAACAAACTTCCCACTGGTAGTTCACAAGTTGGTACTGCTTCGCTAGCAGACAAACCCCAAACATGTCACTATCAGTCTTTGTAACTTTTTTGTCTCTAGTGCTTGAAAATTGGATTTAGGACTTGAAACTTGTTTTATTATTTTTCTAATTTAATTTCTGATTTTTCTGTTTAAGTAAAATTTCTATTACTGTTCATTAGCTATTTTTTAGGTTTAATTTCTATTTTAAATATTTTTTATTAATCTTTTTTTGGCATTTAGTGCCAAAAATACTTATTTTTCAGTTTAAACATTTTTCTTAGATTTAGAAAAACATTTTAAGATTTTTAGTTAAAAAATGTTTTTACTGTTCATCTTTTAATTATTTTTAGAATTAATTTAAGTTAATTAGGGTTTTATATTAAACTGTTTTTGTCTTTTAGTGGTAAATTTTATATTTTTCAAACTTCTTCAATTTTCTACTGTTCATTAGAGTAAATTAGGATTTTTAAAATTGGTAAATCATTTTTAGTATTATTTTATTATTTTTTATAATTATTTTAGTTTAAAAATAGTTTTTAGTGTTTTAAAAATAGAAAAATAGTTTTCAAAAATTAGGAAAAATACTTTTTAGTCTTTAGATAATATAAGTAAGTTATTTGTTCAATAAAATAATATTTTGGACATTTTGATTAATTATATTTAATTTTTGGGCTTTAATTAGCATTTAAAACTGAATATTTAATTAATAAAAGGTTTTAAAATATTTTTATTGGATTTTTATTCTTATTTATATTATTTTGGACTTATTTTAGCTTTTAATTAATTATTAGGTTTTAAAATTTTAATTTTGTAGTTTTTACGGTTTTACGTGAACGTTTTTTCGTCTTAGCTCGATCTGTCTTCGTAACCGTCATTTATTTCTTATTTCTCTTTTCTTTTCTTCTCAATATAATCACAAACATAAATCAATTCATCACACAACACACGTGCCTCCTCGAGAACGAACTCACTTCATTTTAGGGTCATTCACACACGGTTTTCCTAAATCGTCGTGCTCACTTGCCCTATTTTGTCATCCTTTTCCTAAAGGGTACAAAAACTCTACAATCATTTTTTGCGCCGCTGCTGGGGAGGCGTGTTGTGTTTTGATTGAACAATTTTTGTTTTTATACTAACCATAATTAGTATTTGTATTAGTAGCACTCTACTAATACGTATTATCGTTTTTTTGGTTTTTGTGTTAATATTATTAATATATTGTATACGTAGAACAATAAATTTACAAGTACTCCAAATACGTGAGAAATCACAACCTTGACTTGGGAGGTCATTACCCAATCATTGTATTTGAATCTTAAACCAAAGAAAAAAAGGCAAAAATAGATAAATACTTTCGTGAAGCTCGATTTTGAAAAATACAAACTATAAGGTGGGTATAAGGCGGTTGTATTTTACGACCTAAAGGAAAAAGGCTCTTAAGTGCTTCGCGCTGCCTCGTTTCCTCCGCTTGCTTGTGAGTATTTGATTTTGAGAGCTAATCGAGGGTTTTGCCGCCCAAAGTATTATTACATATCATATATATTTTCTTGGTTTCTATTGATTAAACCCTCTTGAACGATTTGGTGTTCCACTATCGTTCTAAAGTCATCGAATGCGTTCACTTCACGTGATCGTTTTCATTCCTTGAGGCTTCTTTAATCAAGAGAGTTGATTAAGGAGGAGATTTGTAGATTTGTGTCTACTTAATACATTCACCAAAATCCAAAAAAGTTAATACCATCAAAAACCACAAAAAAATTGAAAAATACAAAACACCAAAAAGAATCTTCTTTGCTCATCCCCTCGTTGTACGTGACGTTTATGCTTACTCGCAATCAAGCAAAACGTGCACGTAAACGTAGAAACCGAAAGGAGGCAACACCTACTCCTAATTTTTCTAGTGAAGAGACTCCAAGTGAGGAACCTATTGTAGAACAAGAAGCTATCATGGCTAATCGTACTATGATGGAGTTGCTTCAAGCACCCACCGAGGGTTTTGGAGAGGCCATTGTGATTCCCGCCATCCTTGCGGAGAACTTAGAGATCAAGACGGGTTTAATGTCTATGCTTCAAGCAAACAAGTTTCGCGGACACGAAAAAGACAACCCACATTATCACATTAGGCAATTTAATCGTCTCATCGCGACAAGCAAGTTTAAGGATGTACCACACGATGCAATTAAGATGATGTTGTTTCCCTACTCGTTAGATGGACCCGCCAAGATATGGCTTGAGAAAGAACCGCCAAATTCGATTTTGACATGGGCCGATCTCGTGTCTAAATTTGTGAATCAATTTTTTCCACCATCTAAAACAACACATTTGAAAAACGAGATTTCACGATTTACACAAAGATCTAATGAAAGTTTTTCAATGGCTTGGGAAAGGTTTAAAGAAATGTTACATGAATGTCCACACCATGATTTTTCCGAATTGCATCAAATTGACATTTTTTATAATGGGCTTAATGATCATGAACGAGATTACTTAAATGCCGCCGCGGGTGGTAATTTTTTGTGCAAAACAACCGAAGAGGCTTTAAAAATCATTGAAAATAGGTCTAAGGTTTATAGCCCTCGTAACACACCGAGTGTTGCCAATTTGGGTTCGTCATCGTCTCGTAGCATTAATGCCTTGCAAGATGAAGCAAATGAGGAGAATCGGTTTTTCGATAGGTTTTCGATTCTTATGTCTCACTGGAAAGCTTAAGAAGCTTCAAATTCCGCTTCGGTTAAAGCGGTTGCTAAGAGTTGTATTTCGTGTGGTGTAGCTCATGATTTTTCCGAGTGCATTACCGCGGATGGTAACACTTCGAATGCTTATGTAGCCACGGGAACTTATAACCAAAACGGTCAAGGTTCCCGCCAACATCAAGCTCCACAAAATCAAAATGCTAATAACTATCGAAACAACAATCAAAGTGGTAATTATCAAGGAAATCAACGTAACTACAACAAGGGTAATTATCAAAGTGGAAATGGGCAAATTTCAAACCAAAACCAAAACCGTGATTTTCAAACTTCGACTCAAGGTTTTCAAAATGATCACACCAAAAATCTTCAAGGAGAATTTTTGAATTATGCAAAAGCAAACGATGCTAAGTTTGATAATATGCAACGTGAAATGGTTAGCTTAAGATCCGAGTTGAAAAACGAGCTTGAAAACGAACTTGCTAATGAACTTAAGACTCATGCTAATAAAATGGAAGGAAATGTTCAAAGACTCCAACAAAATCAACAAAAAATGGAGCAAGGTCAACATGAGATTAAGCCAGAGTTGTTAAAAGCGGATGCTAGGCAATCTAAGATTGAAGACCGAATGGGAAAAATGTTTGAAGCTATCATGTGTAAGCCCTCTTCTTCGGGTGGTCTTCCTAGTGATACCATCGTGAACCCGAAAGGAGAATTGAAGGTTATTACTACTCGTAGTGGTAAAACTTTCAAAGAACCCATTTCTCGTCCAAGTACTTCTATGGAGAAGGAAAAAGAGAAAGAACCCGAGGTGATGGTCAAAAAGGAGCAAATTCAAATCCCACGAAGTACCGCTCAAACCACACCTATGGTTGAACCAATACCAATCATGGAACCCGAGATTCCAAGGCTGATGCCTATGCCTATGCCCCAACCCACACCACCCTTACCATACCCTTCAAGACGAGACAAGGAAAAGGCACAAGAACGAAATAATTATCAATTTGAACTTTTCATGAAAATGTTTCTTGACTTGCATTTTAATATAAGTTTTGCCGACGCCTTAGTCATGATGCCTCGATTTGCCGCGAACTTCAAAAGTATGTTGAATAACAAAGAAAAATTGTAAAAATCGTCTAGTTGTTCTTCGGTTTTTCTAAGCCGCATACCTCAAAAAGTCGGTGATCCCGGCAAGTTTTTAATCCCATGTGCTATACAAGACATGGAAGAATGCTACGCCTTGGACGGTCTTGGTGCTAGTATTAATTTGATGCCTCTTAAGATTTTTAAATCGCTCAATCTTCCAAATCTCACTCCTTCAAGAATGTCAATCGAAATGGCCGATCATTCTACGATACTAGCTTGTGGAGTTGCCGAGGACGTCTTTGTGAAAGTTGGAAAGTTCTACTATCCTGTAGACTTTATTGTTGTTGACATTCCCATCGATCCTAAAGTTCCTTTAATTTTAGGTTGATCATTTTTGGATACCTCGAGGGCACTTATCGATGTGCATGCAAGAAAAATCACTCTTCGTTTCAATGAGGAAGAACTCGTCATTAACGCAACTCAAAACTCCACACTTTCTCATGTGTATTCTATCACGTCTTTGTACAATGTCAATCCCATCAAAAACATTTGCAAAAAGATTTCAAAAAGAGTTTTAGAAGTTGTTGAGAAAAATGAAGTTCCGTCCCCTCCGCCGGTGGAGGTTAAGAGTGTTAAGCCTACGGTTCCAATTGTGAATGATTCTTCGGATGATGAATATGTTGATCCCGATGGGGAAGTTTTCTTTGTTGACAAACGTTTTGAAGACTTACCACCACCTATACCACAACGGTTTTCAAATGTGAGAATTTTTAGTGTGACTAACATTGCTTTAGAAACACCAAATATTTTTGACATAATTAAATCGGGTTTTCACAAGGAGAGTTTAAAAGATGAAAAAGGAAAGGATTTTAAATTGAATTTAAAAGATTTTTCTACAACTCTAACTCCGTCATCACCACGTGTATTGAGTACTACAAGCTCGTCTTCTCCTTTTGACGATGTTTTGTGTGGACTTAGTGTGGGGGAAACCCCTTATGTTCCCTCCCCTTTCTCCACCGAGGACGAGATATTTGATCCCGGAATTAATTATAAAGGGAAATCTCGGTCTTCCACTGATGCAATAAATGGAAAATCTTTTCATTTGATTGGTGCGAGTCTACCTCTAGTAGCTCAATGTTTTCATGACTTACCCATTGTCCCACCCTTCTATTTCTTCTCATCTATTTTCTTCAAACCCTTTGGGTTTTTGTTGGCACACGATGAAGTGGCGTTGATTTGTTTTTCCAATGAAAACGAGAACGCCATCTTTGATCCCGGTATTTTGCATCATCAAAGGACTTAGTCCTTAATACCAGTTTTTTTTGGGCCTTGTTTATCATTTAATCCCCACTAAAAATCGACCATACCATGATAATCCCCAAATGATCACATTTATGGGGATTCGAGTCGAGCTTTTGACTCGGTTATCAAAAACAAGGTGCCTCGTGGGGGAGACCCATGCTTATCCATGTACATATTATTGCTTTCTAATTAGTTTAATGTGAGGGGATTTGTGCCCTTCCAACCTTTGTTTCGTGGTTGTTTGTGAATTGTGGTTTTTAGATCATGATCTTCACGATTGGAGCCTCTCGTGTTCGTTTTATGGGAGCACTCGATCATTTGCTTTGAAGACTTTCCCAATATCCAAATGATATATCCTTTGATGTTCTAACCTTAGGTTTATAGCACACTTCATAAACGGCTATTAAATTTAACGGTTACACCCTTTCCATGCTAGATTAGGCATTCGACTACGTCTCTAGTATGGGGGTGTTTACACCCCTAGACTCGAAACATTGAGGACAATGTTTAACTTTAGTATGGGGGGGGGGGTGAATAGATACTTGCCTTTCCAAACCTTCACGCTTTCCAAAGTTTATCTTTTTGTAAGTGTTTGAAGACACGAATGTAGGTTTTCCGATGGCGAGAATAAGAGTAATGTTTGACTCGACCGTGCGTGTTGAGCACTTAGCTTTGATTCCTTAACTACACATTAGGCTAAGTCTCTTAAATGAGGACGAGAAATGATAGAGTTAATTATAAGTTACTATGCTAAACGTAGAGTACTCGTATTCTTTCAAAAACTCATGTGTTCTCGTTGTTTGCTTACTCTCCCTTCGCATGTAAATATTTTTTGCTTAATAAATATTGACTTAGCGGTTTAGTTAGGATTGTTGGGTTTCTAGTCTTTTCTAGTAGCTTCCGTGTAATTAAATTGGGAAGACATTAAGGTATCGCCAGCGTCACGGTTTTGAAGTATTGGCACCCGAATAATCAAAATCTTCACCCAATAATAAGATTTCAAGTGCTCACCTAAATCTAGCAAACAATTTGAAGCCCCACAAGGCCTAAAATCTATGCAAAATTGAAAGTGAATCAAGCCTTAATCTTCGAAGCTTTAAAGATCCAAAATTCGCTTTAACGTGAGGATATACGTCTTTGGCTAATAAAACCACCGATGAGGCGGATAATAAAAGGCAAGGCAAGACCAAAGTCATAATAAAAACTTCATGGCGAAGTTGAATATAAGATAGAGGTAAATCAAAGATAATAAGGCCCTTTCGTTAGGGGGCATATAAAAGTCTTGGTAATAAGTCTCATGTTCAAAACCGTTATAAAACCGTGTTTATCGATTCTTCTTGTCAACTTAATTTTTTAACATCGTTGTCTATTAGGAAGGGTTATTGATTTGATGGTCTTAGTTACACCGTTAGGACTCTATTTTTAGACCTAAATCTCTATTATCACATAAGTCAACAATGTATCCTCGTGAAACATTCAAGACAAAATAAAATATAAGAGATACAACTTAGGAATAATGGGAGGATAAGTACGTGATTAGGGCATATGAGTAGTGTTAGCATTACTAATTTATAATGACAATGATCTCGTTGCACGCTGGCATGGAATTGGGGTGAAAATCGAGGACGATGAAATTATTTCTAACGAAGCATTCACGTGTTCTTATTCTATGAACCTAAACGTCCCATTTTGCGATGAAAATCATACATTATGTCTAAAACACAAGTAGTAGTAATAGTAGTAGTGTAGCTAGTTTATCATTCAATAAAGTGAATAAAAATGAATTTTGGAGATGCTACGATACTTTATTCTAGCATTGCGTGAGGGCACGGCAATGGTTTAGTATGGGGGAGTGATGAGACTGCTTTTATACATAGTCTCATCGTCTATAACGGGCTTAAAATGCGTTAAATATCATTAAAACTGCCAAATATATGCTCGTGTTTGTTGCTTGTGTATTTTAGGTACAGATATTGAGGAAAAGATAAAAAGATCACAAGAATCAATCAAAAACGAACACGGGAAACGAAGCCGCACAATGAACCAGGCCCGAATCTGGAATTTCCAAAATGGTCCTTGAAGAATTGAAGATTGTCAACAATGGTCCCTCAACTATTGAAGGCCTGTCATTTTATACCCCTGTAAATCTTCAAAATTACTTGTGGGTCCCTAAAATATCAAGTTTGTACAAGTTTGGCCCTTGAAGATTGCATTTATTCCATTTATGGTCCTTATACAAAGTTTGCAAAACATGTTGTGCCAAAAGTGTAAACTTCCGAAACTTATAACAAAGGAAAAGAAGATTGGTGCTGTTTATTACAACATGAAGAAAGAAGGAGAGATGGGGGACTGATTCTGCCAGACAGCCAAACTTACCCATCCACTCACACCATTACACGTCACCCAAATACCCATTTACCATACCCAAACCCGTAACCCAAACCCACCCACCAGGTTTATTTAATAAACCTGGTCAAACCCCAGTCAAACCTCCCACTTTTCCCACTTAACACAAAATTTAAAAAAATTTAACCCCCAATTCAGATTAAAACCTATGTTTATCACCCCATAAACCCTAATTCTCCCCAGTCCAATCAGGTCAAGATCAAAGGGTTTTTCCCTAATGTTTTCCAGATTGTTGATTAAACCAAGCCTAAACAAAACCCACCACTTACATCACTTTCTCATTCACCCATGTGGCCACAATGGACCACCCCTGCCCCGTCTCTTTCACACCAAAACCCCAAAAAGACACATCCAACGTCCCATCTTGATTTCTTGCTCCCAAAGACTAAATAAACAGCCAAGATCATCACAAGTACATCTATTCCAACTGGCAATCACGTGAAGCACAAATTTGACCAAGATTTCAAATTCGTCCAAGGGCAAAATAGGAAGTTTGTTGCTAGGGTTTTTATGATTCTAGAAAATTCTGTAGTCCATTATATAAGGACGTATAGGCTTTCATTTATCTTTGTTCCAGATTTTTACTCAAAAAAAATTGTAATCCCTTTTTAAATTAATATAAAGTTGGTGTTTGTTGAAAGTAATTCCTTTTATGAGTTTTTAAAAAGTTGGTATATGTTTGACTATTGATCTGAGTTCCATTAATATTTTGCAAAACATTTTTGTGTTTTGAATTTTCAGAAATAAAGTTTCTGAAAAAGGGTAATCTTTGGTGAAAATTTGATCCAAACTTGGTTTTCAGGGTTTGTAAGTGTGTTTTGTGTAAGTGTTTTTGAAGAGAAACATTTGAGAAAATTTATTTGAAAAGGGTTTTAAAAAGAAGAAAAATCAGAAAATATTGGATATAGTGTGCTTGTTCTATTTTTCTTAGCAAGTTTTAAGAGCTTGTTGTCCAAGAGATCTGCACAGGTCCGGACCTGTTAGGAGGTGACATAGCAGTCACTGAGGGGCCTGGATGTAGGTCCCTCTAGGTAACAATCTTGTTCCCTCATTTTCAGTTTTTCTGATTTGGTGTTCATGTGATATGCATGAATTTGTATGGAAGTTGTTAAGTGTTTGTTTAAGTGTATGAAATTGCTCATGTTAAGTGTTTATGCATGTTAGACTAAGGTTTAATCAGCATTGATGTAATTTAAAGGCTTTTGATTTGTTAAAAATTGATTTTCAGTCATAAAGGGGTGTTTGGATTAAGGATTAAGTTGGGGTTGATTAACTAGAATCTTGCTTAAAACCTGTGTAAAACACTTCTTGGGTGGTAATTAGGAGATATAGGTACTTGTTTCTCAGTTTGTTGGAGTTTTAATCAAATTTGCATGCTAAAAAGTGGAAGATAGCACATAAATCAGAATGTCCTCTTAGGGACTGTTTTTGTGTGAATTTGTTCATATAATCTTGCAAGTTGATAGATCCTAGGCCATTTAAGGATTGTGTAGTGCTTATTTGTCATTTGGTTGGACTGAGTACAAGTTTTGAGCCTTTGAAATCCATTTGAGTGCCAAGTAAATCAGTAAACTGTCACCAGACCTGCATAGCCTTAATCAGAAACATAGTGTGCTTGTTTTGTGAGATTTTTGTAAAAGACTTTGAGTTTTTCTTGTTTGATTGACTTCCCACAACCCTACTGGTTGTGGGAGTGCCCCATTGTCCAAGTAATAAGCTCTCAAAAGCTTTCCTAAGCTTAAACAGTCATCAGACCAAAATTTATAACTAGCAGTGGGAACAAACTTCCCACTGGTAGTTCACAAGTTGGTACTGCTTCACTAGCAGACAAACCCCAAACATGTCACTATCAGTCTTTGTAACTTTTTTGTCTCTAGTTCTTGAAAATTGGATTTAGGACTTGAAACTTGTTTTATTATTTTTCTAATTTAATTTCTGATTTTTCGGTTTAAGTAAAATTTTTATTACTGTTCATTAGCTATTTTTTAGGTTTAATTGCTATTTTAAATATTTTTTATTAATCTGTTTTTGGCATTTAGTGCCAAAAATACTTATTTTTCAGTTTAAACATTTTTATTAGATTTAGAAAAACATTTTAAGATTTTTAGTTAAAAAAGTTTTTACTGTTCATCTTTTAATTATTTTTTAGAATTAATTTTAGTTAATTAGGGTTTTATATTAAACTGTTTTTGTCTTTTAGTGGTAAATTTTATATTTTTCAAACTTTTTCAGTTTTCTACTGTTCATTAGAGTAAATTAGGATTTTTAAAATTGGTAAATCATTTTTAGTATTATTTTATTATTTTTTATAATTATTTTAGTTTAAAAATAGTTTTTAGTGTTTTAAAAATAGAAAAATAGTTTTCAAAAATTAGAAAAAATACTTTTTAGTCTTTAGATAATATAAGTAAGTTATTTGTTCAATAAAATAATATTTTGGAAATTTTGATTAATTATATTTAATTTTAGGGCTTTAATTAGCATTTAAAATTGAATATTTAATTAATAAAAGGTTTTAAAATATTTTTATTGGATTTTTATTCTTATTTATATTATTTTAGACTTATTTTATCTTTTAATTAATTTTTAGGTTTTAAAATTTTAATTTTGTAGTTTTTACGGTTTTACGTGAACGTTTTTTCGTCTTAGCTCGATCCGTCTTCGTAACCGTCATTTCTTTCTTATTTCTCTTTTCTTTTCTTCTCAATATAATCACAAACATAAATCAATTCATCACACAACACACGTGCCTCTTCGAGAACGAACTCACTTCATTTTAGGGTCATTCACACACGGTTTTCCTAAATCGTCGTGCTCACTTGCCCTATTTTGTCATCCTTTTCCTAAAGGGTACAAAAACTCTACAATCATGCAACCTGATATTCTTGAGTGGAAATGGGAGAAGATTACTATGGATTTTGTGACAGGTTTGCCAAGGACCGCTAGCGGTTGTGATATGATATGGGTGATTGTAGATAGATTGACTAAGTCTGCTCACTTTTTACCAATGAAGAAGACGGATAGTATGGAAAGATTAACAACAGTGTAGGTAAAGGAGATTGTTTGTCGACATGGTGTACCTTTGTCGATAATTTCTGATCGTGATAGTAACTTTACTTCAGAATTTTGGAAATCTTTGCAGAAAACGATGGGAACGGAGTTATGTTTGAGTACAGCATATCATCCAGAAACTGATGGACAAAGTGAAAGAACGATTCAAACGTTAGAGGATATGCTTCGTGCATGTGTGATTGACTTCGGAAATGGTTGGGATAAACATTTTCCATTGGTTGAATTTTCGTATAATAACAATTATAATGCTAGTATTAAAGCCACACCATTTGAAGCTTTGTATGGACGTAAGTGTTGATCTCCAATGTGTTAGAGTGAAGTAGGAGAAAGTCAATTGACTGGACCTGAAATGATATTTGAGACGACTAAAAAGATTGTACAAATTAAGAAGCGTTTGTTATCTGCCAGAAGTATACAAAAGAGTTATGCTGATAACCGAAGGAAACCGTTGGAATTTGAAGTAGGAGACATGGTTATGTTAAAGGTATCTCCATGGAAAGGAGTGATTCGTTTTGTAAAGAGAGGAAAGTTAAGCCCAAGATATATTGGACCATTTAAGATTATCCAAAGGATTGGATTGGTTGCTTATAAGTTAGAGTTGCCTGATGAAATTAAGGCTATTCATAGTACTTTTCATGTGTCTAATCTGAAGAAGTGTTTAGCTGAAAGGGATGTGGTGATTCCATTGGAGGAAATTCAACTTGATGATAAGTTGCATTTTATAGAGGAACCTGTAGAGATTATGCATAGGGAAGTTAAGAAATTGAAGCATAGTAGGATTCCGATTGTGAAAGTGAGGTGGAATTCTAGGTGTGGACCAGAGTTTACCTGGGAACGTGAGGATTTCTTTAAGGGTAAGTATTCTCATTTTTTTAGAAAGGATTAAGCGCCGCGGACGTCTCTCTTTTTAGGAAGGAAGGGATGTGATGGAGGAGCATAAGAATAAACTTCTTATTTAGTTTTATTTTGTGACATCTTTTATTTAGTTTTCTTATTTTGTGGTATCTTTTATTTAATGTTTTTATTTTGTGTTTTCTTGGAAGAATATTGAGAGTGATGGTTTATCTCTGATACAAACTGATGTAGCGGAAAATAAGGATAAATAACAAAGAAACAAAGATAGATAATTGAATTAGTTGATTCCAAATAATGCCAGAAACAATCCTTCCAACTATCGTTGATTCAAAAAGAATACCGATAATCAGGTAACTTCAACAATCGTTGATTCAAAGAATACCCGATTATTTGGATGAAATCAAACAATAAACCCTAACCTGGATTTAAGTTGATTAACAAAAGACTAAAAGTCTGTATTTTTATTCATAACTTCATTATCCTTACAGTGAATCAAAGTCCTAATTTTATAGGAAAACTAAACTTATGGAAAAAGAAAACAATATTCTTCCTAGAAAACACAAAATAAAAATATTAAATAAAAGATACCACAAAATAAAAAAACTAAATAAAAGATGTCACAAAATAAAACTAAATAAGAAGTTTATTCTTATGCTCCTCCATCATTAATGATGGAGGAGCATAAGAATAAACTTCTTATTTAGTTTTATTTTGTGACATCTTTTATTTAGTTTTCTTATTTTGTGGTATCTTTTATTTAATGTTTTTATTTTGTGTTTTCTGGGATGAATATTGTTTTCTTTTTCCATAAGTTTAGTTTTCCTATAAAATTAGGACTTTGATTCATTATAAGGATAATGAAGTTATGAATAAAAATATAGACTTTTAGTCTTTTGTTAATCAACTTAAATCCAGGTTAGGGTTTATTGTTTGATTTCATCCAAATAATCGGGTATTCGTTGAATTAACGATTGTTGGAGTTACCTGATTATCGGTATTCTTTTTGAATCAACGATAGTTGGAAGGATTGTTTCTGGCATTATTTGGAATCAACAGATTCAATTACTTATCTTTGTTACTTGTTATTTTTCGCTACATTAGTTGGTATCAAGAGCCGAATTTCCTGATTAAGATGTTAGGATATCCGTTTTTTGAGAGTGATGGTTTATCTTTTGATGAATGGAATGATTATGGTGAGGCTAGTGATAATTATGAAGGACCTCCAATATTTGATGATGATCAATATGAAGAAGAATATATGCTAGTTTATGATATTGATGTTGAAGATGTCATTGGGGAAGAAGAAGGATTTATCGGGAAAGAAGAATTTAGTGGGGAAGAAGACAAGATTGAAGACACTGTAGTTGTTGCTAATAATATTTATTCTTCAATGATCCAAACTACCATGGTTGACAAGTTGGGTTTTAAGACGATCAAGGTTAGAGGTCGATTCATTTTAAAAAAAGGTAATTTGATGCAAGGGATACAAATTTGGATGCTACGAGTACAAGAGACGAGTGAGACAAACTCGAGGACGAGTTTTTTTGAAGTGAGGGAGAATGATGGAGGAGCATAAGAATAAACTTCTTATTTAGATTTATTTTGTGACATCTTTTATTTAGTTTTCTTATTTTGTGGTATCTTTTATTTAATGTTTTTATTTTGTGTTTTCTGGGAAGAATATTGTTTTCTTTTTCCATAAGTTTAGTTTTCCTATAAAATTAGGACTTTGATTAATTGTAAGGATAATGAAGTTATGAATAAAAATACAGACTTTTAGTCTTTTGTTAATCAACTTAAATCCAGGTTAGGGTTTATTGTTTGATTTCATCCAAATAATCGGGTATTCGTTGAATCAACGATTGTTGGAGTTACCTGATTATCGGTATTCTTTTTGAATCAACGATAGTTGGAAGGATTGTTTTTGGCATTATTTGGAATCAACTGATTCAATTATCTATCTTTGTTTCTTTGTTATTTATCCTTATTTTCCGCTACATCAGGATGTGATAACCTGAAACCGAGGTCATTGCTTAATCTTATTTTACGACTATTTTTGAATTTTTGATGAGTTTGAATGGTATTTATTTTTGGAGGTTTAAGTTTAAACTAATGTTGGAAGGCTTATATTTTATATTTAATAAGTATAAGGAGTATTAGCAAGCGTGATGTCGATGGATGCCAAATATTTTACGTTTTATTGTCGGTTGTTTGATGTTTGTCATTTTTGATGTATTCTTTTTAAATGACGTGTTAAGTCGAGTCAGGAGTCGATATTATTATATTTGAGGTACGTTTTAATTTTTTAAAAGTATCTTTATGAAAACCGAGCCCCGTAAATATTTTCAAAATTGACTAATTGTTATTTCCCGCTTTTTACCTAACTATTTTCATTTTGATCCATAACTATTGCAAATTGACAACAATGGTCCCTCAACCACTATATAAAAGCTCATTTTTATACACAAAACACACACATACACACTCCACTAACACAAAAATTTACTCTCTCTCTCTTTTTTTAATCTAGCCGTGACCCCCCTTACACCCAAAACCAAACTTTGATCAATTTTTCTCCATTTCTATGATGATCTAAGCTAAACTAACAGAATACCAATATTCAAAATTGTAAGGAGATCATTTTGGTACTAATTTTGGGTACATGCAACATGATTATTTTTTTTTAGGTTTGGTAGTGGGAATTATGATCATGCATGTTGTTTTTATGATGATCAAAAGGTTTTCTTGTTAAAGTTTTGTTAAAAACTTGATTTTGATTTGAGGGTTTTGATTTTGATGATGATTCAAGTGTTATAGTTGATATATGTTAGTGTTAGGGTTATGGGATGATCATAACTATGGTTGGTTTTAACTAAAAACATGATTTTATACAAGTTTTAGAAGAGTGTTTTACATCAGTGGGTAAAACTGTATTTTTGAGTATCTTATGTTGTGATAACGGTTTAACTAATAGCCTAGGGCTGTAGAGCATTCGATTACCTTCGAATTGATATAAAGTAGAGCTTCTAGCTCCAAACGACCGCGAAGTTATGATGTTTTGATTATTCGTGTACCGGGAGACGAGTATCGGCACTACATATAGTTGTTGTCGATATTTGGATCAAATCTCGGGGACTATAAATTGAAGTTTTGAAATGAGTCACATACTGATGATGAAGTGTAAACCCTAGAGGGTGAGTTTATTTTCAATCCCAAGTGTCGGTTTTGTAAATGGAGTCGTTTAAAGAAGTTAAAACGGTTGTATAAATTGTTAACGCAAAACTGTCTGGATTTTGTAGTATGAAGATGAGTCGGTTAAAAAACTTTAAAAGTAATTTCATTTGATAAACTTGTTGGAGGACTTTCTATAGATAGTAAGTTAGTTCCTTGAGTCGTTTCATAAACGTTTGACGAGTCTTAAAGGGGTAAATAAGCGAGTACATGTAGTATGTGCTTGCGGATTTTGTCAAAAGTGTAGAATGGTAAAGTAAATGTATAGAAGAGTGTAATAGAGTTATTTCTATCATTTTCTCTCGAGTTTATCGTGATTTTATGAGTTTGAGTTTGATATTGGTATGTATGATTTATTTCTCGAGTCATTATAATGAACGCGCCTTATTTGATAGGTAGCGGTTCTCGTGTTTGAAAGGCATCCTCTATCATCGACGATCATCTCGCTAGGTCTCTTATACTAAGGTGAGTCTGTAGCCCCACTTTTCATGCTAGCTACTAAGTGTTTTATTACTCACGAGGGGGATACATGCTATTTGAAAATAAATGAACACAAGTCATGAGTAATTGTTTGACCCGAATGTTGCCTATGTTGTTTACATTGTATTGAGTACCTTGTTTCTAAAGACCCTAAATTCATGAGCCGTTAACTATATTCTGACTTGATGTTGTGAGTCGGGAATAGCCGCTTATTCTAATGATATTACAATTGGGTTGACCACCCTATCTGAGACCAGGGCATTACGCTGAGTAACCTCTGGGAAGGATAATTTACGGGAATAAGAATGTGGTATTCTAGCAACTGATACCCTAGAGGGGCAATGGTTTTATTCTAGTCATGCTGGCATTTAGCGTGGGTGACTAATTGGTTAAGGGTTCGGTGTCATGAGCTTAAATACAATGTGTTGCCTTGAAATAGATTATGTGCACGACAATTCTATAAATGATTATATTGATTTTCTTCTTGTGTTCAAATGAGATTTGATAAACCTATGGACTCACTCAACATTATTGTTAACTCGTTTTAGCATGTGTTTTAGGTAATCGAAGGTGATGGAAGGTGGAGCTTTGTTGTGGATGTTGTGGGTTGGCTTTTGATGGTTGCTGGTCTAAAACTATTTCTATCTTTTACTGTTGAACAATTCGTTAAATGTTTATGTACTGTACTAAAACTTGTTGGTTTGCTGGTAGAGATCTGTGGGGACTAGACTCTTTAATCTTGTGTCGTTTTAGTACAATATGGGATTTTAGACTTATAATGAAGATCTTGTTTATATTTTATGTGTAAACGTCTTTCTTTTGATTCGTTCAATACACCTTGTGTGACGCTGCTTGTGTCAAGCACCCAATTGTGTATTTCCGCTGCGCAATGTAAATTGGGGGTGTTAGAGCTATAGACAAAAAGATGGGATAGACTATGATGAGGTTTTTGCACCAGTTGCAAGAATAGAAGCCATTAGGTTATTTTTGGCCTTTGCATCATATATGAGTTTTATAGTCCATCAGATGGATGTGAAAAGTGCCTTTCTTTATGATACTATTTTAGAGGAGGTATATATTGCACAACCTCCAGGTTTTGTAGATCCTAAATTCCCCAATAGAGTCCACAAAGTTATCAAAGCACTTTATGGTCTACATCAAGCTCCAAGGGCTTGGTATGAAACTTTATCCACTTTTCTGTTAGAACATGGATATAGGAGAGGAACAATTAACAAAACACTATTCATCAAAAAGAATGCTAAGGATATTATCCTAGTACAAGTCTATTAGGAATTATTTGTTAAGTGTCAAGTACCGTTAGTGTAATTGAAGTACTGTTAGTATCTTTCAAGTACCGTTAGTGTTAACACGTTAAATAGTAAGTACTACTACTTATAAAGTAAGTACTGCTATATTGATTAGGACGAATATATCTTTGTATAAGATATGTCATAGTTATAGTTAGAGTATATCTTATGTGATATACTTAATAGTTAGAGTATTGATAATATATGGTCTGTGATATAGTTATCTTTATAGAATATTCTAAGGTTTCTAGGGTTCCTTACTCTATAAAAGGAACATAGGTACGATGTCATCCATGTACCTCATTCAAGTCAGTTAATAAGAGAACTGAATAGTTAAAAGTAATTTTGTTCTTCTATGCTTTATAAGTTAGATTCCACATAACTTATTTAGCTTGAGTAAGAGTTCTCAAAGTGTTTTAGTATGATTACATACTACTATACTAGTTCTTAACAGAATATAGATCCAATCAAAGGGATAAACAAGTGGCATCAGAGCTTATTGAGAAACTCTGAAAAAGAAGAACACAACCCTAAAAACTACAATCACACTAAAACTCAATGTCTCAACCTGGTGATGACCCTCACTTGGAAGACATTTCAGATCCTGATCCAATATCACAGGGACAACCTCAAGTTGTGCATCCTACACCACCACAAGGTGTTCAAGCCATAGATGATGCAATTACTTCTACAACTACAACACCTTCCCATACTATTTCTGTTGTCAAACTCCCAGTTCTCAAGGGTGATATCTGTGAGACATGGGCTATGCAGATGGAACATTACTTGAATCACACAGATCATACTCTGTGGCAAGTTATCAAGAATGGGAATACAACTAAGAAGCTACATTGGTTGCCTAATGGTACATGCTATGATTTACCTGCTGTGACTGCTGAGGAGGTACAAGTAGAGATCAGAGAAAGAAAGGCCAGAACTGCTTTGGCTATGGCACTTTCGGAGGACATCTTACCTAGCTTTCATCACTATAAGGATGCAAAGGCTATGTGGGATGCCATCAAACATAGATTTGGAGGTAATGACAAATCTAAGAAGATGAAGAACATTGTTCTGAATGATAACTTCTCAATTTCCAGTATAGAAGGAATCCATGGTGGCTATGGGAGGTTCAGTAAGCTGCTTATTTAATTGGCATTTTATGGACAAATAATTCCTAATGAAGAAGCTAATCTAAAATTCTTAAGGAGTGTTCCACAAGAGTGGAAAGCAATGGCTATGCACTTCATCACAAGGAATGATCTGGATACAATTCCTTTTGATCATCTCTACAACAATCTTAGAGCTTATGAGATGGATGTAAAAGGCGTTGAGGTGACCAAGGCAGCAGCAACTACAAAGTCTAACTTGGATTTTATGTCAGAAGGTCACAGCGGTACTTACTTCAAAAATACCGCTAGTAGATCAAGCAGAGGTACTTACTTCCAAAATACCACTGGAGGACTTACAAGCGGTACTTACTCACAAAGTACTGAAGGCAGTCCTATAGTATCTCAAAATCCACAAGGAAGATCTTCACCATTGTTTAGTGACAATGATGCCTTCTCATTCTTTGCTGGACAAGACAACAGGCCAGGACTAACTCTCACTGACTTGTTCCAAATTGATGATGCTGATGTTGAAGAGATGGATCTCAAATGGCAAGCTGCTATGTTTTTTGTGAGATCTAATAGGTACTTTAAGAAGACTGGCAAGAAGATGACTGTTGATCCTAATGAGCCATTAGGATATGACAAGTCTAAAGTTGAATGTTCTAACTGTGGAAGGAATGGACATTTTGCAAGGGAGTGGACTAGAGACAAGGCTGAGAGTAGCAGTCAAAAGTCCAAAAACATCTATAGAACCAGTCCAAGAATTACTGAAAGCTTTCCAAAAGGAAACAGCAGGAGTCCCAAAGTGTGACAATCCGTCAATTTATGGTTGATATTTTATTCTCGAATATTATTTAAAAACATTATTTTAATGTTACAATATGAAATCACTTATTTTTGGGAAGAAATTTGGATTTACGTCTTAGAGTAGCATCGACTACGTCTAATCAGAGGATTCAACGTTACGTGCTTACGTTTACATACACCGACTTTGATGACAGTCCGACATTTCAGAAAATAAATTTATCCGTAAATATTATTTTGGAGTTTTAAATTTGTGTTGGTTCATAAACTCACAAATTTAAGAGAAAAGATTAGGACTTACGATTTTAATTTAACGTCCTGTACGACTAAACCGGAAACCTTAGGATTACGTATTTACGTTTTCGAACTCCGTTTTTGATGAAACGATTTTTATTAGATTCGTTTTTTGCCGTTGATTCATAATTTATAAAAAAGTTTTTCGTAAAACGATCCGAGGGCACGCAAATCGAGGAAACTAGAATCGAGGAGTACCCGTAAATAATTGGGGATGAGACAAAACAAGTTTTGCCCCACCCCCACATATGGATGGCATAACTTAGCTACAACAATTTTGAGGTGTCAAGCTTACAAAGTAAGCTGGGACACTTGTCCTAGCCACTTTGTAAACTAGCAACCAACTCAAAACCACTCACTTCCAAACAAATTCTCCATTTCCATCCATGCAAAACCACACAACTCGCCTCCCTCTCTCTCAAAAATTCGTCCCATATTCATCAAAAACAACCCTTATTTGATCCATTTTAACCATAAAATCATGTGTTATTCACACATATGATGAAGCCCTTTTGAAGCTCTATAGATTGGTGGTGATCTTAACATGTAAAAAGGAGTTTTCAAGGGAGTTTGGGGCTGATTTCTCAAGGAGTTTTCATGAAGAACAAGGGCTGATTTTTGGAGGAATCTACAAATACTTGGTGATCCTAGAAGTGGTGTTTATATCTCATAAGATTGGTTACCCAAAACCAAGTCTTGTTCATCCAAAAAAATCATCATTTCATCACCTTGGTGGTATAAAGATTGTTCTTCCTACCCTTTTGTTATTTTTGATTATGTAATCTTGTATTTCTTTTACTTATGTATATGTATATGATGATGAATGATGATTAAAAATATTGTGTGGGGATTTGGTGTTGATAAACATGCTTTAAAAGATGAAAAACTATATGAAACAAGGTTAAAATCTTGCTTAATTTAGATGGCTGTATAAAATGGTAAATAATCATATGGTAAACTGGTAAAATGACTTGAATAGATTGATATACAGTAAGCTATGGGTCTTGTACACATGTGAGAGTTGGTCATGCAATGGAATCATTGTAATGAGTGAGATATGATCAAAACAAGTTTAAAGTACAAATCTGAGTTCACTGTTTTGGACGATTTTTAGAAAATACTTAGAGGATGATTCAACAGTAGCTATAGGAGAGTTAAATGGAGCACATATCATGTAGTTTATGTCATAAAAATTTGAGCTTATATCTTCCTATAGAACTCTAGATATGGCAGTTTTGGTGAAGATGAAAATAAAAATCAGATTTTGAAAATTAAAGTATAATAGTATTATATAAGCACTCAAATAAAAATAGTATAAAATGTAAATTAAAAACCCACTAACTTATATAATACATTTATATAAATATGTATAAGGATAAATAAGTGGACATTTTATAAAAATGGTAACTTGTTAAGTTTTATAAGTTATAAAACTATAAACATGATTTTTACGACTTTTTCGGCTATTACCGTAAAATTAACGTTTTTCACCAATTAAAACTTAGACGATCAAACCCGTCTAATGTAAAGTTTTTAAAAATCACATACTGATATATAAGTATCTAATACAAGTAAAAACCGATAAAACCCGAACTATAGGACATACAGACATTAACGAGCTAAGTAAACATATTGGACTAATAATTGGACTAAATAAGTTAAACACTTATAAAAAGAACTTATTGGGCTTAACCCATTTGGGCCCAACTTTTAAAGTTTAAATAATGATAATATAAGTATCAAATGGATTAAAACAAGTTAAAGAACTTATAATAAGTTTATTGAAACTAAAACACGTAAATAGGTAAAACTAGTAAACAAGTATAAAAGTTATCGACACATAACACTAAAATGAGTAAACGAGAATATGTAAACCCACTTGATCATCATATATATATAATCATCATATGTATACATAATTGTTATTTTTATAAAGTCATTGGACATGAGTCTAAGACGAGTATTATTTGTCTAGGTTTCCGTGATTGAAGCACGTACCGTACATCCGAATTGCCGATAACCCGCCTTCCCACATCAACGTGAGTTCATAGCCTCGCACTCTTTTAAATGTTTTTATGAAATGTTTTATAAACCCGCGAGATAGATAACATGTTAGTTTTTATAAAATAGGACACCATTTGTCCTGATTGTTTGTTTATTGATTTGGACCCGAATGATTGTATGACCCGATTATATGACCCGATAAATGATTAAAGGACCCGATAGATGAAATTAAATGGATTATTAAAGTTAGGTTATGTCACTAAAAGTCCCATTAGCATGAATTGTGAACTACCGGGATTGGTAGACGCTTGTGCATATAATAGTACTATTTGGGGACGATCACCCCAGTTCGCGCCTTGACGGTTGATCCCCGTCGTGCCACATTGATTGGTAAGCGAATTTATGTATGAGAAGATTTCCATAGCGTGACCTTTGTGACGACACGCTAACTTAGATGGGCAAATTTGGTATCGGGTTAGCTACCCGTTGTTTGTTTTAGTAAGGTAACAATGTCATGCGACTTATAATAATCCAAATTAACGAAATACTACTATACGCACCAAATTACGATGTATTGCCTGACTAGCAATACGGGGTCATACTATTGATATTATGTTTGTGTTTTGGTTTTATATAACCATATTCATATAACGGTTTTTATTTAATCTATACAACGTTATAAAACGTATTGTATGATGTTTTTATGACATTGGCTCGTATAATGATTTTTAAGGCAAATGCCTATATTATGATTTTCGATAAGGATTTGTATAAAAATGACTTTGGCTATTTTATGGCCTATTACAATGATTTGTACGAAATGATTTTTGGTAATAATTTTATACCAAAGTTATATTGATGGAATTTATTAAACTCTATGAATTCACTCGGCGTTATCGCTGACCTTTTCTTTTAACATGTTTTATCTCAGGTACTTAAAGGTAATTCTCGGGAAGACGACAAGAATTCATGGCCCGCACTTAAATACTTATTTCCATTCAACTGCTTTGTAAAACCTGTATCAAATACAATGACTTGGGACCTATGTAACTTTGATATTTATGAATGGAAATGCTTTTATTATTAAACGACGCGATTTTAATGCGTTGTCTATGATGTGAGTAATGTGCTATCCCGTAACACCAACGAGTCTTCCGCTGTATTGAGTTCTATAAATTTGGGGGTGTTACAGTTTGGTACCAGAGCTCTCGTTATAGAGAACGAAAGATTTTTTAAAACCAAGGTTTTGAAAAAAACATTTCAAAATCTTTTAACTATAAACATTTTTCTAAAAATGTCTAAAAATCTTTTGACTATAACGGTGCCGAAGAATTCCCGAGTTACCGACAAGGCCAGACTGAGAAGTGTTATTTTAATATATATATATATATATATATATATATATATATATATATATATATATATATATATATATATATATATATATATATATATATATATATATATATATATATATATATATATATATATATATATATATATATATATATATATATATATATATATATATATATATATATATATATATATATATATATATATATATATATATATATATATATATATATATATATATAACTTGGATTATATATATATACATATGATGTAATTTGATTACATGATTGTTTGATGATTATTTTGTTATTTATACGAGGTATTTATACGACGCAGATTGTCACAAGTAACCCTAACTCCCCTAGCAAATTAATCTAAGCTATTCTCGTAGGAATTCTAGATATCCTAGATCTAAACCAAGTTGTGGATATTTATGATCCCAACAAATGGATGATACTCGTAGGAATGTAGATATTAGTTGATTGTGATATTGAAAAAGAATTGGCGAGATTAAATCTGATATCGATGTCATGACGATCTTTCCTTATAGAGTGGAGTTTGACAAAACGTTACCACCTAGAAAGATGTCATCTGATTCGTTGTCATCCAATTCTTAAATTGAAATCGAAAGGGTGAATGTTGCACTTGAGGCTGTTATTGGAATCATTACCCAAAAGCCTCATGCCACTAGTACCTTTCCGAGAAGTCTATTTGAATGAGTGGGTCATTTAACATTAGTAACTCATTTGATGATTGTTGTTGTAAGAGCTATAGGATTGTAAATTAAGTGTTGTTCATATCGAGCTTTTATTGCACTTTGAAGGTCTAAGAATAAGATTGAAAGTATTGGAATATGAGGTAGGATATCGAATTGAGTATAAGTTGATTGAAAACTTGAATAAAGTAAAATTTAACCTGTATGGAATATGAGATTGTTAATAGAAGTCGTTAAGTTCTGTGATAGAATTATAAGGTTTTAAATGATTGTTAATTTGTGTTAAAGGTTGTTCCTAGGCCATTGTCCACTGACGAGGATGCCCAGTGTCCAATAAATAAATTGAAGAAATCTTCTTCTGAATTGAGAACCGATGGATCTTCTGGGACATATGGAACACCTAATGACTCTTGTAGGTTAGTATTCATTGTGGTATCTTTTAAAAATCCCTAACTTAACTGAGACATCAGTTGGTAGGATGAGTTCTGAGAATTGTATGACATAGTGACACGTAATGTGTTACTGTACAATTTTGACTTGTTTGTGATTAATGAAAAAGACTACCTTTGATTGCTAATCCTACATGTATCGATGTTATCTATCCTTTGTTGCTTCATCCTAATGTTCGCATTAGTGATGCAACCATTGAACAAGTACTCATCTTGAATTGAGTTACGTTGTGGATTATTCTTTTTGAGTGCCATCAAGATCATGAACCTCATGATTATTTGGCTAAGCTCATTTCCTATCATATTGTAGTTAGTTCTTGGTGAACAAGCTTTCATCACTCTTTTGCAGATCACTCATTATTTTTATAAGACAAAATAGTATCCATTGAGAAAAATTGAATTTTCATCACTATAAGGATTATTCAAAGTGAGATTTATAAGTGATTGTTATCGAAATAAAGTTGTTTATAAAACACCTTGGAAAACTTAATTGTTTTCATAACAAAGAAAATCTTTGTAAATTTATTCTTGATTCTTATTTAAGAATTAAGAATGAAAATGTTTTTATTATAAACAAGATGATAAAATTTTGACGAACTGAGTATTGCATCGTTAATCTTGAAATTGTATATAGTTGCGCGCCTACATACAATTTGGAAGTGACCATGCAAGGCTGATTAGTAGTCACCATGAAATTATTAATGAACACTAAATTTTCTTTGAAGATTGTGAAAGATTAAATTTTATGAGATCTGCAAGAAGTGAAGAATAGGGACATAGTGTTAGGGACACCTACATATGTGCCTGTAGCATCTATTCTTCTGAGTCGAATTTACTCATCTGTGGAAATTGTCTTATTTGACAATTGACAATTCTTTCTTGTCCAATTCTCCCATAGTGAGATTCTTAGGAAAAGTATCCGATTACCGAGTGTTGATACCTGACTAGATGTATTGACGTTCTTATCATTTCTTTTGATTTGATTTCATTTGAATGACCTGGGTAACGATCCAAGGAGCTTTCGAATGCGTACTCAAATTATGAAAACATGGTATATATTCATATTCGTTAAATGTTTTCGTCTGTATCTGATTTGAAGTTCTCTCGCATAGATTATGCGTTGACCTTACTCTTTTAATAGTAGTTGTGTATCCTAATATCCCTGAATTTGTGAAGGATTATGAATTATTATTAGTCTTTTGAGAAGTTCACATCTTATCGACGGCAATGAAACTGAAAAGTTGATAATGCCGGTAGAATGGATTGATTGATTATGACATGACGACATTGTCTTAGTTGATGGGAACTCGAGTAGAATTCCCTAAATGATAAGATGTTGATTATCAAAAATGATCTAAATAATTCTTGGTGGATGACGATATCCTGTATTAAGACTTGAAATTATACCATGAATGGTTGTGAACAGTTATAGATATTGTAATCTAGAAGAACCTAATATGAATGTATTAAAAGATGTTTATGTTATCTGAAACTTTAGGAAGTATTTGTTGATGAATTACCTAGACTTTTGCCATTAAGGCAAGATTGAAATTGGTATTGATTATATTCCCGGTGCTGCACATGTGGCTTGTGCACTGTACGTCAGCACCATCTAAATTAAAGGAATTACCGTACAACTAAGAGAGTTGTCGGAGAAAGATTTTATTATACCAAGCCTGTCATCATGAAGAGCTATGGTGTTATCATTCCTTATATTTATAGATTACTATAAACTGAGTAAATTGACAATCGAAAACGATATCCATAACTCGAAATGGAAGATTTGTTCGATCATTTACAAGGTTTTTGATCCACGGCATGGTTATCATCAACTTTGCATCTGCGGAAAAGATTATGTATTCCAATCACTACATCTGGTACTTGTAATGAACATTATGAGTTTCACGTGGTGACGTTTGGATTGACTAATACACATGTAGCATTCATAAATTTGGTGAATCACGTGTGTAGGTTGTAATTTGATAAATTCATGCGTGTGATCATTAAGGACTATTTGTTTGCTTATAAGAATGAGAAGGAGTTAGTAATTATTTATAGATTGCCCTAAATTGGCCGAACAATTAAAAATTGTACCTTGAATATTTAACATAAGACTTAAGACTTAATACTTTACATGATTTAACCATGTGATTAATAGATAATGGAATATAAATTGACTCTTCAAAAATTAGAAGTCATTTAAGACTTTTGGTTATACTAAAAAGAAAGTGCAAATATGTTTTGACAAATATTTTTAACAAAGGATTTTTAGGGGGATTATTCCCTTATACCCAGAACATTTAACTAAACTCCTATTTAGGGGTAAATGTTCGTGTATACCTTAAGACAACATAAGAAGGAATGAGGAAACCCATTTAGACCATAACTTGAAATTTGAAACGATAATTTACGCTTTTCAAACTAAGAAAATTTTGACCACAGTATAACCAAAGATTTTTCGAACATTTACGAATCCTATTAATTATTTTCGATAAATCAACAAAAATCGTGTTAATTAAATTCAAATTTATTTTTGAACATTTTATATAATTGGTCGAACTAAGAAATTTAAAACTTTTACGTTTACGCTTCATAAAAATTAACTAATAATTATTTAATTAATTATAATAATTATCAACGCTTTAAACGCCGGATTGAGAAAAACTGATAAAAATGATAGATGAGACAAAACAGAAACTTAGAAAATATGAAGAAAGGTGAACGTAATTACTGACACGTTATGTATAAAAGATAAAGAACCAATTAGAACATGTTCCTTAATAATGAAGGTGCAAAATAAGTTGCCGAACAATTTAAAAATAACCGATGATTGTAAAAAGGATAATATAGATAATAAAAAGTGATTCGCGGCTAATGTGAACCATTAGAATTGAGAAGCCGATAGCATTAAATATTTTAAAGACCACTTGTGATTGTCTAAATATGGAGGACTGTGAGATATATTTATGTTGGAATTTGTAAGTATAAGTATTCTATTTATGTCATTTATGACTAAAAGTATCTTTTTCTGAAGAAGTTGTATTGATGGCAACTATGAAGGCAGACATCGCCTCATACATTGGTAAACGTCTAGCTATTGCAAAGGTCATCATCTGAATTTGATTCGATTTGGGTCATCGTCGACAGACTGACCAAATCTGCTAATATCATTCCCGTTAATGATAAATGCAAAAGAGTTATGTAAACATAGTGTGCCTGTATCGAACATCTTTATCAAGATCCTCGCTTCGCATCAAATTTCTAGAGATTTGCTCAGAAATCATTGAGAACGAACCTTGATGAGAATACTGTTTACCACCCCAAATCGAAGGGACGAGGTAAAGTAACAATACAAAACACTAGAAGTCTTGTTCTATGTTTGAATTATTGACCTTTGGTAATAGACCGTATAATCGCTTTCCTTTGGAAGGATTACCATTGATGATCATCGTATTAGGATCGAGATCGAATCTGTTAGGATCTAAATATTAGAGCATCTGTGAGCAGGAGTTGAGATGAAGACACCCGACATACACCCACTATGAGTTGGACATGTCTATTAGGTTTAAGGTTTCCTATGATGGCGAACCTATCCTTGCAAAATACCCGACCCGCGAGATCTGAAATGATTGTTGAAATTAGGATCTGATTACTGACTGCCGATAGTGGGCAAGAGGTTATGTGAATATGAAATGTAGATCTTGAAGTGCCAAATGGGTAGCGAAGTTATGCCACAATTTTTAACCTTGGAAAAAGGAATTCATGATCTGACAAGTCATGGGATATTAGTCCCCGTTGTATGGGACCATTGAGATAATGTAAAAGTTGGGATTGAAAGGCATATAAGCTGGATCTACCCAAGGATTCAAGAGATGCGAGAATTATGTTTCGTATATCGAACTTGATGGAATATCTATCAAGTAAAAATCTGAATTCTTCTTAATAGAGCTTAGATCGGCGAAAAGTTGCATTCATCAAAAACCCGTGAACATCATGGATAGAGAAAGTAAGTCAACATTAAGCCTGATCTTATTCCCGTAGTTATGTTTGATAGAACTCGCGTATTGTAATGAATTGCACTTGTGAGAAAAGACCGAATGTGGAGGAAATACCCACATGGCTTTAACTCTATAAGAAGCGAGTAGTAAAGTAAGATGATCTTTGAGGACAAAGATCCTGTTTAGGGGTAAATGCTGTGACAATCCGTCAATTTATGGTTGATATTTTATTCTCGAATATTATTTAAAAACATTATTTTAATGTTACAATATGAACTCACTTATTTTTGGGAAGAAATTTGGATTTACGTCTTGGAGTAGCATCGACTACGTCTAATCAGAAGATTCAACGTTACGTGCTTACGTTTACACACACCGTCTTTGATGACAGTCCGACATTTCAGAAAATAAATTTATCCGTAAATATTATTTTGGAGTTTTAAATTTGTGTTGGTTCATAAACTCACAAATTTAAGAGAAAAGATTAGGACTTACGATTTTAATTTAACGTCCTGTACGACTAAACCGGAAACCTTAGGATTACGTATTTACGTTTTCGAACTCCGTTTTTGATGAAACGATTTTTATTAGATTCGTTTTGTGCCGTTGATTCATAATTTATAAAAACGTTTTTCGTAAAACGACCCGAGGGCACGCAAATCGAGGAAACTAGAATCAAGGAGTACCCGTAAATAATTGGGGATGAGACAAAACAAGTTTTGCCCCACCCCCACATATGGATGGCATAACTTAGCTACAACAATTTTGAGGTGTCAAGCTTACAAAGTAAGCTAGGATACTTGTCCTAGCCAGCCACTTTGTAAACTAGCAACCAACTCAAAACCACTCACTTCCAAACAAATTCTCCATTTCCATCCATGCAAAACCACACAACTCTCCTCCCTCTCTTTCAAAAATTCGTCCCATATTCATCAAAAACAACCCTCATTTGATCCATTTTAACCATAAAATCATGTGTTATTCACACATATGATGAAGCCTTTTTGAAGCTCTATAGATTGGTGGTGATCTTAACATGTAAAAAGGAGTTTTCAAGGGAGTTTGGGGCTGATTTCTCAAGGAGTTTTCATGAAGAACAAGGGCTGATTTTTGGAGGAATCTACAAATACTTGGTGATCCTAGAAGTGGTGTTGATATCTCATAAGATTGGTTACCCAAAACCAAGTCTTGTTCATCCAAAAAATCATCATTTCATCACTTTAGTTGTATAAAGATTGTTCTTCCTATCCTTTTGTTATTTTTGATTATGTAATCTTGTATTTCTTTTACTTATGTATATGTATATGATGATGAATGATGATTAAAAATATTGTGTGGGGATTTGGTGTTGATAAACATGCTTTAAAAGATGAAAAACTATATGAACCAAGGTTAAAATCTTACTTAATTTAGATGGCTGTATAAAATAGTAAATAATCATATGGTAAACTGGTAAAATGACTTGAATAGATTGATATACAGTAAGCTATGGGTCTTGTACACATGTGAGAGTTGGTCATGCAATGGAATCATTGTAATGAGTGAGATATGATCAAAACAAGTTTAAAGTACAAATCTGAGTTCACTGTTTTGGACGATTTTTAGAAAATACTTAAAGGATGATTCAACAGTAGCTATAGGAGAGTTAAATGGAGCACATATCATGTAGTTTATGTCACAAAAATTTGAGCTTCTATCTCCCTATAGAACTCTAGATATGGCAGTTTTGGTGAAGATGAAAATAAAAATCAGATTTTGGAAATTAAAGTATAATAGTATTATATAAGCACTCAAATGAAAATAGTATAAAATGTAAATTAAAAACCCACTAACTTATATAATACATTTATATAAATATGTATAAGGATAAATAAGTGGACATTTTATAAAAATGGTAACTTGTTAAGTTTTATAAGTTATAAAACTATAAACATGTTTTTTACGACTTTTTCGGCTATTACCGTAAAATTAACGTTTGTCACCAATTAAAACTTAGACGATCAAACCCGTCTAATGTAAAGTTTTTAAAACTCACATACTGATATATAAGTATCTAATACAAGTAAAAACCGATAAAACCCGAACTATAGGACATACAGACATTAACGAGCTAAGTAAACATATTGGACTAATAATTGGACTAAATAAGTTAAACACTTATAAAAAGAACTTATTGGGCTTAACCCATTTGGGCCCAACTTGTAAAGTTTAAATACTGATAATATAAGTATAAAATGGATTAAAACAAGTTAAAGAACTTATAATAAGTTTATTGAAACTAAAACACGTAAATAGGTAAAACTAGTAAACTAGTATAAAAGTTATCGACACATAACACTAAAATGAGTAAACGAGAATATGTAAACCCACTTGATCATCATATATATATAATCATCATATGTATACATAATTGTTATTTTTATAAAGTCATTGGACATGAGTCTAAGACGAGTATTATTTGTCTAGGTTTCCGTGATTGAAGCACGTACCGTACATCCGAATTGCCGATAACCCGCCTTCCCACATCAACGTGAGTTCATAGCCTCGCACTCTTTTAAATGTTTTTATGAAATGTTTTATAAACCCGCGAGAGAGATAACATGTTAGTTTTTATAAAATAGGACCCGATAGATGAAATGACCCGATAAATGATTAAAGGACCCGATAGATGAAATTAAATGGATTATTAAAGTTAGGTTATGTCACTAAAAGTCCCATTAGCATGAATTGTGAACTACCGGGATTGGTAGACGCTTGTGCATATAATAGTACTATTTGGGGACGATCACCCCAGTTCGCGCCTTGACGGTTGATCCTCGTCGTGCCACATTGATTGGTAAGCGAATTTATGTATGAGAAGATTTCCATAGCGTGACCTTTGTGACGACACGCTAACTTAGATGGGCAAATTTGGTATCGGGTTAGCTACCCGTTGTTTGTTTTAGTAAGTAACAATGTCATGCGGCTTATAATAATCCAAATTAACGAAATACTGCTATACGCACCGAATTCCGATGTATTGCCTGACTAGTAATACGGGGTCATACTATTGATATTATGTTCGTGTTTTGGTTTTATATAACCATATTCATATAACGGTTTTTATTTAATCTATACAACGTTATAAAACGTATTGTATGATGTTTTTATGACATTGGCTCGTATAATGATTTTTAAGGCAAATGCCTATATTATGATTTTCGATAAGGATTTGTATAAAAATGACTTTGGCTATTTTATGGCCTATTACAATGATTTGTACGAAATGATTTTTGGTAATAATTTTATACCAAAGTTATATTGATGGAATTTATTAAACTCTATGAATTCACTCGGCGTAATCGCTGACTTTTTCTTTTAACATGTTTTATCTCAGGTACTTAAAGGTAATTCTCGGGAAGAAGACAAGAATTCATGGCCCGCACTTAAATACTTATTTCCATTCAAATGTTTTGTAAAACCTGTATCAAGTACAATGACTTGGGACCTATGTAACTTTGATATTTATGAATGGAAATGCTTTTATTATTAAACGACGCGATTTTTATGCGTTGTCTATGATGTGAGTAATGTGCTATCCCATAACACCAACGAGTCTTCCGCTGTATTGAGTTGTATAAATTTGGGGGTGTTACACAAAGGAACCAAAGCATTGGTAACTTTAGATGGAGTGGTGAACTGGGCTGAAGATGAGGAAGAATAAGAGCTTGGTTTGATGGGTCTCTCACATGAAGATACTGAGGTACATTCTTGTTCTAAAGATTGTGTTCTTAAATTTAATAGCTTAAAGTAGAACTTGATGAACAATATCAAAAAGTCAACACATGCACTATAGAATTAAATGCTTTTAAACAGGGTGTTGCTAAGCTAGATGAAAATATAGTTTTGTATAAAAAGGGTCAACAAAACTTTGAAGAGAAAATCAGAATTTTAACTCTTCAAATGAGGGAAAAAGATGTGGAAATAAAAGCTTTTGAAAAACAACTTTTGAAAGTATCAGCAGAAAATGAAGCTTTAAAACCCAGTCTTTATAATGAAAGGGAAGTGATTAATCATTGGCAAAAATCCTCTAAAGGATTGGGTAAACTGATTAATTCACAAATAGGGTATAATGATAAGTAAGGCCTAGGATATATTGAGGACCAACCTGGGATAACTTTAATTGACAAGGACTTATAAAATGGGATTTTTGATAGTTATAGTGAGTCATATAATACACCTGAAAATGATAGATATGCTGAATGAATGAAGGCAGTTCCTCCACCATTATTAGGAATTTTCATGCCCCCTAGTAATGATACATGTATAGAGTTAGAAGAACCAAAGGCTGTTAATGATTCAAACTCTAGTACTTTATCTCAAGATAAATCTGTTGTGACCAAAAACATTGTTTATCCACCTTTTAATGAACAATTTTTTTTCTGAAGCGTCTAAAACTAGTTCTGCTTCCAAGCAGGTGAAAACTCCTAGTAAGGCATTGGATAACAATTTAAAACATAATAAAACCAAGAGGGGTGGGATAGGTTTTGAGAAACTTAAGTCAAAACAACATTTTGGGTCTTCTTTAAGTAGAAAAGGATGTTATGTTTGTGGTAGTCTAAGTTATTTTATCAAAGATTGTACTTTACATGAAGATAAAATTGTAAAACAAAAAGTTGCACAAAAGGCCACAAGAAATAGTAATGGGAAAAATGCACAGGTTAATAGGCAACAATGATCTAAAGATGACAAACCTAAGTTTGATCATTTTAAAAGGGTAGCTAAACCTCAAAAGGTTACAAATATCTCTACCAAGAACTTTGTTCCAATAGCAGTACGTATGAAACAAGGTCTAGTACCTTTGAAGTCTGTTAAACCAAGTACAGGCAAGTCTAGAACTGCAAGTACTACTAGACTAAACTCAAAGTATCGTTGTTTCAAAGTTTGTCAAACCAATGTCCCACAAGACTTCTAAGGATGCATTTGAGAAAGCCAAAACATCTAGAAGTGAGCCTAATAACAAACCAGTGCAAATGTGGGTTCCTAAATGTAAAAACCCGTGTGTTCAGGCAAGTACTGCTAAAACAATACTTAGGCCAAAAATGTACAAAGACAACAAACCTACTTATGTCTTTGACTATGTGACTGGAACATGAAGTATAAGAGTGTATGTAGTCTTACTGGAAAAACTACCTATCAAACTTTTACGTATGTAGGTCCCACAAGATCCGAGCCAAATGTGGCTTGGGTCCCTTCTAAAAACTAATAAGTTTTGTTTATGTGTTGGGGCATCTAATTGATGAATTAAAAGATAAAGGTATAGTAGATAGTGGATGCTCAAGACATATGACAGGGAATAAAGATTTCCTTGCTGATTTTGAAGAATTCAGAGGTGGACCAGTAGCCTTTGGAGGTAGCAAAGGTAGAATCACTGGCAAACGGAAAATCAATACAGGGAAGTTGGAATTTGAGGATGTGTTCTTTGTAAAAGAATTAAATGAATTCAATGTGTTTTATGTATCACAAATTTGTGATAAGAAGAACAAGGTGCTGTTTACACATATAGACTTCTTGGTGCTCTCTAAAGACTTTGAGATGCCTAAAGAATCTCAAGTACTTCTTAAGGTACCCAGGAAAGAAAACATGTACACCTTTAATCTTCATACTATTACTCCAACAGGTGGTATTACATGTTTGCTAGCTAAGGCTTCTAATGATGAGTCTAGCTTATGGCATAGGAGGTTCGGTCATGTGAATTTCAAGAATCTTAACAGATTAGTGAATAGAAATTTGGTTAGAGGGTTACCTAACAAATATTTTTAGAATGATTTCACATGTACTACTTGTCAAAAAGGTAAACAACGTAGAACCTCTTGTAAGACCAAGACTGCCAATACTATGACAAAGTCTTTGCAACTTTTGCATATGGATTTGTTTGGTCCAGTTTCTATAAGGAGCATTAGTCATAAGACCTTTTGTCTAGTCATAACTAATGATTATAGCAGATTCAGCTGAGTTTTCTTTTTAGCTCTTAAGAGTGAAACCAATGAATTACTTAAGGGTTTTATCACTTTAGTTGAAAAGCAGTTCACTAAAGAAGTCTTAATTATTAGGACAGATAATGGGCCAGAATTCAAGAATGCTGAATTTGATGAATTTTGTAGGTCTAAAGGCATTAAGAGACAACTTAGAAATCCTAGGACTCCACAACAAAATGGAGTAGCTGAAAGGAAGAATAGGACACTAATTGAGGCTGCTAGAACTATGCTGGCTGATTCTCTTTCGCCAAATATATTTTGGGCAGAAGCAATCAATACTGCATGTTACGTGTTAAATAGAGTCTTAGTGACCAAGCCTCAAAACAAGACACCTTATGAACTTTTGACTGGTATTAAGACAACTATAAGTCATTTAAGACCTTTTGGGTGTCATGTGTCTATACTAAATACTCTTCATCATTTGGGGAAGGTTGATGGAAAATCTGATCCAGGATATATTGTAGGATATTCATTACAAAGTAAAGCATACATGGTTTACAATTTGGCGTCTAAAAAGGTTGAAAAAATGCCCATGTTAATTTCCTAGAAAATAAACCTAACGTCCCAAGAATAGGTTATGCTTGGATGTTTGATTTAGATTATCTAACGAATTCCATAGATTACTATTCTGTGCAAAAGGATTGTCAAACTAACAATGTAGGTGAGGAGTTTGGTACAACTAAGTCAGGTACTCAAAGATAACCTTCTTCATCAGACTCTCAGAATGATCATGTTCACATCTATGTACCCAGTATGCCTAATGTTACTCCTATGGCTGCTACTCCCCAAAAGCAACAAATGCCATCAACTGATGATCATGCCTCCCAAGAGCTTCAGAGGCTTCAAGATCAAGAAAAGAATGCTACATCTGCTAATGAGCATTCAGGAGAAGAATATTTTGAGTCACAATACTTTAGATGTATGGTAATCTATGATATATCAAGAGGGTTGTTGTTTCTAGAGAGAGAAAGTAGAGAGAGAGAAATGAGAGAAAATGTAAATGTGTTATTTGATAAATGAAACAACCAACACCCCTTTCCATGGTGGAAAGGGGTTTATATACCCAAGTCCCTTAGTGGACTTGGGCCTCCAGCCCATGAACATACTCATGGGTCGGGCTTACATAAACTATAAATAAACTTATACTACGAGCCCTTAACTCTATTGTTGGAGTGACCGAGACTTTCTAAATACGAAAAACGTATTTCTAACAATCTCCCCTAAAGGGAGGTCACTCCAATTACAAAGTCCTAATCTAGCATCTTAGATCTTCGTTCTCGTGCTCGTAGTCCGCTTTCTCTTTTCTTCTTTTACTTTTTCCATTCTTGTGAATATGTGTTGAATATCATCATACTTTGGCTTTGAACATGTTCTTTTGGCCTTTCACGTGCAGTCTTTGCCTTCTTGTGATGTTCGCCTCTTCGTGACTTCATGTACCACATACCTATCCTTTGTTGAATTCTTGAATGTTTCAGAGTTGATACAACGGAAGACTTTTAGGTCACACTTTCTTGAATTTGCTGAAATATTTGATTCAGAAGGAATAAGTATGTGAGGAAGACTTCAGCTGGTGCACCGCAACGCCACCGTCTTCAAATGTAACAACATAATAAGACACGACTAAAATGGCTTTTACATTTTATTCTGATTCGGTAGCATTTTACTTCCGGTCGTTGAATACCGTTGGACGATAATAGATATCGTACTTGTGACAGGTAGCTCTAATTAAAGATTTCCTTGACAAGATTTCACGGGTAAAGCCATTCTCTTTATTTGACCGTCCAAAGCTGACTGCGAACATAAAGAGTCAATCATTAGGATAAGAAATATCCCTATGATTGCAGCCGTCAATTCATGATCCTGGAACAAGTGAATTTCAATTAAGATATTCACCATCGTTGCTGTCCAATTGTCACGAGCTTGATTATAATATAATCTTGCTTGTAACCTACCGTAGTGTTGTTTGAGGTTGACACTGGAAGGATTTACACTCTTAACTGTGAACACTAAAGACTGTCACTCTGAGTGTTCTGGCAAGATCACTTGGATAATGCGTAGAGGCCCTGGAACAAGTTTAATCTCAGTTAAGAGTTAAACCATCGTTTCTTTCCATTTATCACAAGATTAGTTCTTAAAGAACCGCATGTTTCACCTACCATGAGCTTGTTTGATGTCGGCTCAAGAAGGATTTCCATCTCCATTATAATACTTTCGTATCACTCAGATGTTTTGGAAAAAATGCAAGAATACTGCGTAGGACTCATAAAATTCTTTCTTGTTTTAAAATTGTGTCCTAATGAAACTTTTGATGATATCGTGGCTCTAGACTCAATAGTGCATTTTGTTTTGGTGATCGGAGGCTGGAGAGGATTGCCACCTTTTCAATATCAATTTATTCGGAATGAATAAACTAATAGATAACGTGTTGAGCTCCGTGACATTAAAAAAAATATCTTTTGAGAGATATTTGAGTTGGATGGGAGGGGTTGTGCATCGCATCACTGGGTCCATGATACTTTTGTCTTCAAGATGAGTTGACCCGGTTTATGCCTAAGTTGTAAGGAGGGCTTCTTTCTTTACACCCTTTATCTTTACATTTCTTTTTCGTTCTTCAACCCCTTCAATGCTTACCAAAACGTCATCACTAGCACCTTGTTGTGATTGTTCTAGTGCTAGCATCAGTACTTGGTCGGCATTCAGGTTCGTTCACAATCCATTCTCCATCATACCTAAGGACTTCTATTTTCTAACTATGGAATTTTCCTTGGGAAGATTCCTCCGGTTCTGGACGAATCATTAGACTTTTACCTAATCCTACCATCCTTTTGTCACCACATTCGTCGTGAGTTAAGTGTGTTTTGGGTAAGTATTCGTCTTCATGAAAAATTCCTTAAAATCACCGAGGTACTTGTGATATAAATATTAAGAGTTTTTGTACCTTCAGTGTTTTTGTCAACAAAATGCTCCCCCTTAACATACGCGTAGCATATATCAATTGGATTTTCTATTCATCCATTTTTCATTTTTAGACGCATATGTTTTACAAGTCTCCTTAATCACATTTTCTTCCCTTATCCAAAATGTTAACCATTAATCTTTTGGATATTAATGGATTAACCGGTCTTTGGGTTAAAAATAAAATTGTTTGACGGCCATAGAACATATTAATGCTCCCCCTCAAATTAATGAGGGTTAGTTGTAGTGCTTAAGTATGATATGCTTGAAAGATTTTGAATCTCGTGAGAAATTCTTGAAAAATTTAATACTCTTGCACTACACTATGCCACAAAAGGCTATTATAAATGTATTCACATATTCACAATAAAATACATATGGAGTTGACCTGAGAGAAGACGATCCATGTTAAATAGATCGTTCCATTTGCCTGTGGTGAGCTCCATATGGTCTTCCACCTACGAATCGTTCTAAACTACTTATCAACCGGTGCTTCCTTAAAGTTTCCTCGATCTTTTTAATCACGTACATAGCACTTTGATTGCATTGAGTTGTCCATGTGTACGTTACTGCTGGAAGTCGTTGTCCGGCATTGAGAACAAGCAGATCATCACGAACGTGTTTGAGTGTGCCATCACTGAATTTGTGCAGTTCAGAGAATCTCATGAATTCCATGACACCTGTTTCGTTCTGATAAAATATTCCTGCTTCCAGTTTCTTAGTCCCCATATATGGCTTTTTGTTTCTGTGATATTGACTGAGCGGAGTTGTGTGAGGACGTTGCAAGTTTAGCTTCTGTTGGTAACTCTCCACACCAAGTTGGAAGTCTTCAACCTGAGTTTTGATGACGACCTTTCGAGTATATTGACGGATGTTTGAACTCAAGGCAATGACGATTTCAGGAGGTAAATGAGCAACCTTTTCTTGAGCCCATATCAGTAGAAGATCTTCAATGTCTTCAAGACTAAGGTACCGGAGGTCACTTTCATTAATTCTGTATTCTTTTTCGTCAGAGCGTTTGATCAGTATTAAATTCAAGTAATCACAACCGAATACCGTCATAGTGGTGGCTCCTTGTACGAATTTTAATACGACGATCAGAGATAATCAGAGAACCGGATTTCTTACGATTGAAGTGGCTGCAAGCTAATCTCTTCTTTGGATTCCAATGAGAAATTCCAAGCTCTGCGAAGGGGTCGTAAAATTTGAGCAACTTTCTTTGCCATAAAGCATCAGGTACTTTGTCTTCAATCCAAGGTACATTATTTAGGTTTATTGCCTTGACCATGGTGAGTGATGTAGCATATTTGTTCGCGTCGTTTTCTAGATACTCGAGATCAAGACAGACATAATATTCCATTGGAATAGTTGTAGAACCGGTAATGACTATAGGTGTCAGAGGCTGTAACACTAGAGTCTGAATCTCGGAAGTCGTCGCTTTCATGGCCTTCGCAAGCTCATTGATGTGATATTCAGCTTCATTATTGTTGATCTTCATGGTGTCAAAGAAATCCACATATGCGGCTGACAAGTCGATTGGATTGTTGAGGAATTGAGTAAGCTCGATATATGTTGTCGTTGAGAAAGGATGTTGTGGTGTTGCATTGGTAATCCATTGTTGCTCCTATACAGTCTCGTCTATGACAAGAGATTCAGGAAAACTCGGTTCTGGTATATTTAGGTCTTCGACTTCCACGTCAGAGTAATGTTGATTCGTTGTAGGAGGTGGAGAATGAGGTATAGTAGAATCATCTTCATGCATAGACACTGTGGGTTCGTCTTCATGCATAGACACTTGGGGTTCGTCTTCATGCATAGACACTGGATGTTCGTCTTCATGCATAGACACTGGAGGTTCGTTTTCATGCATAGGTTCTACATGTGCTATAGGAGAAACACTAGTAGTAACCAGTGAAGTGGACATACCTGTGTCTTTAGTTTGAGATTCTCTGGAGATGAATGTACCATGGAGGTTCTTTTGACGATTTTCTCTATTGCCATCATCACTGGTTAATGATATGCATGGTGGATCCTCCTTGCTGCTGGCAGTGGTTTCATCATCTCGTACGTCTTCTTGTTGTTCACTCTCCGTTGGTTCTTCATCCACATCCTTTTCTTTTGTTCCAGTAACACTTTCTTCTTCTTCCTCAACACCCTTCTCAGATTCCTTATCTTCTTCACCCTGCTTTGACTCTTCACCAGTTTTACCCATATTCTCGCCCTTATCACCCTTTTCAATACCATTCCCATCACTATTATCATCATCATCATCCTCATCCCCATCATCCTCATTTTTATCCTAATCATCATCATTTTACCATCAACTCCATCTTTATCCTCATTACCGTTACCCTTATTTTCTGCGTTCTCGACATCATCTTCATCTTCATTCTTAGACTCTTCATCATCTTTTAGTGTATCTTCAATGATAGCCTTTTTGAGATAATGCAGAAGTTTGCGTTTTGTCTTCGTTATCTCAAATCCCATATAAATCAATCGGGTTTCCAATAAATGCATTATTTGAAGATCAAATAAACCTTTGCTGAATAGGGTTGGTAGCTCTTGATCGACATATGACTTCGCTTCACGTTGAATGATGTTGGTCATGTGTTCATCAATGGAATTGATAAAAGTAGCATTTTCTTTGTCACGTGCGTCCTTTTCTTTAAGAAGCTTTTTATGCTGACCTTTAAGTTTAAAGACGGGGTCGGATATCTTCTTGAGTTTAGACTCGTCACTTTTCTGTTCTCTTAGGTCTTGTGTAGGATTAGGTATCCTTCCATTCAGCGTTTCAATTTGTTTTGCCTGATCCTCCAATTGTTGTTGGAGGTGCTGAATTAGTGGATCATTGATCAAAAGAAATGGATTGGAGGTGGATGGTACTTGTTGTACTGTAGTTGATGGAGGAGGTGTAACCAAAAGTGTTAGAGGAGTTGTGGATGATACAAGTTGTTTAAGGATTGGTGGTTGTGTTGGTATAGTCACTTAGGCGGTGGTTGGTACTTGTTGTGAGATGATACATGGCGGTGTAGGAATAGTCATTTGGGCGGTGGTTGATACTGATTGTTCAACGAGTTCAGGTGTGGGAGTTGGTGTGATGACATCGGTGATTACCAGGGGGATAAATGGTAGAATGGTAGTTGTTGTAACTGAGGTTATAGGAACGTCCACCATATTCTCATTCGTCGAGGGATCAATATTTGTGACTTCGACGCCTTCCCCTTCAAGATTAAGATATTTCATAACGTCATCAGAACCAAAAGTAGACATACTTTGAATTTGAGTTGCTGGAACGTGAGTTGTATGAGCATCTTCTAAAATCAACGTGGAAGTTGGTGTCGGTAATGATGTGTTGACATTAACATCATGGTACATTATTTCTATTTCTGTGTTGTCACTGCCACCACCCTCCTCACTCTGCTCAAGACTTTCAAAGTTGAATGTACCAACTTCTTCATCATTAGGGTCTTCATAAAAGTAAGTGTCTTCATCAGGTTCGCCAAATTCATCTAATTCATCAGCTGGTGTGGAGCCTGAACCTTTGGATTTCGCGAACGCCTCGTCTCTGCTCTGCCTAAGTGTGAGACGCAGCTGTTTGTCTTGAGAGATATTTTCTTGAACTGGTTCATCTTCATAAACATATTTTTCTTTACCTTTGTTTTTCTTTGGCTTCTTTGCCTTTTTTCTCGGCTCTTGCTCTTCTTCTTCGTCATCAGTTCTGATCATCTCATCTACTTCTTCGTCATCTTCATCATTGAGGTGCTCTTTCCCTTTGCTTTTAACTTTGGATGAGAAGTCTTTTGAGACTTGGCAATCCGTTTCTTCTGTTTACCAGTTTGCTGATCAGAAGGAACAGCGTTTTCTCTTTTCATTTGTGCTTCAATGTCTCTGAGCATCCTTTTGTATGGTTCATTGTCCTTAATCCCTTCATTTATCAGTACATCGGGCACTAGAGCTGGACAGAGTGAGTACTTTGTAGAATGATTATGAGCAGACATATTATCCATCACATAGTCTCTATCTTGGGTATGGTAGAAAAATTCCCACGAGTATCAATGTATGGGTCACTCATTATGAAATGATTGATTATGAGCTTTGTGAACCGTGGAAATGAAAGATGCGAAAACTTCTTCTTGGTGCCTGTGAATTGATAGAAGAATTCTTCCCAAAGTAATAGTGCGTAATCTACTTTAGCTCCAGTGTAGAGTCCCCAAAATATATGAGCCTGAGGGGGTCTCATTACGTCTGATCCACGAGTCTTTGAAGTGAGGCACTTGACGATGATAATGATAATTGCTTTCCATGGTTGGCCGATGTGTGAAGTGTTAAACTGAGATAAATTAAGGATTTCACCCTCATAGTTCAGAGCTCTAATTACTCTAAGCATTTCATCTATCTCTGGGTTAGGCACATACTTTTCTCCTTTTGCTAACCTAGGAAACTTGAACAATTGCCGAAAGTGACTCAAATCAAGCATCATTTCCCTGTTGTTGAGCATAAAGGTGATATTCTTCTTTGAGAGTTGTATGTCCTGTGAGATTGTCGTTGTAGCCCAAAACTCATGCATATAAAATTCCGGAAATGATGCAGTAGCTCGTAAGGCATCCTTTGTCGGTGACATGTCTAGTATATCCATTGCGACTTTGATGGATGCTAGAGATGGATCAAAGTCGTCTTTCAGACGAGAATTGTTCTCTACAGGTGGCAGCCGGGCACTGAGTGGAACAAGTGTAAGATCAAGTTGTAGTTTTTGTTCTTCGGTGATCGACATATTCCTGCTTAGATAGCACAGACATAATTGATATATACACACATATATATCTCATAATCCATGTAAATAACACAACAAATGTCACCACATATTATTAAATGTGACACAATATTACAGACATAGTTCATAGGAAATACAATAAGACATTCAGATTAACACCTAAATACATGGCAGTATACCACAGACATTTTATTCGAATGACATAACGACCTAGCTTTAGTTCCTTGAGGATTTAGGTTTCCTTGGAGTCGTTACCACTACTTTTGTGGGAGAACTAGTGGAAAAATGACGGCGAAATTCAACCACCACCTCAGTAGGCCTGGGTATAACTTCTACCTCAGTACGTGTTGGTGTAACCAAAACCTCAGTAGGTGTAGGCAAAACTTCAACCTAAGTAGGTGTAGGCAAAACCTCAACCTCAGTAGGTGTTGAGATAACCAAAATCTCAGTGGGTTTGAACTCAGGGTCAGACAAAGATGATGTAGTGTCTTCCATGACCTGAATGCAAAACACAAGACATTGAATAAGTAATTTTATCTCTTTTGTTTACACAAATACCAACTTATAAAATAAAATGAATTTTTGTAATAAGAAATCGTTCAAGTATTCTTATGAGAAAAAATTAATTATATCCAATAAAGGTTGGTTTCGTTTTAATGGCCCTAATATCCTTAATGCCTAAAAACCCTGATTGTTATCTAATTCGGATTCATTAGTGCTGTATTTGTTATTATAGAACATTGAGAAGAAACTACACTTATCATTTTTTATGTTTCACAAATCTTAATCTAGCAATGTGTCTATAAGTTCCACCTATCGCAATATTAAGAAACCATCGCAATCTTAAAGTCCATCGGAATACTAACTGATGTCATCGGAATGTCATCGCAATGTGGTCATCGAAATGTCATCTTAATGAGGTCATCGAAATATCATCGTAATGAAGTCATCGGAATGTCATCATAATGAAGTCATCGCAATAACCCATCGTAATGGAGTCATCGCAATAACTCATCGCAATAACTAATCGCAATGAAGTCATCGCAATAACTCATCACAATGGAGTCATCGTAATAACTCTTTGCAACGGAGTCATTGCAATAACTCATCGCAATGAAGTCATCGCAATAACTCATCGCAATAAAGTCATCGCAATAACTCATCGCAATGAAGTCATCACAATAACTCATCGCAATATGGGCGGGAAAGTCGTCGCAATCTGGGACCTAGATTACGATGCAACGTTTGATCATTTGATTATGGGACATAGACGATGTTTGAAGCATAACTGATCAATACCAATGTTCATAGATGCTATACTAACAAAACCCCTCTATCAATCACAAGTTTTATCAAACAAAACTTCAAAACCCTAATCTGATTAATACTAGTTATAGAGGTTCGTTTGTAATGTTAAGAAATAGATAATCATGGAAAGCACGAATGATTGATAAATACCTAGATGTTATGGCAGATGATTAGCACAATAAATGAAGAATGAGAAATGTTGTATCAATGTCGGCAAAGAGTATAATAGTGTGTGTGGTTGAGACGAAAGGGAAAAAACAGGGGAGGGGGTGTATTTGACTTTGGTCAATTTTCAAACCACTTTGCAAGAATTACAATTTGGTCCCCCTAGTTTGACAAGTGTTTATAAAACTTGTAAAAACAAGTTAACAACACTTGTATCCCCGAATTATCTTAATTTGTTAACACTTACACACCACAAACGTTTCTATCGATATGACTTAAGGCATATGATATAACCTAATGCCAATTCAACTTCCTCATAAGGCACACATTGCACATAAGGCAAACCATACATCGTGTTGCATTTTTCTGAAAAATACTTTTTGAAGACCAATTCAATTCCAAAATGATTTGATATTTGCTCCCCCTTAAACACTGACCCGTTTTCTATTGAAAGAGCTATAGTCATTGTTTTAAAGAGACAAATATCCATGAAGACCTTTTCCGTTCAGTGATTTTATGAAATGATTCTAGTGGCAATAAGATTTCTCTAATTTTAACAAAATAAGTGCACTAAAGCGTACACCAATTTGTGTTTGACCAAATTATAAAGTAAACTTGATCCCTTACAAGGTTTTAAAGTAAACTTTGCCCGAGAAAATTAATTCCCATTGTGAGCCAACATTTTCAAAAGAAATACGTGATGTTAATACGAAAAGTGGGTTGTAGTCAGAAATAACTACAAGCCATATGGGCATGTTTTAAAATATGTAAAACTTTTATACGGACTCTATTTATGGCGCCATGTCAATGTTAATTGAAATTTCTAAGGCCGTAAATATTACCGTACTAAAAGACATGCCCGATTTAAAATGAAAAATATTTCTGGATTTTCATGATTTTAAATTTTTTATGGTTTTTTGTAAGTTTTATATTTTTGTATTTTTCTTTTTGTGGTTTATATATATACGATAATATACACGATCGCGATAAAAAGGATACCCTAGAATAGTTTACCACCACTATTATGCAGATTCTTCTGCCAACTCCGTAAGAGTCGTCGGTGAAAATGATTTCAAGCCCAGCTTTTCGATCAAAAACTCAATACGTCCTTGATCTAAGGCCTTTGTGAATATATCCGCCAGCTGATACTCAGTGTTGACAAAATACAGCTCGATTACTCCATTTTCCACTCTCTCTTTGATAAAGTGGTAGCGTATGTCAATGTGCTTCGCCCGGGAGTGTTGAACGTAGTTGCAGCAAAGGGCAATGGCGCTTTTGTTGTCATAGTACATCGGAATTTTGTTGAATCCAAGACCATAGTCAGTTAATTGTGATCTCATCCAAAGAACTTGAGCACAACAACCGGACATAGCAATGTAATCAGCCTCTGTACTTGATATTGCAACGCTTTTCTGCCTTTTGGATGCCCAGCTAATCAATCTATCTCCAAGAAGTTGCACACTGCTAGAAGTGCTACGTCTAGTATCTTGACACCAAGCATAATCCGCATCTACATATGATATTAGTGCAATAGAGGAATTCTTCAGATACCACAGACCACGATTAAGTTTTCCTTTAAGATACCGAAAGATCGTTTTCACAACATTTAAGTGCTTTTCGGTAGGCCGAGCCTGATACCGGGTACACATGCATATAGCAAACTGAAAATCAGGCCTGCTAGCAGTCAGATAGAGAAGGGTGTCGATCATTCCACGGTAAAGTTTAGGATCGATAGCAATCCCATCCCTATCCTCATCTAACTTGGATCTCTCCACCATAGGAGTATCCACGGGGTCACAGTTTTCAAAATGATACTTTTTCAACGATTCAAGAGCATATTTGGATTGATTAATAAAGATTCCTCTTGGATTTTGAGAAATTTGCAACCCTAAGAAAAATGAAATTTTTCCCATCATCGACATCTTAAAGCGTGTGGACATGATTTTCTCAAAATGGTCAGACAGTCTTTGAGTAGTGGCAGCAAATATTATATCCTCAACATAAATTTATACTAGTATCATGTCGTTGTCCTCCTTGAGAATGAACAATGTTGGGTCCACTTTGCCTTTGTACACGTGATTAGGATACTCAGAGTTGACGAATCCATTCGGCTGGCTTACGTAGACATCTTCTCTTAATTCACCATTAAGAAATGCCGTCTTAACATCCATTTGGTAGACAATTATATTCATGTGAGCAGGATAGGCAAGGAATAGTCTAATCGCCTCCAATCGTGCAATAGGAGCAAAGGATTCTTCGAAGTCAATACCTAAAGCTTGTTTGTAACCTCGAGAACCAATCTAGCTTTGTTCTTTAACACTCCACCTAACTCATCGAGTTTAACCTTATATACCCACAACAATGTAAGGATGTCAACGTTGTCGGGTAGAGGAACTAATTCCCATACTTCAAGACGTTGAAATTCATTAAGTTCCTCTTGCATGGCTTCAATCCAAGATGATTGTTTCATGGCTTGTTACCAAGATGTAGGTTCGTTCTCGCAGAGAAACGCATCAAAGAAGTAGTATAATGCGTGCGCTTGTAGTTGATGACGTGTACAGACTGGTCGATCGATGTCACCAATAATATTGCAGATTGGGTGATCCTTTGTCCATTTGGTATTATGATTTTCAATCCGTGCTGGTCTGGAGTAAACGATTGCATGAGCTTCCTCTGAGGTAGACGTACCGTTAGGGTTTTCGGGTATTTGTGAGCCAAAGAATGGAAGCTCTTATAGGTGAGAAAGTTCCAAATCGTGATCATAGTAATCCTCTTTAACATCATTAGGAACGAGTGGGTGTGATGATTCGGGTGTAGTTTAAGAGTTGTTGGGGGATGGTGCATCGGGTTCAATAGTGACAGTAGATGCATCGGACTAATTTCCATTATCTTGAGCAACAACTTCGAGAATCGGAGCTACTACTGTAGGTGCAGGAGAATCATCACTTAGAGGATCAGAAAATTCATCAAACATAGGTTGAAATAACTCATCCCCATCGAGCCTTTTAGGTGGTGTAAATGATGGAGAAGTAGGATTGTTGGGAGTTAATCCGGAACTAATAGTATCGGTTCCCATCTCATGAAGTGCGGGTTCAGAGTTGTGTTGCTTAGAAGCCATCGCTGTCAGCTCATCAAAATCAGCATCCAAAGTTTCTACTATCTTGCCAAGACGAAGATTATAAATTCGGTAAGCTTTCTTTGCGGGTGAGTAACCAATTAAAATTCCAATATCCTTCGGTTGAAGTTGGTCCACAATCTAACGATTAGTATTTGGATAACAAAGTGCACCAAACACATGAAGAAATGAAATATCGGGTTTGTGTCCATGAAGTATCTCATATGGAGTTTTTCCATGGCGCTTACGAATGATGGAGCGGTTTTAGGTATAACATACGGTTTCCACTTCTTCAGCCCATAAGAATAAAGAAGCATTCGCATAAAACCACATAGTTCTAGCAGCTTCCATAAGTATACGGTTACGTCTTTCCACGACACCGTTTTGTTGTGGAATGCGAGCAACTGAAGTTTCATGTGAAATACCAACCTCTTAATAATAATCTCATAGAGTCTAATTAACGAACTCAGTTCCATTATCAGTTCGAATTTGGCGAACAGTAGCATTAAGACGCGCGTGGATCATCTTAAGAAAAGTAACAATATATGCTGGTGCTTGATCCTTGGTTGCTAAGAACTTAACCCATGTAAATCTTGAATAATCATCCACCATGATGAGGATGTATTTTCGACCACTCACACTAGCCATACGCATTGGCCCGCAAAGATCCATGTGCAAAATATATAGTGATTCTTGGTTGGTGTCTTAAGCTTTAGGTTTGTATGATTTCTTGGTGATTTTCCCCAAAGAACACGCGGAACATAAATGATCCTTGTCAAACTTAATTTTTGGAAGAACACGAACAAGCTCTTTTTTAGCCAAATGGTTAATAGCATCAAAGTTAAGATGAGTTAACCGGTGATGCCACAACCATGACTTGGTCTTAGATGCTTTGGAGAGAAGGCATACATGAGAGGCGGTAATAAGTGTGTAAACACTTATCCTTTTACCACTTATTTCCAATAATAACAAGACCAAAACGTGTATTTTATGTCGTAAAAGTCGGAATTATGTGTGGTTTGTGTTTTTATTGTGTTTTAGGACCAAAAGATTAAAAAGGAAGAAAACACGGGCTTTCACGGGCTTTTATCGAAGAAAACGGGAAAAGACGAAGTCAAAAGATCAAGAGTGCAAAAAGAACGGAAGTCCAAGGCCTATTCTGAAGATTTATCGAAGAAAAAGTCTAAAGACGGAAGTTTAATGAAGTCGAAGAACTCAAGTCTAAATTAAAGAAGAAAATTATCAAGACAAGTTCAAATCCCGAGACGACGTCGAGAAAAGACAAAGAATTAAATCGAGTCGAGAAGACGTGAAGAAAGAAAGGAAGAAGAGGCAACACATGCACTCCTTCCCATTTTTCCCTATAAATACCCTCCTAATACACATGAGGAGGGTGGTTAGTTTTTGGTAGTTAGTTTCATTTTTCATTTTTCTTTCTAGTTTTAGAGAGAGAAAGTTCTCAACTTTCTCTCACTAAGTTTTCATCTTTTCTTTCTTTTAATCTTTCAAGATTAAACCTTTTGTATTTGGATTTCATTAATCAAGTTCAAGTTAAGCCTTTAATCTTTCATCTCTTTCTACCTTTCTTTGATTTTAGTTTACTTTTGGTGCGAAATCTATTTGATCCGTGTTGTTCTTAATGTTTTCGTGCCTAAAAGTTAATCTTTTTATGCCTACTTAAGTTTTCATACGAATAAGCTTTAAGATCTTTGTGCTTATTGGCTTATTTATATGTTTAGCTTATTTACTTTTTAGAAAGTTTTCTTAAAAAGTTCATCTTTTTATAGTTTAATTTAAAAGGTTGCTATTTTAAGATTGGATAAGTTGCTATTCATGCTTATTTAGTCCGTTTCACTTTAGATTCGTTCAAGTTTTGGTGATAGCTTATCAAAATAGCTTATCACCTTTGCTTATTTTCGAATCCCATATAAATCGGAAAAGGTTTAAACCCTTTTCCGATCGCTACATTCCGACTACACCACCCCTTATTCCAATCACCCTGATCAGATTAGGGTTATAACTTTCCGATTTGCATCTCTGTATTCCGATCACCCTAATCGGAATATGGTTTTAATATTCCGATTGTGGGTTTTGTTGACATTCTGATTAGAGTCCCTTGCCAAACATTCCGATTGGTTGTCTTCTTCTACATTCCGACGAGGGGATTAGCGGTATTCCGATTTGTTTCGTTTCCAACATTCCGACAAAACTCATTCCCATTATTCCGATTGAGATTCATACCTACATTCCGATCAGTCTCCTTTGGCATATTCCGATCAGTGTTTCCGACCACACATTCCGATTGCAGCAGTATTCCGACGAGGGTGTATTCCGATTGTTTTCCAATTGTTTAATTTCTTGTTTTTGCAAAGTTTTCAAATGTTAGTTTCATTAAGTTTTCAAGTATTTTTCTAATCTTTTCTTTAAGTTTTCAATCATTTATTTTTTAACTCGTTATTTTTAGTTTAATCATTAAACTTCTACTTTACTCTACGACACTTTCATATTTGCTATTAGTTTAAAATAGATAATCAACCAAACCATTTTCTTGTTCACCAAAAGACAATTGAGTCGCACTTTGAACCAATAGTCAATTCGAAGAGATTCGGACGATAAGATTTTATACTAGGGTAAAACCTTGTATTAAATGGCGTTGTTGCCGGCTCTTTTCGTTAAGATTAACGGTTTCTAGTGAGAGACGCATTGAATTTTGGGATCCGTTCTTTGAACGTTATTTTCCTTGCTTCAAAAATTTTCAAAAACCCTAAAAAATATAAAATTCTTCAAAAATAAAAAAACATTGAAAAATTCATAAAAAGCAATTCTTTTCCAAAGGTTTGCACCAAAAAGATTATATAGATATTCTCTCTGTGTATTTTTCTTCTGCAGGTGTATGCGTACTAGATCTTCGAACTATTATGAGCCCGAGACTCGTGAAGATTTAGATATGGCTGGTGTTCATAACAACAATAATAACCCACCTCTACCCAATTTGAATAATAATAACAACAACAACAATGTCCCCCTACCTGATTTACGAACAATGGAGGAATTGTGTCAAACCACCATGAACGGACGCGGAGGCCCGATTGCGCCAATGCACATCACGGCTCAGGAGTTTTCGTTGAAGCATCACATGATCCAACAAGCGCAAACTAACCCATTTCGCGGAATTCCGGATGATGATGCCAACAAACACCTCGACAAATTCATTACCATCACCCAAAGCATGAAGTCGCCCGGTGTTTCTATGGATGACCTTCGCCTTCAACTATTTCCCCACTCGCTTTCTCACCATGCCGTAAAATGGTTTGACCGTCTCCCAAAGAATTCTATTCATACCTGGAATGACATGACTCAACGCTTTCTGTCGCGCTACTTCCCACCATCCATGGTCACAAGCCTTCATAACCAAATTAGTGGATTCATGCAAGACAATGACGAATCGCTCTTTGATGCTTGGGAACGATACAATGACTTGATCGACCGTTGTCCGAACCATAACATGCTCCCCGTCACTCTCATTGATACTTTCTACAATGGTCTCACTTTTCGTGATCGTGACACGATCAATGCCGCCGCCGGTGGTACTTTTATGAAAAGGAGACCGGAGGAGTGTAGAGAGTTGATAGAAAACATGACTACTCACCACAAGAATTGGGATTCATCCGCATCCTCAAGATCTAACTCGAGAGTCAATGTTTCTTCTACTACTTCCAATCCCGAGATAACCGAACTTACCCAACAAATCACAGAGATGAACAAGAATTTCATGACCATGGCCACTAACCACTTTCAACAAGCTAAAGCCGTTTCTATTTCTTGTGACACATGTGGTGGTACTCATTCTTACAATGATTGTCCTTCTACTCAAGGCAATTTTTCTGAAAACGTTAACGTGGCTTACGGTACTTATCCCACGAGAGGCTATCAAGCTCGTCCTCAAGGAGACCGTAGCTTGCTAAGTTATCGTTCAAACAACTATCTTGCACCACCTGGTTTCCCTCCTCCAAACCAAAACCAACAACAAAGCTATAACCGAAACAACCAATCCCAACCTCGTGCTACCAATCAATATCAATCCAAAAGAAACCCATACCCACCTCTAGGAAATTCTCAAGCTTACCAAGCTCCACCTCTCAATCAACTGATGGCATTGAATCCAGACGTCGAGACGTTCATGAAGACTAATAGAGAGATGGTGACGAATCTTCAGAGTCAATTCGTCAACTTGAAGGGAGAAATGGCGAAACAAGGGAACGATATTCGAGCCGAGCTAAGGAATGACATGGCAAAACAAAGCAATGATATTCGTGCAGACATGAGAGACTCTTTCAGTACTCAAGCGCTTAACATACGTGATATGATCGGTTCGCTCTTCCAAGGTAATCAACCCTCTTCTTCGGGTACTCTTCCGAGTAACACCATTGCGAACCCAAGAGGGGAGATGAAAGCAATCACCACTCGTAGTGGAAAAGGTTATACGGAACCCGAGCTTCCTACACCTCCACCCGTGATTGTGAACAAGGAAAAAGAGCAACTTTCCTCACCTCCTTTGCCTTCTACCCCCATTCCCCCACCACCCGCGGTTGTGAGTGATCCTACCCCCCTAAAGCCTTCCTCTTCATCCAATATACCTTATCCGTCAAGGTTGAGGAAAGAGAAGCAAAAGAGCAAGGATGATATTCAAGTTTCAAACTTTCTCAAAATGTTTAAACAATTGAATTTTAACATCTCCTTTGCCGAGACTCTCGCTCACATGCCTAAATACGCGAAGATGTTTAAAGATCTTCTTAGTGACAAGGAGAAGCTTCTTGATATTGCTCAGACCCAACTTAATAAGAATTGCTCTGCCGTTCTCATAAGGAAATTGCCCACCAAACTTGGTGATCCGGGTCGCTTCTTGATTCCTTGCAACTTCTCGAGAGTAGAGAATTGCATGGCCCTAGCCGATCTAGGTGCCAGTATAAACTTAATGCTTTTAAGTGTTTGGAAGCAATTATCTCTCCCCGAGCTAGTCCACACCAAAATGACCTTGGAATTAGCTAACCGTACGGTTTCTTATCCAGTGGGGATAGCTGAAGACGTCTTCGTTGGTGTCGACAAATTCACCTTCATGGCGGATTTTGTTGTCGTTGACTACGAGATGGATCCCCGTGTTCCATTAATCGTTGGACGTCCCTTCTTGAGGATCGGTCGCACTCTCATTGATGTAGCCGCGGGCGAAATAATCATGAGAGTTGGTGATGATAAAATTGTCTTCAACATGGGTAAGATTTCTAAGCAACCTTATTCATATGAGAGTGTTAATGCTATTGATGTTCTCGATAAGGCTTGTGAAGAACATTTTCATGATGCTTGCAAAAGTACTCTTTCTTCTCTACCCAATGTTGAGACCGTTGCCTCAATTGCTTCGTCATTAACTCCTTTTGGAGAAAGTGACTTGGATGATTTCGAAGCTAGCTTGGGTCCTCTCGATATTAAGTATGATGATTCTTCCACCGATTGGGATGAAGACATTCATACTATTGAGAGACTTCTCAATGAAGACCCGTTTTCTCCTCCTTCTCCTAAAGAGGTGACTAATGATGATCCATCGTTAGTTACTCCATCTATTGAGGATCCTCCTACTCTTGAGCTTAAGGACCTACCTCCTCATCTTGAGTACGTTTTCCTTGAAGACAACAAGAAGTTACCAGTCATCATTGCAAAGGACCTGAAAGAAGAAGAAAAATACCGACTTATCGCCGTATTGAAGATACATAAAAGAGCTATCGCTTGGAAAATCTCCGATATTCGCGGAATTGATCCTCACTTTTGCACACATAAAATTCTCATGGAGGACGACTTTAAGCCCACAATTCAAAGCCAAAGAAGGGCGAATCCTAAAATCCATGATGTCATCAAAAAAGAGGTTATTAAACTTCTTGATGCGGGTATGATTTACCCTATTTCGGATTCACCATGGGTTAGTCCAGTCCATTGTGTGCCTAAGAAAGGCGGCATCACCGTTGTGCCCAATGCAAACAACGAGTTGATTCCTACACGTCTCGTTACTGGGTGGAGAGTTTGTATAGACTACTGCAAACTCAATGATGCCACGAGAAAGGATCATTTCCCTCTTCCTTTTATGGACCAAATGCTTGAACGTTTAGCGGGTAATGAATATTACTGCTTTCTTGATGGTTTCTCGGGTTATTTCTAAATACCCATCGATCCCCAAGATCAAGAGAAGACAACATTCACTTGTCCCTATGGCACATTTGCTTACAAAAGAATACCTTTTGGCTTATGCAATGCCCCCGGGACTTTCCAAAGGTGCATGTTGGCTATCTTCCATGACATGGTTGAGCAAACCATGGAAGTCTTCATGGATGATTTCTCAGTCTTTGGGGATTCCTTCTCTTCTTGCCTTGCCAATTTGGAACGTATGCTTAAGCGGTGCGAAGACACTCGCCTTGTTCTGAATTGGGAAAAATGCCATTTTATGGTAAAAGAAGGCATTGTGCTAGGACACAAAATCTCTAAAGCCGGTCTTGAAGTCGACCGTGCTAAAGTGGATGTCATAGCCAAATTACCTCCACCTTCAACCGTGAAGGGTGTGAGAAGTTTTCTGGGTCATGCGGGCTGCTATCGTCGATTCATTCAGGATTTCTCTAAAATCGCTCGCCCGATGACCCACCTCTTGGAAAAAGATACTCCTTTTATCTTTTCTAAAGAGTGTATCGAAGCCTTCAATCTTCTTAAGGATAAGCTAACTAAGGCACCGGTCTTGGTTACCCATAATTGGGAGCTACCCTTTGAATTGATGTGTGATGCTAGCGACTTTGCTATTGGAGCGATTTTGGGCCAAAGAGTGAATAAACACTTCCAACCAATCCACTATGCTAGCAAAACAATGGCGGGGGCTCAATTGCATTATACGACAACCGAAAAAGAGCTTTTATTTGTTGTCTATGCTTTTGAAAAATTTCGCCCCTATCTTGTTTTATCCACCACAATCGTATACACGGACCATTCCGCGTTGAAGTACTTGATGACTAAGCACGACTCTAAGACAAGACTTCTTCGCTGGGTTTTACTCCTTCAAGAATTCAACATTGAAATTCGTGACAAAAAGGGAGCCAAAAACCTAGCAGCGGATCATCTGAGTAGACTTGAGGATCCATATCAAGGGGATCATCCGAACGAAGACATCAATGACTCTTTTCCCCTTGAGACCTTGATTTCTATTCACTCCAATCTTGATGACACCCCGTGGTTTGCGGATATTGAAAACTACTTAGCGGGTGGTATTGTCATCAAAGGCTTAACGTCCCAAGAAAAGAAGAAGTTCTTTAAAGATGTTAAGACTTACTTCTGGGATGACCGTTATCTATTCAAACAATGTGCTGATCTGATCATTCGTCGATGTGTTGATGGACCGGCAGCTTTGCAAATCCTTGATGCTTGCCATAAAGGACCCACCGGTGGTCACTTTGGTCCCAACTACACCGCTAAGAAAGTGTTTGACTCTGGATTCTATTGGCCCACCATTTATCGTGACGCTCACGAAATGGTTAAGCATTGTGATGCTTGCCAACGCCAAGGCAAGATCACACATAAAGATGAGAAGCCTCAAAATTTCATACAAGAATGTGAAATCTTTGACGTATGGGGCATCGACTTTATGGGACCATTTCAATCATCCAAAGGGAACAAGTACATCCTCGTAGCTGTTGACTACGTTTCTAAATGGTTTGAAGCTAAGGCTCTCCCAACGAACGATGCGAGGGTGGTTGTGAACTTTTTGAAGCAGCTGTTTGCTCGATTCGGTGTTCCTCGTGCTATCATCAGTGACCGCGGGACTCATTTTTGCAATGATCAATTTGCAAGAGTCATGGCTAAGTACGGTGTTAATCATTGTCTTTCCACCGCTTATCATCCCCAAACCAATGGGCAAGCCAAGATTTCAAACCGTGGATTGAAGCGAATTCTGGAACGTACTGTGGGAGAGCATCGTGCCGCGTGGGCCGTTAAGTTAGATGATGCTCTGTGGGCTTTCTGTACAACTTATAAGACCCCGATTTGTTGTACACCGTATCTTCTTGTGTACGGGAAAGCATGTCACCTCCCCATCGAGCTGGAACATAAGGCGTACTGGGCCTTGAAGTGGGCTAACTTCGACATCAACAAAGCCGGTGATCTTCGCAAGATTCAACTCAACGAGCTCAACGAACTAAGGAATGAAGCTTACGAGAACTCACTGATCTACAAGGAGAAGACCAAGATCATTCATGACGCTAGGATTAAGAACCGAGAGTTCCACGTTGGTGATCAAGTCTTACTTTTTAACTCTCGGTTGAAGATCTTCTTTGGCAAGTTGAAGAGCCGCTGGTCTGGTCCATTCACCGTCACCAAAGTCATTCCATATGGCACCATTGAGCTTTCTCAGCCAAATGGGCCTAATTTTAAGGTGAATGGCCAGCGTTTGAAGCTGTACTTTGGTGAGGACATCTCTCATGAGATGATTCCATCCCTCACCACGTTTCCCATGAACTAAAGTTGGGTCGAGTCAGGCTCGTGACTCGGTGAACAAAAACAAGCACTTCTCGGGAGGCAACCCGTGATCTATCCTTTACTGCTTTCATAATAAGTGTAGGGGAGCCCCGTATGTGTCTGTTGTCTTGTTTCTTAACTTGTGCAGGGATTCAAGCTTCAAAGAACACCTTGATGACTTCTGACGAACCGTGATACCGTGTTCCCATCTTCCCGGTTCTATCCTAAACTCTTGTGATTCAATATTTCATATTTTATATGTTCACATTGAATTCACTTTAGTTGTCCTTTCCTTAGAAAGATTTAAACAAAGTGCACAATGTCATAAGTGTAGGGGAGTTTACTCCCACATGCTTAAACATTGAGTACAATGTTTATCTCAAGTGTAGGGGGGACTGCTATCGAAGTAAGTGGTCTTTTCCTTGTATTTTTCCTCATTTTAACCGTAAAATTTGATTTTCGACATTTTTCAAAATTTTTAATCTATTTTGGCCTAGTTGTATAGTTGTATTTTCCTTTATTATGTTTATTTTCTTTCCATTGCTAGAATAAATTTTCAATAAAGTGGTTTTAAATTTTTCTTAGTCGTGAACATTTTGACTCAACCTGAGTTTACTTATCTAATTTTACTCTAGCTAGTATCCTTAACGTGTTTAAGTCAAGTTTTGCTAGGCTTTTATATAGGGAGCTATAAAACGCGAAAGTCTTAACTCTCACGGGTTAAGAACAAGAACTTTTCGCAAGTTCCTATAATTGATCCTAGAGAGTTGTTTATCAAGGGAACTTTAAAATGCGATTTCTAAACTTGAAAAAGTCTAAGAATTTGCAAGATCCTATAGATGACTCGAAAAACCAAAACTTTGATTTAATTGGCTAAGCATCCACGAGTCTCATTCCTTGAGATTTTAAACTGTGGAGGACGAGAGATGATAGAGTCAATTATAAGTTTGGTATTCTTTCGTGAATTTATGTGAGTTAATTATGAGCCTATTCTCCCATCGCTTGTTAATAAATTTATCTGTAATAAATAAGGTTGTACGATTTGAAAAGTTACTTAGCTTCTAGCCCAAGATCGTTTAAAAGTTGCTCGGTATGGATTAGAGTTTATAGCCAAGGCATAACTTATTGAAGCGGGATGCGAAGATTGGCGAGTCCGAAAAGTCCCTAACAAGGCATGAGGGCTACATTTTGTTGCTAAAGATCCAAAAGTGATGTGAAGAATCATTTATCGAAAATCAATATGAATGATCGAGACACACGACGAAAAGCAAATACTCCCCTAAAGATCATGGAGAAGTCTATCCAAAAAGGCCCTAACAAGGTATGAGGATAAATAGATCCAAGTCCTAAAAGGAGGCGGATCGTTGTATATCAAAGTCCAAAATAAAGATTGGAGAAAAATGAAGAAGTCGTGGTCCAAATATGAAGAATCTCTCAAAACTTCAAGCGAAGAAATTCCTATTATGAAGAGAAGACCGTAATTTCAAGAACGTCTCTCAAGATTTGAAGTATGAAGTCGCTGCCAAATATCGGTCCGAGAAAGGTCTCAAATCGTGAAGCGAGTTATGCCAAGATATGAACTTTATGATGTCCCGAGAAGCAGTTTTAAAATATTTTGTCCTTTAGCTAACTATTGATCAAATCGTTCACTTTATTTTCGGCCTAAATAACTATCGAAATAAGTCAAACAATGCATCCTCGTGATCATTCAAGACAAAAATAAAATATAAGAGATACACCTAGGAATAAGGGAGTCTAAGTGAGTAATTGGCCCACATGAATTCGTGTTAGTGATAGGTGTAGAAATACGTGTTTAGGAAAACAGCGTATAAGTGCGGCAAGTATTAAACTCGACGATTTAGGAAAACCGACAAGTCGAATAAATGCGGGTTCGTTCTCGAAGGAGGTGTGTGTATTAATGTGCCAATATATATGAAATCAAGTTTGGATTAGTGACGTTATTGGTTTAAAGAGAGAAAAAGAAAAGACGAGCTACGAATACGATTATGCTACGACGTTGACGTAAAACGCGAACGTAATTACGTAAAACGCGATGAAATTAAAAATTAAACCTAAAAATTAATTAAAAGATTAAACTAAGTCTAAAATAATATAAATAAGAATAAAAATCCAACAAATATATTTTAAAACCTTTTATTGATTAAATATTCAATTTTAAATGCTAATTAAAGCCCTAATAAATATAATTAAGAAAAAGCCCAAAATATTATTTTATTGAACTAATAACTCACTTATATTATTTAAAGACTAAAAAGTATTTTTCCTAAATTTTAAAAACTATTTTTCTATTTTTAAAACACTTAAAACTATTTTTAAACTTAAATAATCATAAAAAATAATAAAATAATGCCAAAAATAATTTCAAAATTTTGAAAATCCTAAATTATGCTATTGAACAGTAGAAAAATGAAAAAGTTTGAAAAATGTAAAATTTTTCACTAAAAGACAAAACATATTAATATTAAAACCATAATTAAGCTAAATTAATTATAAAAAATAATTAAAAAGTGAACAGTAAAAACTTTTAAAATAAAATTCTTAAATGATTTTTCTTAATCTAGGAAATTTTTTAAAACTGAAAAATTTTACTTTTCTGCACTAAAAGACAAAAACAGACTATTTAAAAGTAATTTTAAAATAGCTATTTAATCTAAAAATTACTAAATGAACAGTAAAAAAAAATAATTAAACAGAAAAATCATAAATAAAATAAGAAAAATATTGAAACTAGTTTTAAGCTCTAAAACCTATTTAAGGTCACTAAAGACAAAAAAGTGAGAAATATGATAGTGACATGTTGACTGTTTTGTCTGATAGCCAAGTAGGGGGAACTTTAACACTGGCAGTGGGAAATTGGTTCCCACTGCTAGTTATAAAAAAAAGTGACTGGTGGATTTAAGCTTAGGAAAGATTTTTGATGGCTTATTTCTGGACAATAAGGCACCCCTACACTCAGTGGAGTGTAGGGAGTCTATACAAACAAGAAAAACAACACCTCTAACACAAGAAAATCACAAAAGTCCCCAGTTATAGTCACTGTTCATCAGAAAAGTAAGGCAGATGGGTTTGCTGATCTAATTGGTCATATGGTGAGTTTCAAAACACCATAACTCACAAATCCTTACCAAAACACTAGTGAACAGAGTTAAACCTTAAATTACACAATCATATATCAATAAGAAAGAATTAACTGTCCAAATTGCACAAAATCAAACAGAAAAATGGCTAACTGACTTTAAGCTATATTCTACCAAATTTCTAACATGCAACTTGCTTAAAAATCCTATCAAAATCAAAACCTATGACTGATAATACCTATAACTATCAAAAGGAGTGTATCTAGAATGATTCAAGACCAAAAGTTGTCAATAATTTCAGTTAAAACCAAAATCCAAACACCCCCTTATTTTATGAAAACTAATAATTAACACGGGAAACTTGTTCAATTCTACTCAAATCTGATTTTTTCTACTTCTTTCATGCATTTAAACATCAAATAAGCACAAACCAAATAGTTAAATCAACATAATAACAGGCAACACTAAAAATCACATAAATCCTTTAAAAAGGTATAAAATTTGCAAAAGGGGGTTCAAGCCTTTTGTACCTTGGCTGATGCCTTCCCAAGTGAATTTTTTTGGCTTTTAAAGGCTTATGGAGTAGTAGAGAATGCCTATTGATGGAATCCACAAGGACCCAAGGCTAAACAAATGTCTTCAAATGAATGTGGAATGGGAAAGAGGAAATGGAGAGGATGCTTTCTTCTTTGTTCCTGCACATCACAGCCAACCAAAGAAACAAACTTCAAGTAGCAAAGGCTACAAGCTGATGGCTTGTAGCTTTTGCTACAGTAAGATAAATAAAAAATGAAAATAAGATCTTTTTGAAAGTCAATGAAATCAGAAACTTTGCAAAAAACTGGAAACCAATCTTAGCAAACTTATGAAAACGTTTTTCAACCAAAATAAACTCAAATCCAGAAAAACAAAGGGTTCAAATCCACTTTCACTTCATTGAACATTTGAAATTTCTGAATATAAAAAACCCTTTTGAAACTTTTTGAAAACTGAAAACCTTTTGAAACCTTTTACACTAATTTTGCAAGTTAAAATAAAGATTACACTAAGAAAAAACAGATAAAAGAGGAACTCAGTATTGCATATTTAAATTCATTTCATTTTCATTAATTTGAAAGCAAAATACCAAAACTGGAACAAAAGAATACATGTGACAACCCACATGTATTTATACTATCTCTAAGACTATTCTAGATGCTTGAATAAAAAAATACAATAGCTAAAACCCTAATCATAGAAATTCCTTGTTTGCCCTTTGAAAAGTCTTGGTCAAATCGTCCATGTGATGGCCAGATGGGATGCCAGCTATTGATGTATGATCTTGGCCATTTAAAGGATCCTTTGGGACCAAGGATTTGTTGTGGGGTGTCGATTGGTCTGAAGATTTGCTTTTTACCATTTTTTGAAGGAGCAGGGGACCTTGGGAGACCCATTTGAGGTCACGGGAATGGTAGTTTGGTGGTGGGTTTGATTTGGGTAAAGGTTAATTAACCATCTGCATCTTAGGGGATCAAACCCCTTTGTTTTTCACCCTAAATAGATTAGGGTTTATGGGGTTTCTGGGTTTAAGGAGGTATAGTTGAATCTGTTTAGGATTAAGATTTTTTTTAAAATGGTATTTAGAGGGAAAATTAAAGGGGTTTCACTTGTTTTGACCCAGTTTATTTAATAAACTGGGTGTGTGGGGACTGGGCCTGGTAAAAGGGTTTAAGTGGTGGGGATTGGGCTATTTGTTGGGTTTTGACCGGGTTTGGCTGGGTATGGGTTTAATTTGTGGCAAAAGCGGTCCCTCAAGTCCCATGGTTCATTCAACTTGCATTTAAACAGCCAAAACTTCTTTTTCCCTTTATAAAAGTTTTATCAACTTGTCAAATATGGCATGTGTGTTTTACCAACTTTAAAACAAGGACCATAATTAGAGCAATCTTCAAGGGCATTTCTTGTACAATATCCATACTTTAGGGACCCCAATGTATATAATGATAGATGAGGGGTATAAAGTGACAATTCTTCAAACTTTGAGGACCAATCTTGCCAATATTCAAAACTTCAAGGTCATTTTTGGAAATTCCATTTTTGGGCCTGGTTCTTTGTGCGGCTTCGTTTCCCGTGTTCGTTTTTGCTTGATTCCTTTGATCTTTTGGTGAATTCATGATATCCGTACCTGAAATAGACAATGAACAAACACAGGCACATTTTTGGGTATTTTGATGATATTATAAGCGTTTTAAGCCCGATTTGGACGATGAGACTATGTATAATTGCAGTCTCATCACTCCCCCATACTAAACCATTGTCGTGTCCCCACGAAATGCTAAAATTAAGTATCATAGCACTTCCAAAATTCATTTTATGATGACATTTATTGAAGACATAAATTTAAATAAACTACTACTCGTGTTTTAGACATAATGTATTGTTTTCATCACGATAAAGTGACTTTTGGGATCATAGAACAAGAACACGTGAATGCTTCATTAGAAATAATTTCGTCGTCCTCGATTTTCACCCAATTCCATGTTAAGCGTGTAACGAGATCATTGTTATTATAAGTTAGCAACACGATCATATCTCATAAGTGTTAATTACGAACCTAAACTCCCTTATTCCTACTTGGTATCTCTTATATTTTAAAATGTCTTAATGATCACGAGGATACATCATTGACTTATGTGTGAATAAAGATTAAGTCTAAAAATAGAGTTTTAGCGGTGTAACCAAAATCATTAAATTAATAATTCATCCTAATAGACAACGATGTCAAAAAATTAAGTCAACAAGAAGGATCGATAAACACGGTTTTATAACGGTTTTGAACATGAGACTTATTACCAAGACTTTTATACGCCCCCTAACGGAAGGGCCTTATTATCTTTGGTTTACCTCCATCTTTTATTCAACTTCGCCATGAAGCTTTTATTATGACTTCGGTATTGCCTTGCCTTTTATTATCCGCCTCATCGGTGGTTTTATTAGCCAAAGACGTATATCCTCACGCTAAAGCAAATTTTGGATCTTTAAAGCTTCAAAGATTAAGGCTTGATTCAATTTCAATTTGGGCATAGATTTTTTGGCCTTGTGAGCTTCAAATTTTTGCTTAATTTAGGTGAGCACTTGAGATCTTATTATTAGGTGAAGCTTTCGATTATTCGGGTGCCAATACTTCAAAACCGTGACGCTGGCGATACCTTAATGTTTTCCCATTTTAATTATATGGAAGCTACTAAAACAAATTATAAACCAACAATAGTGACTAAACCACTAAATCAATATTTATTAACAATTTATTATGCAAAAGCGTGGGGAGAATAAACTAATAATTACTACACATGAGATCGTGACGATTACGAGACTTATAAATAACTCTATCATTTCTCGTCCTCATTTAAGGGACTTAGCCTAAAAAAGTTAAGGAATCGAAGCTAAGTGCTCAACACGCACGGTCGAGTCAAAAATTACTCTTATTCTCACCATCGGAAAACCTACATTCGTGTCTTAAACACTTGTGAAAAACTAGAAAAATTTTAAAATTTGGCCATTTTTAGCCTTATTTTGCATAAAACGATAACAAAAAGATGAACTTTGGATAGCGTGTTGACGTAAGCAAGGTGAAGTATCTACTCACCCCCCATACTAAAACTAAACATTGTCCTCAATGTTTCGAGTCTAGGGGTGAAAACACCCCCATACTAGAGACGAAGTCGAATGCTTAATCTCGAGCATGGAAAGGGTAAAACGAATAACCTAAAAGCCATTTATGAATTATGCTAATAAGATAAACATTAGAACATAAAAGGATATCATCGGATATCAGAATCTCCAAAGGCAACGATCGAAGCTCTAGTGATCCGTAAAACGAACACGATAGGCTTCAATGATGACGATGAACCTAATTAATCACAATCACAAACAACCACGAAACAAAGGTTGGAAGAGCACAAGTCCCCTCGTTACGTTAACTAAGAAAGCGATAATATTTACAAGGATAAGCATGAGAATCCCCCACGAGGCACCTTGTTTTTGATAACCGAGTCAAAAGCTCGACTCGAATCACCATAAATGTGATCATTTAGGGATAATCTTGGTAAGGTCATTTTTGGTGGGGCTTACATGATAAACAAGGCCCAAAAGTACGTGGAGTACTTTAAAAACCCGATACACGAATACCAGGGTCAAAGATAGCGTCCTCGTTTTTTGATAAAAGACGAAACAACGCTACTTCAACATGAACCCCAATGGGGTAGAAGAAAAGAGATAAGAAGTAGAAAGGTGGGGCAATGGGTAAGTCAACATAATGAGCTACTCGAGGTAGACTCACACCAAGCAAACGAAAATATTTTCCATTTATTGCATCGGTGGAAGACCGAGATTTCCCTTTACAAGCAATTACGGGATCGTAAATCTCGTCCTCGGTGGAGAAATGTGAAGGAATATAAGGGGCTTCCCCCACACTAGATCCACACCAACCGTCGTCAAAAGGAGTAGACGAGGCGGTAGCACTCATAAAACGATGTGATGACGCAGTTAAACATGTAGAAAAATCTTTTAAAACATTTTTAAAATCTTTTCCTTTTTCATCGTTTAAAAACTCTTTATGAAAACCCGATTTGATAATGTCGAAAATATTTGGCGTGTCAAATTCAAAATTAGTCGCGCTAAAAATCCTCACATTTAAGTCGCGGTTAGGGGGTGGTGGATTATATAAGTTCTCAAAACGTCGATCAATAAAGAACACCGCCCCCTCGGGGTCTACATACTCGTCATCCTCATGAACGTCGATCTTATCGATTTCTTCATCAAAGATAGGCTTGTCAAACCAAGGTTTGTCATTCCCCTCCTTGAGTATCTTAGAAACTCTCTCGAAAAGATCACGATCACGCACGAAACCATCATCCATTTGTGGGGATTGTTGATAAGTTAAATCCTCACGAATGTGGTAAACGTAATTCTCATTTGAGGAGTGTTGATTAGGTAACTCCTCGAGAATTGGATTTTTGTTGGTCACATGAGTTGGTTCATCATCGAAAATAAGACGTTCCAACTCATTTAGTTCATCCTCGATTTTGGAAAGATCGAACTCACTCGTAGGTGGAAGTGAAGGCATAAGAGCTAGCTCTCGTTCAATGATTTCCTCAATCTCGGGATCAAACTCGTAATCATCGTAATTCACATGTTTCTTTTTAGGAGAACCAAAAATTGCATGTGGATTTTGAAGTACGTGATCAATCTCGGCAAAATCGCCATCGTCATCGTCAAAGAAAGAGTCGTTGTGAGCACTCACAACCATGGTTTTACAAGTCGAGTGACTATGCTTAGGTGACTTTTGATTGTAGTGTTTTACTACTCTTTAGGAAAAGAGCGTAAATATGGAAAGTATTAAATACGACGGTTTAGGAAAACCGTGTACAAATGACCCTAGATGAAATGAAAGTTCGTTTCCCAAGAATGGTATATGTGTGTGAAAAACTTGTTAAACGTTTGTGATTAATGATTGGTTTAGAAGGGGATGAGAAAAGAAGATGACGAAGACGTAAAAATAAAAATTATTACTACTAGAAAGTTAAAACGTAGAGCCTTAAAAACCACAAAAATAAAAATTAATTCTAAAAATTACCAAAAATTCACCAAAAATCAAAATAAATAAACTAAGAGTTTACCAATGATCAAAACTTTTTCAAACCTTTTAAATAATTAAATATTCAATATTTAAATGCTAATTAAAGCCCTAAAAATCAAATAAATTATCAAAAAGCCCAAATAAATATTTTTCAATTGGTAAACCTCTAAAATGACCGAAAAAGATTAAAAACTATTTTTAGAAATTTTTTAACTAATAGAAACTATTTAGAATGATTTAAAAACTATTAAAACTTAAAATAATTATAAAAATTAATCTAAAAGAGATAAAATTACTCTAAAATTTGCGAAATTCCTATTTTAATGTATTTAACCTAAGAAAAATGCAAAAAGTTGGAAAAAGTGAAATTTTAAAAATAATAATAAAATAATAATAAAATAATATTAAAAATCCAAAAATTATAAAAAATTCTAAAAACTTGAAAACAAGTTTATTTTAACCTAAATAATCAGAAAATCAAAGTAAAATGACCAGAATACCCCTATTGGGCCCTCAAATGGGCCAAAACCAAAAACAGTCAACACAAATGGGCTTTTGGGCCCAAAAAGTCAAACTTGGCCCAATTGACTTGGAAAAGCCCTATCTGACTTAAAATTCAATTCTAAGAACAAAACTCTAAAGGCCCAAAAGCTGAATATGAGCTTATCACAGCTTATTAAGCACACAGCTTATTCTTATTGGGCTTTTCAGCCCATTAAGCAATAAGCCAATGCCATAAGCTCTAATTTGACACACAACCTTCTTTTGGGATGCTTATGAGATCTGTAAAAAGAAATTTTGAAAAAGCTCACTCAATAAGCCAGAAATAAGCAAAGCATTATTTCACAAAACGACAAAATAGTCAGGTTTGAGAAATAAGGCACCTCAGGACTTGATTCAACTTGCAAAAGATCACAAATGGACTCAATAAGCCAAATCAATCAACAAAAATCTAATAAGCACAACCAATAAGCCATAATAAGCACAAATGAACTTATGAAAAAGTCAATGAAGTTGGTTTTCTAGTCAAACCCTAAAGTCAACCCACCAAATGCTCCAGTATGAACAAATGGGTCAAATAATGAGCACCTATTACAAAATCCAAGTTGTTGCTGGTTAAAATAAGCTATTATAGCTTATTGATAAGCTTAACCCAATTTTACACTAGCAGGGGAAAGGAGTTCCCACTGCTTTGACTATTTGACCAAGCTTATTTGAGAGTTCTGGTTGGATTCAATTGGAAACAAAGGCACCCTTGTGATCAGTGAATCACAAGGAGTCAATAGCAACAAGAAAATCACAATTTGGTTCACACAATAAGCCACAATCAATCAAACAGTCACCAGATATAGCCCAGATATGGAAATAAGCAGTTAAGCACTTAATAAGCAGATTTAGCAAGAATAAGCCAACCAAACTTAACATGATGCATACACAAGCTATATAAACTAAGAATAAACACAAAGCAACAAGAATCAAACACTAAATCAAAGTAAACAACAAGATCAAAGCATGAAAAGTTACTGATGAACAATGAACATATGCAGAAACAAGTTTGTTGATCTATTTGACACTTGATCCAATTTCAGACCTCAAATCCTTCTTCCCTGGTGTGATTAACTAAGGTTTAGCACTTGTTAGCCCTAGCCTAAGCTTAGATCTAGGTGTCCTCAAAATCCTAGCCAATTTTACCAAGTATTCAAGATTTTATACCCTATTTTATGAATCTATGTGTTTCAAACCTTCAAACCTGCAAACAGATGAACAATAGCACCTAAATAACAGATACCAACACTTAGCCACAATAAACAACCACTTAACAAACCTTAAATCCAATTTATGCAGTAAACCCAAACATCCTTTTAAAACTTGTTTTCACCATTTTTCAAAGGCTTATGCAGATTTTACCCACAAATCAGTATAACAACACCTCATAAACATCAAACCAAGCCAAATTAACAATAATCAACCACAATATCACAGATTCAAGCACAAATCTACAAAAATCACAATTAATCAGAAACTTAAAGAGAAAATGAAAAGGGAAGAAGATGCAAATCTCCAAGACCTACATCCAGGCCTTGGATTGTTTGAGCTGAGGTACTAGCAGAACAAGTACCAGCTTCCAAGCTGCTAAGAAGAAAAACCACAAAGTGAGATCAAAATAATACCAACTTTCTGATTTTTGATGCACAAGCTTTATCACCTAAAACCTTGCCTCAAAAACCTTCAAACAAGATTATGGAACTCAGATTTTAGCTTATCAAACATCAAACTTTTATAAATAACAGATTAGAATTCAAAATTTTAAGAAATTCAAACTTTATTTCATAGAAAGGAATTACAAAGATTTAAAAGCTAAAATCTGGAACAAAGCTCTCTCACAGGTTGAGGAGTCTTTATATAGGCAATTGCCAAGGCTAGCACTATTCACAAACCCTAGAAGTGAAATTCCGTAAATGTCCTTGAGTCTTCTAGACGAATCCTTGGTGTGAGCTGTCCAAAGTGATCAAGGGCGTTCATTTTAGCTTTAGGATGAAGCTAAGGATCTTGGCTGTTGGTTTTGCCACATAGGATGACTTGGAGGTTAAGTTGTGATTGTGGTAAATTACACCTCTTGTTTAGGAAAACAAAAGAGCGTAAATGAGCGGTAAGTATCGAGTGATGATTTAAGAAAATCAACACTAATGACCCTTAATGGATTCCAAGTTCGTTTCCCAAGGAGGTATATGTGTGTGAAAAACTTGTTAAATGTTTGTGATTAATGACTGGTTTAGAAGGGGATTAGAAAAGAAGATGACGAAGACGTAAAAATAAAAATTAACAAAAAATCACTACTAGAAAGTTAAAACGTAGAACCTTAAAAATCACAAAAATAAAAATAAATTCTAAAAATTACCAAAAATTCACCAAAAATCAAAAATAATAAACTAAGAGTTTACCAATGATCAAAACTTTTTCAAACCTTTTAAATAATTAAATATTCATTTTTTAAATGCTAATTAAAGCCCTAAAAATCAAATAAATTATTAAAAAGCCCAAATAAAGATTTTTCAATTGATAAACCTCTAAAATGACCTAAAAAGATTAAAAACTATTTTTAGAAATTTTTAAACTAATAAAAACTATTTAAAATGAATTAAAAACTATTAAAACTTAAAATAATTATAAAAATTAATCTAGAAGAGATAAAAATATTCTAAAAGTTGCTAAATTCCTATTTTAATGTATTAAACCTAATAAAAATGTAAAAAGTTGGAACAAGTGAAAATTTTAAAATAATAATAAAATAATAATAAAATAATATTAAAAATCCAAAAATTATAAAAAATTCTAAAAACTTGCAAAGTAGTTTATTTTAACCTAAATAATCAGAAAATCAAAGTGAAATTACCAAAATACCCCTAATGGGCCCTCAAATGGGCCAAATCCAAATTTAGTCAACACAAATGGGCTTTTGGGCCCAAAAAGTCAAACTTGGCCCAATTGACTTGGAAAAGCCCTATCTGACTCAAAATTTAATTCTAAGAACAAAACTCTAAAGGCCCAAAAGCTGAATATGAGCTTATCACATCTTATTAAACACAAAGCTTATTCTTATTGGGCTTTTCAGCCCATTAAGCCATAAGCTAATGCCATAAGCTCTAATTTGACACTCAACCCTCTTTTAGGATGTTTAAGAGATCTGTCAAAAGAAATTTCCAAAAAGCACACTCAATAAGCCAGAAAATAGAAAAGCAAAAATCCACAAAACGACAAAATAGTCGTTTTTGAGAAATAATGCACCTCAGGACTTGATTCAACTTGCAAAAGCTTTCAAATGGACTCAATAAGCAATATCAATCAACAAAAATCCAATAAGCACAACCAATAAGCCAGAATAAGCACAAATGAACTTATGTAAAAGTCAAAGGAGTTGGTTTTCTAGTCAAACCTAAAAGTCAACCTACCAAATGCTCCAGTATGAACAAATGGGTCAAAATATGAGCACCTATTACAAAAACAAAGTTGTTGCAGGTTGGAATAAGCTACTATAGCTTATTGATAAGCTGACACCAATTTAACACTAGCAGTGGTAACTAGCAGGGGAAAGGAGTTCCCACTGCTTTGACTAATTGACCAAGCTTTTATGAGAGTTCTGGTTTGATTCAATTGGAAACAAAGGCACCCTTGTGATCAGTGAATCACAAGGAGTCAATAGCAACAATAAAATCACAAAATGGTCCACACAATAAGCCACAATAAGCCAAACAGTTACCAGATAAGCACCAGATATGCAAATAAGCAGTTAAGCACTTAATAAGCAGATTTAAGCAAAATAAGCCAACCAAACTTAACAGGATGCATACACAAGCTATATAATCTAACAATAAACACAAAGCAACAAGAATCAAACACTGAATCAAAGAAATCAACAAGATCAAAGCACTAGAAGTTACTGATGAACAATGAACAATATGCAGAAACAAGTTTGCTGATATACTTGACACTTGATCCAATTTCAAGCCTCAAATCCTTCTTCCCTGGTGTGATTAACTATGATTTAGCACTTGTTAGCCCTAGCCTATGCTTAGATCTAGGTGTCCTCAAAATCCTAGCCAATTTTACCAAGTTATGAAGATTTTATAGCCAAATCAAGAATCTATGTGATCAAACCCACAAAACCTGCAAACAGATGAACAATATCACCCAAACAACAGATACCAACACTTGCTAACAACACACAAGCACTTAACAAGCCACAATCCAAACTTATGTAGTAATCCCAAACACTCCTTAATCAGTCACTTATCAAAGAAACTTGTGATTTCTTCTAATAACCTACTGATTTTAATGATCAAAAACACTTACTAGGCAGCAACTAACACAATCAAACACATAAATCACCAGCACAAACACAAATACTCAAAATCAAAACACAAAATCCAAAACAGTCATAATCATGAAATTTTTAGGGGAATCTTAACAAGAGCTTATACCTGCCTTCCACAACATCCTAGGAAGGCCAACAATGCTCCTTGGACCTTGTTCAACAACTAGAACAAGACCAAGGTACTTCAAATAAGAAGATGCAAAGTGCCTTGGTTGATGGTTCAAAGTAGAACCTCAAGGACTTGATTTCTTCAACACAAGTAGCAAACAACTCAACCAAGGGCTCTAATCCCTTCACAAGCTTGGTGTCAACAAGCTTGTAAGAGCTTATAGCAAATGGTCAAGGGTTAGTACACAAAATAACCAAAACAGAACCTAGGATTTCAAGGTTTTCAAACCTTAAAAACCTTATGAAACAAGACGTGCCTTAACCACAAGATTAAGGTAGGCCTTAACAATCAAATGGAACTCAAAATTAGGCTACTCAAACACCAAACTTTTAACTAAATCAAAAAGAGATTTCAAAATTCAGAAATTCAAATTTTATTTAACTTAAAAAGGAATTACAAAGATTGATAGCCTAAAACTGGAACAAAGGGACTCTCACATGTTGAGGTCTCCTTTTATAGGCAAATGCCTGGCTAAACACTATTCACAAACCCTAGAACTGAATTCCCTATTATGCCCTTGAGTCTTCTAGACGTTTTCTAATTTTGGGCTATCCAAATTGATCCTGGATGTTCATTTTAGCTTTGTGATGAAGCAATGAATCATAGCTGTTGATTTGGACACGTCACTTAACTTGGAGGCCAAGTTGCATTTTGATTGGTGGACGGGTTTGAATGGTGGGGCCTATTGGTGAGTGGAGATGAGGGTTTTGTGTGTGGGATGTGATTCTGCATGTGTGAATCACACGTGGGTATGGGTAATTTTGATTTACCCTTTGTCTTAAGTGAGTAAATTCTGGAGGTGAAGAAGGGTGAATAGTGGTAAGTTTGATCCGATTTTGGGGGAAAGTAAGTGTTTGGCGCGTGTTATGGATTTGAACTTTCAAATTGGCCATTTCAGTCCTCGTTCTTTGGGATTTTTGGTAAATAAGGTAATTCAGCCTAGAAAACGTATTTCCCTTTATATTAACTTTCACCACTTGTCACTTTTGGCACCAAACTTTGGAAAAAGGTTATCAAGGGTTATTTTTGACACTTTTGCATATTTCAAGGGCTGATCTTGGACATTCTTGATCTTCAAAGGTCTTCAATGTATCTTTGGCTTGATGAGGGACCATATTTGACAATTTGAAATTGTTGAGGGACTAATCTTGCCATTTCTTCAAAGTTGAGGGACCTTTTGTGTAATTTTGACAAACTTAAGGGACCAAACTTGTAATTATGAATATACAAGGGTTTTAAGTGTCATTTCTTCAATAAATGAGGATCAATCTTGTTTGTCTTCAAGTCTTCAAGGGTATTTGTTGAGAATTCCATGATTAGGGCCCGGTTCTTTGTACGGCTTCGTTTCTCGTGTCCGTTTTTCCTTGTAACTTGTGATCTTTTGTCTTTTTCACGATATCCATACCTAAAATACATAAGTAAACAAACACAAGCATATATATGGTATTTTATGACATTTTTATGCATTTAAAGCCCGAAAAGAACGATGAGATCATGTATAAATGCCATCTCATCACTCCCCCATACTAAGCCATTGCCGTGCCCTCACGCAATGCTAGAATAAAGTATCTAAGCATCACCAAAGTTCAATTTTATTAACCTTTATTGAAGAGTAAAAGACTTGCAACATACTACGAAGATGTGAAAAGACATAATGTATGATTTTCATCACAAAAAGTGACTTTTAGGGTCAAAGAATAGAAACAAGTAAATGTCCCTTAGAGTAAACTTCGTCATCCTTGATTGTCATACATTCCATGCTAAGTGCAAAAACAAGATCATTGTTGGTACAAGTCACAATGCTAACACTACTCATGCGTCCAAATTGTGTAATACTTTTTCTCCCCGCAATCCTAGTTATTATAAAAGGAAATGGGTTACTAGCATTTTTTATCTATTTGTCATGGATCACAAGTGATTCATATTGATTTATTTGATTAGTTATTAGTCCGAAAGCAAAGTAGCACGATTTGATTAATAGTTAGCCGAAGGACAAAATCTTTTAAAACGGCTTCTCGTGTATCTCCTTAAGTTCATATCGTGGCATAACTCGATCGTTTCGCGATTTGAGACCTTTCTCGGACCGATATTTGGCATGTACTTCATACTTCAAATCTTGGGAAGACGTTCTTGAAATTATGGTCTTCTCTTCATATATTTGGAATTTCTTCACTTGACGTTTTTGAGAGATTCTTCATATTAGACCACGACTTCATCATTTTTCTTCAATCTTTACTTTGGATTTTGATATACAACGATCCGCCTCCGTTTCGGACTTGGAGATATTTATCCTCATACCTTGTTAGGGTCTTTTTGGATAGACTTTCTCCATGATCTTTAGGGGAGTAATTGCTTCTCGTCGTGTGTCTCGATCCTTCATATTGATTTAGGAATAATGATACTTCACATCATCTTGGATCTTTAGCAAAAATAGAGCTCCTCATGCCTTGTTAGGGCCTTTTTGGATGATCGCCAATCTTCGCGTCCCGCTTCAATAAGTTATGCCTTGGCTATGAACTCAATTCAACCCCGAGCAACTTTTAAACGATCTTGCGCTAGAGGCTAAGTAACCTTTCAAATCGTACGACCTTACTTATTGCAATTATGATTTATTCCTAATGCATTGATCTTATGGGAAGAAAAAGCCACAATTAAAAACATATGAGTTTTTGAAAGAACATTTTCATGTTCTACGTTTAGCATGATCACTTGTCTAACTCTATCATTTCTCGTTCTTCACTATATAAAGACCTCTAATTAAAGAGACTCGTGAATACTTAGCCATGCAAGTCAAAATTAAGCCAAATTTGGATTAGCTTTCATTAAGACTATATCAAATCAAAGTTTCGGGTTTTCAAGCCACCTATAGGATCTTGCACTTTCTTGGACTTTTTCAAGTTTAGAGAATGCGTTTTAAAGTTCCCTTGTTAAATGACTTTCTAGAATCAATTATAGGAACTTGCGAAAAGTTCTTGTTCTTAACCCGTATGAATTAAGACTTTCGCGTTTTAAAGCTCCCTATATAAAAGTCTAGCAAAACTTGAATTGAGCGGGTTAAGGAATGTAAATGGCTCCAAATGCCCATCAAGTCAAAAATTAACTCTTATTCTACCCAACGGAAAATATACATTCGTGTCTTAAAAACACTTATTAAAACTAAGAAAAATTTTAAAATTTGGCCATTTTTAGCCTTATTAGCAAAACAAAACATTGAAAGTTGGAAAACGTGAGGGCGTAGCAAAGCAAGTATCTATTCACCCCCCATACTAAAAGTAAACATTGTCCTCAATGTTTCGAGTCTAAAGGTGGAGCACCCCCATACTAGAGACGAAGAATCGAATGCTTAGGATCTAGCATGGAAAGGGTGATCAACAATATATCTAAAGCCGTTTATTAAGTATGCTAAAAGATAATTGTTAGAACAATAAAGGATATGTCATGGAATCGTGAAAAACTTCTTCAAACGAACGATGGAGGTTCACGTAAACGAAAACGAGAGTCTTCAATCGTAGATGATGATGATGATCTAGATAACACAATCACAAACAACCACGAGACAACGAGTTGAAAGGGTACAAGTCCCCTTATTAGTGAATAGTGAGCATAAAAGATAAGCATGGGATCTCCCCTACGAGGCACCTCGTTTTTGATTACCGAGTCATGAGCTCGACTCGATCCCCTCAATGCTAATTATCATTAGGGAAGGTGACTTGGTCGAGGGTAACCATTGAAGGAATTTCCCCACCAAAGTAGTGCTTAAGCCTATGTCCATTCACCTTGAAATTAGGATCGTCATCTTGAGCTAGCTCAATGGTCCCATATGGAAACACTTGTGTAATGGTGAACGGACCCGACCAACGAGATTTCAATTTCCCGGAAAATATCTTAAGACGAGAGTTAAAAAGCAACACTTGATCACCAACGTTAAAAACCTGGTTTTTAATCTTTGAATCATGAAACTTTTTAGTCTTTTCTTTAAAAATTAATGATTTTTCATAGGCATTATCTCTTAATTCATCCAATTCATTCAATTGTATTTTCCGGTGATCTCCCGCGGTCTTCAAGTCAAAGTTTGCATGCTTAAGGGCCCAATATGCCTTATGCTCCAACTCAATGGGCAAATGACAATTCTTCCCATAGACTAACTTATAAGGAGTGCAACCGATAGGTGTCTTATAAGCGGTCCTAAAGGCCCATAAAGCGTCATCGAGTTTGTCGGACCATGAAGCACGGTTTTCTCCAATTGACCTCTCTAAAATCCTCTTCAAAGCTCGGTTCGAAACCTCGACTTGCCCACTCGTTTGCGGGTGATAAGCCGTAGAAAGACGATGAGTAACTCCATATTTCTTTAGAACCTTTTCGAATTGGTCATTACAAAAATGGGTTCCACGATCGCTTATAATAGCACGAGGGGTTCCGAACCGAGAGAATAGTTGCTTCAAAAACTTCACTACCACACGAGCATCATTAGTAGGCAAAGCCTTAGCTTCCACCCACTTAGAAAGGTAGTCCACCGCGACGAGGATATATTTGTTGCCATGAGACGATGGGAACGGCCCCATAAAGTCTATTCCCCATATGTCGAAAATCTCACATACTTGAATTATGTTTTGCGGCATTTCATCACGTTGAGACGATTTTCCTTGACGTTGGCTCGAATCACACGACTTCACAAGTGCGTGTGCATCACGATAGATAGAAGGCCAAAAGAAACCGGCATCGAACACTTTCTTGGCCGTGAGATTAACACCGTGGTGACCACCCGTGGGTCCCTCGTGACAAGCTCTAAGGATATTAGAAGCTTCGGCACCAAACACACAACGTCGAACGAGTTGATCTGCACAAATCCGAAAGAGATAAGGGTCGTCCCAAAAATAGAACTTGACGTCACGAAAGAATTTTCGTTTTTGTTGTGTCGTCATACCCTTGATTATGAAATTGCCCGCATGGTAATTTGCAATGTCGGCAAACCATGGGGTTGTGTCTTTCGAATTCACTACACCGAGAGTCTCAAGAGGAAATGTTTCGGTAATTTCCTTGTTCTCGAAAACATCTTTGTGAGGATCTTCTAGACGAGAGAGATGATCGGCCGCTAGATTCTCGGCTCCTTTTTTGTCAAGCACGGTGACATCAAATTCTTGGAGGAGGAGCATCCAACGAAGCAATCTCGGCTTAGCATCTTGCTTAGCTAAGAGATACTTGATAGCCGAATGGTCGGTATACACGATGCTTTTAGTCAAGACGAGATAAGGTCGGAATTTCTCAAAAGCATAGACCACGGCAAGGAATTCCTTTTCCGTTGTGGTGTACTTTAATTGAGCCTCGGTCATCGTCTTACTAGCATAGTGGATAGGACGAAAATGCTTGTCATAACGTTGACCTAAGACGGCCCCTATAGCATAATCACTAGCATCGCACATGATTTCAAAGGGTAATTCCCAATTAGGAGCAAAAAGAATGGGAGCTTCGGTAAGTTTCCTTTTGAGAGTTTCGAAAGCCTTAACACAATCCTTATTGAAGTTAAAAGGAGCATCCTTCTCGAGAAGGTGTGTCATAGGACGAGAAATTTTCGAAAAGTCCTTGATGAAACGACGATAAAAGCCCGCGTGGCCTAGGAAACTCCTAACTCCCTTAACGGTTTTGGGATGAGGTAACTTGGCGATGAAGTCTACCTTAGCTTTATCGACCTTAATCCCCGCCTTCGACACCTTATGTCCTAAGACGATTCCTTGTTTACACATAAAATGACATTTTTCCCAATTAAGCACAAGATTGGTTTCTTCACAACGTTTTAACATTTGTTCGAGATTAGATAAACATGACGTGAACGAATTACCAATAACCGAGAAGTCATCCATAAACACTTCCATCGACTTCTCGATCATTTCGTGAAAAATTGCCATCATACACCGTTGAAACGTACCGGGTGCATTACAAAGTCCGAAAGGCATCCTACGATAAGCGAACGTTCCATAAGGACACGTAAACGTAGTCTTCTCTTGATCACGAGGGTCGATAGGGATTTGAAAGTAACCGGAAAAACCATCTAAAAAGCAATAGAATTCATTTCCCGCAAGTCGCTCCAACATTTGATCCATGAAGGGCAAAGGAAAGTGGTCTTTACGAGTAGCGTCATTAAACTTTCGGTAGTCAATACACACCCTCCAACCGGTCACAACACGAGTGGGAATTAACTCGTTGTTCTCATTGGGTACAACGGTCATTCCTCCCTTTTTAGAAACACAATGGATTGGGCTCACCCATGGGCTATCGGATATAGGATAAATCATTCCCGCGTCAAGGAGTTTAAGGACCTCCTTTTTAATGACATCGTGAATTTTGGGATTCACCCTTCTTTGACTTTGAATTGCGGGTTTGTAGTCTTCCTCCATTAAAATCTTGTGAGTACAAAATTTTGGGTCAATACCCTTAATGTCGGATATTTTCCACGCAATTGCCCCTTTATGAGCCTTAAGAACTTTCAAGAGCTCGGTTTTTTCATCATTAGCAAGACCTTTTGCAATAATAACCGGCAACTTGTCATCACCTTCCAAGAATGCGTATTCAAGGTGAGAAGGAAGATCTTTCAATTCAAGGATAGGTGGTTCCTCGATTGAAGATTTTGGTTCAACACTCATAACTTCCATCGGCGAAAGAAATGGTGGAGTAGAAGTATCATCACTAATCAACACCTCATCTTCATTGTCGATTTCATTTGAAGTGAAATTGCCTCCTTGGAATGGAGTGAGATTTGGTGTGGAATTAGCAAGAATCGGATCCAAAATAGTGGGATTGCCACTTGACGAGCTATCAGAAAAACCTAACACTTCTTGTGAAAACTCATCGCAAACCACATCAACGATCTCAATGTGATTGATGGTAGCGATTGCATAAACATGAGAAGGTTTCGAGTTTTGAGTAGCGTTTATAACAAGTTCCTCTTCGTTGAATCTCAAAGTGATAGTTCTTGCATGAACATCGATAAGCGATCTCGAAGTATCTAAAAATGAACGACCTAAAATTAGAGGAACTTGAGGATCCGCGGGGATGTCAACTACTATAAAATCAACGGGATAGTAGAACTTCCCCACTTTCACGAAAACATCTTCGGCAACTCCACATGCCATAATCGTAGAATGATCGGCCATCTCGATGGACATGTTCGAAGGAATGAGAGCCGGAAGCGAAAGCGATTTCCAAATGGAAAATGGCATAAAATTAATGCTTGCACCAAGATCGGCCAAGGCGAGGCATTCTTTCATATCTTGTATGTCACAAGGAATGAGAAACTTTCCGGGATCACCAACTTTTTCCGGTATGCGGTTAAGATAAACCGAAGAACAATTAGCAAGCTTTGAAAGCTTTTCCTTATCGCTCATCATACTTTTAAAAGTGGAAGCGAAACGAGGCATATATAACAACGCGTCGGCTAAACTCACATCAAAATGCACTTGTTGAAACATTTTTATAAAAAGCTTGATTTGTTGTTTGTTACGTTCTTGCATTTTCTCTTTGTTTCGTCTTGAAGGGTAGGGTAAAGGTGGTGTGGGTTGGACATTAGGCAACGGCCTTGGAAACTCGGGTTCCACAATTGGTATTGGTTCAACCGTAGGTGTGGTATGAGCGGTACTTCGTGGGATTGTAATGTGCTCCTTTTCGACCATCACCTCGGGTTCTTTCTCGATTTCCTTCTCCGTAGAAGTACTTGGACGAGAGATTGGTTCTTTGAAAGTTTTACCACTTCTTGTAGTAATAACCTTCATTTCTCCCTTCGGGTTTGCAATGGTATCACTAGGAAGACCACCCGAGGAAGAGGGTTTACACATGATTGCTTCAAACATCTTAGCCATTCGGTCCTCAAATTTTGATTGCCTAGCATCCGCTTTTAATAACTCTTGCTTAATCTCATGTTGTCCTAATTCCATCTTTTGTTGGTTTTGTTGAAGACGTTGGACATTTCCTTCCGTCTTGTTTGCATGAGTTTTAAGTTCATTAGCAAGTTCATTTTTAACTCGTTTTTCAACTCGGACCTTAAGCTAATCATCTCACGTTGCATGTTATCAAATTTAGCATCATTTGCTTTTTCATAATCCAAAAATTCTCCATGCAAATTTTTAGTGTGAGCATTTTGAAAACCTTGTGTAGTGTTTTGAAAATCATGGTTTTGGTTTTGATTAGAAATTTGTCCATTCCCACTTTGATAATTCCCCTTGTTGTAATTGCGTGTATTGCCTTGGTAATTACCTTGGTTGTTGTTTCGATAATTGTTAACATTTTGATTGGGTGGAGCTTGATTTTGGCGGGAACCTTGACCGTTTTGGTTGTAAGTTCCCGTTGCTACATAAGCACTCGAAGTGTTACCATCCGCGGTAATGCACTCGGAAAGATCATGAGCTCCCCCACAAGATAAACAACTCTTAGCAACCGCTTTAACCGAAGCGGAATTGGAAGCTTCTTGAACCTTCCAATGGGACATTAGATTAGCAAATCTATCAAAAAACCGATTTTCCTCATTAGCTTCATCCTGTAAGGCGTTAATGCTACGAGACGATTGTGACGAAGATGACGAACCCATATTGGCAACACTCGGTGTGTTACGAGGGTTATAAACCTTGGATCTATTTTCAATGATTTGTAAAGCCTCATTTGTCGTCTTGCACAAAAAATTACCACCCGCGGTGGCGTTCAAATAATCTCGTTCATGATCATTAAGCCCATTATAAAAAGTATCCACTTGATGCAATTCTGTAAAATCATGGTGTGGACATTCATGTAACATTTCTTTAAATCGTTCCCATGCCATTGAAAAACTTTCATTATTTCTTTGCACAAATCGTGAAATCTCATTTTTCAAGTGTGTTGTTTTAGATGGTGGAAAAAACTTGTTCACAAACTTAGAAACGAGATTAGCCCATGTCAAAATCGAATTTGGCGGTTCTTTCTCAAGCCAAATTTTTACGGGTCCATCCAACGAGTATGGAAACAACATCATCTTAATGGCGTCATGTGGAACATCCTTAAACTTGCTAGTGGCGGTGAGACGGTTGAAATTCCTAATATGATAATGCGGGTTGTCTTTCTCGTGACCTCTAAACTTATTTGCTTGCAACATCGACATTAAACCCGTCTTAATTTCGAAATTCTCCGCAAGGATGGCGGGAATCACAATAGCCTCTCCAAAACCCTCGGTGGGTGCTAGTAGCAACTCCATCATAGTACGATTAGCCATGACGACTTCTGGTTCTACAATAGGTTCAACAATTGGAGGTTCTTCAACAATCAACGTCTCTTGATTGGCTTGCTTTTGAAGTCATTTACGAGCTCGTTTTGCTTGATTACGAGTGATCATAAACTTCACGAAGAATGGGAGGTGAGCAAAGAAGATTCTTTTTGGGTGTTTTGTGAATTTTCAATTTTTTTTTTGTTTTTGATGATATTTAATTTTTTGGATTTTGTTGTATCTTCGTAGACAACAATCTACAAAATCTCTCCTCGAATCAAACTTTTGATTAAAGAATCCTCAAAGGAATGAAAACAATCACGTGGAGTGAACGCCTTCGAATGACTTTAGAACTTTGGTGAAAACCAAATTGTTCAAGAGGGTTTAATCACAAAGAAAACCAAGCAAATATATTATACGTAATAATACTTTGGGCGGCAAAACCCTCGATTAGCCTTTAATCTCAAAATACTCACAAGCAAGCGGGGAAACGAGGCGGCGCGATGCACTTAAGAGCCTTTTTCCTTAGGGTATATTTTATAATACCCGCATTATACCCACCTTATAGTTTGTATTTTTCAAAATCGAGCTTCACGAAAGTATTTATCTATTTTTGCCTTTTTCTTTTTGTTTGAGATTCGAATACAATAATTGAGTGATGAAATCCCAATTAAGGTTGTGTTTTCACACTTTTGGAGATATTGTAAATTTATTGTGATACTTAATACAATATAGTAATAATATTTGTACAAGAAAAACCAAGAAAACCGATAATACGTATTAGTAGAGTTCTACTAATACAAATACTATTTGGTTAATATTAAAAACAACAATGCAAATTAATCACGACACACCTCCCCGGCAGCGGCGCCAAAATGATTGTGGTAAATTACACCTCTTGTTTAGGAAAACAAAAGAGCGTAAATGAGCGGTAAGTATCGAGTGATGATTTAGGAAAATCAACACTAATGACCCTTAATGGATTCCAAGTTCGTTTCCCAAGGAGGTATATGTGTGTGAAAAACTTGTTAAATGTTTGTGATTAATGATTGCTTTAGAAGGGGATTAGAAACGAAGATGACGAAGACGTAAAAATAAAAATTAACAAAAAATCACTACTAGAAAGTTAAAACGTAGAACCTTAAAAATCACAAAAATAAAAATAAATTCTAAAAATTACCAAAAATTCACCAAAAATCAAAAATAATAAACTAAGAGTTTACCAATTATCAAAACTTTTTCAAACCTTTTAAATAATTAAATATTCAATTTTTAAATGCTAATTAAAGCCCTAAAAATCAAATAAATTATTAAAAAGCCCAAATAAAGCTTTTTCAATTGATAAACCTCTAAAATGACCTAAAAAGATTAAAAACTATTTTTAGAAATTTTTAAACTAATAAAACCTATTTAAAATGAATTAAAAACTATTAAAACTTAAAATAATTATAAAAATTAATCTAGAAGAGATAAAATTATTCTAAAAGTTGCTAAATTCCTATTTTAATGTATTAAACCTAAGAAAAATGTAAAAAGTTGGAAAAAGTGAAATTTTAAAAATAATAATAAAATAATATTAAAAATCCAAAAATTATAAAAAATTCTAAAAACTTGCAAACTAGTTTATTTTAACCTAAATAATCAGAAAATCAAAGTGAAATTACCAAAATAGCCCTAATGGGCCCTCAAATGGGCCAAATCCAAATTAAGTCAACACAAATGGGCTTTTGGGCCCAAAAAGTCAAACTTGGCCCAATTGACTTGGAAAAGCCCTATCTGACTCAAAATTTAATTTTAAGAACAAAACTCTAAGGCCCAAAAGCTGAATATGAGCTTATCACAGCTTATTAAACACAAAGCTTATTCTTATTGGGCTTTTCAGCCCATTAAGCCATAAGCTAATGCCATAAGCTCTAATTTGACACACAAACCTCTTTTAGGATGCTTAAGAGATCTGTCAAAAGAAATTTCCAAAAAGCACACTCAATAAGCCAGAAAATAGAAAAGCAAAAATCCACAAAACGACAAAATACTCATTTTTGAGAAATAATGCACCTCGGACTTGATTCAACTTGCAAAAGCTTTCAAATGGACTCAATAAGCAATATCAATCAACAAAACTCCAATAATAACAACCAATAAGCCAGAATAAGCACAAATGAACTTATGTAAAAGTCAAAGGAGTTGGTTTTCTAGTCAAACCTAAAAGTCAACCTCCCAAATGCTCCAGTATGAACAAATGGGTCAAAATATGAGCACCTATTACAAAAACAAAGTTGTTGTAGGTTGGAATAAGCTATTATAGCTTATTTATAAGCTGACACCAATTTAACACTAGCAGTGGTAACTAGCAGGGGAAAGGAGTTCCCACTGCTTTGACTAATTGACCAAGCTTTTATGAGAGTTCTGGTTTGATTCAATTGGAAACAAAGGCACCCTTGTGATCAGTGAATCACAAGGAGTCAATAGAAACAATAAAATCACAAAATGGTCCACACAATAAGCCACAATAAGCCAAACAGTTACCAGATAAGCACCAGATATGCAAATAAGCAGTTAAGCACTTAATAAGCAGATTTAAGCAAAATAAGCCAACCAAACTTAACAGGATGCATACACAAGCTATATAAACTAACAATAAACACAAAGCAACAAGAATCAAACACTGAATCAAAGAAATCAACAAGATCAAAGCACTAGAAGTTACTGATGAACAATGAACAATATGCAGAAACAAGTTTGCTGATATACTTGACACTTGATCCAATTTCAAGCCTCAAATCCTTCTTCCCTGGTGTGATTAACTATGATTTAGCACTTGTTAGCCCTAGCCTATGCTTAGATCTAGGTGTCCTCAAAATCCTAGCCAATTTTACCAAGTTATGAAGATTTTATAGCCAAATCAAGAATCTATGTGATCAAACCCACAAAACCTGCAAACAGATGAACAATATCACCCAAACAACAGATACCAACACTTGCTAACAACACACAAGCACTTAACAAGCCATAATCCAAACTTATGCAGTAATCCCAAACACTCCTTAATCAGTCACTTATCAAAGAAACTTGTGATTTCTTCTAATAACCTACTGATTTTAATGATCAAAAACACTTACTAGGCAACAACTAACACAATCAAACACATAAATCACCAGCACAAACACAAATACTCAAAATCAAAACACAAAATCCAAAACAGTCATAAACATGAAATTTTTAGGGGAATCTTAACAAGAGCTTATACCTGCCTTCCACAACATCCTAGGAAGGCCAACAATGCTCCTTGGACCTTGTTCAACAACTAGAACAAGACCAAGGTACTTCAAATAAGGAGATGCAAAGTGCCTTGGTTGATGGTTCAAAGTAGAACCTCAAGGACTTGATTTCTTCAACACAAGCAGCAAACAACTCAACCAAGGGCTCTAATCCCTTCACAAGCTTGGTGTCAACAAGCTTGTAAGAGCTTATAGCAAATGGTCAAGGGTTAGTACACAAAATAACCAAAACAGAACCTAGGATTTCAAGGTTTTCAAAACTTAAAAACCTTATGAAACAAGACGTGCCTTAACCACAAGATTAAGGTAGGCCTTAACAATCAAATGGAACTCAGAATTAGGCTACTCAAACACCAAAATTTTAACTAAATCAAAAAGAGATTTCAAAATTCAGAAATTCAAATTTTATTTAACTTAAAAAGGAATTTCAAAGATTGATAGCCTAAAACTGGAACAAAGGGACTCTCACATGTTGAGGTCTCCTTTTATAGGCAAATGCCTGGCTAAACACTATTCACAAACCCTAGAACTGAATTCCCTATTATACCCTTGAGTCTTCTAGACGTTTTCTGATTTTGAGCTGTCCAAATTGATCTTGGATGTTCATTTTAGCTTTGTGATGAAGCAATGAATCATAGCTGTTGATTTGGACACGTCACTTAACTTAGAGGCCAAGTTGCATTTTGATTGGTGGACGGGTTTGAATGGTGGGGCCTATTGGTGAGTGGAGATGAGGGTTTTGTGTGTGGGATGTGATTCTGCATGTGTGAATCACACGTGGGTATGGGTAATTTTGATTTACCCTTTGTTTTAAGTGAGTAAATTCTGGAGGTGAAGAAGGGTGAATAGTGGTAAGTTTGATCCGATTTTGGGGGAAAGTAAGTGTTTGGCGCGTGTTATGGATTTGAACTTTCAAATTGGCCATTTCAGTCCTTGTTCTTTGGGATTTTTGGTAAATAAGGTATTTCAGCCTAGAAAACGTATTTCCCTTTATATTAACTTTCACCACTTGTCACTTTTGGCACCAAACTTTGGAAAAAGGTTATCAAGGGTTATTTTTGACACTTTTGCATATTTCAAGGGCTGATCTTGGACATTCTTGATCTTCAAAGGTCTTCAATGTATCTTTGGCTTGATGAGGGACCATATTTGTAAATTTGAAATTGTTGAGGGACTAATCTTGCCATTTCTTCAAAGTTGAGGGACCTTTTATGTAATTTTGACAAACTTAAAGGACCAAACTTGTAATTATGAATATACAAGGGTTTTAAGTGTCATTTCTTCAATAAATGAGGATCAATCTTGTTTGTCTTCAAGTCTTCAAGGGTATTTGTTGAGAATTCCATGATTAGGGCCCGGTTCTTTGTACGGCTTCGTTTCTCGTGTCCGTTTTTCCTTGTAACTTGTGATCTTTTGTCTTTTTCACGATATCCATACCTAAAATACATAAGTAAACAAACACAAGCATATATATGGTACTTTATGACATTTTTATGCATTTAAAGCCCGAAAAGAACGATGAGATCATGTATAAATGCCATCTCATCAAGTTGTCACATGATTGGTGGACGGGTATTTGGGGGTGGGGTCCATAGTGAGTGGGATTAAGGGTTTTAAGGTTGGGATGGGATTCTGCATGTGTGAATCACACGTGGGTGTGGGTAATTGGGATTTACCCTTTGGTTTAAGTGAGATGGTAACTGGGTTCTTGTGGTGAATAGTAAAGATTTTGATCCGTTTTTGTAGGGATGGAAAAGTGTTTGGCGCATTATTTATTTGAATGTTTCATTTGCACAGCTTTGCCCCTTGTGTTTTCAGAAAATGGGTAAAACGTGTTTCTAGCCACCAAAACTTGCATTCCTTTGTTAATATCATTCACCACTTGACATTTTTGGCACAAGACTTTTCCAAAAAGGTTATAAGGGTTGTTTTTGGAAATTTTGCATAATTCAAGGGCTGATCTTGGACATTCTTGATCTTCAAAGGTCTTCAATGTATCTTTGGCTTGATGAGGGACCATAATTGACAATTTGGAATTGTTGAGGGACTAATCTTGCCATTTCTTCAAAGTTGAAGGACCTTTTGTGTAATTTTGACAAACTTAAGGGACCAAACTTGTAATTATCAATATACAAGGGTTTTAAGTGTCATTTCTTCAGTAAATGAGGATCAATCTTGTATGTCTTCAAGTCTTCAAGGGTATTTGTTGAATTCTTCATGAATTAGGGCCCGGTTCTTTGTACGGCTTCGTTTCTCGTGTCCGTTTTTCCTTGTATCTTGTGATCTTTTGTCTTTTTCACGATATCCATACCTAAAATACACAAGTAAACAAACACAAGCATATATATGGTATATTATGACATTTTTATGCATTTAAAGCCCAAAAAGAAAGATGAGATCATGTATAAATGCCATCTCATCACTCCCCCATACTAAGTCATTGCCGTGCCCTCACGCAATGCTAGAATAAAGTATCTAAGCATCACCAAAGTTCAATTTTATTAACCTTTATTGAAAAATAGAAGACTTGCAACATACTACGAAGATGTGTAAAGACATAATGTATGATTTTCATCAAAAAGTGACTTTTAGGGTCAAAGAATAGAAACAAGTAAATGTCCCTTAGAGTAAACTTCGTCATCCTTGATTGTCATACATTCCATGCTAAGTGCAAAAACGAGATCATTGTTGGTACAAGTCACAATGCTAACACTACTCATACGTCCAAATTGTGTAATACTTTTTCTCCCCGCAATCCTAGTTATTATAAAAGGAAATGGGTTACTAGCATTTTTTTATCTATTTGTCATGGATCACAAGTGATTCATATTGACTTATTTGAGTAGTTATTAGTCCGAAAGCAAAGTAGCACGATTTGATCAATAGTTAGCCGAAGGACAAAATCTTTTAAAATGGCTTCTCGTGTATCTCCTTAAGTTCATATCTTGGCATAACTCGTTTCACGATTTGAGACCTTTCTCGGACCGATATTTGGCATGTACTTCATACTTCAAATCTTGGGAAGACGTTCTTGAAATTATGGTCTTCTCTTTATATATTTGGAATTTCTTCACTTGACGTTTTTGAGAGATTCTTCATATTGGACCACGACTTCATCATTTTTCTTCAATCTTTACTTTGGATTTTGATATACAACGATCCGCCTCCTTTTCGGACTTGGATATATTTATCCTCATACCTTGTTAGGGTCTTTTTGGATAGACTTTCTCCATGATCTTTAGGGGAGTAATTGCTTTTCGTCGTGTGTCTCGATCCTTCATATTGATTTAGGAATAATGATACTTCACATCATCTTTGGATCTTTAGCAAAAATAGAGCTCCTCGTGCCTTGTTAGGGCCTTTTTGGATGATCGCCAATCTTCGCGTCCCGTTTCAATAAGTTATGCCTTGGCTATGAACTCTATTCAACCCCGAACAACTTTTAAACGATCTTGCGCTAGAGGCTAAGTAACCTTTCAAATCGTACGACCTTACTTATTGCAATTATGATTTATTCCTAATGCATTGATCTTATGGGAAGAAAAAGCCACAATTAAAAACATATGAGTTTCTGAAAGAACATTTTCATGTTCTACGTTTAGCATGATCACTTGTCTAACTCTATCATCTCTCGTTCTTCACTATATAAAGACCTCTAATTAAAGAGACTCGTGAATACTTAGCCATGCAAGTCAAAATTAAGCCAAATTTGGATTAGCTTTCATTAAGACTATATCAAATCAAATTTTTGGGTTTTCAAGCCACCTATAGGATCTTGCACTTTCTTGGACTTTTTCAAGTTTAGAGAATGCATTTTATATTTCCCTTGATAAGTGACTTTCTAGGATCAATTATAGGAACTTGCGAAAAGTTCTTGTTCTTAACCCTTATGAATTAAGACTTTCGCGTTTTAAAGCTCCCTATATAAAAGTCTAGCAAAACTTGAATTGAGCGGGTTAAGGAATGTAAATGGCTCCAAATGCCCATCAAGTCAAAAATTAACTCTTATTCTACCCATCGGAAAATATACATTCGTGTCTTAAAAACACTTATGAAAACTAAGAAAAATTTTAAAATTTGGCCATTTTTAGCCTTATTAGCAACACAAAACATTGAAAGTTGGAAAGCGTGAGGGCGTAGCAAAGCAAGTACCTATTCACCCCCCCCCCCCCCCCCATACTAAAAGTAAACATTGTCCTCAATGTTTCGAGTCTAAAGGTGGATCACCCCCATACTAGAGACGAAGAGTCGAATGCTTAGGATTTAGCATGGAAAGGGTGATCAATAATATATCTAAAGCCGTTTATTAAGTATGCTAAAAGATAATTGTTAAAACAATAAAGGATATGTCATGGATTCGTGAAAAACTTCTTCAAGCAAACGATGGAGGCTCACGTAAACGAACACGAGAGTCTTCAATCGTAGATGATGATGATGATCTAGATAACACAATCACAAACAACCACGAGACAACGAGTTGAAAGGGTACAAGTCCCCCTATTAGTGAATAGTAAGCATAAAAGATAAGCATGGGATCTCCCCCACGAGGCACCTCGTTTTTGATTACCGAGTCATGAGCTCGACTCGATCCCCTCAATGCTAATTATCATTGGGGAAGGTGACTTGGTCGAGGGCAACCATTGAAGGAATTTCCCCACCAAAGTAGTGCTTAAGCCTATGTCCATTCACCTTGAAATTAGGACCATCATCTTGAGCTAGCTCAATGGTCCCATACGGAAACACTTGTGTAATGGTGAACGGACCCGACCAACGAGATTTCAATTTGCCAGAAAATATCTTAAAACGAGAGTTAAAAAGCAACACTTGATCACCGACGTTAAAAACCCGGTTTTTAATCTTTGAATCATGAAACTTTTTAGTCTTTTCTTTAAAAATTAATGAATTTTCATAAGCATTATCTCTTAATTCATCCAATTCATTCAATTGTATTTTCTGGTGATCTCCCGCGGTCTTCAAGTTAAAATTTGCATGCTTAAGGGCCCAATATGCCTTGTGCTCCAACTCAATGGGCAAATGACAATTCTTCCCATAGACTAGCTTATAAGGAGTGCAACCGATAGGTGTCTTATAAGCGGTCCTAAAGGCCCATAAAGCGTCATCAAGTTTGTCGGACCATGAAGCACGGTTTTCTCCAATTGACCTCTCTAAAATCCTCTTCAAATCTTGGTTCGAAACCTCGACTTGCCCACTCGTTTGCGGGTGATAAGCCGTAGAAAGACGATGAGTAACTCCATATTTCTTTAGAACCTTTTCGAATTGGTCATTACAAAAATGGGTTCCACGATCGCTTATAATAGCACGAGGGGTTCCGAACCGAGAGAATAGTTGCTTCAAAAACTTCACTACCACACGAGCATCATTAGTAGGCAAAGCCTTAGCTTCTACCCACTTAGAAAGGTAGTCCACCGCGAAGAGGATATATTTGTTGCCATGAGACGATGGGAACGGCCCCATAAAGTCTATTCCCCATATGTCGAAAATCTCACACACTTGAATTATGTTTTGCGGCATTTCATCACGTTGAGACGATTTTCCTTGACGTTGGCACGAATCACAAGATTTCACAAGTGCGTGTGCATAACGATAGATAGAAGGCCAAAAGAAGCCGACATCGAACACTTTCTTAGCCGTGAGATTAGCACCGTGGTGACCACTCGTGGGTCCCTCGTGACAAGCTCTAAGGATATTAGAAGCTTCGGCACCAAAAACACAACGTAGAACGAGTTGATCCGCACAAACTCAAAAGAGATAAGGGTCGTCCCAAAAATAGAACTTGACGTCACGAAAGAGTTTTCGTTTTTTTTGTGTCGTCATACCCTTGATTATGAAATTGCCCGCATGGTAATTTGCAATGTCGGCAAACCATGGGGTGGTGTCTTTAGAATTCACTACACCGAGAGTCTCAAGAGGAAATGTTTCGGTGATTTCCTTGTTCTCGAAAACATCTTTGTGAGGATCTTCTAGACGAGAGAGATGATCGGCCGCTAGATCCTCGGCTCCTTTTTTGTCAAGCACGGTGACATCAAAATCTTGGAGGAGGAGCATCCAACGAAGAAATCTCGGCTTAGCATCTTGCTTAGCTAAGAGATACTTGATAGCCGAATGGTCGGTATACACAATGCTTTTAGTCAAGACGAGATAAGGTCGGAATTTCTCAAAAGCATAGACCACGGCAAGGAATTCCTTTTCCGTTGTGGAGTACTTTAAATGAGCCTCGGTCATCGTCTTACTAGCATAGTGGATAGGACGGAAATGCTTGTCATAACGTTGCCCTAAGACGGCCCCTATAGCATAATCACTTGCATCGCACATGATTTCAAAGGGTAATTCCCAATTAGGAGCAACAAGAATGGGAGCTTCGGTAAGTTTCCTTTTGAGAGTTTCGAAAGCCTTAACACAATCCTCATTGAAGTTAAAAGGAGCATCCTTCTCGAGAAGGTGTGTCATAGGTCGAGAGATTTTCGAAAAGTCCTTGATGAAACGACGATAAAAGCCCGCGTGGCCTAGGAAACTTCTAACTCCCTTAACGGTTTTGGGATGAGGTAACTTGGCGATGACATCTACCTTAGCTTTATCGACCTCAATCCCCGCTTTCGACACCTTATGTCCTAAGACGATTCCTTGTTTACACATAAAATGACATTTTTCCCAATTAAGCACAAGATTGGTTTCTTCACAACGTTTTAACATTTGCTCGAGATTAGATAAGCATGACGTGAACGAATTGCCAAACACCGAGAAGTCATCCATAAACACTTCCATCGACTTCTCGATCATATCGTGAAAAATCTCCATCATACACCGTTGAAACGTACCCGGTGCATTACAAAGTCCGAAAGGCATCCTACGATAAGCGAACGTTCCATAAGGACACGTAAAAGTAGTCTTCTCTTGATCACGAGGGTCGATAGGGATTTGAAAGTAACCGGAAAAACCATCTAAAAAGCAATAGAATTCATTTCCCGCAAGTCGCTCCAACATTTGATCCATGAAGGGCAAAGGAAAGTGGTCTTTACGAGTGGCGTCATTTAACTTTCGGTAGTCAATACACACCCTCCAACTGGTCACAACACGAGTGGGCTCACCCATGGGCTATCGGATATAGGATAAATCATTCCCGCGTCAAGGAGTTTAAGGACCTCCTTTTTAATGACATCGTGAATTTTGGGATTCACCCTTCTTTGACTTTGAATTGCGGGTTTGTAGTCCTCCTCCATTAAAATCTTGTGAGTACAAAATTTTGGGTCAATACCCTTAATGTCGGATATTTTCCACGCAATTGCCCCTTTATGAGCCTTAAGAACTTTCAAGAGCTCGGTTTTTTCATCATTGGCAAGACCTTTTGCAATAATAACCGGAAACTTGTCATCACCTTCCAAGAATGCGTATTCAAGGTGAGAACGAAGATCTTTCAATTCAAGGATAGGTGGTTCCTCGAATGAAGATTTTGGTTCAACACTCATAACTTCCATCGGCGAAAGAAATGGTAGAATAGAAATTTCATCACTAATCAACACCTCATCTTCATTGTCGATTTCATTTGAAGTGAGATCGCCTCCTTGGAATGGAGTGAGATTTGGTGTGGAATTAGCAAGAATCGGATCCAAAATAGTGGGATTGCCACTTGAAGAGCTATCGGAAAAACCTAACACTTCTTGTGAAAACTCATCGCAAACCACATCAACGATGTCAATGTGATTGATGGTAGCGATTGCATAAACATGAGAAGGTTTCGAGTTTTGAGTAGCGTTTATAACAAGTTCCTCTTCGTTGAATCTCAAAGTGATAGTTCTTGCATGAACATCGATAAGCGATCTCGAAGTGTCTAAAAATGAACGACCTAAAATTAGAGGAACTTGTGGATCCGCGGGGATGTCAACTACTATAAAATCAACGGGATAGTAGAACTTCCCCACTTTCATGAAAACATCTTCGGCTACTCCACATGCCATAATCGTAGAATGATCGGCCATCTCGATAGACATGTTTGAAGGAATAAGAGCCGGAAGAGAAAGCGATTTCCAAATGGAAAATGGCATCAAATTAATGCTCGCACCAAGATCGGCCAAGGCGAGGCATTCTTTCATATCTTGTATGTCACAAGGAATGAGAAACTTTCCGGGATCACCAACTTTTTCCGGTATACGGTTAAGATAAACCGAAGAACAATTAGCAAGCTTTGAAAGCTTTTCCTTATCGCTCGTCATACTTTTAAAAGTGGAAGCGAAACGAGGCATATATAACAACGCGTCGGCTAAACTCACATCGAAATGCACTTGTTGAAACATTTTTATAAAAAGCTCGATTTGTTGTTTGTTACGTTCTTTCAATTTCTCTTTGTTTCGTCTCGAAGGGTAGGGTAAAGGTGGTGTGGGTTGGTGATTAGGCAACGGCCTTGGAAACTCGGGTTCCATAATTGGTATTGGTTCAACCGTAGGTGTGGTTTGAGCGGTACTTCGTGGGATTGTAATGTGCTCCTTTTCGACCATCACCTCGGGTTCTTTCTCGATTTCCTTCTCCGTAGAAGTACTTGGACGAGAGATTGGTTCCTTGAAAGTTTTACCACTTCGTGTAGTAATAACCTTCATTTCTCCCTTCGGGTTTGCAATGGTATCACTAGGAAGACCACCCGAGGAAGAGGGTTTACACATGATTGCTTCAAACATCTTAGCCATTCGGTCCTTAAATTTTGATTGCCTAGCATCCGCTTTTAATAATTTTTGCTTAATCTCATGTTGTCCTAATTCCATCTTTTGTTGATTTTGTTGAAGACGTTGGACATTTCCTTCCATTTTTTTTGCATGAGTTTTAAGTTCATTAGCAAGTTCATTTTAAGCTCGTTTTTCAACTCGGATCTTAAGCTAATCATCTCACGTTGCATGTTATCAAATTTAGCATCATTTGCTTTGGCATAATCCAAAAATTCTCCTTGCAAATTTTTAGTGTGAGCATTTTGAAAACCTTGTGTAGTGTTTTGAAAATCACGGTTTTGATTTTGATTAGAAATTTGTCCATTCCCATTTTGATAATTCCCCTTGTTGTAATTGCATGAATTGCCTTGGTAATTACCTTGGTTGTTGTTTCGATAATTATTAACATTTTGATTTGGTGGAGCTTGATTTGGGCGGGAACCTTGACCGTTTTGGTTGTAAGTTCCCGTTGCTACATAAGCACTCGAAGTGTTACCATCCGCGGTAATGCACTCGGAAAGATCATGAGCTCCACCACAAGATAAACAACTCTTAGCAACCGCTTTAACCGAATCGGAATTTGAAGCTTCTTGAGCTTTCCAATGGGACATAAGATTAGCAAATCTATCAAAAAACCGATTTTCCTCATTAGCTTCATCATGTATGGCATTAATGCTACGAGACGATTGTGACGATGATGACGAACCCAAATTGGCAACACTCGGTGTGTTAAGAGGGCTATAAACCTTAGATCTATTCTCGATGATTTGTAAAGCCTCATTTGTCGTCTTGCACAAAAAATTACCACCCGCGGCGGCATTCAAATAATCTCGTTCATGATCATTAAGCCCATTATAAAAAGTATCAATTTGATGCAATTCCGTAAAATCATGGTGTGGACATTCATGTAACATTTCTTAAAATCGTTCCCATGCCATTGAAAAACTTTCATTATTTCTTTGCACAAATCGTGAAATCTCATTTTTCAAATGTGTTGTTTTAGATGGTGGAAAAAACTTGTTCACAAACTTAGAAACGAGATCGGCCCATGTCAAAATCGAATTTGGCGGTTCTTTCTCGAGCCAGATTTTTGCGGGTCCATCTAAAGAGTATGGAAACAACATTATCTTAATGGCGTCATGTGGAACATCCTTAAACTTGCTAGTGGCGGTGAGACGGTTAAAATTCCTAATGTGGTAATGCGGGTTGTCTTTCTCATGACCTCTAAACTTATTAGCTTGCAACATCGACATTAAACCCGTCTTAATCTCGAAATTCTCCGCAAGGATGGCGGGAATCACAATAGCTTCTCCAAAACCCTCGGTGGGTGCTTGTAGCAACTCCATCATAGTACGATTAGCCATAACGACTTCTTGTTCTACAATAGGTTCAACAATTGGAGGTTGTTCTTCAATCAACGTCTCTTGATTGGCTTGCTTTTGAAGACGTTTACGAGCTCGTTTTGCTTGATTACGAGTGATCATAAACTTCACGAAGAATGGGATTTGAGCAAAGAAGATTCTTTTTGGGTATTTTGTGAATTTTCATTTTTTTTGTGTTTTTGATGATATTTAATTTTTTTTGGATTTTGGTGTATCTTAGTAGACAACAATCTACAAAATCTCTCCTCGAATCAAACTCTTGATTAAAGAAGCCTCAAAGGAATGAAAACGATCACGTGGAGTGAACGCCTTCGAATGACTTTAGAACTTTGGTGAAAACCAAATTGTTCAAGAGGGTTTAATCACAAAGAAAACAAGCAAATATATTATACGTAATAATACTTTGGGCGGCAAAACCCTCGATTAGCCTTCAATCTCAAAATACTCACAAGCAAGCGGGGAAACGAGGCGGCGCGAAGCACTTAAGATCCTTTTTCCTAAGGGTATATTTTATAATACCCGCCTTATACCCACCTTATAGTTTGTATTTTTCAAAATCGAGCTTCACGAAAGTATTTATCTATTTTTGCCTTTTTGTTTTTGTTTGAGATTCGAATACAATAATTGAGTGATGAAATCCCAATTAAGGTTGTGTTTTCACACTTTTGGAGATATTGTTTATTTGTTGTGATACTTAATACAATATAGTAATAATATTTTTACAAGAAAAACCAAGAAAACCGATAATACGTATTAGTAGATTTCTACTAATACAAATACTATTTATGGTTAATATTAAAAACAACAATACAAATTAATCACGACACACCTCCCCGGCAGCGGCGCCAAAATGATTGTAGTGTTTTACTACTCTTTAGGAAAAGAGCGTAAATATGGAAAGTATTAAATACGACGGTTTAGGAAAACCGTGTACAAATGACCCTAGATGAAATGAAAGTTCGTTTCCCAAGGAGGTATATGTGTGTGAAAAACTTGTTAAACGTTTGTGATTAATGATTGGTTTAGAAGGGGATGAGAAAAGAAGATGACGAAGACGTAAAAATAAAAATTATTACTACTAGAAAGTTAAAACGTAAAGCCTTAAAAACCACAAAAATAAAAATTAATTCTAAAAATTACCAAAAATTCACCAAAAATCAAAATAAATAAACTAAGAGTTTACCAATGATCAAAACTTTTTCAAACCTTTTAAATAATTAAATATTCAATTTTTAAATGCTAATTAAAGCCCTAAAAATCAAATAAATTATCAAAAAGCCCAAATAAAGATTTTTCAATTGGTAAACCTCTAAAATGACCTAAAAAGATTAAAAACTATTTTTAGAAATTTTTTAACTAATAGAAACTATTTAGAACGATTTAAAAACTATTAAAACTTAAAATAATTATAAAAATTAATCTAAAAGAGATAAAATTATTCTAAAAGTTGCTAAATTCCCATTTAATGTATTTAACCTAAGAAAAATGCAAAAAGTTGGAAAAAGTGAAATATTAAAAATAATAATAAAATAATATTAAAAATCCAAAAATTATAAAAAAATTCTAAAAACTTGCAAACTAGTTTATTTTAACCTAAATAATCAGAAAATCAAAGTGAAATGACCAGAATACCCCTATTGGGCCCTCAAATGGGCCAAAACCAAAAACAGTCAACACAAATGGGCTTTTGGGCCCAAAAAGTCAAACTTGGCCCAATTGACTTGGAAAAGCCCTATCTGACTTAAAATTCAATTCTAAGAACAAAACTCTAAAGGCCCAAAAGCTGAATATGAGCTTATCACAGCTTATTAAGCACACAACGTATTCTTATTGGGCTTTTCAGCCCATTAAGAAATAAGCCAATGCCATAAGCTCTAATTTGACACACAACCTTCTTTTGGGATGCTTATGAGATCTGTAAAAAGAAATTTTGAAAAAGCTCACTCAATAAGCCAGAAATAAGCAAAGCATTATTTCACAAAACAACAAAATAGTCGGGTTTGAGAAATAAGGCACCTCAGGACTTGATTCAACTTGCAAAAGATCACAAATGGACTCAATAAGCCAAATCAATCAAGAAAAATCCAATAAGCACAACCAATAAGCCAGAATAAGCACAAATGAACTTATGAAAAAGTCAATGAAGTTGGTTTTCTAGTCAAACCCTAAAGTCAACCCACCAAATGCTCCAGTATGAACACATGGGTCAAATAATGAGCACCTATTACAAAATCCAAGTTGTTGCTGGTTAAAATAAGCTATTATAGCTTATTGATAAGCTGAACCCAATTTTACACTAGCAGTGGTAACTAGCAGGGGAAAGGAGTTCCCACTGCTTTGACTATTTGACCAAGCTTATTTGAGAGTTCTGGTTGGATTCAATTGGAAACAAAGGCACCCTTGTGATCAGTGAATCACAAGGAGTCAATAGCAACAAGAAAATCACAATCTGGTTCACACAATAAGCCACAATCAATCAAACAGTCACCAGATATAGCCCAGATATGGAAATAAGCAGTTACGCACTTAATAAGCAGATTTAGCAAGAATAAGCCAACCAAACTTAACAGGATGCATACACAAGCTATATAAATTAAGAATAAACACAAAGCAACAAGAATCAAACACTGAATCAAAGTAAACAACAAGATCAAAGCATGAAAAGTTACTGATGAACAATGAACATATGCAAAAACAAGTTTGCTGATCTATTTGACACTTGATCCAATTTCAGGCCTCAAATCCTTCTTCCCTGGTGTGATTAACTAAGGTTTAGCACTTGTTAGCCCTAGCCTAAGCTTAGATCTAGGTGTCCTCAAAATCCTAGCCAATTTTACCAAGTATTAAAGATTTTATACCCTATTTTAGGAATCTATGTGTTTCAAACCTTCAAACCTGCAAACAGATGAACAATAGCACCTAAATAACAGATACCAACACTTAGCCACAATAAACAACCACTTAACAAACCTCAAATCCAATTTATGCAGATTTTACCCACAAATCAGTCTAACAACACCTCATAAACATCAAACTAAGCTAAATTAACAATAATTAACCACAATATCACAGATTCAAGCACAAATCCACAAAAATCACAATTAATCAGAAACTTAAAGAGAAAATGAAAAGGGAAGAAGATGCAAACCTCCAAGACCTACATCCAGGCCTTGGATTGTTTGAGCTGAGGTACTAGTAGAACAAGTACCAGCTTCCAAGCTGCTAAGAAGAACAAACCACAAAGTGAGATCAAAATAATACCAACTTTCTGATTTTTGATGCACAAGCTTTATCATCTAAAACCTTGCCTCAAAAACCTTGCCTCAAAAACCTTCAAACAAGATTATGGAACTCAGATTTTAGCTTATCAAACACCAAACTTTTATAAATAACAGATTAGAATTCAAAATTTTAAGAAATTCAAACTTTATTTCATAAAAAGGAATTACAATGATTTAAAAGCTAAAATCTGGAACAAAGCTCTCTCACAGGTTGAGGAGTCTTTATATAGGCAATTGCCAAGGCTAGCACTATTAGCAAACCCTAGAAGTGAAATTCCCTAAATGTCCTTGAGCCTTCTAGACGAATCCTTGGTGTGAGCTATCCAAAGTGATCAAGGGCGTTCATTTTAGCTTTAGGATGAAGCTAAGGATCTTGGCTGTTGATTTTGCCACATAGGATGACTTGGAGGTTAAGTTGTCACATGATTGGTGGACGGGTATTTGGGGGTGGGGTCCATAGTGAGTGGGATTAAGGGTTTTATGGTTGGGATGGGATTCTACATGTGTGAATCACACGTGGGTGTGGGTAATTGGGATTTACCCTTTGGTTTAAGTGAGATGGTAACTGGGTTCTTGGGGTGAATAGTAAAGATTTTGATCCGTTTTTGTAGGGATGGAAAAGTGTTTGGCGCATTATTTATTTGAATGTTTCATTTGCACAGCTTTGCCCCTTGTGTTTTCAGAAAATGGGTAAAACGTGTTTCTAGCCACCAAAACTTCCATTCCTTTGTTAATATCTTTCACCACTTGACATTTTTGGCACAAGACTTTTCCAAAAAGGTTATAAGGGTTGTTTTTGGAACTTTTGCATAATTCAAGGGCTGATCTTGGACATTCTTGATCTTCAAAGGTCTTCAATGTATCTTTGGCTTGATGAGGGACCATAATTGACAATTTGGAATTGTTGAGGGACTAATCTTGCCATTTCTTCAAAGTTGAAGGACCTTTTGTGTAATTTTGACAAACTTAAGGGACCAAACTTGTAATTATCAATATACAAGGGTTTTAAGTGTCATTTCTTCAATAAATGAGGATCAATCTTGTATGTCTTCAAGTCTTCAAGGGTATTTGTTGAATTCTTCATGAATTAGGGCCTGGTTCTTTGTACGGCTTCGTTTCTCGTGTCCGTTTTTCCTTGTATCTTGTGATCTTTTGTCTTTTTCACGATATCCATACCTAAAATACACAAGTAAACAAACACAAGCATATATATGGTATATTATGACATTTTTATGCATTTAAAGCCCGAAAAGAACGATGAGATCATGTATAAATGCCATCTCATCAACTTTTCTAAAACGAGAGGATCGATGTCGATAAACCATTAGCCTCAACGGGTGTTAGGCTAGGAAAAGGAGGCACTTCAATGGAGTTAGAAGTTGAAGCCTCAAAGACTTGGTCCTTCGAAGGTGGTGAAGACGAGCCCATTTTGGTCATTGTCGTGATGGCACTAACGTCGCCCTTCGGAATTGGTGTTTCACTTGTTTCGCTAAATACATCCCAAAGTGAGTTTTCATCCATAAATTTACACATACCCTTTTGAATTAGGTACACGTACTCTTTATCATTAAAATCATCATCTTTAAAACCGTTTTTCTTAATTCTTTCAAAACATGCATTAAGCCTCATTCTTTCCGCTAAAGTGAACATTTTGAAATCATTAGGATTTGAATCATTAGGTTTTGAAACCTCGGTTTTTTCATTGTCATTAACAACAAGGGATTTTCTAGCGAAAAAGTCCATTTTGTCATCCCCATATCGCATAGTAAGTCTCCCCTCGTGAACGTCGATTACGGTTCGAGCCGTCGATAAGAATGGTCGGCCTAAAATAATGGGACATTTAGGGTCACACTCGTAATCGGATATAACGAAATCCGCGGAAAAAACGAACTTTCCAACTTTGACATAGACATCCTCGACTATTCCAATTGGTATTAAGGGCGTACAATTTGCAAGCTCGATTGTCATGTTCGTGGGGGTAAGTCTAGGCAATCTCATCAATTTACAAAGAGAATGAGGCATGAGATTGATGCTAGCACCTAAATCGGCAATGGCTAAACATCCCTCAATCTCGGAAAAATCACAAGGTAATAGAAATTGGCCCGGATCCTTTTCCTTTCTCGGCATATGCCTTTTGGGTTTTTTAAGAAGGATCGATGCACAAGTTTCTTCAAGGGTTACTTTGGTAAGGTCAACAAAGCTCTCTTTTTGAACCGTGGATGGAATTTGAGGTACACGAGGGTGTGCACTCTTTTCCTTGGTCGCCACGTTCATCCCATCGACTTTAGAACAATAAGACGTCTTAGAAGTCGAGGGTTGAGAAGAATAAACAACACGAAATCCTTCAAGGTTAGGGGTAATCACACGACCTTTCTCACGAGACAAGGCGGATTTACATTGTTCCTTCGGATTTGCTACGGTGTCACTAGGTAACGAACTCGATGACGCACCCGATGACTTTTTCATTATGGCCGAAAACATCTTTTTTATGTCAATTTGCCCTTGCTCAATCTTCGTGTTTTGCAATTTCAATGTATTAGAAAAGTCGTTTTTCAAAGTACCAATTTCTCCCTCTAATCGTCTCATATTAGCCTCATTCGTTTTCATGTAATTTTGAAAATCGTTTGACGAACTATTTTGATTAGAGTTAAAGTTCCCTTGGTTTAGATTACTTCTTTGAAAATTGTTTTGATTCCCACTTGAAAAATTGTTTCCTTGATTGTTATTGTTTGAAAAATTCGAGTTTTGATTATTGTCTCGATTTTGCCAAGTTATATTACGACCTTGATTATAACCTCCTTGATTTTGATTCGAAAAATTTCCTTGTTGATTGTTTCCTTGAAAATTGTTTCGATTTTGAAAATTGTTGCCTTGGTTATAATTGCCTTGTTGTGATGGACCAGCGTTATTTTGATTAGAAAAATTGTTGTTTCCATTTAACGCACTCACATTCGATGTTTGGCCATCCGTAGCCGCACGCTCGTAATAATTATGAGGTCCACCACAAAACGTACACGAAACCTCAACTGCTTTCACCGTAGAGGGAGCGTCTTTCTTTTGCATTTCGACGAGAAAAGACGTGAATACATTCGTCAACTTGTCGACTTTTGCATCAACTCTCTCAATGTCGCGATTAGAACTCCGAACATTGGAGACATTGGCAACACTCGGTGCGTTGCGGAGTTGGTAAACCTTGGATCGGTTTTCGATAATTATCAATGCATCTTTCGGAGTTTTACACAAAAAGTTGCCACCGGCGGCGCAATTCAACGAATCTTGTTCGTGAAAATTAAGACCGTTGTAAAACGTATCGATTTGGTGCAACTCGGAAAAACCATGGTGAGGACATTGCCTAAGCAATTCCTTAAAACGATCCCACGCGTCTCTAAAAGATTCATTCGGTTTTTGCTCAAATTTCGTAATTTCATTTTTGAAAAACGTCGTCTTAGACGGTGGGAAAAAATAATTAACGAACTTGGAAACGAGATCTAATAAGTGTGAAAACACTTATCCTTTTGCCACTAAAATCAAGGAAAAACAAGACCTAATCATGTGTTTGAAGTCGTAAAAGTCGGAATTACGCATGGTTTTGTGTTTTGTGTGTTAAATAGGTACAAATAATCAAAAGAAGAGAAGACACGGGATTTCACGGTCAAATGTTGAAGAAAAGTCCAAGAAAAGACGAAGACAAAGTCAAAAGACCAAAAGTGTGCAAGAGGTCACGAAAACCGGCAAAATCGGAACGAGTTTTGAAGAAATGATCAACAAAGCCAAAATCGGGCTCGTTTTTAGCGGATTTAATCTCTATGAGGATTTTTAAGTTTTGTGGGTCCCACGATCAGATTAATGGGCCCAAAAGCCCATTTAAAATAATAAATACTTACAAGCCCATTTGATGTTGTAAATTTGGGCCCCAAGTAAAAGCCCATTGGCTATAAAAAGGAATGTGGGACGGATGAAAAGTTGGGCCAAAGCCCATATTGGCTTAATTTACATAACGAAATCTTTTCACTCTTGCTGGTCAAAAAGTCCTTCAACCCAGTCAACCCATACGTTTTGTTTTTTAACAAACGTCTCCCCATTCAAGTTTGGTCAACGCACCCTTAAAAACATTAACCCCCCCCCCCCCCCCCACACGTGTCCCTCACACAAACGATTTGCACCTCACCCCCACTTTCCCAATAAACAATAAATAAAACGGTTTGTTTTTTTTCTTTTACCCCACACATTCACTCGCCCCCCTATACGAAATAAATAAACGTTTACCCTCTTATCTACACTCACCCACACCCGAATACTCCACCCCTTCCCCATTTGGCGTTACAAACAAAGAAAAAAAAATAAAAAAAAATAAAACAAAGTCTAGTTACTGTTTTTCACCCACTTCATCTTTCTTTCTCCTCCACTTTTACACAGCCATTTTTTTCATCAAAACCCTAATTACCATCACCCAAAAATAACCCACAAAAATTGGGGCTTTTACCCTATATGTTTAATTAATATCCTAGGAAATTAAATCCCCAATTTTTCGGATGCTCCACCATAGTGATCCTATCTCTCTCATCCGACGTGGCCTTTTCCTTGCTTTTAATTGGCCAAAACACCTCAACACTCAATCCACCCTGGCAATCCGTGGCATGAGTTGATTTCAGCCGTTGATTTGAAGAAAAGAAAGAGAAGATAAGATTTAAAGGCCAAGATTTATTTGCTTAATTGTTAAGCTATGAAGAGGGTTTCAGGGGTTTTGCCTATAAAAACCCCATTTCATGTGTAATTTGAAAAGCTTTTCTTTATTATTTTTTCAGTTTTTAATTAATTTTAGGAGTAGGATTTAAATTAGATTTAAATTTCTGAAAATTAGATTAGATTTAATCTTGTATTTTTTAATTCCAGTCAATGTAATCTTTTATTATTATTAATGAAAAAGTTGATTTCAATTATTTCTGTCTCATTTTAAATTCTGTCAAGTTTTATTTAAATCTTTAAATCCAGTTTTTGTTACTGTTATTCTTTATTATTATCATTCGGTTATAATATTAAAAAAAAAAGAAGTAAAAAAGAACAAAAAGAAAGTGATAAATTAATTTTCCCAACTGGAAAATTATGAAAGTTACTGTCCGAGGCTTGTGTTTTGGTTCGATTGGGTTACTGTTCGAGATAAAGTGATGAAGCTGTTATGGATCGGTTGATTATTTGAGGTGGAGCCTGGTGTTGTTTCGATTCATAAGACAGCGCAGCGCTGCATCTTCTACCCAACGGATCCTCACAAGGTTCTAACCTTGATTCTCTTTATTTTTCTAGTTAAGTTTTGTTTTAGATTATTTGATGTTCCATTATTAATCTGTTTTTATTTAGTTTTGTGAATCTGCTCTTGTTTTTGTTTGAAGTTTGTCTTAACCATCTTAGTTTATTATTAGTTTAATTTGTTTCGATTGTTGCGGTGTCACTTTGCATTAATCTGTTTTAGAGTTTAGCTTATTTTGGTATTTGTTTTGGTTATATTTTGCTTATTTAGTTCATTTAAATTGCTCATTAGATCTACCCTTTCTGCTTTTAATCAGTTTATTATATTCGTTGTTTGCTTAAGGGTTGCTAAGTTTATGTTTGGATTTCGAGTAGCTTAAATCTGCTTTTAGTTGCTTAACGTTAGATCGCGTATTAGCTTACTTGTTATCAGTTTTTGTTGATTCAGTATTTTTTTTAGTCTGCATTTGTATTTGGACTTGTTGGCTAAATTTTCGTCTGATTATTGTTAGTTTCCATAAGATGTTTAAGTAAATATATAACAAAAATAATATTAGCAAAAGTTGTCTGTCCTGGGACTCGAACCCAGGACCTCTCGCATAACACCCCAACAACCCAACCAACTCTTCTATTGCCTCATTTGTGTTTACTTTCTAATAGTTAAATTCATATAGGCTTTTGTGAGTTGGCAGTTTAAATAGTTTAATTAATGTTAAGTTTTGTTAAAATTTAATTAAATAGTTTTTAAAATTGATTTATTTTAATTTCGTTTTTATTAAGTTTTTATAAAAGACAAAAATAATTTTATTTACTTTTATAACTTTAAATTTGTTTTCATTTTATTTTGTTTATTTAAAATAGATTTCATTTTAAATTTACTTTTATTTTTAAATTTAAATTAGTTTTAAATTACCTTTATTTTAAATTTACTTTTATAAGTCTTTAGTTTAAAAAAGTTTTTAAGTTTTTATTTAAAAGTTTTAGTTTAAAATTTAAGTTAGTTTTATTTGAAATATTTTTAAGTAGATTTTATTTAAAGTTATATTAGATAAAATAGTTTTAATATTAAATAGCTTTTAGTTTAATATATCGAGTAAGATTTACCAAGAACAAATTAAGTTTTACGATTAAATGGTTATCAATTCAAGTGAGTCGAGGTAAAACAAACTTAATTGTTAAAAATAGGATTGCAAAATCTATTTTATTCAAAATGGCGCCGCTGCCGCTTCGCTCGTACGATTGACGATTTTTCGTGAAGACGTTTGGATTTTGGGATCCGTTCGCTTTGAACGTTAATTTTCTTGCACAAAAAAAAAATCAAAAATCTAAAAAAAATCAAAAACTTAAAAATACAAAAAAATTAAAAAATCGCAAAAGCAATTTCTTTCCTAAGAATTGCAACAAAAAAATTAAATAAAAATCAAAAGTAATACTTTTTCCTAAAGGTATTACACCAAAAATATTACGTATTAGTGTTAATTTTTAGTTCGATTTCTTTCGATTTTTCTTGTATATATAGATTTTTCTAAAATATACATAAATATTCTTCTTCATCCTCTATTGTGTTTAATTCTTTTCTCTACCCCTCTTATTTATAATTCTTCATGGATTTGTCTTGCGTTCGGTGTGGGAGACCATGGCTTGGTTTTCCAATATGTCCATGGTGTACTTGTGCGAAGTGTGGTCCCGATATCGACAATACACAATTTGGATTTTGTCCATTGTGCAATTCAAGAAATTCGTACTTCTCCTCTTACACAAATTTCTCCCCCCCTCCCGTCTATGACAATCCCTATCCTCAACATGCACCGGGTTTTTCTCAATACCCGTGTTGCAATCATTGTGGGGGCCCTCACGATACTTCTTATTGTCAACCAATGAATTATGAGCCACATCCGTGCTATTATTCCGGTTTTCAAAATTTTGAACCCCCACAAAACTCCGTCGTTCATCAACCTTCTTTTAAGGAACAAAGCATTAGTTTGGATGAAATTCTAGAAAGCTTAAAACAACTCAAAATTAGCTTGCATGACGAAAGACAACAAGAGCAAGTATCTACTCTTTGTGTTTCTACTCCTCCTCTTATGCGTTCTTACTATTATGATGATGATGACGATGAGAATACTATTTCTTGGAATGATCTTTGTGCTCAATGTCCTAGTGCAATTGTAATTCCTTTTCTCAATATCCCGAATGCATCTAAGGATTTTGATACATCGAGTGAGATTAGTGATTTTGGGCTCGACAAATTCTTTGATGAAGTTTATGATGTGCCGACTTTTGCTGAGCTTACAGACACGGTCGTTCCGCTAGTCCATGATCACATACTCACAAATCCAAATGCGAAAATTAATTCTTCCAATAAGAGTTCTATATGTGGTGAGTATGATGATTTTGTCTTCGAGCCCGAGATTAAGGAAATTATCGACCGAGAGCTAGCTCTTTTACCTCCACTTCCACCTACAAGTGAGGTCGATTTTTCCAATATCGAGGCCGAACTTGATGAGTTGGAACGTCTTATTTTTAATAGTAATGACGAACCAACTCACATGACCACGCATCCAATTCTCGAGGAGTTACCTAATAAACACTCCTCTAATGAGAATTACGTTTACCACATTCGTGAGGATTTAACTTATCAAAAAATCCCACAAATGAATGATGGTTTCGTACTTGATCGTGATCTCTTCGAGAGAATTTCTAAAATCCTCAATGAGGGGAACGACAAACCTTTGTTTGACGAGCCTATCTATGATGAAGAAATCGAAGAGATTCACGTTCATGAGGATGAATGCTTTGACCCGGGAGGTGACATTGACCATTCTTTGATTGATACCTTTACGGCTTTGCCGAATAGTGACCATCCTATGTCTTTGAGGGGTGACAATTTGTCTCCTTTACCCATCCCACCTCTCGTGGATCAAGATTTCACTTACTTTTCTTATGTCGAGAGGACTTTTCTACCTTTCATGACTTATCCTCCTGCCTCTCATTTATTATGTTCCTCCGAGACCGAGGATAAGATTTTTGATCCCGGTATAACATTCGAGGTTTCCCCATGGACCATTTAATTCGGGGTCGAGTCAGGCTCGTAACTCGGTTAACAAAAACAAGCGCTTCTCGGTAGGCAACCCGATGATCTATCTTTTTATCTTTTATCTATTTTCTACAATAAGTGTAGGGGGAGCCGTGTAGGTTGTTTGTTTTGTGTGTTGTGATTCTGCAGGGACATGTGCTTAATGATCCACTTTTGGTACTTTTGACGAGACCCGTGTTCCCGTGTTTCCCGTGTACCCGGTTCCTTCGATAAGTTTTTGCTATTGTGATTCAATCTTGTATATAAATAAATGTAATCATTTTAGTTGTCCTTTCCTTAGCTCGATTTTAAACAACGTACTCAATGTCCTAAGTGTAGGGGAGTTTATTCTCCCACATGCTTAAACATTGAGGACAATGTTTATATTAAGTGTAGGGGGGACTTCTATCGAATTTTAGTGGGATTTTCCATGAATTTGACCCCATTTTTACCGGAAAATTAAAAAAAAAATTTAATTTTTCAACGTTTTTCGAATTTTTGATCTATTTTTGGCCTTGTAGTATTTTTCTTTTATTTTCTTTTCTTTTGTCATCGCTTCTTATTTTTATTTTCCATTTTAAGAATAAAGTCAAAAATAAATAAATAAATAAAATGGTTTTAATAAGTTTAGATATCTTTGATATATTAGGCCCGTCGTGAATATTTTGACTCAACCCGAGTTTACTTATTTAAGTTTACTCTAGCTAGTATCCTTAACCATATGGACCTTAATTGGTTTATTAGGCTAAGCATCCACGAGTCTCATTCCTTGAGATTTTAAATTTTGGAGAACGAGAGATGATAGAGTTAATTATAAGTTTGGTATTCTTTCATTAACTTGTGTGAGTTAGTTATGAGCTTTTTCTCCCATCGCTTGTTAATAAATATATTTGCAATAAATAAGGTTGTACGATTTAAAAGGTTACTTAGCTTCTAGCACAAGATCGTTTAAAAGTTGCTCGGTATTAATTAGAGTTCATAGCCAAGGCATAACTTATTGAAGCGGGACGCGAATATTGGCTTATCCAAAAAGGCCCTAACAAGGCATGAGGATACCCGAGTCCAAAAAGGCCCTCACAAGGCATGAGGATTCACTTTTTTTGCTAAAGATCCTAAGATGATGTGAAGATCATTAATCCAAATCAAATGTGAAGGATCAAGACACACGATGAGAAGCAATTACTCCCCTAAAGATCATGGAGAAGTCTATCCAAAAAGACCCTAACAAGGTATGAGGATAAATAGATCCAAGTCCGAAAAGGAGGCGGATCGTTGTATATCAAAATCCTAAATAAAGAAGAGGATAAATGAAGAAGTCGTGGTCAACGTTTGAAGCATCTTTCACTCCTAATGAAGATGTATACCAAAATGAAGAGAAGACCATAATTTCAAGATCGTCTCTCAAGATTTGAAGTTTGAAGTACAAGCCAAATATCGGTCCGAGAAAGGTCTCAAATCGTGAAACGAGTTATGCCAAGATATGAACTTTATGAGGTTTCGAGAAGCCGTTTTAAAAGATTTTGTCCTTTATCTAACTATTGATTAAATCGTCCCATTTTGTTTTCGGCCTTAATAAATTATCGAAATAAGTCAAAAATGCATCCTCGTGATCATTCAAGACAAAAATAAAATACAAGAGATACCGTAGGAATAAGGGGGTCTAAGTGATTAACTAAACCACATGAGTAAGTGTTAGTTGTGCTAACTTGTAATAACAATGATCTCGTTTTTATGCTTGGTATAGGGAACGTGAAACTTGAGGGTGATTTATATTCATGACACCAAAGCCCTAATCTAAGTCTTAGATTTCTTTACAAGTTTCTTCCATCAAATAATTTTTAAGTTAAATAAATTGTTATAGCTTTTGTTTCCTTTAAAAAGTTTTTATCTTTTAGTAATAAAGGCCGAGATGGATTAATAATGAGAAAAATGTAACTTTATGCTTTAAAATAATGCATTGCATGGGGTCATTGTAATGGTCAAGTGTAGGGGATTTAATAAGTGTGAAAACACTTATCCTTTTGCCACTAAAATCAAGGAAAAACAAGACCTAATCATGTGTTTGAAGTCGTAAAAGTCGGAATTACGCGTGGTTTTGTGTTTTATGTGTTAAATAGGTACAAATAATCAAAAGAAGAGAAAACACGGGATTTCACGGTCAAATGTTGAAGAAAAGTCCAAGAAAAGACAAAGACAAAGTCAAAAGACCAAAAGTGTGCAAGAGGTCACGAAAACCGGCAAAATCGGAACGAGTTTTGAAGAAATGATCAACAAAGCCAAAATCGGGCTCGTTTTTAGCGGATTTAATCTCTATGAGGATTTTTAAGTTTTGTGGGTCCCACGATCAGATTAATGGGCCCAAAAGCCCATTTAAAAAAATAAATACTTACAAGCCCATTTGATGTTGTAAATTTGGGCCCCAAGTAAAAGCCCATTGGCTATAAAAAGGAATGTGGGACGGATGAAAAGTTGGGCCAAAGCCCATATTGGATTAATTTACATAACGAAATCTTTTCACTCTTGCTGGTCAAAAAGTCCTTCAACCCAGTCAACCCATACGTTTTGTTTTTTAACAAACGTCTCCCCATTCAACTTTGGTCAACGCACCCTTAAAAACATTAACCCCCCCCCCCCCACACGTGTCCCTCACACAAACGATTTGCACCTCACCCCCACTTTCCCAATAAACAATAAATAAAACTGTTTGTTTTTTTTTCTTTTACCCCACACATTCACTCGCCCCCCTATACGAAATAAATAAACGTTTACCCTCTTATCCTACACTCACCCACACCCGAATACTCCACCCCTTCCCCATTTGGCGTTAAAAACAAAGAAAAAAAAATGAAAAAAATAAAACAAATTCTAGTTACTGTTTTTCACCCACTTCATCTTTCTTTCTCCTCCACTTTTACACAACCATTTTTTTCATCAAAACCCTAATTACCATCACCCAAAAATAACCCACAAAAATTGGGGCTTTTACCCTATATGTTTAATTCATATCCTAGGAAATTAAATGCCCAATTTTTTCGGATGCTCCACCATAGTGATCTTATCTCTCTCATCCGACGTGGCCTTTTCCTTGCTTTTAATTGGCCAAAACACCTCAACACTCAATCCACCCTGGCAATCTGTGGCATGAGTTTATTTCAGCCGTTGATTTGAAGAAAAGAAAGAGAAGAGAAGATTTAAAGGCCAAGATTTATTTGCTTAATTGTTAAGCTATGAAGAGGGTTTCAGGGGTTTTGCCTATAAAAACCCCATTTCATGTGTAATTTGAAAAGCTTTTCTTTATTATTTTTCCAGTTTTTAATTAATTTTAGGAGTAGGATTTAAATTAAATTTAAATTTTTGAAAATTAGATTAGATTTAATCTTGTATTTTTTAATTCCAGTCAATGTAATCTTTTATTATTATTAATGAAAAAGTTGATTTCAATTATTTCTGTCTCATTTTAAATTCTGTCAAGTTTTATTTAAATCTTTAAATCCAATTTTTGTTACTGTTATTCTTTATTATTATCATTCGGTTATAATATTAAAAAAAAGTAAAAAAGAACAAAAAGAAAGTGATAAATTAATTTTCCCAACTGGAAAATTATGAAAGTTACTGTCCGAGGCTTGTGTTTTGGTTCGATTGGGTTACTGTTCGAGATAAAGTGATGAAGCTGTTATGGATCGGTTGATTATTTGAGGTGGAGCCTGGTGTTGTTTCGATTCATAAGACAGCGCAGCGCTGCATCTTCTACCCAACGGATCCTCACAAGGTTCTAACCTTGATTCTCTTTTATTTTTCTAGTTAAGTTTTGTTTTAGATTATTTGCTGTTCCATTATTAATCTGTTTTTATTTAGTTTTGTGAATCTGCTCTTGTTTTTGTTTGAAGTTTGTCTTAACCTGCTTAGTTTATTATCAGTTTAATTTGTTTCGATTGTTGCGGTGTCACTTTGCATTAATCTGTTTTAGAGTTTAGCTTATTTTGGTATTTGTTTTGGTTATATTTTGCTTATTTAGTTCATTTAAATTGCTCATTAGATCTACCCTTTCTGCTTTTAATCAGTTTATTATATTCGTTGTTTGCTTAAGTGTTGCTAAGTTTATGTTTGGATTTCGAGTAGCTTAAATCTGCTTTTAGTTTCTTAACGTTAGATCGCGTATTAACTTACTTGTTATCAGTTTTTGTTGATTCAGTATTTTTTTTTAGTTTGCATTTGTATTTGGACTTGTTGGCTAAATTTTTGTCTGATTATTGTTAGTTTCCATAAGATGTTTAAGTAAATATATAACAAAAATAATATTAGCAAAAATTGTCTGTCCTGGGACTCGAACCCAGGACCTCTCGCATAACACCCCAACAACCCAACCAACTCTTCTATTGCCTCATTTGTGTTTACTTTCTAATAGTTAAATTCATATAGGCTTTTGTTAGTTGGCAGTTTAAATAGTTTAATTAATGTTAAGTTTTGTTAAAATTTAATTAAATAGTTTTTAAAATTGATTTATTTTAATTTCGTTTTTATTCAGTTTTTATAAAAAAACAAAAAGACAAAAATAATTTTATTTACTTTTATAACTTTAAATTTGTTTTCATTTTATTTTGTTTATTTAAAATAGATTTCATTTTAAATTTACTTTTATTTTTAAATTTAAATTAGTTTTAAATTACCTTTATTTTAAATTTACTTTTATAAGTCTTTAGTTTAAAAAAGTTTTTAAGTTTTTATTTAAAAGTTTTAGTTTAAAATTTAAGTTTTATTTGAAATATTTTTAAGTAGTTTTTATTTAAAGTTATTAGTTTAGTTTTTTTAATTAGATAAAATAGTTTTCATATTAAATAGCTTTTAGTTTAATATATCGAGTAAGATTCACCAAGAACAAATTAAGTTTTACGATTAAATGGTTATCAATTCGAGTGAGTCGAGGAAAAACGAACTTAATTGTTAAAAATAGGATTGCAAAATCTATTTTATTCAAGATCCTTCCACGTAACTATCGAATTAGGTGGCTCTTTCTCGTACCAATCCTTGGCGGCACCATCGAGCGAGTACGGAAAAAGCATAAGCTTGACGACATCGGTGTCGACATTCTTAAACTTGCTCGTGGCCAAAAGACGATCAAAATTCCGAATATGGTCGTGAGGATTATCGGCTTCACGACCTCGAAACTTCGTAGCTTGGATTAACGAAAGCATTCCGCTCTTAATCTCAAAATTCTCCGCTTCGATAGCGGGAATTACGATCGCGTCTCCATAACCCTCGGTGGGCGCTTGGAGCAATTCCATCATCGAACGATTGTCGGCCATCTCCTCTACGGTTTCTTCAACAACGATATTAGGAACGTCGGTTTCTAATTCTCGTATACGTCGTCGATTCCTTCGATTACGATTGCGTCGATTCGAAGCTTCGCTAGAATTGGAATAATCCTTCGATCGAGTGCGCATGCACTAAGCGTAGAATGGGTGGTAGCAAAGAAGATTCTTTTTGCGGCTTTTCGATTTTTTCAATTTTTTTGGTTTTTGGTTGTTTTTAATTTTTTTGGATTTTTGAATGTATTACGTAGACACAAATCTACAAATCTCTCCTCAAATCGACTTTCTCGATTAAAGGAGCCTCAAGGAATGAAAACGATCACGTGGAGTGAACGCCTTCGATGACTTTAGAACGTTGGTGGAACACCAAAACGTTCAAGAGGGTTTAATCTTGAAAACAAGCAAATATATATGATACGTAGATAATACTTGGGTGGCAAACCCTCGATTGGCCCTCTTTCTCAAAACACGCACAAGCAAGCGGGGGAAACGAGGCGGCGCTAAGCACCTAAGAGCCTTTTTCCCTTAGGTCGTGAAATACAACCGCCTTATACCCACCTTATAGTTTGTGTTAATTGAAATTAAGCCTCACGAAAGTATTTATCTATTTTGCCTTTAAACTTTTGCTTTGGATTCGAATACAATGATCGAGTGATGAAATCCCGAATCAAGGTTGCGTTTTCACGCTTTTGGAGTACTTGTATATTTATTGTTCTACGTAAGTACAATATAGTAATATATTCACAAAGAAAAACGAAAACAATAATGGATATCTACAATATAGTAAAGATTGGTTTGTGTTTAATTTAGGAAAATTAAACACGTTTTATTTGGATACTATAATATAATAAGGAAAAATTACAAAAATGAGTATGTACGATATTTACGCTTTCCAAAAATTGAAAAGCCAAAACGCACTACTCACACAAACACGATAATAATAATAATGGCACACTAAAAACACCTCGCCGGCAGCGGCGCCAAAATGATAGGTGTAGAAATACGTGTTTAGGAAAACAGCGTATAAGTGCGGCAAGTATTAAACTCGACGATTTAGGAAAACCGACAAGTCGAATAAATGCGGGTTCATTCTCGAAGGAGGTGTGTGTATTAATGTGCCAATATATATGAAATCAAGTTTGGATTAGTGACGTTTTTGGTTTAAAGGGAGAAAAAGAAAAGACGAGCTACGACTACGATTATGCTACGACGTTGACGTAAAACGCGAACGTAATTACGTAAAACGCGACGAAATTAAAAATTAAACCTAAAAATTAATTAAAAGATTAAACTAAGTCTAAAATAATATAAATAAGAATAAAAATCCAACAAATATATTTTAAAACCTTTTATTGATTAAATATTCAATTTTAAATGCTAATTAAAGCCCTAAAATTAAATATAATTAAGAAAAAGCCCAAAATATTATTTTATTGAACTAATAACTCACTTATATTATTTAAAGACTAAAAAGTATTTTTCCTAAATTTTAAAAACTATTTTTCTATTTTTAAAACACTTAAAACTATTTTAAAACTAAAATAATCATAAAAAAATAATAAAAATGCCAAAAATAATTTGACAATTTTGAAAATCCTAAATTATGCTATTGAACAGTAGAAAAATGAAAAAAGTTTGAAAAATGTAAAATTTTTCACTAAAAGACAAAACAGATTAATATTAAAACCCTAATTAAGCTAAATTAATTATAAAAAATAATTAAAAAGTGAACAGTAAAAACTTTTTAAACTAAAATTCTTAAATGATTTTTCTTAATCTAGGAAAATTTTTGAAACTGAAAAATTTACTTTTCTGCACTAAAAGACAAAAACAGACTATTTAAAAGTAATTTTAAAATAGCTATTTAATCTAAAAGTTATTAATGAACAGTAAAATAAAAAATAATAAAACAGAAAAATCATAAATAAAATAAGAAAAATATTGAAACTAGTTTTAAGCTCTAAAACCTATTTAAGGTCACTAAAGACAAAAAAGTGAGAAATACGATAGTGACATGTTGACTGTTTTGTCTGGTAGCCAAGTAGGGGGAACTTTAACACTGGCAGTGGGAAATTGGTTCCCACTGCTAGTTATAAAAAAGTGACTGGTGGATTTAAGCTTAGGAAAGCTTTTTGATGGCTTATTTCTGGACAATAAGGCACCCCTACACTCAGTGGAGTGTAGGGAGTCTATAAAAACAAGAAAAACAACACCTCTAACACAAGAAAATCACAAAAATCCCCAGTTATAGTCACTATTCATCAGAAAAGTAAGGCAGATGGGTTTGCTGATCTAATTGGTCATATGGTGAGTTTCAAAACACCATAACTCTCACAAATCCTTACCAAAACACTAGTGAACAGAGTTAAACCTTAAATGACACAATCCTATATCAATAAGCAAGATTTAACTGTCCAAATTGCACAAAATCAAATAGAAAAATGGCTACTGAGTTTAAGCTATATTCTACCAAATTTCTAGCATGCAACTTGCTTAAAAATCCTATCAAAATCAAAACCTATGACTGATAATACCTATAACTATCAAAAGGAGTGTATCTAGAATGATTCAAGACCAAAAGATGTCAATAATTTCAGTTAAAACCAAAATCCAAACACCCCCTTATTTTCTGAAAACTAATAATTAACACAGGAAACTTGTTCAATTCTACTCAAATCTGATTTTTTCTACTTCTTTCATGCATTTAAACATCAAATAAGCACAAACCAAACAGTTAAATCAACATAATAAAAGGCAACACTAAAAATCACATAAATCCTTTAAAAAGGTGTAAAAATTGCAAAAGGGGGTTCAAGCCTTTTGTACCTTAGCTGATGCCTTCCCAAGTGAATTTTTTTGGCTTTTAAGGGCTTATGGAGTAGTAGGGAATGCCTATTGATGGAATCCACAAGGACCCAAGGCTAAACAAATGTCTTCAAATGAATGTGGAATGGGAAAGATGCAATGGAGAGGATGCTTTCTTCTTTGTTCCTGCACATCACAGCCAACCAAAGAAACAAACTTCAAGTAGCAAAGGCTACAAGCTGATGGCTTGTAGCTTTTGCTACAGTAAGATAAATAAAAAATGAAAATAAGATCTTTTTAAAAGTCTTTGAAATCAGAAACTTTGCAAAAAACTGGAAACCAATCTTAGCAAACTTATGAAAACGTTTTTCAACCATAATAAACTCAAATCCAGAAAAACAAAGGGTTCAAATCCACTTTCACTTCATTGAACATTTGAAATTTCTGAATATAAAAAACCCTTTTGAAACTTTTTTAAAATTGAAAACCTTTTGAAACCTTTTACACTAATTTTGCAAGTTAAAATAAAGATTACACTAAGAAAAAACAGATAAAAGAGGAACTCAGTATTGCGTATTTAAATTCATTTCATTTTCATTAATTTAAAAGCAAAATACAAAAACTGGAACAAGAGAATACATGTGACAACCCACATGTATTTATACTATCTCTAAGACTATTCTAGATGCTTGAATAAAAAAATACAATAGCTAAAACCCTAATCACAGAAATTCCATATTTGCCCTTTGAAAAGTCTTGGTCAAATCGTCCATGTGATGGTCAGATGGGATGCCAGCTATTGATGTATGATCTTGGCCGTTTAATGGATCCTTTGGGACCAAGGATTTTTTGTGGGGTGTCGATTGGTCTGAAGATTCGCTTTTTACCATTTTTGAAGGAGAAGGGGACCTTGGGGGACCCATTTGAGGTCATGAGAATGGTAGTTTGGTGGTGGGTTTGATTTGGGTAAAGGTTAATTAACCATCTGCATCTTAGGGGATCAAACCCCTTTGTTTTTCGCCCTAAATAGATTAGGGTTTATGGGGTTTCTGGGTTTAAGGAGGTACAGTTGAATCTGTTTAGGATTAAGATTTTTTTTAAAATGGTGTTTAGAGGGAAAATTAAAGTGGTTTGACTTGTTTTGACCCAATTTATTTAATAAACTGGGTGTGTGGGGACTGGGCCGGGTAAAAGGGTTTAAGTGGTGGTGATTGGGCTATTTGTTGGGTTTTAACCAGGTTTGACTAGGTATGGTTTTAATTTGTGGCAAAATCAGTCCCTCAAGTCCCATGGTTCATTCAACTTGCATTTAAACAGCAAAAACTTCTTTTTCCCTTTATAAAAGTTTTATCAACTTGTCAAATATGGCATGTGTATTTTACCAACTTTAAAACAAGGACCATAAATGTAATTAGAGAAATCTTCAAGGGCTTTTCTTGTACAATATCCATACTTTAGGGACCTCATTGTATATAATGATAGATGAGGGGTATAAAGTGACAATTCTTCAAACTTGGAGGACCAATCTTGCCAATCTTCAAAACTTCAAGGTCATTTTTGGAAATTCCATTTTTGGGCCCGGTTCTTTGTGTGGCTTCGTTTCCCGTGTTCGTTTTTGCTTGATTCCTTTGATCTTTTGGTGAATTCACGATATCCGTACCTAAAATACATAATGAACAAACACAGGCACATTTTTGGGCATTTTGATGATATTATAAGCGTTTTAAGCCCGATTTGGACGATGAGACTATGTATAATTGCAGTCTCATCAGTTAGTTTGCTAACTTATAATAACAATGATCTCGTTTTTAAGCTTGGTATGGGGAACATGAAACTTGAGGATGATAAACATTCATGGCAGCCAAAACCCAATGTAAGTCTTTGATTTCCTTACTTATTTTTTATCTTTTTATCTTCCCTAAATGTTTAGTATTTAATAAAGGCCAAGGTGGGTTATTTATGATGGAAAATGTAAACCGTGCTTTAAAATTAATGCATTGCATGAGGGCATTGCAATGGTCAAGTGTAGGGGATTTAATAAGTGTGTAAACACTTATCCTTTTACCACTTATTTCCAATAATAACAAGACCAAAACGTGTATTTTATGTCGTAAAAGTCGGAATTATGAGTGGTTTGTGTTTTTATTGTGTTTTAGGACCAAAAGATTAAAAAGGAAGAAAACACGGGCTTTAACGGGCTTTTATCGAAGAAAACGGGAAAAGACGAAGTCAAAAGGTCAAGAGTGCAAAAAGAACGGAAGTCCAAGGCCTATTCTGAAGATTTATCGAAGAAAAAGTCTAAAGACGGAAGTTTAATGAAGTCGAAGAACTCAAGTCTAAATTAAAGAAGAAAATTATCAAGACAAGTTCAAATCCCGAGACGACGTCGAGAAAAGACAAAGAATTAAATCGAGTCGAGAAGACGTGAAGAAAGAAAGGAAGAAGAGGCAACACATGCACTCCTTCCCATTTTTCCCTATAAATACCCTCCTAATACACATTAGGAGGGTGGTTAGTTTTTGGTAGTTAGTTTCATTTTTCATATTTCTTTCTAGTTTTAGAGAGAGAAAGTTCTCAACTTTCTCTCACTAAGTTTTCATCTTTTCTTTCTTTTAATCTTTCAAGATTAAACCTTTTGTATTTGGATTTCATTAATCAAGTTCAAGTTAAGCCTTTAATCTTTCATCTCTTTCTACCTTTCTTTGATTTTAGTTTACTTTTGGTGCGATATCTATTTGATCCGTGTTGTTCTTAATGTTTTCGTGCCTAAAAGTTAATCTTTTTATGCCTACTTAAGTTTTCATACGAATAAGCTTTAAGATCTTTGTGCTTATTGGCTTATTTATATGTTTAGCTTATTTACTTTTTAAAAAGTTTTCTTAAAAAGTTCATCTTTTTATAGTTTGATTTAAAAGGTTGCTATTTTAAGATTGGATAAGTTGTTATTCATGCTTATTTAGTCAGTTTCACTTTAGATTCGTTCAAGTTTTGGTGATAGCTTATCAAAATAGCTTATCACCTTTGCTTATTTTCGAATCCCATATAAATCGAAAAAGGTTTAAACCCTTTTCCGATCGCTACATTCCGACTACACCACCCCTTATTCCGATTACCCTGATCGGATTAGGGTTATAACTTTCCGTTTTGCATCTCTGTATTCCGATCACCCTAATCGGAATAGGGTTTTAATATCCCGATTGTGGGTTTTGTTGACATTCCGATTAGAATCCCTTGCTAAACATTCCGATTGGTTGTCTTCTTCTACATTCCGACGAGGGGATTAGTGGTATTCTGATTTGTTTCGTTTCCAACATTCCGACACAACTCATTCCCATTATTCCGATTGATATTCATACCTACATTCCGATCAGTCTCCTTTGGCATATTCTGATCAGTGTTTCTGACCACACATTCCGATTGCAGCAGTATTCCGACGAGGGTGTATTCCGATTGTTTTCCAATTGTTTAATTTCTTGTTTTTGCAAAGTTTTCAAGTGTTAGTTTCATTAAGTTTTCAAGTATTTTTCTAATCTTTTCTTTAAGTTTTCAATCATTTATTTTTTAACTCGTTATTTTTAGTTTAATCTTTAAACTTCTACTTTACTCTACGACACTTTCATATTTTCTATTAGTTTAAAATAGATAATCAACCAAACCATTCTCTTGTTCACCAAAAGACAATTGAGTCGCACTTTGAACCAATAGTCAATTCGAAGAGATTCGGACGATAAGATTTTATACTAGGGTAAAACCTTGTATTAGGCGGCCATCATGTTTTGAATGGACAATGTGTAGAGATTATCCCCTCGATAACCCTTTAACAAGTCATTTCCTACAATATCACGAATGAAGCAAGTATGCTGTCGCAAAATTTTCCCACTGAGATAAGTTGTGACCAAGTCCCTCTACGTAATACACCCTTGAAATCGTAACATTCCCAATTTGATATTCACCATAACCCATGATCTTCGCAATATGGTCGTTGCAAATTTAACTGTTCCTAGAAACTTGAGAACGAAATATCTGAGCATCGAGCGGTCTCCGGTCATATGCTTTGAGCATCCAGAGTCCAAGTACCAGAGGATGATTTGGACCATCTGAAAATATCACTAGACGAAGACAATGTATCGGAATCCAATTGTTCGTTTGTGTTAGCAGGTACAAATATATTTATCTTAGATTTGCTATCAGAAGAATTCTTAGGTTTCCAAATTTTCTTCCTAGATGCTGGCTTAGATTCTAGTTGTCTAAGATCCTGAGGTACTTCTTCACTGGTAGGCACAATAGTGGGGGCAGACCTAGTTAAAAGGCGCTTTTTCCATTGTTTAGGTCTAGTGTTCCTATTTAAAGGACGCTGAGACCTAACTTCCGTGGATGTGATCCTAGTTAAAGGGCACTTAGTTCCATTTGCAGTAAAGGTCCTATCAGTGGGTTTCCATTGCCAACCAACTTGGGTGAATTTCTTCCCCGTTGGAATCCGTTCAAGATTGTTCCAAATGGCATACATTTCGTTCACATGATCAAAAAGGCATAAATCATGACGTTGAGAAAACATGCATTCATTACAATTCCAAGATCTCAAATTAGAATTCACATTTTGCTTAGGCTTTTGCATAGAGGTATAACCTTTTGTCTTAGCTACATGATTCTTTTTATTTAAATCTGAAATAACATTCCTAGATTGAACTTCTACTTTCTTCTTCGTAGTCCTACTAGTGGAATGCTTGATCCTATCTTTCTTTTCTTGAGATCCTTTAGCCTTATTAGACACACTTACTCCTGTAGAAGCCAAGGGAACATTAGTAACAAATTTTGATTTAGCCTTGTTAGGTGTGTTTAAAATAGGCTTAGCTCCTGGGGTCTTATTGAATGGATTTATGGCAATGGTGGGGGTTTGTTGTTTAAGTGGTGCAGAACCCGGTTGTCCTATGTAATTCAAATGCTCTAAGCATTTTTGTACATTCTCAGTGTAAGCATGAGCAGAGTAATAGTGACTATTTGAGGGTTGTTCGTATGGTACGGGTTCTTAGTGATCACCACCTTTTTGGTTTTAGGAGTACTAGAGAACGGTGCAGAAATTGTATCTGGGTTATCAACAACATCTTGTTCTTTGAGTTGAAGTGTCTCCTTTAACTCAGCCAAAACCATGTTTTTATCTATGAGTTGAATATTTAAGTCAAAAATTTCCTCACACTTTTGGTTCAGTCGGTCAACAAGTGACTTTTGCTCTGCCGCATTAAAAGCGAAGCGTTCTTCTAATGAACCATAAATATGTGAAAAACCCTTCTTTACTTTATCAAAATCCCCTAGCATATAAGTAACTCTATTTTCTAGGGCATGGTTTTTAATCTATGCGGCCTCTAGATCCACTTTCTCTTATAATGACTCTCTCTTAAGTCTCATGATTTCTTCCTCGAATGCCTGAACCACCTGAATCATCTTGTTACTCGTCTCAACGGTGTTTTCACAATCATTTGTTTTTGAAAGAGTTTCATTTTTAGATTGGTTTTCAATTTCAAGAGATATAAACTGTTGTTGAGGCTCATCAAAACGTTTTGAAAGTGAGTTATAAGAATCTTGAAGCTTTAAAAATTCTGCGTTAGATTCGTGACAAGAATGATTATCTACATTATTCACAGGTTCAACAATATTCACACAGAGATCATGCACATCATCACATTTACTCACAGCAGATGTAATCTCAAAAGGACATTCCATAGTTACAACTTGCATCACATCGATAGACACCACTTGTTCCAAGAATCGGTCATATTCGGACAAAATCTTTTCTTTCTCAATTAAATGATTCTCATAAGCATCATCCATTTCATGGAAAACTTTTTGAACTTCAGCCATTTCGAAATTAATATTGTCACCGAGATCTAGAAAACCCTCTTTAATTTTGTTTACAAACGGAACGATCTCTTTCTCAAACACTATTTTCATGTGTTCGAAAGCCCATTCTCCAGCGGTTTGAGCCGTTGAAGTCGTACATTCCTTGATGACCTCGTCAAATCTGGTAAGGTATCGTCTAATCTATTTCAAGCTTAGCAATACCGTACTTACCGGTGGAAGACCCTTTGGAATTTCCTTAGGTTCATTCGGGTTGACAAGTGTAGAAAATATACTAAGGTTTTCTCTAGTAGACATGTAATTTGGTGTATGGATGAATTCCCTTTGTATATTGAAGCGAGTTCTAAAATCCGTTTTTGCATTCTCTTCATTAAGTTGTTCATAATCATACTTAGGATATGTAAAAATCACTTTTGACTGATTCTCTTCAAATAGTGACATATTCTCGGATGATTTCGGAAACACAATCGGATCTAAGACCAAGCTTAACTTGGTTGCATCATAAAGTCGTGGGTTGTGGTAAAAAGCTTGCTTTACATAACCCGGGTTAGGTGGTAAGTCTGTTAGACGCGATAGAGTAAATTCCTTAAAAGATGAATGAAACAAGTGTACTAGATGTGAAGCGGTGTATTGTTTTAAAAGCAAAACTTCAGTCTTTTTAATTTTCTCAAACGCCTTAATTTACGTTTCAACCATTTTAGACTCTAGAATTTCAAAATCTGTTTGCAGTTTTGAAAAGTATTAACGACTGACTCCTTTTCTTTAAGTTCTTTTGAAATATTTGCTCTTAAACTTTCAATTTCTAGCAAGTTATCCATTTGGACTTTCCTAAAACTATCAAATTATGGATTGGTTAAGGTATTTGGTCAACGGAGTTTATTCCAAGGTTTTAACCTTTTCCTTATACAAAGCAAGATAATGTTTGATTAACACCGAGGATTTCAAGGACCGCATTATTCATTTGGCCAAGCATAGATGCCGACACCATAACCAAATCTTGTTGAGCAGACGAATTTGTAGACGTAATAGCTCCCGGTTGTGTTTCACTCAAAGTCTGGGGACTTGCATTGATATTGCTATAATTCTTTTTCTCCTCGTTTGAATTACTAACCACCGGAGGCTGTTCCAGATACTCATACACTTGCTCAACTTGATAAGGTACAATACTAGTATCATTGGAAGTATTTGGTACCTCAAAGATTGTATCAGCCTCATTAAGTGAAAGATTTTCCATGAGAGCTGCCTTGGCGGTATTGAGGTCATCACAGTCTGAATCGTATGCATCAAGATCATCTCATTGATATGCTGCATTGTTGGTAGAAGCTGTTGTGAGTCCTTCAGTATCCGCAACTCTTGGATCTGCTAGAAATGCTAACTCCTCTTCATCGATCCCTCGACCTTGTGCTTGAGCATTAACCAAGTATATTTTTTCCTGAAACCATGTACCATCCCTCTTCCTCTTTGGTTGCTTACACTCCTGAGCCATGTTTCCTTCCCCTTTGCAGTTATAGCAGATGATCATTTTCACTTTGCCAGTGTTGTTTCCCCTTGGAGTAGTGTTAAATTGGCGTGCACCAGTATTGGATGAACTTGTTCTCCCCTGAAGTGGTTGCATAGCAACTCTGCCATCTTGGATTGTAACTTGTTGCCGAGAGTTAAAAGAACTCCTCAACTGATTGTTTGTTGGAGATAGTCTTTTGTAACCTCTTTTGTTCAAAGTTTGAGTGATGTAAGCAGAAGTTTGTTCAAGTATATCAATAGGATTATCCCCTTGTGTGAACTCAAGAATTGGAACCTCATCATCACAGTATAAAACTGGTGCTGGTTGAGCTACATACACACTTGAAGGAGTACTGACATTTTGTGAGTAATGGGGTTGAGAAACTTCATGTTGCTGGTAAGTGATGGCAGGATTTGTTGGTGGTTGATAAGGAGAGTATGGTTGTGATGATAGAGCTGGTTGCTGATATTGTTACTGATATGATGTTGGTGGTTGTGGTAAGATCGAATATTGTTGAAATCTTGGAGTCTGAAACATGGTCTTGTGATAAGATTATTGTCCCATAGCATAAGGAGTGTTGTTATATGACAATGTTGGATGATTCGCCATTAATGCCAATGGTTCGGAATAAGATACTTGATACATGTGTTTCTGAAGCACATGCTTCTCGTGTTGCTGCAAGAAAGCATAAAGTTGATCTAAATTTGATTTGTGCAAATCCCGAATCAATTTAACATCAGTGACATATTGGCTCCACTCTGGGGGTAACGTGTTCAAGAACTTGGTGTTGATTTGAAACTGAGCAATCGTGAGATTATACACATTCAAATCATTCATCAATGTAGTGAAGCGCCAGTAGTAGTCATGAAGTGTTTCCCCTGGAATGTATGAGAACCTATCGAACAAATCATAGAGTTGACACTCTCGTTCCTGCTTGGAAAGTGAAGTCCCTTGTAACAAAACTGTTAAGCGATCCCAAAGTTCTTTTGCTACCTTGTAATTGCTACCAAACGATAAATATCGGGTGGAAGAGCTTGCTTGATGGTCTGAACGACATTGTCATCCTCATCGGCAATGATTTGATTGGCAGCCGTTAGTTCATTAAATAGCCTTGGCATAGTCACATTGTCTATAGTAACATCACCCTAGTCGAGTGGTCCTTGCTCAATGGATTACCAAAATGATCGAGCAATGAAATAAGGTTATGTGTTTTAATGTTGTTTAAACAAAGATGTTGTTATCTTTAGGTTGTGTGTTTTTGTGAAAGTTGCAATGTCGAAAAATCCTCTAACTTGTGCAAATTCTATCTCAATACCCAAATTAATTCTATCTCAATGTCAAATCTCAAAGTTGTCGTAATGCTCAAACTTAGTCCTTCTCAATGCCAAAAACTTTATCCCTTCGGAATGTGATCGGAATAAGTGATCAGAATGTGATCGCAATATAGTGATCACAATAGGTAGTAATCGCAATAAAGTGATCACAATATGTAGTGATCTTAATATGCGTTATCGGAATAAGTGATCGCACTATAGTGATCACAATATATTGATTGCAATATGCAGTGATCGCAATATGCAGTGATCGCAATATGGTGATCGGAATGTAGTGATCGCAATGTAGAAACCCTTAGGTTTTTGCGATCCTGATCGTAATGCAGAAATATTCCGAGACTTGAGAACACCAAAAAGTTGAGATTTTTTACCTTGTAATCCATGTTTCTAACCAAACCAAAGTACCCAAATCGCTACTACAACTATGTAGAAGATATATGGATCAAGTGGAACAACAAAAACACGAAAAAAAATTTGAAACTTGGATAAAATCAATCAAAAACACATGAACACACTTAAATAGGCATGAACAACACAAAACCTACCTTTATTTCATCCCATGGCTCTTGATACCAATTGTTGAAGTATTGTAATCTATGATATATCAAGAGGGTTGTTGTTTCTAGAGAGAGAAAGTAGAGAGAGATGAGAAACATGTAAATGTGTTATTTGATAAATGAAACAACCAACACCCCTTTCCATGGTGGAAAGGGGTTTATATACCCATGTCCCTTAGTGGACTTGGGCCTCCGGCCCATGAACATGCTCATGGGTCGGGCTTACATAAACTATAATTAAATTTATACTACGAGCCCTTAACTATATTGTTGGAGTGACCGAGACTTTCTAAATACGAAAAATGTATTTCCAACAAACACTCAACAATACATATTACACCTAGCGGTACCTCATCTACAAGTACTGCTAAGTCAAAATCTGCAAAGTCTGTCGATTCATTAGAAGATATTTTACAAGATATGGACGATGAAGACATTTATGCTAGTCCAGCTGAAGGAATCTTCTCCAAAGCTTCCTATGATGAGCAGGGTGTAGTAACTGATTTCAATAATTTGGAAAATGAAATTCCAGTCAGTTTTATTCCCACTCATAAAGTCAACAACAACCATCCTACTACTCAGATTATTGTAAATCCCAAGTCTGTTGTGCAAACCAGAAGAAAACTTCAAGCCAATACTGAAACTCATGCACTTGTGAGTTATGTCAAACAACAGCAGAGAACCAATCATAAGGATACTCAGCATTGTTTGTTTCACTGTTTCTTATCACAAGTAGAGCCCAATAATATTTCTCAAGCTCTTGATGAAGAAAGTTGGGTAGATGCCATGCAAGAAGAATTAACACAATTTGAGCTACAAAAGGTTTGGATTATTGTGGATCTTCCCTCAGGTAAAAGGGTTATTGGTACTAGATTGTTTTTAGAAACAAGAAGGATGAAAGAGGAGTTGTTGTGAGGAACAAGGCAAGGCTTGTTGCTCAAGGCTATAGACAGGAAGAAGGGATAGACTATGATGAGGTTTTTGCACCAGTGACAAGGATAGAAGCCAGTAGGTTATTTTTGGCCTTTGCATCATATATGGGTTTTATAGTCTATCAGATGGATGTGAAAAGTGCCTTTCTTTATGGTACTATTTCAGAGGAGTTATATGTTTCACAACCTCCAAGTTTTGTAGATCATAAATTCCCCAACAGAGTCTACAAAGTTATCAAAGCACTTTATGGTCTACATCAAGCTCCAAGGGCTTGGTATGCAACTTTATCCAATTTTCTATTATAACATGGATATAAGAGAGGAACCATTGACAAAACTCTATTCATCAAAAAGAATACTAAGGATATTATTCTAGTACAAGTCTATGTTGATGACATTATTTTTGGTTCAACCAAGAAATCATGGTGTGAAGAGTTTGAGGCTTTGATGAAAGGAAGATTTCAGATGAGTTCTATGGGAGAACTTACTTTCTTTTTGGGACTACAAGTGAAACAAAGGAAAGATGGAATATTTATCAGTCAAGATAAATATGTTGCTGAAATCTTGAAGAAGTTTTCATGTATGGATTCAAGGAGTACAAGCACACCTTTTGAAGCTTAGAAGTCTTTATCAAAAGATGAACATGGTGAAAATGTTGATATTCATCTATACAGGTCAATGATTGGTTCATTGATGTATCTTACTGCTTCAAGACCAGATATCATGTTTGCTGTATGTGCCTGTTCAAGGTTCCAAGTTAGTCCAAAGGTGTTACATCTACATGCTGTGAAGAGGATTTTTAAGTATCTTAAAACTCAGCCTAATCTAGGATTATGGTATCCTAGAGATTCAACCTTTGAATTAGAAGCTTACTCAAACAGTGATTATATTGGAGCTAATCATGATAGGAAATCCACAACAGGAGGTTGTCAATTCCTAGGTACAAGACTCATATCATGGCAGTGTAAGAAGCAAACCATTGTTGCTACTTCTACAACTGAAGTTGAATATGTGGCTGCTGCTCATTGTTGTGGACAAGTACTTTAGATTCAAAATTAGTTGTTAGATTATTGGTTCAACTTCATGAACACCAAGATTTACATTGATAATGAAAGTACTATATGCATTGTCAAGAATCTAGTATTTCACTCCAAGACCAAGTATATTGAAATAAGACATCACTTTATAAGAGATGCCTATGACAAGAAGCTTATTCAAGTCTTGAAGATTCATACAGACAACAATGTAGCTGTTTTGTTAACCAATGCATTTGATACTGTGACAACCCGATATTTTCAGGTAGTAAATTTATTTTCGTATATTATTTTTATATTGTATTTTAATGTTGGTTCATGAACTCACATATTTACGGGATGAAATTTGGGCTTACGTGCATAATTTAACGTATTTTACGACTAAACCGGGAACCCTAGGTTTACATATTTACACTTTTGTGCTCCTTTTTGATGAGACAATTTTTATTAGAATTGTTTTGTGTCGTAGATTCATTATTTATAAAAACGTTTTTCATAAATCAATCCGAGGGCACGTAAATCGAGGAAACTAGAATCGAGGAGTACCCGTAAATTAATGGGGATGAAACAAGTTTACACTTTTCTTACCCCCACTATGGGCGACCAAAACCAAGAGGGTGACACCCTTGGTGTCACAATTTAACAAGTCTTTAGGACACTTTTCCCATTAACTCAAAAACCACTTAACCAAAAACTATCAAAACCCTTGTTTTCTTCACACTTCTCACACACTCATGCAAACTAGCTAAAAAATTTATCCCACTCTATCTTCCTCCCTCTCTTTGCCGTCCAAACATCACCACCATACACCACCATCATCAAAATTTAATAATAAACTTTATCCACAATTCACATATGTAGAAAGCCACTTAAAAAGATGAAGATTGGAGGTGATTATAACATGTGAAAAAGAGTTTTTATGGAGGTTTAGGACTGATTTCAAGAAGTTGTTCATCTACTTGGAGATTTTAAAAGTGGTCTTGCTAAGTTCATAATATTTGGTAAGAAGATCAAGTCTTGTTCATCATAAATCTCATCTTTTCATCACAAAATGGTTGGTATAGAGATTGTTCTTTCTATCATCATATTAATATTGTAAATGTAATCATCTATTTTCTTCAAAAATGTATAAGTATGATATGATAAATGATGATCAATGTATTGCATGGGGATTTTGTGTTACTGGATTAGGTTAAAAAGGCTAAAAACTACAACTAAAGGTTGATAAATCATATCTAACAAGTAGGCTGTAATAAACAGAAACTGTGATACCCCAAACCTAACGCCATTATTTAATCCTAATTTTACGACCGATTTTAAATTTTTGAGAAATTTAAATGTTATTATTATTTGACGGTTCAAGTTAAAACCGATATTTGAGGCTTTATTTAATATCTTGACGATTGGAGAAGAACCGATAACGACTACGATACCGACGGATGCCCAAAATTTATCTTTTATTATCGACTGATCGATATTTGAGTTTTTCGATGTTTTATTTTTATTATGTTTTAAGTCGAGTCAGAACCATATGTATATTCGTTTTATGTGCGTTTGAACCATTTAAAAGTATGAGGTAGCCGAGACGAACCCCGACTGCCGCAAAAATTTAAAACCGACTACTAGTCATAATCCCGCTCTTTACAATGGTCGTTTATCCCTAAGGCCAAAAGATAACCAACTTGTCAAAAAAACCCTCCCATTTTTACAAAAGGAGAAACATGGACACACACACTTCATTTTACACTCTCAAATTTTCTCTCCTCCTCCCTTTTCTTTCTACCCCACGGCTAAGCCAACACACCATGAATCCACCATCAAAAATTTGTTTTTTAAAAATCTAAGAAATGACCCATCCTTAAAACATCATTGTAAGTAAATCCCACCACAAAAATCCAACATGCAACAACTTTTTTTCAAGATTTAATTTTGATGGATTTTGAAAAATATTATGTTTTAATCTAATTAAATTCGTGGGTTTGTGTTTAATTATGTTTAGGAACATGTATTTAGAATATTGGAGCTTGGTGAAGATGTTTCTTTGGTGTTTTTGCTTCAAAAACCCACGACCAAATGGGGGTATATGGTGTTCTTGGTGTTTGATCTATTTAACGTATGGTATGGTTCTATATTCATGTTATTATTAATTTTACATGATATAATTATATTGTTTGTGTTATTTTGATTTTTGTGATTTTATGAAGATTGATTCATACAAGTGATTAGCATGTTATGATCTAATTAGGATAGTTTAATGATGATATTAGAGGCATAGGAGTAGGTGGAATTGATTGAAAACAAGTGTAGATGTGATTTTGAAAGTGTCATTTTCAAACAGAGTGTTATGGCTATTTTTCGTGGTTTAATTTTTGGTCCAGGTTTTTATTCTAGGATATAGTTGTAGTGTTCGTCGAGACGCTCGTTTCGGTATAAGATAGAGCTTTTAACTCCAAACGAGTCAAAAGTTATGATACTTTAAAGTTTTCGTGTACCGGGAGATGAAAGTCGACATAATCCGACATTATGTTCGATTTTAGGTCAAATCTCAGGGACAATAAGTTGAGTTTTAAAAATTATTAGAGGCTGTTCTCAGGGTATAAACTTAGCATTTTGAGTCTATTTTCATAATCAAGAGTCGAATTTGTAAAAGGGAATGCTTAAGAAGGTCAAAATGGTTTTACAACGCGAAGGTACAAAACTGTCCGAAATTTTGAGTTTTGCAATGTGACGTGCAGTAGGTCTTAGAAGTGAGAACTTTTTATGAAATTTAATATGGGCTATCTACAGGTTATAAATGAATTTTACAAATTTTCTCATAATTTTTGGTGATGTCTAAGTATAGGAATAGAGCCCATACATTTGGTATGTACCGGCAGAATTGTAAAATGAGCAATAGCTTTAATAAAGTATAAAAGTGAACGTGTCTATTAAATATCACTTGTTTGGATTTTTGGCATGAGTTTATGTGAACTTTGAGTGGTCTTAATAAGATACATACATTACTTGATGGTACTTGAAGGTGTTGATTCATTTCGCGTTTGTTTGGTAGGTGTTGTATTTGATTTCTCGGGGCATCCTCATCGTCGGTGATTGTCTTCGCCTACGTCCTTGTTACTATTACTATCATTACTAATTAAGGTGATTCTATAGCCTCGCTCTTTACTTATTTCAAATGTTTTTACCCGCGAGGGGGATACATGCTATTTAAATGAAAATGAACATAAGTCATGAATGATTGTTGGACCCGAATGTTGCCTTGAAATTATGTTGAGTACCTAGTTGCAAAAGTCCCTAAATTCGTGAACTATTAACTATTGTCTTGCCCTTGTGTGGGTTGGAGATAGCCGCTTATACAATTGATAGTACTATGGGGTTGACGACCCTATCCGAGACGAGAGCTAGTACGTTGAGTACCCTCTGCGGACGGATAACTTGTGATAAGAAATAAGGTATAATTGCAACTAATGCCTTTAGAAGGGGCCTTGGTTTCACTTAAATCATGCCGGTCTATGTACGCGGGTGATTGAGTTAATGGATTAGTGTCACGAGCTTAAACATAATTATTAGCTATTGCTAAAGATAATATCCTTGAATAATAGATTGTGAGTACGACAATGCTATTGAATGGTCATGATTGATTTTTAATACTTGTGTTCAACTTATGATTTGATAAACCTATAGATTCGCACAACCGTTGTGTTGACGATTTGAAGAATGTGTTTCAGGTAATCAAGATTGATAGCAGCGGAGCATGCATGGAGGGAGTTGGTGCTTTATCGGTCTAAAATATTGGATTCCTTCCCTTTTTGTCAATTATTTATTGTCATGTCTTGGTCAAAATATTGTTGTAATTTGGTTGAGATCTTTGGGGACAAGTAACGGTACTCTAATGAAAACATCATTTTTTGGTTGGAAATGTTTTAGACAATGGTTATAAATAATCTTTTATGTTTATCTTAAACGTCTCTTTTGAGGTTATTTTCTGTGATTGTGTGTGATGTGCTATGAAATAACGCCCAAAGTGGTATTCAGCTGCCTGGTAAATTGGGGGTGTTATAGATTGGTAATCAGAGCCACAAGTTATAGAGAACTAGGTCGATTTTTTTGAAAAACCTAAACTATAACTTTTGATGTGTCATAAAAAGTTTTAAAGCACGCAACTTCTCCGCATGGCTCCGGTAAGATTTCTTTAGCATTGACTTATGATTTAGATGTATCGCTCAAAACTGATATGAGTTCCCTAGTATTTAGTAAGTATATACTATGATAATATATTGATATGTACCTTTGTGTACGTTTAGTACTTATCATCGTAGTTTTGCAAGTAGTTGCATGAATATCATATAGGTTGCATGTAATTGGCATATAGGCTACATTGCATTACATGGCAACACTGCGTTGCGATCATATGTGTATGAGGGAATGATTCTATGTATAGGTATGTATATACTATGGTATTTAAATGCATTGCACGTGAATCAATGGTCCTTGCGTGATTATCGTACATTTTATAATGCGATTTTGTTCATAATTTGGCCTCACCGCCAATCATCGATCTTGATAATTAATTTATTGTTCAAATAACCGAGTGGGAACCTCGTTTTATACTCTTGATACGTAAATAATGCTTCGTAGCATATTGTATATCGACTAGATTGATCTCGATTGTCGTTATCGCACCGTGATGTGTCATTCTTGGACATCTTCTTTTGAAACGTAATTTACTTACGTACTATTTTATTTCCTTTATTCCTTATGGGTTTGATATATTAGTTCGCGTAACTATAACATAGCCGAAGTATAATCAGCGATGTATACATCGTAGCGACAAATCATATGTGTATATTATAAAACGTGGTTGAGGCGTATCACCATTTAATTGTTTTTATCATCCTACTCGAATTTAAAGATGTGTTTTAAGGATAGACTAGCATTGTGACCAAGCGGGATAGCTTGAAGTTTGGTTGGTTTGTGTCAATTTTATTGTGTATGATTTTGAGACCCACCAGAAGCCAATATCAACACTTATAGCGTTGACATACGTGTTCTCGTTCCGTTTATTTCATTTTGTTTTGTTGTTTCATTATTTTGAATTTGATATTATATATGACGAGGTCTTACACTTGTGCAGTTAAATAAGCATTGAATTTTGTTGATTTAACGATTTAAAAATAAAGCGTCTTACATATTAAATATATGGTGAATGAAACTTTTCGATAAGAATGACCTATGATGTGTCTTGTAACAAGTAAAATTCTTATAGAGAGTAAAGTGACAAAGTGAAATTATTTTTCCTTCAACCTTGGTTGGTAAATCATAATAAGTAATTTATATTATTCGTAAAATCTTTGTTTTCATATATTAATAATTTGATACTAGAAGCTTGTGATGGATTTGTCAAGAATTTGTTTAATTTAATTTGAAAAAGGAGTTATTGGCAAAATTAACTATATGAATATCGAGTATAGACGGCTAGAAGTTTGATATGAATTAATTTTTGGGTCATTATGGTAAACTTTTAGCGTATCTTTTAATACAGAAAATGAGTAGAAAAATTGGTCACGTATTTTGGAGCTAGAGACTTTGTAAAATTGGATTTATTCTAAACATAAGGTCAAGTTATATTTACGAATGCATTGGTATAAACTGGAACTCGTCACTTGTTGTAGTGAATAAACTGGGATAAAATCAAAATATACAATTTAAGTGAGAAATTCTAACGCTTGAGATGAATTATTAAATGTTGATGGAACGTTATTTTTATTCTGCTGCGAGATGTGTTAATTTTAAAATCACTTGAAAACGGCTAAAGATTTAAAATTGGAATTTTCTACATTTCATAATTATTGAAATAAGCATTTTGATTATTTATTCTTTTATTATCGAAATTCAAGTCTCGACTAAAATCAGTAATTTATCCAAGATAAAACTACGTGAAACATCTTTAACGTTTGACTCGAGTCGTGTGAATAAAATTTAGCATACCAGTTTTATGGAAGACTTATGTATAATAGAAAGTCAAAGGTTGATTTTAAGAGTCAATTGGGCAAATTCGAGTTGTGTTGGATATTTTTATATACGTAATAAGATATGTCGTAATAATAATATGAAACTTTGAAAATTCTTACTATGAACGTTTTGGTACTTAAAATAGGAATAATATTGAGATTTTGACAAAAGTATGGAGATTTTCAAACCTAATGATTTTATCGATTATTATAACCGAGTCACCGAATCAACTAATGTTAGTAATTTTCTTGAGATTGTAATTTTTCCAGAAATAAAAACTTTGTAAAGTTGAAAATGAGACATATGAAGTCTTAAACGATGTAATATAAATTAAAAATATGCAAATGATCGCTTTACAATATACAAGGTAACATTAATTAGAATACGCAAGTGGATTACCCAACAAACGCATACTTGTATTATTTTCTTAAGACGTAATGTTTTGAGTCACGATGGTTCGATCATACAACATCACTTTTTCGATTTTGCGAGCCTATATTTAAACTTAGGTAGTCCTGTGATTTTTTCGTTTTAATATTTGATCATTCTTTATTTTTAAATTGCTACTTTGCTAGTACATGATAATAAGGGTATGTCACCCGGTGTATTTTTGTCCTCTTCATGGACGCTGTAACTTTTCTTTTTTTCGGTTAATGGAACCTAAATTTGGTGGTACGTGTGTGTAACTCGAGACGATGGGAATTGTGATCTTTGTTCTATTTTTGGCGCTTGTGTTGATGTTCGATGTTTACTCCATGTATTTATAGATCGCTTTTGTTAGCCCGAAACTCTTGTCATATATTCGAAGTATTTTCATTTCTAATGTAGTTAATTTTCGTTGGCAAATATATTGCTCGTTTATCTTAAATGATCTCATTGATTTTTGATTTTTACTACTCGTTATGCTTGCAATGATCTTTAATCCGGAACCACCTTACCGTTATTTTGTGAACAATCTGTTTCGAAAATATTTATGAGTGTGTGAAATGTTTCGTTGAACCAAATGCAAATGGTGTCGATTTATTTATCTATTTATTCTTCTCATAAAAAGGCAAAGCAAAAAGTATGTTTTCAAAATGTATGAAAAATGTTTGATGTGTTCCTTGAAACGATGGTAACAATATTTTCCCATTTCAAATGATTTGATCATTTTGAAGATTAGGTCGAAAACCTTCGTAGTCATATTTAGTGTGTAATAATAATGTTGCGTCATCCCTCGATCCTCAATTATGCACAACTTAGCTAACTATGCATAATTCGGGAAGAGTCCTGTTTTATTGGTTGTTGTTGCTTGATCCTCAATTATGCATGATCTAGCTAATTATGCATAGTTTAGGAAGGGCAACGTCGTTTCAAATCAATGGGTCATCATTAAAACTGTTAGTGTTTTTTGATAAATGTTTGGATGAGACCACTTTTAAAACGGTGGATCCTTATGCAAGTAATCGTATTCTCTTTGATTCCTAAAGAAAATTTTGAATTTTCTTGTGTTTCTTGAAATCTTTTCTTTCGTTTTGCGTTGACTTAGTAGTCACCTTGACCGAGTAATTATGGGAAATGTTTTTATGTGTTGTATGTAATGTGCGAATTCCATCGGAATCACTAGGGTGTTGATGAAATACCAAAGGGGCTCATACCGAGCCTAAGAAGAAATTTAAACAAAACTAGAAGACTGCCGAATTAGAGAAAATCTGAGTTCGGGTAACTCTGAGGGAAATGAAGACGACTTCTCCTACATCAAATGTATCGTACTTTATTTATTTTCTTTTCTCGTTCTTTCGATATGTCAATGATACGCGATAAACTGTTGAAGTTTACCAACTGTGCGTCGGTAGTTGGAAGACAATTCCATTTGCCGTCTTCGTTTATTCAAGTGAGAATCCTCTTTGCTTGACTCGATTTTCTTTTATCGTTGATGGTTAAACGACAGATAGCCATAGTTGATGTTTATTTGCTAAACCTTTGCTTGATATGTGTTTATGTTATGAGTGATTTAGTCGAATGATTGTACATTATGAGAGCTCAAGGCTGCAGTATGAATTGAAGTATGATTGTGGATCATGTGTCCCATGTAATACCTTTTTGACTGTGAACGGTGATGCTTATTGGGATTTTGACCACGCTTAGGACGAAAGTAAGATGGTGTTCTTTTAATATTATTTTTTTGGGTATGGATCCGTGTGTGAGCACCCTACGATGACATATGTATGTATTTTCTTTCTTTATGGATATGCATCCATAGCTAGCAAGCTTGTGAACCTTCTTTAACTTGCAATTTTCTTTTAACTGGACTCATCCGAAATCACGTCAAATATCCTTATTTTATCATGCCTTGGCTGATTAGCAAGCATGAGTTAACTTGGTTGAACTTATTTAATTGGCATGGTTTGGCTATTTTGAAAACATGTCGTGATGCGGCTGTATGTGCTTCATAATGGCTTTTGTGTTTGATTAGATTGTGATGTTTTCGAGAGAGTTATGTATACGTCGAATGGTTCTTGTATCGATGAATTCATTTTTGAAGAACTAGGGTTGTATGTACATAATATTGCAATAAGGTTATTTTATACGACTAGTATTAATTACTTCGTATCGTATATTCTGAACATTTTTGATGGGGTTATGTGTGGCCCGTGTGATTTTTCTTTATGATTAATTGTTTTTATGAGACTGATGGACTAAGTGAAAGGACGATTCAAATGTTAGAAGACATGCTCCGAGCATGTGTGTTTGATTTTGGTAGTAGTTGAGATCGACGCGTGTCCTTGATAGAATCCTTGTACAACAACAATTACCATGCTAGTACTAAAGCTGCACCATTCGAATTGTTGGGTGGAGGAAAGTGTAGATCACCAGTTGGATGGATAAGTATGGAAAAGTCAGTTGAATGGACCTAAAATAGTTCAAGAGGATACAGAAAGGATTGTGTAGATTGAGGGTCATTTGTTAAAAGCGAGAAGCCGTGAGAAGAAATATATTGATAACCGTAGGAAGCAGTTGGAAATTGAAGTTTGAGACATGGTAATGTTAAAGGTATCGTCATGGAAAGGCGTGATTCGTTTTTGAAAATAAGAGAAGTTGAGCCAAAGGTATGTTGGACCAGTTGCCTACCAGTTGGAGCTGTCGGATGAACTTCGTGTAAATGATAATACTCTTCATGTGTCGAATTTGAAGAATTGTGTGGCGGATAATGGTTTAGTTACCCCAGTGAATGAAACCCAACAGGACGACAAGTTGCACGTCATAGAAGAACCAACGGAGATAATGGATCGAGAGGTTAAGAGATTAAAGCAAGGTAGAATACTCATTGTGAAGGTGTGATGGAACCCGAGACGTGAACCGAAGTCCAGGTCGGAACGTTAAGACCTCTTTAGGAAGAAGTACCCTCATCTTTCTAGTAGTACCAAATGCGAGTATAAGAAGCGGAGAGCACCGGGACGTCGCTCCCTTAAAGAGGGGAGGATGTGATACCCCAAACCTAACGCCATTATTTAATCCTAATTTTACGACCGATTTTAAATTTTTGAGAAATTTAAATGTTATTATTATTTGACGGTTCAAGTTGAAACCGATATTTGAGGCTTTGTTTAATATCTTGACGATTGGAGAAGAACCGATAACGACTTTGATACCGACGGATGCCCAAAATTTATCTTTTATTATCGATTGATCGATATTTGAGTTTTTCGAAGTTTTATTTTTATTATGTTTTAAGTCGAGTCGGAACCATATGTATATTCGTTTTGTGTGCGTTTGAACCATTTAAAAGTATTTTGAGGTAGCCGGGACGAATCCTGACTCCTGAAAAAATTTAAAACCGACTACTAGTCATAATCCCGCTCTTTAAAATGGTCGTTTATCCCTAAGGCCAAAAGATATCCAACTTGTCAAAACAAACCCTCCCATTTTTACAAAAGGAGAAACATGGACACACACACTTCATTTTATACTCAAAAAATTTTCTCTCCTCCTCCCTTTTCTCTCTACCCCACGGCTAAGCCACCACCACCATGAATCCACCATCAAAAATTTGTTTTTTGAAAAATCTAAGCAATGACCATCCTTAAAACATCATTGTAAGTAAATCCCACCATAAAAATGCAACATGCAACAACTTTTTTTCAAGATTTAACTTTGATGGATTTTGAAAAATATTATGTTTTGTGAGGATTTGCTATAAGCTAATCCGGTGGTCTAGTAGGGTGATAGATGATAGAAGCCATGGATGAAGTTGAGAGAGAAAGTGGTTGTGTGTTAAAGGTTAAGAAAAGATGTATTGAAATGAAAAGAACAAATGAAAAACACAAGCAACACCCCTCCTTAGAAGCTAAGGATGGGTATATATAGCCACACACACTACATAAACTATACAACGAACCTAGTCTAGTCTAGATGTGTCTGACTATGATAACTAATGGGAATTCTTAAATGTCGTCACATAAAGTGAGTTTCCAACAATCTTCCCCCATGGGACAACGTGTAGAATTCCTTACAATATTCTTCCTAACAAGTACAAAATGATTAAGAACAAGAGCTTTCATGAAGCGTCCAATGCTGATGATGTCTTCTGAGGCTTTTGACTTCAAAACGACTCATCTTTAAAGTAACTTGTAGAAGAAATACTGTAACGGCACGAGCTAAGTAACTCATACACTTCTGGTTAAGGAGAAGCTTCTGAATTAGCTTCCCCCTAATTCATGCCACATAAACTTGATGTAGAAGCTTTTTAATAGCTTCCCCCTAAATCGACAATCCTCGTAAGCAACTTCAAAGCTTTCAATAAAGCTTAGAATGATTAAGCGCACAGCGGAATCTAACAAGCAAATCCCATTATATAACATGATAACGTTGCTAAGAGAGATTGAAAGTAAGGGGTACACCAAGTAGATCAACAACTTTTCTTCTCACGCTTGAATAATTCTTCTGAATTTTTCTTCCCCGTGAGAGTTCAATTTATGCATACCAGAAAGAATCAAGACATTTCTTCCCCCACATAGTTGAAGAAAGTAAATCAATCCCCATTATGAAGCTCAAATACTGAAGTGGACACTTTATCTCATTCATGAAGTTGACATCGTAACACTAGAGTCAATTAAGTCCCGGAAATGCACATATCTTCTTCCGGAGATGCACCAGAGTCAATTAAGTCCCGGAAGTGCATATAGGATAATGATGATGAATAATTGCAACAAACAAACAATTAAACATCGAATCAGTAGTGTACCGTTTAGAGATTTATAACGCCATGAGTTAAAACACTGATTTTCTCTGCGGCTATGACAAATGTCATCCCGGAATGTCTTCAAATCAAAAGAAGGTATGAAGTTCATTACGTGTACTCGTTGTGCGTTCGATGTGTCTTCTTCTTCCCCTTGATGGTTTCGAAACTCGGAACCATCAATAAATCGTAAGCACATGAACCTGAAAATCTCGAGAGAATAATAAATAAGCTTAATTATATTCAGTGAGAATCAGCAGTTGATCGAAAATCTTTACTCATAAACTCTCCATGGCCATCTGTACCAACCCCTTTGTAGGCAATTTGAAGTGACCACTGATAAAATGAACCAGATACATCAAACGTGAAACTGAATAAGAATCCTTCGATCTTGTGACTTAAGCTTGCACAATTGTTCAATGAAGAACGGTGGAGAAATCTCTAAGTGCCCAATGCATCACTGAAGATGTCTATAAGCACAACACCTCTTGAAATTATCCACGTCGACTATGCGCGTGACACTGAGTACAACAAAGTAACCCCTTTAAGTGATAGTTATCCGAGTTATCAACCATCCACCCCGAACCCGGAAACTAGATAAACAAGTCGTCATTCTAAGATAAAGCACGAGCAAGTTATCTTTGAAAGATAAAATAAGTACACGCCTTCAAAAAATCCGTCTTCATATTCAAATAATTAATACCCAATCCAAAAAAAAATCTGTAGTCACTAAAAAATATACCCAAAATTTTCTTGGTCTCGTCAAATAAATTTTTCACGTTGGTCTCGTCACTTTTTCTCGTCTCATTGTCTCGTCACTTGTCACTTTAAATTTTATCACGTCTCATACAATAAATTCATTTCTTACAAATTTTCGGAGATGAAGATTATAAAATGAGAATATGGCCAAGCACATCATCACTAATTTTAGCCCATTGTGAACTAAAAGAATTGACACGTCAATGAAAATGTGTTGAAACCAAATTTCAATCTTATCATTCTGACCATATCATAATGTGATATAAACGTGTTATACTCAATGAGAAAACAACGTTATGAAAAAATATCACTATGTGTTGGCCTATTATGGATAAGCATTGAAAATTCAGTTCATGTGTAGTTACCATATACGGATTGCACAATGTTTCAAATCAATAACAAAGTAACAAATCTTACCATCGGCCCAAAGGGTTGAATATAAAATAAGGCCCATTCAAGTTCACTACTCGGTCTAGTAATGAGACTATAAATCCCACAAACCCTGATAATTAGGTCACAAACCTAATCACAATCTTAACATTCGCCTCCATTTCTTAAAACCTCCGTATGTTTGTCTTATCTAACATCTCAGTACCATTTCTCAAGGCAAATCCACACCTAATACAATAAATCATCCATTTGCGTCATCTCATCATACATAATCGAACCCAATTTGTTATCACCTCGTCGATCTTCACATAAAACGAATCATACTCAACCAAGGGTGTACGAATCTGTTTAAAGGCTTCAAGGTCTTGTAAAGATCTCGGTAAGGTTAACTAGGATTAATAACTGACGTTTGGTTGGTTAATAAAAGGTTTTGCTTGCAAGATCTTTCTTTGCGTTGCTCGTACCCAACTGATATATGTCGTTGTTTCGTTCTCGGTATCTTCTCGAATTGATCACGATCAAAAGTGGAATAGTTGTAATTGGTGACTAAAAAGGGGGAGCTTTGGTCTAAATCTACTAAAATGATGAACGCTAGAAATAATAAAATTAAACTAAAAGCAATTACTGAGAATAAAACTAGAATTTAAATAAAGCTAAAATTTAAAACCGGAAAACTGGAAATTAAAAATGGGAATTTACCTTATTCGGAATAATGGCTATCCGGAATATGTTACCCTACTCGGAATATATCTCTACACGGAATAAATGACTCTATTCGGAAAAACAGCTCTATCCGGAATATTTTTGTTCTACTCGGAATGTTGTGGTATATCCTGAATATTATGCTCTATGCGGAATGATCATGCCCATGCGGAATAAAAAGGTTATGCTGAATAATAAACCTACTCGGAATGTTTTGATAGAAACCCTTATGCGGAATAATTTTGAAAAGAAAGCTATGCGGAATATTTTAAAAAGAACTCTATGCGGAATATATTAGAAGAAAGCTATGCGGAATATTTGGACATAAACTCTATGCGGAATAACTTTGCTATTCCGAATAATCAACGAAATCACTACACTACTCGGAATATTTGGTTATTCCGAATAACCAAGAAAAGCACACCTTGATCCGGAATAATTGATATTCCGAACCAACACCAAAATCTCACACTCTATCCGGAATATTTGATATTCCGAATAATCAATAAAATCAAAGAATGCTCTATGCTGAATATTTCCCTACTCGGAATAATTAGATATTCTGAGTAAACAACAAATTCTGTACCTTGATCCGGAATATGGAAAATTCCGAATCAACAGTAAGACACAAACCCCTATTCGGAATCTGGTGAATACAGTAACATTAAGCGAAGAACAGGGGATTACAAAAGCACGAATTTAACACCAAAATTTACCAAGTTTTCAATCAAAACTTAAACCAATTTCCCACTAATCATTTACCTAAGGTAAACATCAATCCAAAATCACAAAAACACAAAACCCACTTACTTTTTATGATCAAACCAATAAAATAAAACTTAAGAACTTAGAATCAAAAAGAGATGAAGAACAAGATGATGGAAAGATTAAAAGTAGACTTGTATTAATGATTTAGGAATCAACAAACAAAGTGGAAAGATCAAACTTACAAGATTGGAAGAAATCAAACAAAGATGAAAACCACTCCTTAAGGGAGATGGTTTTCTTCCTACGAAATAGGAAAAGTGTAACAGAAAGAAAAACTTGTGGAAAGTCTTGAATGGGAGGAGTATTTATAGGCTTCTCCCTTGGTTGGTGAGTGGGCTTTCTTCCTTTCTTTTTGTCTTCTCGTCTTTTCAGAAAAGTTGACGTTTTCGATTTCGATTCGGGATTTGTCGACGAATAATTTCAACTCGTCTTTTAATTTCTTCATTTAATAGACTTGAGTTTCTTCGACATAGGTAAATCTTCCGTCTTTGGTCCTTTTCTTCGATAAATCTTCAAATAGGCCCATTGACTTCAAATCTTTTGCATCTCTTGGACTATAGACTTCATCTTTTCGTCTTTTTCCTCGATAAAACCGTGCAATCCCATGTTTTCTCTAATGTTTATCCGGTTGGCTCTGAAAACACAACAAACACACAAACCACGCATAATTCCAAACAAATGACATTAAATACGCGTTTTGTTCTTGTTTTAGCAAGAAATAAGTGGTAAAAGGATGGGAGTTTTCACACCTATCAAATCCCCTACACTTAACCATTGCCATGCCCTCATGCAATGCTTAGTGATAAAGAAAATTTACATTTTTCTCATAATTAATCAACCTTGGCCTTATTAACATACTACTAAACAAAAATTAAAGTACTAAGAGAAATTAAAACCTTAAAATAAATTAAAGGATAGAAAACCATTTTCACTTGAAAATAGCTACATGGAAATAACTTGCAAAGAGATCAAGGACTTACATTAGGGCTTTGGTGCTGCGAAGATTTATCACCCTCAAGTTTCACGTTCCCCACACTAAGCTTAAAAACGAGATCATTGTTAGTATAAGTTAGCAATTCAAACACTTACACACATGGCTTAATTATATGCTTAAACTCCCTTATTCCTAGGTGTATCTCTTATATTTTATTTTTGTCTTAGAATGATCATGAAGATGCATTTTTGGACTTATTTTGATAGTTTATTAAGGCTGAAAGCAAAGTAGGACGATTTGATTAATAGTTAGCTAAAGGACAAAATCTCTTAAAACTGCTTCTCGGGATATCAAAAAGTTCATATCTTGGCATAACTTGGTTCACGATTTGAGACCTTTCTCGGGTCGATATTTGGCATGTACTTCATACTTCATATCTTCGAGAGACGTTCTTGAGATAATGGTCTTCTCTTCGTTAATAGAGTTTCTACACTTGGAAACTTTTGAGGGGTACTCCAACTTTGTTGACCACGACTTCATGATTATTTCTTCAATCTCTAATTGGGATTTTGAGATACAACGATCCGCCTCCTTTTCGGACTTGGATCTATTTATCCTCATACCTTGTTAGGGTCTTTTCGGATAGACTTCTCCATGATCTTTATGGGAGCTGATAGCTTTTCGTCGTGAGTCTTGATCCTTCATATTGATTTTGGGAATAATGCTTTTCACATCACCTTGGATCTTTAGCAATAAAATGGAATCCTCATGCCTTGCTAGGGCCTTTTTGGACTCGCCAATCTTCGCGCCCTGCTTCATAAGTTATGCCTTGGCTATGAACTCTTATCATTACCGAGCAACTTTTAAACGATCTTGGGCTAGAAGCTAAGTAACCTTTCAAATCGTACGACCTTACTTATTGCAGATAAATTATTAGCAAGTGATGGGAGAATAGGCAAATAATTACACCAAGTGAGCTTGTGCAAGAATACCGACTTATAATTGACTCTATCATTTCTCGTCCTCCACAATTTAAAATCTCAAGTAATAAGACTCGTGTATGCTTAGCCTAATAAACCAATTAAGGTCTACATGGTTAAGGATACTAGCTAGAATAAACTTGAATAAGTCTATTCGGGTTGAGTCAAAATAATCGCAACGGGCCTAATATGTCAAAGATTTCAAAACTAGCTATACCATTTTATTAATATTTTTGACTTTATTGCGGGATATATACATATGAAAGCAATGATGAAAATTTAAAAATTACGACTACATGGCCATAGTTAATAAAAAATTTGAAAAATGTTGAAAAAAAATGATTTTCCGGTTAAATGAAGGTATTTTAATGGAAAAGTCCACTTAAAACTTCGATAAAAGTCTCCCCTACACTTAAGATAAACATTGTCCTCAATGTCTAAGCATGTGGGAAAAGTCTCCCCTACACTTATGACATTGTGCACGTTGGTTAACTCAAGTTAAGGAAGAGACGACTAACGTGATCAGTTTCGAATGTAAGTATGAAGAAGATTGAATCACGATAGTTGAGAAATAGAACCGGTATTACGGATAACATGGGAGCACGGTTCTTCAAAGATTCCAAGAGTGCATTTATCCCTGTAATCACAGCACCATCCAAAAACAAGCAACCTATATAGCTCCCCCTACACTTAAGATGAAAAACAGGAAAAAGGGGATAGATACTCGGGTTGCCTCCCGAGGAGCGCTTGTTTTTGTTTACCGAGTCGCGAGCCTGACTCGGTCCCGAACTAATTCAAGGGAAACGTGGTGAGGGATGGAATCATCTTTTGAGAGATGTCCTCACCAAAGTACAATTTCAAACGCTGGCCATTCACCTTAAAGTTGGGCCCATTTGGTTGAGAAAGCTTAATGGTGCCATAGGGAAAAATATTGGAGATGGTGAATGGACCAGACCAGCTGCTCTTCAACTTGCCTGAGAAGATCTTCAACCGAGAGTTAAAGAGTAAGACTTGATCACCAACGTGGAACTCTCGGTTCTTAATTTTAGCATCGTGGATAATCTTGGTCTTCTCCTTGTAGATCAATGAGTTCTCATAAGCTTCATTCCTCAATTCTTGTAGCTCGTTGAGTTGAATCTTGCGAAGATCACCGGCTTTGTTGATGTCGAAGTTAGCCCACTTCAAGGCACAATATGCCTTATGTTCCAGCTTGATGGGGAGGTGGCAGGCTTTCCCGTACACAAGACGATAAGGTGTACAACCAATCGGTGTCTTATAGGCGGTACGGAAAGTCCACAGAGCATCATCAAGTTTATCGGCCCATGAGGCACGATGCTCTCCCACAGTACGTTCCAAAATTCTCTTCAATCCACGGTTGGATATCTCGGCTTGACCGTTGGTTTGAGGATGATAAGCGGTGGAAAGACTGACACCATACTTAGCCATGACTCTCTCAAATTGATCGTTGCAAAAATGAGTCCCGCGGTCACTGATAATAGCACGAGGAACACAGAAACGAGCAAACAGTTGTTTCAAGAAATTACAAACCACCCTCGCGTCGTTAGTGGGTAAAGCTTTGGCTTCAACCCATTTGGAAACGTAGTCAACAACGACAAGGATGTATTTGTTGCCTTTAGAAGAAGGGAATGGCCCCATAAAGTCGATGCCCCATACATCAAAGATTTCACATTCTTGTATGAAATTTTGAGGCATCTCATCTTTATGTGTAATCTTGCCTTGTTTTTGGCAAGCATCACAATGTTTAACCATCTCGTGAGCATCACGGTAAATGGTGGGCCAATAGAATCCCGAATCAAACACTTTTTTGGCGGTGTAGTTGGGACCAAAGTGACCACCGGTGGGTCCTTTGTGGCAAGCTTGGAGAATGTCAAAAGCTGCCGGTCCGTCAACACATCAGCGAATAATCAAGTCAGCGCATTGTTTGAATAGAAAAGGGTCATCCCAAAAGTAAGTCTTAACATCGTTCAATAACTTCTTCTTTTGTTGGGATGTTAACCCTTGGATGAGAACACCACCCTCTAAGTAGTTTGCAATATCGGCAAACCACGGGGTGCCATCAAGATTGAGATTTATAGACATTAAGGTTTCAAGGGGGAAAGAGTCATTGATCTCTTTGTTCGGATGATCCCCTTGATATGGATCCTCAAGTCTGCTCAGATGATCCGCGACTAGGTTTTTAGCACCCTTCTTGTCACGAATTTCAATGTTGAATTCTTGAAGGAGTAAAACCCAGCGGAGAAGTCTTGGCTTAGAGTCGTGTTTAGTCATCAAGTACTTCAACGCGGAATGGTCCGTGTATACGATGGTGGTGGATAAAACAAGACAGGGGCGGAATTTTTCAAAAGCATAGACAACAGCTAAAAGCTCTTTTTCGATTGTCGTATAATGCAATTGAGCCCCCGTCATTGTTTTGCTAGCATAGTGGATTGGTTAGAAGTGTTTGTTAATCCTTTGTCCCAAAACCGCACCAATAGCGAAGTCGCTAGCATCGCACATCAATTCAAAAGGCAGCTCCCAATTAGGGGTAACCAAGACCGGTGCCTTAGTTAGCTTATCCTTAAGAAGATTGAAGGCTTCGATACACTCTTTAGAAAAGATAAAAGGAGTATCTTTTTCCAAGAGATGGGTCATCGGGCGAGCGCTTTTAGAGAAATCCTGAATGAATCGACGATAGAAGCCCGCATGACCCAAAAAACTTCTCACACCCTTCACGGTTGAAGGTGGAGGTAATTTGGCTATGACATCTACTTTAGCACGGTCGACTTCAAGACCGGCTTTAGAGATTTTGTGTCCTAGCACAATGCCTTCTTTTACCATAAAATGGCATTTTTCCCAATTCAGAACAAGGCGAGTGTCTTCGCACCGCTAAGCATACGTTCCAAATTGGCAAGGCAAGAAGAGAAGGAATCCCCAAAGACCGAGAAATCATCCATGAAGACTTCCATGGTTTGCTCAACCATGTCATGGAAGATAGCTAACATGCACCTTTGGAAAGTCCCGGGGGCATTGCATAAGCCAAAAGGCATTCTTTTGTAAGCAAATGTGCCATAGGGACAAGTGAATGTTGTCTTCTCTTGATCTTGGGGATCGATGGGTATTTGGAAATAACCCGAGAAACCATCAAGAAAGCAGTAATATTCATTACCCGCTAAACGTTCAAGCATTTGGTCCATAAAAGGTAGAGGGAAATGATCCTTTCTCGTGGCATCATTGAGTTTGCGGTAGTCTATACAAACTCTCCACCCAGTAACGAGACGGGTAGGAATCAACTCGTTGTTGGCATTGGGCACAACGGTGATTCCGCCTTTCTTAGGCACACAATGGACTGGACTAACCCATGGTGAATCCGAAATAGGGTAAATCATACCCGCATCAAGAAGTTTGATAACCTCTTTTTTGATGACTTCATGGATTTTAGGATTCACCCTTCGTTGGCTTTGAATTGTGGACTTAAAGTCGTCCTCCATGAGAATTTTATGTGAGCAAAAGTGAGGATCAATTCCGCGAATGTCGGAGATTTTCCAAGCGATAGCTCTTTTATGCTTCTTCAACACGGCGACAAGTCGGGCTTTTTCTTCTTCTTTCAGGTCCTTCGTGATGATGACCGGTAACTTCTCGTTGACTGCAAGGAAAACGTACTCAAGATGAGGAGGTAGGTCCTTAAGCTCAAGAGTAGGAGGATCCTCAATAGATGGTGTAACTAACGATGGATCATCATTAGTCACCTCTTTAGGAGAGGGAGGAGGAAACGGATCTTCATTGAGAAGTCTCTCAATAGTACGAATGTCTTCATCCCAATTAGTGGAAGAATCATCATACATAATATCGAGGGGACCTAATCTAGCTTCGAAATCATCCAAGTCACTTTCTCCAAAAGGATTCAATGCCGGAGCAATTGAGGCAACGGTCTCAACATTGGGTAGAGAAGAGAGATTACTTTTGCAAGCATCATGAAAATGTTCTTCACAAGCCTCATCGAGAACATCAATAGCATTAACACTCTCATACGAATAAGGTTGCTTAGAAATCTTACCCATGTTGAAAACAATTTTGTCGTCACCAACTCTCATGATTATTTCGCCCGCGGCTACATCAATGAGAGTGCGACCGGTCCTCAGGAATGGACGTCCAACGATTAATGGAACACGAGGATCCATCTCGTAGTCAACGACAACAAAATCCGCCGGGAAGGTGAATTTGTCAACGCCAACAAAGACATCTTCGGCTATCCCCACTGGATAAGCAACCGTACGGTTAGCTAATTCCAAGGTCATTTTGGTGGGGACTAGCTCGGGGAGAGATAATTGCTTCCAAACACTTAAAGGCATTAAGTTTATACTGGCACCTAGATCGCCTAGGGCCATGCAATTCTCTACTCCCGGGAAGTTGCAAGGAATCAAGAAGCGACCCGGATCACCAAGTTTGGTGGACAATTTCCTTAAGAGCACTGCGGAGCAGTTCTCATTAAGTTGGGTCTGAGCAATGTCAAGAAGCTTCTCCTTGTCACTTAGAAGATCTTTAAACATCTTAGCGTATTGGGGCATGTGAGCGAGAGCCTCAGCCAAGGAGATGTTAAAATTCAATTGTTTAAACATTTTTAGAAACTTTGAAACCTGAATATCATCCTTGCTCTTTTGCTTCTCTTTCCTCAACCTTGAAGGATAAGGTATATTGGATGAAGAAGAAGGCTTTAGGGGAGTAGGATCACTCACAACCACGGGTGGTAGGGAAATGGGGATAGAAGGTGAAGGAGGTGAGGAAAGTTTCTCTTGTTCTTTGTTCACAATCACGGGTGGAGGTGTAGGAAGCTCGGGTTCCGTATAACCTTTTCCACTACGAGTAGTGATTGCTTTCAAATCCCCTCTTGGATTCGCAACGGTATTACTCGGAAGAGTACCCGAAGAAGAGGGTTGATTACCTTGGATGAGCGAACCAATCATATCACGAATGTTAAGCGCTTGAGTGCTGAAAGAATCTCTGATGTCGGCACAGATCTCATTGCTCTGTTTTGCCATATCATTCCTAAGCTCGGCTCGAATATCGTTCCCTTGTTTCGCCATGTCATTCTTCAAGTTGACAAATTGACTCTGAAGATTCGTCACCATCTCTCGATTAGTCTTCATGAACGTCTCGACGTCTTGATTTACTGCCATCGGTTGATTGAGAGGTGGAGCTTGGTAAGCTTGAGAATTTCCTTGAGTTGAGTATGGGTTTCTTTGGGGTTGATATTGATTTTGAGCACGAGGTTGGGATTGGTTGGTTCGATTATAGCTTTGTTGTTGGTTTTGGTTGGTAGGAGGGAAACCAGGTGGAGCAAGATAATTGTTTGAACGATAACTTAGCAAACTACGGTCTCCTTGAGGACGAGCTTGATAGCCTCCTGTGGGATAAGTACCGTATGCTGCGTTAACGTTTTCAGAAAAATTGCCTTGGGTAGAAGGACAATTGTGACAACCGTGGTTTTGAGGTTCGTAACTTGGTCTTACTTTTAGGTTATTTTATGTGTGCTTATTTTATTTGTGTGTTTACGTGTTTATTTTGTGTGAACGAGGTTGGTGTGGTTATCGTTTATGAGTATAGAGTACTCATAAGTAAATCGAGGAACGGTTATTTCATGTTCATGAGCTCACAAGTGGTGACTATGAAATGAAATAGTTATATTTTGGTGTTTACGTATACGTATAAGTATTATAGTAATAGTATTTTTTTTTTACGATTTACGGTTTAGCATTTTGAGGTCTCGGTGGAGGTAATTAGTCATATGGATATTTTTCGGGATGGTTTTAAGTCATTTAGGACTTAATTATAAAGTTTATTTCAAAATTTGAGATTTTTTTTAAAAGTGTATATTTTACGTCTTTTACGGTAAAACGCGTAAATTTGACTAGTTTTACGGTTTTGAGGTTTTGGAGGCTTTAGGAGCTGAAATAAATTAAGGAAAATTAAGGTAATATTATTATTACATATATTAATAATAAAAATAAATAAAAAACGAATTTTAGGGGTGTTAGGTCGGTTTGGGAAAAAAAGAAAAAGAGGAAAAAAAAGGAAACAAGTGTTATAATTGGACTAGGATTCTTGTGTACACTATATAATGTTTTACTAAACAAAAAATAAAAACAAAAATCCCTGGAGCTAATAAAATTCGTGGGTTTCACTAAAAAAAAGTTATGGTTCTTCATAATTTTGGAGGTTTTTCATCTTTCATTAATCATAAGGTAAAACCTTCAAATCCCTTTTTAATTAAATTGTTTTTATGTTTATTTAATCATTCTTATGATGGATTAAGGGTTAGGGTTTATATAAAATCAGTAAATTAATGATGTGATAATCACAATATGATGATCATATAATTTAGGGCTTGTATTAGATGGGGTTATGGGTAATTAATTAGTTCAATTTGTTTAAACCCGTTTTCAAAAAACTGGGCAGATTTTGAGTCAATTATTTTGATCATAGCGGGAGTTCTATAAACTCTTATTTTACGATCCAAGTACCCCTGGAAAGTTATTTGAAGTGGCTTTCCAATGCAAGAAACGAGAACTAAATTGGAGGTCGCGAAGTGGGTCAAAAACAGGTTACAACAGTCGGAGGTCAAAACAGTTTTGAATTCAGCCTGTTTTCTTTTTATGTTTTGGGTTGTTTGGGGTACTTAGGGTTGCATTGGGATCTTCTCACGAACATAAGAGATGGTTTATATATTGTAGTAAGTATCTGCAATTGGGCTAAGATTGTGGTTTAGGGTAAGACCCTGTAATGGTAACAAACTTTTAGTACGTTTAAAATCAGGAAATCTGGAATGACAAAAGTAGATATATGTATATCGGGGCCTTAACAGTAGCTTTAAAGTTAGGGCAAGTGGGAGGTGTTAGCCAACATATGTAAGGGTATGAATATTCATTTTACAGAAACCATGGGTATGTTTAAGTGGACGTTTGACTTAAAGTTTTGAGACATAAAAACTGGGACTGTTTTGTGTAAAATATGAACGGGATAGTTATTAAACTTAACCAAGTTAAGGACTTGTTAGGGATGGTTAATGGGGTGATTCGAGCTTATCAATGAGTTAGTTATGTGGAAATAGGTTAGATGTCCATCATAGGTTGATGATCCATCTTAGTGATTGGTTGTGTATTGATTTCGTGTTTTTGGTTTGTTAGCTTGTTGCTAGTGCGAGGACTTGTGAAGAAGCTATCAGGTGAGTTTCATAGTCCCATGTTTACTATTGATTTTGACTTCCAGATGGGATGGAAGAGACACTGTGTTATGTTGTTTATAAATTGATGATGTGAATTTTTTTAAGGTTTGAGATGGACTTGTGTGTACATTATGTGATTAACTGCTATGTGATTCTTGTTCGTGTATGATTTGGATGGGAAAGGTACATAGGTGTATGGGCGCCTATGGTACCATGGTTGTTGGTAAGGCGTGATGCCTTGGAAATTATTGTTGTTGGTAAGGCGTGATGTCTTGGAAATTGTGATTGTTGGTAAGGCGTGATGCCTTGGAAATTGTGATTGTTGGTAAGGCGTGATGCCTTGGAAATTGTGATTGTTGGTAAGGCGTGATGCCTTGGAAATTATGATTGTTGGTAAGGCGTGATGCCTTAGAATTGTAATGATTGATTGAACTTGAATGCTAGTTGTTAGTACATAATTGTAGCACATTGTCACTATGTTTATTGGTTTATGGTATTCACAGCTTATGACTTGTCTTGTGTTGGAGTCTAAACCTATGACTCTCACCAACTTTATGTTGACGTGTTTTAGTGTCTCTTTTAGGTGATACTATGGTTAAGCATGAGAACATAAGTGGCTAGGATTGGAGAAGCTTAGGAATGCATATAGAAGGAGAATCCTCGTTTCCTTCTTAGTTTTATTTGTTTGTTCATTTTAATAAGTGGTACTGCGGCACACATATGTTGTTTTGATTTGTTTGTCTTGGGTATGAGGTAGGACTGTTACCTACTTACCTAGACTCCTACATTTGATGAGATATTGTCATGACTTTTGTGTCACCATTTTATGACATTTCTTATTTCATATAGTTATCTCTATAGAGACGCCATGTTGTGATGATATCCATACGTCGCGCCCCATGTTCCGCCATGGTGGGGTGTGACAGAATGGTATCAGAGACAATGGTTATAGAGAATTAGGTTGCCTAGTCGCTTAGCCTAGTCTATAGCTTAAGGGTCCCTGCATATAGGCGTCATAGGAGTATGTGTGCATTTTACATAAATTGATGTGTTGGGATGTTATTTATTGCGATATTTTGACTAGTATGAATTGAACCATAGTAAGTTCATACTTAGCCACATGTTATTTTCTTTTCGGGTTGTGACTAGTGCGGGTTGAACCATAATCGTCCACGCTAGTCATTGTCATATTTTGCTTAAATTGTACATTATAGTGCATAATTTGGCACATGGTAGTTTCTATCTTTTGTCGAGTTATTTTACATACCTGAGGTATGTTATTTTTTTTTGATGTTTAAGTCATGTTCCCTAAGAATCGTGTGGTGGTTCGAGTTACTAGGAGTACATGGGTAGGAAGGATTTTAAGTTGTTTCCACTCTTATGGGCGACATGACTTATATCTGATTATGTTTTCGTTTTGGATTTAGTCTATGTTGTTTTAGCTAGACTATGAATTTCGGTATTCCAAGAGTTTTACTATGTTATTTTAATAGATGGGGTTTTGGACCTATTTGGTTATGTGATTATTAGCTTATGTGAGTAGATGGATTTATGTGTTATATGTTGTATTGATTCTTATAAGTGTCATAATAGGAGGGAGTGCATTGGGGAAAGGGTAATTGTATAAGTATGGTGGCCAACATAGTTATACAAGTACCACAACTTCAATGGGTTCTCAAGTATGATTGCATGAAAGAGGGTTAGTACATGCTTGTATATGATGAGATGTGGATTTTGGGTATATTTATAATATATGGGTATATGTAACGGCTGCCAACAATATGGCTATTTTTTAGTGTGTTATATAATTTGATTTATAGTCGTGTTATGTGATTATGAGGTCACACGATATGGGTTGGTTTTGGTAATGGGTTTTGTGCCTTGTTGTGGCATGGTAAGATGGTGAGATGGGGATTACTCGTATGGAAAAACGAGTGTATGACGCGATTGGTTGATCTGATATGTATAGTAACGAGTATGTTTTGGGTGATTTAATAGGTATATATATGCGGATGTATATATATAACTATGTGTTAAGTTATGGTATATGGCCGTTCACTAGTTATTATAACTTGAACGTACCTTGTGTTTGCTCGTGTTTTATGGTGCTGGAGTTTAATGGAGTTCCAACGACGTTTTGAATCTTTTGAAGTGTGTCTGGTAACGTATTCTTTGAGTTTCGTATTTCACGTGTACGTTTTAAAATGGTGTTCTTGGTTTTAAGTCTATTGAAATAACTTGGGATTCCTTTTGAGATAATGAAATCTTTTGTGTTGGGTCTTACATTTCTTTTGGTCGGTATATGTTGAGAAAAAGGAGGACTTGGAAATCTATTATAGGGTTAGATAGTTGGTTGTATTCGGTAAAATAAGGGTAAGGTGTTGAAGTCATGTTTCAAACAAGATGTAACATAAGATTTCATTTTAATCAACACTTATATATTTCAAATTCTAAAAGACTTTCTTTGAAATAAAGCGAAGTAAAAATTTCTTTCTACCTACATAGTTTATATAATTAAGTTTGACCGATTTATGTCATTTTTAATTATTTATACAAGGTTAAATTGAGTTTATGAAGATTTCACATACAACTATATCTGTCATTTAAAAGGATTACATTGATCACTAAGTTTATTCTTTAGTTTTTTTTAAAACAACTAGTATAAAACTGATTTGGTCATAACTTGTTCGTTTTTAGAGCTTTTTAAGTGATTCAAAAGCCAAAAATTATGTACTCAGAACGTACTTTTCAAATATTCAGAATGTATAGTCATGGGAGGTCAGTATCTTGGCCGAAATTATTGTACAAGTGTCGGGTTAGAGGTTAAGTTTGAATAGTAGTTTATTTTTATGATTTGGGATGCACGGGATACCTAGTTTTGAGTTGAGTTTTGAGTTCGTCAAGAGGGTTGTTTGTAGATTGTTTGAGTCACATAGATGTGGGAGGTAATAATAAATAGTAAAAAAAAAGATATGTATTCTTTTGGAAAAGTCGATCTTTTGCATGGTTTAAAAAAAATATGTCGCGGGGCGTAATATGTTTGGTTTCCATTGGGTGTTTCTTGGATTATTTTTCGTTGTCATGGGTCATTTTGAATTGATACACGTTTTGGGTTTGAGTTTTCTTTTGAGACTCGTGGTTTTTGACTTGTTTTAACTTGTACACGTGAAATGTCGTTAGTTATCCGTGGGTTTGATTCGCTGATCGTATCTGATAGATTCAGATGTAGTTTTGGTTTCGTATTGTTCGGGAGCGTTGAGGTAGTCATATGAAAGACTTGGTCGCGCCTACACGATTAAGTAGGTGACCATGAGATAACGGTCGGAATACCCTTAGTGGGGAGGAAAGAAGTTCGTAGACGAACTAATGTGGTCTGATGAGAGGAAGTGTTGGTCTGTTAAAATGCGTGTAGAATTTCGCAAGTAGAACGAGGTAGGAATTTATTCGTATTGCCGCTAATAGAGGATGCAAGGAGGACATAGTTGAAACTGCTAAAGATGTTGTATGAACGCTTCGGGTTTACGGTTATGCATTTGGCTTCGCCAAAGCACTAGCGGTTTTCACGGTGTCAATGGACCAAGTGTGCATGAACGTGTATAAACGAGTTGTAATCAGGAGCATCGACGACATCTTGATCTACTCAAAGTCTAAGAAGGAGAGTGAGGCGAAGTATGTGTTAGTTTTGGAGTGGAATTATACGTGAGATTTTTAAGTGTGAGTTTTAGTATTAAGTCTACCATGATGAGTAGTTAGAGATGATGGCATATCATGGAACCAGCAAGGGGCGAAGTGAAGAAGGATGAGGAAGCATTTTGGAGGCTGAAGAGGTGGATTGGATAGTGAGCCGATCTTGGCATTATCGGAAGGACTGGTTGAATTCGCGAAGCATGAAGATACGTGGAGCAAAGACTTGGACGCGTACGAGGACGACAAAGAAAGGCGATCGCTTATACGTTGCAGGAACTGAAGATTTGGAAGAACTGGTTAGACTTAGTTAGTGGAGCTGGACTGTTATATCTGCCTAGAATGCTAGAGGCATTTGGTGTACGAGACGTGGAGAATGATCTATACGGATCATAAACGTCTCCAACACATATTCAATCATCTTGATTGAACATTTGGCAAAGGTGAGGGGTGGAGTTAAGTGATGAAAGAAAAATATGCAAGGCCAAGTACCATCTGGGAAAGGCAAGCATGGTTGATGAGACATGGAATAAGAAGAATGAAGTGAAGCTGAGACGAACTTGAACTATATAGATGACGTCTTAGGGTGGTTTGGATGAAGGATGTAGGTTGCACGAGTTGAGTTGTCTAAAGCAGAGAACGCGTCAACATGTATGTTGCGTGGCTTGGACAACCATATGGACTAAAGGGAGTTGATGGACATGATTGGATATGAGTATATCCAACTAACTGGAAAAGGATAGGCAAGTGAGATATTTATACAACCTTAGGTGTTACACTGAGGGCATGTGTGATTGATTTAGAGGTAGTTCGGAATCTCGTTAGCGATGGCTGAGTTTTCATATAATGATAGTTATCGTGCTAGAAGTCGATAAATGCCATTTGAGGCACTATATGAAAGGATAGGGTGAGTTGTCCCTAATGTGGACTAGAATTGGTAAAAGAGGCTATTAATGTGGTAATGGTGTTTGTGGACAGAATGAGAGCAACAAGGGATGCTATGTAGAAAAGGAGGAAACCACTAGATTTAGTGACAAAGTTATGCAGGGAGTTTCACCCATAGTAACGGGTGGTATGTTTTGGTAAAATGGAAGAGTTGATGTAGAGTTTTGTAGGTCCATTTATGATCTTTGGAAAGATCGGACCATTAGCTTATGAGTATAGAATTACCTGGGGAAAGTGAGTTGTATACATGATACATTTCATGTATTGAGATTGGTAAAGGTTGTTTGAGAATGCATGTTGCATGTACGGTTATTCGGGACTTTTATTAATAAGAGTCTTTGTTTTATCAAAGAGTCATCTGTGAGATTTATTGACTGTGAGGTCAAGAGTTTGGAAATGAGTTTAATTATTTTTGGTTTGTATATGTGGTATTTTGAAACTCGAACTAAAGTTCAAATGGAAATGAGGGGAGTTCGTTTAGAACAAGTATCCTCATGTGATTTGTTGTTTGTGTGTTTGATCCTAAGGAGTAAATCTCGGGACGAGATTTCTATTAGGAGGGAGTGATGTGACAACCGTGGTTTTGAGGTTCGTCACTTGGTCTTACTTTTAGGTTATTTTATGTGTGCTTATTTTATTTGTGTTTTTACGTGTTTATTTTGTGTGAACGAGGTTGGTGTGGTTATCGTTTATGAGTATAGAGTACTCATAAGTAAATCGAGGAACGGTTATTTCATGTTCATGAGCTCACAAGTGGTGACTATGAAATGAAATAGTGATATTTTGGTGTTTACGTATACGTATAAGTATTATAGTAATAGTATTTTTTTTACGATTTACGGTTTAGCATTTTGAGGTCTCGGAGGAGGTAATTAGTCATATGGATATTTTTCGGGATGGTTTTAAGTCATTTAGGACTTAATTATAAAGTTTATTTCAAAATTTGAGATTTTTTTTAAAAGTGTATATTTTACGTCTTTTACGGTAAAACGCGTAAATTTGACTAGTTTTACGGTTTTGAGGTTTTGGAGGCTTTAAGAGCTGAAATAAATTAAGGAAAATTAAGGTAATATTATTATTAAATATATTAATAATAAAAATAAATAAAAAACGAATTTTAGGGGTGTTAGGTCGGTTTGGGAAAAAAAAGAAAAAGAGGAAAAAAAAGGAAACAAGTGTTATAATTGGACTAGGATTCTTGTGTACACTATATAATGTTTTACTAAACAAAAAATAAAAACATAAATCCCTGGAGCTAATAAAATTCGTGGGTTTCACTAAAAAAAGTTAGGGTTCTTCATAATTTTGGGGGTTTTTCATCTTTCATTAATCATAAGGTAAAACCTTCAAATCCTTTTTTAATTAAATTATTTTTATGTTTATTTAATCATTCTTATGATGGATTAAGGGTTAGGGTTTATATAAAATCAGTAAATTAATGATGTGATAATCACAATATGATGATCATATAATCTAGGGCTTGTATTAGATGGGGTTATGGGTAATTAATTAATTCAATTTGTTTAAACCCGTTTTCAAAAAACTGGGCAGATTTTGAGTCAATTATTTTGATCATAGAGGGAGTTCTATAAACTCTTATTTTACGATCCAAGTACCCCTGGAAAGGTATTTGAAGTGGCTTTCCAATGCAAGAAACGAGAACTAAATTGGAGGTCGGGAAGTGGGTCAAAAACAGGTTACAACAGTCGGAGGTCAAAACGGTTTTGAATTCAGCCTGTTTTCTTTTTATGTTTTGGGTTTTTTGGGGTACTTAGGGTTGCATTGGGATCTTCTCACGAACACAAGAGATGGTTTATATATTGTAGTAAGTATCTGCACTTGGGCTAAGATTGTGGTTTAGGGTAAGACCCTCTAATGGTAACAAACGTTTAGTACGTTTAAAATCAGGAAATCTGGAATGACAAAAGTAGATATATGTATATCGGGGCCTTAACAGTAGCTTTAGAGTTAGGGCAAGTGGGAGTTGTTAGCCAACATACGTAAGGGTATGAATATTCCTTTTACCGAAACCATGGGTATGTTTAAGTGGACGTTTGACTTAAAGTTTTGAGACCTAAAAACTGGGACTGTTTTGTGTAAAATATGAACGGGATAGTTATTAAACTTAACCAAGTTAAGGACTTGTTAGGGATGGTTAATGGGGTGATTAGAGCTTATAAATGAGTTAGTTATGTGGAAATAGGTTAGATATCCATCATAGGTTGATGAGCCATCTTAGTGATTGGTTGTGTATTGATTTCGTGTTTTTGGTTTGTTAGCTTGTTGCTAGTGCGAGGACTTGTGAAGAAGCTATCAGGTGAGTTTCATAGTCCCATGTTTACTATTGATTTTGACTTCCAGATGGGATGGAAGAGACACTGTGTTATGTTGTTTATAAATTGATGATGTGAATGTTTTTAAGGTTTGAGATGGACTTGTGTGTACATTATGTGATTAACTGCTATGTGATTCTTGTTCGTGTATGATTTGGATGGGAAAGGTACATAGGTGTATGGGCGCCTATGGTACCATGGTTGTTGGTAAGGCGTGATGCCTTGGAAATTATTGTTGTTGGTAAGGCGTGATGCCTTGGAAATTGTGATTGTTGGTAAGGCGTGATGCCTTGGAAATTGTGATTGTTGGTAAGGCGTGATGCCTTGGAAATTGTGATTGTTGGTAAGGCGTGATGCCTTGGAAATTATGATTGTTGGTAAGGCGTGATGCCTTAGAATTATAATGATTGATTGAACTTGAATGCTAGTTGTTAGTACATAATTGTAGCGCATTGTCCATATGTTTATTGGTTTATGGTATTCACAGCTTATGACTTGTCTTGTGTTGGAGTCTAAACCTATGACTCTTACCAACTTTATGTTGACGTGTTTTAGTGTCTCTTTCAGGTGATACTATGGTTAAGCATGAGAACATAAGTGGCTAGGATTGGAGAAGCTTAGGAATGCATATAGAAGGAGAATCCCCGTTTCCTTCTTAGTTTTATTTGTTTGTTCATTTTAATAAGTGGTACTGCGGCACACATATGTTTGTTTTGATTTGTTTGTCTTGGGTAAGAGGTATGACTGTTACCTACTTACCTAGACTCCTGCATTTGATGAGATATTGTCATGACTTTTGTGTCACCATTTTATGACATTTCTTATTTCATATAGTTATCTCTATAGACACACCGTGTTGTGATGATATCCATACGTCGCGCACCATGTTCCGCCATGGTGGGGTGTGACAACAATCATTATAAGAATGAGGACCACCACATGTGTCACAAGAAATAGCAACGGCTTTAGCTTGTTGAAAGTGGTTTGTGGCCATGGTCATGAAATTCTTGTTCATCTCAGCGAGTTGTCGAGAAATTTCAGTCATCTCAGGATTGGAAGTAGTAGAAGAAACATTGACTCTCGAGTTAAATCTTGAGGATGCGGATGAATCCCAATTCTTGTGGTGAGTAGTCATGTTTTCAATCAACTCTCTACACTCCTCCGGTCTCCTTTTCATAAAAGTACCACCGGCGGCGGCATTGATCGTGTCGCGATCACGAAAAGTGAGACCATTGTAGAAAGTATCAATGAGAGTGACGGGGAGCATATTGTGATTTGGACAGCGGTCGATCAAATCATTGTACCGTTCCCAAGCATCAAAGAGCGATTCATCATTGTCTTGCATGAATCCACTAATTTGGTTACGAAGGCTCGTGACCATGGATGGTGGGAAGTAGCGCGACAAAAAGCGTTGAGTCATGTCATTCCACGTATGAATAGAATTCTTCGGGAGACGGTCAAACCATTTTTCGTCATGGTGAGAAAGCGAGTGGGGAAAGAGTTGAAGGCGAAGGTCATCCATAGAAACACCGGGGGACTTCATGCTTTGGGTGATGGTAATGAATTTGTCGAGGTGTTTGTTGGCATCATCATCCGGAATTCCGCGAAATGGGTTAGTTTGCACTTGTTGGATCATGTGATGCTTCAACGAAAACTCCTGAGCCGTGACATGCATCGGTGCAATCGGGCCTCCACGTCCGTTCATCGTGGATTGACATAGCTCCTCCATGGTTCATAGGTCGGGTAAGGGTGGATTATTCATGTTTTGGTGGGGTGGGTTATTATTGTTGTTGTTATTTGGGAGGGGTGGATTATTATTGTTGTTGTTGTGTACACCGGCCATGTCTAATTGTTCGAGAGTCTCGGGCTCTGAATAAGACGTTGATCGAGTACGCATACACTAAAAAGAAAATGCAAGAGAAAATATTTTTGGTTTTTATAGGTTTTTTAATGTTTTTGTATTTTTGAAAATTTTTGTGCTTGAAAATAACGTTCCCGAAAGAACGGATCCCAAAATCCAATTTTTCTCACAAAAACTGTTGATCTTAACGAGAAGAGCCGGCAGCGGCGCCATTTTAATAACTGACTTTTGGTTGGTTAATAAAAGGTTTTGCTTGCAAGATCTTTCTTTGCGTTGCTCGTACCCAATTGATATATGTCGTTGTTTCGTTCTCGGTATCTTCTCGAATTGATCACGGTCAAAAGTGGAATAGTTGTAATTGGTGACTTAAAAGGGGGAGCTTTGGTCTAAATCTACTAAAATGATAAACGCTAGAAATAATAAAATTAAACTAAAAGCAATTACTGAGAATAAAACTAGAATTTAAATAAAGCTAAAATTTAAAACCGGAAAACTGGAAATTAAAACTGGGAATTTACCTTATTCGGAATAATGGCTATCCGGAATATGTTGCCCTACTCGGAATATATCTCTACACGGAATAAATGACTCTATTCGGAAAAACAGCTCTATCCGGAATATTTTTGTTCTACTCGGAATGTTGTGGTCTATCCTGAATATTATGCTCTATGCGGAATGATCATGCCCATGCGGAATAAAAAGGTTATGCTGAATAATAAGCCTACTCGGAATGTTTTGATAGAAACCCTTATGCGGAATAATTTTGAAAAGAAAGCTATGCGGAATATTTTAAAAAGAACTCTATGCGGAATATATTAAAAGAAAGCTATGCGGAATATTTGGACATAAACTCTATGCGGAATAACTTTGCTATTCCGAATAATCAACGAAATCACTACACTACTCGGAATATTTGGTTATTCCGAATAACCAAGAAAAGCACACCTTGATCGGGAATAATTGATATTCCGAACCAACACCAAAATCTCACACTCTATCCGGAATATTTTGATATTCCGAATAATCAATAAAATCAAAGAATGCTCTATGCGGAATATTTCCCTACTCGGAATAATTAGATATTCCGAGTAAACAACAAATTCTCTACCTTGATCCGGAATATGGAAAATTCCGAATCAACAGTAAGACACAAACCCTTATTCAGAATCTGGTGAATACAGTAACATTAAGCGAAGAACAGGGGATTACAAAAGCACGAATTTAACACCAAAATTTACCAAGTTTTCAATCAAAACTTAAACCAATTTCCCACTAATCATTTACCTAAGGTAAACATCAATCCAAAACCACAAAAACACAAAACCCACTTACTTTTTATGATCAAACCAATAAAATAAAACTTAAGAACTTAGAATCAAAAAGAGATGAAGAACAAGATGATGGAAAGATTAAAAGTAGACTTGTATTAATGATTTAGGAATCAACAAACAAAGTGGAAAGATCAAACTTACAAGATTGGAAGAAATCAAACAAAGATGAAAACCACTCCTTAAGGGAGATGGTTTTCTTCCTACGAAATAGGAAAAGTGTAACAGAAAGAAAAACTTGTGGAAAGTCTTGAATGGGAGGAGTATTTATAGGCTTCTCCCTTGGTTGGTGAGTGGGCTTTCTTCCTTTCTTTTTGTCTTCTCGTCTTTTCAGAAAAGTTGACGTTTTCGATTTCGATTCGGGATTTGTCGACGAATAATTTCAACTCGTCTTTTAATTTCTTCATTTAATAGACTTGAGGTTCTTCGACATAGGTAAATCTTCCGTCTTTGGTCCTTTTCTTTGATAAATCTTCAAATAGGCCCATTGACTTCAAATCTTTTGCATCTCTTGGACTATAGACTTCATCTTTTCGTCTTTTTCCTCGATAAAACCCGTGCAATCCCATGTTTTCTCCAATGTTTATCCGGTTGGCTCTGAAAACACAACAAACACACAAACCACGCATAATTCCAAACAAATGACATTAAATACGCGTTTTGGTCTTGTTTTAGCAAGAAATAAGTGGTAAAAGGATGGGTGTTTTCACACCTATCAAGGATCATGCATATGATTCGATTTTTGTTTTATGCATCATACCGAAAAAAATGATGATTTTAACACAATTGTTATAAGTCATTATTTTTATTCAAATATCAAATGAATGAATTAGTTTTGATTGCATATCGATTTTGAGTTGAAACGAATGAATGAATTGATTATGACAAAAAAATGTTATAAATCCTTCATTTAATTCGTATATTAGTTGTGGAATAAACCAAACAGCAGATCTGTGATGTTATCGAGAAATAGATCTATAAGAGATCTTTGATTCGAAACAAATTAAACTGAGATCTATTTCTTTTCTGTTTTTAATTCGAGACGTAGATGGTTGGATGTAAGAGACGAATGGAATAGGATATAGATTGGTGTTGTGGAGTAAAAAGGTTGGTGAAATGTTGGTCCTGGTTTTCAGGTTTTGTTAAACTAGTTAAAGTGGTTTCTCAAAACAAACAGCGAGTCATCGGAATGTTTTATTTTAAACCCATCACAAGTGAATATGACTCATCGCAATCTAACTTTTTAAACCCATCGCAATGTAAAAAAAATAAGCCATCGTAATCATTTCTGTTCCATCGGAATGTAAGAAAAAAATCAGCATCATGACGTCATATTCACCATTGCGATAGGTCAAACCACCCATCGCAATGTGACTCATCGGAATGAGTCCCATCGCAATAGATAGGTCGAACCCATCGGAATGTGTCAAAAAATCCCATCGCAATCCATGCGATCTAAAGTGGCCATCGGAATGCATGCATCTGAAAACATGCGTGCCATCTGAAAAGGTACCATCGCAAAGGGTTTTTGACCAAACTTGACTTTTCCGAAAAAGACTGGATCTGATGATTTCTGGGCATCTTATCTTCATCTTCATTTGATTTTCTGGGCAACAATGAGTTTCTGGGCTCAACTTCATGTTCATAAATTACTTTTCTTACTTTTATGAACACTAAAGAAACCCAAAAAAATACTTATTAACTTTTTCAATAGCCATAAAATGACTTGAGAGAAAAAAGAAAAAAAAAGAATAATTGACCAGATTAAAAAATTAAACCAGTGGACAGATGGACAGGTAATGAACCCGAGAAACAACAAACCATGGACAGATCAGAAAAACTAAGACTAGATGTGACGAAACGAATGGTAAGACTGCCATGACACACCAAAAGAGACAAAACTTTTAGAAAGATTTGACCATCGTGACAGAAAATCAACAGATCGAGACCAGAAAAAAAAAATTTAGACCACCAAATCGAAAACAAAAACACGATCCAAGAATTGAACCGAGGCTCTGATACCAATTGAGGATTTGCTATAAGCTAATCTGGTGGTCTAGTAGGGTGATAGATGATAGAAGCCATGGATGAAGTTGAGAGAGAAAGTGGTTGTGTGTTAAAGGTTAAGAAAAGATGTATTGAAATGAAAAGAACAAATGAAAAACACAAGCAACACCCCTCCTTGGAAGCTAAGGAGGGGTATATAGTCACACACACTACATAAACTATATAACGAACCTAGTCTAGTCTAAATGTGTCTGACTATGATAACTAATGGGAATTCTTAAATGTCGTCACATAAAGTGAGTTTCCAACATTTTGATCTAATTAAATTCGTAGGTTTGTGTTTAATTATGTTTAGGAACATGTATTTAGAATATTAGAGCTTGAAGAAGATGTTTCTTTGGTGTTTTTGCTTCCAAAACTCACCGCAAATATGGGGGTATATGGTGTTCTTGGTGTTTGATCTATTTAATGTATGGTATAGTTCTATATTCATGTTATTATTAATTTTACATGATATAATTATATTGTTTGTGTTATTTTGATTTTTGGGTCTTTATGAAGATTGATTCATACAAGTGATTAGGATGTTATGATCTAATTATGATAGTTTAATGATGATATTAGAGGCATAGGAGTAGGTGGAATTGATTGAAAACAAGTGTAGATGTGATTTTGAAAGTGTCATTTTCAAACAGAATGTTAAGGCTATTTTTCGTGGTTTTAATTTCTGGTCCAGGTTTTGATTATTGAATATAGTTATAGAGTTCTTCGAGAGGCTCGTTTCGGTATAAGATAGAGCTTTTAACTCCAAACGAGTCAAAAGTTATGATACTTTGAAGTTTTCGTGTACCGGGAGATGAAAGTCGACATAATCCGAAATTATGTTCGATTTTAGGTCAAATCTCGGGGATAATAAGTTGAGTTTTAAAAATTATTAGAGGTTGTTCTCAGGGTATAAACTTAGCATTTTGAGTCTATTTTCATAATCAAGAGTCGAATTTGTAAACGGGAATGCTTAATAAGGTCAAAATGGTTTTACAACGCGAAGGTACAAAACTGTCCGAAATTTTGAGTTTAGCAATGTGACGTGCAGTAGGTCTTAGAAGTGACAACTTTTTATGAAATTTAAAATGGGCTATCTACAGGTTGTAAATGAATTTTACAAATTTTCTCATAATTTTTGGTGATGTCTAAGTATAGGAATACAACCCGTACATTGGGTATGTACCGGCAGAATTGTGAACGTGTCTAGTAAATATCACTTATTTGGATTTTTGGCGTGAGTTTATGTGAACTTTGAGTGGTCTTAATTATATACATACAGTACTTGAAGGTACTTGAAAATGTTGATTCATTTCGCGTTTGTTTGTTAGGTGTTGTATTTGATTTCCCGGGACATCCTCATCATCAGTGATTGTCTTCGCCTATGTCCTTGTTACTATTACTATAATTACTATTTAAGGTGAGTCTATAGCCTCGCTCTACCCACGAGGGGGATACATGCTATTTAAATGAAAATGAACATAAGTCATGAATGATTGTTGGACCCGAATGTTGCCTTGAAATTGTGTTGAGTACCTAGTTGCAAAAGTCCCTAAATTCGTGAACTATTAACTATTGTCTTGCCCTTGTGTGGGTTGGAGATAGTCGCTTATACAATTGATAGTACTATGGGGTTGACGACCCTATCCGAGACGAGAGTTAGTATGTTGAGTACCCTCTGCGGACGGATAACTTGTGATAAGAAATAAGGTATAATTGCAACTAATGCCTTTAGAAGGGGCCCTGGTTTTACTTAAATCATGCCGGTCTATGTACGCGGGTGATTGAGTTAATGGATTAGTGTCACGAGCTTAAACACAATTATTAGTTATTGCAAAAGATAATATCCTTGAATAATAGATTGTGAGTACGACAATACTATTGAATGGTCATGATTGATTTTTAATACTTGTGTTCAACTTATGATTTGATAACTTATAGATTCGCTCAACCGTTGTGTTGACGATTTTAAGCATGTGTTTCAGATAATCAAGATTGATAGTACCGGAGCATGCATGGAGGGAGTTGGTGCTTTATCGGTCTAAAATATTGGATTCCTTCCCTTTTTATCAATTATTTATTGTCATGTCTTGGTTAAAATATTGTTGTGATTTGGTTGAGATATTTGGGGACAAGTAACGCTACTTTGATGAAAACATAATTTTTGGGTTGGAAATGGTTTAGACAATGGTTATAAATAATCTTTTATGTTTATCTTAAACGACTCTTTTGAGGTCGTTTTCTGTGATTGTGTGTGATTTGCTATGAAATAACGCCCAAAGTGGTATTCCGCTGCGTGGTAAATTGGGGGTGTTATAGAAACTTTCACTATTTTTACTTGGTTAAATGGATTATATTATTTAATAGAATGATATATAAATGATTTTTACATATGTGGCCAATTTACCACATAATGGAATGTTAAAAATGAGCAAGATATGGCCAAAACACTTTTGTGGTACTAATCTGTCTGTTCTGTTTTGGACGAATTATTAAAAATACTTAGAAGTTGTTTGAGCAGGATCTACAGAAGACTTATTTGTAGCACATAACATGTAGTTTATACAGTAAAAATTTGAGGTTCTAATTCATTATAGAACTCAGGATATGATCAAAATGGTGGATTTGAAATTTTACATCAGATTTGACTAAAGTATATAATATTAAAAATATTAGAATTGGTAATCTCTTATGCCTGAACATTATCAATATGGAATATAAATACATCTATAAGTCTTGCACAATAAGATAATTAAGATGGGCTAAGCCCGATAATAATAACAAATGCATGGGCTAAATATAATTCGGCTAATATCCCCCCGCAGTTAGAACGGGAGGTCTTCGGACGTTCAAACTGGAACGAAACTATAGAAATAAAGAACTCGGGAGACCTTTGGTGAAGATATCTGCATACTGAAACCGAGACGGAACATGTAAAACACGCACTTGCCCAGAAGCCACATATTCACGAACAAAATATATATCTATCTCGATATGCTTAGTACGCTGGTGTTGTACCGGATTAGTAGAAAGGTAAACGGCACTGACGTTGTCACCGTAAACAAGTGTAGCAGTATTCAAAGGAGCATGTAATTCCAACAGAAGATTACGAATCCAAGCAGTTTCAGCAACAACATTAGCAACACCCCGATATTCAACCTCTACACTAGATCGAGAAATAGTAACCTGACGTTTAGCAGACCATGATAGTATATTATCCCCAAGAAAAATACAATACCCATAATTGGATTTGCGGGTGACTAGAAAATCTGCCAGGTCAGCATCAGTGTATGCAGTGAGCTGAGTGGTAGTAGAAACATGTAGCTGATGACCATGATCAAGAGTACCACGAACATACCGAAGAATCCTCTTTAAAGCGGCAAGATGAGGCTCATGGGGATCATGCATATAAAGACAAACCTGTTGAACAACATAAGAAATATCTGGTCGCGTAAAAGTAAGATACTGAAGAGCACCTGCCAAGCTACGATACATGGTAGAATCAGAAACTGGGTCACCGTTAGGACCTAACTTGGATTCAGTATCAATCGGAGTCCTACAAGGATTGCACTGCTGCATATGAGCTTTCTCAAGAATCTCTTCAGCAAATTTGGACTTTGATAAAAATAAACCAGATGCAGTCCATTGAGTAGAAATACCAAGAAAATAATTAAGAGAGCCAAGATTTGTCATCACAAACTCGCCATGAAGAGAGCCAATAATACGTTGTAGCAACGATGTAGATGATGAAGTAAGTATAATATCATCCACATATAATAACAGATAAGAAATGTCTGATCCGAAATGATAAACAAATAAGGATGAATCTGTTTTTACTCTGCTGAAAACCAATCCGTGTAGCAAAGCTAGCAAAACGCTGAAACCAAGCTCGAGGAGCCTACTTAAGGCCATATAATGATTTCTTCAAGTGACATACATAATCAGGTCTTGCAGAATCAAGAAACCCTAGAGGCTGGTGCATATAAACAATCTCAGATAAATGACCATGATGAAAGACATTCTTCACGTCAAGCTGATGAATAAGCCACTGACGCGAAACTGCGAGACTCAAAACTGTATGAATGGTAGCCGGTTTAACCACCGGACTAAATGTCTCATCACAATCAATACCATGTTGTTGACTTAGTCCATTGGCAACAAGACGAGCCTTATACCTGCTTAATGAGCCATCTTCATGAAACTTATGTTTGAAAAGCCACATAGAACGAACAACGTTAACGTTAGCTGACCGAGGCACAAGAACCCACGTTCCGTTAGTAATTAAAGCATTATATTCATCTAACATAGCTTATTTCCATTTAGGATCCCGAAGAGCATGAACATGAGAACGAGGAAGCGGTGAAGGAGTGGTAACATTAAGACACATTTTTTCAAGAGGTTTTGAAATACTAGACTTTGCACGTGTAACCATGGGATGAACGTTATGGACAGGTTCTACTGATGGTTGGTTCGCAGAAGGGACAACAACCGAGTTAGAGGTGGAGGTAGTTTGTTGTAGGGTTGTTGGTGAAGCACGTGGTCGTGGGGTAGTTTGGGTTGTAGGGAAACTAGTGGGTGGTGGACTATCATGTGTTTGGTGAGCTGGTGGTGTATGAGGGGGTGATGGGGTCGGAGTACTTGGTTGGGTTGGTTTGTTAGCAGTTGTGTGATTGGGCATGAGATGTGAAGGTGGAAGTAATGGCGGAAGTAAGAAATCATACGAAGGTTTGGTAGAAGACATGAAAGTCCCAAATGGGAAAACGTCTTCATCAAACCGTACATGTCTCGAGATAATTATCTTATTGGAGGATAAGTCGAGACATCGATAACCATGGTGATTGGCAGGGTAACCTAGAAATATTCATCGTGTAGAACGGGTTTCAAGTTTGTGTGCAACGTCAACATGAGGATAACAAAGGCATCCAAAAACACGTAGATGGTCATATGTAGGTGTTTGGTTGTATAGTTTAGTGAATGGTATTTCGTTATTAATGGCAGTAGAAGGTAATATGTTTAAAAGATGAGCGGACATATTAAGAGCTTCCACCAAATAAGAGGGAGGCATGTGAGCTTGAAACAGCAAGGTACGAATTAGATTATTAATGGTGCAAAGCATACGTTCGAATTTGCCGTTTTGCTGGGAAGTACGAGGGCAAGAAAAGCGAAATTGTATGCCATTTTGGCGAAAAAGGTCATGGAAACGATTGTTGTCATATTCACCTCCATGGTCACACTGCAAAGCCTTAATATCTACGTTAAACTGTTTATTGACATAAGCACGAAAAGCAACAAAAGTAGCAAACAAATCATATTTTTTATGCAAAGGGTAAACCCATAAAGTGCGAAAAATGATCTAAGAAAATAGCGTAGTATTTAATTCCACTTTCACTCGGCGCTGCGGATGTCCATAAATCCGAGTGAATAATTTCAAAGACAGACGCAACAGAAGACTCAGAACTATAAAACGGAAGCTTAACATGTTTATCTAATTGACACGCATGACACAAACCAGACAACTTTGATTTATTGCATGAAATTAATTTACTAGACTCTAAGCGACGAAGCATATCGTCCCCGGGATGACCGAGGCGTCTGTGCCATGTAGTGGAACTAAATGAAAGAAAAACGACTAGAGTTTGAATCGGAGGTTGTTGAGTAACCGGGTAAAGGTCTTCCGTACTATCACAACGAAAAAGAAGCTTTTGGGTTTGGTAATCCTTTACAGAAAAACCATAAGCATCAAATTCAACTGACACGTCATTATCACGGGTAAATTTACGAACAGAAATTAAATTCTTAAGTATATCAGGTGTGACTAGTATAGGATTGAGATGAAGGGGCTTATGAGATGTGTGCAAGTAGCTATGTCCGGTATGAGTGACAGGAATAGAGTTACCATTGCCAACAACTACAGATGGATAAATGCTCGAATTACTAAAGGAAGTGAGTATACCTGTATTGTCCGCTACATGAGAAGATGCTCCGGTGTCCATGTTCCAATAGTGATTTTGAGGAGTCATAGTCGAAAACGTTTGCGGAAACATGGTAGCTCGAGACTGAAAAGCATTCGGAATGTATGCATAATTTCCAGGAACATAGAAATTATTATTACTTTGAGGATACATAAACCGTTGCGGGCTGGTGGACTCATATATGAGCTGTGGGGCTTGTAACTCGGCTTGGTGAGATACAAGTGGTTTGGTCACATAAACGGTTAAACTTGAAGGGTATGAAAACATTTGCTGGACCGAGTAATTTAATATATTGCAGCGAACTATTAAACAACTAACCGAAGAAAATAAAAAAACTTAGAATGCAAAGCGACAAATGAAATTAAATAGGCGGCGGTAGTTACGTTAATTGAATCAATAGAAAAATCAATTAAATAAACAATTGGCAAATTGGCATCAAGCAGTAGGTAATAAAAAAAGCATTTATGGTGTGAGCATGGAAAGATGTATACTCAGTATAGGCTTGATAACCATTCGGTAAAGAAAAAAAAATTGTATACTCGGTATTTGGTGTATTTGGTTTGACGGCTTTAGGGTTTATGTTCGGTAAAGATGTTTTGGTGGTGGGTGTTTATGACTCTGATAACCATATTAGAATTGGTAATCTCTTATGCCTGAACATTATCAATGATGCAATATAAATACATCTATAAGTCTTGCACAATAAGATAATTAAGATGGCTAAGCCCGATAATAATAACAAATGCATGGGCAAAATATAATTCGACTAATAAAAAAGGCACTCAAAGTGAAATACTATTTAAAATAAGTATGTATAAGTTAATTAATTGTTATAACTAATATAAAATATGTTTATACACTATAATAAGTCAATATTACATGTTATAAAAATAAAACTCAAATGTATTCTAAACTACAAACTATATATATATTTTTACGTCTTTTCGGCTAAAACCGAAAGATTAACGTTTTCGCCAAATAAAACTTAGATGGTCGGACCCGTCTAATGTAACATTTTTATAAAACATATACTGATATGTAAACACATTTGACAAGTAAAAATCGACAAAACCGAGCTTTGTAACTTATGGACCATAATGGGCCAAATTAGCCTTGTTGAACCACTAGGCCCAACTAGTTTTGCTTAACACTAGTAGACTTACTCATGGGCTTAACCCACTTGGGTTCAACATATGAGTATGGGCCTGGTATTAAAAAGATAAATGGACTAATATAATGTATTGGACTCTTAATGGGCTTATTGGGCCGTAATATGTAAATGGGCTAAAACTAGTATAACTAGACTAAGTTAACTAGTACCTAACAACTAGTAATGTTGTGTAAGGAAATAAAACCCCACTTGATCATCATGTTGTGACATCGTTACATATACATGACAACTTTTATTAAGTTATTTGACGATAGTCTAAGACCGAGTATTATTTGTTTAGGTTTCCGTGATCGAGGCACGTACCGTACATCCGAATTATCGATAACCCGCCATTCCCAACCAACATGAGTTCATAGCCTCACACTCTTTTAAATGTTTTATGAAATGTTTTGTAAACCTGCGAGGGAGATAACATGCGATTTTTAATAAAAATAGAACACAAGTAGTCCCGATTGTATGCTTATTTATTTGGACCCGATTGATTACATGACCTCATGAATGGATTGAAATGGATTATTAAAAGTTAGGTTATGTCACTGTAAGTCCCATTAGCATGAATTGTGTACTACCGGGAGTTGGTAGACACTTATGCATATAACAGTACTATTTGGGGAAGATCACCCCAGTTCGTGCCTTGACGGTTGATCCCCGTCATGCCACATTTATTGGTAAGCGAATTTATGTATGAGAAGATTTATATAGCGTGATACTAGTGACGACACGCTGATTTAGATGGGCACATATTCGTCGGGCTCGCGACCCGTTGTATTTTATAGAAAGGCAACAATGTCATGCGGCTTATAATAATCCGATAATAAATATCGATAATGGTAAATACTGAGGCTGCGGTCTCATAAATAATGTATGCTATATGAACGGAATTATAATATATTGCCTGACTAGCAATATGGGGTCTCATTACTGATATTAAGCTTATGTTTCTAATTTACATAACTGTTTTATATAACGGTTTTTACTAAACTCTATGAATTCACTCGGCATTCGCTGATATATTTTTCGCATGTTTTATCTCAGGTGCTTGAAGGTAACTTGGATGGAGATTGACTTTGATGGCCCACATAATAATAATATTCATTCGAACTATGTTTTGTAAACTTTATGACTGTGAAACTAGGGAACCTTGTGTAGACACTAAACTTTTATTCGGATGAATGTATGTTAAACTTTGTACAACCCTTTTTATGTGTTGTCTATGATTTGACTTATTGTGCTATCCCGTAACACTCTATTGACCCTTCCGCTGTACCTATATGAAATTCGAGAGTGTTACATTTTGGTACCAGAGCTCTCGTTATAGAGAACGAAAGATTTTTAAAACCAAGGTTTTGAATAAAACATTTCAAAAATCTTTTAACCATAAATATTTTTAAATAAATATTTTGAGTAAAATGTTTAAAAATCTTTTGACTATAACGGTGCCGAAGATCTCCGATGTTACCAACAAGCCTTATTGAGAAGATATAAATTTTGATATATAATTTAATTTATATATATATATATATATATATATATATATATATATATATATATATATATATATATATATATATATATATATATATATATATATATATATACTAGCATCGTAACCCGCCCAACGGGCGGGGTCGCTTTTTTATCTCGATTTAGAGGTGTTTTAGTTTGTGCGTTTTTTTAATTTTTTGTTGTGGTATTGATTGTATCCTTCATAGTCATTTTGAAACCAATGTCTTGGTCAGATAAATCATATGTTTTTATATTTGGCACATCTCATTATTTAAGAAAACTAATAAAATATCATAACTGAGAAAGTTTATTATTATAAAATAGAGAGAATTGCATAAATCGTCCTTGAAGTTTTGTTATTTTGTAGGTTTTGTCCCAAATATTTTGAAAGTGCTGATATCGTCCCAAAATCAAAATATTTTGCAAATTTTCATTCTTGAAGTTTTGCTATCTTGCATGTTTCTTCCCAAATGTTTTGGCCATTTTACGTGTTTTGTCCCAAGCAATATCCCCATTAAGGACGATACTTGCATTAAAGTTTTCAAATAGGGATGATACTTGCACTTTCATAACGTTTAGGACAAAACATGCATTTTGACCATACTTTAGAGGCAATTTATGCAATTTACTCTACAAAATAAAAGACATTTGTATTGGATAAATGTGAATTATCCCAAACTTAATTTAAAACCACAAATAAACATAAAAAGCAAGATATATTTAAGCAAAAGACTAAGATATGTTAACCGACGATCCGAGCCGAACCGTTCAATCCCAAAAAAACCCGAATGTGATATAATCGAAACTAAAAAAAACCAAAATCAAAAAAACCGATTTATCACGGTTTGGTTTTAATTTTCATTTTTAGATATCCGTAGTTAACCGGACCGAGCGACGCATATTATACATATAATTTTTTACCTAAATATTAAAATAATAGTATATGTATTAATTATATTAGCATTTACTTTTATTGTACAACTTTTTTATATTTGTCAATATTTCTAAACATATATGTGTAAAATTTAGTTAATGTGATCATAATGTATGAAAATCGAATAAATATTTTTGTAAATGTTTTATTTATTAATTTTTTAATACATTTTTTGAAACGAAATAAATTTTATATGATTTTTATATATTTGATGGCATTTAATTATACGAAAACGAAATTGTATATTCTAAACCATGTTATTATTTATAAACTTAAACCAACTAAACGTATAAAATGGTTAACCGTAACTCGAACCGTCGGTAACCGATCATTTCAGGTAGTAAAATTAACTGCCCGCTCCGCGATGAATAATTAAAGTCGTTTAACTAACCGAACCGATCCATAAACACCCCTAATAAACATATATGAAAGCGCGATATTGTGACCAAATAAAAAGAATAAATACTTCATAAATGACCAAACATTCTATATTCTGCATTTGTATCGACTCTTTGGCAAAGCTAACTAGTATAATACCCGTGCGGTGCACGGGTCACACGGTTTCTTTTTGATAACCCAATAACGTAAACAACATATATATCATCTATCAACAAAAATGTTGGAGTATAATTTAACAAAATAAACATATAAAAAATCTCTAACAAAAATGTGTAATAAATTTGACTAAATTACTTTGAACTAATTAATCCGTCGCTATTAATATTTAGCTATTTATAAATTTTTGATAAATAAAAAAGTATTTATATTAAAACAATGTCCCTTTATGCCCAATCTAAATAGATTTGCTATCTTAAAAGTAAATCGAATGAGTCAATATAGTCAAACGGGTCAAAACTCATTGAAAAGGAAATTAAAAATAAAACATTGTTACAATATTTTATTCTTACAATCCTTTTGTTATGCTCAACATATAACAATGCTTATCTGAATCACTATCAAGGTGAAGTAAACCATGGGGTTAGTAATTCTTTTATCTCTTTTTAACACTTTATGAGTATTTTTTTTTTTTTTATGTATATGGGTTTTATGTATCATAATAAAAATAAATCATATAGCAAGTTGAAAAATGCATAATGTTGAACAATTGTAATAAGTAGTTACTAACAAAGATGTATCCGAACATTTATAGTCTTGCGCAAGCTTGTGAAATAATGTTGTGACTTATCATTACAGAATGTTTTGTGAGTTGATGCGTTAACTCAACAAAACTATACTAACTATGATTCATTATCACAAAATGCAATCTTTTATCTATGCTGTATATAAAGTACAGTAAGTTATAATGTCTTTTAAAACTTAAAAATAACGAAATTTGAAAAACTTAACTATTATAACAAAATCAACTTTAAATAATGTTAAATAATAATATGTGTTATGAAGATCGAATGAGATAGGTATAAAATTAACTCAATTTTAAGTATTTACTATTACCGAGTCATAAACTTATGTTAAAGTATGATTTGTATTTTTTGAATTAAAATTATTTTATGTCCATGATTTATATTTTTTGAATTCATTTATTTGGTAGAATGAGTTACATAAATAAAGGGAGTTAGTTATATTCTGGATCTATATAGGCAACGTTAAAATATGCATCTCCTTTACTCAGTTATAACTACCTGCTACAAATAAGGGCAAAATCTATTTTATACGGCTTGGATTCATTTTCATGTCAATCGAATGGCTAAGAACCGATGACACGTCATCTTTTTTTCTCTCTGCTCCGTCGGCAATAGAAAAGAAAATGAGTATTTTAGTTGTAAAAGGTTAATATAAAGATGACATCACCAAGCTCATAAGCCACACACGTTATTGTTGCTAGCACTGCCACACGACTCGGGTGTGTAACACCAATCATACCACTTGAACTACAGTTTTTTTTAAACTTGTAGTAAAAAAATATTCAATAAATTATTTAATTATTTCACATAACTTTCAGCGCCTCTTGTGTTCGTATGTATATACCTGTACGGAGTATTTGGATATTTCATGATTTTAGACTTGCAAATGCCAACTGCCCTACAATATCCTTTACCACCATAACCTCCAGCGGCTCCACTACCACTATCACTTCCATTACCCCTGCCTCCACCATAGCCAGCAGACTCACTGTAGCCAGCGTTACAGGTCGGATTATGGGTCAGAACTGTTTCAAATTTCAAGCAAACCTCCAAAACGCGGGGCATTTACATACGAAGTTAGATGGTCTCTCATCGTAATTAGAACTTAAAAACAACAAATACAAATAACATGTAGTTTTACAACTTTAAACCAAAACTCATGCCCTGAGTATGTATTGAGTTATTATCACATCATGTAGCTTTTCATAACAAATAATATACATGACCATTTTATAGCATTATTGCAGCATAAAATTTTAGTATAAATATCCACGTGATACCAACTTGACGTTAACATCAACTGAAACCAGAATAATCTTGCCTGATATCCCCATTGTGGCCTGTTTTGACCCTAATCCGGCCTAAACGAACGTGTAGCAGAAATCGTTTTAGCTGCAGATTTTGATAGTCGACACTGTCGCCGCAATTCAGTAGCATAACACGAACTTAGGGATGTGTCCAATAGGTTCTGCTTGCTGAAGTTATTTCAGTATGTGTTTTCAAATCTTGAAGACATAATAATGTAGTAGTTACGGTATCTAATAAATACTTTCAATGAAGCAGTACATAAATATAAAGAGAATCAGATTGTAAGTCCAAACTTGTCTTTTGCGTCAGCAAGAAAGTGTGCTACCACTTCATGGACATGAGCAATTCGTGGCCTTATTTCACCATTCGATCCAGCACCTACCACTTCAATGCTGACTGATCCTACATGTTTGTTAGCAAACTTCAAAGGCTTTCAATAACAATCTTCACACTAATCACTGATACGTATATGGATTGTTTGTGAAAGAGACATAGATAGCAATAAAGTTAGCGATATTCATTATGTTGAGCATAGATATTGTTACTGGTGTATTAAAGAACATCAGTACACCCAGTTAACCGGTATCCTAAAATCTACCCTTTTCTGAACCGGAACACGCCATTTTTCCACATGTGGTATCTCTGCTATCTGTCACCGGTCCTTAGGATCTAAACCGATATCAACTAAAGTTATATTATAAATTTATTCAATGAGATGTCACTGTTGTATTGGACATTTTAAATTACATACAATAGAGTTATACAATATGCATATCACTGAATCAAATATGTCAACTTATAGTCGACATATTGGTATAAACATGAATCTATTTGGAGGCTTAAATTCAAAATTCATAGGACCATACTAAACTAATTAAGTCGATCCTATACCTGGGCACCACAGAGATCTAAGACCTTGAGATGGATCAAAATAGATATTTTCTTATAAACACACATCCAACTACCAACTCATATCACATACTTAAATGTATTACGTCTGATTAAATGGTTTGTCCCTCTGTCAAATAATTAGCATGTCATTTATATATTTACCTAATGAGTCTTTGTGGTTTGGTAGAGGTTAATATTCTTAGCTTCGTTAAATCGTTTTCAACCAAAAAAAGCTTCGCTGCGTTTCAATCAAGGAATCAATAATGAGTACATATAAATGTTTTATGTACATGATCACATATAGTAATGCAAGAAGACCCTATCAAACTAACAATATATTACACTATTTGTAAATGCACAATTGTAGCTAATTAGAACAGTAAATGCTAAATAAAAACTTTGAGCATATTTGAAAGATTATAGCCTTGACACCTCTTTCACCGACGCCAGGTATAAGGGTCTTTCACTTGGTCGAGTTATGTGGTTTCTAAAACGTGAAGTGGCATGATAACCACCTAACCATGTATTTTGGCAGAATCCGACTAATACATTTTTATGGATATTAATGATTTAGTGAAAAATGAATGCCTAAACCGATTTTTGAACCGCCCCTATAGTTAAGCAAACACCCCTTGGGGGTGTTTGGATTAGCTTATTTTATTGGTTTATTGGCTTATTGAGATTTAGAAAAGCTGATAAGCTCATTTTTTCAAGCTTATAAATTAAGTAGTTAGGCTTATGGCTTTTCCATAAGCTCAATTTTATATGCTCAAAATCCTAAACAAAGCTATAACATACCAGCCAAGCATCATTATTCTAAGTGTGTTCAACCTTTAGATCAGAACAAAGCTATAACGGAATATAATGAAGAACAGACACGTGAAAGTTCTTACCAGGTCTGGTAATAGAGATGACCAAGAAAGCTGGAAATAAGCAAATTATCTTAAAGTTTTACCTCAATCTTATACGATTATTATTATATATTCTAATGAATCAATAATACATTTACACTATAAATTACCATTGTATTTTTAATTATCAAATGACAGCAAACATTCATGTTTAAAAGTTTGGGTCAATCTGTTGCTGCTACAAAAGGATATGGGTCAAGTTGCTGCAACAGTTAAGCTCTACAGGGTGTTTATGACTGATGCAGCCATTTAAGGGCATTTGGATCAATCTGATGCGGTTGCAATATAATGCTGTAAAAGTTTGACATTTACCTTAATAGTACGACAAATCAACACCTGGTGCTGCCTTGGCATTTGCTAGCGAGCTCTATAGATTCAAGCAGTAATCTATGCATGCATATGTATTTATATTAATCAGAAGAGTAGATTGGATACTTACCACAATAGACACAGTTGCGATCCCATCCAAGCTAAAATTCATAATCTGCATAACAGCCTTACTTATAACGATTCCTCATACCAACAAACTCGTCGCGGGAGAGAAAAGAGCCACATTTGCATACTTCCTGTACACCGCTCGCTTTTTGGATTTATTAGCATCTCAAAATAAGTGTATAAGCATATATGGCCCAAAAGTTAGACTAATTTGTGCTCAATAAAGCTATACTTTTTAGAATTATTTGGGAATGTCTGGTTAGATTTTGTAACCAGACTTTCCTGCTTATTTCTGCTCAAGGACAACTGATGTTGGAATACATTGTTTCAAGCACTGTTTTCAGATCCATTTACGTGTTAGCATAACATGAACTCCTAATCAAATGATAAATTCATGCAAATGAGTGATGAACGTGTACCTGTGGAAGGACAAATACGCGTTTGCCAGATTCTGAAATGAGGACATTGTAAGGTATGTTGTTATTTTGAAGGCATATGCAGGCATTAGCCACTGCATTGGATAAATCTTCAAGTCAATTTCCACCCTCAAAGATGAGACATTTGACAGGATAGTTAAGAATCTTAGAAATCTCAACCCCAACATTAAAATCAGTTATCTTTCTGGACACAACTTTCTCGATTGGAAATGGCACAACTAAGTAGCAAGCCTGAAATAGCACATGAAATCAATATAAAGTCATTCTACACTACCACCTCAACTGAGTAAAAATTCAGATAATTTTCAATGATTTTAGTCATTTAGAGTTGCAGTGTCTCATTCGGCAAATTAAAATCTAAAGAGAGTTTTTGCCATTATGTTTAAAAGTGAATATGTGATCGTCTGTAACAAAAGTGTTGCAACATAATGGGATACAACTTAGGATAATTAGCTGATAAAGTAAACGACAAATCCTGATTATTTATATATTTATATGAAATGACTCCTATATAATCTAATAATCACAATCAGATTCATTTTGTTCCATACCTCCCCAAAAAGATTGATTATATGCAACTTATAAAAACAATACAATCAAAATAATCACTATCAAAACAAAATACCAAACACCTTGTAAATGACTGCTAACATTAGTTAATCATGAGAAGTAAGTCCTATTATGTCTCCTGCTACATTTTAAAATTCTAAAATTCCAACTAATTGCATTAAGGAGTATAATAAAAGAGGAGAACGATATTAACCTAGGAGTGAAGGTGATTAATAATGGAAAATGCCCCCAAGCTGTTGTAGCATAGACAGAAGTATGGACTTACAGCCTCATGTGCCATGTATAGTGCAAGCCATAAGCTCTTGTGGTCAATCCTTTGAGGTAAGCGTTCAAGATTCAAGGAATTAGAAGCACATGCCCATATTCAATGGGACTTGCTGAAGCCAAATCGAGGACTTTTGTGTAAGGCGAACGATAATGAAAGAAAAACAAACTCTGTATATGCTTCATCACGGACTGAAAAATGAGGTATAGAAACAGACCTGGTACCACAAAATCTTAACTTTAATACCCAATACATTAAAAACACTTAATACCCAAAACATAGAAAACAGATTGTGGGCCGATAAGAAGTATCAAAATGAAAATGTTTGATCAACATTGTTTTAAATTTGTAAAAAAAACCATCAATACTCGTTTCAAAAAAGTAAATAGGTTTCAGAAGGTCTAAAAAACATTGACGGTAACAAAGCCTTTGCTTGACTTGTGGCCACACCCCTCCTCTTTAAGATGCAAGAGGGATGTATTGATAATTCGATATACAGGTAATGGTGATCAGGTAATGGCAACCAAGACTAAAGATCTCCTGGGATGGGAGCCATAGGTGCCTTTTTGCAAAGGTCTCCCCATCAGGACCTTTTTATTCAAAAAGGTGCAATCACATCAGTCGCAATTAGGACCCAAGTCAGATCGAAAGTTATCGATGGCATTCTCTCGCTGTATACACATTAGAGAAAAACCATTAAAGATACATATATGTTGACCAAACAGCTATATTTCAAAAAATGCAGAAGGAATAAAAGAATACCTCTGATTGTTGCAAATCACACTTTTTATGGTAAATCTGTTATCATCACATACTAATAGATATGCTAAGTTGTCAAACTAATCGTATTCCCATACCTGAAATAATTGACACATCATGTGTTAGCTTCACAGCTCATTAACTAAAATGCAAGAATGATCAAAATATATTCGCTTTGACATAATAGCCAATAAAGTTGTATTATAAGGAAACTAAAACAAGTAACAAAAGAAAGAGTTGGACAATTTCCACTGTTAACTGCATTAAATAGGTAACAAAAGAAGTGGTTGGATTTGGATGACGGTGGTTCTAAAAGTGAGCATGCACTCATTATTGGGACACATCAGTTTGAGGATAACTTTCTGTTGTTTGATTTGGAGAACGACTTTTGGGTTTAGTTCGTCGTTACTATGTAAGCAGACTTCTTGTGCAAATTGCTACAGATCTGTAACTTAAAAAGGAAGAAAATGAAGAAAATAGAATGGGATAGCCGTAAATACAACTGCTTTAGGTGCCAAAACTGTGTTTGACGTAGTTTTTGTTTTTTTCTTTGATCGAAAAGTCATTCTGCTACTTTTATGAACACGGTTGTCCTGAAGCTGCTGTAATAGATTTAATGGTGCACTCGCGAGAAAGCATTTGCTACATGTAATTTACTATAATCTGAATATTCCTTTTGAGATATTGAAGGCTAAGGTCCCTAGATTTATGTTAGAATGAGTTCATTCTAGATTTCTAATATATTGTTCTCATATTTTGCTGCAATTAACAAATAATCTGATTATTTCACTCCAAAAGAAAAATAACTAACCAGAAGCAAAATTTGTATATCAAAAGTTTAAAAAAGAAAATCCAAACAACCCCTAATTTTCCATTGGTATGATATAAATAGTAAAGCCAATGTCCCAAACGTACCAAAGTCTAAGGATCATTCTTCATTTGAAATGTGCTTCTAGGGACTCGGTCTTTCCTTGGAATTTTTGTACCAACCCTTTGAAAAACAAGTATATCTGCATAAGTAACCTCAATATTATGTGTCTTTCCGCCTTTAAATGCAGCTCCAACTTTAAGGTCATACCAAGTTAAACCACTTGGAAGATAAACAGCAACAAATTATATTTCTTATCACTTTCCGAAAACCTGAATTAATCGTTCCGCATGACACACGAAAGCTGACCTTGAGGCATATATTTCACAGAAAAGGTGACCCGTGGAAGAATAACTGTGAATTTGATTTTGTTATGGAAAGAAGGAAGTTGAAATAGGAGTATGACGAGTTTAAAGTAAGGATCAGTGTGTTACCCGAGTCAATTAGTAGAAGATCTGGCGAGTGGAATGTTAGGGAAGAAATATTGGCTAAAAATAAATAAACTAAGAACGCTGGAAATGTCTATAAAGCAGCTTAAGTACGGAAATCGACTGGAAAGTGGACAAGAAAACGTGGCATGGGAATTGGTTTCTGGGTGAGGAAGATCACTCGAGAAGGTACAACCACATGGGTATTATTCAACTTTTGTTGGTTTCACCAGGTCGTGAGTGCGCTTACTATACAGAAGAAGGTCCCAAGGATCTGATAAACACCAGAAACATTCTCGTCTACCAATGCTGGTTTATGTGTCTTATGAGTCACGTACATGGTACGATCTTAACAAAAAAGCTAGACTGAGAGCTGGACTCATTCAAGTGAAGAGGATGATCCTGATCATAAGTTGATCTCAAGATTAGTTACCAGGTTAAATACAAAGAGATGGAAATATAATTTTGCAACTCTCATAAGAATAACCATGGAATCTGCTAAATTTTTGGTATGCGGGTGCACATATCAGTATCCTTTCTAAAAGCAAAATACAGGCACAAACCATCATAAATAAGCTAAAATTTTCTTTTCCAAATAAATTAAAAGGAAAAGCGTGAATCTCGTTTGAACACTCTTCAGTAAACTATCACAGTAACTTTGGGCCACAAATAAGTCTCGTATTTACTTCCGTACAATTTAAAAATATAATTGTGGCACCTATTTTTTAAAATTCAGCTAGCAGTAGTGCTAGCACTTTTTGGATGACCTTTTAAATCATAGAGAGTTCCACCATAGAAAATATCACTCCAATTATAAATTAACTAAAGTTAAATTTAAAAAAAGTGTCCGCAGAACCATTTGTATAAATTTTGCAGCATTGCATCGAAAATATATTACCGAAATCCGTAAGGTGTCTTTGAACAATTGTTTTGAGGACGTGAAATGCAGGTGAACATGACATTGCCTCGTCTAACTCAAACAGGGAAGACGAGGCCATGACGAGGCTCATGAGAGTGTTAATAAAGCCCAAAGTGAATAGTATATACATGTATGAAATCCAAATTACAATAGCCAAGTAAGAAAGATTTATTGCATTCTGTAAACATGTAAACCAAATCCACTTCGATTTGTTTACCATATTAAATAATACTCGATAAGAATATGTAGGAAATTACCTGATATTTTTTGTCCACGAGAACATTGGTGGAGAAAGAAGAATAAGAGTCTCTACAACTGCAAACAAATAACATTGATGGCATGAAAAATCCTAAATTTACATGGTTTATCAGTTATATTTCGTTCCAACTATATCAGTGGGGTTACCTGAGCTGCTGATCAACAAACCGGAGCCGGGAAATGCCAACTCCTTTTCCATAGTAGCATTTGTATCTACTAAGCAAGAGTTAAGACCTCGACCGAGGTTGTTGCTATTGCCTGTTGCTGATCTGCATTACTAAAGGGGTATTTCTTTCGGATTATTACCCATTAAGATTACTAACGGATTCTTTACCCTTCTGTCATAATTTAACAAAACATGTTAATACATAAATTATAAAAGAAATCCATGCTTCTGATTGTATTGAATTATCTTATCCAAGATAGAGATGCCAATAGCAAGAGTCTTTCCTGTCGCGGTCCAAATATTAAAAATAGCCTTTTTTTTACTAAAGCCAGCATGTTTACCCACCACCTGCGCATATTTCCATTTATAATAACAGTGTTCAAGTGCCACTCGTATGTGTTGTACCACATGGTGCTTCTCCCATTAGTCCCTACACATTTTACATGCCAACACATAATAAAGGTGCATAGCCAAAGCTGGGCCACAAATCATTCTTATGCTCCAGGATGTAGTGACACTCGTTGGTTTTCTGCTTGTTCTTTGTGATATTTCAGGCCCTGGAGTTCTTCTAACATGTTTTACATAATTGTGAGCCAAGCTTTTTTTCTGCAGCCTTCTGCCTTTGTGTGCAATTTATTGAGTTGCTTCTAACCAAGGTAAGTTAACAAATCATAGTAATATGAGAATAAGAGAATAAGAGTTTCAATTGCTTTTTTTTGTATCCAGATGCCATCATCAGTATCTCCAAGCATATGATATAAGCCAACATTGTACTTTTAATATATCATTTCCTGGTTAATATGATATATTGATAAATGAATGTGTAATCCTAACCTGACTCTCGATAAGTGCCTATTAGGGGTAGGTAGTCAAAAAGGTCGCTAAAATTGTTCCAAACATTTGCATTTCCATACTTTCTCAAGCATTCATCATAGAAGCCATAACGGTGTTGACAAAAAATATATAGAAGCAACAAAATAAGGGGAATTACAACATGAAATTCACTTTTGCAGCAAATCAAAACATACCCCAAAACCTCCAGAACTTCCTTTGTCTATTGTTTATGTTTCTTATTTCATAAATAATGCATATTTACATGATTCAAATTTTGGTGCAACAGATTACTAAGAAGGGTGGTGATATGTTCGAGTTCTATCACAGTTTGTCAAAAAATATATAACATGAAGTAAAGCAACATAGAATACATGAATGACGAAAAAGACAATTTGACGAAAAAGACAATTTGACTAATGGAGAAACAAATGATGACACTAACAAATGCAACATTAATAGACATACATAAATCGTTACGTCGGCAACAAAGAGCAACAATGATCAAAGCTATTTTTCTCAAAAATAGGAAAAAATTAGGCACCCAATATACACATCCATTCTGACACTGCGAAAAAGAAGGGTATAACACAAATGTATTGAGCTCAGAGATAAAATAGATTTACCACCCTCGTCGCCAACCTTGTCCATCATCGAACGGTCAGATCCCTAATTCGCAATAATGTGTCCATTGATTTAACCCATCATGCTAAACCATTAACATGAAAAAACCTGAATGTAGAGCCACTTAGATTATATTCAAAACGAAGTAAGCCCATCAATCATTTGGAGAGTTAAGAGAGAAAATAAAATACTTAATTATAACTCACCTGTGGAGAACAAAAAGATCAGGGTTTCTCATGATATGGATTCCACGGCTCTTGATAAAGATTCGATGGCACATAGCTTGCTACCTGTATTCCTGAAACTGTAATAAGGGATCTCAAACTTTTATTTTGAAATATTACCCAATCCACTTGACTTGACTTAATATGCAATCTTCAACACTGATCCGTCCTCATTTGTTGAGAGTAGTAGCTTGTGTTCAACACTGATCCGTCCTCTGAATCTTTGATCTGGTGTTGAGAATAGGATCTTTGATTTAGGGTTTTTGAAGGATCTTTGATTTAGGGTTTTTGAAGGATCTTTGATTTTAGGGTTTTTGAAGGATCTTTGATTTAAGGTTTTTTATAATAATACCCACTGATTCATGGTACAGATGAATAAGTCGATTCATGATTGGATTGAATAAAGATTGCATAAAGAATGCGTGATGAAGAAAAGGGTTATGGAGGTTGTATGTTTTCTTTACCCGCCGCCAGTGGTAGAAAAAAAATGAGAAAATAAAGTTTACAATAGTATATATAGCTCCGGTATGAAAACGCAATTTTTTTAAAAATTGCGTTTTCCGAAAATGTTTTTCAGCCAAAAGTGACGAAATTTAGGAAAGTTTTGAGATTTTTTAGGAAAATCTCAAATACTATTAGTTTAAAGATGTGACTGGGATATGACTGGATTAAAATGTGTCGTTTCAAATCATAATTATACCTATATATAATATATAGATATATATATATATATATATATATATATATATATATATATATATATATATATATATATATATATATATATATATATATATGGTGATTTCAGTATGTAACTTCTTAATAGTTATTTTATGATAATACTAGATATATTATATAATGCAGATTTGGCATGGCAGACCCTAATATTCCCGTAGAGAACCCTGCTATTCCTGAACCTAACATAGATGATAACCCTTACTTAGACTTAGTGGATTATAATGTAGAAACCATTTGAGGATCCTGAGCCCAAAATAGGACTAGGAGATCATATTGCACCTCAGGTTGATATTGTAGAGAACAAAAATGTTGGTGTCGAGGAAGATGATGAGGTTGATATAGATGATGTAGGTAATGTGGATGACGATGAGGATGTCGAGGAGGAGGTAGATATAGGTGATGAGATTGATGATGATGAGGCGGAGCTTATCTTTCCTTATGATGTAGAGGATGGTGAGCCATTACCCCCTCCAGTCAAGTGGTCTGATTCTGATTCTGAGTTACCTAGTGATAAATCGTCCGAGTCTGAGTCTGATTTAGAGGAGGATGAGGATGATGATAATGCACCTGATGGGACGAATGGGATTACTACTCGTAGGCCGATTGATAGGGTTGACTTTCAGAGAAGTGTGCATTTTATAGGAGAGTCGTTGAGGATTCGAGAGGCTACTCATATTGATGGACTTGCACCTTGGGCCTTAAGACGTGATTTAGATGCTTCCAGAGTTAAAGGTAGTATGATAGAGATTGGTTTAGGTGTTGTTCAGACTCATGTTGCTTTATTGGAGTCGAAGACAAAGATTGGTGAGAAAGAGCGAGAGTTGCTTGATTTGGGTTTGAGTGATGTGGAGCGTAGTTTGAATGAAGCATTTAGGAGATTGTCTGTGTTGGAAAGTGGTGAGTATGCAGAGATGAAGAAAAAGGTGAATACGATGGAGATTCAGTTGAGTGTGGCTCGTGTGATGCGCAAGAAGGCGGAAAAAGAGTTAAATGTGCCTGTTGAGAGAGGAGTGATTCATAAGCGCCCAACTGATGATGATGAGTCTTGTGATCGTCCGAGGAAGATACCAAAGAAGAAGAATGATGATGGACCTTCTAGTGGTTCTCAGTAGACCAGTTTATCCTTAGTAGTATCTTTGTATATTTTGTAAAACTTTAACTAAACCGGTATATCGGTTAGTGGATCTAACACAAATTTTGGGCTTGTATAGTACTAGAATTATGATGTGGAAGTTAACTAAGACTATGTGGTTGTTTATGATATATGAAATGTGTATCTTTTGTATTAAATTCCATGTCGTACCTTATATATTTGCTTCCTTGATTATCAATTCGACCCTTTTTATTTAAAACCCCTCATTGAGTGAATACTTATTATTCTTTGAATTGTGCGATAATAGAATCATGCCGCCCAAGAGAACCGTGACTAAGGAAGAAGTGCGTAGGATTATTGCGGAGCAAGTTGCCGCATCTATGGCTGAGTTTATGGCAAATGCTAGAAATGGGGCTGGCAGTAGTGGAGCTGGCGGTAGTGGAGCTGGCGGTAGTGGAGCTGGCGGTAGTGGAGCTGGCGGTAGTAGAGCTGGCGGTAGTGGAGCTTGTGGCAGTGGAGCTGGCGGTAGCGGAACTGGTGGTAATAATGTGAAGGTTAATAATGTAAATGCTAATGGTGGAGGAAATGTAGGAGGACCTGGACCTAATGCACATGAAGTCGGTGGTTGTACTTATGTGATGTTCATGAAGTGTGACCCACTCCCTTTTAATGGAACTGAAGGTGATGTAGGATTAAGTCAGTGGATTGAAAAGATTGAGTCGGTGTTTCGCATTAGTATGTGTAAGGATGAAGATAAGGTAACTTTTTCTATGGCTACCCTTAGAGGTCGTGTTTTGACTTGGTGGAATGGGAGGATTGCTTTTATGGGCATTGATGTTGCTAATGCTACCCCATGGGCTGAAATTAAGAAGTGGATGACATAGGAGTTTTGTCCTCGTAGTGTGATTATTAGGTTAGAACAAGAGTTGATTCATTTGAAGATGAAAGGTATGGACATTGATAGTTATACAAACCGATTCCATGAGTTGTCTTTGTTGTGTCCACGGTTGGTTGAACCCGAGGAGATAAGGATTGAGCAGTACATTAAGGGGTTGACCAAGAACATCCGAGGGGATGTGACATCATCAAAGCCGTTGACCATTGATGATGCAGTTCAGATGGCTTACCAGATCATTGGACAAATCATTCAGGACAAGGAGGATGAAGCACATGCTGGTGAGAAAAGAAAGGGTGAAGGCGATCGTGGGGTTGAGGTGACAATAGGAAAAGTTTTCAATCGCCGTCAAAATCAAAGGAGAGGAAATGTAAATGATTTGACTAACAATGGCCCGCGAAGTGATGAAAAGTGTCCAAAGTGTGGTAATAAGAGGCATGCTGGTGATTGTTGGAAGTGCCGAAATTGTAGAAAGCTAGGACATAAGGTGGAAAAGTGTTAGAGGGGAGTCATTTGTTAAAATTGTGGAGAAGAGGGTCATAAGAAGCCATATTGTCGAAAGTTGAAAAAGATTGGCCAAGGAAGTAACAACCAGGGTCATGCTTATCTACTTGGGATGGTTGAGGTTAAGAAGGAGGATCCGAATGTCGTTACTGGTACCTTTTTACTCAACAATCATTATGTTGTTGCTCTATTTGATTCGGGTGCTGATAGGAGTAGGAGCTTCGTGTCTACCAAATTTAGTGCCCTTATTGACATTGAACCTATTGAGATAGATACCAGTTACGAAGTGGAATTGACTGATGGTAAATTGGTAAGAACTAATAAGTTATTGCAAGGATGCTCTTTAAATCTCTTGAACCATTCCTTCCCGATTGATTTGATGTTAATTGAACTAGATAGTTTTGAAATTATTATTGGAATGGATTGGTTATCCTTGAATGATTATACAATTTTATGTGGCGAAAAGAAGGTTAAAATTCCTCTTAAGAATAGAATGTTAGTAATTGATGGTAATCGAGGTGATTCCCGTTTGAAAATCGTTTCATGTATTAAAGTCCAAAAGTAAATCAGGAACGGTTGCGAGCTATTCTTAGCCCAAGTGACCGGGAATGAGTCTATGGCGAAACGATTAGAAGACGTGCCTATCTATACTACATTATAAAGGGTGTATCCCTTTGGTTGAAAGTTAAAAATGTTGAATGGTTGAAAAATGTGGGTCCCACTAATGTATATCTATACTACATTATAAAGGGTGTATCCCTTTGATTGAAAGTTGAAAATGTTGAATGGTTGAAAAATATAGGTCCCACTAATATATATCTATACTACATTATAAAGGGTGTATCCCTTTGGTTGAAAGTTGAAAATGTTGAATGGTTGAAAAATATGGGTCCCACTAATCTATATCTATACTGCATTATAAAGGGTGTATCCCTTTGGTTGAAAGTTGAAAATGCTGAATGGTTGAAAAATATGGGTCCCTCTAATCTATATCTATACTACATTATAAAAGGTGTATCCCTTTGGTTGAAAGTTGAAAATGTTGAATGGTTGAAAAATGTGGGTCCCGCTAATCTATATCTATACTACATTATAAAGGGTGTATCCTTTGGTTGAAAGTTGAAAATGTTGAATGCTGGAAAAATGTGGGTCCCACTAATGTATATTTATATTACATTATAAATGGTGTATCCCTTTGGTTGAAAGTTGAAAATGTTGAATGCTTGAAAAATGTGGGTCCCATTTAAAACTACTACATGCAAATCTTATTCATTAAAAAAGATATAAACTTTCGTTAATTAAACAAATGGCACCCTTTCATCCAATTGAAACATACTTATAAGATATTTTGAATTATAACATGTTACAACGCTTTGAAATAAAAGTTTAATCTTTTGACGTTATATTTTGAACTTCACCGAAACACTTACCACAATATCGCATCGTGTTAATTATCTGTTGCTAGACAATTTCCGCCGCTATGTGCGGGTACTCGTCTAGTTATATATGATTTTCCTGAGGTATTTCCCAATGATTTACTCGGACTTCCACCGATAAGGCAAGTCGAGTTTCGAATCGATCTAATTCCTGGTGCTGCACCGGTGGCACGTGCGCCTTACCGATTAGCACCTTTCTAATTGAAGGAATTATCCGAATAACTTAAGGAGTTGTCTGATAAAGGTTTTATTCGACCGAGCTCGTCACCTTGGGGAGCTCTAGTCTTGTTCGTTAAGAAGAAGGATGGATATTTTCGTATGTGCATCGATTACCGTGAGCTGAACAAGTTGACGATTAAAAATCGATATCCTTTACCAAGGATTGATGATTTATTTGATCAACTACAAGGCTCTAGTGTATATTCTAAGATAGATCTGCGGTCTTGATATCATCAACTTCGCGTCCGTGAAGAAGATATTCCCATCACTGCATTTAGAACTCGTTATGGACACTATGAATTTCAAGTGATGCCATTTGGGTTGACTAACACACCGGCGGTGTTCATGGATCTAATGAATGGAGTGTGCAAACCCTATTTGGATAAATTTGTGATAGTGTTCATTGACGACATTCTAATCTATTCTAAGAATAAAGAGGAGCATGGAGAACACTTAAGGACTATCTTGAATTTGTTAAAGGATGAAAAGTTGTATGCAAAGTTTTCAAAATGTGATTTTTGGTTGGACTCTGTTCAATTCTTGGTCATGTGATTAACAAAGATGGAATTCATGTTGATCCAGAAAAGGTTGAAGCCATTAAGAGTTGGTCGGCACCGACAACGCCAATGGAGGTGTGACAATTCTTAGGATTGGCTGGCTATTATAGACGATTCATTAAATATTTTTCTCTAATAGCTAAACCCCTGACCAAGCTTACTTAGAAAAATAAACCTTTTGTATGGGGAAGTGAAGAAGATGAAGCATTTCAGGTATTAAAGAAAAATTATGTAGTGCACCTATTTTATCATTACCCGAAGGTAGTGAGGATTTTGTGGTATTTTGTGATGCGTCTCTTAGAGGTTATGGAGTTGTCTTGATGCAGCAAGAAAAGGTGATAGCTTATGCTTCTAGGCAATTAAGGAAAAATGAGAAGAATTATACTACTCATGAGCTTGAGTTAGGAGCTGTAGTCTTTGCTCTTAGGTTGTGGAGACATTATCTATATGGCCCCAAGTGTACGGTATTCACCGAACATAAAAGCCTACAGTATATTCTCGATCAAAAAGAATTAAACATGAGGCAATGAAGATGGATAGAACTGTTAAGTGATTATAATTGTGATATAAATATCACCCCAGGAAAAGCAAATGTTGTTGCCGATGAATTAAGTAGAAAGAATAGAGAGCCTATCAGGGTACGTTCTCTAGTCTTAACTGTGCACAATAATTTTCCTGAACAAGTTCGGAATACACAAATAGAAGCTTGTAAGAAAGAAAATTTTTAAAATGAAGGATTTCGAGGTGAAGGAGATCCTTTATAGGTTAGAGCATATGGAGTGAAATGCCTAAGAGGTCGTATGTGGATACCTAAGTATGGAGGCTTAAGAGATTTAATCATGTTAGAATCCCATAAATCTAAATATTCCATTCATCCTAGTTCTGATAAAATGTATCATGACCTGAAGAAGTTATACTAGTGGCCGAATATAAAAGCTGACATTGCTATGTATGTTCTTCAATGTTTGACTTGTGCAAAAGTCAAAGCTGAGCATCAAAAGCCATCAGGACTACTTCAACAACCAAAAATTCCCGAATGGAAGTGGGAGCGAATCACGATGGATTTCATCACTAAGCTTCCTAGAACCTCTTCTGGAAATAACTCGATTTGGGTCATTATCGACAGACTGACCAAATCAGCTCACTTCATTCCTGTTAAAGAACAGCTCTCACTGGAGAAGCTAACTCGTATTTATTTTAAGGAGGTTGTATGTAAGCATGGAGTGCCTGTATCTATTATTTCTTATCGAGATCCTCGATTCGCGTCGAATTTTTGGAGATCCCGCCAAAGATCTTTGGGAATGAATCATGATATGAGCACTGCTAATCACCCCCAAACTGATGGGCAGAGTGAAAGGACAATACATACACTGGAGGATATGTTAAGAGCACGTGTGATAGATTTTTGTTAGAATTGGGATAAACATTTACCATTTGCAGAATTTTCATATAATAACAGTTATCATGCTAGTATTAAGGCAGAACCGTTCGAAGCTTTATATGGTAGAAAGTGTAGATCTCTTGTATGTTGGATTGGAGTTGGGGATACCTAGCTCACAGGACCGGAATTGATCCGGGAGACTACGCGGATGATAGTTCAGATTAAGAAACGGTTGTTGACAGCCCGAAGTAGACAGAAAAGTTACACGGATGTGCGACGAAAACCGATGGAGTTCGAAGTGGGTGACCGTGTGATGTTGAAAGTGTCGCCATGTAAAGGCGTCATAAGATTTGGAAAGCGCGGGAAATTGAATCCCCGCTATATCAGACCATTCAAAATTTTATCTAGAGTTGGTCCAGTGGCTTATAAATTCGAGTTACCCCAAGAACTTCATGGTGTCCACAATACATTCCATGTATCTAATCTGAAGAAATGTTTAGCTACGTGTGATGAGAAGATTTCGTTGGATAAGATCAGGATTGATGAGAAGTTGCATTTTATTGAAGAACCCGTAGAGGTTATGGATCGTGAAGTAAAGCAACTTAAGCAAAGTCGTATACCTATTGTTAAGGTTCGGTGGAATTTAAAGCATGGGCCAGAATTTACGTGAGAGCGAGAGGATGAAATGTGGAAGAAATACCCACACCTCTTTGACTTCAATAAGAAATGGGCATCGAAATAAAATGGATCTACGAGGGCGTAGATTCCTTTTAGGAGGAAATGCTGTGAAAACCTGATATGTTCAGGTAGTAAATTTATTCTCGTATATTATTTTTATATTTTATTTTAATGTTGTTTCATGAACTCACATATTTACGGGATGAAATTTTGGCTTACCTGCATAATTTAACGTCTTTTACGACTAAACCGGGAACCCTTGGTTTACGTATTTACGCTTTTGTACTCCGTTTTTTATGAGACAATTTTTATTAGAATCGTTTTGTGCCGTAGATTCATAATTAAATAACGTTTTTCGTAAATCGATCCGAGGGCACGTAAATCGAGGAAACTAGAATCGAGGAGTACCCGTATATTAATGGGGATGAAACAAGTTTACACTTGTCTCACGCCCACTATGGGCGGCCAAAACCAAGAGGGTGACACCCTTGGTGTCGTAATTTAACAAGTCTTTAGGACACTTGTCCCATTAACTCAAAAACCACTTAACCAAAAACTATCAAAACCCTTGTTTTCTTCACACTTCTCACACACTCATGCAAACTAGCTAACAATTTTCTCCCACTCTCTCTTCCTCCCTCTCTTTGCCGTCCAAACATCACCACCATACACCACCATCATCAAAATTTAACCATAAACTTTATCCACATTTCACATATGTTGAAAGCCACTTAAAAAGATGAAGATTGGAGGTGATTATAACATGTGAAAATGAGTTTTTATGGAGATTTAGGGCTGATTTCAAGAATTTTTTCATCTACTTGGATATTCTAAAAGTGTTCTTGCTAAGTTCATAAGATTTGGTGACAAGATCAAGTCTTGTTCATCATAAATCTCATCTTTTCATAACAAATTCGTTGGTATAGAGATTGTTTTTTCTATCATCCTATTAATATTGTAAATGTAGTCATCTATTTTCTTCAACAATGTATATGTATGATATGATAAATGATGATCAGTGTATTGCATGGGTATTTTGTGTTACTAGATTAGGTTAAAGAGACTAAAAACTACAAGTAAAGGTTGATAAAATTATATCTAACAAGAAGGCAGTAATAAAAAGAAACTTTCACTATTTTTACTTGGTTAAATGGATTATATTATTTAATATAATGATAGATAAATGATTTTTACATATGTGGGCAATTTACCACACAATGGAATGTTAAAAATAAGAAAGATATGGCCAAAACACTTTTGTTGTACTAATATGTCTTGTCTGTTTTGGACGAATTATTAAAAATACTTAGAAGCTGTTTGAGAAGAAGCTACAGTAGAGTTATTTGTAGCACATATCATGTAGTTTATACCATAAAAGTTTGAGGTTCTAATTCATTATAAAACTCAAGATATGATCAAAATGGTGGACTTGAAATTTTACATCAGATTTGACTAAAGTATATAATATTAAAAAGGCACTCAAAGTGAAATACTATATAAAATAAGTACGTATAAGTTAATTAATTGTTATAACTAATTTAAAATATGTTTATACACTATAATAAGTAAATATTACATTTTATAAAAATAAAACTCAAATGTTTTCTAAACTACAAACTATATATATATTTTTACGTCTTTTCGGCTAAAACCGAAAGATTAACGTTTTCGCCAAATAAAACTTAGATGGTCGGACCTGTCTAATGTAACATTTTTATAAAACATATACCGATATGTAAACACATTTGACAAGTAAAAATCGACAAAACCGAGCTTTGTAACTTATGGATCATAATGGGCCAAATTAGCCTTGTTGGACCACTAGGCCCAACTAGTTTTGCTTAACACTATTGGACTTACTCATGGGCTTAACCCACTTGGGCCCAACATATTATAGGTGCTGAATATAATCAATAACATATTAAATATAAACAAACGCAACGGAATAAGCACCTATGAACGGATTCATAGAGTCATATGATTAATCAATAAAAATGGAGGTAAAAGTATACCTTTGTAGCGTGGTTCGGCAAGATCAACCGGAGACAATCACCAACACAAGATCTAACCACAAAACTCAAGTGACCAAAGTAGATCACCTTTATGTAAAAACACACTATACGTCAATATATACCACGTCGATGCTAGTCGCAATACCCGTAACTCTTTGTAGCTTACTTTTGCACTAATAATAGATACAAAATGAGATTATAGAAAGATGAAAAATACAATATTTTTCCCACTAGCTCTCTATTGCCGTGACTAATATTTGTACCAAGCCAAAGAGAAAACTCTTACACGTCTTATCATTGATATGTCAGTTAATGTCATAATAGACAAAATCAATTATCATTTATTGCATTCAAAACGTATGCAAGATTTTCTTTACATAACATGGTAACATCACACGGTTTTCAAATGGGCATTTAAATGGGCTTCATAATTTATATTTCAAAGTCTTAATAACTAAGTCCGTACTTAGTTAGTAAAAGCCCGATTGTTATCTCGAGTTACGAAGGTTATATACATCGTGAATACAATAGACACGATATATTAAGTGGTACCTATGTGTATATGTGTGTGACCCCATAGGCCCATATGTGTCTAGCCATATAATTAGTTGTTATGACACGAGCATACTCTAACAACTCCCACTTGCGAACGTCATAATAATCATGTAATTATACAAGCAATGGTTAGCGTCTAACAACACGCCACTGCCCCCAGAAACATATGAGGATAGTTTTTCAAATATATCATTTTAAATTGTTAGATATCAGTCATCCTTTTGTTTTAGATACCATGTTAAACTTTAGACATGGATCAACAATCATTCTTAAGTTTAACTATTCTGTTTCTCGATATTGATATTGAACTAGATTTCCAAATTAATCAAGTATCATCTTAATTATATTTGGGTGTGGCCAAATATACATCTGTACAATTCATCGAGAGGCCCAGTAGTATCTAACTCCAATACATGTGGAGGAACAAATTCTATTTTGACTGCACGTGTCGTTCATGTACTTCACATCGCACCTGAAAATGGTCTTTATGGTGTGAGAACCCGTACTTTCCCAACATTATTTTATTCTTTTTATTCGTGCTTTTTTAATTTTCCAACGTATTACGTTTTCTTGAATACTTTATATGTAAATCCTGAGATTTTTAAATTATACTTTTAAATATTATTTTGTTCATTGACAATGCTTCATATGGAACTATAAAATTTTTATTTTATTTTTCCATATTTAATTTAAATCAAAGTTTTTGATCTAAAATCACCCGCGTGCGTTTTACAACGATTTTATTCAAAAACAATGTACAACGAGAATTCCTAGTGATCGCGATATCGACGGATGCCCAAAATATTACGTTTATTTATCGATTGTTTAGATAATTAATATTTTCGATGATGTCGTTTTAATTACGTATTAAGTCGTGTCGAGAAATCGTATAATCATTTTTATAATGCATTGTAACTTTTGAAAAGTATTTTTACGAAACCCGAGCCCCGTATATATTTTCAATATTTACCAATAACCATTTTCTACCCTTTAAAACTATTAATTGTTTTTAAGTCCACAAGTTTCAAACTTGGCAAGATTAGCCCCTCCACTACCAACATATATAAACTCACTTTTATTTCATTTTACACATACAAATCACTTAAACAAAAAAAAATACACCAACTCTCTCCCCACCCACCCCCCCCCCTTTTGTCGTGAGCTTCACCACCACAAAACACCCTCAATCACCAACTTTTAACATGAATCTCTTAATTCTAAATTAAGACCACATCTTAAAGTTTTCTTGTGATTCTAATGATACTAAAATCACCCAAATGCATCAAAATTTGAAGATTTTATAATTTCATGGTGGATTGATGTCTAAATCATCTTGCATGTATTATTTTTGGTAAGATCATCATGTTTTGATCCTAAAAAGGTGGATTTTTGATCTTTGATTTTGTTAAATTTTACATGCATGTTTTTAGGAGTGTGTTTGGTTGATAGGAATGATAGTATAGTGATACTAGAGGTATGGGAATGAGTGGTTTTGCTTGAAAAATGGATTTGACATGTTTTCTAAAAGGCTAATTTAGGGCAGCAGCTTTAAACAGATTGTTTCGTGGGTTTAAGGTCAGTGAAAGACTGACATTATTAGAAATTGTTGTAGATTTTTCCGAGACGGTCGTTTTGGTATAAGATAGAGCTTCTAAGTCATTACGAATCAAAAGTTATGCTAGTTTTAGTTTCCGTGTACCGGGAGACGCAAGTCGGTACAATCCGAAATTGTGGCTGATTTTGGGTCGACTCTCGGGGACTTTAGGCTTGGTTAGATAGTTGATACTACTGATTTTCAAAGTTTACTACTGAGTTTGATGAGTCTAGTAGTGGTTTCAAATGACGGATTGTCGAGTTAGTACTTTTAAAGTGGTCCAAACGGTTTTACAAAACAAGTATACAAATCTGTCCTAAATTTGGAGTCGAGTAAAGTGTCGAGCTGATGGATTTTAAAGTGTAAACTTTGGCTCAAATTTTGGTGAGGTCTTATACATGTTATAAGTGACCTTGACACCAATGTTCATCTAAAACGGACAAGTCTAGATAGGGTAGATCGGTGTGAACATTTAGGGTGTACTTGCTGATTTTTATTTGGACATATAGTTCAATGTTTGTGTTGCATGAGTTTGAGTATTCATCATCGGACATTATGACTTACTCAAGTGCTTAGTCATTATTTAAATGACTTAGCTACTGGTCCAAGTAAGGGTAAATAATAGTTTGACTTGCGTCAACTTGGCGTCGTATAACGGGTCATTTTCAAGTGTTGAAGTGTTTTAACGAGTAACGTTGGATAAATGGATTAATTTGGTTCGTGTCATTTGTTTTGAAGCATGAATACTTTGAAAACATTTGAATCATATTATATTTGGTACATATCGATATTCGAGTTCGAGTCTTAACGCGCGCCTTATTTTGATAGGTTGCGGTTTTCGTGTTTCCCCGGGCATCCATATCGTCGGTGATCGTCTTACACTACCGTTTCTACTCAGTTGCCGAGTACCGTGATTGACTTACCTCGTGGCTAAGGTGAGTTCATAGCCCCTTTTTACTTGTACATGGTTTCTAAACACGGGGTGAGATTTTACATGGTGGAACACATCCAATTAAAAATTGTATTGCTATCCAGAACTCGTATGTTATTATGAACGTGTATGCTTTACAGATGATTTCAATGGTATTATAGCTTTTAGACGTTAGCCTTAAGTTTCCTCTCCTATCATGAACCGTTAATTGTCCCGTATGCTTTGCGCTAAGCGCGAATGTTGTGGGTGGATCCATCGGGATTGACAATCCCCGTCCCGATTACTTTGACGCACTTATATTCGTTTATTCTTGAGTATTTAGGCTGAATACTCCCTAGAGGAACTTACATTTGAGTTAAGCTTCGGTTCATGAGACTAAACAGCAATAATATGCATCGTGACTATGGACGTACATAGTTAACCCCCCCCCCCCCCCCCCCCAATTACTTGTTTTACAAATTCTATTGTGTTCCACACGTTTACTGCTAAACCTATGAATATCACTCAACTTTGTGTTGACGATTTTACATATTTAATCTCAGGTATTATTACTTCGCTTTGCTTGGATGGGAGCCCGCACGATATTGTCGCAGCTTGCAGATTTCTGTGTATAATATAACTTGGTCAAATCTATAAGCTGTCAGAAGATAGTTTTCTGTATTTTTTGTAACTAAGTGTTATAAACCTTGACGAAATAATAAAATCTTTCCGCATATAAAACTCTGGGACCTATGTTTAAAACTCTGATTATTTTATGATGTAATGTACATGTTTTTATTTCGTCAGCTTTGTGTGAACTGTAATTCATTGTTTCTTGTACTATGACGTGATACCCCCTCGTTTCCTAGTTGTTCCATGTCAGATTCTTGGGGTCTCACAGATTGGTATCAGAGCGATGGTTATAGGGAACTGATTCGTTTTCAAAAACTTAGTCTATAACCGAAAGTTCAAATATTTTATTGTTTTCAAGTGTCAAACACAGAATCTGCCAACGTTGTTCGATATCTGCGCGGGTAACTCTCTAATCCTTATTATTTACTTTTAATTATCGTTGTAGTGTTTCATCTCCTGATTACATGTTGAAATATTACATTACCTTAATGACGATAATTATTATGTCTTTTCAAAGCCTTGTGCTTCATGGATTATCATTGAATGTTATTGTGATTACATCTGCCTATACTTTATTTCTTGAATTCTTGTTCTTGTGAATTGATCTTATCGCAATGATTATATATCGTTATGACGCTACATACTTGTATTCAGAGCGTGTATGCTGCCGACTTTTCATACTCATTTTTCTGAGTACTATTGCTATTTTGTCTATGCGTGATACGACTGACTTCATATGCTCGTTCGTTTTGAATCGTTTGTTTTTCTCGACTCACTGTTACATGTTGTGCATACTCTCGTGATACCATTGTTCGGAATTGAAGAAGTGTTGTTTTTGACGAAACCCTTGATTTTCATTTTTCTACCGTGTGTGTTGCTTTCATTGTTCAACCCTTTAAAATATCTATTTAGATACGCAGATTTTCTTTCCGACCATTCGTAATTGAATGTCTAGTCTATAGATCATTGTGTAGCTAAATGTGTCTCCGAAAAAGACTAAAAGACATCGTGTGACTCACACATCTCGAAGCATTCGTTGAATCAGTACCTGAATAATATCGTGAGTTTTTGTAATCTTGATCGACCTTTACGTCACCGTTTTACACGACACTTGTACATGGATTACATCTTATTTCATTGACCATTCTACGTTTCGACTTCGACTTACAACATCCGTTGTACCTTGAACACATGATCGTCATTTATTATGTGACGATTGTTTGGAATACGATCCTACTTGTATCCTCCCCTTTTCATTAAACCTCCTCGCCTCAGGAGTGTGATATGTTAATATTTCGTTTCTTTCTCGGTATGTCTTATGATTTTGGAAAATCATGCCACCAAGAGACCTTTCTGCATTGCATCTTGCAACCAAAGACACGGATGTCATGCGCCATTTTGATTTCTTAGTTTATCGTTGGTATTCTTGAACCATTTCTATATCGTGTTTTCGTTACATGACTAACTATACAGTTTATTCTATTTCGTCTTTATGGAATCCACTAATTTTGTGTGTACATTAATTTTGTACTATCATGAAATTGGATTAAATTTCAAGCTGTGTCGAAAAAAAATATACTTGTATAAAAGCTTTACCGGAAGTTTAACAGTGTTGAGAAAATATTTTTATGACTTAAGATATAAAAATATATATTTTTACATGTTGAGACGTCCGTTTAGGACATAAAATTTGACCAGTAGACTTTAAAATCGAGCAAGTTACGCTCATTTGAGATTTTAAAATCTAAGAAGTTATTTTCTGAATAATGCTAAAATATCATTTTGTTGACAGATTTAATGCAAGGGCATTTTCGTCCATTTTTATTCCGTTTCAAGTCTCGGATAAAACTAGAAAGTTGTTCAAAACATTGTTTTACATCGAGATGCATTAGACTTTGAGTCTTAAAATATCGTTTAGTGAGTTAATTGGTCTAGTCAAACCCAAAAGTCAAAACTGATAGACTTTAAAAATATGATTTCAAGCGTTTTTGAGTTCGTTAAGCTCGTAAAACTTTAACTAATGATATTTTACAAACTAAAAACAATGATTGCGTTTGAACAAGTATAAAATAGTAACTTTGAGTTCGGTCATACATATACATAGATCTTGAACTTTTGTAATTCGGTAACTTCCTAATATAGAAACTTTTCGGAGTGATTGTACTATTTGTTAACTAATACCCGACTTTCTTAAAAGTATATTATTGTCAAATTAATCACGATTTGCACACATACGGATTACTTTATCCTTTCTTTTATATATGACTTATTTGTCATTCTACATTGTCTTTCTTTGCTTCTATCGTACCACTGAATTGGACCGAGGTTAAAGATCTTGCTTTCGTAACGTTTGTTATCATCTTGACACGCGTCTCATGACGATTTCTGCTAAACCTCTTGAAACCTTATCACCTTGTAACCATTTCGTTGACTGTCTTGAACTACTCCTAATTTCCCTCTTGTAACCCACTTGCTACTTTATAAACTATTGTCATGTTACCATATAACTCAAACTGGTCTTGTTTGCGAATCATTTTACAAAAGGTTTCATTTGGGCTTTCTTAAATAATTGAATGCTATCTTAAAAAAAATTAATTTATATTAATTTTACAATGCATTTTCACAAATTGTTCTAATACGGTCTTATAAAGAACCCTTGTAACTATACAAATTGTTGATTTAAACAGTAAGCCAGTAACTTCTAGGCGAAAGGTTTCATATTCTTGTTTTTACAAATGCTATTATATACATATTTTAAATTATATGATATGTAATACTGGTTTGACGAAGCTGAGCATCGCATTGCTAGTCCTAAATTATGCATGGCCTAATCACCTATGCTTAATTTAGAAGGAGCCATGCAAGGCCAAATAGTAGTCGCCTTAAATATTTAACCAAGAATCAACTTTTTAATTATGTTCCCTAAAAAGTTTGATAAAATAAAGTTTAGAAAACTTTTACTTCTTATGAGAGTATCAACAGTTCGCGACTTACACATAAGAACTCTTATCTTTTCTTGAACAAAGTGCGTTCAAGCACCTATTTCCTTACTCAACAACCTTTGTTATACTTGTTACCTCATTTTCCTTCATGATACCATTCTTGTTACTGCTTGCCTAAATTCTTACCATTGTTACCAGACCTGAAAGTTTCAACGTAATTATGCCCATAGTTCTAATTAGCTCGCTATAGCCCGCCTTAAGGCGCGCTAAAGCTTGAGGCATGACCCCCACGCAACGCAATAGGTTAAGGCGCGCTACGACATGATGTACGGTGATTTTTTGAATTTAACTCCAAAAAATGAATATTGTTACATGTAAAGAGTTTTCTAGCTTTAATTATTACGTACAACACTTATTATAAACTTAATATAAGTATAATATTGAAATATGATAAAAAAATAAATATTTTTATATGTTGTGTCGCTATAAGCCACGCTTTAGAAACGCTAAAGCTTCGCTTTAGCCGCTAAAGCGTGTAGCTTGGACAAGCCGCCCCGTCACGCCTCATGCTATTTATAACCATGATTATGCCTCTTCATAGATCGATCTTCTTTATCTATCTTGGTAGACCTATGAAACGTCTCTTGACGCGATTAATGATTTACGACTGGACGTGAACGATGATTTCGTGTAATTGTTATGATGTGTGTTAGACCTTGTCGTCTTGAAATTCATTTGTGTGAATCATGTGTTGATTTTGCCTTTCATTGCTAATGTTTTCATTTTACTGAATCTACTCTCAAGTGACTTAAGAATTTTCTTTGATTCGAAAATTCTCTGTGTGGATTTTCTCATTCGATCGGTTATCGACCAGTGAGAACTTAATAAGCTGTTATTGGTATCACCAACTGCACTCAAGAAACGATGACTTGCTATAATCCTTTGTTTCTTATTATTGTTATCATTGACGCATCTATTCTATCACGTTTGTTAAGAATTGATACGATTTTATTTTATTTCCCTTGTGTTATCGCTCACATACAGATTGTTGACCTTTATATGATTTATATTCGTTGCTGTCTTGTCACCTTTTGAAACCAGAAAACGTTACGTGTTTATCCTTTGATACCTTAAACACTTTCTTGAATTTATAAAAATTATTATTAATTTTTAAGAACGTTTTATACATTTTATCAAATGTTTAAATTACCAAAATAACTGTTTCAGGTTAAGTACCGGACCTATACATCCTCTCTGGGTAAATTTATAACTTATGTTTAAATAGTGTCAAGTTGTATCTTTTAAAGTAATTAATTTTATCATACTTTACTGTCAACCTAATGAAATTATTAAATTAATTTATAATTTCTAACAATGATTCTAAATAACTTGGAAAATGTGATTTCTCTAATGGTAACGATAAACCTGAGTTTTAACGAAAATTTCATGTAGTCACACAAAAGTTCTTAAGCCGATCAGGATAACTATTTGAACTGAGTTACTTTTACTTTGAAGTCCTGATCAAAAAAAAGATTTGACAACTGTTTACCCACTCATTTCATATAGAGTTTGATTTTAATCACTACACTTGGTAAAATTTTCTTTAATAAAGAAAATATTTAAAACTAAGTCTTAAAGTAATACTAAAATACTAGACAACTGATTTCGACAGATTGTATTTTAAATGATCATATGTTATTCATTTTTCCCTTCTATTTCGCTTGTGACTAGATTCTTACGTTTTAAGACTGTCACGTTTTACAGTGGCACGATTTGCGACCCCTTGTTGATTTACAATCTTGATTCATTTTATCGCACTTTGCCTGTTTAAGCGATTCTTGTGTTCATTCACGTCAGTTTATCGCACGTATTTCCAACAACTCTATCTCTCGATGTATCTCCGTATTGAAAGATCGTTATCCTAATCCAAGACTGAAAAGTTATACGAAAAAGAGTTAAGAAACCGAAGCATAGTGAATTCTAACCGTTAAGATTCGTCGTGGTGCATAAATTACCTGGGAAGCAATGAATTTTGTTATACACTTTCTACCTCCTTTTGTTTGCATCTTCTACTGTTTTCAGGAGAACTCTGAGGACCAGAGTTCCTTTAGGGGGGAAGACTGTGAGAACCCGTACTTTCCCAGCATTATTTTATTCTTTTTATTCGTGCTTTTTGAATTTTCCAACGTATTATGTTTTCTTGAATACTTTATATGTAAATCCTGAGATATTTAAATTATACTTTTAAGTATTATTTTGTTCATTGACAATGCTTCATATGGAATTATAAATTTTTTATTTTATTTTTCCATATTTAATTTAAACCAAAGTTCTTGATTTAAAATCACCCGCGTGCGTTTTACAACGAGTTTATTCAAAAACAATGTACAACGAGAATTCCTAGTGATCGCGATACCGACGGATGCCCAAAGTATTACGTTTATTTATCGATTGTTTCGATAATTAATATTTTCGATGATGTCGTTTTAATTACGTATTAAGTCGTGTCGAGAAATCGTGTAATCATTTTTATGATGCATTGTAACTTTTGAAAAGTATTTTTACGAAACCCGAGCCCCGTAAATATTTTCAATATTTACCAATAACCATTTTCTACCCTTTAAAACTATTAATTGTTTTTAAGTCCACAAGTTTCAAACTTGGCAAGATTCACTACCAACATATATAAACTCATTTGTATTTCATATTACACATACAAATCACTAAAACAAAAAAAAACACACCAACTCTCTCCCCGCCCCCTTTTTGCCATGAGCTTCACCACCAAAAAATACTCTCAGTCACCAACTTTTAACATGAATCTCTTAATAATAAATTAAGACCACATCTTGAAATTTTCTTGTGATTCTAATGATATTAAAATCACCTACATGCATTAAAATTTGAAGATTTTATAATTTCATGGTGGATTGATGTTTAAATCATCTTGCATGTATTATTTTTGGTAAGATCATCATTATTTGATCCTAAAAAGGTTGATTTTTGATCTTTGATTTTGTTAAATTTTACATGCATGTGTTTAGGAGTGTGTTTGGTTGATAGTATAGTGATCCTAGAGGTAAGGGAATGAGTGGTTTTGCTTGAAAAATGAATTTGACATGTTTTCTAAAAGGCTAATTTGGGACCGCAGCTTTAAACAGATTGTTTTGTGGGTTTAAGGTCTGTGAAAGACTGAGATTATTAGTAATTGTTGTAGAGTTTTCCGAGACGGTCGTTTTGGTATAAGATAGAGCTTCTAAGTCATTACGAGTCAAAGGTTATGCTAGTTTTAGTTTTCGTGTACCGGGAGACGCAAGTCGGCACAATCCGAAATTGTGGCTGATTTTGGGTCGACTCTCGGGGACTTTAGGCTTGGTTAGATAGTTGATACTACTGATTTTCAAAGTTTACAAACTGAGTTTGATGAGTCTAGTAGTGGTTTCAAATGACGGATTGTCGAGTTAGTACTTTTAAAGTGGTCCAAACGGTTTTACAAAACAAGTATACAAATCTGTCCTAAATTTGGGATCGAGTAAAGTGTCGAGCTGATGGATTTTAAAGTGTGAACTTTGGCTCAAATTTTGGTGAGGTCTTATACAGGTTATAAGTGACCTTGACACCAATTTTCATCTAAAACGGACAAGTCTAGATAGGGTAGATCAGTGTGAACATTTAGGGTGTACTTGCTGATTTTTATTTGGACATATAGTTCAATGTTTTTGTTGCGTGAGTTTGAGTATTCATCATCGGACATGATGACTTACTCAAGTGCTTAGTCATTATCTAAATGAATTAGCTACTGGTCCAAGTAAGGGTAAATAATAGTTTGACTTGCGTCAACTTGGCGTCGTATAACGGGTCATTTTCAAGTGTTCACGCGTTTTAACGAGTAACGTTGGATAAATGGATTCATTTGGTTCGTGTCATTGGTTTTGAAACATGAATACTTTGAAAACATTTGAATCATATTATATTTGGTACATATCGATATTCGAGTTTGAGTCTTAACGCGTGCCTTATTTTGATAGGTTGCGGTTTTCGTGTTTCCCCGGGCATCCATATCGTCGGTGATCGTCTTACAATACCATTTCTACTCATTTGCCGAGTACCGTGATTGACTTACCTCGTGGCTAAGGTGAGTTCATAGCCCCTTTTTACTTGTACATGGTTTCTAAACACAGGGTGAGATTTTATATGGTGGAACACAACCAATTAAAAACTATATTGCTATCCAGAACTCGTATGTTATTCTGAACGTGTATGCTTTACAGATGATTTTAATGGTATTATTGCTTTTAGACATTAGACTTGAGTTTCCTCTCCTATCATGAACCGTTAATTGTCTCGTATGCTTTGCGCTAAGCGTGAATGTTGTGGGTGGATCCATCGAGATTGACAATCCCCGTCCCGATTACTTTGACGCACTAATATTCGTTTATTCTTGAGTATTTAGGCTGAATACTCCCTAGAGGAACTTATATTTGAGTTAAGCTTCGGTTCATGATACTAAACAGCAATAATATGCATCGTGACTATGGACGTACATAGTTAACCCCCCCATTACGTGTTTTACAAATTCTATTGTGTTCCACACGTTTACTGCTAAACCTATGAATATCACTCAACTTTGTGTTGACGATTTTACATTTTTAATCTCAAGTATTATTACTTAGCTTTGTTTGGATGGGAGCCCGCACGATATTTTTGCAGCTTGGAGATTTATGTGTATAATTTAACTTGGTCAAATCTATAAGCTGTCAGAAGATAGTTTTCTGTATTTTTAGTAACTAAGTGTTATAAACCTTGATGAAATAATAAAATCTTTTCGCATATAAAACTCTGGGACCTATGTTTAAAACTATGATTATTTTATGATGTAATGTACATGTTTTTATTTCGTCAGCTTTGTATGAACTGTAATTCATTGTTTCTTGTACTATGACGTGATACCCCTTCGTTTCCTAGTTGTTCCATGTCAGATTCTGGGGGTCTCACATATGGCAGCCTTGTTCAGGACAACGTTGAACCATATCAAGGATTGACATTCCACACATACAAAACCTACTTGCATCTCAAGTCTAAGGATGAGAGATTCAAACACTTGCGAGATTCACTATTGACGCTGATCCATGTAGTGAATTCTCGCTGGTTAGGTCATTTCAATGTTCATCAATGAACACATATGAGATTGGCGGCATCATCAATTAATATTCATTCCAAAATGAATATGACCAACTCACATTTGTCTTAATTCGACAATACTCCCGTATCATCAACTGACAATGGATAATTTAGAGTAATTAAATTACTCATGGATTAAACATGCAAATATAGGACACAGTTGATATAAAATGAAAATGATCATACCTCATATATCAATTCATTACAAATAAGAACTGTTTTACATCCCAATTATTCAAATACTAAAATACACAAATCTACATAAAACTACTAGCTGGTCTAAGTTCAATGATCCTAGCATGCTCAACATGTTTGGTACAAGACATTGGTTTATTAAATGGATCAGCTAAGTTGTTATCTGTGTAAATTTTAAGAATACGAATATCACCTTCTTGAATCACTTCTCGAATGAAGTGATATTTTCTCCGAAAATGTTTGGCACCCTTTTGAACTCTAGGTTCATCGGATATAGTAATTGCACCTGTATTATCACAGTACATTTCCATAGGTCTATCATTATTGAGAACAACGCCAAGCCCAGAAATGAATTTACGTATCCAAATTGCTTCCATTGCAGCTTCAGAAGCAACTATGTATTTAGCTTCTATAGAAGATATCGCAGTAATGCTTTGTATAGAACTCTTCCAATCAACAGCGCCACCGTTCATCACGAAGACATATCCGGTTTGTGATCGAAGATCATCCCGATCTGTCTCCCAACTAGCATCAGTGTAGCAAGTAACACCAAGCTCAGTTGTTGAATCACCTCCATAAACAAGTAACATATCTTTAGTATTTCGAAGATACTTTAAAATGTTCTTTACAGCAGTCCAGTGACATTCACCTGGATTCTGGTGGTATCTACTTGTAAGGTTTTGCGAGAACGCTACATCAGGTCTAGTGCACCTCACAACATACATGATGGATCCTACAGCCGAAGCATAAGGTACTCCTTTCATTCGCTTCACCTCATTAGGTGTGGAGGGACCTTGAGTCTTACTCAATTCTACATTAGATTGTATTTGAAGACTCCTACGTTTGGAGGCATCCATCCTAAACCGCTTTAAGATTTTGTCAATGTATGCACTTTGACTTAAACCGATTAATCGCCTTGATCTATCTCTATAGATCTTAATTCCTAGAATGAACGTTGCTTCACCCAAGTCTTTCATGGCAAAACATTTTCCAAGCCAGGATTTTACATCTTGTAGCATTGGAATATTGTTTCCCATGAGTAATATGTCATCGACATATAAGACTAGGAAAACGACGATACTTCCACTAGCTCTTTTATATACACATGGCTCATCGGGATTTTTAGTGAAACCAAACTTTTTGATCTCGTCATCAAATCTCTTGTTCCAGGTCCGAGATGCTTGCTTTAACCCATAAATGGATTTTTTGAAGCTTGCATACACGTCTAGGATGTTTAGGATTTACGAACCCTTCAGGATGCACCATATAAACGTCTTCATTCAGATGGCCATTCAAGAAGGCGGTCTTAACTCCATTTGCCGAATCTCATAGTCTTAGAAAGCTGCTATGGCTATAAGAATCCTAATAGCTTCGCTTGTATATATATTTTGCTAATAAGTCTTGGCTTAGCGGTTTAGTCTTGATTGTTGATTTCTAGTCTTTTCTAGTAGCTTCCATGTAATTAAATTGGGAAGACATTAAGGTATCACCAGCGTCACGGTTTTGAAGTATTGGCAACCTGAATAATCGAAAGCTTCACCTAATAATAAGATTTCAAGTGCTCACCTAAATCAGGCAAATAATTTGAAGCTCACAAGGCCGAAAAATCTATGCGAAATTGAAAGTGAATTATGCCTTAATATTTGAAGCTTTAAAGATCCAAAATTCTCTTTTAGCGTGAGGATATACGTCTTTGGCCATAATGAACACCTCATGGCGAGGTTAAATAAAAGGCAAGGAAAGACCAAAGTCATAATAAAAGCTTCATGTCAAAGTTGAATAAAAGATGGAGGTAAACCTATGATAATAAGGCCCATCCGTTAGGGGGCGTATAAAAGTCTTGGTAATAAGTCTCATGTTCAAAACCGTTATAAAACCGTGTTTATCAATCCTTCTTGTTGACTTAATTTTTTGACATCGTTGTTTATTAGGGGGGGTTATTAATTCGATGGTCTTGGTTACACCGTTATGACCCTATTTTTAGACCTAAATCTCTATCATCGCATAAGTAAAAAATGTATCCTCGTGATCATTTAAGACAAAAATAAAATATAAGAGATACCACTTAGGATAATGGGAGTCTATGTACGTGATTAGGGCATATGAGTAGTGTTAGCATTACTAACTTATAATGACAATGAACTCGTTACACGCTTGGCATGGAATTGGGTGAAAATCGAGGACGACAAAATTATTTCTGACGAAGCATTCACGTGTTCTTGTTCTATGAACCTAAACGTCCCATTTTGCGATGAAAATCATACATTATGTCTAAAACGCAAGTAGTAGCAAGTAGTGGTAGTGTAGTATAGTTTATGATTCAATAAAAGTGCATAAACATGATTTTTTGAGGTGCTAAGATACTTTATTCTAGCATTGCGTGATGGCACGACAATGGTTTAGTATGGGGGAGTGATGAGACTGCTTTTATACATAGTCTCATCGTCCAAAACCGGCTTAAAATGGTAAACATATCATAAAATTTGCCAAATATATGCTTGTGTTTGTTCAATGTGTATTTTAGGTACGGATATTGAGAAAATGGCAAAAGATCACAAAGAAACAAGCAAAAACGAACACGGGAAACGAAGCCGCACAATGAAGCGGGCCCTAGAGTTGATTTTCCATGAAAAGTCCTTAAAGCTATGAATATTGTACAAGAAGGGTCCTCCATTATTTAAGAATTGACACTTTAAACCCTTGTATATTCAATAATAAAAGTTTGGTCCCTAAAGTTTGTCAACATTACAAAAAGGACCCTCAACTTTGAATAATTGGCAAGAATGATCCCTCAAATTTGAAGACTTGTCACTTTTAGTCCTCCACAGAGTCATCAATACAAGTCAAGACCTTGAAGTATGAAGAAATTCCAAGAATCACCCTTTAAATATCATCAAATGGCAAGAAATACCCTTGAAAATACTTCGCAAAACTTTTTGGGGCAAAAGTATAAAAACTGAAACTTTATTACAAAGGGAATTCAGTTTATACATGTTTTAATAAAAGATGAAAGAATAAAGAAAGAAAGGGGGCAAAGCTGGCCGACATCATACTTGCCTTAACCAACCCTGTTGTGACACCTCACCCACCAAATCCCCTCACCCAATCAAAACACTCCAAATTGCCACATCATAATCCCACTTACCACCGGTTTGAACTAATTGTTTAATTAGTTTAAAACACGCGGTTAACACCTTTTCAAAACTTAAACTCGATCAAATAACAACTATTCACCTCAAGAACAAATTTGGCCTTTTGCTAATTACTATGAATTAAACCCTAAAACTATCCAGATTAGTGATTAAGGGTTTACTTAACAAAACCCAACTAATAACTTTGTTGCCACATCACCCACCAGCTCACATGATACACCCTACTACATGCTTTTGGGGAAGAAGAAAAAAACCTGCCATGGAATCAATGTCCCACAACATAGCTTACAACATAAGCTCATTTTGGACCCTTTGATCAAATTCCACCACCTTTACAGCTTTACAAACAGCCAAGAAACATCACATGTTCAAGTATAATTTAAATTGCAAGGGCATTCTTAGAAGTTCACCACTAGGGTTTCTACTTATTTTTTAGCATTTTTAGACTCCTTGTAGCCTATATAAGGCATTAGGGTTACAACATTTCACTTTGTTCTTAGATTCCTAGGTCAAAAATCTGTAAAGCCTTATTTCTATGTGAATGAAAAAGTGTTTGATTTTGTGACGAATTCCAAGTTCCAATCTTTATATCTTATTGTTTTTGTTATATGTTTGTGAAATTGAAGTTTCAAAGTTTGGTTTTAAGTATTGTGCAAGTGTTTTCAAACATTTTCCAAAAAACTGATTTGTTTTCTAAGTCTTAGTTCAAACACTCGAACTCTTGGATTATAAGTGATCATAACACCCTGATAAGGAGATTATCAAGGTGTAGTGAGATTGTGGTTTGGGAGGATTTAAAGAGTGGGGAACAAGCTTCAATCAAATCTTGTTCATTTTCATGTTTTTTCATATAATCTGTTTTGTTTCTAACCTTGTTGTTCTTAGCATCTTTTTTGGAAGCTTGTGCCTTGTTTAGCTAGGCACATAAGCTATAAATCAGTGAGTGTGGATGTACATTCATGAGGTTTGAGCCCTTCTTGCCAAAAATCCGTCAAAATACTTGTTCTAAGTGATTTTGTGTTCTGATGTTGTATGTGGTGTTCTTATGGTTTAAATCTTGTTCTTACTGCATGATAATGTTTGTATGATGCTTGATTAGGCGTGGGTAAACTTGTTATACACATTTGCTTTGTTGAATCTTTGTTTAAAAAGTGAAAGGGGTGTTTGGGTCAACTGATTTTTTCTTTGTATGTTGAATTGAGTTAGGGTTTAAGGTTGTTAAGTGTTGGTATCTGTTTATTAAGTGATTGTGTGCTGATATATGCAATTTTTGTGCTTTGAAACACCAAATATGAGATTGTGCTATAACTTACTTGTTTTTGCCTATTTTGACTTGAAATTTTGGGAACACCTAGAGTGTATGCATGTTTAGGGTTGAAAAGTGGTAAAACATTGTTTGTGTAATATGATTAATTGATTTGAGGGTTTAAAGTTCAAATATTGGTCAAGTATATCAGCAAAAGGAATTATGGTTGTTCATTTGTTCATTAGTAACATTCATAAGCTTGAAACTAGGTCTAATCTTTGATTCAGTGCATGAAACAAGTTTAATATTTCTTATTTAAGTTTATTATAGCTTGTGTATGATTTTGGTTCAATTTGGTTGGCTTAATCTTGCTTAAACTGCTTATTTGTTCAAAACTACTTAATGTTCATGTCTGTGCTAGATCTGGTGACTGTTTGATTGAACTGTACTAATTGGCTTGGTGAAATTGTCATTTCTTGCTTGTTATTGACTCCTTATAACTCACTGGTTATAAGGGTGCCTTTTTGTCCATTCAATCCAACAAAAGTCCACTAAAGACAAACAATCAAGAAAGTCAAGCAGTGGGAACCCTTTCCTACTGTTGCTAGCCACTGCTAGTGTTGTTTATCATTCATCTTATCAATAAGCTACAATAGCTTATTTATACTTTCAACAACTTTGTTTTTGTAATCAATCTTCCTTAATTGACCCATTTGACTATACTGGAGCATTTGAGACTTTGACTTTTAGGTTTGGCTAGAAAACCAACTTAGTTGACTTTTTCATAAGTGCTTATTTTCTTTTTCCAGCTTATTCAGTGTGCTTTTTTGAAATCTTTTTTATTATTAAGCTTAGCTAAGCGAATTGAAACATTTTGCAAAAAGAATCAGCTCTTGAAACAGCCTAGAACTCGAAAACGACTATTTTTTCGTTTTGTGTAGAGAGCTTTTGCTTATTTCAGGCTTATTTCTTGGGGTTATTCAAAAATTATATTTACAAACAACTTTATAGGGTCAAAAGAAGGATGTGTGTCAAATTTCAGCTTATGACATTAGCTTATGGCTTAATGGGCCAAAAAGCCCATTAAGAATAAGTTGAATTTCATTAAGCTGTGATAAGCTCACTTTCAGCTTTTGAACATTTAGAGTTTTGTGTTTAAAATTGAATTTTAAGCTAGACTAGAAGTTTTGAGCTTATTTGGACAACTTTTTCTTATTGGGCCAAAAAGCCCATTAAGCTTGGACTGTTTTGAGTTTTAGCCCATTTGGAGGCCCATTAGGGGTATTTTGGACATTTCACTTTTATTTTCTGTTTAATTAGGTTAAAATAAACTAGTCTGCAAGTTTTTAGAATTATTTATAATTTTTGGATTTTTATTAATATTTTATTATTAAAAATTGCTTTTAAGATTTTTGAAACTTTTTTGTTTTTCTTAGGTCAAATACATTAAGTTAGGATTTTTAAAACATTTTGATTAATTTTCTTGTCATTTAATTAAATTTTAGTATTATTTTAATATTTTTATAGTTTTTAATAATTTTTAAATAGTTTTAATTAATTTTAAATTTTTCAAAAATAGTTTTTAGTTTCATTAAGCTGTTTTAGAGGTTTAAAAATTGAAAAATCTCATTTTGGCCTTTTTATTAATTAAATTGATTTTTTTGGGCTTTAATTAGCATTAAAAAACTCTACCTCCGTCCCAAAATTATTGTCCACAGACAAAAAACACACAGTCTTACAAAAAATCACTTTTTCAGCTTTCTCTCTCTTACTTTTTCAGAATGACAGTTTTACCCTTAACCAATTAAGTTTATACTTCTTTATTGTTTGTAATAATAACCTCAAGTGAGGGTAATATGGTAAACTCAAACAAAATTCTCTATCTAATTTTAGAAGTTTTGAAAGTGGACAATAATTTTGGGACAACCCAAAATGGAATAGTGGACAATAATATAGGGACGGAGGTAGTATTATTTAATTAAATAAACGGTTTGAGTGATTTTTGATTTTTTGTAAACTCTAATTATATTTTTTTAGGATTTATTGCAATTTTCTAAGAATTTTTAGGGTAATTTTAAAATTTTGTTACGTTTTACGGTTTTACGTTTACGACTTTCGTCTTAGTGTAATTTTAATCGTAACCGTCATCCTTTTCTCTTTTCTTTCTTCATAATCATAATCATAAACATTTAATCATCTCTTTACACAACACACTAGCCTCCTTGAGAACGATCCCACCATTTTGGGTTATAAGTGCTCATGTTTTCCTAAACGTTCACTTAGTACTTACCGCTTTTACCTCGTTTTCCTAAACGAGTGTGAATTTACAACTATCAAGAATATGTTATTGGTGATATTGGTTTCAGAAGGCTTCAAGATTTGGTTAATGACTTCTTAAGTTTTTAGTCAACTTCTTTGGTTCATGACTTCTTAAGTTTTTAGTCAACTTCAGAGATTCAAAGTTTGATTTAGAGATGTTGTAAACTTACGTAGACTATGACATTCATGTTTCTGGTGCTTTGGATTAAGGTTTATACATTCTCCTTTAATCTTCATTCTATCTGCAAATTTAGTTCTTGATGATCATGAGAAGCTGTAGCTGATGGTAGAAGCTGGTTGTTGAATTGGAGTTGGTTATTAGTTTCATAAGGTTCATAAGTCTGGTAGATGTTGGCTGTGATTTCAGTTTAAGTACAGCAAATGAGCATCTCACACGCAACAGCGGAGGCTTGGATGTGCAGATGAGAGTTTTGGTAGCTGTGGTAGCTGGTTTAGATTGGTGGATCAGAAAGTATAGCTTGTGATCGAAAAGGTAGCTCAGCGCTAACCTTCGCCAACAACGGACTAAACGATGGAAGACGCAGGTTAAGCGCACTTAATTTTTCTCCGAATTTTGTGTAGTATGATAATGATCTATAATGTAGTATAATTTTACTTGCAGCTAGTCTGAATAACTTGTTTTTAGCTAATTTCATTATGTTACTATTTGGACAGTTTGGTTGAGTATTTGATTAGTGGTTCGATAATTTTCATATTGTACTTGCAAGTTAGCTAAATAATCTGTCAGTTTAGTTCGTGCCTCGTTAGGTAGTTTGTGAAACAGTAGATCTTAAATCAATAATTCAGTTGGAATGTTGGTTTTTACCATGTATAAGCTAGTCAAGATATTGTTAGACAATGTTTAAAACCCCCATAAGTATTATGTATTATTGATCAACCATTTATAATGGTGATTACATGAAACCCTAATGGACCCTAGACCCACAAACTGGGCCGGGCCATATTTATCCACTAATACTCCCCCGCAGTCCGAGCGACGAAATCGCGAAAGCTCGGACTGGAGTTGTAAACTAGAAAAGAAACAAAATAAAACATGAAAAATAAACATTAATAAGGCCCCACATCTCCGATTATCTTCCTAAAATCCAACCAGATCAACACAAATCTACAAAACCCTGTACCACTTCTGATTCTTCTTCATAAACGCCAATTGTGGATTGTGACCTTTACACAAACATCCAACCACCTTTGCACTAATCACCAACACACACACGAATATGAAACAAATGAGTTTAGTTATTTGTAGAATTGAGTGATAAATTAAAAAATTTAGGATCGTTATCGAAGAAACAGTACGAAAATAAATAACTATTTTCACGTTAACACCAAAGATCTTGAGTCCAAACAACACGAGGCTTCATATACACGAGCATCATCACCAGCTTCTTTAATCAACACCTTCTTGAAGTAACCAATTATCGAGACCATAGATAACTAGTAATGTGAATGTATACGTGAATTAGTGAAGCAAGGAAGCAAACACCATAACTTTTAATGCAAACATACGTTTGATTAGAAGTGATGATGACGGCAACTATTTAGATTATTTTTTAAATTTTTTAGGGTTTTAGGAATAAGATTTGTGTTTGTGATTAACAATCGGGAGATATGTTGGAGGGATTTGGGTTACAAGATCGGGATATGGCTCTGATACCATGTTAAACAATGTTTAAAACCCCCATGAGTATGATGTTTTATTGATCAACCATTTATAATGGTGATTACACAAAACCATAATGGACCCTAGACCCACAAACCGGGTTGGGCCATATTTATCCACTAATATATTAGTGGTTAAATATGGCTCTGATACCATGTTAGAAAATGTTTAAAACCCCCATGAGTATTATGTTTTATTGATCAACCATTTATAATGGTGATTACATGAAACCTTAATGGACCCTAGACCCACAAACCGGGCCAAGCCATATTTATCAACTAATAGATATTAGATCAGTTGGTTTTGTCTCTAATTGAATTTTGGTTGAACGTTGAGAAACTATTTGTCATCAGCTTAAATTTCAGCCTAGTCCATTAGTCAAAATTATCAATTAGTCCATATGCCAAAATTGTAAGTAGTTTAAATTTCAGTTTTTCTATTGAGCTTAACTTAATTTGGGCCAGCACGTAACTTTTGCTAATGTTAGTAATTGAGTCAAAGTTTTACGTTCAAAAAGTTTTACAACTTAACAAGTTTAGAATTTGCAAATGTTAGATTTTATAAAACTTGTATTAAGTAGATTTTAAAATAAAGTATCTTTAGTATAAAAGATTTTTTTTATAAAAATAGATTTTATTAACTTGCATTTTCAGTTTTATTAAAATAGAATTAGTTTTATATTTTGTATTTTGCAATTTGATTTTGTAATATAAATTTGTATTTTACATTTTTAAATTTTGTACGTTTAAATGTGGTAATTGCAATGTGTTTCTAGTCTATTATGGATACGCAGTAGTTAATATTTTTACCTTTTTGAATGCTTTGTGCCAAGTAGAAATAAATATCAATCAAGCCTATTATTCACCAAGAACAATTAAGTTTAACTTGAGACCCAATTTCAATTCGATAAGACCGAGAGAAAAACGAACTCTAAAATTCAAATATTAAATGGCGCCGCTGTAAGTTCTTTACGTGAAGATTGACGATTGGTTGACGATGACATATTGGATTTTGGGATCCGTTCACTTGTGAACGTTCCTTTTACGTATTATAAATAAAAAATATAAGAAAATCAAAAAGATAAAAATATAAAAAAAATAAAAAATCACAAAATCATTTCCTAATGAATTGAACCAAAAAAATAAAAAATAAAAAAGTAATCTTTTTCCTAAAAGATTACACCAAAAATATATTGTATATGTTGTTTTCACTTGCTTTTACATACATATATTACTTTCTTAAAAAATAATAAATACAAAAATATTTTCTTTATATTATTATATGTAAATAAGTATACGTAGATACGAACAACCAATCCACCTACTACCATAAGTATTGCATTGCAATACACCGTTTGTGGCGGCGTTCCGGTGCCACTCACGTGTATCGATCAAACATAACTAAGGCACAATAGATAATTACTACAATCTACTTGAACTTGAGAGAGAGGCCACTGTGTGGGGGTACAAGGCGAGTGTATTTCACATTCTAAAGAAGCAGGCTCTTAAGTGCTCCGCTTCCTTGTGGGTATTTCAAAGGTGATAGTAGTGAGTGGTGTGCCACTGAATTAGTACTACATATCTATATATTTTCTTGTGGATATTAATTATTGCACCTCGAGAGAGATAATCTCTTCTCTCTTAAAGTCGACCGAGAGCTTCTCTCTCATTCCTCGAGTTTACTTACACGTGTACTCACACACGTGTAACCATACCAAATTTGGTGTATTACTTCCTTCCCCGAGGAAGCTTTAAAACGTCATTCACTTGTATATACATTCGACCATTACGTTCACGTGTATATTGCCACACATGGATAATCGTCCTATTTTGGAGATATTACAAGAGAGGCATTATTGAGCTGTGTATGGGCCTTGTATGATTTGTGGAGGACCGCATGGTGACAATGATTGTGATCTACTTGCGAGCGATTATGAGGGGTTTAATGAGGACTTTCAAAATCATGAATTTTTAAATCAAGACGATTTTCAAAATGAAGGGAATATTCAAGGTCATAATCAAAAAGACTTTCAAAATCAAGTAATTTATCAAAGTTATAATCAAGACGCTTTTAAACTTATAATGCAAGCACTTGAGCAAATGAAAGGGTCAACTGATCCGAACATCTTAAGCATGCGAACTGATAGGTGTGTAAACACCCATCTTTTCTACCACTTAATTACAATAAAAACCGGACCAAAACGTGTATTTTATGTCTTTTGTGTCGGAATTATGCGTGGTTTGTGTTTTTGTTATGTTTTAGGACGAAAAGGTGAAAAGTGGAGAAAACACGGGAATTCACGGGCATTTACGGACTTTTATTGAAGAAAAGGATGAAAGACGATGTCAAGGAGTCAAGAGAGGATAAAGAACGGAAGTCCAAGACCAATTCTGAAGATTTATCGAAGATAAAGTCAAAAGACGGAAGTTTACTTAAAGCCGAGGAACTCAAGTCTTATTTATCGAAGAATTAAAAGACGAGTCCAAAGAAATCCCGAGCCAAAAGTCATCACATTCCAAGATTAACAAAAAGATTAAGAAGGAAGGACTTGATGGTGCAATTAACAAGAAAGGAAGGAGGGAGGAAGCTTCCTCTAACCTCTCCCCTAATCACCTATAAATACTCTCATTTTCATTTCATTTAGTTTTGTTGGCTAATCGTGACAATTAGTCCTTCCACCTTTAATTTCCTTGTCATTTAATTTCTTGCACATTTAAATACATGTTTTGCACCTTTAATTACCTTTAATTTCAAGTAAGTGTTTCTTTAATTTCTTGCACTTTACTTTATCTTGTTAATCTTCTTCTACTTTTCTTTGATTTACACGCGTTTTTATCTTGTTGATCCGTTTAAAGGTTTGATTTTTATACTTTTGATTGTTTTAAGCCATTTGTTTTCATAGCTTATTTGATTTATTTTCAAGTTTATATAGTTTTTACAAAAGTTATTTTTATATAAAAAGTTGTTTTTCTTAAAGTTGATCTTTTTCGTGTCTTAAAAGTTTTTAACTTTCAGTTTTATAGCTTATTTTTACACGGTTTTAGCTAAGTTTTTCGTTTAGTGCTTATTAGGATTATAGCTTATTTACTTAGCTTATTTTTAGCATTATTTTCTGTATTCCGATTGGGTTCGATCGGAAAGGGGTTATACTTTCCGATTGGCAAGATCTGAAAAGGGTTTCTTCTTTCCGATTGGTGGATCTTTGTATATTCCGATTGGTATCTCTTGGTATTCCGATTGGGGGCAAAGTAGTGGTATTCCGATCTGATAAGTGTGACAGCATTCCGATTGGAGGACTAGTACTCATTCCGATTGAGGTGTCATTTTGGATATTCCGATTGGGTAAGGTGTCAGCTATTCCGATCGTGGGTTCCGATCGACATTCCGACCAAGTGCACACCATATTCCGATCAGGGTTGGTTTATCATTCCGATTGGGGGTTTTTCTGGATATTCCGATTGGAGGATAGTGACAGTATTCCGATTGGTCTTCCTCTCTATATTCCGATCAAGTGTAAGCTAACATTCCGATTGGAAAGATCGGAATGTATTCCGATCTAGTTGATTTTCTTATTTTGTCTTGCTTATTTTTCTAAGTTTACATTTTTAATTCTTGTCTAATTTTAATTTCCGTCACGCTTTATTTTTAGTCATTTAATTAAATTACTTTTTGTCACGTTTTTAAATATTGCACCCCTTTTGTTTAATTAGACTTAGATTTAAATTACTTGCCCTTTACTTTCAACGACATTTACTTTTAAGTTTTGCACATTTAAATTTAAAACCAACCAAAGATATTTGTTTCCACCAAAATAAAACTGAGTCACATAGAAAACCGAGATCAATTCGATTAGACATACTTAAACGAACAATAATTTTTAATTAGGTAAAAACCTAGTTATCAAATGGCGCCGCTGCCGGCTCTTTTCGTAAAGATCAACAGTTTTTTGTGAGAGACACGTTGCTTTTTGGGATCCGTTCACTTGTGAACGTTATTTTTCTTGCATAAAAATTTCAAAAATCATATAAAAATTAAAAAATTCATAAAAACCATAAAAATTAAAAATTTCAAAAATCCAAAAAGATTTTATCTTTCTTGTGTATATATATTGTCTTTGTGTTTGGTTTCTTTTTCTTTTGCATTTTCAGGTGTATGCGTACTAGATCTTCTAATTATCAAGAGCCCGAGCCTCAAGAAGATTTAGATATGGCAGGTGTTAACAACAATAATCAACCACCGCACCTTAATAATAACAACAATGCTCTTCCACAGCCCGATCTTCGGACCATGGAAGAACTTTGTCAACCAACAATGTTTGGACGAGGAGGACCGATTGCGCCGATGCAAATCAACGCTCCTGAGTTTTCGTTGAAGCACCACATGATTCAGCAAGTACAAACAAACCCATTTAGAGGATTGCCTGATGATGATGCCAACAAACACCTCGACAAGTTCATTACTATCACCCAGAGCATGAAGTTGGCTGGTGCCACTATGGATGAGCTTCGCCTACAACTCTTTCCACACACTCTATTACATCATGCCGAGAAATGGTTTGATCGTCTCCCGAAGAATTCTATTCACACTTGGGATGACATGACTCAACGTTTTCTTTCGCGCTACTTTCCACCATCCATGGTCACAAGCCTTCGCAATCAGATCAGCGGTTTCATGCAAGATCCCGATGAATCTCTTTTTGACGCATGGGAGAGATATAATGTCTTGATCGACCGTTGTCCAAACCACAACATGCTTCCGGTCACCTTGATCGATACTTTCTACAACGGATTGACTTTTCGAGATCGTGATACGATTAATGCAGCCGCCGGTGGCACATTCATGAAAAGGAGACCCGAGGAGTGTAGAGAGTTAATTGAAAACATGACTACTCATCATAAGAACTGGGATTCCTCTGCTTCTTCTAGAAACAACACGAGAGTCAATGTTTCTTCTACCTCAGCAAACCCTGAGATGACCGAACTCACCCGCATGATGACTGAAATGAGCAAAAGTATTACGCTTCTCGCTTCAAATCAACAACAACAACAAGTTAAAGCGGTTGCTAATCCTTGTGAAACATGTGGCGGTCCTCACTCATACACCGATTGTCCTTCAACACAAGGAAATCCGGAAAATGTGTATGCAGCTTATGGTAATTATTCACCGGAAAATTACCAAGCTCGACCTCAAGGGGATAGAAATCTGCTGAGCTACCGATCCAACAATTACCTTTCACCCGGTTTTTCTACTCAAAACTAAAACCCCGCCAACAACTACACTAGAAGCAACCAAATCCCACCAAGAGCTTCTAATCCTTATCACCCACCCGCCCAACAAACCCCACCCAGTAATCCGGATGTTGAGGCCATCATGAGAACCCAAGGTGAGCAAATCAAGAATCTGCAGAGCCAAATTATCAATCTTAAAGGGGATATCACAAAGCAAGGAAATGAGATAAGATCCGAGCTTCGAAATGATATTCAATCCTCCTTCAGCAATCAAACCAATGATTTGAAGAATATGCTTGCTAGTTTCTTGCCAGCCGCTCAACCTTCTACTTCAAGTTCTCTACCTTCAAACACCGTCACTAATCCGCGAGCCAATGTGAGTGCTATTACTACTCGTAGTGGATTCACCATCGTAGGACCACCAATCCCACCACCATCATCTACACCTCCTCCACCACCATGTATCCCTACTCCTCCTACACCTAGTATTAGTGTACCATTACCGTCTCCGCCTCGACGTGATGAAGTTCCCGCCAATGACCCTTCAACATCTCAACCTTTACCCACACCTACACCCTCACCACCCAAACCTAATATCCCTTATCCCTCTCGCTTGGGCAAGAACAAAATGCTAAACAAGGAGGATGCTCAAGTGACTAGCTATATCAAGATGATTTCTCAAATGAACTTCAACATTAGCTTTCTTGAGGCACTTGTCCACATGCCCAAATTTGTTAAAGCATTTAAGGAATTGCTTAACAAGAAGGAGAAGCTTATTGAACTCGCCAACACACGCTTAAATGAAAACTGCTCAGCAGTTATTCTTAAAGAACTTCCAGAAAAACTTGGAGATCCTGGTCGTTTTGTGTTGCCTTGCGTGTTCAACAAAACTGAAGAATTTACTGCCCTTGCTGATCTCGGGGCTAGTATTAATTTGATGCCTTTGAGTGTTTGGAAAACACTATCATTGCCCGACCTCACTCCAACAAAGATGACTCTTGAACTTGCAAATCGCACTCTCGCTTACCCTGTTGGTATAGCCGAAGACGTGTTCATTAAAGTTGGCACATTTACTTTCCCGGTCGATTTTGTTGTCGTTGATTATGAAATGGACCCTCGTATTCCTTTAATACTTGGTCGGCCATTCTTGAGAACCGGACGTGCTTTAGTAGATGTGGCCGAAGGTGAGTTAATCTTACGAGTCGGGGATGATGCAAAAGTTTTCAAAATGGGGAAGCTTACTAGTTTAACTTTTGGAGGCCGAGAATCAGTGAATATGATAAATGTGCTCGATGACTTTACCGTCTACGATAATCCTTTATTCGAGTCTTCCACTGATAATCCACTTTTTGAAGATAATGTGGATGATTCTCACTCTACTTTGGACGCTTCTCCCATTTTTTATTCTTCACCGGTCTTCGATGCTTATGATGATGATGATTCTAGCTCAGACTCAGTTGATTTAGATTGTACTTCTGAGTATCCCGAGCTGCCCACTTTCGAGGATTTTGATGAGGCTGATACTCTCTCGAGCGATTCTTCACATGATGAAGATCCTCCATCATCACTCGATCCTACTTTGGACGATTATTCATTTGAGGAAGATTTCTCTGAATTTCTCAACACATACTTCCCTCAAGAGAGTGATGCTCCTCCTTTTGACTTTGAAGATTATCGCCTTGATCCTACTTTGGATTTGAAGAGCATTTTGTCAAAGGAGAAGAAACCGGTTGACACCGAAATCCGTTGCACGTATGATTTAACACCTCTTTGTCCCACTTCTGAGGACGAGGTTGTGCTTCTTTGCGGATCTTCTTCACACTCGGCTGAGCCGGAGTGCTATTTTCCCCTGAAGGAAAAGGTGTTCGATCCCGGTATTGAAGTCTTTAAGCCATCTCAGTCTCCACCTGATGAAATAAAAGGAAAAATCTTTGGAAATTTGGAAGACATGCTTGCACCACTTCATCATTGCTCCTACTGTGCTCCACCACTGCTTAAGGGAACCCTGTCACTTCTCTTTTGGCTTGCCTTGTTCGCCTTAAGCTCGTTCTTCTTGATGGACGAAAACTATGTCTTTGATCCTGGTGGATTTGTTTCATGCTACTTCCGTTGATGATCAAGGTCGAGTCAGGCTAATGACTCGGTTAACAAAAATTCAGCGCTTCTTGGGAGGCAACCCATGCATCTATCTTTTCGCTTTCTTTACCATAAGTGTAGGGGGGACCCTTTGGATTGCTATTTCCTCTCCTCACTTCTTAATCAGGGATTCGAGCTTCAATGATCCACTCTTGATGATTCTTGACGACCCGTGATTCCGTGTTCTACTTCTTCCCGGTTCTATCCTAAACTCTTTTCGATTCACTATTTTATATTTTCTCAATATTAAAATAGGAATCCCTTTAGTTGTCTTTTCCTTAGCAAGAGTTAAACAACGTGCACAATGTCCTAAGTGTAGGGGAGCTTACTCCCACATGCTTAAACATTGAGGACAACGTTTATCTTAAGTGTAGGGGGGACTTCTATCGCAGTTAAGTGGTCTTTTCCTTGTATTTGTCCTCATTTCAACCGGAAAATCAATTTTTCGACATTTTTCAAAATTTTTGATCTATTTTGGCCTATTAGTTTTTACCTTTGTATAGTTATTTTCTTTCTTTGCTAGAATAAATGTTTAATAAGTGGTTTTTATTTTCAAACGTTGTGAATCTTTTGACTCAACCCGAGTTTACTTGTCTAAGTTACTTTAGCTAGTATCCTTAACGTGTTTAAGTCAAGTTTTGCTAGGCTTTTATATAGGGAGCTATAAAACGCGAAAGTCTTAACTCTCACGGGTTAAGAACAAGAACTTTTCGCAAGTTCCTATAATTGATCCTAGAGAGTCGTTTATCAAGGGAACTTTAAAATGCGATTTCTAAAACTTGAAAAAGTCTAAGAATTTGCAAGATCCTATAGGCGACTCGAAAACCCAAAACTTTGATTTAATAGGCTAAGTATCCACGAGTCTCATTACTTGAGATTTTAAACTGTGGAGAACGAGAGATGATAGAGCCAATTATAAGTCCGGTATTCTTTCGTGAATTTATGTGAGTTAATTATAAGCCTATTCTCCCATCGCTTGCTAATAAATTTATCTGCTAATAAATAAGGTTGTACGATTTGAAAAGTTACTTAGCTTCTAGCCCCAGATCGATTAAAAGTTGCTCGGTAATGACGAGAGTTCATAGCCAAGGCATAACTTATGAAGCGGGGCGCGAAGATTGGCGAGTCCGAAAAGGCCCTAACAAGGCATGAGGGCTATGTTTTGTTGCTAAAGATCCAAAAGTGATGGGAAGAATCATTTATCGAAAATCAATATGAAGGATCGAGACACACGACGAAAAGCAAAAACTCCCAAAAAGTCATGGAGAAGTGTATCCGAAAAGACCCTAACAAGGTATGAGGATAAATAGATCCAAGTCAATAAAGGAGGCGGATCGTTGTATATCAAAATCCAAAATAAAGATTGGAGAAAAATGAAGAAGTCGTGGTCCATATATGAAGAATCTCTCAAAAATTCCAAGTGAAGAAATTCCAATTATGAAGAGAAGACCATTATTTCATGAACGTCTCTCAAGATTTGAAGTATGAAGTCGCTGCCAAATATCGGCCCGAGAAAGGTCTCAAATCGCGAACCAAGTTATGCCAAGATATGAACTTTCTGATATCCCGAGAAGCAGTTTTAAAATATTTGGTCCTTTAGCTAACTATTGATTAAATCGTGCACTTTATTTTCAGACTAAATAATTATCGAAATAAGTCAAACAATGCATCTTCGTGATCATTCAAGACAAATAATAAAATATAAGAGATACCCATAGGAATAAGGGAGTCTAAGTGAATAATTGGCCCACATGAGTTCGTGTTAGTCTACTAACTTATAATAACAATGATCTCGTTTTTAAGCTTGGTTTGGAGAAAGTGAAAAGTTGAGGATGATGACTATTCATGACATTTTCAAAACCCAAGGTATGCTTTTAATTTCTTTGCTTTGCATTTTTATAATTTTCTATCTCTTTAATAAAGGCCAACATGGATTGATTATGATGAAAAGTGTAAACATGCTTTGTAACTAATGCATTGCATGAGGACATTGCAATGGTCAAGTGTAGGGGATTTGATAGGTGTGTAAACACCCATCTTTTCTACCACTTAATTACAATAAAAACCGGACCAAAACGTGTATTTTATGTCTTTTGTGTCGGAATTATGCGTGGTTTGTGTTTTTGTTATGTTTTAGGACGAAAAGGTGAAAAGTGGAGAAAACACGGGAATTCACGGGCATTTACGGACTTTTATTGAAGAAAAGGATGAAAGACGATGTCAAGGAGTCAAGAGAGGATAAAGAACGGAAGTCCAAGACCAATTCTGAAGATTTATCGAAGATAAAGTCAAAAGACGGAAGTTTACTTAAAGCCGAGGAACTCAAGTCTTATTTATCGAAGAATTAAAAGACGAGTCCAAAGAAATCCCGAGCCAAAAGTCATCACATTCCAAGATTAACAAAAAGATTAAGAAGGAAGGACTTGATGGTGCAATTAACAAGAAAGGAAGGAGGGAGGAAGCTTCCTCTAACCTCTCCCCTAATCACCTATAAATACTCTCATTTTCATTTCATTTAGTTTTGTTGGCTAATCGTGACAATTAGTCCTTCCACCTTTAATTTCCTTGTCATTTAATTTCTTGCACATTTAAATACATGTTTTGCACCTTTAATTACCTTTAATTTCAAGTAAGTATTTCTTTAATTTCTTGCACTTTACTTTATCTTGTTAATCTTCTTCTACTTTTCTTTGATTTACACGCGTTTTTATCTTGTTGATCCGTTTAAAGGTTTGATTTTTATACTTTTGATTGTTTTAAGCCATTTGTTTTCATAGCTTATTTGATTTATTTTCAAGTTTATATAGTTTTTACAAAAGTTATTTTTATATAAAAAGTTGTTTTTCTTAAAGTTGATCTTTTTCGTGTCTTAAAAGTTTTTAACTTTCAGTTTTATAGCTTATTTTTACACGGTTTTAGCTAAGTTTTTCGTTTAGTGCTTATTAGGATTATAGCTTATTTACTTAGCTTATTTTTAGCATTATTTTCTGTATTCCGATTGGGTTCGATCGGAAAGGGGTTATACTTTCCGATTGGCAAGATCTGAAAAGGGTTTCTTCTTTCCGATTGGTGGATCTTTGTATATTCCGATTGGTATCTCTTGGTATTCCGATTGGGGGCAAAGTAGTGGTATTCCGATCTGATAAGTGTGACAGCATTCCGATTGGAGGACTAGTACTCATTCCGATTGAGGTGTCATTTTGGATATTCCGATTGGGTAAGGTGACAGCTATTCCGATCGTGGGTTCCGATCGACATTCCGACCAAGTGCACACCATATTCCGATCAGGGTTGGTTTATCATTCCGATTGGGGGTTTTTCTGGATATTCCGATTGGAGGATAGTGACAGTATTCCGATTGGTCTTCCTCTCTATATTCCGATCAAGTGTAAGCTAACATTCCGATTGGAAAGATCGGAATGTATTCCGATCTAGTTGATTTTCTTATTTTGTCTTGCTTATTTTTCTAAGTTTACATTTTTAATTCTTGTCTAATTTTAATTTCCGTCACGCTTTATTTTTAGTCATTTAATTAAATTACTTTTTGTCACGTTTTTAAATATTGCACCCCTTTTGTTTAATTAGACTTAGATTTAAATTACTTGCCCTTTACTTTCAACGACATTTACTTTTAAGTTTTGCACATTTAAATTTAAAACCAACCAAAGATATTTGTTTCCACCAAAATAAAACTGAGTCACATAGAAAACCGAGATCAATTCGATTAGACATACTTAAACGAACAATAATTTTTAATTAGGTAAAAACCTAGTTATCACGAACACAAGTCTTGCAACACATTAGACTTGACGATGCTTTACCTGATGATGAGCCTTCTTTGAGAGTAGATGTTGAGGATGATACACTTAGTGATGTTCTTACTGTGGACCCTTCCATCTCCACTGACTATACTTGAGCCATACACATCTTCTGAGCTTGATACCATAATTGATGATTCTTGTGATGAACTCTTTGATGATCCTTATGATAGTGATGAGTCCTTTGCTTCTAATGATGATGAATCCATGTCTTCTATGACTCCTTCACATATTCCTCCAAGTGATTTTATGATGCATTCAAACCCTCTTTTTGAGACATGTTTTGATAACCCAATTTTTGAGGAGTGTGAAGAACCTAATAATGAGTCTATAGAAGAAGAACCTTTGATTGATCATTTTTCACTGGTTTTTGAGGATACACATATTGATTTTCATGATCATATCATTAATAAGTGTGTAAACACTTATCCTTTTACCACTTAAAACAATGAAAAACAAGGTCAAAACGTGTAATTAATATCGTAAATGTCGAAATTATGCGTGGTTTGTGCTTTTATTGTAAAATAGGTACAAAAGATCAAAGGTAAGAAAACACGGGATTTCACGGTCATTTATCTAAGAAAAATGAAAAAATAAAGTCAAAGGACCAAAAAGTGCCAAAAGAATGAAGTTTGGAGGGCTAAACATGATGATTTGATGAAGATTTTACAATAAGGACCAGTTTTGCCAATCTCCAAAGTAATCCACTAATAAACCACATTAAAGAGCACAAAATACGAAGCCAACGGTCCTGACCTCGCGTCGTAACTCTTTACGGTTTGTTTTCTATAAATTTTTAAAGTTTATTAAGTTTTTAAATTAAATCAATAATTTTAATAATTAAATAAAATAAATGATATAAATAAAAATATTTTTTATTCCAAAATTTAATAAAAAAATAAATAATAAAAATAAAGTTTTTATTAAAATTGAAATATTTTCGTAATATTTATTATTCTTATTATTATTATTATTATTATTATTATTTAAACTAAGTCAACTGGTCAAACCTAGTCAAAGCTTCCAGCCAACTAAGCCAAAAAAGGGTTAGATAAATTATTTTGCATATATATTATTGAAAGGCTGCTTGTCCCAGTGGTAGCGCCTTTCAACTTTGGCCCGAGAGACCTAGGTTCGACTCCTGGCTTGGACATGACTGAGTATATATACTCAGTGCCACGTGGCAACCGGATCAGACCGGTTCGAGCCAGACCAGACCCGGTTAGGACGAGACCCGGTCTAGACCTGGTTCGGACCAAACCGGTTTAAGCCAGACCAGACCCGGTTCAGACCCGGTTTAAACCGGTTCAGAACCGACCCAGACCTGTTGACGTTAGCGATGACGTCAGTACCACGTAGCGGCGGATGGCCAATGTCAGCGCGCCACGTGGCACTGACATATTCACGGTTTATTGCAGGTTGCTGGCGGCGTCAGTCCGAGGTTCAGAAAGGCGGCGCTAACATATCAGTCCGAGGTGGCAGAGATGTCAGACGTGTCAGCTGTCAGTGGCGGCTGGCCAATCGGGTGTTGACACGTGGCGGTGGCACCGCCACGTCAGTACGATGTTGAAGTGGTGGCAGGTGACTTAGGTCGGCTGGCCAATAGCATGGCGACACATGGCAAAGTCGATAATAACGATGTTTCAAGGCGTGTGGCAACATGTGGCAGGCGTTGAATCCCATGTAATGATGAGCTGTCTCCCACTAGGTGAAATTTACAAAGAATACAACGTAGCCTCCAGGGAAAATTAAGAAGAAAAAGACTATTTTACCCTTAAGTGTGGCCAGCTTATATTTACATCATTCTCATTGTATTTTGACAAGTTTTTTCCATATTATTAGTTTTACACATAGTTTGTATTTTTCTCTTTCAATCTTGTAATAGCTTATCTATTAAGCTTTTTCATCTTTTAATAAAATAAATCTTTTAGCTTAATCTCTTTAGTTAATTCTCATTCTTCCTTTCTTTTTACTTATCTTTATAATCTAACTCATTATTTGGGATAAGTTTATATAACTTTTTCCTAATAAGTTATATTTATATACAAGCTTATTTTAAGCTTATTGTTGCCTTATTTTAGTAGATCTAGCTTATCGTGGAGTAATTATTTAATTATCTTTTTAGCTTTTTAAATCTCATAAGTTCTAATCTTAGGCTTACAACTTATTTATAAGCTAGCTTTTTATTTAAATAATTTTAGTTTTTATTAATTAGTTATTTAGATCTATTAGTTTAAGCTTTAAAAATTCAAAATACTTTCAAAAAACCAAAAAAATAGTTAGATCTATTAGTTTTTTATATTAAAAAGTTTAGATCTATAAGTCTAGAGTTTAAAATTTAAAGTATTTTTATAAGAACATTTAAAAATAGTTTAGATCTATTAGGTTTTTAATAGATTAAATAGATATATAATTAATAGCTTTTAAATTTAAAATAATTATAAAACATAAAAAAATATTTTAGATCTATTAGCTTTAATTAAATCTCTTTATCATATAATAATTATTGCTTATTATCCTAACCGTTTATGTTTTCTTTTATCTCGGCGTATCGATCTATCATGTTTGAAGAAGAGCTTATAGTTGATTAATTTGGTTCAAGTTGATATGGTTGATTAATTTGGATAGATATTGATTTGGTTGGCCGTTTACTTTACGGGCCGGGTTACGCTTTTGATAGTTTTGGTATTGAGAGGCCGTGTACTTAATGAACCGTATTTTGTGGATGTTGTTGATGTTGTTTGTTTAGAGTGGTTATCTCGGACTACGGGTACTAAAGTTCTCCTTTTTATTTTTCTAGCTTAATCGCTTTAATTTTAATAATTAGATCGTTATAGTTTAAATTGTTTTTAATAATGTAAGGCATCAAAAACCCACCATGGTTCGGGTGGTCGGGGATGATCAAAGAACATGGTAAACATGATTTTGTTCTTAGTGAGAGAAAGTTAGAGAGAGGTGAGAAGAATGTGTGTTTTATTCCAAGTGAAAATAAAACAAGAAAAATATGACAAACTTCCACACCCCCATGGAGAGTCATGGGGGTATTTATAGGCCTAACATGTCTAAACTATACTACCTTTACATAATAAGCCCCTGCATTTAGTAAAAGGATATAAGTCTATTCCAACTCACGTGAAAGGCGCCAGCTTACCAAAAAGTAAGTCTAACAATCTCCCTCCAAGATGGTGACTCACGTGAGTTGGTTACAATGATTCCTACAAGCAAAAATAAAGAAAAATGATAAGCTTGAATTCCAGCATTCCTTGAGACAGTCTTCAGCGACCTTCATCTTCTTGAATACTCCAGCTCTATTTCTTCAGCATTGTAGAATCTAGTTGAGTTTTACTCCCTCCCAACTAGAAGGCCTTTCATAAAACAAGCAGTAAAGACTGCTCCCTCCCAAACAGATCATACAGAGGAATCTATGGGAGGTGATAATGTCATCAACATTTTCTCACAAGTTGAAGCAATCCCAGTCTTGATTCTATGATAGATTACCAGAAGTACGCACTCTATCCCGAACATGAAGTCAAATTGTAGCACCAGAGTCAATTAAGTCCCGGAAATGCACATTTCTCCTGACAGGACAGTGATGATAAAAAGTTGCCACATCAAAGTCAATTAAGTCCCGAATGTAGTCAACTTATCCCTCTATGTAGAAACGGTAACACCAAAGTCAAGTGACCCCGCATGTACACATTTCTCCCTCCAGGATGATACCTATTAAGGGAATCATCCTTCATGTGTGTACGTGGTATGTCAACTGGAACCGCTTACTTAGCAACCAATACAATGTGAGAAGATGTCAACAGTATCTCTCTAAACAAAATTCTCTCAAGATCACCTCGAACTGAATCCCCTTATCAATTCTGTTGGCTATTGATAGTGACCACTGATTAAGATAACCCGATAATCCAAACTTGAAACTGAAGTAGAATTCCCCAAACTTGATCTTAAGCTTGCACTATAGTAGAATGAAGAGCGATGCAGAGAAGTCTTAAACGTACCCCATACCAAAGGGCGGTATTAAAAAAGGTACAACCTCTCTAAAGTACCCTATACCAAAACAGGCGGTATATGAAAAGATACTACATCTCTTGAAGAAATCCACAACTGCAAGTGCGTGTGACACTGAGAACCGCAACGAAGCTCCCAAAAACTGATAGTTGTCCATGTCGTCGTCCATCCTCCCCTTGACAATGGAAACTAGATACTTCAAGTCTTATTCATAACCGTATATGTTTGAACAAGTTATCTTAGAAAGTCGTAAGTACTCCTTTCAAGATAAAATAAGAACGCCTCTGAAAAATCTCACTTCAACCTCAAATAAGTAGCATCGAATCATCTTCGTAATCACATAAACCGTAATAGCCGTTAGGAATTTAGGTGAATTTTTGATAAGGATCGTTTTAGTGTAATGTATCGTGTTGTTGTGATTGTTGTGTTTGTTGTTCGTGAAGAAGTGTTATGAGCGAAAATGGATACCCGGCCAGAATGTCACAGTTTAAACGGCCTACCAAAGTAATAGAATCTTGTCCCATAAGCCTTGAACTCGACAACAATTTTACTACTCGGTTCTTTCGAAAGTACCCGGCTCAATCCAATAACCCCGTAATCCAACGCCGACATGATTAATTTTGCAATATTCGGATATATAATCAGTCATCCCGAAATATTACAAAAATTAATCGGCCCACAAAATGCCTTCGATAAATGTAGTGATTTACCCTTCAACTAGTTGTCAAAACCTTTGTAAGCCAAAATACACCAAATATTCGGCCCACAAAATGGTTCAAGAAAAAACACACTCGGCCCAATACCATCATAGACCAAGTAACTTAAGAAAGCCCAATCCAGGCCCCATAAAAACGCATTTTCGGCCCACCAAGGCTCTCTATACCCGGACCCAACTAAATCACAAACCCAATAAATATCTCATTTTTTGAAACCTGCACCAAACCCACTACATAATCTTGAAACGTCCGCCCCTTGCAAATAAGGCCACGTGGAACCAAACGTAACCTCCACATTGTAAAATCCGCCCCTCATTTTTCTAGGCGGCCACGTGTTCTGAGTGAGTTGTTGGTCAACAATGAAATATACGCCCCTTAATAAACTCACTTAAACACAGTTTCATTCAAAAAATCCTCCCCTACCAACCTCATCTTTGTTTACATCGCCTCCTTCCTCTCTCCCTCCATCAACATCCATCGGCTCTCATCTCCACTTCCTTTCTTAAAACATCATCGCAAATCAAGAGTAACACATCTCATTTCATCTGCTCACACACACTCAATCTCCACTCATCATAGCAATTAACACCGAAGGTCAAAAAGATCATCAAACTCAAACCATCAAATCTCAAGACACAGATCAATCCCTAAACAAATCATAACCCACGCATCATAACCCATATGCAAATCATGTAGATGTCCCTGATACCTTTTATGATGTAAAAAGGTGTGCTTTCTGATAGAAAAACCCAAAGAAAGGCGTCAAGATCAGAAAGATCGATTTCAGGTAGGTTAATTAGATGTTGCATGTCGATTTGAGGTTTAAATGAGTCAAAGATCTATGATGATTGATTGTAAAACGAAAAAAAAATCTTTTTAAAAGATTAACCAAAAACGTTTTAAACAAATCTGAGGTCTTTTATTTAACAGAAATGGATTCGAGTCTAGATATGATGGTATAGGTGACGATGGGATTAGGATAGAATTGAGGGTTTGTGGAGGTAAAAGGTTGGAGTCAATATGTTAAGAGATAAGGTCACGGTTTGGGAATTAGTCCAAGGGTTGGTTTTGGATTTCTGTTTTTGAATAAAAGTTGTGTAAGGTAAAGGCTGATGGGTAATTTTGATAAACAGGAGTCTAAATTTGCTTTGTTAAATAGAATGATTTAAACTCATCGCAATGATTTTTCACAACAACAAAAAAAAACCCATCGCAATCTTGTTATTTTCAGTCCATCGCAATATTACTTTACGCCCATCCATCGCAATATATAACTCCATCGCAATAAACCGTACCCATAGCAATAAACTGTCCATCGCAATAACCTGTGCCCATCGCAATAACATCGGGAAAAAATGGGCAGCATGACGACATGACTACCATTGCGATGGATCAAGCCATCCATCGCAATGAGGACAGCCCTAACCATCGCAATGTGAAAAAATCCATCGGAATACATCCGAAACAGAAGAAGCCGCCATCGCAAAGGGGTTTTGACCAAAAAAATTTTGAAACCCCTAAAAAAAAGTACTGGACCATATGATTTTGTCCTTATCCCCACCATAAAAAATCAAGAAATAAATGATGAAAGAAAGGACAAAAATAGATAAACGGGTAAAAAAAATGACAAATGATGTATGATGAGGCACTATTTGACACAGATTCAAACAGACTGGAATACTTGGACGATGATAAACTTGGATTATGAGACATGCATAGATAAACATGAAACAAAGATTGATATTTTTTAGATATGAAATGTAAGAAAAATACCAACCTTGAATCATGAACAGCAAAGTACGAATATGAAAACACGAACACAAACACGAATCACACGGATACAAAACACCCCCGGTTAGCTCTGATACCAATTGTAAGGCATCAAAAACCCACCATGGTTCGGGTGGTCGGGGATGATCAAAGAACATGGTAAACATGATTTTGTTCTTAGTGAGAGAAAGTTAGAGAGAGGTGAGAAGAATGTGTGTTTTATTCCAAGTGAAAATAAAACAAGAAAAATATGACAAACTTCCACACCCCCATGGAGAGTCATGGGGGTATTTATAGGCCTAACATGTCTAAACTATACTACCTTTACATAATAAGCCCCTGCATTTAGTAAAAGGATATAAGTCTATTCCAACTCACGTGAAAGGCGCCAGCTTACCAAAAAGTAAGTCTAACAAATAAAATTATATTTTTCATAAAAAAACTGGTTTAATTAGTTTTAGTTATTATTATTTGTGTTAAAATATAGATTTAAAAGTTTTAAAAATTAGATTTCACTTAGATAAGCTCATAAGGGTTATTATGCACAAAAGTTATTAAAGTTTGTCAAATAATTCGATTTGGTTACTAAAGTTTAAAACGTAACACATAGGTTACTCAAGATTTGATGACCGGTTATACAAGTTACTTCATATGTTTTTGTGATACCTAGAAACCGAGGTCACTTATCTTACCAAAAATTACGAATATTTTTGAAATTTTTAAGAAATTTCGTTTATGATATATTTAATCGTTTTAGTTGAAACCGATGTTTGAGGTCGTAATCTTGACGATTGACGATTTAAGAAAGACGATGACGACTACGATCCCGACGGATGCCCGATTTTCATGTTTTATTATCGCTTTATCGATATTATAATTTTTCAAGGATTTTATTTTTGATTCATATTAAGTCGATCCGGGTGCGTTTTATTTCTTTCCGGGTGCGTTTAAATTGTTCTAAAAATATTTTGGAGTGTTCGGGGCGACCCCCAACTCCCGCAAAATTTTCAAAGTCGACTAATAAGTCGTTCCCGCAAATTATTGAGGTCGTTTAAATACGAGGCCAAAAGATTTACCAAATGGCAAAAATGACCCCTCCAACTTCATAAAAAGGGGAGTTCACACACACACACACAAAATTCATTTCAAAAAAAAACCCTCACCCTCTCCTTCTCCTTTGGCCGTCGGCCATCACCACCACCACCACCACAAAATCTTTTTTTCTTGTTTTTGATTAACTGCAAGTTTAGACCACCTATTTAAATTTATTTGTAAGTGTTTTAACATAATTAAATCCAACATGCATTAACATGATTTTCCAAAAATTAAAAGATTTTTCAAAAGTTTGATTTTGTTTAATTAAACTAATTACATGTTTAATTGATGTTTAGATTAACCTAAATCATCATTTGAATTAACAAAAACAAGTTTGGTTTGGGTTTTTTGATCACCAACACCCCACGACCAAATGGGGGTGTTTGGTGGATCATGGTGTTTGATGTGTTTGGTTATGGGATTATGTTTAAGGTTGCGTTTTAGGTGTTTTCAAATGGGTTAAACACATTGCATGTATGATTTGGTAAATTGGTTTTTGAGTGGATTTGATATTCTAGGTGTTAGGGACTGATTAAGTTGTTTAGGAGTGGTCATGAGTGGTTAAGTTAGGGCTAGGTGTCGTTAAAATGGTTTGGAAACAAGTGCTAGGGTGATTTTGAAGTAGTAATTTTTAGGCAGATTGTTTAAGGGTATTTTTTAAAATCTTAAGTCTAAATACAGGTCATAAACATAGGATGTAGTTGTAGAGCTTTTTTTTAGCTTCGATTTGGTATAAGAAAGAGCTTACGACTCAAAACGAGTCAAAAGTTATGATATTTTGAAAGTTCGTGTACCGGGAGATGAGAAATCAACATAATCTGAAATTGTGTTTGGTTATAGGTCAAATCCCGGGGACCATAGATAGAGTTTGTTAAATGATTAAACGTTGATTTTTGGTTCCAAACCTGCATTTGAGAGTCTATTTTTGGACTTAAGAGTCAAAGTAGCTAATGGTGTCTTTAAATGGGTCAAACAAGTCCAACATGGTCAAAGTGTAAAATCAGTCCTAAAAGTGTATGTTTAGAAATGAAATGGGTAATGGGTCTTAAAAGTGAAAACATTTTATGGGATTTAAAATGAGTTTTCTACAGGTCATAGGGTATTTTTACAAATTTTATTGAATTTTATATAAGTGCTTAGGTCATAGAAAACAACCCATACTTTTGTTAAGTGTCGGCGAAATCGTAAAAAGGGTAGTAACTTTAATAACGTAGATGAATCGTATAAATCTAGTAACAACTACTTGTTTGGTTTTGGCATGAGTTTGTAATTATGACAATTTACTAATATGTATGTATTATACAGTACTTAAAGTTATATAAATGAGTTGACTCATTACGCGTTGTTTGTTAGGTGTTGATTTTCCCGGGCATCCTCATCGTCAGTGATCGTCATCCGTAACGTCGACTACTTCTATATATAAGGTGTGAATTTATAGCCTCGCTCTATATTGTTTTTAAATTGTTTTTACCCGCGAGGGGAATGCATGCTATTTTAAATGAAAGGAACATATGTCATGAATGATTGTTGGACCCGAAAGTTGCCTAAATTGTGTTGAGTACCTAGTTCCATAAGACCCTATATTCATGAACTATTAACTATTGTTTAATCCTTGTGTGGATTGAAAATAGCCGCTTATACAATTGATAGTACTATGGGGTTGACGACCCTATCCGAGACGAGGGCTAGTACGTTGAGTACCCCCTGAGGACGGATAACTTGTGATAAGAAATAAGGTATAATTGCAACTAATGCCTTTAGAAGGGGCACTGGTTTCATCTTAATCATGCCGGTAATTATACGCGGGTGATTGAGTTAAAGGATTAGTGTCATGAGCTTAAACACAATTGTAATAACCTTGATAATAGATTGTTTGATCGACAATTCCATGAATGATCGTGATTGATTTTATATACTTATGTTCAAAATATGATTGTAAAACCTATGAATTCCACTCAACATTATTTGTTGACCCCTTTAAGCATGTGTTTCAGGTAATCGATGAGATTGTAGCAAGGAGCATGTTAGGATGGATGTTGTTGTGGCTTGGCGGTCTACCTAGTCTTTCCTCCCTTTTCATAACTTAAACTTTTTATGTCATGTCATGTAAACTTGTGATGTATTTTAGGTTGAGATTCAGTGGGGACCAAAACGCGACTCTGTGTTGTATTAACTTTGGGGTTTGGGAAGCGGTAGATAATGTTGTTTTTAACAATGGTTAATTAATGTTTAAATTCCTACGTCTCTTTGAGTCTTTTGAAATAGCTTGTGTGTGATGATAACTGCCTAGCACCCAAATGTTGTAGTTCCACTGCGCATAGCATTTGTGGGGGTGTTAGAGATTGGTAATCAGAGACATGAGTTATAGAGAACTAGGTCATTTTGAAAAATCCTAAACTATAACTTTTGGTGTCGTAAGAAATTGTCCAAGCACAAAACTATCATGCATGGCTCCGGTAAGGTTTACTTTTAGTATTGATGGTATAGATGTATCCCTTTTGAATTGAAGTGAATGTATGAGTACTTATTACGTAAATACTGAACTACTATATGTAAACATTAAAATTGTACGTGGAGTACTCGATGCCGTAATTCTTGTATTGCATATGCATGAGCATCATATTATCTCATTTTGGGCATGTGTACCACCTTTGCATTGCATTTGTATGCATATATTTATAAATATTGAATAATGACCTTACGTACCCTCCAAAATTTTATGTTACTGTAGAGATGGCCGAGGTACCGCCTAACGGGAGTGAAAGCCGAATCGTGGAAGAAGCCGAGAGACAAGAGGCAAGGGAAAACGTTGGAGCAGTTGTTGTAGGACAAGCCGAGGTAGAAAATGTGCAAGCTCAGATTCCCGATCGAAGAAGTACTATCGTCCCCAGGCCTACTCGTATTTCTCATCTGATTGGTATGCTAGGTATCCCTAGAAGTTCCGACGCTGCGGCTAGTGTTAATTCTCTTCATCAGGACATCGCAAGAGTTACCTGCCCTGGACCAAGAGCTTATGGTGACGTTACATTTTTCTTAAGAAGAATAGAGAGGTCGATGTACGAACGTTACTGGTGGAAACTAGAGTGATCAAAAGGTTTGACGAGAATGAAAGAGCACATCAGAATTTATTGACAAGGACTGCAAGGGCTGAGTTCGATGGAGCATTGAATAAGAGTGATATTTACAGTTTAAGATCCATGATAGCAAATTTGAGTGCAAGCCTTGAGCGGGTTAAGGAAGACCAGGCTAGGTTGGTTAGGATGCAGAGTTAGGAGCATTGTGTAAGACCATCCCTACCGTAAGATTGGAGATTTGTGGATGACTCTAAGCTGGAGGCTAATGATTTCATGGTTCAACCACCCGCCAGGGGTGAGTGTGTCACTTTAGGGAATCAGGTAGCATCAGAGTTTGGATCTATGTCTAGAACGAAGAGGGTGACTGAGTGTGAACCGAGTGATAAAGGGAAGAGGAAGATGGACGAGGAAGAAGACAGTGATGAAGAGCCCGAGGAAGATGAGGAAGAACCACCATCCAAGAGGTCATGTGGATCACCACGTGGCTAGTTACTTGTATTTTATTTTTATCTTTTGATCGTTGTAATCGAACTATTTTAGACTCCTGTATGATGGTATTGTGATGAAAACTTGATAACTTTAAGTTTGTTGGTGTATGGTTGTAGTGGCATTACTTGTCATAGATTTTGGTTGATCTATCAATGCAATCCATGTTTACCTTTCATAATCTATGATATGTCTTGAATTTGCTCTTTTGTGATGTGATTGATGAATATTAGTAACCTTGTCGTTGTTGTGTTGTTGTATTTATATTATGTCTTGAAAGATAAATCCTTCTTAATCTTGATGTGTATACTTACCTTGTTTTCTATTTTCCCTGTCTTTGTAGAGAGGTGTAATTGAGACTTCACCATGCCTCCAAAGTTGACAGCTAAACGTGTGAACACTATGATTCAAGAGGCAATCGCTAATGCTCTTGAGGCAGATCATGCAAACCGAAACCAAGGTCAAGGTGGAAATGTGGAAAGACAACAAGCCCCTAGGGAGTGTTCTTATGCCGGTTTTGTGAAATGTGGTCCCACACAGTTTCGTAGTACCAGTGGAGCTTTGGAACTCTGTAGATGGTTGGAGAAGATTGAAAGCACTTTCGAAATCAGTGGGTGCTATGAGGCAAACAAAGTTAAATTTGCAGCTGCTACTTTTCTTGATGATGCATTAAGTTGGTGGAACAACCAGGTGGCTACTGTCGGATTAGCGGTAGCAAATGGAAGAACTTGGGCTGCAACCAAGGCACTTTTGACTAAGAAGTTTTGTTTCGAGGAGGAGCTGGGTCAGTTAGAGGACGAGTTGAGGCACTTGTCTTTGAAGAATCATGACATCACTGCTTATATAAGGAGGTTTAATGAGTTAAGCCTATTATGTCCTGATGCTTTCGCTGATGATCGCAAGAAGATGAAACAGTACATCAAGGGTTTGTCGAGCAACATTAAGGGTGAGACTACTTCGTCAAAGCCTGGATCATTTGATGAAGCCGTTCAAAGGCTCATGCACTGATGGATGTCAAGCTGCAAGATGAGAAAGATTATATTGCTGAGGGAAACAAAAGGAAATGGGAAGCTGCTCAGGTGAATCAATCGCAAGGTCAGAATCGTGGGGGTAATCGTAACAACAATCAAGGACAGAATCATAACTTGCAGTTCAACCAAAGAAGGAATGATGGGATGAGAGCTGCTACTGCCCCTAGAGGAGTTAACGTCAATCCTCATTGTGGTCGTTGTAACTTGTACCATATTGGTAATTGTCCTCCTGCATGTAGCAAGTGTGGAAAGGCGGGTCATAAAGTTGCAGATTGTCGATATAGAGGTGTGGCTACAGGGGAAAATGCCACGAGGGTAATGGTTTGTTTTGGATGTGGAGAAAAGGGGCACAAGCAAGGGAACTGCCCGAAAGTTAGGAATAGGCAGGGAGGAAATAATGTTGTTGCTGTATACCAAGTAGGTACCGCTGATAAACCGCAAGGCCCGAATGTGGTGACCGGTACGTTTCTACTTGACGCTCGTTATGCTAGTATATTATTTGATTCTGGATCTGACAAAAGCTTTGTAGATGTAAAATTTAGTCGTCTAATCAATAGAGAACCGGTGATACTAACGACTAACTATAATGTGGAATTAGCCGATGGAAAGATTGTTAGTACTAATTCTATACTAAGAGGGTGTACCTTGAAGTTAGGGAATTATGGCTTTGATATCGACTTAATGCCTATAGAGCTAGGATATTTCGACGTGATTATTAGGATGGATTGGTTAATGGCGCATAGTGCGGTGATTGTTTGTGGAGAAAGGTTAGTCCAAATCCCGTTGAGGAATAGGGTTTTAACTGTGAAGGGTAATGAATGTACTTCTTGTCTGAAAGTAATATCTTGCTTGAAGATGATGAGGTATGTGGAGGAAGGATGCGATGTATTTCTGGCGCAGATTTCTAGTGATGGTGATGTAGAGACAAAGTTAGAAGAGGTGCCTGTGATTTGAGAATATCCGGAAGTTTTTCCTGATGAGTTGTCGGGTTTACCGCCCTCTCGTGAAGTGGAATTTCGGATCGATTTGATGCTAGGAGCTGCCCCAGTTGCTCGTGCACCTTATCGATTGGCACCGTCAGAACTGAATGAGTTATCTGATCAATTGAAAGAATTAATGGATAAGGGGTTTATTCGAGCGAGTTCATCACCATGGGGAGCGCCTGTGTTATTTGTAAAGAAGAAGGATGGGTCGTTTAGAATGTGTATCGACTATCGAGAGCTTAATAAATTGACGGTCAAGAATCGGTATCCATTGCCGAGGATTGACGACTTATTTGATCCTTGCAACTGATCTGATTCCTGTGTGTACTCAAAGATTGACTTGAGATCAGGGTATCATCAACTGCGAGTTAGAGAGGGGGATATTCCTATAACTTCTTTTCGTACGCGATATGGACATTTTGAATTCCGAGTGATGCCTTTTGGGTTAACAAATGCGCCTGCAGTGTTCATGGATCTTATGAATCGAGTATGCAAGCCGTATTTAGATAAGTTTGTCATTGTATTCATTGATGATATTCTTATTTACTCCAAGAGCAAAGAAGAACATGAGAAGCACTTGAGGACGATATTGGAGTTGTTGAAGAAAGAGAAGTTGTACGCAAAATTCTCCAAGTGTGAATTTTGGTTGGAATCTGTACATTTTCTTGGGCATGTGATTGATAGCGAAGGAGTTCGTGTGGATCCTGCCAAGGTAGAGGCAATTAAGGAATGGTCGGCACCAACAACGCCGACTGAAGTTCGAAAATTTCTTGGTTTAGCTGGTTATTATCGGAGATTCATCGAAGGGTTTTCGTTGATTGCAAAGCCGTTGACCAAGCTTACTAAGAAGAATCGGGTGTTTGAATGGGGAAATGATGAAGAAATCGCTTTCAAAACACCTAAGGACAAATTGTGTTCTGCTCCGATTTTGTCATTGCCAGAAGGAATCGAAGACTTCATGGTTTATTGTGACGTATCTCATAAGGGTTATGGAGTTGTTTTGATGCAACGTGAGAAGGTGATAGCTTACGCATCGAGACAATTGAGGAAGCATGAGGAAAACTACACTACGTATGATTTGGAATTGGGAGCTGTAGTTTTTGCGCTAATGTTGTGGAGACACTATTTGTATGGGACTAAGTGTGTTGTATTCACTGACCACAAGAGTTTACAGCATATTTTAGACCAAAAGGAGTTGAATATGAGACAAAGACGATGGGTGGAACTACTGAGTGACTATGACTGCGAGATTCGCTACCATCCTGGAAAGGCGAACGTTGTAGCGGATGCACTTAGTAGGAAAGATAGAGAGAAACCTTTGAGAGTCAGAGCATTAGTGATGACTGAGGGTGTTGATTTGACCGGAACAATATTGAAGGCTCAAGGGAAGGGATTGATGAAAGAAAATGTTGGTGCTGAGAATCTAGGAAGACTACAAAAACCTCTTTTCGTGGTAAAGTCAGACGGGCTGAGATATTTCGAGAATCGGATTTGGTTACCGCTATGTCCATCCGAGGAAGGAATGCCTGGAGTAAGAGATTTGGTTACGAACGAGTCTCATAAGTCAAAGTACTCGATACATCCTGGAGCGGATAAGATGTATCATGATCTGAAGAAAGTCTACTGGTGGCCGAATATGAAGGCGGAGATTGCTCGTTACGTCAGTAAGTGTTTGACTTGCGCGAAGGTTAAAGCTGAACATAAGAGACCGTCTAGGTTGTTGGTACAACCTGAGATCCCAAAATGGAAATGGGAACTCCTAGTGACGGGTTTACCTAGAACTCCTAGTGGTTGTGATATGATTTGGGTAATAGTGGATAGATTGACAAAATCTGCTCACTTCTTACCTATGAAGAAGACATATAGCATGGAGAAACTTGCCAGTGTGTACGTGAAGGAAATTGTTTGTCGACATGGTGTACCTTTATCGATCATTTCGGATCCCGATAGCAGGTTTACTTCGGAATTTTGGAAATCTCTTCAACGTGCGATGGGCACCGAATTGAGTTTGAGCACGGCCTATCACCCTAAAACTGATGGCCAAAGCGAACGAACCATTCAAACATTGGAGGACATGCTCCGAGCATGCATGATTGATTTTGGAGGAAGTTGGGAACGCCACTTGCCTTTTGTGGATTTTTCGTATAATAACAGTTATCATGCGAGCATTAAGGCTGCACCATTTGAAGCGTTGTATGGAAGGAAGTGTAGATCTCCTGTGTGTTGGAGCTAAGTAGGAGAGAGTCATTTGACTCAGACCGAGATGGTTTTGGAGACGACATAAAAGATTGTACAAATTAAGAACCATTTACTTGCTGCAAGAAGCCGACAGAAGAGTTATGCCGATAATAGGAGGAAACCGTTGGAATTTGAGGTCGGAGACATGGTCATGCTTAAGGTTTAGCCATGGAAGGGTGTGATACGTTTTGGGAAGAAAGGAAAGCTGAGTCCAAGGTATATTGGACCATTCAAGATCGTTAAACGAATTGGACCGGTAGCGTATAAGTTAGAATTGCCGAATGAGCTCAGTGCTATTCACAACACATTTCATGTATCGAATTTGAAGAAAAGCTTGGCGGATAAGGAATTGGTGATTCCTTTGGACGAGATTCAGCTTGACAATAAAATGCATTTCGTGGAGGAACCAGTGGAGATTATGGACCAAGAGGTTAAGAGATTGAAGCACAGTAGAATTCCTATTGTGAAGGTACGGTGGAATTCTAGGCGTGGACCGGAATACACTTGGGAACGTGAGGACTTCTTCAAGGATAGATATCCTCATCTGTTCCAGCGGCACGAAATGTGAGTATAAGAAGAGGCGAGCGCCGGGACGTCTCTCCCTTTAAGGAGGGGTGGATGTGATACCCGGAAACCGAGGTCACTTATCTTACCCTAAATTACGAATATTTTTGAAATTTTTAAGAAATGTCGTTTATCATATATTTAATCGTTTTAGTTGAAACCGATGTTTGAGGTCGTAATCTTGACGATTGACGATTTAAGAAAGACGATGACGACTACGATCCCGGCGGATGCCCAATTTTCATGTTTTATTGTCGCTTTATCGATATTATAATTTTTTGAGAATTTTATTTTTGATTCGTTTAAATTGCTATAAAAATATTTTGGATTGTTCGGGGCGACCCCTGGCTCCCGCAAAATTTTCAAAGTCGACTAATAAGTCGTTTCCCGAAAATTATTGAGGTCGTTTAAATACGAGGCCAAAAGATTTACCAAATGGCAAAAATGACCCCTCCAACTTTACAAAAAGGGGATTTCACACACACACACACACACAAAATTCATCTAAAAAAAACCCGTCACCCTCTCCTTCTCCTTTGGCCGTCGGCCATCCCCACAACCACCACCACCACAAAATCTTTTTTTTCTTGTTTTTGATTAATTCCAAGTTTAGACCATCTATTTAAATTCATTTGTAAGTGTTTTAACATAATCAAATCCAACATGTATTAACATGATTTTCCAAAAATTAAAAGATTTTTCAAAAGTTTGATTTTGTGTAATTAAACTAAATGCATGTTTAATTGATGTCTAGATTAAGCTAAATCATCATTTGAATTAACTAAAACAAGTTTGGTTTGGGTGTTTCGATCACCAACACCCCACGGCCAAATGGGGGTCTTTGGTGGATCATGGTGTTTGATGTGTTTGGTTATGGGATTATGTTTAAGGTTGTGTTTTAGGTGTTTTCAAATGGGTTAAACACATTGCATGTATGATTTGGTAAATGTGTTTTTGAGTGGATTTGATATTCTAGGTGTTAGGGACTGATTAAGGTGTTTAGGAGTGGTCATTAGTGGTTAAGTTAGGGCTAGGTGTCGTTAAAATAGTTTGGAAACAAGTGCTAGGGTGATTTTGAAGTAGTAATTTTTAGGCAGATTGTTTAAGGGTATTTTTGAAAATCTTAAGTCTAAATACAGGTCATAAACATAGGATGTAGTTGTAGATCTTTGTTTTAGCTTCGATTTTGTATAAGAAAGAGCTTACGACTCCAAACGAGTCAAAAGTTATGATATTTTGAAAGTTCGTGTACCGGGAGATGAGAAATCAACATAATCCGAAATTGTGTTTGGTTTTAGGTCAAACCCCGGGACCATAGATAGAGTTTGGTAAATGATTAAAAGTTGATTTTTGGTTTCAAACCTGCATTTGAAAGTCTATTTTTGGACTTAAGAGTCAAAGTAGCTAATGGTGTCTTTAAATGGGTCAAACAAGTCCAACATGGTCAAAGTGTAAAATCAGTCCTAAAAGTGTATGTTTAGAAATGAAATGGGTAATGGGTCTTTAAAGTGAAAACATTTTATGGGATTTAAAATGAGTTTTCTAGAGGTCATAGGTTATTTTTACAAATTTTATTGAATTTTATATAAGTGCTAAAGTAATAGAAAATAGCCCATACTTTTGTTAAGTATCGGCGAAATCGTAAAAAGGGTAGTAACTTTAATAACGTAGATTAATCGTATAAATCTAGTATCAACTACTTGTTTGGTTTTGGCGTGAGTTTGTAATTATGACAACTGGCTAATATGTATGTATTATACATTACTTAATGTTATATAAATGAGTTGACTCATTACGCGTTGTTTGTTAGGTGTTGATTTTCTCGGGTATCCTCATCATCAATGATCGTCATCCGTAACGTCGACTACTTCTATATATAAGGTGTGAATTTATAGCCTCGCTCTATATTGTTTTTAAATGGCTTTTACCCGCGAGGGGAATGCATGCTATTTTAAATGAAACGAACATATGTCATGAATGATTGTTGGACCCGAAAGTTGCCTAAATTATGTTGAGTACCTAGTTGCATAAGACCCTATATTCATGAACTATTAACTATTGTTTAATCCTTGTGTGGATTGAAAATAGCTGCTTATAGAATTGATAGTACTATGAGGTTGACGACTCTATCCGAGACGAGGGCTAGTACGTTGAGTACCTCCTGCGGACGGATAACTTGTGATAAGAAATAAGGTATAATTGCAACTAATGCCTTTAGAAGGGGCACTGGTTTCATCTTAATCATGCCGGTAATTATGCGCGGGTGATTGAGTTAACGGATTAGTGTCATGAGCTTAAACATAATTGTAATAACCTTGATAATAGATTGTTTGATCGACAATTTTATGAATGATCGTGATTGATTTTATATACTTATGTTCAAATTATGATTGTAAAACGTATGAATTCCACTCAACATTATTTGTTGACCTCTTTAAGCATGTGTTTCAGGTAATCGATGAGATGGTAGCAAGGAGCATGCTAGGATGGATGTTGTTGTGGCTTGGTGGTCTACCTAGTCTTTCCTCCCTTTTTATAACTTAAACTTTTTATGTAATGTCATGTAAACTTGTGATGTATTTTGGGTTGAGATTCAGTGGAGACCAAAACGCGACTCTGTGTTGTATTAACTTTGGGGTTTGGGAAGCGGTAGACAATGTTGTTTTTAACAATGGTTAATTAATGTTTAAATTCCTACGTCTCTTTAACTGCCTAGCACCCAAATGTTGTAGTTCCGCTGCACATAACATTTGTGGGGGTGTTAGAGTTTTAACCTTTTGTTACAGGTTAACTTCCTATGTGACATTACTTTTTTTAATAATACTAATTTTATTTACTTATTTCCCTCAAATGATTACAAACACCAAAAGTGAATGAAACATAAAAAAAGATTAGAATTAAACTAAAAATCTACTTTCAACAACAATTTCCAAACAACCACCACCACTAATCTCCGATGAACCACCACAACTCTGTCTCTATTTAGCCTCTCCCACCACAAGCCCACAAACAAACAAGAATCTAAACCCTTATCGAAATCAATATATATTTTTAAAAGAATATTTTGTCTCGATTTTTATATGGAGTAAAAGAGAATAGTTATCATTATTTGTTTACTATAAAACCAAAAAAGATAGCAAGTTCCATTAAAATAGAAAAGAAAACTCATATAGAGTAACTAGACGATTACCCGCGCATAGCTGCGGAAATTCTTAACAGCAAATAATTAATGATACATGATATTGTTGTAACTGTTTCGTATAACTCTCAAAATACATCTTGAAAAGATCAAAACGTAATTACAAACGGTTTGTAATATGAAATAATTCTACTCAAGCTAAAAACTTTAACATGTATCGAAGAAAATATAAAAACATTTGTAAATATGAATTTATGTCAAAGTCAATGGACGACCAATATCAATAATCAAAGAAGAATATTGCACTCAGCGTGAGCCACACATAAATGGTTCAATCGTGTACATCGTAATAGACGGACTTTAAATGCACACATATAATTCTCATGTGAATTGTAAATGGGTGTTAGGTAGCAACGAGTGATTAAATTTTGGACCATTGTATTAGGCCCTTTGAAATTAGCAACCTAGATAAGGACTATAGTTTGTAAGAGCAAGAGATTAGACAAATTAGTGACAAGTTAAATGCAAGAATACATATGTGCCTAGATCTATGTAGCTCTCTATTAGAAGTTGTTTTATGGCTTATGTATACTCAGCTTTCTTGCTGTTAACCTTGCCGTGTTAATATGTGATAAATATATAAAATAATTTCGGTGGGCTTTGGGAATCACTTAACACAATATTACATGTCGTTAGGAATTTTCGCCGTTATACGTAGTATTCACCTTACCAACAAGCCTAGTATGCAATAATACCAACAAGACATACCGAGTGCCATCAAAATTTTGTACATATTTAATAAAGTGGATAGATAATAAGCACACAAAATGTTCAAATAAATAATTAACTTGAAAAAGGATCCATTCCATTCGTCCAAGTATCTATTTTTCCAACTTCAACTTTGCAAAACTAACAAATCAACGCCATGACACTTGGCATTGTGTAAAAGAAATAATGCTAAAATAATCGAAAAAGTTACAACCATAATCACTTTAACTCGCCTAGGTGTTTTCTTTATTACTGTATTATGAACTGAAAATGGGTTCTTAATGCATGGGTTCAATAACACAAGTTAAAGCCCCTTTATTTAAGGACTTAAAGCATTGCAAATTCAATCTTTGCTGGTGCTTCTACAATTGTCACACCTGCTTCCTTTAGGGTCTTGATTTTGTATTGTGTTGTCCTTTATCTGCCTGATACTATGGCTGCAAGTTATAAGAATCTCCTAGTATTTTACACTGATGATATTTGAACACGACCACTAACATTTAAACGTAATTTATTAACACCCCAGATTAAGCTTGTTCATTTTACATTTTCATTGTGGCGACTAAATCAGAGGACATCAGTAAAAGATTGTGTGACCTAGTTTTACAAGGGGTAATATATCTGACCTTAATGAGGGCAACAACATCTTCTTCTGCAGTACCACCGATTTCACAAATCAGAACAATACCTGCATAGAAAACGACATGAAGTTTTAGACAAAGAAACAAAGTAAACTAACTCAAATGACATGGCAAATTCTATTATCACAACAGTACTTGAAAGGTAACTGCTCGAGACATGATGCTGAATGCAACTATAAACGAATAAGGAATACTGAATGTTGAACTATGAATCAGAAAGAGACTTTGTTCATATTCTATATTTCAATGCTCAAATAGCAACATCTTCTAACACCTGACTACAAGCCCCGCTTTATGATTATATCATCCTTCCCTGCCAAACAAAACACGACTAATAACTTGATCATATCACAGGATTGAAAATTGATATTGATAATAAATGAAAATACGAGTAGGGAGATTTTGTGGTTTCAAATCGGTTAAATAGAAATACCATGGGATGAGTATCATAGAAGCTTTGACTATGAAGGAAACTTATTATAATGGTGTTTTTGAATCCTTATGCTATAGAATAAAACGTATAAAGGAACATTGAAATGCTGGCAATTACCTTTCAAACGAAGCCTTAAATGCTTTCCTTAAATAGCATAACGATAGTTCCACGTATTGCCATAATATTTAATTTTGAATTTTTCACTCATCAATCAAAGGAGAATGTGGGAGACGTAAAAGTGTGTTTCATTTGTAAATGGAAGGGATTCACACATTGTTTCTTTTGTATGAGTATACATTGCGAAAATACATATACTGAATAATTACTCACACTTTTAAACATTCCTAAATAACATGCTTGTAAGACTACCATTCGCAAGTTTCCATAAATAAAAGATTGTGAGTTTTCAGCTTTTTTAACATTCCTAAAACAAAAACTTTTCAATTCATGCGTTTCAATTGATAATCAATTTTCAACTTAAATAATCAATTTTCAACATTTCCACAAATATCGTATTTTTCAACATTTCCATAAATATCGTATTTTTCAACATTCAAGAAATTGGGGAATTCTCTTTATAAGTAGTAGAGATGAAGGGTTAAGGTGATTTTGTTGTTTTATAAGTATGCATCAAACAGATGACGGTTAAATTTATGTCGGTCAACATCTACTTCAATAAATGGGTGAAAGCATTTTGTTGTTTTATAAGTATGCATCACACAGATGACGGATTTTGGATTTTAAGTGATTATTAAAATCATATTTTTAAGTTTCTTTAAATAATTGTTCAAAAGTAAATTGGTTTTTTTATGAATGCGTGAATTGTGGTTTTCGGATGTGACGAAAAGAAGAATGGGTTCTTTTGGGAGGAAGATGTAATAAGGTTAGGATTGGTAAAGGGAGCGTGAGATTTATATGTATATAAAAGGATATTATTTTAATTAAGGTGGGATCCACAAAGCGTTGACATGGCAATGACAATAGGTCATCAACCGGTTGTCCATCCCACGAGTAACCTGAGCGTAACTTTTTTAAGGTTAAGTAACTCAAATTATAAACCCGTATACTTGAGTAACCTATGTGTAACATTTTAAACTTTAGTAACCAAATCGAACAATTTGACAAACTTTAGTAACTTTTTTGTATATTAACCCAGCTCATAACTAGTAAAAAGTTTACACCTTTTTGTGATTATTAAGCTTATTAGTATATAAAGCTTGCAACTTTATCATCTAAAATGATTAATAGGCTTAAAAGGTAGAAGCTTTATGCTTATTTTTAAGTTTATCTTTGTGATTTCGTTTTTCGTCACTATTATTTGCTATTACGTGCTTGCATTAGATTAATTTCGCATTTAGATTTATTTTTAATCATAGTTTTTTTTATTGCATTTAGATCTAAATTTGTAATTTAATTTTTACGTTGCATTTTAGAGTAATTTTTACGTGGATTAATTGCGCTTTTATTTTTATATAGTCCTTAGCCTACATATTTTACCTATTTTAGCTTAAATAGACATAGATTACCAAGCAATTATTATTAACCAAAAACAATTAAATCTTGTGTTAAGTTGTGAATCAATTCGAGTCGAGTCGAAGAAAAACGAAACGATATAATTAAAAATGCTATATTAAATTGGCGCCGCTGCCGCTGCCGCTTCGCTCGTTACGATTGACGATGTTTCGTGAGAAGCTTTGGATTTTGGGATCCGTTCAATTTTGAACGTTATTTTTCTTGTTAAAAATTCAAAAACATAAAAAAAATCAAAAAGATAAAACTATATAAAAAAAATAAAAAATCATCAAAAGCAAATTATTTCCTAAGATTTGCACCAAAAAAAATTAAAAAATTCAAAAGTAATACTTTTCCTAATGTATTACACCAAAAATATTAAGTACTATTGTTATTTTTCTTATTTCGATTTCTTTCGCTTTTTATTGTGAATATATATTTTTCTTAAACAATACAAAAAGATTTTTCTTTTACTATAAGATATTACGTATAAGAACCCCAATATACAATATTTCCATAAGTATTGCTTGTAATACCCCGTATTTGGAGGCGTTCCGGTTCCTTATACGTATATCGATCAAACAAAAATAAAGGCAAAAATAGATAAATACTTTCGTTAAGTAATAATTCGAAAAATACGAACTTTAAGGTGAATAGAAAGGCGACGTGCTATAAAAGGCCGTCTAAGGGAAGCTAGGTACTTAAGTTCTTCGCGCCACCTCATTCCCCCCGTTCACTTGTAAGTATTTTGAGAAGGAAGGCTCATCGAGGGTTTTGTCGCCCAAGTAGTATTACATATATATTTTTGTAGCTTTTTAATATTGAACCTCGAGAGGGATAATCCCTTTCATCTCAAATTCACCGAGGTTTCCTACCTCATTCCTCGAGTTTAGTTGTATGCGCACTCGCGCGAGTGCACACATAACGAGCGGTGTACCAAATACTTCTAATTCTTCCAAAAAGAAGAAGAAGAACAAAAAGACCGTCAATCAAGCCGATCCCGAGAATCGAGCTTTGAACAATACGATGGCAACGGGTAATCGACCAATGATTGAGATTTTACAATCTCACGTTGAAGGAAATGATGACGCGATTGTGGTGCCGGATATTGGAGCGAATAATTTTGAACTAAAAACGGGTTTTATTCAAATGGTTTCCGCTACACCATTTTTAGGCCGTACTCATGATGACCTACACGCTCATATAAAAAGTTTCATACAATTGGCAAACACCGTCAAATACAATGGGGTTCCACAAGAGGCCATTCGTTTATTCCTTTTTCCTTTTTCCCTCGAGGGACAAGCCCGGATTTGGATTGATAAGGAACCACCCCAAAGTATCACCACATGGGTGGATTTAGAGACCAAGTTCATTAACTACTTTTCCCACCATCACGGACCACCGCTTTAAGGAATGAAATCATTACCTTTGAACAAAAATATAGGGAAACGTTTAGTGAGTCTTTGGACCGTCTTAAGGATCTTTTATGAAAATGTCCACAACATGGTTTTAGAAAAGTGCATCAAATCAATACGTTTTACAATGGTTTAACTCTTAATGACCAAGACTCACTTAATAGTGCTGCGGGGGGTAATATTCTTGTGAAATCCATGAACGAGGCTTGGGCAATCATTAAAAATAAGGCAAAAGTTTAAACCAAGAGTGTAAGGGCTATAATGGCTAGTGCTAGTGATAATGAGGTGACTAATCAAATTAAGGATTTTACTTCAATTGTGAAACACCTAGTTTTAAGAGACAACCCTCCCACTACACATGTGAATGCCCCAAAAGAGACTTGTGAAACGTGTGAGACTTGTGGTGGACCACATTCGTAGTATAATTATGACAAGGTTTACAATCAACAATAAGAAATTTATACTTATAACAACAATGAAAATGATCGGGTTCATTTCAAACCAAATGTTGATGTTAACCATTTGTCTTATAAGTATAATAACTATTTGGCTCCCCCGGGTTTTGTAGCTCCACAAAGACCACCCCCACCCGCCCAAAATAGGAACCAAGATCCTCAACGGGGTAGTTTTCAAGGGAATTCAAATACAAGGGGTTTTAAACAAAATCAAGGGAATTTTCAAGGGCAAAACCAAGGGTTTAATAATCATAATCAAGGCTTTAATAACAAAGGTTTTCAAAATCAAGGTTTTCAAAATCATAATCAATATCAAAACCAAGGTTTTCCTAATCAAGGGTTTAACAATCAGGGGTATAATCAAATAAACATGCATAATCCTCAAATGGACTTGGTTCTACAAAAATTAACCGAACATGAGCGAACCATGAAAGAGATGTAAGAATCTACCGATAGGAAATTTATGCAAATGCTTCAAACCCTTCGTCCCCACGGTGCCCTCCCTTCTAACACCGTGACCAATCCTAGGGCTAACGTTAATGCCATCACTACTAGGAGCGGTAAGACCACCGAAGAACCTTCTTATTCCCTACCTAACCAAGGACCCGAGATTCCTTCTACTTCTACCCACCCTCCTTCACCTTCTACTTGTGAGATACCTCCCTTAAAGATTTCGTCTACACCTTATGTTCCACCTTTACCTCAATCTTATACCACACATTCGGTTCCCAAACCGATTCCTTTGCCTTCCATTTCTACCGCTCCTCCACCAAAGGATGTGAGTGAGAAATCCACTACAACGCCTTCATCTCAACCGAATATACCTTATCCCTCAAGGTTGAGGAAAGAGAAATTGAAGAATAAGGATGATATTCAAGTTTCGAACTTTCTAAAAATGTTCAAACAATTTAATTTTAATATCACCTTTGACGAGGCTCTTGCTCACATGCCTAAGTATGCTAAGATGTTTAAGGACCTATTAAGTGATAAGGAAAATTTTCTCGATATTTCCAATACCCAGTTGAATGAGAATTGTTCCGCGGTTCTTTTGAGAAAATTACCGGTTAAGTTAGGAGATCCCAGTCGATTCCTTATTCCTTGCAATTTTCCAGGTGTAGAGAATGTTGATCCCAAACTTAGATCGATTTAGCTTTGTGTAAACGAGATTGAATCAAGTTAAACACTTACAGAAACTTTGTTATATAAACAATTCAAGTATTATGCGGAATTAATACTTGAATGAAGAACAAACAAAACAAATAAACCAAACTTTCACTTTGATTGATGATTGAACTTGCGTACAATGAAAGTGTTAAACGTATATCTTAAACTAAAACCTAAAGGGATCCTTTTATAGATTAAGGAGCCTTGCACAAGAGTCTAACTATCAGCTATTCTAGGTAAAGATAAATATAGAAAATACATTGTCGAACATATATTTACTAGAAATACAAAACGTATAGACTAAGTATTCTATCAGTGGTTGGACTTCTTCTCATCAGCGCTTGATTACGCTTGATCTGTCAATGCTTGATTTCTTCCTAACAACGCCCAATTACTCTTGTCAGCGTTTAAGTGTCTTGGCTCATTTTATTCCCAACAATCCTCCCCTAAACTTGATATCTACTCTAGTAATCAAGTTTCTGAATAAAAACTAAGTACAAGGAGGATTCTTACAAATACAAATTACTTCTTAATTAGGAAATAAATAAACCTAATTAAATCTTTGCCAACATCACTTGTGTAATCCATCTCCAGCCGTGTTGACATCATTTCCTTCAAAACTTCCTTGGACATGGGATATTCAGCATCCACAAGAAGATATTCAGAAAACTTTATAGTACTCAAATGATAAACACCAGCTGCTGAATGTAGACGCCATTGAAGTCTACTGATATCATCCAGATCCAACCATATTGGATCTTCATCACTTGGCTCACACATTCTCTTGAATGTGGACCAAATCTTTATTCCCTTGACTGAAGTAGGTGCTTCAGCCTCATACTTGGTCTTCATCAAGCCCCAAAGATCTACCAAGTCTTCCCTATACAGGCTTGCAAACAAAGAGATAAGAGTGGTGAAAGTATGTACCTTCTTTCCATATCTGCCAATCATCCAAAATCCACTTGCATCTTCTTCATAGTGAACTACAGGGTTTCTGGAATCATAAGGTAATACCTCTGGAATATGTGAAGCTTCCAAAGGTGAGAGCTTAATACTCTTTCTAATAACTTCTTCACTAGGATTCACTCTATCCAAATTCTTTAGGAACTCAATTGGAAGTCCCCTCTTCACAGGCCTTGGTACAATTGAAGCGTTTTGAATCTGCATCTCTTCTACAAGTTCTTTCTTTCTTTCATCAGAAAGAAGTCTGATAGTATTCTCCTCTTGAATATTTTCCCATATTGGATAAGCATGAAATTCCAACTCATCAAAGGACAAATCCTGTAATTTCTTGAAAGTCCAACCCCCTTGATGACATCTAAGAAGCATATAGTAAAGCTCCCTTCTATCCTTCTTTGTCTGTGAAAGAACTTGGCTAGCCCTATACTTCAAAATTACCTTGCAATCTCTTTGAACTCTTAGCAGAATCTCCAAACCCCAAATTTGATCTGAAATGGTCATGTTTGGATTCTCCATAACTGTGTTCTCCCATGAAAAGTACATCTTGGCTACTTCAGGCATCTCATAATTAACTTGCATTTTCAATTCCTCAAGCCTTTCCTTAGCCAACTCATCACCATATTCAAGCCTTTCTGGATCTTCATGATCATCACACTTGAATCAGTACTCTCATCATCACTGTCCTCTTTAGTCTCAACATCAGTCTCCTTCATCCTCTCCTTTTCCTCAAGTTCTGCAGCCAAAATAGAATCAAAATATACATGGGCTGCATCCTTGGGAACTTCAACTTCTACCATAATTCCTTTACCTTTATCGAATACATCAATAGTGGGTAAAGAAGTTGATGGTACCTGTGTAGACACCTCCTTGATGATAGCTGATGACTGGGATACATCAACCACACCTGCAGATTTATCAGCATCCGAAACCTGAATGTCAACGCCTAACTTACTCTTGTCAGTGCTTGGCTTTGTGAACTGCTCCAACATTTCAGTAAAAGACAAATTTAAATTTTTAGGGGTAACCAATGAAGCATCAAAACCTGGTTGCCTCTTCAAATCTGTTAGAGCCTCAACTATACCCAAATAATCACCTTCATGTGAGCCTTTGTCACTCACATGTACCTGCTCATCCTCCCCTTTGGAAGAATCCTCCTCTCTACACCTAGGGTTAGCACCTTCCAAAATATCAATTCCAAGGTATACCCAAATAATCACATTCATGTGAGCTTGAGTTCAAGGCCTTGTGTGTTGACACTATATACAAGGTATGCATTTTGCTTTTGCAAGCTAATGCAGACAGCCGTCAATTCCAACAACGTGTAAGGTTCCAATCCGACCTCCTCTAGAATTTGAATTTGACCTCCCAAAGTAGATTCATGGGGCATGGTGTGAGACCCCCAAAATCTGACATGGAACAACTAGGCAACGAGGGGGTAACACGTCATAGTACAAGAAACAATGAATTACAGTTCATAAAAGCTGACGAAATAAAAACATGCACATTACATCATAAAAGGTCAGAGTTTTTAAACATAGGTCCCAGAGTTTTAGAAGCAGAAAATTATATTATTTCGTCTCGATTTATAACAAAAAGTTACCCAAAAGATAGAATAAACTCGTGACAGCTTTTACTAAAAGCAGTCTTATAAAAGCATCACAGAAATCTCCAAGCTGTGATAATATCCTGCGGGCTCCCATCCAAGCAAAGCTAAGTAATAATACCTGAGATTAAACATGTAAAATCGTCAACATAAACTTGAGTGATATTCATAGGTTTAGCAGTAAAGGTGTGGAACACAAGCATTCATTTGTAAAACAAGTAGTATGGAGTACAGTTATATATGTCAACCATAGTCCGAAATCATTATTATTGATGTTTAGTTCATGAACCGAAGCTTAAATTACGTAAGTATTCAGCCTAAATACTCAGGTATAAACAAATGTAATGCGTCATGGTTAAACAACCGCATCATTGGGACGAGGATAGTCAACTACGATGGATCCACCCACAACATTCGCGCTTCGTGCAATGCACATCGGACAATTAACGGTTCATGATCAGAGAGATGAAACACAAGGCTAGCCTAAAAGCAATAATAATATTGAAAACCTGAAATCATACATGTTCTGGATAGCATACAAGTTCTGTATAGCATACAAGTTCTAGATAGCATACTGTTTTTAAATAGTTGTGTTCCACCATGTAAAATCTTACCCCGTGTTTAGAAACCATGTATAAGTAAAAAGGGGCTATTAACTCACGTTAGCCACGAGGTAAGTCAATCATGGTAGTCAGCAACTGAGTAGAAACAATGGTAGTGAGACGATCACCGGCGATATGGATGCCCGGGAAACACGAAAACCGCAACCTATCACAATAAGGCGCGCGTTAAGACTCGAAATCAAATATCGATATGTACCAAATACAATATGACTCAAATATTTTCAAAGTATTTATATTTCAAAACCATTGACACAAACCAAAAGAATCCATACTAACCCATTTATCGAATACTACACGATTAAACACTTGTACACTTGAAATTGACCCGTTATACGACGCCAAGTTAACGCAAGTCAAACTATTCTTTACCCTTATTCGGACCAGTAGCTAAGTCATTTATATAATGACTAAGCACTTGAGTAAGTCACTATGTCCGATGGTGAATACCCAAACTCACGCGACACAAGAATTGAACTATGTGTCCAAAATTAAAATCAGCAAGTACACCCCGAATGTACACACCGATCTACCCTATCTAGACTTGTCCGATTTAGATGAAAATTGGTAACAAGGTCACTTATAAACTGTATAAGACCTCACCAAAGTTTGAGCCAAAGTTCACACTTTAAAACCCATCAGCTCGACAATTATTCGACTTCAAATTTTTGACAGATTTGTATACTTGTTTTACAAAACCGTTTGGACCACTTTAAAAGTACTAACTCGACAATTAGTCTTTTGAAACCACTACTAGACTCATCAAACTAAGTTTGTAAACATTGAAAACCAGTAGTTATATTTATCTAACCAAGCCTAAAGTCCCCGAGAGTCAACCCAAAATCAGCCATAATTTCGGATTGTGCCGACTTGCGTCTCCCGGTACACGATTACTAAAACTAGCATAAATTTTGACTCGTAAAGAGTTATAAGCTCTATCTTATACCAAAACGAGCGTCTCGGAAAACTCTACAATAAAATCAAACAATCTCAGCCTTTATCCGACCTTAAACCCACGAAATATCTGATAAAGACCTGCTGTCCCAAAATATACTTTTAGAAAACTTGACAAATCAATTTTCCCACCAAAGCTAATCATTCCCATAACTCTAGGATCACTATACCATCATTCCTATCAACCAAACACTCCTAAAATCACTTGCATGAAAAATCTAACAAAAACCCAAGATCAAAATACAACTTTTAAGGATAAAAAAGTGATGATCTTACCAAGATCATCACATGCATGAGGTTTTAAATATCATCCGACCATGGAATCATAAAATCTTCACAAGTTGGTGCATGCGCTTGAATTTGGTACCATTAGAATCACAAGAACAATTTAGGAATTGGTCTTATCTTTGTTTTTAATGAATCAAGGTGGATGATGGTGAATTTGTGGTGTTTTGTGGTGATGTTCACGACAAGGAGGGGTAGGAGAGAGTGTTTGTGTGTTTTTTTTAAATGATTATATGTGTGTTATGGTGGAAGTAAACTCTTGGTTTATATATGGTTTAAGTGTAGGGACCATTGTTGTCAAGTTTAAAACTTGTGGACTTAAAAACAATTTACTAGTTTAAAGGGTAGAAAATGGTTATTGGTAAATATTGAAAATATTTACGGGGCTCGGGTTTTGTAAAAATACTTTTCAAAAGTTACAATGCATCATAAAAATGATTATATGATTTCCCGACACGACTTAATACGTAATTAAAACGAAATCGTCGAAAATATTAATTATCGAAACAATCGATAATAAAATGTAAAGTTTTGGGCATCCGTCGGTATCGCGATCACTAGGAATTCTCGTCGTACATTGATTTAAATAAACTCGTTGTAAAACGCACGCGGGTGATTTTAAATCAAAAACTTTGATTTAAATTAAATATGGAAAAATAAAATAAAAATTTTATAATTCCATATAAAGTATTGTCAATGAACAGAAAAATACTTAATAAGTATAATTTATTAAAATTTAAGAATCTTTGGATTTACATATAACAATACAAGAAAACAAAATACGTTGGAAAATTCAAGAAACACAAATAAAAAGAATAAAATAATGCTGGGAAAGTATGGGTTCTCACAATCTTCCCCCCTAAAGGAACTCTGGTCCCTAGAGTTCTCCTGAAAATAGTAGAAGATGCAAACAAGAGGAGGTACAAAGTGTAGAACTATATTCATTGCTTCCCAGGTAATTTCCGTACCACGACGAATCTTAACGGTTAGAATTCACTATGCTTCAGTTTCTTAGCTCCTTTTTGGATAAATTTACAAACTCGGATTAGAATAATGACCTTTCAGTACGGAGAAAAATTCAAAAAATAGAATTATTGGAAATACGTACGATAAACTAACAAGAATGAACACAAGAATCGCTTAAATGGACAAGGTGCGTTAAGATGAATCAAAATTGTAAATCAACAAGGAGCCGCAAATCATGCAACCTGTAAAACATGACAATCTGAAAATGTAAGAATCTAGTCACAAGCGAAATAGAAGGGAAAAATGAATTACATATGATCACTCAAAATACAAGCTGCCACAATCAATTGTCTAGTATTTTAGTATTACCTTAAAAGTTAGTTGAAATATTTTCTTGATTAAAAGAAAATTTTACAAGGTGTAGTGATTTAAAATCAAACTATCTATATTTGGTGAGTAAGGTGTTGTTATATCTTTTTCTTGATCAGGATTTTCAAAGCAAATGTAACTCAGTTCCAATAGTTATTTTTATTAGCTTAAGAGCTTTTCGGGTGACTATATGAAACTATCGTTAAAACTTCAGGTTTATCGTTACCATTAGAGAAAATTCAGATTCTACAAGTTATTTAGAAACATTGTTAGAAATTATAAATTAATTTAATAATTTCATTAGGTTGACAGTAAAGTACGATATAATCAAATACTTTAAAAGATACAACGTGATATCCTTTTTAAATAATAGTTATAAATTTACCAAAGAGGATGTATAGATCCAGTACTTAACTTGAAACACTTATTTTGGTAATTTAAACATTTGATAAAATGTATAAAACGTTCTTAAAAATTAATAATAATTTTTTTTAGAAATCCAAGAAAGTGTTTAAGGTATCAATGATAAACACGTAACATTTTCTGGTTTTCAATAGGTGACAAGACATCAACGAGTATGAATCATATAAAGGTCAACAATCTGTATGCGAGCAATAACACAAGGGAATAAAACGAAAATCGTATCAATTCTTAACAAACGTGATAGAATAGACGCGTCGATGATAATAAAAATAATGAGAAACAAAGGAATATAGCGATGATTAATTCACGAGTGTGGTTGACATCACCACAACGGCTTATTAAGTTCTCATTAGTCGATACACGATCGAAAGAGAAAAGCCACACAAAAAAATTCCGAATCGCAAAAATTCTTAAGAAGTTTCTTGAGAGTAAATTCAGTAAAATGAAAACATTAGCAATGAAAGGCGAAATCAACACATGATTCACACGAATGAATTTTAAGACGATGAAGTCTAACACACATAATGACGGATACACGAAATCGTTGGTTACTTCCAGTCATAAATCAATATTCACATCCATAGACGTTTCGAAGGTCTACCAAAAGAGATAGAGAAGGTCGGTCGATGTAGAAGCATAACAACATTGAAACTTTCAAGTCTGGTATCAATGTTAAGAATTTAGGCAAATGGTAACAAAAATCGTATCATGAGGATGATAAGGTAACAGATATAACAAAGGTCGTTGAGTAAGGAAATATGTGTTTGAGGCATGTACTTTGTTTAAGAAAAGTTAAGGGTTTATATATGTATGTCGTGAATTGTTGCTACTCGCATAAGATGTAAAAGTTCTCAAAACTTTTATTTTATCTAACTTTTTAAGAAACATAATTAAAAAGTTGATTGTTGGTCAAATATTTAGGGCGACTACTATTTGGCCTTGCATGGCTCCTTCTAAATTAGCCATAGGTGATCAGGCCATGCATAATTTAGGACTAGCAATGCGATGCTCAGCTTCGTCAAACCAATATTACAGGTCATATTATTTAAAATATGTATATAATGCCATTTGTAAAAAAAAACGGAAATTAAAATAGTTTATGAAACTATTCGCCAATAAGTTACTAGCTAGATATTTAATTTAACAGTTGTAATGTTACAAGATTCCTTACAAGACCCAAGGTAGAACAATTTGTGAGAATACATTGTAAAATTAATATAAATTAATTTTATAAGATAGCATTCAATTATTTAAGAAAGCCCAAATGAAACCTTTTGTAAAATGATTCACAAACAAGACCAGTTTGAGTTTATATGGTAACATGACAATAGTTTATAAAGTAGCGAGTGGGTTACAAGAGGGAAATAAGGAGTAGCTCAAGACAGTCAATGAAATGGTTACAAGGTGATAAGGTTTCAAGAGGTTTAGCCGAAATCGTCAAGAGACACGTGTCAAGATGATAACGAACGATTCGAAAGAAAGAACTTCAACTTCGGTCCAATTCAGTGGTATGATAGAAGCAAAGAAAGACAATGTAGAATGACAAATAAGTCATATATAAAAGAAAGGTTAAAGGAATCCGTAGGTGTGCACACCGTGATTAATTTGACAATAATATACTTGTTATCCTCAAAATATTGAGTCAAACAAGAATGTCTGGTCATAGGTTTATATTGTAATAATTATTAGAACGTTGTAATAGTTAGTTAAAATAGTCGTGACATTATGGGCTTGATGGTTAGCTTAAAAGTCCTCTTTCAAGGTACTAAGCATTTATTCAAGCCCGACCCAAAACAATATAGTCCATTAGAGTTCCTGCATGTGGGTGGACTATATAAGCACCCTCCTAGCATGTTTGGAGGGTGGAAGTTCTCATTATTTTCTTAATCTAATTTCACCTAGTTTCTCCACCTTCTCTCTACTTTCTCTCACTACTTTCTCTCTCTAAAATCTTCATCTCTTTTCTTCTATTTTCTATTAATCAACCATGGTGAAGTGAATAAATTAGGGAACAACAATTGGTATCAATCTCCACGGGGTAGATTGTGATTGGTTGTTGTTATTGATTTGATTCGTGTGATTAATCATCAAATCATCTCAGATCAAATTTTTTTAGTGTTTTTCGGGCTCTAAATCTTGATGTAAATCACTTACATAGATTTGGTAGGGATTTGGTTAAATTTTTGTGGTTAAAATCGCAAGTTTTTGAGGTGTTTGGATTGTTTTTGGGGTTCGGTTTGAAGAACAGTAGGTACGTTGCCAAAGAGATTATTCCGAAAATAGTGATTTTCAGAAAAGGTTTTTACATTCTTAAGAATTTATCCGAAGATTTGTAGATATTCCGAAGATATCATTTTTTTTCCGAAGATTTTTAGTGTTTTTCGGGCTCTAAATCTTGATGTAAATCACTTACATAGATTTGGTAGGGATTTGGTTAAATTTTTGTGGTTAAAATCGCAAGTTTTTGAGGTGTTTGGATTGTTTTTGGGGTTCGGTTTGAAGAACAGTAGGTACGTTGCCAAACAGATTATTCCGAAAATAGTGATTTTCAGAAAAGGTTTTTACATTCTGAAGAATTTATCCGAAGATTTGTAGATATTCCGAAGATATCATTTTTTCCGAAAATCATCAGTTATCCGAAAAGGGATTTATCCGAAAAGGGATTTATCCGAAAAGGTCAGTTTATCCGAAGAAATTATTCCGAAAAACTCAATTTATCCGAATATCCTCCATTTATCCGAAAAATCATTTATCCAAAAAAGGCATTATTCCGAAAAACAAGCATTATTCTGAAAAACAGGCATTATTCCGAAAAAAGGCATTATCCGAAAAACCTGATTATTCCAAAAATACCATTTTTCCGAAAATCCTCCTTTTTCCGAAAAACCTCATTATTCCGAAAATCCTAATTATTCCGAAAATCCTCATTATTCCGAAAATCCTCATTTTTCCCAAAAAGCTCATTTTTCCGAAAATAACAGATTATCCGAAAACATTATCCGAAAAAGGCACTGTTATCCGAAAATCCATTTTATCCGAAATAGCCATATTCCCAGAAAAAAAGAGTTTTTTGGCGGGAAAACCGGAGTAAAATTTGTTTTTTCCCAGACCATTTTTAGGCCATTTAAGCTTCGATTTCAAATTTTGGCAATGCGAAAAAATTTTTGACCAAAAATTCCAATTTTTGTACCAAAATTCAAATTTTTAGGCCAAATTTCAAATTTTTTAGGTTTTATTTTTCGTCAAATTTTCAATTTTCAAATTTTTTTTCCCTATTAGTTTTTGGCTATTTCGAACTCGTTTTCAAAATTTGGTAATTCAAAATTTTTCGGTTTACCGTTTTGTCGGACTGAGAATTTTATTGTCGGACTGAGAGAAATCGCAATATTCGGGATTTTACCAACAAATCAATCACACCATATCTACTTCAGATCCAAAGTCACTTCATCATCTGAAACACTCATTATGGATTCCGCAACACAAGATGTGCATGCACTCAAATCCAAGATGTCGGTTGCAAAAGAACGATGCATGACACACATTAGATCACTCTAGTCACACCTTCAAATTCTTTCAAATGACGATTTAAAAGGCACTCGCGTCGAACTTGGATTCAAACGGGTATTCATGTTACTCACTGGTCAAGATGTTGAGACATTCACAAGCACAATGCTACTCAATGTAGATCGCCTTGAACAACAACTTGCCAACGATAAATTTCAAGAGGTTGAATCCATAGATGCCGCTTTGGTTCTCAAGAATCAGTTTCAGCAATTCTTTGATACACAGGTCTCTGTAACTATGATCGAGAATTCATCAACAAATACTTCTTTGAATTACTCGGTTAGAAGTTCAAGAATTCAAGGAGACATTTCTTCAACACATGAGTGCTGTAAGGAAGTCCATTGCTGAAAGAACACGTCATAAACTAAAAGTTGAAAGAAGGGTGAATAACAGATTAATACTGAAGAACAAGAGCAATTTCGATGATGGTCAAACATTGGATGCTTGTTCGATTGGCATTGAAAGCAGTGGGACAGAATCAGAAAAGCAGCATACCAACAACAACTCAGGGAATGATCAAGCAACCGATGATGAGGAGCCAATGGCTGAGGTACAATTAAATGCTTTGTATAATGATCATCAATATATTGATTCTAAGATTCATGAGCTTGAAACTATGTTAGCTCAAAAGACAAAAGATTTTGAGGACGCCAAACTCGAGTTTTCGAAAACAAATGACAAATTTGAAGCTTATTTTGAAAAACTTGAAAAAGCAAACGTTGTTCTTGAATAAAAACTGGATCGTAAGATTCAAGATTCTAATGCGGAAAAAGAACATTTTGTGAAACAAATAAATTTGTTAGAATCAAAGTTGGCTTCTCAAAATCAAAGTCCTCCGCCTGCTTCATTAAGTGAAATATATGTGCAACCTATCGACATTGTAGATAGTAATGACGCGAATGTTGATAGCGACATATTTGATAATATGAACATTAAGTTATAAAAACGTGTGGCTCAATTACTTCTACAAAATGAGCAATTGAAAGCTCATATTCAGGAAAAGGTTTTTGCATTAACAGCGGTGAAAAATGAATTAAGGAAGCTAAAAGGAAATAATGTGGATACTAAGTTAGCAAATCAGTCAATCTTGGGGAAACCTCCTACTCAACCATTCAGAAACCGCTCAGTTGCTAGACAACCGAATGCGTTTAAATCTGACCGACCCAAAACATCGAACTCGAGGTTTGCATCCCAAGTTGACGTGCGTAGAAATTTGCCAAAAACAGTCACTCCACTATCTAGATCACCCTTAACAAATTTTGCCTATGCAAAACCCAATCACATGAATGCTTCAAGCAACTCTAGAAATAGCTCCAAGAACATGCCTCAGAGTAGTTCAAATGACACGGGTCATAAAAGCTATCTATAGGATGCAAGATAACGACACAAGCAAGAGATAGGACCCAACCAAAACCTAGGAGCGCTAATCCCACATATAGGAATTCTAGACCCTTCTATGATGTGCCAAGCCTATCTTAGGAACACTAGATCCTTCTCAGATGCTAAGCACTTTGTTTGCACGAAATGTAACAAATGTGTGTTTAATAAAATTCATGATGATTGCATCACAAAAGTCCTGAACAAGGTGCACCAAAAAGCTAGAGCATCTCAAAGACGAAACCCTATAGGAAATAGATTTTCTCCAATTACGTCTTCCGTTGTGCATGAGAAAACTACGTTTCCTAGACCTTGTCTTAAGTGGATACCAACGGGTAGAATCTTCAAAACAACTGGTCTTAAATGGGTTCCTACTGGAAAAATATTTCCCTCTAGCACGACAAAGGTTCACTGTGAACCCCCACATGGTTCTCACAAAGATATCAATATCACTAACCAATATACATCATACAAACTACTGATGCAAGTGCAGGTACACAAGTAAAGTCTCAACGGGCACCCAAAGGTCCAATCTTTAAATACCGTTCAACAAAAGACACACTCAGAGTTTGGTTGCTGAAGAAGCAGATATCTGAGAAACTAGTGTCTAAAGGGTTTCACAACTAAGCTGTAAAATGATTTATAATTACCTCAGATTGTGACTCGTACTTCAATGAAAGGAAATTTGATCACGATGATTACTTATCCTCAACAACGGGAATATTAAATTTCTCGGTCATGAGCTATCGATAAAAGCATTCAAAGTTTTTAAGCTCATGTAAATGACTTATAGTTAAATGTCAGACTGTAACTCGTGCTTCAAATAAAGGAAAGTGTATCTTTAACGATAAACATATCCTAACAAACGGGTAGAGCAATCTATCTTGGGTTGAGCTTGTCACAAAACATTCAACGTTTTAAGCTCAACAAAATGGCTTGTAATCACTTTCAGATTGCAACCCGGATCCATATTCACGGGGGAGTGTACGATTTAGTGCGCTTAGCCTCAGCAAAATAAGAGAAATCTTCTTACACTTGAGTGGATTTGTCAAGACATTCAAGGTCTATGAACTTAAGTTTATGCTTTAGAAAAACCTCTTCGCCGAAAAGAAATAGGATTTTTCAAAAAAGCGTTGAACATAATTTTTTCAAGAATTTCTCAATGATTATTCAAAATCATTCAAAAATTGTGCGTTCAACAACTCCCATCCTCAAAAAGCGAAATGTGGATCAAATCCTCACAATGACAATTCAACTGGATCAATTTTTGAGGGGGAGCATTTCAACTTCATGCAAAAGATTAACACATCTTTCTCCCGAATATTTTCAAGACCATTCTTCACAATATATTTTAATCAAATTTAGTATCTCTAATATCAAACGATTTTATATATTAGAGATAGGGGAGAAAATGTGATTAAAATGTGATCTAAAGACTTAAGCACTCATGGTTACGATCAAATACCCACAACATCTTTAATCCACGACGTTATTGGTGTCAAAAGGGTGGTTAGGTTTAAGTCCTATGATCCAACCAGAACCGGAGGGATCTTCCCAGGGACAATCCAATAGATTATTAGAAGTCCTTAGGAAAGATGGAGTAGAATGTGAACGAAGCTGAATGCCGACTAAGTACTGATGGTAGCACTGCAACTATCACAACATGGTGCTAGTAATGAGGTCTTGGTAAGCATTGAAGGGGTTGAAGAATGAAAAAGAAATGTAAGGATAAAGGGTATAAAGAAATTAGCCCTCCATACAACTTAGGTAGAAACCGGGTCAACACATCATGAAGACAACGCATCATGGACCCAGAGATGTAATGCACAACCCCTCCACAGCTGACTCAGGCTTCTCTTAAAAGAAGTTTGTTTTATTGCCACGAAGATCAACACGACTTCTATTTACTTTCTCACTCCGAGATAGTTGATATTGAATAGGTGGCATCTGCTCCAGCCTCCGACCACTAAAAGTGCACAAATCGAGTCTAAAGCCAAGAGATCAATCAAATCTCGTTAGGACACACGTATGAAGATCAAGAGAATCCTACGCTATATCCTTGCGATATTGCTAGAACACTCAGAGTGATACTATTCAGTATTCACAATGATGAGTGGAAATCCTTCCAGTGTTAACATCTAATAGCACTACGGTAGGTCATGTGTAAGATTCTTTATAAATTGAACATATGTAAAACTGAAAAGCAACAGTGGTTTGTTTCTTTATCGATTCAAACTCGTTTCAGGTTTCTACGCAATATCTTTATGGTCTTGCCAGAACATTCAGAGTGATATTTATTAATATTCACATTGACGAATGGAAATCTTCTAGCGTCAACATCAAACAGCGCTACGGTAGGTAACTTGCGAGATTCTTATGAATCAAGCTTGTGTCAACTGGAATGTAACAATGGTAAGATTCTTAATGAATCAAACTTGTTCCAGGAATTTGTATTAACGACTTTAATCAAGCAGATATTTATCCAATTGGTTCACTCTTTATGTTCGCAGTCTTGCTTTGAGACGGTCGAGTAAAGAGAACGGCTAGTACTACTGCGAAACCCTGTCAAGGAGATTCTTAATTGAATCTACCCAATCACAGGTACGATATTTTAATATCGTGTAACGGTCTTCACCGACTAGAGGTAAAACGCTACCGATTTAGGATGAATGTGATAGGTGTGAAAACACCCATCCTTTTACCACTTATTTCTGGCTAAAACAAGACCAAAACAGGTATTTAATATCATTTGTTTGGAATTATGCGTGGTTTTTGTGTTTATTGTGTTTTCAGAGTGAACCGGATGATTATTGAAGAAAACATGGGATTGCACGGGTTTTATTCGAAGAAAAAGACTCAAGACGAAGTCTATTGTCCAAGAAATGCAAAAGATTTGAAGTCAATGGGCCTATTTGAAGATTTATCGAAGAAAAGGACCAAAGATGGAAGATTTACATATGTCTAAGAAACTCAAGTCTATTAAACGAAGAAATTAAAAGACGAGTTGAATTTAATCGTCGACAAATCCTGAATCAGAATCGAAAACGTCAACTTTTCTGAAAAGACGAGAAGACAAGAAGAAAGGGAGAAAGCCCACTCACCAACCAACCACTTAGCCTATATAAGGGAATCACCCTCACAATTTTTGGCACCTAGTTTGGAGTTTCAGTTACATTTTTCCTAGTTCGTAGGAAACCATCTCCCTTTAGGAGTTGTTTTCATCTTCTTTGATTTTCTTCTTTAATCTTGTAAGTTTGATCCTTTCCTTTTGTTTACTGAATCTTAATCATCAATTCAAGTTTTGATTTAATCTTTTCATTCCTCTTGTTCATCATCATCTTTTTATTGCAAGTTCTTAAGTTCTTGTTTGATTGATTTTGATCTTTTAAAAGTGATTGATTTTGTGTTTTTATTGTTGGGATTTGTTGCTTATGGTATTGAAATGATTATTGGTGAATTTGGTAAAACCTTTTCGGTTGTTTGGCTTGATTTGATTTAAATTCGTGACCACTGTTCATGTTTCTGCTGTTACTGTTCTTATCTCCAGATTATTCCGAATAGCCTTTCATCTTGTCCCTTATTCGGAATATTTGGATATTCCGGATAGCCTTCTTGTTTTATTCCCTATTCGGAATGTTTACTTATTTCGCATAGACTGTTTCCCCTTTTCCTTTATTCGGAATAATTTATACTCCGAATAGGCCCATATTCCGAATAGACTTAGTTATTCCCAGTAACCTTTATTCCGCGTGGTCTTCTTGCCATTTATTCCGCATGGTTGATTATTCCGCGTAGACAATTATTCCGAATAGCTTCATATTCCGGATAGAGTTCATTTATTCCGAGTAAGCCTGATATTCCGAGTAGCTCTGTTATTCCGCATGGTCTACCATTTCGCATCACCATTATTCCGCACGGTCTATTATTCCGAATAGAACTAATTTTCAGTAAGGAACTTTTATTAGTTTCATTATTTAACTGTTTAACTTTAATCCTAATTGTGTGTTAATTCATTAACTGTTTCTGTTCTAATCCTTATTTATTGCATTTATTTACATTTTTATTAGAGTAGAAAACCAAAACCCCTTTTTGTCAACAAGAACAATCATTCCACTTAGAGCTGTGATCAATTCGAGAAGATTCCGAGAAACGAAGTTAATCTGAACAATAACAAAATGCTTTTATCAAATGGCGCCGCTGCCGGCTCTTCTCGTTAAGATCAACATTTTTTTGTGAGAACTTGGATTTTGGGATCCGTTCGCCGTGAACGTTACTTTTTCATAAAAATTTTCAAAAATATAAAATTTTCAAAAATCCTAAAAAAAAAACATAAAAACCAAAAATATTTTTGATTTGTTTTTGCCTTGTTAGTTCTTTTGCAGGTGCATGCGTACACGATCAACGTCTTATCAAGAGCCCGAGCCTCTCGAAGACTTAGACATGGCCGGTGTACAAAACAACAACAATCACCCACCTCAAAACAATAATAATAACAATAACAATCCACCTTTCAACAACAATAATAACAACAACAATGAGCCTTTACCGGATAATCGCCCGATGATTGAACTTCTGCAAGCACATGTAGATGGTAACAATGATCCAATTGTTATACCCGCGATTGCAGCCAACAACTTTGAGCTCAAATCCGGCTTTATCCAGATGGTCTCTGCTCAACCATTCTTGGGGCGTCCCATTGATGATCCACATGACCACATCAAGAGATTCTTGCAACTCACCAATACGGTCAAATTCAATGGTGTTCCACAAGAAGTAATCTGTTTACAACTTTTTCCCTTTTCTTTAGAGGGACAAGCCCGGCATTGGCTTGCTAAGGAACCGCCACAAAGTATTCTTTCGTGGACGGATTTGGAGACCAAGTTTATCAACTACTTTTTCCCACCCTCTCGTACTACCGCTTTGCGGAATGAAATTATCAATTTAGAACAAAAGTACGATGAGTCTTTTAGTGAATCTTGGGACCGTTTCAAAGATCTTTTAAGAAAATGCCCACAACATGGTTATACCAAAGTGCACCAAATTAACACTTTTTATAATGGTTTAAGAATGAATGAACAAGATTCACTAAACAGTACCTCGGGGGGTAATCTTTTGGCTAAGGCTTCCAATGCTGCTTGGGATATCATTGAGAATAAGTCTCGTGTGCAAACCAAGAGTGTTCGGACCAATGTCGCTAGTGCTAGTACTAATGACAGCGATAAGCGACTTGACAAAATCACTGCGCTTCTTGAATCGCTTGCTACCCAACCCGCCAGCAACACCAACAACATCAGCGCTAGAAACGCTAAAGACGCTCAAGTCAATGCTGTTAGCCAACCATGTGAGATATGCGAGGGTCCTCACTCTTACACCACTTGTACTGCCACCCAAGACTACCCTTTTGAGAATGTGAATGCAGCATACGGTACCTATCCTCAACCTGCTTATCAAGCTCGACCTCAAGGTGACCGCAACTTGCTTAGCTACCGCTCTAACAACTATCTCTCACCACCTGGTTTTCCTCCTAATAACCCAAACCAACAACAAAACCTCAATCGACCTCCTCAACAACAACAACAACCTCGTACACCATACATACTACCTCACAAACAACAACAACCACCTCAAAGAAACAACCAAGTTTACCAGCAACCTGCTTATCAACCACCCGCATACAATGCTCCTCCCAACCAACCCACCGCTTTACACCAAGAAGTGGAAACCTACATGAGGACTAACGATGTGATCGTGGGAAATCTTCAGCGGGAAGTGCTCAACTTGAAAGCAGACCTGGTGAAACAAGGGAAGGATCTGAGAGCTGATATGAGAAACACTTTGGATAGTCAAACGAATGACTTAAAGAACATGATGGCTAGTTTCTTCCAAGGTAATCAACCCTCTTCTTCGAGTACTCTTCCGAGTAACACCGTTGCGAATCCAAGAGGGGAGATGAAAGCAATCACCACTCGCAGTGGCAAAGGTACCAAGGAACCCGAGCTTCCTATACCTCCACCGATGGTTGTGACTAAGGAGAACGAGTCACCTGCTCCTATTCCTCAACCTTCTACTTCCCCAATTTCTCCACCTCTTACTTCTACCCCTCCTCCACCCAAGGATGTGAGTGATCCCTCGATTCCAAAGCCTTCCTCTTCTTCCGATATACCTTATCCCTCAAGGTTGAGGAAAGAGAAGCTCAAAAGCAAGGACGATATTCAGGTTTCAAACTTTCTTAAAATGTTTAAACAACTGAATTTCAATATCTCCTTCGCTGAGGCTCTCGCTCACATGCCTAAATACGCGAAAATGTTCAAAGATCTTCTTAGCGACAAGGAGAAGCTTCTTGATATTGCTAACACCCAACTTAATGAGAATTGCTCTGCAGTGCTCTTAAGGAAATTTCCAACCAAGCTTGGTGATCCGGGTCGTTTCTTAATCCCTTGTAACTTCCCGGGAGTAGAGAATTGCATGGCCTTAGCCGATCTAGGTGCCAGTATTAATCTAATGCCTCTAAGCGTTTGGATGCAATTATCTCTCCCTGAGCTAGTCCCCACCAAAAGGACTTTGGAATTAGCTAACCGTACGGTTGCTTATCCAGTGGGAATAGCCGAAGACGTCTTTGTAGGAGTCGACAAATTCACTTTTCCTGCCGATTTAGTCGTTGTGTACTATGACATGGACCCTCGTGTGCCATTGATCGTTGGTCGTCTATTCTTGAGGACCGGTCGCACTCTCATCGATGTTGAAGCTGGTGAGCTTATCATGAGAGTGGGTGACGATAAAATTGTCTTCAACATGGGAAAGCTTTCTAAACAGCCTTATTCATATGAGAGTGTTAATTGTATTGACGTTCTTGATGAGGCTTGTGAAGAACATTTCAAAGATGCTTGTAAAAGTATTCCTACATCTCTTCCCAATGTTGAGACCGTTTCCTCGATTGACTCATCACTATCTCTATTTGGAGAAAGTGATTTTCTTTGGAAAGATTTGGAAGCTACCATGGGAGATGCGAACTTAGCTAATGACGATTCTACCACCAATTGGGGTGAAGATCTCCGCCTCATTGAAAACCTTCTCAAAGAAGACAATCTTTCTCCACCATCTCCCACGGTTATTGCTATCGATGCTCTGACTTTGAAAACGCCTCCCATCGAAAATCCTTCGGATTTAGAACTTAAGGAGTTGCCGCCACATCTCGAGTACTTGTTCCTTGAAGAAGAGAAGAAGTCGCCTGTCATCATCGCGAAGGACTTGAAAGAAGAAGAAAAATATCGCCTCATCGCCGTGCTTAAAGATCATAAGAAGGCAATTGCTTGGAAAATTGCCGACATCCGCGGAATTGATCCGAACTTTTGTACCCACAAGATTCTCATGGAAGATGACTTTAAACCTGCAATCCAGAGCCAAAGAAGGGTTAATCCTCGAATTCATGACGTCATCAAACAAGAGGTCATCAAACTTCTAGATGCCGGCTTGATTTACCCTATTTCGGATTCGCCGTGGGTAAGTCCCATCCATTGTGTGCCCAAGAAGGGCGGAATAACCGTTGTTTCCAATGAACACAACGAGTTGATTCCCACTCGTCTCGTTACTGGGTGGAGAGTTTGTATTGATTATCTCGAGCTCAATGATGCCACGAGAAAAGATCACTTTCCTCTTCCTTTCATGGATCAAATGCTCGAGCGTCTTGCGGGTAATGATTATTACTGCTTTTTAGACGGTTTCTCCGGGTATTTTCAAATTCCTATCGATCCCAAGGACCAAGAAAAGACCACATTCACTTGTCCCTATGGAACATTCACTTACAAACGTATGCCTTTTGGTTTATGCAATGCTCCTGGGACGTTCCAAAGGTGTATGATGGCTATCTTCCATGACATGGTGGAAGACACTATGGAAGTATTCATGGATGATTTCTCGGTTTATGGCGATTCTTACTCTGCTTGCCTCGCCAATTTAGAACGTATGCTGAAGCAGTGTGAAGACACTCGCCTTGTTCTTAATTGGGAAAAATGCCATTTTATGGTAAAAGAGGGCATCGTGCTAGGACACAAGATCTCCAAATCCGGTCTCGAAGTAGACCGTGCTAAAGTCGATGTTATCGCTAAGTTGCCTCCACCTTCAACCGTGAAGGGTGTGAGAAGTTTCCTTGGTTATGCAGGCTTTTACCGTCGATTCATCAAAGATTTTTCTCAAATCGCTCGCCCGATGACCCACCTCTTGGAAAAAGATACTCCTTTTATCTTTTCCAAAGAGTGTCTTGAAGCCTTCAATTCGCTTAAGGATAAGCTAACTAAGGCACCAGTCTTGGTTACCCCTAATTGGGAGCTGCCTTTCGAGTTGATGTGCGATGTTAGTGGCTTTGCTATTGGAGCGGTTTTGGGCCAAAGAGTGAATAAACACTTCCAACCAATCCACTATGCTAGCAAGACAATGACGGGAGCCCAATTGCATTACACGACAACCGAAAAAGAGCTTTTAGCTGTTGTCTATGCTTTTGAAAAGTTCTGCCCCTACAGATGAGACTGCTTTTATGCATGGTCTCATCGTCCAAATCGGGCTTAAAATGCATTAAATATCATTAAAACTGCCAAATATATGCTCGTGTTTGTTACTTGTGTATTTTTAGGTACGGATATTGAGGAAATGGCAAAAGATCACAAGAATCATTCAAAAACGAACACGGGAAACGAAGCCACACAATGAACCGGGCCCAAGTTTGGATTTTACAAAAATGCCCTTGAAGAATTGAAGATTGGCAACTTTAGTCCCTCAACTTTTGAAGATTAACACTTTATACCCCTCAAATATTCATAATTATGAATAGGGTCCCTAAAGTTTGAAGACATTACAAGAAAAGCCCTTTGGAAATGAAGAAATTACATTTGAAATCCTTATTTATGGTTTGAAAAGTAATTGTGCCATTTTCAGCAAGTACTCCAAAGTTGTTACAAGCTTATTAAGGCGTTGACAAGGTTATTTCATCAAGTGACAAAGATTGAGGACTTCAGGGACTGAATTTATCAAACAACCAAACTTCCTCACCCAACCAGACTATGACACCTCAGCATAACCCACCCAAATACCCATTTACCCTACCCAACCCGTAACCAAACCCACCCACCAGGTTTATTAAATAAACCTGGTCAAACCTTAGTCAAATTCCACCCATTTTCCCACCCAAACACCTTTTTAAATAATCTATTTCCCAAAATGGATTAAACACCCTCCTAATTACCCATGAACCCTAATCCAACCCAGCTTCAATCCAACTTAATCCAAAGGGTTTTTGGCCAATAGCTTCCAGATCATTAATTACCCTTATCCTCACCAAAACCCACTCACTCAAACCCTTCCTAACACACCCATGTGACTCCTCTGGCCCTCCCCTGCACGTCACTTTCTCCTCAATACCAACAAGCAGACACGATAAACGTTTGAGATGATTCTACTTGTCCTCCAAGCTCAAACAAACGTTCAAGATCAAGTTTTAACAGATGGCCAAGTACAACGCTCACAAGATACCATTTTTTGACCAAGAATTCAGTCAAACCAAGGGCAAGGATGGAAATTCAAGGATTAGGGTTTAGCATTCTAGTATTTTCTATAGACTAGTATAAATACACCCGTATGTGGGTTGTATTTTGTTTGTTCCAGTTTTTAGGCGTTCACATTGTAATCCCTTTTTAATGATATAAAAGTTTGGTGTTTGTTTAAATCAATTTAATTCCTTTTTATAATTATTAAAAGCTGTGTGTGTGTAGAAAGCCTAGCTGAGTTCCATTTTTAAATTGTGTAACACTTTGTGTGTTTAAGTTTCAAAAAGGTTTTTCAAAGGTTTTAAATTGGGTTCAAATTTCAGAAATCAGAGACTCCAAAGAAGTGAAAGTGGATTTGGAGGTTTTGATTTGTCAATTTGAACTTGTTTAAAACGTGTTAAGTTTCAAGGTTATTTGGTTTCAAGGTTTTAAAAGTTTCAGAAAATCAGAAATACAAGTGTGTATTTGTTTGCTCATTTTTCTTAGCAGGTTTGCTTGTTAATTTGTTCAAGGTTCTGCATAGGCCCCAGCCTATTTGGAGGTGGCTAAGCTGCCACTAAGGGACCTGGATGTAGGTCCCTTAAGGTAAAAGCTTTGTCCCTTGTTTAAGTTTTCAGTTATTTTGTGATTTTGCATGATTTTGACTGCAAGTGCTTAAGTGACTGTTATTTGGTTTGATATTGCCATATTTAGGTATCATATGCATGTTAGGATTGTTTAAAATCAATTTGGTTTGGATTTAAAGAGAGTTGCTTTGAAAAATTTCATTATCAGAAATATAAAGGGGTGTTTGGATTTAGTTTTTAATTGAGATTGGTAAAGGTTTGTGAGTTAAAACCTGTTTAGACATACTCATTAGGGTAGTATTAGGTGGTATTTTTACTTGTCTTTCATTTTGGAAACCTTTTAAAACAAGTTGTATGCTAAAAATTGGTTTAAGTGATTAAAAGTCAGAAACTGCTTGTTTTGCATGTATTTGTGTGATTTTGCCATTCAAGGTGCCAAGGTTGTTAGAAGATAGTTCAATCTAGGATTGTGTTCTGCTTATTTGTCATTTGGATGATTTGTGTGCAAAATCTAAGCCATTAAAAATCATTTTTGTGCAAGTAAAACCAGCAAGTACACTCAGACCTGCATAAGTCCTTAATCAGAAACTTGTATGCCATTGGGTTTGATTATTGTGCTTGATACTTGCTTGTTTGTGTTTGCTGTTGACTCCTTATACTCAACTGAGTATAGGGGTGCCCCAATTGTCCATCAAAAACACCTCAAGCACCAAGAATCAAGCCCTCTTGATTCAGTCTGCACAAGTGAAGAAATCACTTGTGTTCATCAGTCACAAGATCCTTGTCTGAGCACGTTTTTGGTTCTTATTTGTTTAAATCTTAGTTAATTTAGATTTGGTTTAAGTTTTTGAGACTTAAGTAAGTTACTGTTTGTGTTTTTAAAGTTTAAAAAGAAAAAAAAAATAAAAGATTAAAAAGGACTGGCCAGGACTCGAACCTGCGCCATCCTCCTCACAACACATCACACTTACCATTGCGCCCTTGGGTCTTTTACTGATAAAGACTCAATCCATAATATATTTAAAGGGTTTGTGTGTTGGCTTTTAAAAATTAAGCCGTAGCTAAATAAGCCATTCCAGGCTTATTGGCTTAGCTTATTAGCTCATTTTCATTTTTCCTAGGATTAGCGTCACATTAGGGATTTTTCTAGCTAAGTTTTCAAATTTTCTCTTTATTTATTTATTTTCTATTAATTTTTATTTTCCCGTTATTAGTTAATTAGATAAAAAATAGAAAAAAGTATTTTAAAAATCCAAAAAAATAGTTTTTAGGTTTTTACTTATATTTTTGAGGTTTACATCACAAAAAGTTTTCAAAAAGTCTTATTTTTGATTTTATAGAATTTTAGGGTTTTTAGCTAACTTTAAAATTTAATATAAAATTATTAAATAGGTTAGAAACTTTTAATTTCATTTTTGTCTTAGTTATAATATTCTAGATTTTTGGTAATTTTTTAGAATTTTTTAGTAAACGTTGAATTTTTTTGAATATTTTAATATTATTTTATTATTAAAAATTGAAAATTAGTTTTTTCTACTTTTTTCATTTTTCCTAGATTGTAGACACATAATTAGGAAATTTGTAACTTTCCAAATCTTTTTAGGACTTTTCAATTATTTTCTTGAATTAATTTAAGTTTTTATTGATTTTAATAGTTTTTAAGTGTTTAAATATAGCTTTATTAGGTTTTAAAATTTAAAAAAAATACCTTTTAGCTCAATTAGGTTATTTTTTAGGTTTACAAACTTTGAAATCTTGTTTAGGGCTTTTAAATAATTAATTGTGATTTTTAGGGCTTTAATTAGCATTAAAAAGTCATTATTTAATTAATTAAAAGGTTTTAGCAAGTTTGGATTTTTTGTAAACTCTTAGAATATTATTGGGGATTTTTAGTAATTTTTTGTAATTTTTAGGTTAAAATTTTAATTTTGGCACTATTTACGGTTTTACGTGTTTACGTTTTCGTCTTAGTTTAATCCGTTTTCGTAACCGTCATTTCTTTCTCATTTCTTTTCTCTTTTCTTCTTAATAAAATCATTAATCAAAATCAATTCAATTCAAAACACACGTGCCTCCTTGGGAAACGAACTTGAACTCATTTGGGTCATTAACACTTGGTTTTTCCTAAAGCCGTTTGTTTAATACTCACCACTACTTTGCCTCTCTTTTCCTAAAGGGTTGCAAAAACACTACATCATTTTTGGCGCCGCTGCCGGGGAGGCGTGTTGTGTTTTGATTGAACCATTGTTGTTTTTTATAATTAGCCATAATTAGTATTTGTATTAGTAGCACTCTTCTAATACGTATTATCGTTTTTTGGTTTTTGTGTGAATATTATTAATATATTGTATACGTAGAACAATAAATTCACAAGTACTCCAAATACGTGAGAAATCACAACCTTGACTTGGGAGGTCATTACCCAATCATTGTATTCGAATCTCAAACCAAAGAAAAAGGCAAAAATAGATAAATGCTTTCGTGAAGCTTAATCTTGAAAATACAAACTATAAGGTGGGTATAAGGCGGTTGTATTTCACGAACTAAAGGAAAAAGGCTCTTAAGTGCTTCGCGCCGCCTCGTTTTCTCCGCTTGCTTGTGCGTATTTGATTTTGAGAGTGAATCGAGGGTTTTGCCGCCCAAAGTATTATTACATATCATATATATTTTCTTGGTTTCATTTGATTAAACCCTCTTGAACGATTTGGTGATTCCACCATCGTTCTAAAGTCATCGAAGGCGTTCACTCCACGTGATCGTTTTCATTCCTTGAGGCTTCTTTAATCAAGAGATTTGATTAAGGAGGAGATTTGTAGATTTTTGTCTACTTAATACATTCACCAATTTCCAAAAAGTTAATACCATCAAAAACCACAAAAAAATTGAAAAATACAAAACACCAAAAAGAATCTTCTTTTCTCGTCTCCACGTTGTACGTGACGTTTATGCTAACTCGTAATCAAGCAAAACGTGCACGTAGACGAAAGAACAAAACTCCCACTCTAACTCATTCTAGTGAGGAGTCTCCTATTGACGAACCCATTGTACGAGAAGCACCAACCATGGCGAATCGAACTATGATGGAGTTACTTCAAGCACCCACCGAGGGTTATGGAGAAGCTATTGTGATTCTCGCTATCCTTGCGGAGAATTTTGAGGTGAAAACGGGTTTGTTGTCGATGATCCAAAACAACAAATTCCGTGGTGATGAGAAGGACAATCCCCACAACCATATCCGCCAATTCAATCGTCTTACCGCCACGTGCAAATTCAAGGATGTCTCGAATGACTCGATTAAGATGATGCTTTTTCCGTATTCCTTAGCGGGGCCCGCTAAAATTTGGTTAGAGAAAGAGCCACCCAATTCTATATTGACGTGGAAGGATCTAGTTTCGAAATTTGGGAACCAATTTTTTCCGCCCTCTAAGACTACGCATTTGAAAAACGAGATTTCTAAATTTTCACAAGAATCGAATGAAAGTTTTTCAACGGCTTGGAATAGGTTTAAGGAGATGTTACATGAGTGTCCTCATCACGGTTTTTCCGATTTACACCAAATTGACACGTTTTACAATGGACTTAATGATCATGAAAGAGATTATTTGAATGCCGCCGCGGGTGGTAATTTTTTGTGTAAAACGGTCGAGGAAGCTTTGGTCATAATTGAGAATAGGTTTAAGGTTTATAGCCCTCGTAACACACCGAGTGTTGCCAAATTGGGCTCATCATCGTCTCGTAGTATCAATGCCTTACAAGATGAAGCAAATGAAGAAAATCGATTTTTTGATAGATTTGCTAGCCTTATGTCCCATTGGAAAGCTCAAGAAACTTCAAATTCCGCTTCGGTTAAAGCGGTTTCTAAGAGTTGTTTGTCGTGTGGTGGAGCTCATGATCTTTCCGAGTGCATTACCGCGGATGGTAACACTTCGAGTGCTTATGTAGCCACGGGAACTTATAACCAAATCGGTCAAGGTTCCCGCCAAAATCAAGCTCCACCAAATCAAAATGCTAATAATTATCGCAACAACAACCAAGGTGGAAATTACCAAGGAAATCAAAGGAATTATAACAAGGGTAATTATCAAAGTGGAAATGGGCAAATTTCAAACCAAAACCAAAACCGTGATTTTCAAACTTCTACTCAAGGTTTTCAAAATGATCACACCAAAAATCTTCAAGGAGAGTTTTTGAATTATGCTAAGGCTAATGATGCTAAGTTTGACAATATGCAACGTGAAATGGTTAGCTTAAGATCCGAGTTGAAAAACGAGCTTAAAAACGAACTTGCTAATGAACTTAAAACTCATGCTAATAAAATGGAAGGAAATGTTCAAAGACTCCAACAAAATCAACAAAAAATGGAGCAAGGTCAACATGAGATTAAGCAAGAGTTGTTAAAAGCGGATGCTAGGCAATCTAAGTTTGAAGACCGAATGGGAAAAATGTTTGAAGCTATCATGTGTAAGCCCTCTTCTTCGGGTGGTCTTCCTAGTGATACCATCGTGAACCCGAAAGGAGAATTGAAGGTTATTACTACTCGTAGTGGTAAAACTTTCAAAGAACCCATTTCTCGTCCAAGTACTTCTATGGAGAAGGAAAAAGAGAAAGAACCCGAGGTGGTGGTCGAAAAGGAGCAAATTCCAAGCCCACAAAGTACCGCTCAAACCACACCTACGGTTGATCCCACACCAATCATGGAACCCGAGATTCCAAGGCCGATGCCTATGCCTACTATGCCCCAACCCACACCACCTTTACCCTACCCTTCAAGACGAGACAAGGAAAAGGCACCAGAACGAAATATTTATCAATTTGAACTCTTTATGAAAATGTTTCGTGACTTGCATTTTAATATAAGTTTTGCCGACGCCTTAGTCATGATGCCTCGATTTGCCGCGAACTTCAAAAGTATGTTGAATAACAAAGAAAAATTGCAAAAATCGTCTAGTTGTTCATCGATTTTTCTAAGCCGCATACCTCAAAAGGTCGGTGATCCTGGAAAGTTTTTAATCCCATGTGCTATCCAAGACATGGAAGAATGCTACGCCTTGGCCGATCTTTGTGCTAGTATTAATTTGATGCCTCTTGAGATTTTTAAATCGCTCAATCTTCCCAATCTCACTCCTTCAAGAATGTCAATCAAAATGGCCGATCATTCTACGGTTCTAGCTTGTGGAGTTGCCGAGGACGTCTTTGTGAAAGTTGGAAAGTTCTACTATCCTGTAGACTTTATTGTTGTTGACATTCCTATCGATCCTAAAGTTCCGTTAATTTTAGGTCGATCTTTTTTGGATACCTCGAGAGCACTTATCGATGTGCATGCAAGAAAAATCACTCTTCGTTTCAATGAGGAAGAACTCGTCATTAATGCAACCCAAAACTCCACTCTTTCTCATGTGTATTCTATCACGTCTTTGTACAATGTCAATCCCATCAAAAACATTTGCAAAAGAATTTCAAATAGAGTTTTAGGAGTTGTTGAGAAAAATGAAGTTCCGTCCCCTCCGCCGGTGGAGGTTAAGAGTGTTAAGCCTACGATTCCAATCTCGAGTGATTCTTCGGATGATGAATATGTTGATCCCGATGGGGGAGTTTTCTTTGTTGACAAACGTTTTGAAAACTTGCCAAAACGGTTTCAAAATGTGAGAATTTTTAGTGTGACTAACATTGCTTTAGATACACCAAATATTTTTGACATAATCAAATCGGGTTTTCACAAGGAGAGTGTAAAAGATGAAAAAGGAAAAGACTTTAAAGTGAATTTAAAAGATTTTTCTACAACTCTAACTCCGTCATCATCGCGTGTTTTGAGTACTACAAGCTCTTCTTCTCCTTTTGACGATGCTTTGTGTGGACTTAGTGTGGGGGGATCCCCTTATGTTCCCTCCCCTTTTTCCACCGAGGACGAGATATTTGATACTGGAATTGCTTATAAAGGGAAATCTCGGTCTTCCACCGATGCAATAAATGGAAAATCTTTTCATTTGATTGGTGCGAGTCTACCTCGAGTAGCTCAATGTTTGAATGACTTACCTATTGTCCCACCCTTCTATTTCTTCTCTCCTATTTTCTTGAAACTCTTTGAGTTTATGTTGGCACACGATGAAGTGGCGTTGATTTGTTTTTCCAATGAAAACGAGAACGCCATCTTCGATCCCGGTATTTTGCACCATCAAAGGACTTAGTCCTTTATACCGGTTGTTTTTTGGGCCTTGATTATCATGTAAGCCCCACTAAAAATTGACCATACCATGATTATCCCTAAATGATCACATTTATGGGGATTCGAGTCGAGCTTTTGACTCGGTTATCAAAAACAAGGTGCCTCGTGGGGGAGACCCATGCTTATCCATGTGCATATTATTGCTTTCTAATTAGTTTAATGTGAGGGGATTTGTGCCCTTCCAACCTTTGTTCCGTGGTTGTTTGTGCATTGTGGTTTTTAGATCATGATCTTCACGATTGGAGCCTCTCGTGTTCGTTTTATGGGAGCACTCGATCCTTTGCTTTGGATACATTTCTCAATATCCAAATGATATATCCTTTTGATGTTCTAACCTTAGGTTTTTAGCACACTTCATAAACGGCTATTAATTTATTGGTTACACCCTTTCCATGCTAGATTAAGCATTCGACTACGTCTCTAGTATGGGGGTGTTAGCACCCCTAGACTCGAAACATTGAGGACAATGTTTAACTTTAGTATGGGGGGGGTGAATAGATACTTGCCTTGCCAAACCTTCACGCTTTCCAAAGTTTATCTTTTTGTTTATCGTTTTGTTGCAAAATAAGGCTAAAAATGGTCAAATTTTAAAAATTTTCTCATGTTTTATAAGTGTTTAAGACACGAATGTAGATTTTCCGATGGCGAGAATAAGAGTAATTTTTGACTCGACCGTGCGTGTTGAGCACTTAGCTTTGATTCCTTAACTACACATTAGGCTAAGTCTCTTAAATGAGGACGAGAAATGATAGAGTTAATTATAAGTTACTATGCTAAACGTAGAGTACTCGTATTCTTTCAAAAACTCATGTGTTCTCGTTGTTTGCTTATTCTCCCTTCGCTTGTAAATATTTGTTGCTTAATAAATATTGACTTAGCGGTTTAGTTAGGATTGTTGGGTTTCTAGTCTTTTCTAGTAGCTTCCGTGTAATTAAATTGGGAAGACATTAAGGTATCGCCAGCGTCACGGTTTTGAAGTATTTGCACCCGAATAATCGAAAGCTTCACCTAATAATAAGATATCAAGTGCTCACCTAAATCTAGCAAACAATTTGAAGCCCCACAAGGCCGAAAAATCTATGCAAAATTGAAAGTGAATCAAGCCTTAATCTTCGAAGCTTTAAAGATTCAAAATTCGCTTTAGCGTGAGGATATACGTCTTTGGCTAATAAAACCACCGATGAGGCGGATAATAAAAGGCAAGGCAAGACCGAAGTCATAATAAAAGCTTCATGGCGAAGTTGAATAAAAGATGGAGGTAAACCAAAGATAATAAGGCCCTTCCGTTAGGGGGCGTATAAAAGTCTTGGTAATAAGTCTCATGTTCAAAACCGTTATAAAACAGTGTTTATCGATTCTTCTTGTCAACTTAGTTTTTTAACATCGCTGTCTATTAGGAGGGGTTATTGATTTGATGGTCTTAGTTACACCGTTAGGACTCTATTTTTAGACCTAAATCTCTATTATCGCATAAGTAAAAAATGTATCCTCGTGAAACATTCAAGACATAATAAAATATAAGAGATACAACTTAGGAATAATGGGAGAATAAGTACGTGATTAGGGCATATGAGTAGTGTTAGCATTACTAACTTATAAAGACAATGATATCGTTGCACGCTTGGCATGGAATTAGGGTGAAAATTGAGGACGATGAAATTATTTCTAACGAAGCATTCACGTGTTCTTATTCTATGAACCTAAACGTCCCATTTTGCGATGAAAATCATACATTATGTCTAAAACGCAAGTAGTAGTAATAGTAGTAGTTTAGCTAGTTTATCATTCCAATAAAACGAATAAAATTAAATTTTGGAGGTGCTATGATACTTTATTCTAGCATTGCGTGAGGGCACGACAATGGTTTAGTATGGGGGAGTGATGAGACTGCTTTTATACATGGTCTCATCGTCCAAATCGGGCTTAAAATGCATTAAATATCATTAAAACTGCCAAATATATGCTCGTGTTTGTTACTTGTGTATTTTTGGATATTGAGGAAATGGAAAAAGATCACAAGAATCATTCAAAAACGAACACGGGAAATGAAGCCGCACAATGAACCGGGCCCAAGTTTGGATTTTACAAAAATGCCCTTGAAGAATTGAAGATTGGCAACTTTAGTCCCTCAACTTTTGAAGATTAACACTTTATACCCCTCAAATATTCATAATTTTGAATAGGGTCCCTAAAGTTTGAAGACATTACAAGAAAAGCCCTTTGGAAATGAAGAAATTACATTTGAAATCCTTATTTATGGTTTGAAAAGTAATTGTGCCATTTTCAGCAAGTACTCCAAAGTTGTTACAAGCTTATTAAGGCGTTGACAAGGTTATTTCATCAAGTGACAAAGATTGAGGACTTCAGGGACTGAATTTATCAAACAACCAAACTTCCTCACCCAACCATACTATGACACCTCAGCATAACCCACCCAAATACCCATTTACCCTACCCAACCTGTAACCAAACCCACCCACCAGGTTTATTAAATAAACCTGGTCAAACCTTAGTCAAATTCCCCCCATTTTCCCACCCAAACACCTTTTTAAATAATCTATTTCCCATAATGGATTAAACACCCTCCTAATTACCCACGAACCCTAATCCAACCCAGCTTCAATCCAACTTAATCCAAAGGGTTTTTGGCCAATAGCTTCCAGATCATTAATTACCCTTATCCTCACCAAAACCCACTCACTCAAACCCTTCCCAACACACCCATGTGACTCCCCTGGCCCTCCCCTGCACGTCACTTTCTCCTCAACACCAACAAGCAGACAAGATAAACGTTTGAGATGATTCTACTTGTCCTCCAAGCTCAAACAAACGTTTAAGATCAAGTTTTAACAGCTGGCCAAGTACAAAGCTCACAAGATACCATTTTTTGACCAAGAATTCAGTCAAACCAAGGGCAAGGATGGAAATTCAAGGATTAGGGTTTAGCATTCTAGTATTTTCTATAGACTAGTATAAATACACCCGTATGTGGGTTGTATTTTGTTTGTTCCAGTTTTTAGGCTTTCACATTGTAATCCCTTTTTAATGATATAAAAGTTTGGTGTTTGTTTAAATCAATTTAATTCCTTTTTATAATTATTAAAAGTTGTGTGTGTGTAGAAAGCCTAGCTGAGTTCCATTTTTAAATTGTGTAACACTTTGTGTGTTTAAGTTTCAAAAAGGTTTTTCAAAGGTTTTAAATTGGGTTCAAATTTCAGAAATCAGAGACTCCAAAGAAGTGAAAGTGGATTTGGAGGTTTTGATTTGTCAATTTGAACTTGTTTAAAACGTGTTAAGTTTCAAGGTTATTTGGTTTCAAGATTTTAAAAGTTTCAGAAAATCAGAAATACAAGTGTGTATTTGTTTGCTCATTTTTCTTAGCAGGTTTGCTTGTTGATTTGTTCAAGGTTCTGCATAGGCCCCAACCTATTTGGAGGTGGCTAAGCTGCCACTAAGGGACCTGGATGTAGGTCCCTTAAGGTAAAAGCTTTGTCCCTTGTTTAAGTTTTCAGTTATTTTGTGATTTTGCATGATTTTGACTGCAAGTGCTTAAGTGACTGTTATTTGGTTTGCTATTGCCATATTTAGGTATAATATGCATGTTAGGATTGTTTAAAATCAATTTGGTTTGGATTTAAAGAGAGTTGCTTTGAAAAATTTCACTATTAGAAATATAAAAGGGTGTTTGGATTTAGTTTTTAATTGAGATTGGTAAAGGTTTGTGAGTTAAAACCTGTTTAGACATACTCATTAGGGTATTATTAGGTGGTATTTGTACTTGTCTTTCATTTTGGAAACCTTTTAAAACAAGTTGTATGCTAAAAATTGGTTTAAGTGATTAAAAGTCAGAAACTGCTTGTTTTGCATGTATTTGTGTGATTTTGCCATTCAAGGTGCCAAGGTTGTTAGAAGATAGTTCAATCTAGGATTGTGTTCTGCTTATTTTTCATTTGGATGATTTGTGTGCAAAATCTAAGCCATTAAAAATCATTTTTGTGCAAGTAACACCAGCAAGTACACTCAGACCTGCATAAGTCCTTAATCAGAAACTTGTATGCCATTGGGTTTGATTATAGTGCTTGATACTTGCTTGTTTGTGTTTGCTGTTGACTCCCTATACTCAACTGAGTATAGGGGTGCCCCAATTGTCCATCAAAAACACCTCAAGCACCAAGAATCAAGCCCTCTTGATTCAGTCTGCACAAGTGAAGAAATCACTTGTGTTCATCAGTCACAAGATCCTTGTCTGAGCACGTTTTTGGTTCTTATTTGTTTAAATCTTAGTTAATTTGGATTTGGTTTATGTTTTTCAGACTTAAGTTAGTTACTGTTTGTGTTTTTAAAGTTTAAAAAGAAAAAAAAATAAAAGAGTAAAAAGGACTGGCCAGGACTCGAACTTGCGCCATCCTCCTCACAACACATCACACTTACCATTGCGCCCTTGGGTCTTTTACTGATAAAGACTCATTCCATAATATATTTAAAGGGTTTGTGTGTTGGCTTTTAAAAATTAAGCCGTAGCTAAATAAGCCATTCAGGCTTATTGGCTTAGCTTATTAGCTCATTTTCATTTTTCCTAGGATTAGGGTCACATTAGGGATTTTTCTAGCTAAGTTTTCAAATTTTCTCTTTATTTATTTATTTTCTATTAATTTTTATTTTCCCGTTATTTGTTAATTAGATAAAAAATAGAAAAAGGTATTTTAAAAATCCAAAAAAATAGTTTTTAGGTTTTTACTTATATTTTTGAGGTTTACATCACAAAACGTTTTCAAAAAGTCTTATTTTTGATTTTATAGAATTTTAGGGTTTTTAGCTAACTTTAAAATTTAATATAAAATTATTAAATAGGTTTTAGAAACTTTTAATTGCATTTTTGTCTTAGTTATAATATTCTAGATTTTTGGTAATTTTTTAGAATTTTTAGTAAACTTTGAATTTTTTTGAATATTTTAATATTATTTTATTATTAAAAATTGAAAATTAGTTTTTTCTACTTTTTTCATTTTTCCTAGATTGTAGACACATAATTAGGAAATTTGTAACTTTCCAAATCTTTTTAGGACTTTTCAATTATTTTCTAGAATTAATTTAAGTTTTTATTGATTTTAATAGTTTTTAAGTGTTTAAAAATAGCTTTATTAGGTTTAAAAATTTTAGAAAATACTCTTTAGCTTAATTAGGTTATTTTTGAGGTTTACAAACTTTGAAATCTTGTTTAGGGCTTTTTAATAATTAATTGTGATTTTTAGGGCTTTAATTAGCATTAAAAAGTCATTATTTAATTAATTTAAAGGTATTAGCAAGTTTGGATTTTTTGTAAACTCTTAGAATATTATTGGGGATTTTTAGTAATGTTTAGGAATTTTTAGGTTAAAATTTTAATTTTGGCACTATTTACGGTTTTACGTGTTTATGTTTTCGTCTTAGTTTAATCCGTTTTTGTAACCGTCATTTCTTTCTCATTTCTTTTCTCTTTTCTTCTTAATAAAATCATCAATCAAAATCAATTCAATTCACAACACACGTGCCTCCTTGGGAAACGAACTTGAACTCATTTGGGTCATTAACACTTGGTTTTTCCTAAAGCCGTTTGTTTAATACTCCCCACTACTTTGCCTCTCTTTTCCTAAAGGGTTGCAAAAACACTACATCACCTACCTTGTCCTTTCCACCACAATCGTTTACACCGATCATTCCGCGTTGAAGTACTTGTTGACTAATTAAGATTCTAAACCAAGACTTCTTCGCTGGGTTTTGCTACTCCAAGAATTTAAAATCGAAATTCGCGATAAAAAAGGAGCAGAAAACCTAGCCGCGGATCATCTCAGTAGACTTGAGGATCCTTACCAAGGGGATCATCCGAACAAAGAAATCAATGATTCTTTCCCCTTGGAGACCTTAATGTCTATCAATTCGAATTCTGATGAAACCCCGTGGTTTGCGGATATTGCAAACTACTTGGCGGGTGGAATTCTCAAGGAAGGGTTAACATCCCAACAAAAGAAAAAGTTCTTTAAAGATGTTGAACATTATTTCTGGGACGACCCTTACCTATTCAAACAATGTGCCGACTTGATTATTCGCCGATGTGTTGATGGACCGGCAGCTTTAGAAATCCTTGACGCTTGCCACAAAGGACCCACCGGTGGTCACTTTGGTCCCAACTACACCGCCAAAAAAGTGTTTGACTCGGGATTTTATTGGCCCACCATCTATCGTGACGCTCACGAGATGGTTAAACATTGTGATGCTTGCCAAAAACAAGGCAAGATCACACATAAAGACGAGATGCCTCAGAATTTCATTCAAGAATGTGAAATCTTTGATGTTTGGGGTATCGACTTTATGGGGCCATTCCCTTCCTCTAAAGGAAACAAATACATCCTTGTAGCCGTTGACTACGTTTCAAAGTGGGTTGAAGCCAAAGCTTTACCTACTAATGATGCAAGGGTGGTTTGTAACTTTTTGAAATCGCTGTTCGCTAGATTCGGTGTGCCTTGTGCCATTATTAGTGATCGCGGGACTCATTTTTGCAATGACCAATTTGCTAGAGTCATGGCTAAGTACGGTGTAAATCATCGTCTTTCCACCGCCTACCACCCACAAACTAATGGCCAGGCTGAAATATCCAACCGAGGATTAAAGCGAATTCTCGAAAGAACCGTGGGAGAGCATCGTGCCTCATGGGCTGATAAACTTGATGATGCTTTGTGGGCTTTTCGTACCGCTTACAAGACTCCGATTGGTTGTACACCATATCATCTCGTGTACGGGAAAGCGTGCCACCTCCCCATTGAGTTGGAGCACAAGGCTTACTGGGCCTTGAAGTGGGCTAATTTTGATATCAACGAAGCCGGTGACCTACGCAAGATCCAACTCAATGAGCTGAATGAACTCCGTAATGAGGCTTATGAAAATTCTTTGATCTATAAGGAGAAGACTAAGCTCATTCACGACTCTAAGATTAAGAACCAAGAGTTCCAAGTTGGAGACAAAGTTTTACTCTTTAACTCTCGGTTGAAAATCTTTTCGGGCAAGCTAAAATCTCGTTGGTCCGGCCCATTCACCGTTGCCCAAATTTTTCCTTATGGTACTCTCGAGCTTGCTCAACCTAATGGACCGAATTTTAAGGTGAATGGCCAACGAGTGAAGTTGTATTTTGGTGAGGACATCTCTCAGGTGATGATTCCATCCCTCACTACGTTCCCCATGAACTAATTCTGGGTCGAGTCAGGCTCGTGACTCGGTTATCAGAAACAAGCGCTCCTCGGGAGGCAGCCCTAGTATCTATCCCTTTTCGTTTTAACCTCCTAATTGTAGGGGGACCTATATAGGTGTTTGTCTTTGTGTGGTGAGGTGATTATAGGGATGAATGCACTTTTGGAACCTTTGAAGAACCGTGCTCCCGTGTTATCCGAAATCCGGTTCTATCTCTCAACTATCGTGATTCAATTTTCTTCATACTCACATTTGAAATTGATCACTTTAGTCGTCTCTTCCTTAACTTGAGTTAACCAACGTGCACAATGTCATAAGTGTAGGGGAGACTTTTCCCTCATGCTTAAACATTGAGGACAATGTTTATCTTAAGTGTAGGGGGGACTTCTATCGAAGTTTTAAGTGGACTTTTCCATGAAAATGCCTTCATTTAACCGGAAAATCATCTTTTTCAACATTTTTCAAATTTTTAATTAACTTCGGCCATTTAGTCGTAATTTTTAAAATTTTATCGTTGCATTCATATGTATATATCCCGTAATAAAGTGGTATAGCTAGTTTAGAAATCTTTGACATATTAGGTCTGTTGCGATTATTTTGACTCAACCCGAATAGACTTATCCAAGTTTATTCTAGCTAGTATCCTTAACCATGTAGACCTTAATTGGTTTATTAGGCTAAGTATCCACGAGTCTCATTACTTGAGATTTTAAATTGTGGAGAACGAGAAATGATAGAGTCAATCATAAGTCGGTATTCTTGCATAAGCTCACTTGGTGTAATTATTTGTCTATTCTCCCATCACTTGTTAATAATTTATCTGCAATAAGTAAGGTCGTACGATTTGAAAGGTTACTTAGCTTCTAGCCCAAGATTGTTTAAAAGTTGCTCGGTAATGATAAGAGTTCATAGCCAAGGCATAACTTATGAAGCGGGGCGCGAAGATTGGCGAGTCCGAAAAGGCCCTAACAAGGCATGAGGATTCAATTTTAGTGCTGAAGATCCAAAGTGATGTGAAAAGCATTGTTCCCAAAATCAATATGAAGGATCAAGACTCACGACGAAAAGCAATCAACTCCCATAAAGATCATGGAGAAGTCTATCCAAAAAGACCCTAACAAGGTATGAGGATAAATAGATCCAAGTCCGAAAAGGAGGCGGATCGTTGTATCTCAAAATCCTAATTAGAGATTGAAGAAATAATCATGAAGTCGTGGTCAACAAAGTTGGAGTACCCCTCAAAAGTCTCCAAGTGAAGAAACTCTATTAACGATGAGAAGACCATTATATCAAGAACGTCTCTCAAGATATGAAGTACATGCCAAATATCGGCCCGAGAAAGGTCTTAAATCGTGAACCAAGTTATGCCAAGATATGAACTTTTTGATATCCCGAGAAGCAGTTTTAAGAGATTTTGTCCTTTAGCTAACTATTGATCAAATCGTCCTACTTTGCTTTCAGCCTAAATAAACTATTGAAATAAGTCCAAAAATGCATCTTCATGATCATTCTAAGACAAAAATAAAATATAAGAGATACACCTAGGAATAAGGGAGTTTAAGCATTTAATTAAGCCATGTGTGTAAGTGTTTGAATTGCTAACTTATAATAACAATGATCTCGTTTTTAAGCATAGTTTGGGGAACGTGAAACTTGAGGGTGATAAATCTTCGCAGCACCAAAGCCCTAATGTAAGTCCTTGATCTCTTTGCAAGTTATTTCCATCCTTTTGTTTACTTTAAAATTTTAATTTCTCTTAGTATTTAAATTTCTGTTTAGTAATATGTTAATAAGGCCAAGGTTGATTAATTATGAGAAAAATGTAAATTTTCTTTATCACTAAGCATTGCATGAGGGCATGGCAATGGTTAAGTGTAGGGGATTTGATAGGTGTGAAAACACACATCCTTTTACCACTTATTTTCTGGCTAAAACAAGACCATAACACGTATTTAATATCATTTGTTTGGAATTATGCGTGGTTTTGTGTTTATTGTGTTTTCAGAGTGAACCGGATGATTATTGAAGAAAACATGGGATTGCACGGGTTTTATTCGAAGAAAAAGACTCAAGACGAAGTCTATTGTCCAAGAAATGCAAAAGATTTGAAGTCAATGGGCCTATTTGAAGATTTATCGAAGAAAAGGGCCAAAGATGGAAGATTTACATATGTCGAAGAAACTCAAGTCTATTAAACGAAGAAATTAAAAGACGAGTTGAATTTAATCGTCGACAAATCCCGAATCAGAATCGAAAACGTCAACTTTTCTGAAAATACGAGAAGACAAGAAGAAATGGAGAAAGCCCACTCACCAACCAACCACTTAGCCTATATAAGGGAATCACCCTCACAATTTTTGGCACCTAGTTTGGAGTTTCAGTTACATTTTTCCTAGTTCGTAGGAAACCATCTCCCTTTAGGAGTGGTTTTCATCTTCTTTGATTTTCTTCTTTAATCTTGTAAGTTTGATCCTTTCCTTTTGTTTACTGAATCTTAATCATCAATTCAAGTTTTGATTTAATCTTTTCATTCCTCTTGTTCATCATCATCTTTTTATTGCAAGTTCTTAAGTTCTTGTTTGATTGATTTTAATCTTTTAAAAGTGATTGATTTTGTGTTTTTATTGTTGGGATTTGTTGCTTATGGTATTTAAATGATTATTGGTGAATTTGGTAAAACCTTTTCGGTTGTTTGGCTTGATTTGATTTAAATTCGTGACCACTGTTCATGTTTCTGCTGTTACTGTTCTTATCTCCAGATTATTCCGAATAGCCTTTCATCTTGTCCCTTATTCGGAATATTTGGATATTCCGGATAGCCTTCTTGTTTTATTCCCTATTCGGAATGTTTACTTATTTCGCATAGACCGTTTCCCCTTTTCCTTTATTCGGAATAATTTATATTCCGAATAGGCCCATATTCCGAATAGACTTAGTTATTCCCAGTAACCTTTATTCCGCGTGGTCTTCTTGCCATTTATTCCGCATGGTTGATTATTCCGCGTAGACAATTATTCCGAATAGCTTCATATTCCGGATAGAGTTCATTTATTCCGAGTAAGCATGATATTCCGAGTAGCTCTGTTATTCCGCATGGTCCACCATTCCGCATCACCATTATTCCGCACGGTCTATTATTCCGAATATAACTAATTTTCAGTAAGTATCTTTTATTAGTTTCATTATTTAACTGTTTAACTTTAATCCTAATTTTGTGTTAATTCATTAACTGTTTCTGTTCTAATCCTTATTTATTGCATTTATCTACATTTTTATTAGAGTAGAAAACCAAAACCCCTTTTTGTCACCAAGAACAATCATTCCACTTAGAGCTGTGATCAATTCGAGGAGATTCCGAGAAACGAACTTAATCTGAACAATAGCAAAATGCTTTTATCAGAATGTCAAAGCCATTCAGTCCGTGTCTATGTTTTGTCTCAAGAAGGTGGCGTTACGGTGTACTCAGCAAAGTCAAAGATTCAAAACCACATACTCATGCCCAAAGACATTCAACAATCAAGAAAGCTAAAGACTTTCACAACTCTGATGATAAAAATCTTCCTTATCAATTAATGTAGAGGAATGACCTCTCTTCAAAGGAGATTGTTAGCAAGTTCTCAAGATTGTGTGAAGTATGAGCATGTGGATAAAAGAAACAGATCGCAAGATGGCAAAGACAAGTCAAGGATAATTTGAAGATCTCAAGATAAAAGACAAAGTCGAAAGACAACAATAAAAGCTCAAAGATCACAGCATGAAGGAACAAGACTACTATTACACGTTCAAGACTCATTTATGACGAAATTCATAATCTCCATTGAACTCCAAATATCGAAGAGGAATGAACTCATATTGGGGGAGATTGTTAGCCTCAAAATATTGAGTCAAACAAGAATGTTCGGTTATAGCTTTATCTTGTAATAATTATTAGAACGTTGTAATAGTTAGTTAAAATAGTCGTGACATTACGGGCTTGATGGTTAGCTTAAAAGGCCTCTTTCAAGGTACTAAGCATTTATTGAAGCCCGACCCAAAATAATATAGTCCATTAGAGAGCCCGCATGTGGATGAACTATATAAGCACCCTCCTAGCATGTTAGGAGGGTGGAAGTTCTCATTATTTTCTTAATCTAATTTCACCTAGTTTCTCCACCTTCTCTCTACTTTCTCTCACTACTTTCTCTCTATAAAATATCCATCTCTGTTCTTCTATTTTCTATCTTTAATCATCAAATAACATTGGACAACAATACTTTTAGGAAAGTAGGGTATCTGTTGGAAACTCACTTTATGTGACGACATTTAAGAATTCCCGTTAGTTATCATAGTCACGCACATTTAGTCTAGACTAGGCTTGTTGTAAAGTGCGTGACTATATATACCCCTCCTTAGCTTCCAAGGAGGGGTGTTGATTGTATTTTGTTCATTGAGGAACACACACACTTTTACTCTCAACCTCTCTTTCTCTCTCTCTAAGCCATCAATGGCTTCCACCACCACTTACCACCACATTAGACCACCGGATCTCATTTAGCTTTTCTACATTTGGTATCAGAGCCTCGGTTCTATCCTTGGATCGTGTTTATTTATGCGATTTTGGTGGTCTATATCATTTCTTGTGTCTCGTTTATATTGTTTCTGTCCATTGTCACAAAATTTTTTGGGTCACGTCATAATTTTTTGTCCAATTTGTCCATTCAGTTACACGTTTTTGGGTCTTATCATATCTATTTGTGTCTCGGTTTCATCAATCTTCATGGTCAAAAGTTATACAATTTTGGTCAATATTTCTGGGTTCATCGTTTATGCAGATAGATAAGGACAAAAGGTACAGTTCCACCTTTTTCGGGTCATTCAAAACCCTTTTCCGATTGTACTTTCAGATTGGGTATTCAGATTGGCCTTTTCAGATTGGGTTTCAGATTAAACTTTCAGATTGGGTTTCAGATTGCCTTTCCGATTGTACTTTCGGATTGGTCATTCCGATGGGGTGTATGCTTAATTCCGATGACTTTCCGATTGACTTTCCGATGGGATTCACGTGTAGGACATAATTTTTGACTCAAAAATAAAAATTATTCCGATGGGATTTTTTTTTGATTGTCATTCCGATTGGACTGTATTGAAAAAAGACTTGTGAACCAAAGTTATGTGACTTAAACCAATTTCAACCCAACCGAGTCAACTCGGTAATTACCGAGTTGACTCAGCTCACTCACTGAGTCGCCATAACTCTTCATTGATTCAGTCAACCCAACTGAGTTTAACTCACTGAGTCGACCTTCTCACATCCAACCTTATTTCTCCTCAACACCTTCAATCTATACTACACCCATCGACACCTAACCCATCTATAATCATCATCACTCAAAATAGAAAACAGTTAATAAACATGATCTCAGATTATTCGTTATGCATGTGTCGATCTTTTCAGATCTAACAAGTACACGACGATCTCATCATAGATCTGTCATCATCTACGACATCAAAGAAGATTTTTTAACAACTTTGTTAAAATCATTCTTTATTTCGTCTTATAGACTCTCGAAATTAAATCACCTCAGATCTAATTTAATTTACGAACTCAACTAAGGATTTATAACAGTTATGTTATAAGCCATTTATTTGTTTCGTTTTTGTTAATCAAAACCCAACATGCAATCATAAATCTGTTCTTAATCTTCGAATTTAAAGAAGATTTATAACAAGGCTGTTATAATCTTTCTTTCATTCGATTTAAACAAAATCATACCTACCTGAGATCTTTTCATAAAGATCTTGAAGTTGAATACTTGTTGGATTTCATGGTTCGGTTGATTTATTCGTTTATTAAGATGAGATTAGAGGATTTTTTTAAGGGACGGAGTTTACAAGAAAGGTGATGTTGATTAGATGGGGATGGCGATTTGGGTGATTTCATAGAAGGGACGGAGGATTCGAGGTGTGTTGGGAGAGATGAAGGTGAAGTTTGGTGGGAGTGAAAATGGGGGGCGGTGTAATCTATGTGAAGGATTATGTGTGAGTTGATTTAGGGTAGTGAAAGTTATTTATCTCCAATTCAATGGATCGGGTCTACTTCTTGGGCCATGACAGACACGAATTGGGCCTTGGACTCAAGGTTATATTCACATGGAACTAGTTTACTTTATATTGGGCCATGGAACTCGTTTTTGGTTAACTGACTTTGGCAGATTGGAATGATGGCCCGTTTGTTTCATCACACAATATAAACAAATTTTATTTCAAAATTAACTATTTTGAATAAAAAAAATTTGTGCATATTGTCGGGATGTGTCATCGGGTCGAGACAAATAGTGTCGAGACATTGTTAAGGAGAATAGATGCTCAAACAAGCAAATTCCTTTTTTGAATTTGTAGTTTTTTTGTCGCATTTGTGGTTCTTTAATTCTTTCTTGACACTGATGGGCTGACGAGAAATGTGACGCGACAAAATGAAGTGACAAATGTGACAAGAATTTATTTTGACGAGACCAAGAAAAATGGGCGATTGTTTAGTGGCTTCAGATTTTGTTTGATCGGGTATTAATTACGTGACGTTGAAGACGGATTTTTCGAAGGCGTGTATTTATTTTATCTTTTATTAGATAACTTGCTCGTGCTTAATCCTAGAATGAAGACTTGGTTATCTGGTTTCCGGGTTCGGGGTGGATGGTTGATGACTCGGATAACTATCACTTAAAGGGGTTACATTGTTGTACTCAGTGTCACGCGCGTAGTCGTCGTGGATAATTTCAAGAGGTGTTGTGCTTATAGACTTCTTCAGTGATGCATTGAGTACTTAGAGATTTCTCCACCGTTCTTTATTCAACAATAGTGCAAGCTTAAATCACAAGATCGAAGGATTTTTATTCAGCTTCACGTTTGACGTATCTGGTTCATTCTTTCATTGGTCACTTCAAATTGCTTTCACGTGGAATGGTAAAGGTGGCCTTGGAGAGTTTATGAGAAGAGATTTTCGATCAACAGCTGATTCTCACAAACTATATAATTCAGCTTATTTATTATTCTCACGAGATTTCAGGTTCACGTGCGTACAATTTATTGATGGTTCCGAGTTTCGAAACCATCAAGGGGGAAGAAGAAGACACATTGAACGCACAACGAGTACACGTGATGAACTTCATACCTTCTTTTGATTTGAATATATTCCGGGATGACATTTGTCATAGCCGCAGAGAAAATCAGTGTTTTAACTTGTGTCGTTATCAATCAATCTCCAAACGGTACACTACTGATTCGAGGTTTAATTGTTTGATTGTTGCAATTAAACATCATCATTATCCTATATGCATTCCCGGGACTTAATTGACTCTGGTGCATCTCCGGAAGAAGACGTGTGCATTTCCGGGACTTAATTGACTCTGGTGTTACGATGTCAACTTCATGAATGGGATAAAGTGTCCACTTCAGTATTTGAGCTTCATAATTGGGATTGATTTACCTTCTTCAACTATGTGGGGGAAGAAGTGTCTTGATTCTTTCTGGTATGCATAACTTGAATTCTCAGGGGGAAGAAAAATTCAAAAGAATTATTCAAGTGTGAGATGAAAAGTTGTTGATCTACTTGGGGGGAGCTATTTAAAAGCTTCTACATCAAGTTTACGTGGCATGAATTAGGGGGAAGCTAATTCAGAAGCTTCTCCTTAACCAGAAGTGTATGGGTTACTTAGCTCGTGCCGTTACAGTATTTCTACTACAAGTTACGTTAAAGATGAGTCGTTTTGAAGACGAAGGCCTCAGAAGACTTCATCAGCATTGGATGCTTCAAGAAAGCTCTTATTCTTAATTATTTTGTACTTGATAGGTAGAATATTGTAAGGAATTCTACACGTCGTCCCATGGGGGAAGATTGTTGGAAACTCACTTTATGTGACGACATTTAAGAATTCCCGTTAGTTATCATAGTCACGTACATTTAGTCTAGACTAGGCTTGTTGTAAAGTGCGTGACTATATATACCCCTCCTTAGCTTCCAAGGAGGGGTGTTGATTGTATTTTGTTCATTGAGGAACACACACACTTTTACTCTCAACCTCTCTTTCTCTCTCTCTAAGCCATCAATGGCTTCCACCACCACTTACCACCACATTAGACCACCGGATCTCATTTAGCTTTTCTACAGTATCATTTAACAAATAGTACAATCACTCCGAAAAGTTTCTATATTAGGAAGTTACTGAATTTCAAAAATTCAAGATCTATGTATATGTATAACCGAACTCAAAGTTACTATTATATACATGTTCAAATGCAATCATTGTTTTTAGTTTGCAAAATATCATTAGTTAAAGTTTTACGAGCTCAAACGAACTCAAAAACGCTTCAATCCATATTTTTAAATTTTATCAGTTTTGACCTTTTTAGTCGACTTTGACTTTTGGGTTTGACTTTTGGGTTTGAATAGACCCATTGATTCACTAAATGATATTCTAAGACTCGAAGTCTAATGCAATTCGATGTAAAACGATGTTTTGAACAACTTTCTAGTTTTACTCGAGACTTGAAACGGATCAAAAATGGACGAAAATGCCCTTGCATTAAATCTATCACAAAATGATATTTCAAAAACATGTAGAATTAAATTCTTAAATTTTACAATCGCAAATGAGCGTAACTTGCTCGATTTTAATGTTTACTGGTAAAATATTATGTCCTAACGTACATCTCAACATATAGAAATATATATTTTTATGTCTAAGTTATAAGAATATTTTCTCGACACTGTTAAATTCCTTGTAAAGTTTCTGTACAAAGTATATTTTTCGACACATCTTGAAATTAAATCTAAATTTCATGATAACTCTGTTAGTTTATCGTAATCCTTGGATTATCTAACTATGGAGATGATTATTAGAGAGAGAGATAGATGAAGATGTAGAGAGAGAAACTAGAGAGAAATAATGAAAGATTAGATTCAGTGTATGTGAGTGAATGACCAACCCCTCCTAACATGCTAGGAGGGGGTTTATATAGCCCACCCTACATGTGGGCTATATGGGCTATATTGGATCACGAGCCCAATATCATTGGAGTGACCGATCCTTTCTAAATACGTAAAAACGTATTTCCAACAATCTCCCCCTAAGGGAGGTCACTCCAAGTTACAATGTCCTAAATAGTCTATTGCTCGTGATCTATGCTAATAATGATGTGACCGAGACTTTCCTTGGAAAAACATATTTCCAACAATCTCCCCCAAAGGGAGGTCACACCATATTACAAAATCTTAAACCTAGCATACTATGCTTGAGTCTTTGATCTTGTTCTTGTGAATATGCTGATGAGATCTTTGACTTTGATCTTGAGCATGTGTCCTTGCTTTGACCTTGTGCATTCATCACTTGTGATCTTCGCCTCTTCGTGACCTCACGTCCCACATACTTATGCCTTAGTAATTCTTGAAAGCTTCAGAGTTCGATACAGCGGAAGACTTAACTTTTAGGCTTTCTTGAATTAGATGAGGTATTAAGTGCATAAAGTATAAGCATGCGGGGACGACTTCTTCTCGGATTCCGCAACGCCACCGTCTTCAAATGCCGCAACATAAGTAGACACGAACGAAATGGCTTTGAACATTTCATTCTAAATCGGTAGCATTTTACCTCCGGTCGGTGAAGACCGTTGGACGATATTAGATATCGTACCCGTGACGGATAGTTTCAATTAAGTAACTTCCTGACAGGATTTCGCGGGTAAACCCGTTCTCTTTATTCGACCGTCCAAAGCTGACTGCGAACATAAAGAGTGAATCATTTGGATAAAGATATCCGCATGATTTGAAGCCGTCAATTCATGTTCCTGGAATAAGTGAAATTCAATTAAGAACCGCACCATCGTTGCTTTCCAGTTGTCACGAGCTTGATTCGTATAGAATCTTGCAAGTTACCTACCAAGTGCTGTTTGAGGTTAACACTAGAAGGATTTCCACTCATCACTGTGAACACTAAGGTATCACTCTGAGTGTTCTGGCAAGATCACTAAGATATTGCGTAGAGGCCTGGAACGTGTTTAAATTCAGTTAAGAATTAAACAGCTGTTGCTTTCCAGTTATCACAAGTTTGATTCATAAAGAATCGCACAAGTCACCTACCATGAGCTTTTTGATATTCGCTCAAGAAGGATTTCCATCTTCATTGTAAATACTTTCGTATTACTCGGATGTTCAGGCAAGATCATGAAGATTTTGCGTAGGACTCTTAAAATCTTTCTTACTTTTCACAGTGTGTGAAGAAGCAAGGAAATATGAAAGTGTGTCCTAATGAGATATTTGATGATCTCAAATGGCTAGACTCGATCGTGCACTTTGGGTTTTAGTGATCGGGGGCTGGAGAGGAGTGCCACCATTTCAATACCAATTTATTCGGAGTGAATAAATCGATAGATAACGTGTTGTCTCCGTGTGATTAAAACAAATACCTTTTGAGAGATATCTGAGTTAGCTGGGATGGGTTGTGCATTGCATCACTGGGTCCATGATGTCTGTCTTCAATATCAAGATTCATTAAAATGATCTCAATAGCATATGTATTGACCTGGTTTCTGCCTAAAGTTGTAAGGAGGGCTTCTTTCTTTACACCCTTTATCTTTACAATTCTTTTTCATTCTTCAACCCCTTCAATGCTTACCAATACGTCATAACTAGCACCTTGTTGTGATTGTTCCAGTGCTAACTTAAGTACTTGGTCGGCATTCAGCTACGTTCACAATCTTTCTCCAACTTTCCTAAGGACTACTATTTCTAGCTATGGAATGTCCTTGGGAAGATTCCTCCAGTTCTGGAAGAATCATAGGACTTAACCTATCCTACCATCCTTATGTCACCACAATCTTCATCGTCGTGAAATAAATGGGTTTTGGGTAAGTATATGTCACCATGAAAATCCATTTTGAGATAGAAAATCCATTTTGCTCCCCCTTAACATATGCCACGATATTCGAAAACATTTCGCATATGTAGAGTTGAGCCAGCACATTAAGTCAAACCATTTGTGATAATATCCCATATTAAATCACATTTTCTCCCCCATATTAAAAATATTAACCCAATCGATGTTTTTAATATCAATTGATTTAATGAAGTTTTAACAAAGGTTTTGGGAAGAAAAATGCAAGTCCATTTTATCTTCATGACATCTATTTGTAACATGATCACATATTCACCATATTAGAAAAGAATTGACAAGGTTGGACCTGATAGATGAGAACATCATATGATAAGATCAAATGGTTCTTGGCAGCATATGTTGGTCGCCTCGTCACGTCTGAAGTCATCTCTTGACACCACATGTACGATTGGTATTGTTGTCTTGACACCAACTTGTGAACTTGGCACGTTCGGCATCGAAGATTCTGAATGCTTGACAGTTGCTCCCCCTCAATTGTTGACCCGTGTTCTATCGAAAGAGCTGTAGTCGTCAGTTGAGTAGTCGCATCGTCAAGTATGTAGATACCAATTGTAGATAGCAATGGTTGTAGAGATGATAGCTTCATAAAAACAAGACTTCTCTTGTTTTAACAAATAAATGCACTGAAACGTACATAGATTTGTGTTAGACCAAGTTATAAAGTAAACTTGATCCCTTACAAGGTTTTAAAGTAAACCTTGCCCGAGAAAATTAATTCCCGTTGTGAGCCAAAGCTTTCATAAGAAATACTTGACTTAAATGTGAAAACCGGGTTGCAGTCAGAAATAACTACAAGCCATTTTGAGCATGTTTTAAAACATTTGAACTTCTGCTCGAACTTTATTTACAACCCCGTGTCATTATTGAATGACATTTCTAGTATCGTAAATATTATCGATTCCAGAAGACATGCTCTTTTTATCAAAAACATTTTTGGAACACACAATTTTGAAAGATTTAGAAAAACCTTTTTGAGAAATTCTCGAAAAATTGTGTTCAACGTTTTGAAAACCAATTACTTGAGCTTAAGATGTTGAATATCTTATGAAACGAGCTCAAGCCCGAGAAGTTGTAAACTTCCCGTTGTTAAGGATAAGTTTATCATCGGCGATAAACTTTCCTTTATTTGAAGATCGGGTCATCATCTGATATTTAATGATGAGCCTTATAAACGAGCTTAAAACCTTTGAATGGTTTTAGGATAATCTCGTGTCCGAGAAAAATTAATTTCTCGTTTTGAGGGTAAGTTATCGTTGCGTAGATAAACTTCCCTGTCTCTGAAGTCCGGGTCACAGACTGTGATTTGAATGTGAGCTATTGTGCATGAGCCTAAAAACTTGGAATGTTTTTGATATAAGCTCATACCCGAGAAAAATGAATTTCTCGTTGTTAGGATAAGTTTACCATCGGCGATAAACTTTCCTTTCTTTGAAGATCGAGTTATAGTCTATGATGTGACTATAAGTCCTTTACACTGTAAGCTTAACTGCAAATCCCCTGAGACACTTGTTTCTTAGATATCAGCTTCTTCAGCAACCAAACTCTGAGAGTGTCCTTAATTGAATGGTATACAATGATTGGACCGCTTCGTTCTTGTTGAGCGCGGACTTTGGTACCTGCAATCTCATTAGGAGTTTGTATGCTTTTATGTGGGTTAGTGATATCTATCTTAGAAGCAAGTGGGGGTTCACAGTTCTCTTTTCTTGTGCTAGAGGTGACCGGAGGAGATGATTCACTTGTCTTAGCTGGTAAACGTTTCCTTTTATAGAAAACCTTAAGTTCAGGCTTAAGTGATGTATCCTCCTTTTCAATTTCCTCCCTAGTAGTCTTAGCAGAATCAGAGACTATCCTAGTTAAAGGGCACTCGTTTTCTACAAGAGTAAAAGTTCTACCAGTAGGGCGCCACATTTTTCCAATGGGTTTGATTTTAGCTACCCACTGAGATTTAAGTCTAGCACGGGAGTTCACCTCATTAAGTAATTTCTTGACACAAGAATCATGATTGGCTTTAAAGACACATCTCCTACATGTTTTACAAGTAGCATATTTAATGTTCGAGTAAGATCTAGAATTCCTAGATGATTGATTGATGCTCCTAGGATGTGACATGCTTCGGTTAACAGTGTTGGGTAAACTAGAAGGCATCTGACTAGGTTTGAAATTCCTATCTCTTACTTGTGTCTTTTGCTTAGCTTCCCTTAGACCAAATATATGGCGAACGTCATTTGAAAATTTTTGAGACGTGTTCTTTGGACTATGTCTAGGGAGACTAGAGGCAATCATGTGATTAGGTCTTGCAGAAGCTGTTTTAGTCACAATGGGCCTAGATAGTGGAGTGACTGGTCTAGAAAGATGAACCATATCAACTTGGGAGGCAAACCGCGGTCTCGAGGATTTTGGTCGCTCGGATCTAAATGCAGTCGGTTGCCTAACAGACCGAATTTGAGGCGGTTTCCCCAAGATTGATGGTTTTTCAAGCTTAGTGTCCACACTAGTTCCTTTAGTTTTCCTTAATTCGTTTTTCAACGCAGCTATAGCAAAAACCTTTTCCTGAACCTGGGCCTTTAACTTCTCATTATCTTTAAGCAATTTTTCTTGGGATGCCAACTTAGATTCTAGCAAAGTAATTTGTTTCACAAAATTATCTTTTTCAGCTTTAGAATCTTGAAATTTTTGATTTAATTTTCTTTCAAGAACAACGTTTGAATTTTCAAGTTTTTCAAAATGCTTTTCAAATTTATCCGTTTTCTTCGAAAATTCAATTTTGGCATCCTCAAGAGCTTTAGATTGCTGAGCTAACATCATTTCAAGCTCTTTAATCTTGGAATCAGAATCGGTTAGAGAAGCAGTCAGAAAGCATTTATCATGATGAACTATAGCATTCTGAACAATTTCTCCCCTATTTTGACTCACATCGGATGAATCTGAAGTGGTAAAACTATCACCCTTTTCCATCCCATGTTTGTCATAATTAGGTTCGGAATGCGCAACATGCGGTGGTTCATCGGCATAGGCATCATATACCACATTCCTTTGTACCGTGTTTGTAGACTCTTCGTCAGATACGGGTATGGTGTCATCAATCCCTGACATGCTGCTTGTATCATGCTTTCCTCCCGAATCCTTGCTCTTGCAATCTTTAGGCTCCAAGTTGTCAACCGTATGATCATTCTGCATCGTAGATTCTTGCACTCCATTATCATACTCTTGCTGAAGTCGAGATCTTTCATAAATCGAAGACGAGACTGACATCATTAATTTCAGTAATGTACCACGAAACTCTTTAATTTCCGTTTGTGTGTACTGAAGAAATGATTGACATATCCCTGAATTGTCAGATTTAAGAATGTTGAATTTGAAGAAGTGCGTAAGTTGTGTCACTAGAGCTTGATATGCAGAAGCTGAAGCAGAGTGATTAAAGTCTTCTTTGTGAAGTTGCTCAGCTAGTTGGTTCAAGTTGAGGAATATGGAATCGATGAATATATAACGATCTTGACCGAAGAGTGTCAAAAATTCGCTTCCTCCTTGAAACCAAGAAATGGTCACTAGATGAGACTGGAGTAGTCGAAAGAACGTTATACCACTTTCTCTAGCTGTGTTTTGCATGAGATGCAAGTTTCCCTCTCGAGATGTCGAATTCGACGAATCCATTGAAAATCGATGATAAATGAAGTTAAGGATTACGTATCGATCGAACAATGAAAGAAAGTAATTGTGTTTGTTGTTGTGAGTAGAAGTCGAGAAATAATGTTAAAATCCCCTAATAATTGTTCTCGATAAACCAAAAATTCCAAGACAAAATTACACACATCGGAATAATGATCGGAATAGTGATCGGAATAACCTTGATCGGAATCTCCTGATCGGAATACTTACCAATCGGAATGATAAAGAATACCTGGTCGGAATACTTACCAATCTGAAACCACCAATCGGAAAGCACCAATCGGAAAGCACCAATCGGAAAGCACCAATCTGAAAGGACCAATCGGAAAGCACCAATCGGAAAGCACCAATCGGAAAGCACCAATCGGAAAGCACCAATCGGAAAGCACCAATCTGAAAGGACCAATCGGAATACTGATTGGAATAAGTAAACCCTTTTCCGATTTGACCAGATCGGAATATTTTCCACTTTTCTCGGACAAAACTCAACCAATTCGAGATTTTAAGCCAAAAAATGATCAAAACACCCAAAAATTTTGTGTTTTTAGCCAAAGTAACTATACCAAATCCCTACCACAACTATGTAGAAGATTTGTATCAAGAAAAAACCATCAAAAACACAAAAAAAAATTTGGACATGTGAAAATGGATCAAAAATGGCGTGAAAATCAAAAACACAAACACATGAACAATACAATCATCCCATGGCTCTTGATACCATTTGTTAGTTTATCGTAATCCTTGGATTATCTAACTATGGAGATGATTATTAGAGAGAGAGATAGATGAAGATGTAGAGAGAGAAACTAGAGAGAAATAATGAAAGATTAGATTCAGTGTGTGTGAGTGAATGACCAACCCCTCCTAACATGCTAGGAGGGGGTTTATATAGCCCACCCTACATGTGGGCTATATGGGCTATATTGGATCACGAGCCCAATATCATTGGAGTGACCGATCCTTTCTAAATACGTAAAAACGTATTTCCAACAATCTCCCCCTAAGGGAGGTCACTCCAAGTTACAATGTCCTAAATAGTCTATTGCTCGTGATCTATGCTAATAATGATGTGACCGAGACTTTCCTTGGAAAAACATATTTCCAACAAACTCAATATTAATGTACACACAAAATTATTGGATTCCATAAAAACGAAAAAGAATAAACTGTATAGTTAATCATGTAAAGAAAACACAGTATGGAAATGGTTAAAGAATGCCAACGATAATCGGAGAGATAAAAAACGACGCATATCATCCGTGTCTTCGATTTCAAGATGCAATGCAGGAAGGTCTCTTGGTGGCGTGATTTTCCAAAATCACAAGACATATCGAGAAAGAAACGGGTCATTAACAAGTCGCACTCCTGGAGCGAGGAGGTTTAATGAAAAAGGGAGGATACAAGTAGGATCGTATTCCAAACAATCGTCACATAATAAATGACGATCATGTGTAGGTACAACAGATGTTGTAAGTCGAAGTCGAAACGTAGAATGGTCAATGAAATAAGATGTAATCCATGTACAATTTTCGTGTAAAACAATGGCGTAAAGGTAAATCAAGATTATGAAAACCCACAATATTATTCAGGTACTGATTCAACGAATGCTTCGAGATGTGTGACTCACATGGTGTCCTTTAGTATTTTCCGGAGACACATTGAGCTACACAATGGTCTATAGACTAGACATTCAATTACGAATGGTCGGAAAGAAAATCTGCGTATCTAAATAGATATTTTGAAGAAAATAAACAATGAAAGCAACATGCACGGTAGTAAGAATGAAAATCAGGAGTTTTATCGAAAACAACACTTCTTAATCCCGAACAATGGTATCTCGAGAGTATGCACAACATGTAACAGTGAATCGAGAAAAATAGCCGGTTCAAATCGAACGAGTATATGAGGTCGGTCGTATCACGCATAAATGAAATAGCAATAGTACTCAGAAAAATGAGTATGAAAAGTCGGCAGCATATGCGCTCTGAATACAAGTTTGTAACGTCATAATGATATAAAATCATTGTAATAAGATCAAGTCACAAGAATAAGAATTCAAGAAATACAGTATAGGAAGATGTAATCACAATAACATCGAATGATAATCCATGAAGCACAAGGCTTTGAAAAGACATAGTAATTACCGTCATTAAGGTAATATAATATTCCAACATGTAATCAAGAGATGAATTACTATAACGATAATTAAAAGTAAATAATAAGGATTAGAGAGTTACCCACGCAGATATCGAACAAAAATGGCAGATTCTGTGATTGACACTTAAAACATGAAATATTTGAATTTTCGGTTATAGACTAAGTTTTGAAAAACGACTCAGTTCCCTATAACCTGGCTCTGATACCAATCTGTGAGACCCCCAAAATCTGACATGGAATAACTAGGCAACTAGGGGGTAACACGTCATAGTACAAGAAACAATGAATTACAGTTCATACAAAGCTGACGAAATAAAAACATGTACATTAATCATAAAAGGTCAGTGTTTTTAAACACAGGTCCCAGAGTTTTAGAAGCGGAAAATTATATTATTTTGTCTCGATTTATAACATAAAGTTTCCCAAATAAAAGAATAAACTCCTGACAGTTTTTACTAAAAACAGTCTTATAAAAGCATCACAGAAATCTCCAAGCTGCGATAATATCCTGCGGGCTCCCATCCAAACAAAGCTAAGTAATAATACCTGAGATTAAACATGTAAAATCGTCAACATAAAGTTGAGTGATATTCATAGGTTTAGCAGTAAAGGTGTGGAACACAAGCATTCATTTGTAAAACAAGTAGTATGGAGTACGGTTATGTACGTCAACCATAGTCCGAAATCATTATTATTGCTGTTTAGTTCATGAACCGAAGCTTAACTTACGTAAGTATTTAGCCTAAATACTCAGGTATAAACAACTTTAATGCGTCATGGTTAAAAAACCGCATCATTGGGACGGGGATAGTCAATCCCGATGGATCTACCCACAACATTCGCGCTTCGCGTAATGCACACCGGACAATTAACGGTTCACGATTATAGAGATGAAACTCAAGGCTAGCCTAAAAGCAATAATAATATTGAAAACCTGAAATCATACATGTTCTGGATAGCATACAAGTTCTGGATAGCATACAAGTTCTGGATAGCATACCGTTTTTAAATAGTTGTGTTCCACCATGTAAAATCTCACCCTGTGTTTAGAAACCATGTATAAGTAAAAAGGAGCTATGAACTCACCTTAGCCACGAGGTAAGTCAATCACGGTACTCAGCAACTGAGTAGAAACAATGGTAGTGAGACGATCACCGACGATATGGATGCCCGGGAAACACGAAAACCGCAACCTATCACAATAAGGCGCGCGTTAAGACTCGAATTCAAATATCGATATGTACCAAATACAAGATCACTCAAATTTTTTCAAAGTATTTATATTTCAAAACTGTTGACACAAACCAAAAGAATCCATACTAACCCATTTATCTAATACTACACGATTAAACACTTGTACACTTGAAATTGACCCGTTATACGACGCCAAGTTAACGCAAGTCAAACTATTCTTTACCCTTATTCGGACCAGCAACTAAGTCATTTATATAATGACTAAGCACTTGATTAAGTCACTATGTCCGTGGTGAATACTCAAACTCACGGAACACAAGCATTGAACTATGTGTCCAAAATTAAAATCAACAAGTACACCTCGAATGTACACACCGATCTACCCTATCTAGACTTGTCCGATTAGATGAAAATTGGTGACAAGGTCACTTATAACCTGTATAAGACCTCACCAAAGTTTGAGCCAAAGTTCACACTTTAAAACCCATCAGCTCGACACTTTACTCGACTTCAAATTTGGGACAAATTTATATACTTGTTTTGTATAACCGTTTTGTTGGAAATACGTTTTTACGTATTTAGGAAGATTCAGTCACTCCGACAATATACTAAGTAGTAGCTCGTAGTCTAGACATCGTTATTTAACAAACAAGCCCAAGCCTAGCCTACAACATGTGTAGTCCGACCCAAACATGTAAGCCCAAGTCCATTACTAGGCTTTGGTATATAAACCCTCTCCTTAGATGGAGAGGGCGTGTGGTTATTCATTTTTCACATAGTAAACATAAGTTTCTCTCTATAGAATTGTGTGTAATCCACCATCTCTCTATCTCTTTCTCTCTCTAAAACATAAGCAAGATTTACACTTCTACAAATGGTATCAAGAGCTTGGGATGAAATATAGGTTTCCATCGGAAAGTACAACGTGAGGGTGGTTTGATCGCAATAACCTATTGGTTCCACTTTGCGATCATTGGAGTTAAACACCTTATTCCGACGTGACATTCCGATCTGACATTGCGATCTGGGATTCCGACGGCTTTAAGGATTCTTGTGACGTCACTCTGTCCATTTTATTTTTGTAACATTCCGATCTGGACATTCCGATCTGGACATTCTAATAGTGACATTCTGATAGTGACATTCCGATAGTGACATTCCGATTTGGACATTCCGATAGTGACATTCCGATCTGGACATTCCAATCTGGACATTCCGATCTAGCCATTCCGATACCAGCAACATTCTGACAGAAATCAACATTCCGACTATCCAAAAATTCTTCCTTAATGTAATTTTGACTTGGAATTTTTGTTTTATCGAGAACATATTTTAGGGGATTTTAACATTGTTTCTCGACTTTAACACACCACAACACAAAAACACTTAACCTTATTTCATTGTTCGATCAACTTTGTAAATCTTAACTTATTGAAATGGAGTACACATCTCTTACGGATAAGTCCATCCTCTCGGGTACGGATAATCGTCCACCAATGTTGGAGAAGTCTATGTACGAGGATTGGACTTCCCGAATGGAACTTTACATGTTGAACAAAGAGAATGGACATCTCATTTGGGCATCGGTGCTCAATGGACCATTAGATTATGGTACAGTGACGGAAGGTACGACTACTCGTCCTCGCACAACAGGTGAGTTGACTGGAGATATGAAGATTCAAGACAAATGTGATAAGTATGCTACAAATATAATTCTCCAAGCCCTTCATCCAGATGTCTACAAACTCGTCAGCAAACATAAAGTTGCCAAAGAGTTATGGGATAGAATTCGGGTTCTAATGCAAGGCACCTCATTAACTAAACAAGAACGAGAGTGTAAGCTTTATGATACTTTTGATAAGTTTGCCTATGTTCCAGGGGAGACTCTCAATGCTTACTATCTGAGATTTACCCTATTATTGAATGAGCTTAATATCTATGGCATGGCAATTCCTACCTTCCAATTGAACACCAAGTATTTGAACACTCTTCCTCCAGAATGGAAAAAATACGTGACAAATGTTAAATTGGCTAAGGACTTGCATAACACCAATGTGGATCAACTTCAAGCTTTTCTTCAACAACACGAATGCCATGTGGTCGAGGCTCGGTTGTCTACACCTCAAGTTCATGACCCACTTGCCATGTATGCTTCTCAACAAAACATGGCTTATACTTATCAACAACCATCATACTTGCAGTAGCCACCACCACACACCTATCAGCAACCACAACAACCATCTTATCAACCACCAATGATGCCACATCAAGCATATCAACAAAGTGTTCATCAACAATCTTTTCCACAGCAACCACCATATCAGACATCACCATCACAAGCCAACACTTCTCCAATGGGCTATACTCCTCAGAAAGGATATTTTCCAATAGAAGCACAACCAGCACAAGCTTTCTACTCTAATGAACTTCCACCAATACAAGCACCGGTCTTTACTCCAAATGATACGCCAGCTGATGTTCTAAACCATCTCACTGCCTACTTGTCAAAACTTGTTGCAACTAGAGGATTTCCACCAACAAACAATCAGCTCCGCACCTCTTCAAATCCTCGACAACAAGCTACTGTTCAAGATGGTCAAGTAACAGTGCAACCTATTCAGGGAAGGCAAAATTCATATGGACCTCCTACAAAGACAGTGAATGCTCAAGCTATGAATTAACAAGCTAATGGAAATGGAAGTCTCATTGGTCCTCAAAAGGTTGTGACTTGCTACAATTGCCAAGGACAAGGTCATATGGCTAGGCAATGCACTTAGCCGAAAAGGAGAAGGGATGATGCATAGTTTCGTGAGAAGATGTATTTGGTTGATGCTCAGTCTAAGGGGAAGATTTTGGATTCAGAGGAGTTAGCATTTCTTGCAGACCCAGGGGCAGCAGATACTGAAAGCATTGCATTCGTTTCTACTTCTAATACAGCTTATCAAGCAGATGTTCTTGACGCATATGATTCGGATTGTGATGACATTCACTCTGTCCAAGCTGCTCTCGTTGCTAATCTCTCTCACTACGGTTCTGATGTCGTCAGTGAGGTACCAACCACATCTAATAATATTGATGATAACCAACATCAAGTTGGGCATGAAAATGACAACCTCGAACAGCCTTCGGGGACTAGTAACTCAAATGATGTGGTACCCAATCCTACACATTTGAGTGAACCTCAACCAAATGCTACGACGGGTATGGAATCTTATGCTCAACATGATTTGGTCATGGTACCTAAACATATAATTGATCAAATGCATATGGCCCTCAGACAATCCGTAGATACCAATTACACCCTAACTGCTGAGCTTGCGTTGCATAAAGAAAAGGTCAAAACTTTTGAAATGGTCCCTCAAGCAGAGAAAATAACATGTTCTGAATTTGACCAATTTCGTTTTGAAAAGATTGAACACTTGAAAGAAATAGAATCATTAAAAGCTAATCTTTCTAATGAATTAAAAGCAAAAGAGTTGGTTGTCAATGATTTTTAGAAACTTAAAATGGATTTCAAAACTCTCGAGTCTAAAAAGTTTGAATCAGAAATTAATGCTACCAAACTTCTTAAATTTAAAGAACAACAGCTTCTAAAACAATACGATTCCATAGAAAAGGTTCATCTTTTAACTAAATCATTTAAAGAACTCGAACTTAAGCGTCTTCAAGATTTACCACCTAATCCCGGTTATGCAAAACAAGCTTAGGAATATATTCCGTGTCTTTATGATATGACCCTTAATGTACAGATTATGCTAGGTTCAATTGTTGTTCTCGGAGTCTCTTCGAATTGATCTCTGGTTAATTGTGCGACTCAGTTGTTCTTGGTGAGTCAAATAAAAGAATTGTAGTTGTCTAAAACTAATTAAAAATAAAAAAAGCTTGAAACAATAAAAATAAAGTAAAGACGGTAAAATAAGAAACAAAGAAAGATTAAAACTTGGCGAAAAGTAAATGACGAGAAATTAAAGGCAATAAAAGTAAGTAACACAAACTAAAACTTAAACTAAAAGGAAAGCAAATAAAAATGCAAATAAAGAAAAAGGCGGAAAAAATAAAGTTTAAAACTAAAAACTGAAAAACTCATTCGGAATAAAGCCTCTACTCGGAATAATTAAGCTATCCGGAATAAAAGGCTATTCGGAATAATCGTTCTACTCGGAATAAAGGTTACTCGGAATATTTTACTACTCGGAATAAAATTGCTATCCGGAATAGTCGTTCTATCCGGAATAAAGGTTCTATCCGGAATAAATGAATATTCCGAATAAACACTCTATCCGGAATAAATGAATATTCCGAATAAACTCTCTATACGGAATAAACGATTATTCCGAATAAACTCTCTATCCGGAATAACCTAACATTCCAAATAAAGGGTTCTATCCGGAATAATCAATATTCCGCATAGAGGACATTGAAAGCAGTTGATCCAGAATACTGGCGAAAGAAACAGTAAACATGAACTAATACTTCATTTAATACTTCGCTTTTGGCTAGGTATAAAATCTTATCGTCCGAATCCTTTCGAATTGAAAACCGGTCTTAAGTGCGACTCAATCGTCTTTTGGTAAATCAAGAGAATGGTTTGGTTGATTTGTTTTAATCTATTAGCAAGTAATTAAAGTGTCGTTGAGTAAATTTAAAGATTAATATCAAAATGACGAGTAAACATAAAAGCTTGAAAACTTAAAGGTAACAATGGGAAAGTACTAGCACACTAAATAAAACTAACACTTGGAAAATTTTCTAAAAATAAAAACTTAGTTAAAAAGCACTATAAGAAAGTAAGAACGGAGTACACCAAAACAAGCCAAAAGAAACCCCGATCGGAATGTTTTCCGATCGGTTGATCGGAATATGGGTAAATGTTACAATCGGAATATACTCAAATGAGCTCAATCGGAATATATTCAAATGAGCTCAATCGGAATACCACAAATTCCACCAATCGGAATAACAATCTTGATCAAATCGGAATACTTGCAAAAATATCCAATCGGAATAAACACATTTGCACCTATCGGAATATCCAACAAAGGCCTAGATCGGAATGTGTGTGGGTGCCAATCGGAAAATGAAAACCCTTTTCCGATTGGATCAATCGGAAAAAGGGTGGGAGGCTGCTCGGAAAATATAACAATCGGAAAAGGGAGTTAAACCCTTTCCGAAAATGAAGGAAATCGGTTATAAGCTTAGTAAATAAGCTATAAAATAAGCTTATCACAAAACTAACCCGAATCAATAACAAATCCGAATCAAATAAGCACTTTGATCAACTTATTTAACTCGAAATCAAACAACTTTTTGGGTCAAACAATAAAAACATAAACTTTTTAAGGAAAACTTTTATAAGGTAAATAAGCTAATCATAAAGATAAGCCGATAAGCACAAAAGTCCTAAAGCTTAATCAAATGAAAACTTAAGAAATGATCAAAAGATTAACTTTTTTAGCACAAAATCATTAAGAACAACACGGATCTATTGATAATCGCACCAAAATCAATCTTAAATCAAAGAAAAGTAGAATGAGATTAAGGAATAAAAGCTTGAAATAGAACTTTGATTAATAAAAATAAGCAATACAAAGTGTTTAATTTTGAAAGATTAAAAGAAAAAGATGAACTAGTGAGAGAAAGTTTAAGACTTTCTCTCTCTAAAAACTAGAAAATGAAAAAGTGAAAATTAACTAAAAACTCTAACCACCCTCCTAATGACTATTAGGAGGGTATTTATAGGGGAGGTGGAAGGAGTGCATGTGTTGCATCTTCTTTCTTGCTTTCTCCACGTTTTCTTGACTCGACTTTAATTCTTCGTCTTTGTCGTCTCGGGATTTAAACTTGTCTTTTTAATTTTCTTCTTCTATTAGACTTAAGTTCTTCGACTTCGTTAAACTTCCGTCTTTAGACTTTTTCTTCGATAAATCTTCAGAATAGGCCTTGGACTTCCGTTCTTTTTGCACTCTTGATCTTTTGACTTCGTCTTTTCCCGTTTTCTTCGATAAAAGCCCGTGAAAATCCGTGTTTTCTTCCTTTTTCATATTTTGGTCCTAAAATACAATAAAAACACAAACCACGCATAATTCCGACTTTTACGACATAAATCACACGTTTTGGTCTTGTTATTATTGGAAATAAGTGGTAAAAGGATAAGTGTTTTCACACTTATTAAATCCCCTACACTTGACCATTGCAATGCCCTCATGCAATGCATTAATTTTAAAGCACGGTTTACATTTTTCATCATAAATAACCCACCTTGGCCTTTATTAAATGCTAAACATAAAAGACAGAAATAAGTAAAGAAATTAAAAACTTACATTGGGTTTTGGCGGCCATGAACATTTATCATCCTCAAGTTTCACGTTCCCCATACCAAGCTTAAAAACGAGATCATTGTTATTATAAGTTAGCAAACTATCACGAACTCATGTGGGCCAATTACTCACTTAGACTCCCTTATTCCTAGGTGTATCTCTTATATTTTATTTTTGTCTTGAATGATCACGAGGATGCATTGTTTGACTTATTTCGATAGTTATTTAGTCCGAAAATAAAGTGGACGATTTAATCAATAGTTAGCTAAAGGACCAAATCTTTTAAAACTGCTTCTCGGGACCTCATAAAGTTCATATCTTGGCATAACTCGCTTCACGATTTGAGACCTTTCTCGGACCGATATTTGGCAGGGACTTCATACTTCGAATCTTGAGAGACGTTCTTGAAATAATGGTCTTCTCTTCATAATAGGAATTTCTTCACTTGAAGTTTTGAGAGATTCTTCATCTTTGGACCACGACTTCTTCATTTTTCTCTAATCTTTATTTTGGACTTTGATATACAACGATCCGCCTCCTTTTAGGACTTGGATCTATTTATCCTCATACCTTGTCAGGGTCTTTTCGGATAGATTTCTCCATGACTTTTGGGGAGTTTTTGCTTTTCGTCCTGTGTCTCGATCCTTCATATAGATTTTCGATAAATGATTCTTCACATCACTTTTGGATCTTTAGCAACAAAATGTAGTCCTCATGCCTTGTTAGGGCCTTTTCGGACTCGCCAATCTTCGCATCCCGCTTCAATAAGTTATGCCTTGGCTATGAACTCTAATCCGTACCGAGCAACTTTTAAACAATTTGGGGCTAGAAGCTAAGTAACCTTTTAAATCGTACAACCTTATTTATTAGCAGATAAATTTATTAACAAGCGGAGGGAGAATAGGCTCATAATTAACTCACATAAATTCACGAAATAATACCGAACTTATAATTGACTCTATCATCTCTCGTTCTCCACAGTTTAAAATCTCAAGGAATGAGACTCGTGGATGCTTAGCCTATTAAATCAAAGTTTTGGGTTTTTGAGTCGCCTATAGGATCTTGCAAATTCTTAGACTTTTCAAGTTTAGAAATCGCGTTTTAAAGTTCCCTTGATAAACGACTCTCTAGGATCAATTATAGGAACTTGCGAAAAGTTCTTGTTCTTAACCCGTGAGAGTTAAGACTTTCGCGTTTTATAGCTCCCTATATAAAAGCCTAGCAATACTTGACTTAAACACGTTAAGGATACTAGCTAGAGTAAACTTAGGCAAGTAAACTCGGGTTTGAGTCACAATATTCACGACTAGGAAAAATCTAAAACCACTTTATTAAAAATTTATTCTAGCAAAGGAAATATAACAAAGGCAAATACAACTATACAACTAGGCCAAAATAGATTAAAATTTTGAAAAAGTCGAAAAATCAAATTTTCCGGTTAAAATGAGGGCAAATTCATGGAAAAGACCACTTACTTCGATAGAAGCCCCCCTACACTTAAGATAAACATTGTCCTCAATGTTTAAGCACGTGGGAGTAAACTCCCCTACACTTAGGACATTGTGTACTTTGTTTAAATCTTGCTAAGGAAAGGACAACTAAAGTGAATTCAATGTGAACATATAGAATATGAAATATTGAATCACAAGAGTTTAGGATAGAACCGGGAAGATGGAAACACGGTATCACGGTTCGTTAAAAGTCATCAAGGTGGATCTTTGAAGCTTTAATCCCTGCACAGCACAAGAAACAAGACAACAAACATATGCGGGGTTCCCCCTACACTTATTGTGAAAGCAGTAAAGGATAGAACACGGGTTGCCTCCCGAGAAGCGCTTGTTTTTGTTCACCGAGTCGTGAGCCTGACTCGACCCAATTTAGTTCATGGGGAACGTGGTGAGGGATGGAATCATCTCTTGAGAGATGTCCTCACCAAAGTATAGCTTCAGACGCTGGCCATTCACCTTGAAATTGGGCCCATTCGGCTGAGAAAGCTCAATGGTCCCATATGGAAATACTTTGGCGACGGTGAATGGACCAGACCAGCGGCTCTTCAACTTGCCAGAGAAGATCTTCAACCGAAAGTTAAAGAGTAAGACTTGATCACCAACGTGGAACTCTCGGTTCTTGATTTTAGCATCGTGGATAATCTTGGTCTTCTCCTTGTAGATCAGCGAGTTCTCATAAGCTTCATTCCTCAATTCATTTAGCTCGTTGAGTTGAATCTTGCGATGATCACCGGCTTTGATGATGTCGAAGTTAGCCCACTTCAAGGCCCAGTGCGCCTTATGTTCTAACTCGATGGGTAGGTGGCAGGCTTTCCCGTACACAAGACGATAAGGTGTACAACCGATCGGGGTCTTGTAAGCAGTACGAAAAGCCCACAGAGCATCATCTAACTTATCGGCCCACGCGGCACGATGCTCTCCCATAGTACGCTCCAAAATTCTCTTCAAGACACGATTGGAAATTTCGGCTTGCCCATTGGTTTGGGGATGATAGGCGGTGGAAAGACGGTGATTAACACCATACTTAGCCATGACTCTTGCAAATTGCTCGTTGCAAAAATGAGTCCCGCGGTCACTGATGATAGCACGAGGAACGCCAAATCGAGCGAAAAGCTGCTTCAAAAAGTTCACAACCACCCTCGCATCATTCGTAGGAAGAGCCTTAGCTTCAACCCATTTAGAAACGTAGTCGACGGCGACGAGGATGTACTTGTTCCCTTTGGATGATGGAAATGGCCCCATAAAGTCGATGCCCCATACATCAAAGATTTCACATTCCTGTATGAAATTTTGAGGCATCTCATCCTTATGTGTGATCTTGCCTTGACGTTGGCAAGCATCATAATGCTTAACCATTTCGTGAGCGTTACGATAAATGGTGGGCCAGTAGAATCCGGAATCAAACACTTTCTTAGCGGTGTAGTTGGGACCAAAGTGACCACCGGTGGGTCCTTTGTGGCAAGCTTGGAGGATGTCAAAAGCTGCTGGTCCGTCAACACATCGACGAATAATCAGATCATCACACTGTTTGAATAGATAAGGGTCATCCCAAAAGTAAGTCTTAACATCATGCAAGAACTTCTTCTTTTGTTGGGATGTTAACCCTTGGATGAGAATACCACCCGCTAAGTAGTTTGCAATGTCCGCAAACCACGGGGTGCCATCAAGATTGAGATTTATAGACATTAAGGTCTCAAGGGGAAAAGAGTCATTGATCTCTTTGTTCGGATGATACCCTTGATATGGATCCTCAAGTCGACTCAGATGATCCGCGGCCAGGTTTTCAGCACCCTTTTTGTCACGAATTTCAATGTTGAATTCTTGAAGGAGCAAAACCCAGCGAAGAAGTCTTGGCTTAGAATCGTGCTTTGTCATCAAGTACTTCAACGCGGAATGGTCCGTGTATATGATGGTGGTGGATAAAACAAGATAGGGGCGAAATTTCTCAAAAGCATAGACAACAGCTAAAAGCTCTTTTTCGGTTGTCGTATAATGCAATTGAGCCCCCGTCATTGTTTTGCTAGCGTAGTGGATTGGTTGGAAGTGTTTATTCACTCTTTTGCCCAGAACCGCACCAATAGGAAAGTCTCTAGCATCGCACATCAATTCAAAAGGCAGCTCCCAATTAGGGGTAACCAAGACTGGTGCCTTAGTTAGCTTATCCTTAAGAAGATTGAAGGCTTGGAGACACTCTTTAGAAAAGATAAAAGGAGTATCTTTTTCCAAGAGGTGGGTCATCGGGCGAGCGATTTTAGAGAAATCCTGAATGAATCGACGATAGAAGCCCGCATGACCCAGAAAACTTCTCACACCCTTCACAGTTGAAGGTGGAGGTAATTTGGCTATGACATCTACTTTAGCACGGTCAACTTCAAGACCGGTTTTAGAGATTTTGTGTCCTAGCACAATGCCTTATTTTACCATAAAATGGCATTTTTCCCAATTCAGAACAAGGCGAGTGTCTTCGCACCGCTTAATCATACGTTCCAAATTGGCAAGGCAAGAAGAGAAGGAATCCCCGAAGACTGAGAAATCATCCATGAAGACTTCCATGGTTTGCTCAACCATGTCATGGAAGATAGCTAACATGCACCTTTGGAAAGTCCCAGGGGCATTGCATAAGCCAAAAGGCATTCGTTTGTAAGCAAAGGTGCCATAGGGACAAGTGAATGTTGTCTTCTCTTGATCTTGGGGATCGATGGGTATTTGGAAATAACCCGAGAAACCATCAAGAAAGCAGTAATATTCATTACCCGCTAACCGTTCAAGCATTTGGTCCATAAAAGGTAGAGGGAAATGATCCTTTCTCGTGGCATCATTGAGTTTGCGGTAGTCTATACAAACTCTCCATCCAGTAACGAGACGGGTAGGAATTAACTCGTTGTTTGCATTGGGCACAACGGTGATTCCGCCTTTCTTAGGCACACAATGGACTGGACTAACCCACGGTGAATCCGAAATAGGGTAAATCATACCCGCATCAAGAAGTTTGATAACCTCTTTTTTTATGACTTCATGGATTTTAGGATTCACCCTTCGTTGACTTTGAATTGTGGGCTTAAAGTCGTCCTCCATGAGAATTTTATGTGTGCAGAAGTGAGGATTAATTCCGCGGATGTCGGAGATTTTCCAAGCGATAGCTCATTTATGCTTCTTCAACACAGCGACAAGTCAGGCTTTTTCGTCTTCTTTCAGATCCTTTGCGATGATGACCGGTAGCTTCTCGTCGTCTTCCAGAAAAACGTACTCAAGATGAGGAGGTAGGTCCTTAAGCTCGAGAGTAGGAGGATCCTCAATAGATGGTGAAAGTAATGATGGATCATCATTAATCACCTCTTTAGGAGCAGGAGGAGACAGCGGGTCCTCATTGAGAAGTCTCTCAATAGTACGAATATCTTCATCCCAATTGGTGGATGAATTATCATACTTAATATCGAGAGGACCCAAGCTAGCTTCGAAATCATCCAAGTCACTTTCTCCGAAAGGAGTCAATGCTGGAGCAATTGAGGCAACGGTCTCAACATTGGGTAGAGAAGAAGGAGTACTTTTGCAAGCATCATGAAAATGTTCTTCACAAGCCTCATCGAGAACATCAATAGCATTAACACTCTCATATGAATAAGGTTGCTTAGAAATCTTACCCATGTTGAAGACAATTTTATCGTCACCAACTCTCATGATTATTTCGCCCGCGGCTACATCAATGAGAGTGCGACCGGTCCTCAGAAATGGACGTCCTAATGGAACACGAGGATCCATCTCGTAGTCAACGACGACAAAATCCGCCGGGAAGGTGAATTTATCAACGCCAACAAAGACATCTTCGGCTATCCCCACTGGATAAGCAACCGTTCGGTTGGCTAATTCCAAAGTCATTTTGGTGGGGACTAGCTCGGGGAGAGATAATTGCTTCCAAACACTTAAAGGCATTAAGTTTATACTAGCACCTAGATCGGCTAGGGCCATGCAATTTTCTACTCCCGGGAAGTTGCAAGGAATCAAGAAGCGACCCGGATCACCAAGTTTGGTGGGCAATTTCCTTAAGAGCACTGCAGAGCAGTTCTCATTAAGTTGGGTCTGAGCGATATCAAGAAGCTTTTCCTTATCACTTAGAAGATCTTTAAACATCTTAGCGTATTTGGGCATGTGAGCGAGAGCCTCGGCAAAGGAGATGTTAAAATTCAATTGTTTAAACATTTTAAGAAAGTTTGAAACCTGAATATCATCCTTGCTTTTTTGCTTCTCTTTCCTCAACCTTGAAGGATAAGGTATGTTGGATGAAGAAGAAGGCTTTAAGGGAATAGGATCACTCACAACCACGGGTGGTGGGGAAATGGGGATAGAAGGTGAAGGAGGTGGGGAAAGTTGCTCTTTTTCCTTGTTCACAATCACGGGTGGAGGTGTAGGAAGCTCGGGTTCCATATAACCTTTTTCACTACGAGTGGTGATTGCTTTCATCTCCCCTCTTGGATTCGCAACGGTGTTACTCGGAAGAGTACCCGAAGCAAAGGGTTGATTACTTTGGATGAGCGAACCAATCATATCACGAAGGTGAAGAGCTTGATTGTGAAAAGAGTTTTGCATATTTGCATTAATTGCATCACTGTGTTTGGCCATATCATTCCTTAACTCGGCTCGAATATCGTTCCCTTGTTTTGCCATTTCTCCCTTCAAGTTGCGGACTTGACTTTGAAGATTCGTCACCAACTCCCGATTAGTCTTCATGAATGTCTCGACTTCTGGATTCACTGCCATCGGTTGATTGAGAGGTGGAGCCTGGTAAGCTTGAGAATTTCCTTGAGTTGGGTATGGGTTTCTTTGGGATTGATATTGATTATTTGCACGAGGTTGGGATTGGTTTGCAGGAGGGAAACCGGGGGGAGCAAGATAATTGTTGGAGTGATAACTTAACAAGTTACGGTCTCCTTGAGGGCGAGCTTGAGCCTCCCGTGGGATAAGTACCGTATGCTGCGTTAACGTCTTCAGAATAATTGCCATGAGTAGAAGGACATTCATTGTAGGAATGAGGACCACCACATGTGTCACAAGAAATAGCAACGGCTTTAGCTTGTTGAGTTTGGTTAGAAGTCAAAATTTGGAGACTTTTGTTAATATCAAGAATAGCACGTTCCAAAACAGACGAGTTGGTGGTGGAAGAAGTAGATGAAGCATTGACTCTCTGATTAGATCTTGAGGATGCGGAAGAATCCCAATTCTTGTGGTGAGTAGTCATGTTTTCAATCAACTCTCGACACTCCTCCGGTCTCCTTTTCATAAAAGTACCACCGGCGGCGGCATTGATCGTGTCACGATCACGAAAAGTGAGACCATTGTAAAAGGTGTCAATGAGAGTGACGGGGAGCATATTGTGATTAGGACAGCGGTCGATCAAATCATTGTAGCGTTCCCAAGCATCTAAAAGCGATTCATCATTCTCTTGCATAAATCCACTGATTTGGTTACGAAGGCTTGTGACCATGGATGGGGGAAAGTAGCGCGATAAAAAGTGTTGAGTCATGTCATTCCACGTATGAATAGAATTCTTAGGAAGACGGTCAAACCATTTTTCGGCATGGTGAGAAAGCGAGTGTGGAAAAAGTTGGAGGCGAAGGTCATCCATAGAAACACCGGAGCACTTCATGCTTTGGGTCATGGTAATGAATTTGTCGAGGTGTTTGTTGGCATCATCATCCGGAATTCCACGAAATGGGTTTGTTTGCACTTGCTGGATCATGTGATGCTTCAACGAAAACTCCTGAGCCGTGACGTGCATTGGCGCAATCGGGCCTCCGCGTCCGTTCATGGTGGGTTGGCACAATTCCTCCATGGTTCGTAAATCAGGTAGGAGAACATTGTTGTTGTTGTTGTTGTTGTTATTCAAATTGTGTTGAGGTGGGTGATTATTGTTGTTATTAACACCAGCCATATCTAAATCTTCAAGAGTCTTGGGCTCAGAATAGTTGGAAGATCTAGTACGCATACACCTGCAGAAGAAAAATATACACAAAGAATATCTATATAATCTTTTTGGTGCAAAACCTTATGAAAATAATTGCTTTTAATGATTTTTCAATGTTTTTGTATTTTTGAAGAGTTTTATATTTTTTATGGATTTTTGAAACTTTTTAAATCAAGGAAAATAACGTTCAAAGAACGGATCCCAAAATTCAATGCGTCTCTCACTAGAAACCGTTTATCGTAACAAAAAGAGCCGGCAGCGGCGCCATTTAATACTTCATTTAATACTTCGCTTTTGGCTAGGTATAAAATCTTATCGTCCGAATCCTTTCGAATTGAAAACCGGTCTTAAGTTCGACTCAATCGTCTTTTGGTAAATCAAGAGAATGGTTTGGTTGATTTGTTTTAATCTATTAGCAAGTAATTAAAGTGTCGTTGAGTAAATTTAAAGATTAATATCAAAATGACGAGTAAACATAAAAGCTTGAAAACTTAAAGGTAACAATGGGAAAGTACTAGCACACTAAATAAAACTAACACTTGGAAAATTTTCTAAAAATAAAAACTTAGTTAAAAAGCACTATAAGAAAGTAAGAACGGAGTACACAAAACAAGCCAAAAGAAACCCCGACCGGAATGTTTTCCGATCGGTTGATCGGAATATGGGTAAATGTCACAATCGGAATATACTCAAATGAGCTCAATCGGAATATATTCAAATGAGCTCAATCGGAATATCACAAATTCCACCAATCGGAATAACAATCTTGATCAAATCGGAATACTTGCAAAAATATCCAATCGGAATAAACACATTTGCACCTATCGGAATATCCAACAAAGGCCTAGATCGGAATGTGTGTGGGTGCCAATCGGAAAATGAAAACCCTTTTCCGATTGGATCAATCGGAAAAAGGGTGGGAGGCTGCTCGGAAAATATAACAATCGGAAAAGGGAGTTAAACCCTTTCCGAAAATGAAGGAAATCGGTTATAAGCTTAGTAAATAAGCTATAAAATAAGCTTATCACAAAACTAACCCGAATCAATAACAAATCCGAATCAAAGCACTTTGATCAACTTATTTAACTCGAAATCAAACAAGTTTTTGGGTCAAACAATAAAAACATAAACTTTTTAAGGAAAACTTTTATAAGGTATATAAGCTAATCATAAAGATAAGCCAATAAGCACATAAGTCCTAAAGCTTAATCAAATGAAAACTTAAGAAATGATCAAAAGATTAACTTTCTAAGCACGAAATTATTAAGAACAACACGGATCTATTGATAATCGCACCAAAATCAATCTTAAATCAAAGAAAAGTAGAATGAGATTAAGGAATAAAAGCTTGAAATAGAACTTTGATTAATAAAAATAAGCAATACAAAGTGTTTAATTTTGAAAGATTAAAAGAAAAAGATGAACTAGTGAGAGAAAGTTTAAGACTTTCTCTCTCTAAAAACTAGAAAATGAAAAAGTGAAAATTAACTAAAAACTCTAACCACCCTCCTAATGACTATTAGGAGGGTATTTATAGGGGAGGTGGAAGGAGTGCATGTGTTGCATCTTCTTTCTTGCTTTCTCCACGTTTTCTTGACTCGACTTTAATTCTTCGTCTTTGTCGTCTCGGTATTTGAACTTGTCTTTTTAATTTTCTTCTTCTATTAGACTTAAGTTCTTCGACTTCGTTAAACTTCCGTCTTTAGACTTTTTCTTCGATAAATCTTCAGAATAGGCCTTGGACTTCCGTTCTTTTTGCACTCTTGATCTTTTGACTTCGTCTTTTCCCGTTTTCTTCGATAAAAGCCCGTGAAAATCTGTGTTTTCTTCCTTTTTCATATTTTGGTCCTAAAATACAAGAAAAACACAAACCACGCATAATTCCGACTTTTACGACATAAATCACACGTTTTGGTCTTGTTATTATTGGAAATAAGTGGTAAAAGGATAAGTGTTTTCACACTTATTATGAACCAGAAACAAGGGATGAAGAACAAAGCACGAATTTGATCTTTTCTAACCAAAACAAACCAAAAGATTAAACCAAAACAACCACAAAGCATCAACTAACAATAATCAATCAAAACAAATCAACAAAACTAACAAACAAAGCCGAATCAATCAAAATCGACTTGATCAAAACCATAAAAACTCAAGAACATGAACACAAAGATTAAAAGATTAAGAACAAATCAAACAAGAAAGGTAGATGAGAGATTGAACAAGAAAAGTAAAGATTCAACAATAATTAAATGTAAACTTACTTGGAATTAAAAGGAATTTAAAGGTGCATAACATGAAATTAAGGTGCATCAAAATTAAAGTACAGGAAATGAAAATGGGGGAAGGATGGGTTGTCAAGCCACCAACAACAAAAAATGAAAGAGATCTAATCTATATATAGGGGTATTAGGGAGGAGCTTAGGAAGCTTCCTCCCTCTTTCATCTTTTCCTTTAGATGCGTCATTAGGTCCTTGCTTTCTTTAATCTTCTTAAATCTTGAACTTTAATGACTTTGGCTCGGGATTTCTTTGAACTCGTCTTGTAATTCTTCAATAAATTATACTTGAGTTCTTCGGCTTTTGGTGAACTTCCGTCTTTTGACTTTTTCTTCGATAAATCTTCAGAATTGGTCTTGGACTTCCGTTCTTTTTCCACTCTTGATCTTTCGACTTCATCTTTCGTCTTTTTCTTCGATAAAAGCCCGTGAATGCCGTGTTTTCTCCACTTTTCACCTCTTCGTCCTAAATCACAACAAAAACACAAACCACGCATAATTCCGACATAAATGACATAAAATACACGTTTTGGCTCGGTTATTATTGTAATTAAGTGGTAAAAAGGATGGGTGTTTTCACACCTATCAAATCCCCTACACTTAACCATTGCAATGTCCTCATGCAATGCATTAGTTACAAAGCAAGATTACACTTTTCATCATAATCAATCCATATTGGCCTTTATTTAAAGATATAGAAAACTATAAACATTCAAAGTAAAGAAATCAAAATCATAAATGATCATCATCCTCAAGTTTTCACTTTCTCCAAACCAAGCTTAAAAAACGAGATCATTGTTATTATAAGTTAGCAAACTAACATGAACTCATGTGGGCCAATTATTCACTTAGACTCCCTTATTCCTAGGTGTATCTCTTATATTTTATTATTGTCTTGAATGATCACGAGGATGCATTGTTGACTTATTTCGATAGTTATTTAGGCTGAAAATAAAGTGAACGATTTAATCAATAGTTAGCTAAAGGACAAAATCTTTTAAAACTGCTTCTCAGGGACCTCATAAAGTTCATATCTTGGCATAACTCGCTTCGCGATTTGAGACCTTTCTCGGACCGATATTTGGCAGCGACTTCATACTTCAAACCTTGAGAGACGTTCATGAAATAATGGTCTTCTCTTCATAATAGGAATTTCTTCACTTGAAGTTTTGAGAGATTCTTTATAAATGGACCACGACTTCTTCATTTTTCTCCAATCTTTATTTTGGACTTCGATATACAACGATCAGCCTCCTTTCTGGACTTGGATCTATTTATCCTCATACCTTCTTAGGGCCTTTTTGGATAGACTTCTCCATGACTTTTGGGGAGTATTTGCTTTTCGTCGTGTGTCTCGATCCTTCATATTGATTTTCGATAAATGATTCTTCACATCACTTGGGATCTTTAGCAATAAAATATACCCCCCGTGCCTTGTTAGGGCCTTTTTGGACTCGCCAATCTTCGCATCCCGCTTCAATAAGTTATGCATTGGCTATGAACTCTAATCCATACCGAGCAACTTTTAAACGATCTTGGGCTAGAAGCTAAGTAACTTTTCAAATCGTACAACCTTATTTATTGCAGATAAATTTATTAACAAGCGATGGGAGAATAGGCTTATAATTAACTCACATAAATTAACGAAAGAATACCGAACTTATAATTGACTCTATCATTTCTCGTTCTCCACAATTTAAAATCTCAAGGAATGAGACTCGTGGATGCTTAGCCTATTAAATCAAAGTTTTTGGTTTTCGAGTCGCCTATAGGATCTTGCAAGTTCTTAGACTTTTTCAAGTTTAGAAATCGCGTTTTAAAGTTCCCTTGATAAACGACTCTCTAGGATCAATTATAGGAACTTGCGAAAAGTTCTTGTTCTTAACCCGTGAGAGTTAAGACTTTCGCGTTTTATAGCTCCCTATATAAAAGCCTAGAAAAACTTGACTTAAACACGTTAAGGATACTAGCTAGAGTAAACTAAGATAAGTAAACTCGGGTTGAGTCAAAAGATTCACAACGTTTGAAAATTAAAACCACTTTATTAAAATTTATTCTAGCAAAGAAGGAAAAATAACTATACAAAGGTAAACACTAATAGGCCAAAATAGATCAAAAATTTTGAAAAATGTCGAAAAATTGATTTTCCGGTTAAAATGAGGACAAATACAAGGAAAAGGCCACTTAACTTCGATAGAAGTCCCCCTACACTTAACATAAACATTGTCCTTAATGTTTAAGCATGTGGGAGTAAACTCCCCTACACTTAAGACATTGTGCACTTTGTTTAAATCTCGCTAAGGAAGAGACAACTAAAGATATTCCTATTTTAATATTGAAAAAAATATATAAAATAGTGAATCGAAAGGAGTTTAGGATAGAACCGGGAAGAAGTGAACACGGAATCACGGTTCGTCAAAAGTCATCAAGAGTGTGTCTTTGAAGCTCGAATCCCTGCACATGATAAGAAAGAGAACAAGAAACACCAACGGGGCTCCCCCTACACTTATGGTAAAGATAGATAGATAATTGGGTTGCCTTCCAAAAAGCGCTTGTTTATATTAACCGTGTCACGAGCCTGACTCGTCCCTGAATTAAATGGTCCATGGGGAAGCCTCAAATGTGATACCGGGATCAAAGACCTTGTCCTCGTTCCCGGTTGACATCAACAAAGGCGATGCGGGGGGATAAGTCTTGAATGGGAGAAAGGTCCTTTCAACATACGGAAAGTATGTGAAATCAAGATCCACGGGATGTGGGGTGGGTAAAGTAAGCACATTGTCCTCCCCCAAAGACAATGGATGCTGAGCAAACGGCAAAGCCGGAATGTTATCAATCATAGCATAATCAATGTCACCTCCCGGGTCAAAGCACTCATCCTCCGTAATAGTGGCTAAAGGGGAGGATGAAAGGTGCTCAGGAGGGGGACTTGGGACAATACCTTCCTGCAGCAAATTATCAACAATAATGTCCCTCTCCGTATCATTATCATCAATACCTGGAGGCATGGAGTGAATGTCGATTTCTTCCAGCAATGGGTCATTATCTTCAACGAGAGGAATAGAGGGAGGAAAAGACTCGGAAAGAGGAGGAGAAGTCAACTCTTCGATTTCAGCAATAAGAAGGTGCACTTTCTGTAATCTATCGCGAAGAAGCACGTCTTCTACCTCATCCACAAGATCAAGTTCATCGGTGAACTTCTCGTAGGCCGAAGAGAATAAATCGTCATCACCCGCATCTCCCGGTGGAGATTAAGAAATTTCAAAAGTGAAATTCTCATAGCGGAGAGAAGAATCGTCATCAGTAGGATCGACCTCTTCCGTAAGAGCAATGTCGTCCTGAAGCTCCATAGCAGGTAAGTCACAAACCTCATCATCCAATACTTTGTCGAGACCAACATCACTAAGCTCATTCAACGAATCAAGATCCTTAGACGCAGTAGGAACATCGAGAGTAGGAGCAGCAACTTCAGAAGATGTGTTGAAAGTGCATACAGCATCGTCGTCATCATCATCATAATAGTATTGATGCACAAGAGGAGGGGTATAATCACTAAGATTAGATACTTGCTCTTGTTGCAGTCGCTTTTCCTCCGCCCATGCTTCTTTTGTTAGAACAACGGCTTCTTGAAGTTGCATAATGATGTAGTGTATTTCGGCATTCAAAGTAGTGCGTTGTGGGTCAAGATTAATTTGCTGAGAGGATTGATGAATGAGGGTGTGATGTGGGGGCTCAAAATGTTGAAAACCTGAATTATAGCATGGTTGTGGCTCATAGTAGTTCATCGATTGAGAAGAATTAGAAACCGGGTTTGGTTCGTAATTATCCATTGGTGAAGAAAACTGAGGACACGGATTTTGCTCATAATAATTCATTGGTTAACAATAAGAGGTATCATGAGGACCCCCACAGTTGTTGCAAAATGGGTAATGAGAAAAAGCGGGTGCGTCTTGTGGATAGCTATTATCATTGTCATAAATTTACCCCGGTTCTTGCCCGTGATCATACGGGTATCGAACCGGCAACGAAACATGCCAATGAGAATCGCTTCCACAATAGATGCACGGGGAAAGAGTAGGTGGGTTCAAAAAGGACGAATTAGTCGAGTTGCACAAAGGACAAAATCCGCATATGAATTGTGTATTGTTGAGATCGTTTCCGCACCGCTCACATGTACACCATTGACATGAGTCGTTCCCGTAAAATCGTCTCCCACACCTGACACAATTGACATAAAAATCCATAAAGAAAGATAGATAAGCAAGAAGGATATTTTTGGTGCAAAACTTTTGAAAAAGAAATGCTTTTTACGATTTTTCAAATGTTTTTGGATTTTTGAAAATTTTTGGACACGAAGAATAACGTTCACAAATGAACGGATCCCAAAAGCCAACGCGTCTCTCACAAAAAACCTTTAATCCTTACGAAAAGAGCCGGCAGCGGCGCCATTTTAATGTACAGATTATGCTAGGTTCAATTGTTGTTCTCGGAATCTCTTCGAATTGATCTCTGGTTAATTGTGCGACTCAGTTGTTCTTGGTGAGTCAAATAAAAGAGTTGTCGTTGTCTAAAACTAATTAAAAATAAAAAAAACTTGAAACAATAAAAATAAAGTAATGACGGTAAAATAAGAAACAAAGAAAGATTAAAACTTGGCGAAAAGTAAATGACGAGAAATTAAAGGCAATAAAAGTAAGTAACACAAACTAAAACTTAAACTAAAAGGAAAGCAAATAAAAATGCAAATAAAGAAAAAGGCGGGAAAAATAAAGTTTAAAACTAAAAACTGAAAAACTCATTCGGAATAAAGCCTCTACTCGGAATAATTAAGCTATCCGGAATAAAAGGCTATTCGGAATAATCGTTCTACTCGGAATAAAGGTTACTCGGAATAAAATTGCTATCCGGAATAGTCGTTCTATCCGGAATAAAGGTTCTATCCGGAGTAAATGAATATTCCGAATAAACACTCTATCCGGAATAAATGAATATTCCGAATAAACTCTCTATACGGAATAAATGATTATTCCGAATAAACTCTCTATCCGGAATAACCTAACAATCCAAATAAAGGGTTCTATCCGGAATAATCAATATTCCGCATAGAGGACATTGAAAGCAGTTGATCCGGAATACTGGCGAAAGAAACAGTAAACATGAACCAGAAACAGGGGATGAAGAACAAAGCACGAATTTGATCTTTTCTAACCAAAACAAACCAAAAGATTAAACCAAAACAACCACAAAGCATCAACTAACAATAATCAATCAAAACAAATCAACAAAACTAACAAACAAAGTCGAATCAATCAAAACCCACTTGATCAAAACCATAAAAACTCAAGAAAATGAACACAAAGATTAAAAGATTAAGAACAAATCAAACAAGAAAGGTAGATGAGATATTGAACAAGAAAAGTAAAGATTCAACAATAATTAAATGTAAACTTACTTGGAATTAAAAGGAATTTAAAGGTGCATAACATGAAATTAAGGTGCATCAAAGTTAAAGTACAGGAAATGAAAATGGGGGAAGGATGGGTTGTCAAGCCACCAACAACAAAAAATGAAAGAGATCTAATCTATATATAGGGGTATTAGGGAGGAGCTTAGGAAGCTTCCTCCCTCTTTCATATTTTCCTTTAGATGCGTCATTAGGTCCTTGCTTTCTTTAATCTTCTTAAATCTTGGACTTTAATGACTTTGGCTCGGGATTTCTTTGAACTCGTCTTGTAATTCTTCAATAAATTATACTTGAGTTCTTCGGCTTTTGGTGAACTTCCGTGTTTTAACTTTTTCTTCGATAAATCTTTAGAATTGGTCTTGGACTTCCGTTCTTTTTCCACTCTTGATCTTTCGACTTCATCTTTCGTCTTTTTCTTCGATAAAAACCCGTGAATGCCGTGTTTTCTCCACTTTTCACCTTTTCATCCTAAATCACAACAAAAACACAAACCACGCATAATTCCGACATAAATGAAATAAAATACAGGTTTTGGCTCGGTTATTATTGTAATAAAGTGGTAAAAAGGATGGGTGTTTTCACACCTATCAACCCTAATTGGCAAATCGAAAGAAGCACCTTTTGTTCGTAGTACTGAGGAGACACAGTCACTTGCGGATGAAACTCATTCTAAAATGCTTTCAAAATTCCCTACGATTGATTATGGTAAGTATAACAAAGATCAATTATCTAAAAAGACCCGCATTCGCTTACAAAAGGAATTAGCTGAATTGACAGTTCTTGTGCCCCAAAGTTTGTCAAATGAAAACCTTCCTAGTACGTCTCCTACACTTGTCAAAACGGATTTAACAAAGTTAATTCCACCGGTAAGTAAGGCGTCCGTTAACTTAAATGCGGTACACCAACACTTAGCCGATTTTGACAAGGTCATTTTGGAATTTACGACGGCTTCGGCCATAACGGAAGGTGAATAGAACTTTGAGCACACTAGAGCTGCGTTTCGAGACGAAATTGTTCCGTTTGTAAAGAATGTTAAAGCTTGTCTTAGTACTCTTGATCAAGATTTGCTTTTGGAAATAGAAGATGTTAGACGTGTTTTCAATGAAATGGATGATGCTTATGAAAACAGTTTACTTGAAATAGAACGGGTTTCACGCCGAAATGATCTGCATCTAAAGCAAGTTATGTCTCATGATATAGTTTCCGTCTGTGTGAATAAAAGTGTTGATAATGATTCTATTGTGCATAATGTTGAATCTGTGGATACTGTGGTAGATAATACTTGTCACGAATCTGACGCTGAATTTTTAAAGCTTCAAGATTCATATTCTTCGCTTTCAAAACGTTTTGATGAGATTCAAACACATTGTATTTTGCTTGAATGAAAGCAACAATTTATTCAAGAAATCTTTGAAACTTCATTCGAAGGTGTTAATATCGATGATGCAAACTTTGAAAAGAATTTTCGATTCAATTTACAATCAAAATAGCGTCAGCCAAGTGACAAAGTTGCTAAATCTTTGCAGATAGAAATAGAAACATCTAAGGAGCTTAACTATGTGAACGTACTTGAGGCCGCTGAGAATTTTAAACTTGATCTAGATAATCAAGTTTCCAAGATTTTGTTCAAAGTTGATAACTTAAAACAGAAAAATACACGACTCTTCGATTCAGTAAAGCCCACATGTGTTGATACCACTGCACAGAATCAATCATTGATTGAACAATTGAATCGAAAGTCGGTGGAAATATCTGATTTGAGGGAACAAATTTGTGATAAGAATCTGGTCTTGGCTGAGTTAAAGGAAACACTTCGTACTCTCAAAGGTAAGAATGTTGTGGATAACGCAGCCACTGTCTTAGCATCGTCCTCTAGTGCAATCAAAAGGAACCTAATAGCCCTCACACCACTTAACAAGGGCCCTAGGACTAAACCATCTCAAACTTTGGTCACTAAAGATAAGGCGGAATCAAAACCAGCTTCTAATATTCCCGTGTTGCCTTCTACAGGAGTAAGCACCACTACTAAGGCTCAAAGATCTAAGATTAAGAGAAACAAGAAGAATGATAGGATCTTGCCCCCATCTAGTAGTCAAGTGAAGAAGAAAGTAGAAGCCCATCCTAGGAATGTTATTTCTGTTTTGAATAAAAAGAATCATGTAGCTAAACCTAAAGGCTCTGCGGATGTGCAGCGTTCTAAGCCTAGTGTGAATTCTAATTTGAAATGTTGGAATTGCCATGAATGTATGTTTTCTAGTCGTCATGATTCTTGCCTTATTGACCATGTGAATGAGATGCATGCCCGAAAAAATGGATTAGAATGGAAATCGACTGGGAAAGTGTTAACCCAAGTTGGTTGGATGTGGTGCCCCACTGGTAGAACTTTCACTATAGTAGGAAATATGTTCCCTTTGACTAGGATCACTCCCACTAAAGCGAAGAAAGCGTGCCCTTTAACTAGAAGTACCAAGGCTACCAAAACACAAGTGTGTCCTTTAACTAGGAACACCGACACTACCGTAGGAACCAAGTGCCCTTTAAATAGGTCTACTCCCACTGTAGTGCCCGCGAATAATCCAAAACCTAAGAAAGTTGGAACAGTAAAACCTGTTAGTGATAAAACTCACATTAGAAAACGCAGGAAATCTAAGGGTCTCAAAAATGTTAGCAATTATGATAATTCTATATCTGTATCTGCTAACACTCCGGAACCAATAGTTTCCAATGCATTTTCTACTGTTGTTATTGAAAACAGGTGGTCCAAATTGTTCTCTAGTATTTGGACTCTGGTTGCTCCAAGCATATGACCGGAGATTACTCTCAACTCAGAAATTTCGTCAGCAAGTTTCTTGGTACGGTTCGATTTGGAAATGATCATATTGCAAAGATAATGGGTTACGGTGAATATCATATTGGGAATGTTATAAGTTCAAGAGTGTATTACGTGGAAGGTCTTGGTCACAACTTATTTTCTGTGGGAAAATTTTGTGATGCAAACCTAGAAGTTGCTTTTCGAGCGCATACCTGCTTCATTCGTAATTTGGAAGGGGTTGATTTATTGAAAGGTACTCGAGGGAATAATTTGTATACTTTGTCTCTACAAGACATGATGGCCGCTTCTCCCGTATGTCTTCTCTCCAAAGCATCTAAGACTAAGTCATGGTTATGGCATCGGCGGTTATCTCATCTTGACTTTGACGCTATTAATCACTTGGCGAAAAACGAACTTGTTCGTGGTCTTCCTAAACTATCATTTCACAAGTATCATTTGTGTTCCGCGTGTACAATGGGGAAAAGCACTAAGAATTCATACAAACCCAAGACTGAAGACACCAACCAAGAGAAACTTTATCTTTTGCATATGGATTTTTGTGGGCCAATGCGTGTTGAAAGTCTTAGTGGCAAAAAGTACATCCTCGTCATTGTCGATGATTACTCTCGGTTTACATGGGTGAAATTTCTTAAAGCAAAAAATGAGGCACCTAAATTCATCATCGGATTTCTCAAGATGATTCAAGTGCGTCTCAACACTACTGTCCGACGCAATCATACAGATAATGGAACCGAATTTGTGAATCAAATTTTGCGTGATTATTATGAAGAAGTTGGCATTTCTCATGAAACATCCGTTGCTCGCACTCCACAACAAAACGGTGTCGTTGAAAGGCGAAATCACACACTTATGGAAGCTGCTCGAACGATGTTAATTTACGCAAAGGCTCCATTGTTTTTATGGGCAGAAGCAGTATCTACCGCAGTGTACACCCAAAACCGGTCAATAATTCGTAAACGCCATGGTAAAACACCTTATGAGCTTCTCCATGGAAAAGTACCAGATTTATTATATATTCATGTATTTGTTCTCTTTGCTATCAAAATAATGATGGTGACAATTTGGGAAAACTTCAACCAAAGGCTGATATTGGTATTTTCATTGGTTACGCACCCGCAAAGAAGGCATACCGAATTTACAACCGTAACTCTCGCAAGATCCTCGAAACTATGAATGTTGATTTTGATGAGCTGACAGCAATGGCTTCTGAGCAAAGCAGCTCTGAACCCACACTTCATGAAATGGGACCCAGTAACATTAGTTCTGGTCTTGTCCCAAACAACCCTACTTCATCATCATTTACACCACCTTCTAGGACTGAATGGGATACGTTGTTTCAACCGTTCTTTGATGAATTCTTTACTCCTCCAAGTATTGTTGCTCTAGAACATGAGGTAATAGCTCCGGTAACCGAAGTTGTCGCTCCAGCAACCGTTGCACAATCAGATACGTCTATACCTACAATTGGTCTAGATATACCATCAACAAGTAATTCTCAACCAACACCTGTTTCAACTACCCATGTTATGCCTATTGATGATGAAGAGGATGATGATGATTACGATTTGTAATACATGGTTTTTACCTAGTATAAAAATTTATTATGTTCGTTGATGTGTTCTAATCGAATTGATCTAGGTTCTCTATGTGACTCAGTTGATTTTGGTGGAAACAAATAATTTTGGTTGTTTTTAAATTTAAATGTGCAAAACTTAAAAGTAAATGTCGTTAAAGTAAAGGGCAAGTATATAAAAGAGCGTGAAATTAAATCTAAGTCTAATTAAAAGAAAGTGTGCAATATTTAAAAACGTGACGAAAAGTAACTTAATTAAAATGACTAAAAATAAAGCGTGACGGAAATTAAAATTAGACAAGTGTTAAAAATGTAAACTTAGAAAAATAAACAAGACAAAATAAGAAAATAATACCCTCCAATCGGAATATATTCCGATTGAACCAATCGGAATGTCAAACGCGACCAATCGGAATGTCTAAAGAACCCAATCGGAATACTGTCACCCTACCCAATCGGAATACCAACATGCATCTCAATCGGAATGTGGAAAGGGAACCAATCGGAAAGCTGTCACTCTAACCTGATCGGAATAACCTCACTTACACCCAATCGGAATACGAAGCCTTACACTCAATCGGAATATAAAACCCTTTTCAGATTGTACCAATCGGAATACGTAGGGAATAACCAAAAATAAGCTAGAAAAATAAGCTATAATCCTAATAAGCACTAGACGAAAAACTTAGCTAAAACCGTGTAAAAATAAGCTATAAAACTGAAAGTTAAAAACTTTTAAGACACGAAAAAGATAGACTTTAAGAAAAACAACTTTTATATAAAAATAACTTTTATAAAAACTATATAAACTTGAAAATAAATCAAATAAGCTATGAAAATAAGAGATTTAAAACAATCAAAAGCATAAAAATCAAACCTTTAACAAATCAACAAGATAAAAACGTGTAAATCAAAGAAAGGTAGAAGAAGAAGATTAACAAGATAAAGTAAAGGTGCAAGAAATTAAAGAAACACTGATATGTGTCTAAACACACATCTTTTCTACCACTTAATTACAATAATAACCGGACCAAAACGTGTATTTTATGTCTTTTATGTCGGAATTATGCGTGGTTTGTGTTTTTGTTGTGATTTAGGACGAAAAGGTGAAAAGTGGAGAAAACACGGGAATTCACGAGCATTTACGGACTTTTATTGAAGAAAAGGATGAAAGACGAAGTCAAGAAGTCAAAAGTGGATAAAGAACGGAATTCCAAGACCAATTCTGAAGATTTATCGAAGAAAAAGTCAAAAGACGGAAGTTTACTTAAAGCTGAGGAACTCAAGTCTTATTTATCGAAGAATTAAAAGACGAGTCCAAAGAAATCCCGAGCCAAAAGTCATCACATTCCAAGATTAACAAAAAGATTAAGAAGGAAGGACTTGATGGTGCAATTAACAAGAAAGGAAGGAGAGAGGAAGCTTCCCCTAACCACTCCCTAATCACCTATATAAACCCTCATTTTCATTTATTTACTCTTGTTGACTAATCGTGACAATTAGTTCTTCCATCTTTATTTTATGCACATTTAATTACTTGCACATTTAATTACTTGTCTTGCACTTTTAATTACCTTTAATTTTCAAGTAAGTGTTTCTTAAATTTCTTGCACCTTTACTTTATCTTGTTGATCTTAATCTTCTTCTACCTTTCTTTGATTTACACGTTTTTATCTTGTTGATTTGTTAAAGATTTGATTTTTAAGCTTTTAATTGTTTTAAACTTCTTATTTTCATAGCTTATTTGATTTATTTTCAAGTTTATATAGTTTTTATAAAAGTTATTTTTATATAAAAGTTGTTTTTCTTAAAGTTTATCTTTTTCGTATCTTAAAAGTTTTCAACTTTCAGTTTTATAGCTTATTTTTACACGGTTTTAGCTAGGATTTTAGTCTTGTGCTTATTAGAACAATAGCTTATTTACTTAGCTTAATTTCCATCCAAGTCTCCGTATTCCGACCGTGACAATCGGAAGGAGGGTATACATTCCGATCGGTTCCGATCTGAAAAGGGTTTTACTTTCCGATCGTGTGGACTTGGTATTCCGATTGGGGCAAAGTGAGGTTATTCCGATCGTAACAGGTGACAGATATTCCGATCGTGGGTTCCGATCTACATTCCGACCGAGCACCCAGCTATATTCCGATCGGGTAGGTTAAATATTCCGATCGGTGGTGTTTTTGGGAATTCCGATTGGTGAAGTGACAGCATTCCGATTGGTTCCTTTTGACATTCCGATTGTGTAGGTTTTTGATATTCCGATTGGGACAATCGGAATTTATTCCGATTGGAGGGTACTTTTCTCTTATTTTGACTTGTTTAATTTTTAGCTTAAGTTTTTAATACTTGTCTAATTTTAATTCTCGTCACGTTTTAATTTTTAGTCATTTAAACTAATTTACTTTCCGTCACGTTTTTAAATATTGCACACTTTCTTTTAATTAGACTTAGATTTATTTTCACGCATTTTACTTTAACGCCACTTTACTTTCAACGACATTTACTTTTAAGTCTTTGCACATTTAAATTTAAAACAAACCAAAAATATTCTTTTCCACCAAAATAAAACTGAGTCACATAGAAAACTAAGATCAATTCGATTAGAACAACACAACGAACACATAATCTTTTTAACCTGAGTAAAATCGAGTTATTAAATGGCGCCGCTGCCGGCTCTTTTCGTAAAGATCAACAGTTTTTTGTGAGAGACACGTTGCTTTTTGGGATCCGTTCACTTGTGAACGTTAATTTTCTTGCATACAAAATTCAAAAAATCATAAAAATTAAAAATTGATAAAAATCCATAAAAAATTAAAAATTTCAAAAATCCAAAAAGATTTTATCTTTATTGTGTATATATATTGTCTTTGTGTTTGGTTTTGTTTTCTTGTGCATTTTCAGGTGTATGCGTACTAGATCTTCTAATTATCAAGAGCCCGAGCCTCAAGAAGATTTAGATATGGCAGGTGTTAACAACAACAACATTCCACCGAACCTGAATAATAATAATAACAACAATGCTCTTCCACAGCCCGATCTTCGGACCATGGAGGAACTTTGTCAACCAACAATGTTTGGACGAGGAGGACCGATTGCGCCGATGCAAATCAACGCTCCTGAGTTTTCGTTGAAGCACCATATGATTCAGCAAGTGCAAACAAACCCATTTAGAGGATTGCCTGATGATGATGCCAACAAACACCTCGACAAGTTCATTACTATCACCCAAAGCATGAAGTTGGCTGGGGCCACTATGGATGAACTTCGCCTACAACTCTTTCCACACACTCTATTACATCATGCCGAGAAATGGTTTGATCGTCTCCCGAAGAATTCTATTCACACTTGGGATGACATGACTCAACGCTTTTTGTCGCGCTACTTTCCACCATCCATGGTCACAAGCCTTCGCAATCAGATCAGCGGTTTCATGCAAGATCCCGATGAATCTCTTTTTGATGCATGGGAGAGATATAATGTCTTGATCGACCGTTGTCCAAACCACAACATGCTTCCGGTCACCTTGATCGATACTTTCTACAACGGATTGACTTTTCGAGATCGTGATACGATCAATGCAGCCGCCGGTGGCACATTCATGAAAAGGAGACCCGAGGAGTGTAGAGAGTTAATTGAGAACATGACTACTCACCACAAGAACTGGGATTCCTCTGCATCTTCTAGGAACAACCCGAGAGTCAATGTTTCCTCAACCTCAGCAAACCCTGAGATGACCGAACTCACCCGCATGATGACTGAAATGAGCAAAAGTATTACGCTTCTCGCTTCAAATCAACAACAACAACAAGTTAAAGCGGTTGCTAATCCTTGTGAGACATGCGGCGGTCCTCACTCATACACCGATTGTCCTTCGACACAAGGAAATCCGGAAAATGTGTATGCAGCTTATGGTAATTATTCACCGGAAAATTACCAAGCTAGACAACAAGGGGATAGAAATCTGCTGAGCTACCGTTCAAACAATTATCTTTCACCCGGTTTTTCTCCTCAAAACCAGAACCCCGCCAACAACTACACTAGAAGCAACCAAATCCCACCAAGAGCTTCTAATCCTTATCACCCACCCACCCAACAAACCCCACCCATTAATCCCGATGTTGAGGCCATCATGAGAACCCAAGGTGAGCAAATCAAGAACTTGCAGAGCCAAATTATCAATCTTAAAGGAGATATCACAAAGCAAGGAAATGAGATAAGATCCGAGCTTCGAAATGATATTCAATCATCCTTCAGCAATCAAACCAATGATTTGAAGAATATGCTTGCTAGTTTCTTGCCAGCCGCTCAACCCTCTTCTTCAAGTTCTCTACCTTCAAACACCGTCACCAATCCGCGAGCCAATGTGAGTGCTATTACTACCCGTAGTGGAGTCACCATCATAGGACCACCAATTCCACCCCCATCATCTACACCTCCTCCACCACCATGTATCCCTACTCCTCCTACAACTAGTATTAGTGCACCATTACCGTCTCCGCCTCGACGTGATGAAGTTCCCACGAATGACCCTTCAACATCTCAACCTTTACCTACTACACCTGCACCCTCACCACCCAAACCTAATATCCCTTATCCCTCCCGCTTGGGCAAGAACAAAATGCTAAACAAGGAGGACACTCAAGTGACTAGCTATATCAAGATGATTTCTCAAATGAATTTCAACATTAGCTTTCTTGAAGCACTTGTCCACATGCCCAAATTTGTTAAAGCATTTAAGGAATTGCTTAACAAGAAGGAGAAGCTGATTGAACTCGCCAACACACGCTTAAATGAAAACTGCTCTGCAGTCCTTCTTAGAGAACTTCCGGAAAAACTTGGAGATCCCGGTCGTTTTGTGTTGCCTTGCGTGTTCAACAAAACTGAAGAATTTACTGCCCTTGCTGATCTCGGGGCTAGTATTAATTTGATGCCACTGAGTGTTTGGAAAACACTATCATTGCCCGACCTCATTCCAACAAAGATGACTCTCGAACTTGCAAATCGCACTCTCGCTTACCCCGTTGGTATAGCTGAAGACGTGTTTATCAAAGTTGGCACATTTACTTTCCCGGTCGATTTTGTCGTAGTTGATTATGAAATGGACCCTCGTATTCCTTTAATACTTGGTCGGCCATTCTTGAGAACCGGACGTGCTTTAGTAGATGTGGCCGAAGGTGAGTTAATCTTACGAGTCGGGGATGATTCAAAAGTTTTTAAAATGGGGAAGCTTACCGGCAAATCTTTTGGACGAGAATCAGTGAATATGATAAATGTGCTCGATGACTTTACCGTCTATGACAATCCTCCATTCGATTCTTACATCGATAATCCACTCTTTGACGATGATGTGGATGATTCTCGCTCCACTCTGGACGCTTCTCCCATTTATGATTCTTCACCGGTCTTTGATGCTTATGATGATGATGATTCTAGCTCAGATTCGGATGATTTTGATTGTACTTCTGAGTATCCCGAGCTGCCTACTTTCGATGATTTTGATGAGGCTGATACTCTATCGAGCGATTCTTCACATGATGAAGATCCTCCGCCATCACTCGATCCTACTTTGGACGATTATTCATTTGAGGAAGATTTCTCTGAATTTCTCAACACATACTTCCCTCATGAGAGTGATGCTCCTCCTTTTGACTTTGAAGATTATCGCCTTGATCCTACTTTGGATTTGAAGAGCATTTTGTCAAAGGAGAAGAAACCGGTCGACACCGAAATCCGTTGCACGTATGATTTGACACCTCTTTGTCCCACTTTTTAGGACGAGGTTGTGCTTCTTTGCGGATCTTCTTCACACTCGGCTGAGCCGGAGTGCTATTTTCCCCTAAAGGAAAAGGTGTTCGACCCTGGTATTGAAGTCTTTCAGCCATCTCAGTATCCACCTGATGAAATAAAAGGAAAAATCTTTGGAAATTTTGAAGACATGCTTGCACCGCTTCCTACTTGCTTCTACTGTGCTCCATCACTGCTTAAGGGAACCTTGCCACTTCTCTTTTGGCATGCCTTGTTCGCCTTAAGCTCTTGCTTATTGATGGATGAAAACTATGTCTTTGATCCTGGTGGATTTGTTTCATGCTACTTCCGTTGATGATCAAGGTCGAGTCAGGCTCACGACTCGGTTAACAAAAACCAAGCGCTTCTTGGGAGGCAACCCATGCATCTATCTTTTCACTTTCTTTACCATAAGTGTAGGGGGGACCCTTTGGATTGCTATTTCCTCTCCTCACTTCTCGATCAGGGATTCGAGCTTCAATGATCCACTCTTGATGATTCTTGACGACCCGTGATTCCGTGTTCTACTTCTTCCCGGTTCTATCCTAAACTCTTTTCGATTCACTATTTTATTTTTTCTCAATATTAAAATAGGAATCCCTTTAGTTGTCTTTTCCTTAGCAAGATTTAAACAAAGTGCACAATGTCCTAAGTGTAGGGGAGTTTACTCCCACATGCTTAAACATTGAGGACAATGTTTATCTTAAGTGTAGGGGGGACTTCTATCGAAGTTAAGTGGTCTTTTCCTTGTATTTGTCCTCATTTTAACCGGAAAATCAATTTTTCGACATTTTTCAAAATTTTTGATCTACTTTGGCCTATTAGTTGTTATCTTTGTATAGTTATTTTCTTCCTTTGCTAGAATAAATCTTTGAATAAGTGGTTTTAATTTTCAAACGTTATGAATCTTTTGACTCAATCCGAGTTTACTCTAGCTAATATCCTTAACATGTTTAAGTCAAGTTTTGCTAGGCTTTTATATAGGGAGCTATAAAACGCGAAAGTCTTAACTCTCACGGGTTAAGAACAAGAACTTTTCGCAAGTTCCTATAATTGATCCTAGAGAGTCGTTTATCAAGGGAACTTTAAAATGCGATTTCTAAGCTTGATAAAGTCTAAGAATTTTCAAGGTCCTATAGGCGACTCGAAAACCCAAAACTTTGATTTAATAGGCTAAGTATCCACGAGTCTCATTCCTTGAGATTTTAAACTGTGGAGAACGAGAGATGATAGGGCCAATTATAAGTTCGGTATTCTTTCGTGAATTTATGTGAGTTAATTATAAGCCTATTCTCCCATCGCTTGCTAATAAATTTATCTGCTAATAAATAAGGTTGTACGATTTGAAAAGTTACTTAGCTTCTAGCCCCAGATCGTTTGAAAGTTGCTCGGTATGGATTAGAGTTCATAGCCAAGGCATAACTTATTGAAGCGGGACGCGAAGATTGGCGAGTCCGAAAAGGCCCTAACAAGGCATGAGGGCTATGTTTTGTTGCTAAAGATCCAAAAGTGATGTGAAGAATCATTTATCGAAAATCAATATGAAGGATCGAGACACACGACGAAAAGCAAAAACTCCCAAAAAGTCATGGAGAAGTGTATCCGAAAAGACCCTAACAAGGTATGAGGATAAATAGATCCAAGTCAATAAAGGAGGCGGATCGTTGTATATCAAAATCCAAAATAAAGATTGGAGAAAAATGAAGAAGTCGTGGTCCATATATGAAGAATCTCTCAAAAATTCCAAGTGAAGAAATTCCAATTATGAAGAGAAGACCATTATTTCATGAACGTCTCTCAAGATTTGAAGTATGAAGTCGCTGCCAAATATCGGCCCGAGAAAGGTCTCAAATCGCGAACCAAGTTATGCCAAGATATGAACTTTCTGATATCCCGAGAAGCAGTTTTAAAAGATTTGGTCCTTTAGCTAACTATTGATTAAATCGTGCACTTTATTTTCAGACTTAATAATTATCTAAATAAGTCAAACAATGCATCTTCGTGATCATTCAAGACAAATAATAAAATATAAGAGATACCCATAGGAATAAGGGAGTCTAAGTGAATAATTGGCCCACATGAGTTCGTGTTAGTTTACTAACTTATAATAACAATGATCTCGTTCTTAAGCTTGGTTTGGAGAAAGTGAAAAGTTGAGGATGATGATTATTCATGAAATTTTCAAAACCCAAGGTATGCTTTTAATTTCTTTTCTTTGCATTTTTATAATTTTCTATCTCTTTAATAAAGGCCAATATGGATTGATTATGATGAAAAGTGTAAACATGCCTTGCAACTAATGCATTGCATGAGGACATTGCAATGGTCAAGTGTAGGGGATTTGATATGTGTCTAAACACACATCTTTTCTACCACTTAATTACAATAATAACCGGACCAAAACGTGTATTTTATGTCTTTTATGTTGGAATTATGCGTGGTTTGTGTTTTTGTTGTGATTTAGGACGAAAAGGTGAAAAGTGGAGAAAACACGGGAATTCACGAACATTTACGGACTTTTATTGAAGAAAAGGATGAAAGACGAAGTCAAGAAGTCAAAAGTGGATAAAGAACGGAAGTCCAAGACCAATTCTGAAGATTTATCGAAGAAAAAGTCAAAAGACGGAAGTTTACTTAAAGCTGAGGAACTCAAGTCTTATTTATCGAAGAATTAAAAGACGAGTCCAAAGAAATCCCGAGCCAAAAGTCATCACATTCCAAGATTAACAAAAAGATTAAGAAGGAAGGACTTGATGGTGCAATTAACAAGAAAGGAAGGAGAGAGGAAGCTTCCCCTAACCACTCCCTAATCACCTATATAAACCCTCATTTTCATTTATTTACTCTTGTTGACTAATCGTGACAATTAGTTCTTCCATCTTTATTTTATGCACATTTAATTACTTGCACATTTAATTACTTGTCTTGCACTTTTAATTACCTTTAATTTTCAAGTAAGTGTTTCTTAAATTTCTTGCACCTTTACTTTATCTTGTTGATCTTAATCTTCTTCTACCTTTCTTTGATTTACACGTTTTTATCTTGTTGATTTGTTAAAGATTTGATTTTTAAGCTTTTAATTGTTTTAAACTTCTTATTTTCATAGCTTATTTGATTTATTTTCAAGTTTATATAGTTTTTATAAAAGTTATTTTTATATAAAAGTTGTTTTTCTTAAAGTTTATCTTTTTCGTATCTTAAAAGTTTTCAACTTTCAGTTTTATAGCTTATTTTTACACGGTTTTAGCTAGGATTTTAGTCTTGTGCTTATTAGAACAATAGCTTATTTACTTAGCTTAATTTCCATCCAAGTCTCCGTATTCCGACCGTGACAATCGGAAGGAGGGTATACATTCCGATCGGTTCCGATCTGAAAAGGGTTTTACTTTCCGATCGTGTGGACTTGGTATTCCGATTGGGGCAAAGTGAGGTTATTCCGATCGTAACAGGTGACAGATATTCCGATCGTGGGTTCCGATCTACATTCCGACCGAGCACCCAGCTATATTCCGATCGGGTAGGTTAAATATTCCGATCGGTGGTGTTTTTGGGAATTCCGATTGGTGAAGTGACAGCATTCCGATTGGTTCCTTTTGACATTCCGATTGTGTAGGTTTTTGATATTCCGATTGGGACAATCGGAATTTATTCCGATTGGAGGGTACTTTTCTCTTATTTTGACTTGTTTAATTTTTAGCTTAAGTTTTTAATACTTGTCTAATTTTAATTCTCGTCACGTTTTAATTTTTAGTCATTTAAACTAATTTACTTTCCGTCACGTTTTTAAATATTGCACACTTTCTTTTAATTAGACTTAGATTTATTTTCACGCATTTTACTTTAACGCCACTTTACTTTCAACGACATTTACTTTTAAGTCTTTGCACATTTAAATTTAAAACAAACCAAAAATATTCTTTTCCACCAAAATAAAACTGAGTCACATAGAAAACTAAGATCAATTCGATTAGAACAACACAACGAACACATAATCTTTTTAACCTGAGTAAAATCGAGTTATTAAACACTTACTTGAAATTAAAGGTAAATAAAGGTGCAAAACATGTATTTAAATGTGCAAGTAATTAAATGTGCATAAAATAAAGTGGAAGAATGGTTTGTCAAGCCACCAACCATGGAAGAACTAATTGTCACTATTAGTCAACAAAGCTAAATGAAATGAAAATGAGAGTATTTATAGGTGATTAGGGGAGAGGTTAGAGGAAGCTTCCTCCTCTCCTTCCTTTCTTGTTAATTGCACCATCAAGTCCTTTCTTCTTAATCTTATTGTTAATCTTGGATTTTGATGACTTTTGTCTCGGGATTTCTTTGGACTCGTCTTTTAATTCTTCGATAAATAAGACTTGAGTTCCTCGGCTTTGAGTAAACTTTCGTCTTTTGACTTTTTCTTCGATCAATCTTCAGAATTGGTCTTGGACTTCCGTTCTTTATCCACTTTTGACTTCTTGACTTCGTCTTTCATCCTTTTCTTCAATAGAAGTCCGTAAATGCCCGTGAATTCCCGTGTTTTCTCCACTTTTCACCTTTTCGTCCTAAATCACAACAAAAACACAAACCACGCATAATTCCGACATAAAAGACATAAAATACACGTTTTGGTCCGGTTATTATTGTAATTAAGTGGTAGAAAAGATGGGTGTTTACACACCTATCAAATCCCCTACACTTGACCATTGCAATGTCCTCATGCAATGCATTAGTTACAAAGCACGTTTACATTTTTCATCATAGTTAATCCACGTTGGCCTTTATTAAAAAGATAGAAAATTACAAAAATTCAAAGCAAAGAAATTAAAAAGCATACCTTGGGTTTTGGAAATGTCATGAATAATCATCATCCTCAACTTTTCACTTTCTCCAAACCAAGCTTAAAAACGAGATCATTGTTATTATAAGTTAGTAAACTAACACGAACTCATGTGGGCCAATTATTTACTTAGACTCCCTTATTCCTATGGATATCTCTTATATTTTATTATTTGTCTTGAATGATCACGAGGATGCATTGTTCGACTTATTTAGATAATTATTTAGTCTGAAAATAAAGTGCACGATTTAATCGATAGTTAGCTAAAGGACCAAATCTTTTAAAACTGCTTCTCGGGATATCAAAAAGTTCATATCTTGGCATAACTTGGTTCGCGATTTGAGACCTTTCTCGGGCCGATATTTGGCAGCGACTTCATACTTTAAATCTTTGAGAGACGTTCATGAAATAATGGTCTTCTCTTCATAATTGGAATTTCTTCACTTGAAATATTTGAGAGATTCTTCATATATGGACCACGACTTCTTCATTTTTCTCCAATCTTTATTTTGGATTTTGATATACAACGATCCGCCTCCTTTATTGACTTGGATCTATTTATCCTCATACCTTGTTAGGGTCTTTTCGGATACACTTCTCCATGACTTTTTGGGAGTTTTTGCTTTTCGTCGTGTGTCTCGATCCTTCATATTGATTTTCGATAAATGATTCTTCACATCACTTTTGGATCTTTAGCAACAAAACATAGCCCTCATGCCTTGTTAGGGCCTTTTCGGACTCGCCAATCTTCGCGCCCCGCTTCATAAGTTATGCCTTGGCTATGAACTCTCGTCATTACCGAGCAACTTTTAAACGATCTGGGGCTAGAAGCTAAGTAACTTTTCAAATCGTACAACCTTATTTATTAGCAAATAAATTATTAGCAAGCGATGGGAGAATAGGCTCATAATTAACTCACATAAATTCATGAAAGAATACCGAACTTATAATTGGCTCTATCATCTCTCGTTCTCCACAGTTTAAAATCTCAAGTAATGAGACTCGTAGATGCTTAGCCTATTAAATCAAAGTTTTGGGTTTTCGAGTCGCCTATAGGATCTTGCAAATTCTTAGACTCTTTCAAGTTTAGAAATCGCATCTTAAAGTTCCCTTGATAAACGACTCTCTAGGATCAATTATAGGAACTTGCGAAAAGTTCTTGTTCTTAACCCGTGAGAGTTAAGACTTTCGCGTTTTATAGCTCCCTATATAAAAGCCTAGCAAAACTTGACTTAAACACGTTAAGGATACTAGCTAGAGTAAACTCGGATTGAGTCAAAAGATTCACAACGTTTGAAAATTAAAACCACTTATTAAACATTTATTCTAGCAAAGAAAGAAAATAACTATACGAAGGGTAAGACTAATAGGCCAAAATAGATCAAAAATTTTGAAAAATGTCGAAAAATTGATTTTCCGGTTAAAATGAGGACAATTACAAGGAAAAGACCACTTAACTTCGATAGAATTCCCCCCTACACTTAAGATAAACATTGTCCTCAATGTTTAAGCATGTGGGAGTAAACTCCCCTACACTTAGGACATTGTGCACGTTGTTTAAATCTCGCTAAGGAAAAGACAACTAAAGAGATTCCTATTTTAATATTTGAGAAAATATATAAAATAGTGAATCGAAAAGAGTTTAGGATAGAACCGGGATAAAGTAGAACACGGAATCACGGGTCGTCAAGAATCATCAAGAGTGGATCATTGAAGCTCGAATCCCTGATTAAGAAGTGAGGAGAGGAAATAGCAATCCAAAGGGTCCCCCCTACACTTATGGTAAAGAAAGCGAAAAGATAGATGCATGGGTTGCCTCCCAAGAAGCGCTTGGTTTTTGATAACCGAGTCGTGAGCCTGACTCGACTGTGATCATCAATGGAAGAAGCATAAAACATATCCACCAGGATCAAAGACATAGTTTTCATCCATCAATAAGCACGAGCTTAAGGCGAACAAGGCAAGCCAAATAAGAAGTGGCAAGGTTCCCTTAAGCAGCGATGGAGCATAGTGGAAGCAAGGTTGAAGTGGTGCATGCATGTCTGCAAAATTTCCAAAGATTTTTCCTTTTATTTCATCAGGTGGATACTGAGATGGCTCTAAGATTGCAATACCGGGGTCGAACACCTTTTCCTTCAGGGGAAAATAGCACTCCGGCTCAGCCGAGTGTGAAGAAGATCCGCAAAGAAGCACAACCTCGTCCTCAGAAGTAGGACAAAGAGGTGTCAAATCATACGTGCAACGGATTTCGGTGTCGACCGGTTTCTTCTCCTTAGACAAAATGCTCTTCAAATCCAAAGTAGGATCAAGGCGATAATCTTCAAAGTCAAAAGGAGGAGCATCACTCTCATGAGGGAAGTATGTGTTGAGAAATTCAGAGAAATCTTCCTCAAATGAATAATCGTCCAGAGTAGGATCGAGTGATGACGGAGGATCTTCATCATGTGAAGAATCGCTCGAGAGAGTATCAGCCTCATCAAAATCATCGAAAGTGGGCAGCTCGGGATACTCAGAAGTACACTCAAAATCATCCGAATCTGAGCTAGAATCATCATCATCATAAGCGTCAAAGACCGGTGACGAATCATAAATGGGAGAAGCGTCCAAAGTAGGGAGAGAATCATCCTCATCATCATGAAAAAGTGGATTATCGATGCAAGAGTCGAATAGAGGATTTTCGTAGACGGTAAAGTCATCTAGCACATTAATCATATTCACTGATTCTCGGCCTCTAAAAGTTAAACTAGTAAGCTTCCCCATTTTGAAAACTTTTGCATCATCCCCGACTCGTAAGATTAACTCACCTTCGGCCACATCTACTAAAGCACGTCCGGTTCTCAAGAATGGCCGACCAAGTATTAAAGGAATACGAGGGTCCATTTCATAATCAACTACGACAAAATCGACCGGGAAAGTAAATGTGCCAACTTTAATGAACACGTCTTCGGCTATACCAACAGGGTAAGCGAGAGTGCGATTTGCAAGTTCAAGAGTCATCTTTGTTGGAGTGAGGTCGGGCAATGATAGTGTTTTCCAAACACTCAAAGGCATCAAATTAATACTAGCCCCGAGATCAGCAAGGGCAGTAAATTCTTCAGTTTTGTTGAACACGCAAGGCAACACAAAACGACCGGGATCTCCAAGTTTTTCCGGAAGTTCTTTAAGAATAACTGCAGAGCAGTTTTCATTTAAGCGTGTGTTGGCGAGTTCAATCAGCTTCTCCTTCTTGTTAAGCAATTCCTTAAATGCTTTAACAAATTTGGGCATGTGGACAAGTGCCTCAAGAAAGCTAATGTTGAAGTTCATTTGAGAAATCATCTTGATATAGCTAGTTACTTGAGCGTCCTCCTTGTTTAGCATTTTGTTCTTACCCAAGCGAGAAGGATAAGGGATATTAGGTTTGGGTGGTGAGGGTGCAGGTGTAGTAGGTAAAGGTTGAGATGTTGAAGGATCATTCGTGGGAACTTCATCACGTCGAGGCAGAGACGGTAATGGTGCATTAATACTGGGTGTAGGAGGAGTAGGGATACATGGTGGTGGAGGAGGTGTAGATGATGGGGGTGGAATTGGTGGTCCTACAATGGTGACTCCACTACGAGTAGTAATAGCACTCACATTGGCTCGCGGGTTAGTGACGGTGTTTGAAGGTAGAGAACTTGAAGAAGAAGATTGAGCGGCTGGCAAGAAACTAGCAAGCATATTCTTCAAATCATTGGTTTGATTGCTGAAAGAGGATTGAATATTATCTCGAAGCTCGGATCTTATCTCATTTCCTTGCTTGGTAATATCTCCTTTAAGATTGATAATTTGGCTCTGCAAGTTCTTGATTTGCTCACCTTGGGTTCTCATGATGGCCTCAACATCCGGATTACTGGGTGGGGTTTGTTGGTTTGGTGGGTGATAAGGATTAGAAGCTCTTGGTGGGATTTGGTTGCTTCTAGTGTAGTTGTTGGCGAGGTTTTGGTTTTGAGGAGAAAAACCGGGTGAAAGGTAGTTGTTGGAACGGTAGCTCAGCAGATTTCTATCCCCTTGTTGTCTAGCTTGGTAATTTTCCGGTGAATAATTACCGTAAGCTGCATACACATTTTCCGGATTTCCTTGTGTCGAAGGACAATCGGTGTATGAGTGAGGACCGCCACATGTTTCACAAGGATTAGCAATCGCTTTAACTTGTTGTTGTTGTTGATTTGAAGCGAGAAGCGTAATACTTTTGCTCATTTCAGTCATCATGCGGGTGAGTTCGGTCATCTCAGGGTTTGCTGAGGTTGAGGAAACATTGACTCTCGGATTATTCCTTGAAGAAGCAGAGGAATCCCAGTTCTTGTGGTGAGTAGTCATGTTCTCAATTAACTCTCTACACTCCTCGGGTCTCCTTTTCATGAATGTGCCACCGGCGGCTGCATTGATCGTGTCACGATCTCGAAAAGTCAATCTGTTGTAGAAAGTATCGATCAAGGTGACCGGAAGCATGTTGTGGTTTGGACATCGATCGATCAAGACATTATATCTCTCCCAAGCATCAAAAAGAGATTCATCAGGGTCTTGCATGAAACCGCTGATCTGATTGCGAAGGCTTGTGACCATGGATGGTGGAAAGTAGCGCGACAAAAAGCGTTGAGTCATGTCATCCCAAGTGTGAATAGAATTCTTCGGGAGACGATCAAACCATTTCTCGGCATGATGTAATAGAGTGTGTGGAAAGAGTTGTAGGCGAAGTTCATCCATAGTGGCCCCAGCCAACTTCATGCTTTGGGTGATTGCAATGAACTTGTCGAGGTGTTTGTTGGCATCATCATCAGGCAATCCTCTAAATGGGTTTGTTTGTACTTGCTGAATCATGTGGTGCTTCAACGAAAACTCAGGAGCGTTGATTTGCATCGGCGCAATCGGTCCTCCTCGTCCAAACATTGTTGGTTGACAAAGTTCTTCCATGGTCCGAAGATCGGGCTGTGGAAGAGCATTGTTGTTATTGTTATTATTCAGGTTCGGTGGAATGTTGTTGTTAACACCTGCCATATCTAAATCTTCTTGAGGCTCGGGCTCTTGATAATTAGAAGATCTAGTACGCATACACCTGAAAATGCAAAAGAAAACAAAACCAAAAACAAAGACAATATATATACACAAGAAAGATAAAATCTTTTTGGATTTTTGAAATTTTTAATTTTTATGGTTTTTTATCAATTTTTAATTTTTATGATTTTTTATTTTTTATGCAAGAAAAATAACGTTCACAAGTGAACGGATCCCAAAAAGCAACGTGTCTCTCACAGAAAACTATTGATCTTAACGAAAAGAGCCGGCAGCGGCGCCATTTAATACATGGTTTTTACCTAGTATAAAAATTTATTATGTTCGTTGATGTGTTCTAATCGAATTGATCTAGGTTCTCTATGTGACTCAGTTGATTTTGGTGGAAACAAATAATTTTGGTTGTTTTTAAATTTAAATGTGCAAAACTTAAAAGTAAATGTCGTTAAAGTAAAGGGCAAGTATATAAAAGAGCGTGAAATTAAATCTAAGTCTAATTAAAAGAAAGTGTGCAATATTTAAAAACGTGACGAAAAGTAACTTAATTAAAATGACTAAAAATAAAGCGTGACGGAAATTTAAATTAGACAAGTGTTAAAAATGTAAACTTAGAAAAATAAACAAGACAAAATAAGAAAATAATACCCTCCAATCGGAATATATTCCGATTGAACCAATCGGAATGTCAAACGCGACCAATCGGAATGTCTAAAGAACCCAATCGGAATACTGTCACCCTACCCAATCGGAATACCAACATGCATCTCAATCGGAATGTGGAAAGGGAACCAATCAGAAAGCTGTCACTCTAACCTGATCGGAATAACCTCACTTACACCCAATCGGAATACCAAGCCTTACACTCAATCGGAATATAAAACCCTTTTCAGATTGTACCAATCGGAATACGTAGAGAATAACCAAAAATAAGCTAGAAAAATAAGCTATAATCCTAATAAGCACTAGACGAAAAACTTAGCTAAAACCGTGTAAAAATAAGCTATAAAACTGAAAGTTAAAAACTTTTAAGACACGAAAAAGATAGACTTTAAGAAAAACAACTTTTATATAAAAATAACTTTTATAAAAACTATATAAACTTGAAAATAAATCAAATAAGCTATGAAAATAAGAGATTTAAAACAATCAAAAGCATAAAAATCAAACCTTTAACAAATCAACAAGATAAAAACGTGTAAATCAAAGAAAGGTAGAAGAAGAAGATTAACAAGATAAAGTAAAGGTGCAAGAAATTAAAGAAACACTTACTTGAAATTAAAGGTAAATAAAGGTGCAAAACATGTATTTAAATGTGCAAGTAATTAAATGTGCATAAAATAAAGTGGAAGAATGGTTTGTCAAGCCACCAACCATGGAAGAACTAATTGTCACTATTAGTCAACAAAGCTAAATGAAATGAAAATGAGAGTATTTATAGGTGATTAGGGGAGAGGTTAGAGGAAGCTTCCTCCTCTCCTTCCTTTCTTGTTAATTGCACCATCAAGTCCTTTCTTCTTAATCTTATTGTTAATCTTGGATTTTGATGACTTTTGTCTCGGGATTTCTTTGGACTCGTCTTTTAATTCTTCGATAAATAAGACTTGAGTTCCTCGGCTTTGAGTAAACTTTCGTCTTTTGACTTTTTCTTCGATCAATCTTCAGAATTGGTCTTGGACTTCCGTTCTTTATCCACTTTTGACTTCTTGACTTCGTCTTTCATCCTTTTCTTCAATAGAAGTCCGTAAATGCCCATGAATTCCCGTGTTTTCTCCACTTTTCACCTTTTCGTCCTAAATCACAACAAAAACACAAACCACGCATAATTCCGACATAAAAGACATAAAATACACGTTTTGGTCCGGTTATTATTGTAATTAAGTGGTAGAAAAGATGGGTGTTTACACACCTATCAATTTGGAATTCACTCAAATGCGTGAACTTCCATTCTTTGGTGTACCTATTCCCGACCCTAATCAAGCCGGGTCGTCCACCTCAGAGGAAGCTCCTTCTACGGTGTACTCCAATCCACGGACTCGTGAACATGACAGCAAGTGGAAAAGGATCATCCTATAGATTCTATTATTGGTGACCCTAATCGTTTGATATCTACACGAAGTCAGCTACAAGAAAATGCAATGTTTTGTCATTTTGATGCTTTTCTCACTGAAGTTGAACCTAAGACATGGCAACAAGCTTTTACTCAATCCTGTTGGATAGAAGCTATGCAAGAGTTAACGAATTCATACGTCTTGAAGTATAGGAACTTGTCCCATGCCCGGATCAAGTGCAGTTACTCACTTTGAAATGGGTTTACAAGGTGAAACTCGACGAGTTAGGCGGAATATTGAAGAACAAAGCTAGACTAGTAGCTCGTGGATACAAGCAATTATTGGGCATCGACTTTATGGAATCCTTTGCACCTGTTGCCCGTTTGGAAGCTATTAGACTATTCCTCGCTTATGCAGCCCATATGAATATGATCGTCTATCAGATGGATGTGAAGACGGCATTTCTTAATGGTGAAATCAAGGAAGAGGTCTATGTTCAACAGCCGGATGGTTTTGTGAATCCTAATTATCCCAATCATGTGTACAAGCTTAAGAAGGCTCTTTATGGGTTGAAGTAAGCTCCACGCGCATGGTATGATCTATTATCACAATTCCTCATTACGCAAGGCTTCGCTAAAGGCACGGTGGATCCCACGCTGTTCATTCAGAAATAAGGTAAATATATAATTATGGTACAAATATATGTTGATGATATTATATTTGCAGCCTCGACCCAAACCTTATCCGACGAATTTGGGAAACTCATGTATTCCAAGTTTAAGATGTCAATGATGGGCAAGGTATCATTCTTCTTAGGTCTTCAGATATCTCAGAGTCCCAGAGGCATCTTTATTAATCAATCCAAGTATGCCCTTGATTCGCTTAATAAATATAAGATGGAATCTTGCGACCCCGTGGACACTCCAATGGTGGAAAAAACTAAGCTTGATACAGATCCACATGGAATTGCCATTGATCCGACACTTTATCGTGGAATGATCGGTACTCTTCTGTATATCACAGCTAGTCGACTTGATCTTCAATTTTCTATATGTATGTGTGCTCGGTATCAAACTCGACCTACTGAGTTACATTTGGCTACTGTGAAACGGATCTTTCGATATCTTAAAAGAACCATTAATGGGGACTTTGGTATTCGAAGGACTCTTCGATTGCCCTAATGGCATATGCAGATGCGGATCACGCGAGTTGTCAAGATACAAGGCGTAGCACGAGTGGAACTTTGCAACTACTAGGAGATCGACTAATCAGTTGGGCATCGAAAAGGCAGAAAAGCGCTGCAATTTCAAGTACGGAAGCAGAATACATAACTATGTCCGGTTGCTGTGCTCAAATTCTTTGGATGAGATCGCAATTAACCGACTATGGTCTAGGTTTCAACAAGATTCCGATGTACTGTGACAACAAGAGTGCAATTGCTTTATGCTGCAACAACGTTCAATTCTCCCGGTCGAAGCACATTGACATTCGCTACCACTTCATCAAGGAGCAAGTGGAAAATGGAGTAATCGAGCTTTACTTTGTCCGATATGAGTATCAATTGGCGGATATTTTCACGAAGGCTTTAGATCGCGCTCGAATTGAATTTTTGGCCGACAAGCTAGGAATGAGAACCTTCTCGCCTGAAACTCTTAAGGAAATAGCAGATGAAGCGAAAGAATAGTTATGGTAAACTATTCTCTGTATCCTGGGTGATCATCTATATATATTGTTTATATCTTTATCTACAAAAGCAAAATACAAAAATATAAAACCATATAAAAATCATAAAAATTGAAAAATCTAGAAAAATCCAAAAATATTTTTACTTTATTTTTCAAAGGCATGTCTTTTGGTACGATAATATTTACGGCCTTAGAAATGTTGATTAATATTGACACGGCGCCATAAATAGAGTTCGTACAAAAGTTGTAAATATTTCATAAAACATGCCCTAATGGCTTGTAGTTATTTCTGACTGCAACCCGGTTTTCATATTAAAGTCAAGTATTTCTTATGAAAGCTTTGGCTCACAACGGGAATTAATTTTCTCGGGCAAGGTTTACTTTAAAACCTTGTAAGGGATCAAGTTTACTTTATAACTTGGTCTCACACAAATCAATGTACGTTTCAGTGCATTTATTTGTTAAAACAAGAGAAGTCTTGTTTTTATGAAGCTATCATCTCTACAACCATAGTAATCTACAATTGGTATCTACATACTCGACGATGCGACTACAGCTCTTTCAATAGAACACGGGTCAACAATTGAGGGGGAGCAATTGTCAAGCATTCAGAATCTTCGATGCCGAACGTGCCAAGTTCACTAATTGGTGTCAAGACAACCATACCAATCGTACACGTGGTGTCAAGAGATGACTTCAGCAGTGACGTTGCGACAAACATATGCTGACAAGAACCATTTGATCTTATCATATGATGTTCTCATCTATCAGGTCCAACCTTGTCAATTCTTTTCTAATATGGTGAATATGTGATCATGTTACAAATCGGTATCATATCTCATAAGTTTGATATCATGAAGATAAAACGGACTTGCATTTTTCTTCCCAAAATCTTTGTTAAAACTTCATTAAATCAATTGATATTAAAAACATCGATTGGGTTAATATTTTTAATATGGGGGAGAAAATGTGATTTAATATGTGATATTATCACAAATGGTTTGACTTAATGTGCTGGCTCATCCCGACATGTGCGAAATGTTTTCGAATATCGTGGCATATGTTAAGGGGGAGAAAAATAGATTTGCATATCAAAAATGGATTTAATGGTGATTTATTCTTACCCAAAACCCATTTATTTCACGACGATGAATATTGTGGTGACATAAGGATGGTAGGATAGGTTAAGTCCTATGATTCTTCCAGAACCGGAGGAATCTTCCTAAGGACATTCCATAGCTAGAAATAGTAGTCCTTAGGAAAGTTGGAGAAAGATTGTGAACATAGATGAATGCCGACCAAGTACTTAAGTTAGCACTGGAACAATCACAACAAGGTGCTAGTTATGACGTATTGGTAAGCATTGAAGGGGTTGAAGAATGAAAAAGAATTGTAAAGATAAAGGGTGTAAAGAAAGAAGCCCTCCTTACAACTTTAGGCAGAAACTGGGTCAACACATATGCTATTGAGATCATTTTAATGATGCTTGATATTGAAGATAAGACATCATGGACCCAGTGATGCAATACACAACCCATCCCAGCTAACTCAGATATCTCTCAAAAGGTATTTGTTTTAATCACACGGAGACAACACGTTATCTATTGATTTATTCACTCCAAATAAATTGGTATTGAAATTGTGGCACTCCTCTCCAGCCTACGATAACTAAAATCCAAAGTGCACGATCGAGTCTAGAGCCATTTGAGATCATCAAATATCTCATTAGGACACACTTCCATAATTCCTTGCTTCTTCACACACTGTGAAAAGTAAGAAAGATCTTAAGAGTCCTACGCAAAATCTTCATGATCTTGCCTGAACATCCGAGTAATACGAAAGTATTTACAATGAAGATGGAAATCCTTCTTGAGCGAATATCAAAAAGCTCATGGTAGGTGACTTGTGCGATTCGTTATGAATCAAGCTTGTGATAACTGGAAAGCAACAATGGTTTAATTCTTAACTGAACTTAAATACGTTCCACGCCTTTATGCAATATCTTAGTGATCTTGCCAGAACACTCAAAGTGATACCTTAGTGTTCACGGTGAAGAGTGGAAATCCTTCTAGTGTTAAACTCAAACAGCACTAAGTAGGTAACTTGCAAGATTCTATAAGAATCAAGCTCGTGACAACTGGAAAGCAACGATTGTGCGATTCTTTAATGAATCAAACTTGTTCCAGGAATCAGAATTGACGGCTTCAATCATGCGGATTATCTGATCCAAATGATTCACTCTTTACGTTCGCAGTCAACTTTGGACGGTCGAGTAAAGAGAACGGGTTTACCCGCGAAATCTTGTTAAGGAGATTTTTTATTAAATCTACCTGCCACAAGTACGATATTTTATATCGTCCAACGGTCTTCACCGACCGGAGGTAAAATGCTACCGAATTAGAATGAAATGTTCAAAGCCATTTCGTTCGTGTCTACTTATGTTGCGGCATTTGAAGACGGTGGCGTTGCGGAATCCGAGAAGAAGTCGTCCCCGCATGCTTATACTTTATGTACTTAATACCTCATCTAATTCAAGAGAGCCTAAAAGTTAAGTCTTCCGCTGTATCGAACTCTGAAGCTTTCAAGAATTACGAAGGTATAAGTATGTGGGACATGGTGTCACGAAGAGGCGAAGATCACAAGTGATGGATGCACGAGATCAAGGCAAGAGATTAACGCTCAAGACCGATATCAAAGATCACATCAGCATGTTCACCAGAAAAGAAAAAGAAAAAGAAAGACGAAGACTACGAGCTCAAGACAAGCATAGTATGCTAGGTTTATTTTATTATTGTAACTAGGGTAACACCCTTGTTTGGAGTGACCTCCCTTAGGGGGAGATTGTTAGACATCGTTATTTAACAGACAAGCCCAAGCCTAGCCTACAACATGTGTAGGCCGGCCCAAACATGTAAGCGCAAGCCCATTACAAGGCTTGGGTATATAAACCCTCTCCTTAGATGGAGAGGGTGTGTGGTTATTCATTTTTCACATAGTAAACATAAGTTTCTCTCTATAGAATTGTGTGTAATCCACCATCTCTCTATCTCTTTCTCTCTCTAAAACATAAGCAAGATTTACACTTCTACACGTTTGGACCACTTTAAAAGTACTAACTCGACAATCCGTCTTTTGAAACCACTACTAGACTCATCAAACTAAGTTCGTAAACTTTGAAAACCAGTAGTTACATTTATCTAACCAAGCCTGAAGTCCCCGAGAGTCGACCCAAAATCAGCCACAATTTCGGATTGTGCCGACTTGCGTCTCCCGGTACACGAATACTAAAACTAGCATAACTTTTAACTCGTAAAGAGTTATAAGCTCTATCTTATACCAAAATGAGCGTCTCGGAAAACTCTACAATAAAACCAAATAATCTCAGCCTTTCTCAGACCTTAAACCCACGAAAAATCTTATAAAAACCTGCTGTCCCAAAATATACTTTTAGAAAACATGACAAATCAATTTTCCCACCAAAGCTAATCGTTCCCATACCTCTAGGATCACTATACCAACATTCCTATCAACCAAACACTCCTACAATCACTTGCATGCAAATTTTAACAAAAACCCAAGATCAAAATACAACATTTAAGGATCAAAAAGTGATGATCTTACCAAATCATCACATGCATGAGGTTTTAAACATCATCCAACCATGGAATCATAAAATCTTCAAAAGTTGATGCATGTGCTTGAATTTGGTACCATTAGAATCACAAGAACAATTTAGGAATTGGTCTTGTCTTTGTTTTTAATAAATCAAGGTGGATGATGGTGAATTTGTGGTGTTTTGTGGTGATGTTCACGACAAGGAGGGGTAGGAGAGAGTGTTTGTGTGTTTTTTTAAAATGATTATATGTGTGTTATGGTGGACGTAAACTTTTGGTTTATATATGGTTTAAGTGTAGGGACCATTGTTGTCAAGTTTAAAACTTGTGGACATAAAAACAATTTACTAGTTTAAAGGGTAGAAAATGGTTATTGGTAAATATTAAAAATATTTACGGGGCTCGGGTTTCGTAAAATTCTTTTCAAAACTTAGAATGCATCATAAAAATAATTATATGATTTCCCGACACGACTTAATACGTAATTAAAACGAAATTGTCGAAAATATTAATTATCGAAACAATCGACAATAAAATGTAAAGTTTTTGGCATCCGTCGGTATCGCGATCACTAGGAATTCTCGTCGTACATTGATTTGAATAAACTCGTTGTAAAACGCACGCGGGTGATTTTAAATCAAAAACTTTGATTTAAATTAAATATGGAAAAATAAAATAAAATTTTATAATTCCATATAAAGTATTGTCAATGAACAGAAAAATACGTAATAAGTATAATTTATTAAAATTTAAGAATCTCAGGATTTACATATAACAATACAAAAAAATTAAATACATTGGAAAATTCAAGAAACACAAATAAAAAGAATAAAATAATGCTGGGAAAGTACGGGTTCTCACACATGGATGGGGTCTTAGTTATGTTAGGACTGGCTTGGCCTGCTTCTAAGTTAGAACCAATAGTCCCAGCCCCACCCATGGCACCAACCACACTTGTGGTGGTGATTCTCTCTGCAACATGGCTAAGACCACTAGAGGAGAACACTCCAGTAGTCCTTTGGTGTTTTACCAACCTAAATTTTGGGGGTGTAGAAGATGTAGTGGATGGAGAGTCTGTTTGAAGGTTAATGGGTGTTTGGGTTTGTGGTAAAAGGGTGTCAGCGTTTTGATTTGGAGTGTCAACACCAACATTTAAAGTGTTAGCGTTGAATGGTTCTTGGTCAACTTCCATTTGATGGGGTGATGGTGGGTGTGCAGGCAATACGTCTGGTTGTGATTGTGGGTCTGGTTTTGGTTGTGCTCCTGTATTAACAGCAAGCATGGCTTGGGTAAGGGGTAGGTCTCTATAAGGTTCAGAGTTCATCTTCCCAAAAATTGCTTTGTTTTGAACAGGGATCGTATAAAAATCATTGTGATCCCTATTGCAGTATTGTTGTAAATCAAACACCATTTGTAAAAACCTTGGGTAAGCAAGAGTCATCTTGTTACCCTTGTTATGACACATGCCATCAAAAATCATTTTCAAAAATTTATATTTTTTCCCAGTTGCAATACACACAATGGCACTCCCAATAGATCGGTTGATTTCATTGTGTGCAGTACATTTGAGACTCAAACATTGAAGAATGACATATATCAAGTACTTCCAAGCTGGGGGGAATTCTTGTTTTGTATATTTGTTCAAATGTCCTTCTTCAGGCAAAGGATAACCCAAAGCTAGGAGTCCTTGTTCTACCTCTGCAATGGGTAAGGTGGTTATACCATCTGCATCATTAAGATGCAAAGCTTGGTGAACCAAAGCTTTAGTAACCACCCATGGAACCCCATGGACAATAGCAGTCAATGTAGTCACTTCATTAACTGTTAAGGAAGTAACTGTATTCCAAAACTGTTTAATGTGTGTGACAGGGATAAGAGGAGCATGAGAAAGTACATACCTTAAAGGGGATGCATTCAAATACTCAACCATCAGAGTATATTGGGGAAACAGAGCATTATCAGCTTGTAAATAAGCTACCATGTTATGTTGACTCCTGAACCCTAATTCCAAATCTCTAGGTTTAAACTTAGGTACCATTGATGTAGAAAGCTGGGATAAAAGTTATGGAAGATGAAGGTTTGAGAAAATTTAGTTAGACAAGAATAAGCAGTTACCCTGTTTCAAAGAAATGAGCCAAATATATAGGAGAGGTAAAAATATGTGATTGGCCAAAACATGAGGGAGTTATATTCAAATTATAATGATGAAAATCTTGAGAATATATAACTTATCTCAAGCATTAATAAAAAGTTACCAACTCCTAAAATTACGGCCCATATTTTCGTCAAAAATAACAACTGGGTAGGACCCATTGTTTATCAACGGTCAAAAATAACTTATTAGCGCCCAACAACTATATTCTTGTCAACGTTGGATTTTGCCATGTCAACGTCAAAATTGGTCTTAACAACGCTTGGAAAGAAAACTGTCAGCGTTCAAAAATAAAAATAATTTAAAAGAAAAAGGACCTTAACAAAGTAATTTATCCTAGTGAAGATAACTTATAGACTGAAAATCACTATAGGGTGGCAAGCACTGTCCAATCATGCACACTTGCTTAAGCAAGATAGACATAATTTCCCTCAAGTGTCCCTTGCTAACCAAAGTTCTTAACAATGAAGTTATCTCATGAAATCCCTTGTAACTTCCCAGGTAAGCCCAATAAAATCATACATGTTGTCCCATATATTTGTGATGATTAAACAAGAAATAAAGGTAGATAAAAGATGAATTATAGAGAGAGAAAGTAGTGAGAGAAAGTAGAGAGAAGTGTGTGAGAAACTTGTTTATATAGCCTTGCATACATGTGGCATGATGGGCTATATGATAATGGGCCGGGGTTTCCTTTTGGGCTTTGGTTACTTATGAATGAACCTTAGCTTAAAGTTAAGCCCATAATACACGAATAATCTACTACATATACGATACATAATAAACATATGACCGAGCATTCTTGTTTGACTCAATATTTTAAGGCTAACAATCTCCCTCAATGAGAGGTCATTACCCTTTGTGAGAGGTCATTACCCTTTCTGAGAGGTCATTACCCTTTGTCATTTAGAGAATTTTAGAGATTACTAATCTCGCCATAAATGAGTCTTGAACGTGTAATAGTAGTCTTGTTTCTTCATGTTGTGATCTTTGAGCCTTTGTAGTTGTCTTTCGACTTTGTCTTTAATCTTGAGATCTTCAAATCATCCTTGACTTGTCTTTGTCATCTTGAAATCTTGTGTCTTCATCCACTTGCTCACACTATTAATTGTCGAATATGTATTTAGGCATGAGTATGTGGTTTTGAATCTTTTACTTTGCTGAGTACACCGTGACGCCACCTTCTCGAGACAAAACATAGACACAGACTGAATGAATTTGACATTCGTCCTAAATCGGTAGCGTTTTACCTCCGGTCGTTGAAGACCGTTATACTATATTAAATATCGTACCCGTGATAGGGAGATTCAGTTAAAAATCTCCTTGACAGGGTTTCCCGGCTGTACTAGCCGTTCTCTTTACTCGACCGTCTTAAAGCAAGACTGCGAACATAAAGACTGAATCAATTGGATAAATATCCGCTTGATTAAATTCGTCAATTCAAATTCCTGGAACAAGTGTGATTCATAAATAATCTTACCTGTTGGAAATTCACTTTATGTGACGACATTTAAGAATTCCCATTAGTTATCATAGTCACACACGCTTAGACTAGACTAGGTTCAATGTATAGTTAAGTGTATGAGGAGTGAGCTTCGTTTCCGAACCACTATAAATCCTTGGTGTTCGGTTTGATCTTTCTTTACCCTTAACTCTTTACATTCTTTATTCTTTATGCATATACATGTGTTACTACTAGATTAGTTACACTATCATTCTTTATTCTTTGTGTATATATTTTTGTTAGTATTAGTTTAGCTACACTATCATTGTTCATATTGTGCATAAGAAGATTTCACATATTTCCTTAAGCCTAAGTTTTTGAAAAAGGATTTTTGGAAACCATATATTAACAAGTAATTATAAGAAACTATTCAACCCCCCCCTTCTAGTTTCTATAATTGGTATCAGAGTGGGTTACTCAAGAATTTTTAAAGTATATTGTATTTTAAAACTTGAATCGATCTATGGATTCCAACAAGTACCTAGAAGGGCAATCTATGCAAAGACCACCACTTTTTGAAACCGATAGTTTTATTTATTGGAAAAATAGATTTGAAACTTATGTGAAATCAAAAGATTTAGATCTTTGGCATGTTATTACCAATGGTGATTTTTTACCCTTTCAATTTAATGAAGTTTCTAAAACAAAAGAATTGGTCACTTTTAACAAAGCTAATGATGATACTAAAAAGAAACTTTCAAAAAAAAAATGAGGCTAAAATGGTGATTTATAATGCTTTTCCTAAGAAGGAGTATGAAAGAATTTTTATGTGTGAAACCGCTCTAGATATTTGGAACACTCTTTTAGTAACCCACCAAGGTAATAGCCAAGTCAAAGAAAGTAAAATCGATCTTCTTGTCCAACAATATGAACAATTTGTCATCTTAGAAGATGAAACTATTGATAGTGCATTTGCTAGGTTTAACACCATTATTACTAGTCTAAAAGCACTTGATGAAGGTTTTTCTAGCAAGAACAATGTTAGGAAGTTTCTAAGGGCCTTACATCCAAAGTGGAGAGCAAAATTCACGGTGATTGAAGAGTCGAAAGATCTCTCAACTTTATCACTCGATGAACTCATAAAAAACTTGAAGGTTCATGAGATGATAATTTTGAAGGACTCGGAATTAGTGAAAACCAAGAGTGAAAGGAAATCTCTTGCACTTAAAGCCAAGAAGGTACAAAGTGACCATAATAGTTCCTCAGAAAGCGATGAGGAGGAGTATGCATTGGCGGTGAGAGATTTCAAGAAGTTCTTCAAGAGACGAGGTCAACACGTTAGGCAAACCAACTATGACAAGAAACCATTGTCAAAGAATCGGTTTGTCAAGAACGAAAAAGGTGATAGGAATTGATTTAGATGTGGTGATCCAAATCACTTCATTGGTGATTGTCCAAAGCCCGCCGGTGATAAGAACCACACGGCATTCGTTAGTGGCGCTTGGAGCGATAGCGGTGAAGATGATGATGACAACCCCAAAGAGGAGAAATGTCTTATGGCTCACACTTCTAAAGAGGTACATTCCGAAACCGAATATTATAGCAATGATAGTTCCACTTTAGATGATATTGAATTTGAAGGCAAATATGATAGCTTACACAAACTTAGTCTTAAATTCATAGAAAAGAATAAAACCTTAAAATCAACCAAAACTAAGCTTGAAAATGAGATCAATGAACTTAGGGAGAAATTGGCTAAACTTGAGAAAAACAAAGAGGTTGATTTAGGTTTCTTAAGTTGTGAGAAACTTAGATTAGAGAATGAAGATCTCAAGAGCACCTCCATTAAATTGGAAAAGTTCATGAAAGGTACTAGTGCTCTTGATGATATGTTAAACAAACAAGTTCATTCTAAGGAAAGACTTGGTCTAGGTTTTAACTCAAATGAAGCCTCAACTAGTGAACCAAAACAAGTCAGGTTTTCACAAAAAACACCCACTGGACGCGGTTCCAAATTGTATGGCGCGGTTCCTTATCACTATGGAACCGCCGCCATAGATAAGGTACCGCGGCCAGAAGTTGAATTTTGTGAAAATTCTGAACTTTCTGAAAAATCTAAGTTAAATGAAAAACTAAAGCATCTTACTGTTATTAAGGTACAATTACCCATACTTGACGACAATGCCATTGGTAACTTCTACAAGCCGTTAAGTAAACCTCTCATGGGAAATAGAAGTTTATCTAGACTATCCTCTACTCCACCTAGAGTACGGAATGAGTCTAAGCCTAGAAGTAGAACGACAACGCCTACAAGAGATAATCAACACAACTTACGACCTAGAAGTAAAACTCCAACACCTAGAAGGAATAATAATAACTCTAAACCTAGATCAAACACACCTAGGAGAAGTAATGAACAACAAAATGGTTACATGAATTACTACCCTCCTCCATTTTGTTCTCCATGGGGAATCCCCTCCTCATTCATGCATCCCAACCAAATGCAAGGGATGTTTGGAACTAACAATTTTGGACCCATGAGATATTGGGGACCAAATTTTGATCTTGTGTGTTGTTACCTAGATATGCTTGGGAATTGATTTGGAGCCCGATGAGTGGATTAAGGATAGTGGATGTTCTAAACACATGACGGGTAATCGAAGTTTGTTCTCGCATTACAAAGCATATGATGGAGGTAACGTCACATTCGCTAGTAGTCTACGTGGTAATATCATTGGCAAAGGTACGGTTTCTCTTGACTCCATGACCATTGAAAATGTTGAGCATGTAGATAACTTAGGTTTTAACCTTTTAAGTATAGGTCAAATTTGTGATAATAAGTGTAAGGTCATCTTTTCGGAACATGACAGTGAAATCATAAAAGATGGAAAAGTCATTGGAAAAGGTGTTAGAAAGCATGGGCTTTATGTCATGAAGGTTAATAAGAAGTCAAAAGACAACATATGTCTTGCGACTATAGATGATAGTTCTACTCTTTGGCATAGGAGATTAGGTTACGCTAATATGCGTTTAATTCAATCTTTAGTCTCTAAGGAGTTGGTAAGACACCTCCCCAAGATTAAGTTAGATAGTCACTTTTGTGATGCTTGCAAAGTTGGAAAGCAAGTTCACTCAAGTCACAAAGCCAAGAATTTGGTTTCAACCTCTCGGTGCTTAGAGCTCCTACATATGGATCTCTTTGGACCTTCCATCATACGGAGTTATGGAGGTAACCTTTATACCCTATTTATAGTTGATGACTATTCTAGATTCACTTGGACTAGACTTTTGGCATCTAAGAATGAAGCTTTCGATCTCTTCGAAATCTTTAGTCTAAGAATTCAAAATCAACTAGGATGTTCAATTGTTTCTATTAGGACGGATCATGGTACGGAATTTGATAATGAAGTGCAATTTGGTGCTTTTTATGAAGATCATGGTATTACCCATAACTTCTCGGCTCCTCGCACTCCACAATCAAATGGGGTAGTTGAAAGGAAGAATAGGACTCTCCAAGAGATGAGTAGGACGATGTTAAAAGAGCAATCTTTGCCTCAAAAGTTTTGGTGCAATGCCGTGGACACATCGACTTATATTCTCAACCGAATTCTTATTCGACCTTTCCTAGGAAAGACCCCCTATGAGATTCTTAAAGGTAAGAAACCCTCATTAGAATACTTTAGGGTGTTTGGAAGCAAGTGCTTTATCCTCAACACCAAAGACTACCTTACCAAGTTTGACCCAAAGTCTTATGAAGGTATCCTTTTAGTTTATTCCCAAACTAGTAAAGCCTACATAGTCCTAAATAGAACCTCGGGGGTTATTGAAGAATCACTCAACGTAACCTTTGATGAAACCCCTCCTTCACCCAAGACACCACCATTGGTTGATGATGACTTGGATGAATTAGAAGTAGTTAAAGCCAAAGAGGTTAGAAAAATAGGAGTTGAAGACCTTAGTGTTGAAAAGGAAGTAAACATTAAGGAGTATAGGGATCATACTCTCAATAATGTCATTGGTGACTTAAATCAAAGGAACCTAAGATCTCAAGTCCAAAACCAAAGCAACTTCTTTTGTTTTGTCTCCTTGATTGAACTAAAGAATGTTAAAGAAGCTTTGACGGATGAGAGTTGGGTCATTGCGATGCAAGAAGAATTGAATCAATTCGTTGCCAATGACGTTTGGGAACTTGTTCCTCCACCTAGAAGTTCTACCATTATAGGAACCAAATGGGTATTTAGGAATAAGCTAGATGAGAATGGTGTTGTGTCTCGTAACAAGGCTATACTTGTAGCTCAAGGCTATAATCAACAAGAAGGGATTGATTATGACGAGACATATGCACCGGTAGCTAGATTAGAATCAATTAGAATCCTTTTAGCCTACGCTTGTGCCTTAGATATTAAGCTTCAACAAATGGATGTAAAGAGTGCATTTCTAAACGGTTTGATCAATGAGGAGGTATATGTGACTCAACCTCCCGGCTTCATTGATTTTGAGAAACCGGACCATGTTTACAAGCTTAAGAAAGCACTTTATGGACTCAAACAAGCACCCAAAGCTTGGTATGATAGACTTAAAGCGTTTCTTGTTAAACATGAGTATACCATGGGAAGGGTAGACAATACACTCTTTACAAAGAAGAAAGGTCCTCACCTCATAATCGTACAAATATATGTTGATGACATTATATTTGGCTCAACTTGTCAAGAATTGTGTGATGACTTTGCCAAAATCATGCATGATGAGTTTGAAATGAGTATGATGAGAGAACTTAACTTCTTTTTAGGACTCCAAATTAAACAAATGGACGATGGTATCTTCTTTAGTCAATCTAAGTACGCTAAAGTAATGCTAAAGAAATTTGGATTAGAAGAATCTAGACCAATGAAGACCCCGATGGCCTCGGATACTAAACTCACCGTAGATGATGATTGTGAGTCGGTAGACAACACCAAATATAGAGGTATGATTGGTAGTTTGTTGTACCTAACGGCAAGTCGACCGGATATCATGTTTAGTGCTTGCCTTTGTGCTCGCTTCCAAGAGGCTCCCAAAACCTCTCACCTTGAAGCGGTTAAGCGTATCTTCTGATACATTACAGGCACTATACATTTAGGATTATGGTATCCTAAAGGGACCGGCGTAGAAACCATTGTCTACGCGGACTCAGATCATGCGGGAGACTATGTGGACCGGAAAAGCACTAGTGGAGTTTGTACCTTCATGGGTTGTTGTTTAACTTCTTGGTTCTCCAAGAAACAAACCGCTCTTGCGATATCCACCACGGAAGCCGAGTATGTGAGTGCCGGAAAAGCATGCCAACAAGCTCTATGGATGAAGCAAGCGCTTGTTGATTACGATATTTCTCTTGATGATGTTCCCATCATGTGTGATAATAAAGGCGCTATAGACCTAAGCAAGAATCCCGTGCAACATTCGCGAACCAAACACATAGAAATTAGACACCATTTCCTTAGGGATAATGTTAAAAAGGGGAACATTACTATTGAAAAGGTGCCCTCCGAGGACAACTTAGCCGATATCTTCACTAAGCCACTTAAGAGGGAACCTTTTAATTACTTGCGTCTAGGTCTAGGATTAATGGAACATCTTCCTTAAATTATTTTCTTCTTATGTGTTTTCTTTTACCACTTTGAGTCCTTGAGTCTTTTAAACTCCTTTTGAAAAATCTTCTCTTCTCCTTTTCAAAACTCTCAAAGTCTCGTTCGAAAATGGTTGAGAAATTCGTTTGACATTGTTAATTCAATCTAAAAACGATTTTTCATAGATTCTTGCTATTAATGTAGAGCTTACATAATTCATATGTATGATTCTCTCAAACATAGCAAGAACAAGATTGAATCATGGAGGATCATTGTGTCATGACTTAAGGTCTTGTCTTACACACCTCCTACATTGATTTTTTTTAATCCATGTATTTTGGTCAAATCTCTATTTGGTAAGTTTGCATATGTTTTCTTTGTCTATCTTTGCTTTTAAGCATATCCCTATGATAAGTTAGACTAGAAAAATAAGATTTGCTGAAAAATCTCCCTCCAAACACCAAAGATTTTTCGAACATTTACGAATCTTATTAATTATTTTCAATAAATCAACAAAAATCGTGTTAACTAAATTCAAATTTATTTTGAAAATTTCTTTATAATTGGTCGAATTGAGAAAATTTAAAACTTTTTACGTTTACGTTTCATGAAATTGAATATTTATTATTTAATTACTTGTAATAGTTATCGTCGCTTTAGACGTCGGATTGAGCAAAAATGATAAAAATGATAGTTGAGACGAAACTAAAACTTAGAAAATATGAAGAAAGAATTTCTGAATGAATACGGTCACGATATTTATTTCATCAGGGAAGGTGAATGTAGATACTGACACATAATATAGAAAGGATAAAGAATTAATTAGGATGTGTTCCTTAATAATGATTGTGCAAAATAAATTGTCGAACATTTTAGAAATAACTTATGCTTTTAAAAAGGATAATATAGATAATAAAAATAGGTTCGCGGCTAATGTGAACCATCAGAATTGAGAAGCCGATAGCTTTAAATGTTTTAAAGGCCACTTGTGGTTGCCTAAATATGGAGATTTAGAGATTTAGTCATGTTGGAATCTCATATGATTAAGTATTCTATTCATGCCATTTCTGATTTAGTGTATCTTTATCTGAAGAAGTTGTACCGATGGCAAATTATGAAGGCAAACATCGCCTCATACATTAGTAAACATCTAATTATTGCAAAGGTCATCATCTGAATTTGATTCGATTTGGGTCATCGTCGACAGACTGACCAAATCTGCTAATATCATTCCCGTTAATGATAGATTCTCGATGAAGAAATTGACTCTTTGTATTTAAAAGAGTTGTGTAAACATAGTGTGCATGTATCGATCATCTCTATCAAGATCCTCGCTTCGCATCGAATTTCTAGAGATTTGCTCAGAAGTCACTGGAAACGAACCTTGATGAGAGTACCGTTTACCACCCCAAATCGAAGGGACGAGGTAAAGTAATGATACAAAACACTAAAAGTGTTGTTTTATGTTTGAATGATTGACCTTTGGTAATAAACCGTATAATCGTTTTCCTTTGGAGAGATCATCATTGATAATTATCGTATTAGGATCGAGATTGAATCTTGTAAGGATCTATATGAGAGCATCTATAAGCAGGAGTTGGGATGAAGACACCTGACATACACCCATTGTGAGTTGGACATGTCTTTTAGGTTTAAGGTTGCCTATGATGACAAACCTAACCTTACAAAATACCCGACCCGCGAGACCTGAAATGATTGTTGAATTTAGGATCTGATTATTGATTGCCGGTAGTGGGCAGGAGGTTATGTGAATATGAAGTGTAGATCTTGAAGTGCCGGATGGGTAGCGAAGTTATGCCAAAAAATTTAACCATGGAGAAGTGAATTGATGATCTGAAAGATCATGGGAAATAAGTCCCTGTTGTATGGGACCATTGAGATGATATAAAACTTGGGTTGAAAGGCATATGAGCTGGATCTACCCTAGGACTTCAAGGGCTGCATGAATTATGTTTCGTATATCGAACTTGATGGAATGTCTATCAAGTGAAAATCTGATTACTTCTTGATAAATTTTAGATCGGCGAAAAGTTGCATTCATCAAAAACCCGTGAACATCATGGATAGAGAAAGTAAGTCAACATTAAGCCTGATGTATTCCCGTAGTTATGTTTGATGAAACTCGCATATTGTAATAAATTACACTTGAGAGAAAAGACCGATTGTGGAGGAAATACCCACATGGCTCTAACTCTATAAGGAGCGAGTAGTAAGATAAATCGATCTTTGAGGACAAAGATCCTGTTTAGGGGTAAATGATGTGACAATCCGTCAATTTATGGTTGATATTTTATTCTCAATTATTATTTAAAAATATTATTTTAATGTTATATTATGAACTCACTCATTATGGGAAGAAATTTGGGTTTACGTCTTGAAGTAGCATCGACTAAGTCTAAACCGGAGGACTCTACGTTACGCGCTTACGTTTACATACGCCGTTTTTGGTGACAGTCCGACATTTCAGGAAATAAATTTATCCGTGAATATTATTTTGGGATTTTAAATTTGTGTTGGTTCATAAACTCACAAATTTACGAGAAGAGATTAGGACTTACGTGAATAATTTAACGTCCTTTACGACGAAACCGGAAACCCTAGGTTTACGTATTTATGTTTTTGAACTCCGTTTTTGATGAGAAAATGTTTATTAGATTCGTTTTGTGCCGCTGATTCATAATTTATAAAAACGTTTTCGTAAAACGACCCGAGGGTACGCAAATTGACGAAACTAGAATCGAGGAGTACCCGTAAATAATTAGGGATGAGACAAAACAAGTTTTGCCCCACCCCCAATATGGGATGGTTTAAGCTTCAACAACACACCTCATGTGTGTCAAATTGTTAAGCTAACTAAGGACACATGTCCTTAGTCTTGCACCAAAACCATCCACACCTTAAAACTACTAACTAAAACCATTATCTCACATAACACTCATGCAAACCACCATTTTTCTCTCAACTCTCTCCCTATGAACGTCCACTCTTTACCCAAAACAACCCCCATTTGATCTTGATTCAACCATAAATCATATGTTATTTCCACATATGATGAAAACCCATTGAAGATATATTGATTGGAGGTGATTTTAACAACTAGCAAGGAGTTTCCAAGGAGTTCAAGGGCTGATTTTTGGAGAAGTCTACAAATATTTTGTGATCCTAGAAGTGGTGTTGATATCTCATATGATTGGTTACCCAAAACCAAGTCTTGTTCATCACCAACCCCATCTTTTCATCACTTTGGTGGTATAGAGATTGTTCTTCCTATCCTCTTGTTATTTTGAATATGTAACCATGTATTTTATTTCTTAATGTATATGTATACGATGATATATGATGATAAAATATTGTGTGGGGATCATGTGTTGATAAACTTGGATAAAAAGATTGAAAACTACATGTAAAATGGTTAAATCATGCTTAAAATAGTTGGCTGTATAAAAACAGTAAGCAACCATATGATAAACTGATAAAATGGCATAGTGGAATCAATATACAGTAATTATTAAGTCTTGTACACATGTGAGAGTTGGCCATACAATGGAATCATTATAATGAGTGAGATATGATCAAAACAAAATTGATGTATCAATATGAATAGTCTATTTTGTGAGGACTGTTAGGGATACTTAGACTGGATTCAGCAGTAGCTAAAACTAAGTTATTTGTAACACATAATAGGAAGTTTATTTCATCCAAAAATTAGCTTCTATCTCCTTGTAGAACTCAAGATATGGTAAAAATGGTGAAAGTGAAAGTAAAAATCAGATTTGTGAAAATTAAAGTATATAGTATTATAATAGCACTCAAGTAAATAATATATAAATTGTAAACTTAAAACCCACTAACTTATATATAACATTTATATAAGTATGTACAATAATAAATAAATGAGACATTTTATAAAAATGGCAATTTGATAAGTTTTATAAGTTATAAAACTATAAACATGATTTTTACGTCTTTTCGGCTAAAACCGTAAAATTAACGTTTTCGTCAATTAAAACTTAGATTTCCGGACCTGTGTAATGTGAACTTTTTATAACTTATATACTGATATATAAGTACATATTACAAGTAAAAACCGATAAAACCCGAGCTTTATAACATACGGACATTAACGGGCCAAATTAGCCTTATTGGACTATTAATCCAACTAATTTGGCGAAACACTAATAAACTTGCTTAATTGGGCTTAACCCACTTGGGCCCAACATGTAAGCATATGACTGATAATAAAAGTGTAATTGAGCTAATATAATATATTGGGCTTGTAATAACCAACTGGCGTAGCTCAGTTGGCCACCAAGGTTGCACTAAGTGCTTTCCTTAGGGGAGGATTCTTGGAGGTCTTGGGTTAAAGACCTGCCAGGGGCCTTTCAGGCGAAGCGGATAATGAGTCTAACATAACTAGGCGAGGGTTCGAAGAAGACACTCTTCCACTTGGATATTATTGCACGACTCGACCCACTAACCACTAACATTTGCCATTCTAAAATATATATATATATATATATATATATATATATATATATATATATATATATATATATATATATATATATATATATATATATATATATATATATATATATATATATATATATATATATATATATATATATATATATATATATATATATATATATATATATATATATATATATATATATATATATATATATATATATATATATATATATATATATATATATATATATATATATATATATATATATATATATATATATATATATATATATATATATATATATATATATATATATATATATATATATATATATATATATATATATATATATATATATATATATATATATATATATATATATATATATATATATATATATATATATATATATATATATATATATATATATATATATATATATATATATATATATATATATATATATATATATATATATATATATATATATATATATATATATATATATATATATATATATATATATATATATATATATATATATATATATATATATATATATATATATATATATATATATATATATATATATATATATATATATATATATATATATATATATATATATATATATATATATATATATATATATATATATATATATATATATATATATATATATATATTGGGCTTGTAATGGGCCCATTGGGCCTCAAAATGTAAATAAATTGAACTAGTATAACTAGTCTAGAAATATACCAACACATGACATTTTAATGTGTATAAAGATATAAACTCCCACATGATCATCATCATACTCATGATATCATCATATATATATATATACATAGTTATTGTTTTTATAAAGTCATTGGACAAGAGTCTAAGACGAGTATTATTTGTCTAGGTTTCCGTGATTGAAGCACGTACCATACATCCGAATCGCCGATAACCGCCTTTCCCAATCAACGTGAGTTCATAGCCTCGCACTCTTTCAAATGTTTTTATGAAATGTTTTATAAACCCGCGAGGGAGATAACATGTTAGTTTTGATAAAATAGGACACCATTTGTCTTGATTGTTTGATTATTGATTTGGACCCAAATGATTATACGACCCGATGAATGATTATATGACCCGATGTATCAAATAAAATGGATTATTAAAGTTAGGTTATGTCACTAAAAGTCCCATTAACATGAATTGTGAACTACCGGGATTTGGTAGACGCTTATGCATATAATAGTACTATTTGGGGACGATCACCCCAGTTTGCGCCTTAACGGTTGATCTCCGTCGCGCCACATTGATTGGTAAGCGAATTTATGTATGAGAAGATTTCCATAGCGTGATTTTTGTGACGACACACTAACTTAGATGGGCAAATTGAGTTTCGGGCTAGCTACCCGTTGTTTGTTGTAGTAAGGTAACAATGTCATGCGGCTTATAATAATCCAAATAACGAAATACTGCTATACGCACTGAATTACGATATATTGCCTGACTAGCAATACGGGATCTTATTATTGATATTATGCTCGTGTTTTGGTTTTACATAACCATATTCATATAACGGTTTTTATTTAACTTTATATAACGTTATAAAACGTATTGTATGATATTTTTACGACAATGGTTCGTATAATGGTTTTGAAGGCAAAAGCCTATATGATGATTTGACAAGGATTTGTATAAAATGTTTTTTGCCTATTTTATGGCCTACTACAAGGATTTGTACAAAATGATTTTCGGTAATAAATATATATCGATGATATAATAATGGATTTCATTAAACTCTATGAATTCACTCGGCGTTTTCGCTGACCTTTTCGTTTAACATGTTTTATCTCAGGTACTTGAAGGTAATTCTCGGGAAGACGACAAGAATTCATGGCCCACACTTATATAACAATTTCCATTCAAATTCTTTGTAAAAGTTGTATGAAATATTATGACTTGGGACCTATGTAAATTTGATATTTATGAATGGAAATGCTTTATTATTAAACGACGCGATTTTTAAGCGTTGTTTATGATGTGAGTAATGTGCTATCCCGTAACACCAACGAGTCTTCCGATGTATTGAACTGTGTATATTTGGGGGTGTTACATCTCACCTCAGGTACAACATTGTCCTCTTGGTTGTCATGATAAATATTCAGAATTGTTGTCTCAATATAATGACTTAAATGAACAAAATGATAAGTATTTTTTAGAGGTTCAAGCATATAAGAATTCTTTAAAAACATTAGAACAACAAAAGAGGTGGCTTCAAGACACACAACATGAATATGAAGATAAAATTAGAATTCTAAATATTGATTTAGAAAACACAACAAATATGCTTAAATACACTGAAAAGGTAAAAGATGACAGTATCAAGGATAAGCAGGACATGAAGGCAAAATTGGATGCTACACTGTTAAGATTTGAAAAATGGCAAAATGCACCTAAGAATCTTTCAAAGTTAATTGATAGTAGCATGTCTGGTGGGACTAAAAGAGGGTTAGGATTTGATAAATATATTGATTCAGAAGATGTGTTTGATCTATCTTTGTCAAGTGTCTTTGATCCTGACGAGGAGGAAGAGGGAAAACCTTGCTACAATAGGTTTCAACCAGCTGCAGCAATGCATGTTGTCCCTCCATAGGTTTCAACCAGCTGCAGCAATGCATGTTGTCCCTCCACCTCTTACAGGAACTTTTATGCCCACTTCTAGGCATAATGACTTGAATGGATCACAGATGCATGAGTCCCCAAAAAGTTCTACTAATACTAATGACTTTGTCTCTTGTACTTTCAGTGACAAAGCCAGTGACTCTGCATCATGTAGTTCAAGTGAAGAGTCGAGACCTACAAGATCCAAAACAAATGACCATGCTGCTACTAGTGCTAGGAAGAGTGAAGAGAGAGTTGCTTCTCCTTCAACTGTGTCTAGTTCTGGTTCATTGAGTCCTAGGAATAATGTTTCTCCTAGATTTATGTGTAATAAAGTTAGCAGCATGAGACAAGGTCATTTGAATAAAATATGTTTTGTTTGTGGCAGTACATTTCATTTGATTAATGATTGTGACTTTTATGATCAACATCTTTCTGTGTATCAAGCATATCCTGCTCCTGGTCCACCAGGAGTTGCTCCTTATTCTTTTAGAAGACTTAACCCTTGTGCCCAATCTTTTTCTTCTTCTAGAAGGACCTCTCCTTTAGTTTCTGATCATTGGAGAAACAATGGTTTAATCCCTAATCGACCAACCAGCAACTAATTTCAGAACTTTAATCAGAATTATGCATTTAATTTAGGCCAAATCTATTTTGGGTTGGGAAATTTGGGTGCTGTTGTTAAGCCCTTAGCAGGTTGTTCTTGGTCAAACAATAACACCCATATGATGAATAGGCAACCCAAGAACAATAGTGGATCTCATCAATCTTCTTGGCTATCTACTAAAGATCCACAAGGCAGGCTCAAACCTGAAAAGGTTTAGATCCTCTTAAGACACTAACTTTTGCATATATCTTTTCTTGTTGTTGTAGGTTACTCCATACCAAGATCCTACTATTGGGATTGTTGAAAGTGGATGCTCTAAGAGCATGACAAGGCGGAAAGATCTATTTTGGAGGTGGTGAAGGAAGGATCACTGGCAAAGGAACGATTCAGACGCCTAATCTTAACTTTGAGCAAGTATACTATGTGGAAGCACTTCAACACTTTAACTTGATCTCTGTCTCTCAGATTTGTGACAAGAAGCAGTTTGTCCTCTTTACGGATACTGATGCACTAGTGTTATCCAAAGACTTTAAACTCCCGGATGACTCACAAGTTCTACTCAGAATCCCTAGAAGACACAACCTCTATAGTATCAAGCTGAATGAAGTCAATCCTACTGGTCAGCTAGCATGTTTGGTTGCTAAAGCCTCAGAAGATGAAGCCACTAAATGGCACAGAAGGATGGGACATGTGAACTTCAAGACCATTCACAAATTAGCAAATATGAACTTGGTCTCTGGTTTACCTCCCAAAGCTTTCAGAAATGACATCAATTGCCTTGCATGCAGCAAAGGCAAACAACATAAAGCATCCTTCAAAGCCAATACTGCTCTTAGCCTTATAACTGAACCATTGCAGCTACTACACATGGATTTATTTGGTCCTACCTCCATTAGGAGCATTGACCACAAACAATACTGTCTTGTGGTAACTGATGGGTATAGCAGGTTCACGTGGGTTTTCTTCATGACTGCCAAGAGTGAGACCTACTCAATTCTCAAGGACTTTCTTACACTAACTGAGAATCAGCTGTCCAAGAAGGTTAAAGGTATCCGATGTGATAATGGAACAGAATTCAAAAATGCAGACCTCATAGCACTTTGTAATACTAATGGTATCAAACGAGATTATAGTGCCGCAAGAACTCCTCAGCAGAATGGTGTTGCAGAAAGGAAAAACAGGACTCTAATAGAAGATGCGAGAACAATGCTTGCCGATTCCAAGCTTCCAACCATGTTTTGGACAGAAGCTGTCAATACTGCAAGTTATGTCTTTAATAGAGTTTCTATTACCAATCCACACAAGAAGACTCCCTATGAGCTACTCACAGCTAAAGTTCCTAGCATTGCTCATTTGAAGCCATTTGGGTGTCCTGTGACCATTCTGAATACTAGTGACTATTTGGGGAAATTTGATGGCAAGGAAGATGAAGGCTACATAGTGGGATATTCAGATCACTCTCGGGCTTATCGTGTCTACAATCTCCAAGCCAAGCGAGTAACTGAAACTATTAATCTCAGGTATTTTGAGGAGAAGTCAAACATACAAGGCAAGGGTCCTGAATGGTATTTTGATCTGGATTATCTTCGTGATTCATTGGGGTATTTTCGTTTCAAAATTAACCATGATGCAGGTCCACAAGTGTTTGCAACTTCTAGTGCAGGTGCTCATTCTAGTTTCTCAGATTTCGATGAAGAGGATGATATTTTTGTTGTTCCATCCTATTCCACCACAGTCTCTCCTAATGCCAATAATACTCCTAGTGATGCTACTCCATTAGACATTTTGGACTCACAAGGAGATCTTGACACATTGCTCAAGCAACAACAAGATGCTAATACAGCAGCTGCTCAAGGTGGTTTTGAGTTTCCTTTGAGTACATCTGCTGACAAAGCTACTCCTAGTACTCCAAATGTTACTCCTAGTGCTAGTTTAACACCTATTGGTAGTCCGGCTAGTGATCCCACTTCCTCTACTAGATTCTCTGGTCCTTATGATCTGGGAAACTATCAAAAGAAGTATTCTACTAAGTTAGATGATATTCATAAGCAACCAATAGATGGCATCTTCAACTCTGCTTCATATGATGATGACTTTGTTGGGGATCTTAATAACTTGGCACCAGAAGTGGATGTAGCTTCTAATCAAGTTCTGCAGTCACACAAAAACCATCCTACTACTCAAATCATTGGAGATCCTGGTTCTACTGTCAAGACTCGCAGAATGCATAAGAAAGCAACGTCTGATCATCATGCTCTTGTGAGCTATATTGAGGACCAAAAGCGTAATAATCATACGGACTTTCAACACTGTTTGTTTGCTTGTTTTCTTTCACAGGTAGAACCTAGATCAGTCTCTCATGCTCTTGAGGATCAAAGTTGGGTGGAGGCTATGCAGGAGGAGATGCAACAGTTCTTGTTTTAGAATGTTTGGATCCTAGTTGACTTTCCAGATAGAAATACAGCAATTGGTACCAAATGGATTCTCAAAAACAAGAAAGATGCAAGGGGTATTATGGTGAGAAATAAGGCAAGGTTGGTTGCACAAGGTCACACACAACTTGAAGGCATTGACTATACTGAAGTTTTTGCTCCTGTTGCTAGGATTGAGGCTATTCGTCTGTTTTTGGCTTTTGCTTCTTATGTGGGCTTTACGGTTTTTCAGATGGATGTCAAGAGTGCATTTCTCTATGGCAAGATTGATGAGGAAGTTTATGTCACTCAACCTTTGGGCTTTGTGGATCCACTTCATCCCAAGAAATTTTACAAGGTGGTCAAAGCTCTCTGTGGACTTCATCATGCTCCTAGAGCTTGGTATGAGCGTCTTTCCACTTTCTTGTTGAAACATGGCTATAGAAGAGGCACGATTGACAAAACACTATTTCTTAAGAGGAATACCAAGGACATTATCCTAGTTCAAGTATATGTGGACGATATTATCTTTGGTTCTACTAAGAAGTAATGGTGTGATGAGTTTGAACAACTGATGAAGGGTGAATTTAAAATGAGTGCTTTGGAATAGTTATTTGTAATAGGTAGACTAGGAGGTATGTAGTTCCTCCTGGTCCTAGTAGTAGTAGGAGCAAGACGTGCTCCTGGTCTTATAAAAAGTCAAACTTTATTATTTAAAGATTATTCTTTTAGGATATGCATGAGATATGTTAGGAAAGGATATGCATATCAGTTTTACACATTTTGGTTTAATGATGTATTAGGGTTTCCTTATAGTATAAAAGGAACCTTAGGCAGAAGGGTTCAATACACCTTCATCAAAAATTATTCTAGTTCATATTAATATTAGAAATCCTTATTAAAGGATCAAGTCATTATAGTTACTTTGTTCTTCTTGTTCATAGTATTTGTATTCCGCACTTATATTGTGTGATTTATCTAGAGTCTCTCTGTGAATAGACTTGTGATTACAGAAGTCGTTCACCATCCCTAACAGGCTGCAAGATCCACATCTAGTGGACTCAACAATGCCAAACTTATAATTGACTCTATCATCTATTGTTCTCCACAAATTAAAATCTCAAGGAATGAGACTCGTGGATGCTTAGCCAATTAAATCAAAGTTTTGGGTTTTCAAGTCATCTATAGGATCTTGCAAATTCTTAGACTCTTTCAAGTTAAGAACTCGCATTTTAAAGTTACCTTGATAAACGACTTTCTAGGATCAATTATAGGAACTTGCGAAAAGTTGTTGTTCTTAACCCGTAAGAGTTAAGACTTTCGCGTAGTAACACCCCTAAGTTGGTCAAATGCAGCGGAAAAGTAATTGGGGTGTTACTTGGGTGGATCGATAGCATATAGTATATAGAGCAATGATCATAAAAGTCATTTGTACACACTTAGTATCTTGTTTGTAAACCACATTTATTATTAAAAACTAAAGTAAATATCCCAGCCCAATGGTAGACATGATGCTCCTAAAATGTTGGAATCTAATGCATGAACCTGCTTTATTTACCTGAGAAAACATATAAAGTAAAATGTGGGGGTCAACACGAAGTTGGTGAATTCACAGGTTTAGTTTAATAATAAGTTAATAATATGCCAAAACATCACAAAGGTAGTAGAGCACAAAGCTACATACTATAGTAGTTCCTATTGCCCTGTAATAGAAGCTAGACAAAATAAGTTGTTCGGTACGCCAATTATGATCTGTCCCGATGTTGTACCCTCAGTCCGACAATGATTTAAACTTGTTGATTGGGCTAAGCGTTTCGTGATAGCAAGTCATGCAGGCCGAGTGTTGTCAACACCCAAATAGATCTATTCACACATTTCGCGCTACACTATTAACTATTAAAGTCCACGAGTATGGGGCAAACAATAGGCAATAAGCTGTTGTTGTTGTTGTCAGTGCATGTTTTGCATATTATATAAATATAGTTTTTGTATGTTTTCTCCCCCAGTTATAAAACAGTAAAGATGGGGCCATGAACTCACCTTAGTGATGATGATGTGGTGAAGATGATGTCACTGAACAAACTGGCACAATATGATCACGAACTGGAGTAATTACCTAAGTAATTTTAAGTGCCTTAGACAATCCATAATTTAACAATGCATGATTGATGTATGATTTTTAACTAATGCATGATCACAAATTAATATACTATAACGATGGTCTAAATGTTTATACTTATAAAAGATTGTGATAAACGTATATTTTTAGTGTCTAAAAATATATATTATGACTTAGTAAACGGGAAAAATGAATGGATTTTAATTAAATAAACTGTAAGGCAATATTGTATTATTTTCTTAAGTCACAAACATATAATTAACGGGTTTCGTCAGTTTATAAAGTCTCGTAAATAAACTTAGTGATTTATTTAATTATTCCAATAACTAAATTTAATAAAATATTATATTAATACTTTTAATTAAATTGAAATTACTAGTAAACCCTTGTAAGTGTGAAAAATTACAAAAATATCCTTTAGGGTTTCGTTCGTTAAGTATATTACGCCGTTAGTCCTTGTTAGTTATTTTTATTTATAAAAACGCCCCTAGGGCTTGTAAAACTTTAGGGAAATGACAAAACACCCCCCCATATGTCAGGGAAATAATATAATAAGGGTTAGGGTTTGCTTCAAGTTTGAAAAATGACACAATTAGTCCTTTAAGTTTCGGAAATGTTATATAGGGTTTTCTAGGGTTTGAGTTAAGTTTCAAAAGTGGCAGGAATAGCCCTTTAAGTTTCAGATATTAGTTAAAAGGGATTAGGGCTTGTAAAACTTTGCCCAAGTGGCAGAAATGGCCCCTTGGGGTCTCGGAATATTAATAAGGTAGCTAGGACTCATTTTAAGTTTCAAAATTAGCAACAATGGCCCTAGTGGTTTCCTTTGGTTCACGGTTTGATAACAACCGCACCCTATAGTTTGTAAACTGACACATTTGACCCTTGTACCTTATAAAGTCTCGAAATGAATATATAAGTTTCATAACTTTATGAAATTGGACCCAACTTTCACCATTTGTCAAATGTGGCTCGAAAAGTCACCAAGGTTTAGTAAATGGGCTTGACTAGCCCATTATGGGTCTCGTCTTATTTGCTATGGGCCTATTGGGCTTAGGTAGTTTTCTAGTGAAATACCAAGTGGGCTAATAACCTTATTTTCCTTATTGGGCTTATGTTAATATTATGGGCTTATTTGTAACCGGCTTATTTAGCTTATATGAGGGCTTATATAAATCTTGGCTTATTTTACATTTCAAGGGCTTATATAAGCTAGCTTAATTATTCCTAAGGTTCGGCTTATATAGCTTTTTATGGTCTACATGTTTAGCTTATATAGGATATAAAGTTTCGGCTTATATATTTTTCTTGGGCTTATATGACGTGGCTTATATAGTTATGGTTCTCGGCTTATATTATGTTTTAGGAGTCCTTTAACATGGCTTATACCAACTCATATGTCTTGGCTTATATTTATTTTATGGGCTTAAACATACAACTTAAAATACAACTAAGCTTATATGAATTATGGGCTTATATTAGCTTAAATTTTTCAGCTTATATTACTTTCTCATAAATTCTTATGGCAAGTGATTAAACTAGGGCTTAATTAGGTTACATGAGTTTAAATGTAGACGTGTTCAAAGTCTTAGGGCGAGAACACCCATAAACTTCATATAAGCCGTGGGCTTGTATGTCCTTTTAGGGTTTGTTCATGAGACTTTAACGTGTGCATGCATCTTAAACTCAATTTCCATAACATATATATGCATGAAACATGAAATAAGTAAGAAAAGCTTAAAGGAGGTTTACACTTACTTCCTTTCAATGAAAATGGGATGTTTACAATGGTGTGATGATTTTAGCCGACGGTTTCTTCTTGAAGGGGTCTTGGATTCGTCTTAAATGCCAAGTATCTTGGATGAGGAGCTCTAAATGCTTTAGAGGACTAAGAACAAGTAGAAGTAAATGCTTGGGATATCTAGGTGTTTTGTTTGTGTGTGAAAACTGAATGGGGTAAGAGAGGAGTGAATGAGGCTTGCTAAATATCTTGGTGTATGAACTTGTGTTGTGGCTTGGGGATATACACGTCCAAGTGAGAGGAAAGGCTAGATATGGAGATTTTCGGTAGTGTACAATGTTAGTACTTGTTTTAATGACAAAATATGTACACTTGACCCTTCCTACTCTTTTGTCGTCGCATGTTGTGCTCCCAAAGGGGACATGTAAGGCTTTCATAGTGTTTCACATAATTGGTATGTCTGTACAAGTTCAAGGTTGTGTGGAGGAGCCCTATCACACGTCTAAGGGTGTAAGGAGTGTGCTAGGTGTCTTAGACTTGTGGTGTATGCATAGTAATGTTAGTACATGCCTTAATTGCTCAAAGTTGTACATAAACACATTGTTTAAGTTAATACCGGCGGTTTTGCTAACCAAGGAAAAGAAAAATGTGTCTAGTATAGTATAATACTTAAATGAAGTAATTGTACAAGTCTAAAAAGTCAAGGTTGGAATGGTAATGGTTTTTTGGTATTTAAATGTTGTGTGTAGGTATATATTTTCGGCTAGTATTTAGTCTATGGGGTTTTTATGTTTAATTTTGTGTCTAGGTAATGTCACTAGTAGTATAGGTATTATATTGGGTGAATATGTATAAGTCTAGGTTAGTTTTGGTTAAGTTTGGGACCCTTGGTGAAAGTATGGTCATTTTTATATGAGAAAAGCTTTTATTACCTCAAAAGTATGTCAATTTAGTTTAAAAGGGTAAAAATTGTCAAAGGAAATGTTTATGTATAAAATAGTTGGTGTCGTAGCGTAAAGTCAATTATAGTGTAAGGAAAAATATATATTCACTAATATATTTAAAGCTTTAGAATTTATACTTAAATAATTGTGTATTAATTGTGATCATGAGTTTGAATGTATGAACAAATGGGATGAATGCTTATGAGTGTATGTTCAAGTGACTTAAATGTTCAGAAAGGAGTGACTGGTTAGAGTCCTTCAAGTTTATCAAATGTAGTCATCCAAGTGTGACTGTTCTGGTGCTTAAGTGATGAGAATCATAATGCATGCTATGAGATTTAAATGTTCTTATGTTTCAGGTGATTAAAATAATGTATGCTGTGTATGATGCATATGATTGCTCAATAGATCTCATGCAAAGGTGGCACTATTTATTTAGATATCATAAAGTGACGTATACAATGATGACTTAATCAAAACCTGAATTTACAGGTTTTACAGCATTAACCCGTTATTTTAGCTTTGTCCTCAAAGCTTAAGATGACGTCATTGCTTAGGTGAACAGGTGTGGGTACTTAGCTCTAAATGAGTCCTCACGTTCCCACGTGAACTCAGGACCTTTCCTAGAGTTCCATCGTATCTTAACTAACGGGATTTGGCTTCGCTTTAGTTTCTTGACTACTCTCTCCAAGACTTCCACCGGTTCTTCTATGAATTGGAGTTTGTCATCGAAGTGGACTCCCTCCAATGGCATGGCTAGCGGCTCATCCGCGTAGCACTTTTTCAAGTTTGAGATATAGAATGTAGAGTGTACCCGGCTCAGCTGCTGGGGCAACTCTAGACGATAGGCGACTTCACCTATTCTGGCAATAACCTTGAAGGGTCCCACATAACGTGGTTTTAGTTTCCCACGTTTCCCAAATCGGACGACGCCCTTCCAAGGTGATACTTTCAGCATAACACGGTCACCTACCTCAAACTCCATAGGCTTCCGTTTCCTGTCTGTATAGCTCTTCTGTCTATCTTGGGCAGTCTGAATTCGCTGCCTGATGAGGGTGATCTTCTCTGTCGTCTCTTGAATTAGTTCGGGTCCAGTCAGTTGAAATTCCCCCACCTATGCCCAGCACACTGGTGATCTACACTTGCGGCCATACAGGGCGTCAAATGGTGTTGCTTTAATACTGGCATGGTAGCTGTTGTTGTAGGAGAATTCAACTAATGGTATATGTTCGACCCATCCTTTTCCAAAGTCGATAACACATGCTCTTAGCATGTCTTCTAGGGTTTGGATTGTTCGTTCGCTCTGACCGTCAGTCTGCGGGTGGTATGCGGTACTCATGTCCAAGTTTGTTTCTAAACTTTGTTGGAAGGCTCTCCAAAAGTTTGACGTGAATCTACCATCTCGATCACAAATGATTGAGACTGGTATGCCGTGTCTAGTCACTATTTCTTTTAGGTACAACTTAGCTAACTTGTTCAGTGAGTCATTCTCTCTGATGGGCAGGAAATGAGCGGATTTTGTAAGTCGGTCGACGATTACCCAGATTGTATCGTAACCGTGACATGAGGTAGGGAGCTTGGTAATGAAATCCATGGTGATGTTGTCCCATTTCCATTTAGGTATTTCGGGTTAGACTAACAAACCAGATGGTCTTTGATGTTCTGTCTTTACTCTAGCGCAAGTCAGACATTTCTTCACGTATGTGGCAATGTCTGCTTTCATGTTTGGCCACCAATATAACTTCTTCACGTCCTGATACATCTTTTCAGATCCGGGATGTATTGAGTACTTGGACTTATGAGATTCTTGCATGATCACGTTTCTCAAGTCTCCGTAGCACGATAACCAACTTCTTCCGTGTAAACATAACGTTCCATCTGCTCTAGCTTCTGGTTTCTCCTTGCTTAGGTCAGTCCTAAGCATTCCACCTATGTCTTCTCTTCCCATGTTTTCAGGTTTCTGTGCTTGGAGTTGAGCCTCTAGTATTTTCTTGGGTAGGTCCAAACTAATTGTCATGACTAGTGCTCGAACTCTCATGGGAGGATCAGTTCCCTTTCGGCTTAGAGAATCTGCAACTACGTTGGCTTTACCTGGGTGGTATTTGATGTCGTAGTCTTAGTCACTTTGCAATTCTATCCAACGACGTTGCCTCATGTTTAGCTCCTTCTATTCTAGGATATGTTGCAAACTCTTGTGGTCGGTATGCACTGTGCACTTCGTTCCATACAGGTAGTGTCTCCAAAATTTCAAAGAAAAAACTACAGATCCGAGCTCTAGATCATGGGTAGAGTAATTTTGCTCGTTCGCTCTGACCGTCAGTCTGCGGGTGGTATGCGGTACTCATGTCCAAGTTTGTTTCTAAACTTCGTTGGAAGGCTCTCCAAAAGTTTGACGTGAATCTACCATCTCGATCACAAATGATTGAGACTGGTATGCCGTGTCTAGTCACTATTTCTTTTAGGTACAACTTAGCTAACTTGTTCAGTGAGTCATTCTCTCTGATGGGCAGGAAATGAGCGGATTTTGTGAGTCGGTCGACGATTACCCAGATTGTATCATAACCGTGAGATGAGGTAGGGAGCTTGGTAATGAAGTCCATGGTGATGTTGTCCCATTTCCATTTAGGTATTTCGGGTTAGACTAACAAACCAGATGGTCTTTGATGTTCTGTCTTTACTCTAGCGCAAGTCAGACATTTCTTCACGTATGTGGCAATGTCTGCTTTCATGTTTGGCCACCAATATAACTTCTTCACGTCCTGATACATCTTTTCAGATCCGGGATGTATTGAGTACTTGGACTTATGAGATTCGTGCATGATCACGTTTCTCAAGTCTCCGTAGCACGATAACCAACTTCTTCCATGTAAACATAACGTTCCATCTGCTCTAGCTTCTGGTTTCTCCTTGCTTAGGTCAGTCCTAAGCATTCCACCTATGTCTTCTCTTCCCATGTTTTCAGGTTTCTGTGCTTGGAGTTGAGCCTCTAGTATTTTCTTGGGTAGGTCCAAACTAATTGTCATGACTAGTGCTCGAACTCTCATGGGAGGATCAGTTCCCTTTCGGCTTAGAGCATCTGCAACTACGTTGGCTTTACCTGGGTGGTATTTGATGTCGTAGTCTTAGTCACTTTGAAATTCTATCCAACGACGTTGCCTCATGTTTAGCTCCTTCTATTCTAGGATATGTTGCAAACTCTTGTGGTCGGTATGCACTGTGCACTTCGTTCTATACAGGTAGTGTCTCTAAAATTTCAAATCAAAAACTACAGATCCGAGCTCTAGATCATGGGTAGAGTAATTTTGCTCGTTTTTCTTCAATTGCCTTGAAGCATAGGCAATCACCTTCTGCCTCTGCATCAAGACAGCTCCTAAGCCTTTGTGTGAGGCGTCACAGTAGACAACGAAGTCTTCGTTTCCTTCTGGTAAAGCTAAAATGGGTGTACTACACAATTTTTACTTAATGGTTTGGAATGAGGCCTCTTCTTTTTCTCCCCAATCGAATTTTACGCCTTTCTGGGTAAGCTTTGTCATAGATTTAGCTATCTTAGAAAATCCCTCTATGAATCTCCGGTAGTAACCGGCAAGGCCTAAAAATTGGCGAATCTACTTTGGTGAAGTGGGTGATGCCCAATCCTTCACGGATTCAACCTTTGCGGGATCTACTTGAATTCCCTTGTCATCGATCACATGACCGAGGAAGTGAACATTAGGAATCCAAATGTCGCACTTTGAGAATTTTGCGTACAACTTCTCTTCCTTAAGTACTTTTAGTACTTGAGCAAGATGTTCTCCGTGCTCTTGCTCGTTCTTGGAATAGATGAGTATGTCGTCGATAAACACAATCAAGAACTTATCTAGGTAGGGTCTACACACTCGGTTCATGAGGTCCATAAATATGGCTGGAGCGTTAGTCAGGCCAAATGGAATGACTTGAAATTCATAATGACTGTAACGAGTTCTGAAAGCTGTTTTCGGTATGTCCTCTTCTTTGACCCTCAACTGGTGATACCCCGATCGTAGGTCGATCTTGGAGTATACACTTGATCCTTGTAACTGATCAAATAAGTCGTCTATTCGTGGTAGTGGGTAACGATTTTTCACAGTTAGCTTATTCAGTTCTCTGTAATTGATACACATTCGGAAAGATCCGTCTTTCTTTTTGACAAAGAGTACTGGAGCTCCCCAAGGTGAGGAACTGGGTCTGATAAAACCTTTGTCTAACAGTTCTTGAAGTTGTTCTGCGAGTTCTTTCATCTCGGTGGGTGCTAATCGGTATGGTGCTTTAGCTACAGGTGCAGCTCCTGGTATCAAGTCGATTTGGAATTCCACTTGACGAGCCGGAGGAAAACCAGGTAAGTCGTCTAGAAAACTTCGGGATAATCACGGACAATTGGCACGTCCTTGATTTGTTTCTTCTCTGGTTCTTCTTCCTTGTCTGTTTTTGAAATATGTGCTAAAAAGATAGGGCATCCTTTTAGTATGTATTTATGGACTTTAGTGCAGGAGATAACACTCAGCCTGGTGTCAGTTCTATTTGAGTTTCCTTCTCCTCGAACGATTAGGTTTTCTTTTCCCCATGGTATACAGACTAGCTTTTGGTCGCACACAATGGTCGCATGGTACTTAGCTAACCATTCCATACCAATAATGACGTCGAAACTACCCAAAATTACAAGTATTAACTGGATATCAAATGGATGATTTAAAAGGTTCAAGGTACAGCCTCTTAAAATAGTGTTAGTTTCAGTGATCTTACCGTCTGCTAACTCGACTCTGTAACAGTCGTCTAACGGTGTAGGTGTGATGTCTAGTAAGCTACTAAATTCTGTGAATATAAAACTCCTATCTGCTCCCGTATCAAACAATATATTTTCCTAGCGATTGTTTAGAAGGAACGTACTAGTAACCACATTGGAGTTTGGGTGGGTTTTGGCGTCTCTTATCACATAGACTCTAGATGGTGCTCCTCCTCTGCTCTCGTTCCTAACTGCTCGCTTTGGGCAATCAGGGTTGATGTGTCCGATCTCTCCACAACCATAGCAACGAATTTCCCTACGGGTCGTGTTACCGCCGCCAATGTGCTGGCGGTTTCCCTGTTGTCCATTTCCACGAAAGTTCTGATTGTTGCCATTGCGGGGCTTTTAGTTGGTGCTGGAGTTGTTCCTGATGGTTGGAACATAAGAGTTGCCCTGTCTGGGCCTTCGACATTCAACAGTAGAGAAATGATGGAAATAGCACTTGGTGCACTTTTGCTTGTTGCCTGCATATGGTGGTGGTGCTGAGGAAACAACACTACAGATCTGGCCCAAGTTTTGCTTCTTTGGTGGTTGGGCCTGATTGTAACCACGGTAGTTCTCTTCTACCTCTCTCTTGTACTCGGTCTGCCTAATCACATGATCACGTCCCCGTTTGTTCATCAACTCTGTGGCAAACTCTATGGCACCCTCGACTGTAGTGGGTCGGGATGCAAGTACACTGTCGTGCACAGAATCCAAAAGTTCACTGACATACTTCTCTATCTTGTCCTTCACGTCGGGGAACATCCGAGTACACATCAAAGTTAGTTCCTGAAATCTATGGTTGTAAGTCGTGATGTCGTGGTTCAAGCATTTGAGGTTCCACAAGTCAATCCCTAACTTCTTGATTTTGCCTCGAGGACAGTATTTCGTGGTAAGTATTTCCTTAAGTGTATTCCAGGTCATCCCATAGGCTTCGTCATGTCCAAGAGTAGCAACTAGGGAGTTCCACCAGGTGAGAGCATGTTCCAAGAGAGTATAGGTGGCAAATTTCACCTTGTTCTCCCTGGTGCAATCACTAATGCGGAATACTGTCTCGGTCCTTTCGAACCACTACATGAGTCCTATTACCCCTTCCTTGCCCTTGAAGTAACTGGGCTTGCATTTCAGGAAGTCGGGATAGGTACATCCTGATGAGACTGCTTTTATACATAGTCTCATCGTCCAAATTGGGCTTAAAATGCATTAAATATCATCAAAGGGTTTTTGGGTAATTATTTCCAGATCATTGATTAACCCTCACTTAAACCCAAAACCACCCTTAAACTCTCATCACCATCACCTCACATGTCTCTCCAACCCTCCCCTGCCCCACTATTCACTCCCAAACAAAAATGGACAGCAAGATCAACAACTCACACCATTTTCGTGTTCCTAAAGGCTAAATGGACGTCCAAGATCCTCTTTTCATTGCTGGCATCCCACAAACTGCCAAAGATCTTCACATGGCTTTGTTTTGACTAAAAAATTCAAAATCATCCAAGGGCAAGATTGGAAGTTCACTTGTTAGGGTTTCTAGTTTCCATTCAGTTCTAGAATCACATTGTAGCCTCTATATAAAGGCCTTGTAGGACGTAGCATAGTTCTTGTTCTTGATTTTTCTCCTTTTTTCAAAAACCTTGTAAATCCAGTTTATGAATTAATATAAATGGTATTGAGTTTGTTGATGAGAAATATTGAGTTCCCTTTACATTTCAGTTGATTTAAGTTCATTGTTTGAGTTTGGTTTAATTTTAGCAAAAGTTTTCAAGTTTTCAAAAGTTTCTGTTTCTTTTTCAAAGTTTTCTTTTATCAAAAATTTTCATATAATTCTGATAGAATGGTGATGAAAGGTGTTACTTTGATGGAATTTGAGTTTGGGTATGTCCAAGACACCATGGCTTGTTCTGGTGTAGTGGGTACCCAAGCTTGAAAAGTCCATTTGGTTGGTCATTTTTAGTTTATCATAACCTTACCCACAAGCTAAGGCCCTCTTCTAGCTTAATCTATAAGCTAGAAGCAAGCTCTTAAGATTTTACACAATCCCTTTTGATTTCTTTCTTAGCAGGTTCTAAACAAGGATCATATTTCATCCTTTTTGTTAAGCAAAAATTCCATCAACATCTCAACAAAGTTCAGCACAAGCCCGGGCTTGTTTGGAGGTGGTTTTTCAACCACTAAGGGTCCTGGATGTGGGACCCTTAAGGTAGTTTCTTGCTTCTTATTCCAATTTATAGTTTACTGAAAAATATTGTGTTTTATATGATTCTGCATGTTGAGTTGTTAAATGTTGGTTCAAGTGTTTGGTTGTGCTCTATTTATGATTATATGCATGTTAGGATTGTTTAAAATCAGTTCGAATTAGATTTGAGTTGATTTGCTTTGCTAAATTTTGATTTCAGTCAGTTTAAGGAGTGTTTGGGGTAAGTGTTCAACTTGCATCTTTGCTATTAATCTTGCCTGCAAGCTGGTTAAATTCACTTATTAGGATAGGATAAGGTGTATGCTAGTTGTTTATTGCAATTTGGTAAGGTTTTTGAGCATTTGCATGTGAAAATTGTTGAAAACTTAGCTATAATCAGTCACTGCTTGATTTCTGCTTATTTGTGTTAAATTGGTGCTTCCAAGTTGTTAAATCTGTTAGAAGTAGGCTTGTTCTAGGTTTGTGCATTGTCTATTTGCTTGTTGATTGACTTGTATGCATAATTTGAGCCTTTGAAACTCACTTGTGTGCTCACTAAACCAGCAAACACCTTTAAACTTGTGCATGCTATATCAGCAACCTTAATTTGCTTGCTTTGTGTGATTTGATTATTGTACTTGCTTGTTTCTGCTTGTGATTTGACTCCTTATACTCCAAAGAGTATAAGGGTGCCCTTTGTATCCAATCAAACATCCACAATCACAAGATCAAGCCCTCTTGATCATAACTACACAAGTGAATAAACACTTGTGTGTTCATCAGAAAGTTCATCAGGCCTGGGCACATTTTTGATTCAATCTTGCTTTAATCTTGTTATTTTGGGTTTGTGTTTGCGTTTTAGTAGTTAATTAAGTACTTGGTTTGAGTTTTAAAAGTAAAAAAAAAAAAATTTGCAAAAAGCACACCCTGCCTGGACTCGAACACGCGACCTTGCTTTCCAAGGGCTAGCATGTTAACCAGTGATCTAGATGGCTTTTTACGTTTAGTATTCATTTCATTACATACTTAAGGGATATCTGTTTTATAGCTTATTTGACCAGCAACTTTTAAATAAGCATTTTCTAGCTTATTTCTCCTAGGTTTTCACTGTTTAACAATTTTCCTAGGTTTGTATTAGGGTTGTTGACTTTTCTGAGCAAAAAGTAGATTTTTCCCATTATTATTTTATTTATTAGGATTATTTTAAGTTTAATTTTTAGAAAGTCATTTAAAAATAGTAAAAAGTAATTTAAAAATCTGGAAAAATAGTTTTTAGGTTTTTAATCATATTTTTGAGGTTTACAGCTTATTGGGTTTTCAATTTAGCTTATTTTTGATTTTATTGGATTTTAGGGTTTTTAGCTAACTTTAAAATTTAATATAAAATTATTAAATAGGTTTCAGAAAATTTGGTTTGCATTTTTGTTTTAGTTACATTATTTAGGATTTTTGGTAATTTTTTAGAATTTATTTACAAACTTTTTATTTTTTTGAATATTTTAATATTATTTTATTATTAAAAATTGAAGTTTCATTTTTTCTAGTTTTTTCATTTTTCCTAGGTTAAGGACATTAAATTAGAAACTTTGTAACTTTCCAAATATTTTTTAGACTTTTCAATTAATTTCTAGAATTAATTTAAGATTTAATAGATTTTAATAGTTTTTAAGTGTTTAAAAATAGTTTAATTTGGTTTTAAAATTTTTACAAATAGTTCTTAGCTTAATTAGGATATTTTTGAGGTTTAAAAACTATTAGATCTTGTTTAAGGATTTTTAATATTTAATTGTGATTTTTAGGGCTTTAATTAGCATTAAAAAGTCATTATTGAATTAATTAAAAGGTTTTAGCAAGTTTGGATTTTTTGTAAACTCTTAGAATATTATTGGGGATTTTTAGTAATTTTTAGGTTAAAATTTTAATTTTGGCACTATTTACGGTTTTACGTTTTCGCCTTTTTCGTCATAGTTTAATTCGTTTTCGTAACCGTCTTTCTCTCTTAATCCCATTTCTTTCTCAATCAATATAATCACAAACATTAATCAACTCTTAACACAACGCACTTGCCTCCTCGAGAACGAACTCACTTAGGGTCATTCACACACGGTTTTCCTAAATCGTCGTGCACGCTTGCCTTATTTTAGTTGCTTGTTTTTCCTAAAGCAAGTATCTAATTTTACAACTATCATTTTGGCGCCGCTGCTGGGGAGGCGTGTTGTGTTTTTTTTGAACCATTGTTGTTTTTATATATAGCCATAATAGTAATTGTATTAGTAGCACTCTACTAATACGTATTATCGGTTTTTCGGTTTTTGTGTGAATATTATTAATATATTGTATACGTAGAACAATAAATTCACAAGTAATCCAAATACGTGAGAAATCACAACCTTGACTTGGGAGGTCATTACCCAATCATTGTATTCGAATCTCAAACCAAAGAAAAAGGCAAAAATAGATAAATACTTTCGTGAAGCTCGATTTTGAGAAATACAAACTATAAGGTGAGTATAAGGCGGTTGTATTTCACAACCTAAAGGAAAAAGGCTCTTAAGTGCTTCGCGCCGCCTCGTTTCCTCCGCTTGCTTGTGCGTATTTTGATTTTGAAAGCTAATCGAGGGTTTTGCCGCCCAAAGTATTACTAAGTATCATATATATTTTCTTGGTTTCTATTGATTAAACCCTCTTGAACGATTTGGTGTTCCACCATCGTTCTAAAGTCATCGAAGGCGTTCACTTCACGTGATCGTTTTCATTCCTTGAGGCTTCTTTAATCGAGAGATTTGATTAAGGAGGAGATTTGTAGATTTGTGTCTACTAATACATTCCAAAAATCCAAAAAAGTTAAAAACAATCAAAAACCACAAAAAAATTGAAAAAGTAAAAACACTAAAAAGAATCTTCTTTGCTCGCCTTCTCGTTGTACGTGACGTTTATGCAAACTCGCTCCAAAGCAAGACGTGCTCGTAAACGAAGAAACAAATCCACCACTCCTTCTAGTGAGGAGTCTCCTATTGACGAACCCATTATAGTGAAAGAAGCACCCATGGCTAATCGAACTATGATGGAGTTGCTTCAAGCACCCACCGAGGGTTATGGAGAAGCGATTGTGATTCCCGCTATCCTTGCGGAGAATTTTGAGGTTAAGACGGGTTTATTGTCCATGATTCAAAACAACAAGTTTCGAGGTGACGAAAAGGACAACCCTCATAACCACATTCGCCAATTTAATCGTCTCACCGCCACATGCAAGTTTAAGGACGTCTCAAACGACTCGATTAAGATGATGCTTTTTCCGTATTCCTTAGTAGGGCCCGCAAAAATTTGGTTAGCGAAAGAGCCACCCAATTCTATATTGACGTGGAAGGATCTCGTTTCAAAATCCGTGAACCAATTTTTTCCGCCCTCTAAGACTACGCACTTGAAAAACGAGATTTCAAAGTTTTCACAAGAGTATAATGAGAGTTTTTCAACGGCTTGGAATAGGTTTAAGGAAATGTTGCACGAATGTCCTCATCATGGTTTTTCCGACTTGCATCAAATAGACACATTTTACAATGGCTTGAACGATCATGAGCGTGATTATCTTAATGCCGCCGCGGGTGGTAATTTTTTGTGTAAGACGGTCGAGGAAGCATTGTTAATCATTGAAAATAGGTCTAAGGTGTATAGTCCTCGTAGCACGTCGAGTGTTCGTAAGACTTCGTCTTCGTCTTCGTCTTCGCCTTCATTGTCCCGCACCGTTGATGCTTGCCAAATCGAGGCTAATTTGGAGAACAAAATTTTTGATATAGTGAAAGGATTGTTAGTTGAGTTTAAAGTTGGTGAACAACCCGCTCCCGCTACGATTTAAGCGGTTGAGGTTTCTTGTATGTATTGTGGTGGAGCTCACGATTATTCCGAGTGCATTACCAACGGTGGTAACACTTCGAGTGCCTTCGCGGCCGCGGGAACTTATAACCAAAACGGTCAAGTTCCTCGCACTAATCAATTGACTCCACCGGGTTTTCCACCAAATCAAAATGCTAACAATTATCGAATCAATCAAGTTGGTTACCAAAGCAATCAAAGGAACAATTACAAGGGTAATAACAACTATGGGAATCAAGGGAGTAGTAGTAGCCAATTGCAAAACCAAAACCAAAACCGTAATTTTCAAAACACGAGCCAAGGTCTTCAAAATGTTTACACTAAAGAACTTCCAATGGACTTTGTGAATTACGCCACAGCAAATGATAAGATTTTGGAAAACATTCAAGAGCAATTGGCTAATCAAGCTAGGGACACGGCTAAGAACACCAAGGAGTTAGATAATTTTGTTAAAGAAAATCTTAGCATGAGGAATGAATTGAAAAATGATTTTGCTAACCAAATTCGAGGTCAAAACAACAAGATAGAGCAAAGTCATGCTAGGCTTGAACAAAGAATTGACCAAAAATCCGCTAGTCAAGATTTGAAGTTTAATAGTTTTGATGCTAAGCTTAATGCCATCTTAGAAGCCGTCATGGGAAACAAAGCCTCTACTTCGAGTGGTCTACCTAGTAACACCGTTTCAAACCCGAAGGGAGAGATGAAAGTGATTACCACACGTAGTGGTAAGACACTTAAGGAACCGACTCCTCAACCAATTACTCCAACGGTGGAGGAAATTGAGGAAGAACCCGAGGTGGTGGTCGAAAAGGAGCATATTTCAATCCCACAAAGTACCGCTCATGCCACACCTACGGTCGACCCTTTACCAACATTGGAACCCGAGATTCCAAAGGCTATGCCTATGCCCCAACCCACACCACCCTTGCCTTACCCATCGAGACTTAGGAAGGAGAAACGACAAGAGCGCGATAACTACCAATTTGAGCTTTTTATGAAAATGTTTCGTGATTTGCATTTTAATGTGAGTTTCGCCGATGATTTGGTCATGATGCCTCGATTTGCCGCTAACTTTAAGAGTATGTTGAACAACAAGGAGAAATTGCACCAAATGTCTAGTTGTTCGTCGGTTTATCTTAATCGCATACCTCAAAAAGTCAGTGATCCCGGTAAATTTTTGATCCCTTGTGCAATTCAAGATATGGAAGAATGTTATGCCTTGGCCGATCTTGGTGCTAGCATTAACTTGATGCCACTTGCAATCTTCAAGTCGCTCAATCTTCCTAATCTTACTCCTTCACGAATGTCTATTGAGTTGGCCGACCATTCCACGATTCTTGCATGTGGTTTGGCGGAAGACGTTTTTGTGAAAGTGGGGAAGTTCTACTATCCCGTAGACTTTATCGTCGTTGACATCCCCACGGATCCTCAAGTTCCTCTTATTTTAGGTCGTCCGTTTTTAGATACGTCTATGGCTTTAATTGATGTGCATGTGTTATTCCCATTCAATCCATAACACAAGATTCTTAGAGAGAGAAAGAGAAGAAAAGTAGAAAGAGAAACAAGAGAGATTTGGAAGGTTTATGTTTACTAGAGAGAGAAAGTAAAATGAACCAACACCCTCTTTCACATGTGAAAGAGGGTTATATACCCTTGGCCTTTTGGGCCGTGGGCTTTGTTTCTTTGGGCCGGGCTTGGCTTTGTTTTGGGCTTACGCCCCTAACTTATACAATATTAGCTTAAAGTCCAAGCCCGGTTTTCCCGACTAACCTATTACAATACATGACCAATAACGACTAAGATGACCTATTACATTCTTGTTCGACTATATAAAATATAGGGCTAACAATCTCCCCCAATGTATCGGTCATCTTAAAAAGCTTAAAAAGCATAAGATGATTGAGTGAATACATTCTTGTAGAGGAGATCTTCCTGCTTTGGTCTTGTATCTTGGTCTTGATCTTGTTTGTAACAGCTTTGTTCCTTCATGCTTTCGTGATCTTTATCTTGAGCCTTTGTCATTTGACTTAGAGTGCTTGAGATCTTCATCTTTGCTCCTTGTGACAAAGATGAACTATTACATTCTTACATTCTTAGGTATCTTGATTATGCCATCTTGTGCTCTTGTGACTTCTGAATCGACATCGGTTGCATAGCTACGCCACCTTCTTGATATGCAGCAACATATATAGACACGGATGAAATGGCTTTGAACATTTCACCCTAACTCCGTAGCGTTTTACCTCCGGTCGGTGAAGACCGTTAAACGGTATTAAATACCGTACCTGTGATCAGGTAGATTCGATTAAGAACCTCCTTGACAGGGTTTCCCGGCGGTAGTAGCCAGTTCTCTTTACTCGACCGTCTCAAAGCAGACTGCGAACGTAAAGAGTGAATCATAAGGATAAATTATCCGTCTGATCAGAGTCGTCAATTCAGATTTCCTGGAACAAGTTTGATTCTAAAAGAATCGCACCATTGTTGCTTTCCAGTTTGTCACAAGCTTGATTCATAGAGAATCTTGCGAGTTACCTACCGCAGTGCTGTTTGATGTTGACACTGGAAGGATTTCCATTCGTCACTGTGAACACTAATGAGTGTCTCTCTGAATGTTCTGGCAAGATCACATGGATTTTGCGAAGAAACCTGGAATCAAGTTTGAATCAATTAAGAATCGAAACTTAGTTGCTTTCCAGTTCTCACAAGTTTGATTCGTGTAGAATCGCACAAGTTACCTACCATGAGCTTGTTTAATGCTGGCTCAAGCAGGATTTCCATCTTCATTGTGAATCGTATCACTCAGATGTTCTGGCAATATCACAAGGATACTGCGTAGGACTCGATTGTGTCCTAATGAGATGATAAATTGATCTCTTTTGGCTCTAGACTCTAAGTGCATTTTTGGTAATCGGAGGCTGGAGCAGACTGCCACCTTTTCAATATTAACTGACTCGGAGTGAGAAAGTCAATAGATACGTGTTGATCTCCGTGACAATGAGACAAGTTTCTTTTGAGAGAAACTCGAATGGCTGGGGAAGGGTTGTGCATCGCATCACTGGGTCCATGACACTTGTCTTCAAAAGATGTGTTAACCCGGTTTCTACCTAAGTTGCACAGAATATTCAACTCCTTCAATGCTTACCAATACGTCATCATTAGCACCTTGTTGTGATTGTTCCAGTGCTAACTTAAGTAATTGGTCCGCATTCAGCTTCATTCCACTCCATCTTTCCTAAGGACAACTATTTCTAGCTATGGAATGTCCTTGGGTAGATCCCTCTGGTTCTGGTTGGATCATAGGACTTGGTTTCCTATCCTAAACCACCTTTAGACTCCATCGTTCCGTCGTGGATAGTAGGTTGTTTTGGGTAAAGATCGTAACCATAAAACCATTGAAAACCATTCAAAGTGCTTGATGAAAATCAAAACTTTTAACACTTGAAAGTTTTACATTTCCGAAAAGCTCCCCCTACACACATGCATCGATATACGAAATAGTTTGGCATGTGAAGGAAAGAGTTGCACTTGATTCTTTAAGATCACATGTTGCGATATATTACATTTTAATCACATTTTCTCCCCCTATCTCTAATATAAAAATATAATATTAGAGATACCAATTGATTAAAATATGACATTTTCCGAAAAATCGTTGGGAGAGAAACATGTGTGCACGCATGAATCATGGAACATTTTCAGTCGGGTCGCTCCCCCTCAACAATATATGTGTGTCTTGCGACAAAATTTGACAAAATTTTAGAAAAACGACACCACAAAATATGTTGAGGTACGGAGTTGAGATGCCTTTTCCGATATAATATATTATATTTGACAATTTTATATCATTTTCGGAATGTGTTGGATACATAAAATATGACAATTTTAGAGATGTACCCAACAACATTAAAAGGCTTGATTTTAAAACACTCCCCCTCAAAAATTGATCAAAATAACATATGACATTCTTAGATATAAAAACCTATTATGAGGAAGGGAGTGTTGAACACACTATTTTGAAAGATTTAGAAAAACCTTTTGAGAAATTCTTGAAAAAATTGTGTTCAACGGTTTTAAAATAATCAGGATAGAAGACTTCTCTTCTATTGATTAGGGAAAGCGCACTGAAACATACACTCCCCTTTCGGGTCCGTTTTTCATGAGCTCAAAACTTTGATTGTTTTGTGACTAGCTCATGATCGAGAAAAATAAATTTCCCGTTGTGAAGGATAAGTTATCATCCGTGATAAACTTTCCTTAAGTTGAAGTTCGAGTTCTAAGCTGACATTTACTTAGAAATCGTTTTCATGAACTTAAAAACTTTGAATGTTTTTATGAGAAGCTCATGACCAAGAAATATGAATTTCTCGTTGAGAAGGATAAGTTATCGTCCGAGATAAACTTTCCTTAGTTGATGTCCGAGTTCTAAGATGTGATGCGCCTAGAAGTCATTGTGAGAGAATATCAAGCAGCTTCATTTGCCAAAACCTCCAAGTCTTCTGGAGTCATATACTTCATACCAAGACGGCCAACGAGATACGCAAACCTATCTTTCGATAGAGCTTTTGTAAACAAGTCTGCCAGCTGATACTCAGTTCTGACAAAGTATAATTCCACGATACCGCGTTCCACTTGTTCCTTGATGAAGTGATATCTGACATCGATGTGCTTGGTGCGGGAGTGCTGAACCGGATTGCAAGATATGGCTATGGCCAACTTTGAGTCACAATACATAGGTATTTTATCAAAGTGGAAGCCATAATCCGTGAGTTGAGTTCTCATCCAGAGGACTTGAGCACAACACGCGGATAGAGCCACATATTCTGCTTCAGCTGATGAGAGCGAAGTGCAATCCTGCTTCTTTGACGACCAACTGACAAGCTTGTCTTCCCCTAGAAATTGTATGCTACCAGAAGTGCTTTTACGACTATCAAGACAACCTGCGTGATCAGAATCTGAAAAAGCCGTTAGATGAAAACCGGTTTCCCTCGGATACCAGAGTCCCATGTGAATGGTATTCTTAAGGTACCGAAAGATCCGTTTAACCTCTTTGAGGTGCTTTTGAGTAGGTCTGGCTTGATATCGTGCACAATAGCATGTGGCATGATGAATATCAGGCCTGCTGGCTGTAAGGTACATAAGTGACCCGATCATACTGCGATATCGCGTTTGATCTACGGGATATGAGTACAAGTCAGCGTCTAGGGATGTGGTCGACAATGGTGTACCAACGCGAGCACATGAGGTCATACCATGCTTTTTAAGTATCTCTTGAGCATACTTAGCTTGGTTAATGAAGATACCACGTGGGGATTGATGAATCTGGAGGCCTAAAAAGAATTTTAGCTCCCCCATCATTGACATTTCAAATCTGTTGTGCATTAATTTTTCAAAACGTTTTGAAAGTTTTGGGTTCGTAGAACAAAAAATGATGTCATCAACATAAACTTGCACCAGCATTATGTCATCCCCATATTTATTTGTAAAAAGAGTAGGATCAATAGAACCTTTGGAGAATCCTTTAGACACCAAGAAGTTTGAAAGTTCTTCGTACCATGCCCTTGGAGCTTGTTTAAGTCCATATACAACCTTCTTGAGACGATAGACTTTGTCAGGATGATGAGGATCGATGAATCCTTCCGGCTGATTCACATACACTTCTTCCTTCAAATGACCGTTGAGAAAAGCAGTTTTAACGTCCATCTGAAAAACCGTGAAGCCCTTATGTGCAGCATAAGCAAGGAATATCCTGACTGCTTCCAAACGAGCAATTGGAGCAAATGATTCATCGAAATCTATCCCTTCTTGTTGACGATACCCCTTAACCACAAGACGAGACTTGTTTTTGATGATGGTTTGTTCTTCATCTAGTTTGTTTTTCCAGATCCATTTGAAATCTAAAATTGACATTCCATAGGGTCGGTCAACAAGTTCCCAAACATTTAGGCGTTCAAACTGATGAATTTCGTCTTGCATTGATTCAATCCACGCATGATCAGTCATGGCTTGTTTGATGTTTGTAGGTACAGTTGAACTCACGGTGAGTGCATACATACACACATCGCCATCGGTTTCGAGTTGTCTGCGTGTTCGAACCGGTTGTGAAGGATTTCCAATGACTTGTTCCAATGGATGATCACGTGTCCAATGGTGAGTGGATGGATATGGTTGGTAGAATGTATGCATGTTGGACGGATCAACATGTTGAGTAGAAGACTCTCCGACTTCGTGTACCGGTGTACCGAACGGATTGATAAATTCTTCATCGTCAGGTTGTGCATCGACTGCTTGATTGTTGTTTCCTCCTTCAGCATTGACGGTTGGTGATGTTGGTTGTATGACAGTTTCTTGAGTTTGTTGAGTATCCACTGGAATTGTCTCTTGAGCAACGGTTGCTGAAGTAGAGGCAGTTGTGTCTTGTTGATTTTGTTCAGGTGCATCAGCAGTATTGACAGCGGAAGGCTTTGACACAACTTGATTGTTTCCATAGTAATATTCATCAAACATAGGATCATATAAGTCAACCAACTCATTCATATGTGTTGTATCCGTCGAGTCTGCTGTAGGAGTACTTTGTTGACATTCTTGCACGGGACGTACACTGTTTTGTGTAGGTGCCATTGCTGGACTTTGAGGTGCGGGACTTGAGCTGTTGTGATCAAGTACCATATGTGGCAATTCGTCAAAGTTCACATGAATTGTTTCGACAATGATTTTTGTTCTCTTGTTATAGACCCGATATCCTTTCGACAATGTAGCATACCCCACAAAAATACATGCATCCCCTTTTTCTGTCATCTTGTCGAGATTCTCATCGTCTTTAAGGATGTAGCATAAAGATCCAAATACGTGAAAGAATTTTACAGTAGGTTTCCTGTCATTGATGATGTGGTAAGGTGTCTTTTCATGTCTAGGGATGACGAGAGAACGATTCTGAGTATAACAGGCAGTTGCAATTGCTTCAGCCCAGAAGAATAGCGCTAATTTTGAAGCAGAAAGCATTGTTCGAGCAGCCTCAACCAAGGTACGGTTCCGTCTTTCGACAACGCCGTTTTGTTCAGGAGTTCGAGCAATAGACGTTTGATGTTCGATGCCTTCTTCTTGAAAGTAAGATTGCAAGTTCTTGTTCAAAAATTCAGTACCCCTATCTGTTCTTACGGTTAAGACTTGAGCTTGAAGATTGCGTTGTATCATCTTGAGAAAGTTTTTGAGAACCTCTGGTGTTTCATCTTTGGACCTTAAGAAGAAAGTCCATGTGTATCTAGAGTAATCATCAACAATCACTAGAATATACTTTTTCCCGTTAATACTCTCTACACGCATGGGACCACATAAATCCATGTGTAGAAGTTCCAATCGTCCTTTTGAGCTAGGGGTAGTCTTTGTTTTGAAAGACTTCCGTTTTGCTTTCCCCAACTCACAAGAAGAACAAAGATGGTCTTTGACGAATTTCAACTTAGGAAGACCGGTCACAATATCATTCTTCGAAAGCAAGTTGATGGTGTCAAAGTTGAGATGTGACAATCGTTGATGCCATAACCATGCTTGAGATGAAGAAGATTTAGCCATTAAGCAAATCGGATTTGTTGAAGATGTGTCTTGAAGAGTTACTGTGTAGAGATCAGAACCACGAGAACCTGTAAGAAGGTCATTCCCATTGTAGTCTCTAACATAGCAAGTAGATTTCCGAAAAGCCACTTCCAAATCCGCATCACAAAACTGACCAACCGAGAATAAATTGTGATTCAGTCCCTCGACGTAATAAACCCGTTTTATAGTGATATTCCCTTGAACCAAGTCTCCATATCCGAGTATCGGTGAAAATTGATCATTTCCAAACCGTACCGTACCCAGAAACTTCTCCACGAAGTTAATGAGAAGCTTGAGATTGCCCGTCATGTGCTTTGTGCACCCGGAGTCCATTATGAATAGGATGAGTTCGACGAGCTGCAGAAGAATTAGAAGACAATGTAGCATTTGACAAATGGGAGCCCTTGATAGAAACGGGTTCCAAAATAGTAGTGGACCTAGATTCTAAAGGCAAGCTAACATTCATAGACCCAATTAGAATGGGGGTTGTCTTAGGTACCCATTTGTATCCGGGTGGTGTAAATCTTGAATACCCCCGTGTACATGTCCTAATCATGTTCTCATAAAGATTCTTTAACCTGCTTTGTTTACGTAGAGTAGTGGATTCTAACGCACTTAGTTTCTTAAGTGGTTGCTCAGTGGATTGGTTCAAAGTTCTTGTGGGTTTACTAGTACTAGTGGGCATACGAAACACCCCCGGTTAGCTCTGATGCCAATCGTTAAACATGGATTCACATGAACACGGGTAAAAGATCCGGAGGTCGGGGAGGATAGAAGTAGTGTTTAGCCATTTTAGTGAGAGAAACAAGAGAGAATAAAAGTGTGTTTTATTCTAGAGAGAGAAAGGTAAGACAAGAAATGAAAAGCCTCACCCCTCCATGGAAGTATGGAGGGGTTTATATAGCTCGGGACTTGGACTTTACATTTGACAGTATTAGTCCCTGCAAGTCCCGGCTATGAAACTAATGTAATTCCGTTAGTCGCACACATTTTAAGGCTAACAGCATGCTAGAAAGATCACCTTACGTTTCAACGACGAGGAACTTGTTATAAACGCAACTCAAAATTCTCAACTTTCTCATGTTTATTCCGTTGCTACCATAAACCTCGTTGATATGATCGACGTGGTTTGCGAGGAATTTTCACAAGAAGTTTTAGGGTTTGGTGATGAAGAAACTAGTGGCAATCCCACTATGTTAGATCCAATTCTTGATAATTCGACACCAACCTTCACTCCTTTTGAAGGTGGTGATTTTACGTTGGAAGAATTCGATGTTCCACGTACTTGTGATGAAGACCTCGACAACGATGAGGACTTCTCGATTATCAAGGATTTTCTCAACGATTTCCCATTTCCTCCACCCGAGGAGGTTATGAGTATCGAGCCCAAATCTTCACTTGAGGAACCACCTATTCTCGAGTTGAAAGATTTACCTCCTCACCTCGAATATGTCTATTTGGAGGAGGACGACAAGTTGCCGGTTATTATTGCGAAGGATCTTTCGAATGATGAAAAAACCGCACTTGTCGATGTTCTTAAGGACCACAAAGGGGCGATTGCGTGGAAGTTATCCGACATTAAGGGAATCTATCTCAAGTTTTGTACCCACAAAATCTTAATGGAGGAGGATTTCAAGCCAACAATCCAAAGTCAAAGGAGGGTGAACCCCAAAATTCACGACGTCATCAAAAAGGAGGTCCTTAAACTCCTTGACGCGGGAATGATTTACCCTATTTCCGATAGCCCTTGGGTGAGTCCTATTCATTATGTCCCTAAAAAGGGAGGGATGACTGTTGTGCCAAACGATGCCAACGAGTTGATTCCCACTATACTCGTGACCGGATGGAGAGTGTGCATCGACTACCGAAAGTTGAATGAAGCCACTCGAAAAGACCATTTTCCCTTGCCCTTCATGGACCAAATGTTGGAGCATCTTGCAGGAAACGATTTCTATTGCTTTTTAGATGGTTTTTCCGGTTACTTCCAAATTCCCATCGATCCTCGTGATCAAGAAAAAACTACGTTTACGTGTCCATATGGAACGTTTGCCTATCGTAGAATGCCATTCGGACTTTGCAATGCACCGGGAACTTTTCAACGATGCATGATGGCTATTTTTCATGATATGATCGAGAAGACGATGGAAGTCTTCATGGATGACTTTTCCGTGTTTGGTGATTCTTTCACTTCGTGTTTGTCGAATCTAGAGAGAATGTTAAAACATTGTGAGGAAACCAACCTTGTGCTCAATTGGGAAAAGTGTCATTTTATGGTTAAGAGTGGAATCGTCTTAGGGCACAAGGTCTCGAAAGCGGGGATTGAGGTAGATCAAGCTAAGGTAGACGTCATCGCCAAATTACCTCATCCCAAAACCGTCAAGGGAGTTAGGAGTTTCCTAGGCCACGCGGGCTTTTATCGTCGATTCATCAAGGATTTCTCGAAGATTTCTCGACCCATTACACATCTTCTTAAAAAAGAGGCACGTTTTGTCTTTGACGAAGATTGTGTACGAGCCTTTGAGATCCTTAAGAGGAAACTTACCGAAGCTCCCATTCTTGTTGCTCCAAATTGGAACCTCCCCTTTGAGCTTATGTGTGATGCTAGTGATTACGCTATAGGGGCCGTTTTGGGGCAACGTCATGATAAGCACTTCTTGCCTATTCACTATGCTAGAAAGACGATGACCGAGGCTCAACTTAAATACACTACAACGGAAAAGGAGTTCCTTGCCGTGGTGTATGCATTTGAGAAATTCCGACCTTATCTCGTCTTGACGAAATGCATAGTGTATACGGACCATTCGGCTATCAAGTATCTCATGGCAAAGCAAGATGCTAAGCCGAGATTACTTCGTTGGATTCTCCTCCTTCAAGAATTTGATCACAAAATCGTTGACAAAAAAGGAGCCGAGAATCTAGCGGCCGATCATCTCTCTCGTTTGGAAGATCCTGACCAAAGTGTTTACGAGCCCAAGGAAATCACCGAAACATTTCCGCTCGAGACACTTGGTGTAGTGAATTCTAAGCTTGATTCTTCTACCCCATGGTTTGCGGATTTTGCAAATTACCATGCGGGTAACTTCATCATTAAGGGTATGACGACTCAAGAAAAACGAAAATTCTTTCGTGACGTCAAGTTCTACTTTTGGAACGACCCTTACTTGTTTCGAACTTGTGCGGATCAAATCATCCGACGTTGTGTATTTGGCACCGAAGCTTCTAACATCCTTAGAGCTTGCCATGAGGGACCCACAGGTGGTCACCACGGTGCTAATCTCACGGCTAAAAAGGTGTTTGATGCCGGCTTCTTTTGGCCTACTATTTACCGAGGTGCACAAGATCTTGTGAAGTCGTGTGATGCATGCCAACGACAAGGAAAAGCCTCACAAAAAGATGAAATGCCACAAAATATCATTCAAGTATGTGAGATCTTTGACGTATGGGGCATAGACTTTATAGGGCCGTTCCCATCATCTCGTGGTAATAAGTACATTCTCGTTGCGGTTGACTACCTTTCTAAGTGGGTGGAGGCAAAGGCCTTGCCCACCAATGATGCTCGTGTGGTAGTCAAGTTTTTGAAGCAATTGTTTTCTCGGTTTGGAACCCCTCGTGCTATCATAAGCGATCGTGGAACCCATTTTTTTAATGACCAATTTGAAAGGGTTCTAAGGAAATATGGGGTTACACATCGTCTTTCTACGGCTTATCACCCACAAACGAGTGGGCAAGTCGAGGTTTCAAACCGAGCTTTGAAAAGGATCTTGGAGAGATCCGTTGGGGAAAACCGACAATCATGGTCGGATAAGTTGGACGATGCTTTATGGGCCTTTAGGACCACTCATAAGACGCCCATTGGGTGTGGAAAGAATTGTCATTTGCCTATCGAATTAGAACACAAGGCTTATTGGGCCCTAAAGCATTGTAATGATGATATGGAGACCGCGGGAAAACACCGGAAAATGCAATTAAATGAATTAGATGAATTGAGAGACATTGCTTATGAAAATTCATTGATTTATAAAGAGAAAACTAAAAAGTTGCATGATTCTAAAATTAAAAACCGGGTTTTTAACACTGGGGATCAAGTTTTGCTTTTTAATTCAAGATTGAAAATCTTTTCCGGTAAGTTGAAATCCCGTTGGTCCGGTCCATTCACCGTGACTCAAGTGTTTCCGTATGGGACCATCGAGCTAGCTCAAGATGATGGTCCTAACTTCAAGGTGAATGGACATAGGTTGAAGCACTACTTTGGCGGGGAAGTTCCATCCTTGAACTACCTCGACCAAGTCACCTTCCCTAATGATAATTAGTATTGAGGGGATCGAGTCGAGCTCATGGCTCGGTAATCAAAAACGAGATGCCTCGTGGGGGAGTCCCATGCTTATCCTATGTACATATTATCACTTTCTAATGTAGTTAATGTGTGGGGATTTGTGCCCTTCCAACCTTTGTTCCGTGGTTGTTTGTGAATTGTGAACTTTAGATCATGATCTTCACGATTGGAGCCTCTCGTGTTCGTTTTATGGGAGCACTCGATCGTTTGCTTTGGAGACATTTCTCAATATCCATGATATATCCTTTTGATGTTCTAACCTTAGGTTATTAGCACACTTCATAAACGGCTATTAATTTATTGGTTACACCCTTTCCATGCTAGATTAGGCATTCGACTACGTCTCTAGTATGGGGGTGTTTGCACCCCCTAGACTCGAAACATTGAGGACAATGTTTAACTTTAGTATGGGGGGGGGTGAATAGATACTTGCCTTGCCAAACCTTCACGCTTTCCAAAGTTTATCTTTTTGTCTATCGTTTTGTTGCAAAATAAGGCTAAAAATGGCCAAATTTTAAAAATTTTCTTGTTTTTCATAAGTGTTTAAGACACGAATGTAGATTTTCTGATGGCGAGAATAAGAGTAATTTTTTACTCGACCGTGCATGTTGAGCACTTAGCTTCAATTCCTTAACTTTTTAGGCTAAGTCTCTTAAATGAGGACGAGAAATGATAGAGTTAATTATAAGTTACTATGCTAAACGTAGAGTACTCGTATTCTTTCAAAAACTCATGTGTTCTCGTTGTTTGCTTATTCTCCCTTCGCATGTAAATATTTTTTGCTTAATAAATATTGACTTAGCGGTTTAGTTAGGATTGTTGGGTTTCTAGTCTTTTCTAGTAGCTTCCGTGTAATTAAATTGGGAAGACATTAAGGTATCGCCAGCGTCACGGTTTTGAAGTATTAGCACCCCAATAATCGAAAGCTTCACCTAATAATAAGATTTCAAGTGCTCACCTAAATAAAGCAAACAATTTGAAGCCCCACAAGGCCTAAAATCTATGCAAAATTGAAAGTGAATCAAGCCTTAATCTTCGAAGCTTTAAAGATACAAAATTCGCTTTAGCGTGAGGATATACGTCTTTGGCTAATAAAACCACCGATGAGGCGGATAATAAAAGGCAAGGCAAGACCGAAGTCATAATAAAAACTTCATGGCGAAGTTGAATAAAAGATGGAGGTAAACCAAAGATAATAAGGCCCTTCCGTTAGGGGGCGTATAAAAGTCTTGGTAACAAGTCTCATGTTCAAAACCGTTATAAAACCGTGTTTATCGATCCTTCTTGTTGACTTAATTTTTTAACATCGTTGTCTATTAGGAGGGGTTATTGATTTGATGGTCTTAGTTACACCGTTAGGACTCTATTTTTAGACCTAAATCTCTATTATCGCATAAGTCAACAATGTATCCTCGTGAAACATTCAAGACAAAATAAAATATAAGAGATACAACTTAGGAATAATGGGAGGATAAGTACGTGATTACGGCATATGAGTAGTGTTAGCATTACTAACTTATAATGACAATGATCTCGTTGCACGCTTGGCATGGAATTAAGGTGAAAATCGAGGACGACGAAATTATTTCTAACGAAGCATTCACGTGTTCTTATTCTATGAACCTAAACGTCCCATTTTGCGATGAAAATCATACATTATGTCTATAACACAAGTAGTAGTAATAGTAGTAGTATAGCTAGTTTATCATTTCAATAAAGTGAATAAAATGAATTTTGGAGATGCTATGATACTTTATTCTAACATTGCGTGAGGGCACGGCAATGGTTTAGTATGGGGGAGTGATGAGACTGCTTTTATACATAGTCTCATCGTCCAAATTGGGCTTAAAATGCATTAAATATCATCAAAATACCCAAATATATGCTTGTGTTTGTTGCTTGTGTATTTTAGGTACGGATATTGAGAAAATGACAAAAGATCACAAGAATCAGTAAAAAACAAACACGGGAAACGAAGTCGCACGATGAACCAAGCCCTAATGAAGAATTCTCCAAAGAAAACCCTTGAAGATTTGAAGAATTATGAAGATTTGCCCTCCAAGTTTGAAGAATTGATACTTTATACCCTTGTATCTTCATAATTACAAGTTTGGTTCCTAAAGTTTGTCAAAATTACAAAAAGGACCCTCAACTTTGAAGAATTGGCAAATTTAGTCCCTCAACAAAACTAAATTGTCAATAATGGTCCTCCAAGAAGTCAACAAACAAGTCAAGGCCTTGAAGTATGAAGACATGTCAAAATCAGTCCTTGGAATATGAAGAAATTGCATTTTAAGTCCTTAAAACAAGTTTCAAAACTTGTTGTGCCAAAACTGCCAATGTTCAAAAGTTGATATGTGTTAAAGGGGCGTTGATAGGTGATGAGATGGCATTTATACATGATCTCATCGTTCTTTTCGGGCTTTAAATGCATTAAAATGTCATAAAATACCATATATATGCTTGTGTTTGTTTACTTGTGTGTTTTAGGTATGGATATCGTGAAAAAGACAAAAGATCACAAGAATCAAGGAAAAACGAACACGAGAAACGAAGCCGTACAAAGAACCGGGCCCTAATCATGGAATTTTCATCAAATACCCTTGAAGACTTGAAGACAAGCAAGATTGATCCTCAATGAATGAAGAAATGACACTTAAAACCCTTGTATATTAATAATTACAAGTTTGGTCCCTTAAGTTTGTCAAAATTACAAAAAGGTCCTTCAAGATTGAAGAAATGGCAAGATTAGTCCCTCAACAATTTCAAATTGCCAATAATGGTCCCTCAACAAGTGAAAGACTCATTGAAGACCTTTGAAGATCAACTTTGTCCAAATTCAGCCCTTGAAATTACTCAAGATGTCAAAAATAGTCCTTGAAACATTTTTTGGAAAAGTTGGTGCCAAATATGTCAAAAGGTGAAAGATATTTGCAAAGGATTATGTTTTTTAGGCTGAAAATCTTTAAAAGCCAAAAATCTGAAAACACAAGGACCATAGTTGCCAAAAAGGAAAGATTTAAAAGAAAAATGCGCCTAACACATTACCCTCCCCCTTTTTAGGATCAAACTCAGTTACTGTTCATCTTTACCATGCCCAGAAATTACCCACCTTTTTACTTGGGTAAAACCCAATTAAACTTGCACACACTTAATTCACACATGCCAAAACCCTTCCCACTCCTAAAAACCTGCATCCCACTCATGTGCACCAAACCCCCAATTCCCCAATCCACCAATCACATCATTCCTTAGCCCCCAAGCATCATGACGTGGCTTAAATCAATGGCCAAGATTATTTGCTTCCTCCCAAAGCAAAATAAACGTTCAAGATCAAGAGAGGACAAAATGCACTCAAAATCATTCAAGGGCACATTTGGGATTTTCTATGTATTAGGGTTTTATGTTTTTATGCTTCTAGGATGTTCTATAGGCTCTATAAAAGGAGACCCAAGCTGTGGTGATCCCTTTGTTCCAGTTTCTAGTCTCTCACATGTAATTCCTTTTTAAAGAAATAAAAAGTTTGGTTTTTGAAATATTCAAGTGTAATTCCTTTTTTATTGTTTTTAAAAGATTGTGTGTTGTGAGGAGATTGATTCTGAGTTCCACTTTGTTTTATGGTTAAGCAACTTTGATTTTCAAAGTTGTTTAAGGTTTTGAGATTTTGAGAGATTTTGGTAAAATCTTCTCAAAGGTATTTTGGTGTTCTTGGTTAATGATATTGGTAATATAGGGTTTTAGAAAACGTTTTAAGAAGATTAAAAAGGTTTTGGAAAGATTTAAGAAAGAAAATAAAAAAAAAAAGAAAGATTGCATATTATCTTTGTATTTTCTTGTTTTTGTTTGATTTGTTTTAAACAGGGAAGAAGAAGTGTTGATTTAGTTCAGCTCCAACCCGGGTTGGATTGGAGGAGGGTTATACACCCTCTAGGGCTTTGGATGTTAAAGCCCTAAGGTATCTTTCTTATTTCCCTTTTGAAAGTTCAAAAATAGTAGTTTATATGATCTTAAGTAATTTGGTGATTAAGTGTGTTTATATTGCATGATTTGTGTTCTAGTGTGTATGTTTACATGTTAGATGCACTTGGAATCAATTTGGTAGCTTTTGTAAGCATTTTGGTTTGATAATTTTGGTTTTAAGAAAGTAAAGTGGTGTTTGGCAACGCGTTTTAGCAGGACATAGTTTTGATTAGTGATAATTAAAAGGTGTTAGATTGCTTGTTTATGGTTGATTAAGGTGATTAGTAAGTAGTTAATTAGTTTGGAACAAGATTTGAACAAGTTTGTTAGGTTTTTAAGGAAAGAGTAAGTTAAAAATCTGCATCTTCACTTATTTGCCAATTTTCTTGCTTTTTTGTGCTTGATTTGCTTATTTGTGGTGTGCTTAAGTGTTTAATTTGTGTTGTTCTTGACTTCTTGTGATCAAAGGATCACAAGAGTGCCATTATTGTCCAATAAGCATCCTCCAAATAAGCCATAGGACCAAGCACCTCTTGGTCCTTTTGAAATCTGTGAAAGCTTGAACACAAGTAGCTAAACCAGGCACGTTATACAAATTGCGCCGCAAGTACTACCTGTTGCGGCGCAACTAAAGGAGCTGCAGATCTTGGTATTCCCGTTTCACTAGTTGCGGCGCAAGTAAAAAACGTTGCGGCGCAACTGAGTGATAAAAAGGGGGGTTTCAGGATTCGAACCCTGGTCACCACGTTCACACCACACCACACTCACCACTGCGCCCTAGGGTCTTTGACTACTAGGGAGTGGTTTTGGTTTTTACTTAACCTATTTTTCTTTTGTCTTATTTTAAATAAGCCATATCATTTTTCATTTTTCCTAGCTTATTCTTTAAGCTTATTTTACATTTCTTATTTTTCCTAGGTAAGTTATAGCTTTATTGATTTTTCTAAATTGGTTTCAAAATTTTCCCTTTATTATATTTTTTATTAGGATTTATTTTATATACGTTTTTATAAAGTCATTAAAAAAATACCAAAAAGAGTTTTTAATTTTTAGAAAAATAGTTTTTAGTCTTATAATAATATAAGTTGAGTAATTATTCAATAAAATCATATTTTTGACATTTGAATTAATTAAATTTAATTTTAGGGCTTTAATTAGCATTTAAAATTAATTATTTAATTAATAAAAGGTTTTAAAATATCTTTATTGGATTTTTGTCTTTATTTATATTATTTTAGACTTGTTTTAGTCTTTTTAATCTTTTTCTTGATTTTGTTTTTGGTTTTAGCTTAATTTTTAATTTTAGTGGTTTTTCTACGGCTTTACGTTTTCGTTTTTTTTACATCATAGTGTAATTTCCAAGAAACCGTCATTCCATCTTCTCAATATTAATCTCAAAAAAAATACAAGTTAATTCACAACACCATACCTCCTCGAGAACGAACTCACTTTTAGGGTCATTCACACACGGTTTTTCTAAATCGTCGTGCACGCTTACCCTATTTACGCTCTTTGTTTTCCTAAACAAGAGTTGTATTCTACATCTATCAAAATGGCGCCGCTGCCGGGGAGGTGTGTCGTGTTTTAATTTGGAAAATTTTGTTTTTGATATTATCCATAATAATATTTGTGTTAAGTGGAACTCCCTTAACACGTATTATCGGTTTTCTCGGTTTTTCTTTGTGAATATTATTAATATATTGTATTAAGTATCACAATAAAAATACAATATCTCCAAAAGTGTGAAAACACAACCTTGATTCGGGATTTCATCACTCGATCATTGTATTCGAATCTCAAACAAAAAGAAAAGGCAAAAATAGATAAATACTTTCGAGAAGCTCGATTTTGAAAGATACGAACTATAAGGTGGGTATAAGGCGGGTATTATAAAATATACCCTAAGGAAAAAGGCTCTTAAGTGCTTCGCGCCGCCTCGTTTCCCCGCTTGCTTGTGAGTATTTTGAGATTGAAGGCTAATCGAGGGTTTTGCCGCCCAAAGTATTAATACGTATACTATATTTGCTTGGTTTTCTTTGTGATTAAACCCTCGTGAACAATTTGGTTTTCACCAAAGTTCTAAAGTCATTCGAAGGCGTTCACTCCACGTGATCGTTTTCATTCCTTTGAGGCTTCTTTAATCAAGAGTTTGATTCGAGGAGAGATTTTGTAGATTGTTGTCTACGAAGATACACCAAAATCCAAAAAAAATTAAATATCATCAAAAACACAAAAAAAATTGAAAATCCACAAAACGACCAAAAAGAATCTTCTTTGCTCACCTCCCATTCTTCGTGAAGTTTATGATCACTCGTAATCAAGCAAAACGAGCTCGTAAACGTCTTCAAAAGCAAGCCAATCAATCGTTGATTGTTGAAGAACCTCCAATTGTTGAACCTATTATAGAACAAGAAGTCGTAATGGCTAATCGTACTATGATGGAGTTGCTACAAGCACCCACCGAGGGTTTTGGAGAGGCAATTGTTATTCCCGCCATCCTTGCGGAGAATTTCGAGATTAAGACGGGTTTAATGTCGATGCTACAAGCAAACAAATTTCGAGGTCACGAGAAAGACAACCCGCATTACCACATTAGGAATTTCAACCGTCTCACCGCCACTAGCAAATTCAAAGATGTTCCGCATGACGCCATTAAGATGATGTTGTTTCCATATTCGTTGGATGGACCCGCAAAAATTTGGCTCGAGAAAGAACCGCCAAATTCGATTTTGACATGGGCCGATCTCGTTTCTAAGTTTGTGAACAAGTTTTTTCCACCATCGAAAACAACACACTTAAAAAATGAGATTTCACGATTTGTGCAACGTAACAATGAAAGTTTTTCTATGGCATGGGAACGATTTAAGGAGATGTTACATGAATGTCCTCATCATGATTTTTCGGAATTGCATCAAATTGATACTTTTTATAATGGGCTTAATGATCATGAACGAGATTATTTGAATGCCGCCGCGGGTGGTAATTTTTTGTGCAAGACGACAAATGAGGCTTTACAAATCATTGAGAATCGATCTAAGGTTTATAGCCCTCGTAACACACCGAGTGTTGCCAATATGGGTTCGTCATCGTCGTCACAATCGTCTCGTAGCATTAACGCCTTACATGATGAAGCTAATGAGGAAAATCGGTTTTTTGATAGATTTGCTAATCTAATGTCCCATTGGAAGGCTCAAGAAGCTTCCAATTCCGCTTCGGTTAAAGCGGTTGCTAAGAGTTGTTTATCGTGTGGAGGAGCTCATGATTTATCCGAGTGCATTACCGCGGATGGTAACACTTCGAGTGCTTATGTAGCAACGGGAACTTACAACCAAAACGGCCAAGGTTCCCGCCAAAATCAAGCTCCACCAAATCAAAATGCTAATAATTATCGAAACAACAACCAAGGTAATTACCAAGGCAACACACGCAATTACAACAAAGGGAATTATCAAAGTGGGAATGGACAAATCTCTAATCAAAACCAAAACCGTGATTTTCAAAACACTACACAAGGTTTTCAAAATGCTCACACGAAAAATTTGCAAGGAGAATTTTTGGATTATGCAAAAGCAAATGATGCTAAATTTGATAACATGCAACGTGAGATGATTAGCTTAAGATCCGAGTTGAAAAACGAGCTTAAAAATGAACTTGCTAATGAACTTAAAACTCATGCAAATAAAATGGAAGGAAATGTCCAACGTCTTCAACAAAACCAACAAAAGATGGAATTAGGACAACATGAGATTAAGCAAGAGTTATTGAAAGCGGATGCTAGGCAATCAAAATTTGAGGACCGAATGGCTAAGATGTTCAAAGCAATCATGTGTAAGCCCTCTTCTTCGGGTGGTCTTCCTAGTGATACCATTGCAAACCCGAGGGGAGAAATGAAGGTTATTACTACCCGAAGTGGTAAAACTTTCAAGGAACCAATCTCTCGTCCAAGTACTTCTACGGAGAAGGAAATCGAGAAAGAACCCGAGGTGATGGTTGAAAAGGAGCACATTACAATCCCACGAAGTACCGCTCAAACCACACCTACGGTTACACCAATACCAATTGTGGAACCCGAGATTCCAAGGCCGTCGCCTAATGACCAACCCACACCACCTTTACCCTACCCTTCGAGACGTAACAAAGAGAAAGCACAAGAAAGGAACAATTATCAATTCGAGCTATTTATGAAAATGTTTCGTGATTTGCACTTTAACATAAGTTTTGCCGATGCTTTAATCATGATGCCTCGATTCGCCGCAAACTTCAAAAGTATGCTAAACAACAAAGAGAAGTTACAACAATCGTCTAGTTGTTCATCGGTTTTTCTAAGCCGCATACCACAAAAAGTCGGTGATCCCGGTAAATTTTTGATTCCGTGTGCTATTCAAGATATGGAGGAATGCTACGCCTTGGCCGATCTTGGTGCTAGTATTAATTTAATGCCTCTCGAGATTTTCAAATCGCTTTCACTTCCGGCTCTTACTCCTTCGAACATGTCCATCGAGATGGCCGATCATTCTACGATCATGGCATGTGGAGTAGCCGAGGACGTTTTCGCTAAAGTCGGAAAGTTTTACTATCCCGTTGACTTTATCGTTGTAGATATTCCCATCGATCGAAAAGTTCCTCTCATTTTGGGTCGTTCATTTTTGGATACATCACGAGCACTTATCGATGTTCATGCTCGAAAAATCACCCTTCGTTTCAATGAAGAAGAACTTGTCATCAATGCAACGCAAAACTCCAATCTTTCTCATGTCTATTCTATTGCAACTTTAAACCATGGTGACTCGACCAATGTCGTTTGCAAAGAATTTTCACCAAGAGTTTTAGGGAATGTCTCCAAAAACAATTTACCATTTCCTCCGCCGGTGGAGGTTATGAGTGCTAAGCCTACAAAGAAGAAACCATCAATACTTGAATCGAAAAATCCTTCGCCTCATCTCGAACATTCGTTCTTGAAAAGTGTTGATAAGTTGCCGGTTTCTACGGAAGATCTTTCGGATGATGAATATGTTGACCCCGATGGGGAGGTTTTCTTCGTCGATAAACGTTTTGAGAACTTGCCACCACCAAAACCAAAACGGTTTCAAAATGTGAGAATTTTTAGTGTAACTAACATCGTCTTAGAAACACCGAATATTTTCGACATAATTAAAAAGGGTTTTCATAAGGAGAGTTTAAAAGATAAAAAGGGAAATGATCTTAAATGTGATTTAATTGATTTTTCTACAAATCTAACTCCGTCATCACCGCGTGCTTTGAGTACTACAAGCTCGTCTACTCCTTTTGACGATGTTTTGTGTGGTTCTAGTATGGGGGAAGCCCCTTATGTTCCCTCATCCTTGTCCACCGAGGACGAGATATTCGATCCCGGAATTTCATGTAAAGGGAAATCTCGGTCTTCCACCGATGCAATAAATGGAAACTTTATCTATTTGCTTGGTGCGAGTCTACCTCGAGTAGCTCAATCGTTTGTCTTACCAATTGTCTCACCCTTCTACTTCTCTTCTATTTTCTTCAAACTCTTTGAGTTTATGGCACATGTTGGAGTGGTGTTAATTTGTTTTCCCAATGGAAACGAGAACGCCATTTTCGACCCCGGTATTTTGCATCATCTAAGGACTTAGTCCTTTTTACCGGTTGCTTTTTGGGCCTTGTTTATCATGTAAGCCCCTTTGACCATACCATGATATCCCTAAATGTTCACATTTTGAGGGGATCGAGTCGAGCTCATGACTCGGTAATCAAAAACGAGGTGCCTCGTGGGGGAGATCCCATGCTTATCTTTATGCTTTATGTTCACTAATAAGGGGACTTGTACCCTTCCAACTCGTTGTCTCGTGGTTGTTTGTGATTGTGTTATCTAGATCATCATCATCGTCTACGATTGAAGACTCTCGTGTTCGTTTACGTGAGCCTCCATCGTTCGTTTGAAGAAGTTTTTCACGATTCCATGACATATCCTTTATTGTTCTAACAATTATCTTTTAGCATAATTAATAAACGGCTTTAGATATATTGTTGATCACCCTTTCCATGCTAGATCCTAAGCATTCGACTCTTCGTCTCTAGTATGGGGGTGCTCCACCTTTAGACTCGAAACATTGAGGACAATGTTTACTTTTAGTATGGGGGGGTGAATAGGTACTTGCTTTGCTACGCCCTCACGTGTTCCATCTTTCAATGTTTTATTAATAAGGCTAAAAATGGCCAAATTTTAAAATTTTTCTTAGTTTTCATAAGTGTTTTTAAGACACGAATGTATATTTTCCGATGGGTAGAATAAGAGTTAATTTTTGACTTGATGGGCATTTGGAGCCATTTACATTCCTTAACCCGCTCAATTCAAGTTTTGCTAGACTTTTATATAGGGAGCTTTAAAACGCGAAAGTCTTAATTCATTCGGGTTAAGAACAAGAACTTTTCGCAAGTTCCTATAATTGATTCTAGAAAGTCACTTATCAAGGGAACTTTAAAACGCATTCTCTAAACTTGAAAAAGTCCAAGAAAGTGCAAGATCCTATAGGTGGTTTGAAAACCCAAAACTTTGATTTGATATAGTCTTAATGAAAGCTAATCCAAATTTGGCTTAATTTTGACTTGCACGGCTAAGTATTCACGAGTCTCTTTAATTAGAGGTCTTTAAATAGTGAAGAACGAGAAATGATAGAGTTAGACAAGTGATCATGCTAAACGTAGAACATGAAAATGTTCTTTCAAAAACTCATATGTTTTTAATTGTGGCTTTTTCTTCCCATAAGATCAATGCATTAGGAATAAATCATAATTGCAATAAGTAAGGTCGTACGATTTGAAAGGTTACTTAGCCTCTAGCGCAAGATCGTTTAAAAGTTGCTCGGGGTTGAATAGAGTTCATAGCCAAGGCATAACTTATTGAAGCGGGACGCGAAGATTGGCGATCATCCAAAAAGGCCCTAACAAGGCATGAGGAGCTCTATTTTTGCTAAAGATCCAAAGATGATGTGAAGTATCATTGTTCCAAAATCAATATGAAGGATCAAGACACACGACGAGAAGCTATTACTCCCCTAAAGAATGGAGAAAGTCTATCCAAAAAGACCCTAACAAGGTATGAGGATAAATATATCCAAGTCCGAAAAGGAGGCGGATCGTTGTATATCAAAATCCAAAGTAAAGATTGAAGAAAAATGATGAAGTCGTGGTCCTATATGAAGAATCTCTCAAAAACGTCGAATGAAGAAACTCCAATTATATGAAGAGAAGACCATAATTTCGAGAACGTCTTCCCAAGATTTGAAGTATGAAGTACATGCCAAATATCGGTCCGAGAAAGGTCTCAAATCGTGAAACGAGTTATGCCAAGATATGAACTTAAGGAGATACACGAGAAGCCGTTTTAAAAGATTTTGTCCTTCGGCTAACTATTGATCAAATCGTGCTACTTTGCTTTCGGACTAATAACTACTCAAATAAGTCAATATGAATCACTTGTGATCCATGACAAATAGATAAAAAATGCTAGTAACCCATTTCCTTTTATAATAACTAGGATTGCGGGGAGAAAAAGTATTACACAATTTGGACGTATGAGTAGTGTTAGCATTGTGACTTGTACCAACAATGATCTTGTTTTTGCACTTAGCATGGAATGTATGACAATCAAGGATGACGAAGTTTACTCTAAGGGACATTAACTTGTTTCTATTCTTAGACCCTAAAAGTCACATTTTGGTGATGAAAATCATACATTATGTCTTTACACATTCTCGTAGTATGTTGCAAGTCTTTTACTCTTCAATAAAGGTTAATAAAATTGAACTTTGGTGATGCTTAGATACTTTATTCTTAGCATTGCGTGAGGGCACGGCAATGGCTTAGTATGGGGGAGTGATGAGATGGCATTTATACATGATCTCATCGTTCTTTTCGGGCTTTAAATGCATTAAAATGTCATAAAATACCATATATATGCTTGTGTTTGTTTACTTGTGTGTTTTAGGTATGGATATCGTGAAAAAGACAAAAGATCACAAGAATCAAGGAAAAACGAACACGAGAAACGAAGCCGTACAAAGAACCGGGCCCTAATCATGGAATTTTCATCAAATACCCTTGAAGACTTGAAGACAAGCAAGATTGATCCTCAATGAATGAAGAAATGACACTTAAAACCCTTGTATATTAATAATTACAAGTTTGGTCCCTTAAGTTTGTCAAAATTACAAAAAGGTCCTTCAAGATTGAAGAAATGGCAAGATTAGTCCCTCAACAATTTCAAATTGCCAATAATGGTCCCTCAACAAGTGAAAGACTCATTGAAGACCTTTGAAGATCAACTTTGTCCAAATTCAGCCCTTGAAATTACTCAAGATGTCAAAAATAGTCCTTGAAACATTTTTTGGAAAAGTTGGTGCCAAATATGTCAAAAGGTGAAAGATATTTGCAAAGGATTATGTTTTTTAGGCTGAAAATCTTTAAAAGCCAAAAATCTGAAAACACAAGGACCATAGTTGCCAAAAAGGAAAGATTTAAAAGAAAAATGCGCCTAACACATTACCCTCCCCCTTTTTAGGATCAAACTCAGTTACTGTTCATCTTTACCATGCCCAGAAATTACCCACCTTTTTACTTGGGTAAAACCCAATTAAACTTGCACACACTTAATTCACACATGCCAAAACCCTTCCCACTCCTAAAAACCTGCATCCCACTCATGTGCACCAAACCCCCAATTCCCCAATCCACCAATCACATCATTCCTTAGCCCCCAAGCATCATGACGTGGCTTAAATCAATGGCCAAGATTATTTGCTTCCTCCCAAAGCAAAATAAACGTTCAAGATCAAGAGAGGACAAAATGCACTCAAAATCATTCAAGGGCACATTTGGGATTTTCTATGTATTAGGGTTTTATGTTTTTATGCTTCTAGGATGTTCTATAGGCTCTATAAAAGGAGACCCAAGCTGTGGTGATCCCTTTGTTCCAGTTTCTAGTCTCTCACATGTAATTCCTTTTTAAAGAAATAAAAAGTTTGGTTTTTGAAATATTCAAGTGTAATTCCTTTTTTATTGTTTTTAAAAGATTGTGTGTTGTGAGGAGATTGATTCTGAGTTCCACTTTGTTTTATGGTTAAGCAACTTTGATTTTCAAAGTTGTTTAAGGTTTTGAGATTTTGAGAGATTTTGGTAAAATCTTCTCAAAGGTATTTTGGTGTTCTTGGTTAATGATATTGGTAATATAGGGTTTTAGAAAACGTTTTAAGAAGATTAAAAAGGTTTTGGAAAGATTTAAGAAAGAAAATAAAAAAAAAAGAAAGATTGCATATTATCTTTGTATTTTCTTGTTTTTGTTTGATTTGTTTTAAACAGGGAAGAAGAAGTGTTGATTTAGTTCAGCTCCAACCCGGGTTGGATTGGAGGAGGGTTATACACCCTTTAGGGCTTTGGATGTTAAAGCCCTAAGGTATCTTTCTTATTTCCCTTTTGAAAGTTCAAAAATAGTAGTTTATATGATCTTAAGTGATTTGGTGATTAAGTGTGTTTATATTGCATGATTTGTGTTCTAGTGTGTATGTTTACATGTTAGATGCACTTGGAATCAATTTGGTAGCTTTTGTAAGCATTTTGGTTTGATAATTTTGGTTTTAAGAAAGTAAAGTGGTGTTTGGCAACGCGTTTTAGCAGGACATAGTTTTGATTAGTGATAATTAAAAGGTGTTAGATTGCTTGTTTATGGTTGATTAAGGTGATTAGTAAGTAGTTAATTAGTTTGGAACAAGATTTGAACAAGTTTGTTAGGTTTTTAAGGAAAGAGTAAGTTAAAAATCTGCATCTTCACTTATTTGCCAATTTTCTTGCTTTTTTGTGCTTGATTTGCTTATTTGTGGTGTGCTTAAGTGTTTAATTTGTGTTGTTCTTGACTTCTTGTGATCAAAGGATCACAAGAGTGCCATTATTGTCCAATAAGCATCCTCCAAATAAGCCATAGGACCAAGCACCTCTTGGTCCTTTTGAAATCTGTGAAAGCTTGAACACAAGTAGCTAAACCAGGCACGTTATACAAATTGCGCCGCAAGTACTACCTGTTGCGGCGCAACTAAAGGAGCTGCAGATCTTGGTATTCCCGTTTCACCAGTTGCGGCGCAAGTAAAAAACGTTGCGGCGCAACTGAAGGAGTTACTGACCAAAGGTGCTATCGTTTCACTAGTTGCGGCGCAAGTAAAAAACGTTGCGGCGCAACTGAGTGATAAAAAGGGGGGGTTTCAGGATTCGAACCCTGGTCACCACGTTCACACCACACCACACTCACCACTGCGCCCTAGGGTCTTTGACTACTAGGGAGTGGTTTTGGTTTTTACTTAACCTATTTTTCTTTTGTCTTATTTTAAATAAGCCATATCATTTTTCATTTTTCCTAGCTTATTCTTTAAGCTTATTTTACATTTCTTATTTTTCCTAGGTAAGTTATAGCTTTATTGATTTTTCTAAATTGGTTTCAAAATTTTCCCTTTATTATATTTTTTATTAGGATTTATTTTATATACGTTTTTATAAAGTCATTAAAAAAATACCAAAAAGAGTTTTTAATTTTTAGAAAAATAGTTTTTAGTCTTATAATAATATAAGTTGAGTAATTATTCAATAAAATCATATTTTTGACATTTGAATTAATTAAATTTAATTTTAGGGCTTTAATTAGCATTTAAAATTAATTATTTAATTAATAAAAGGTTTTAAAATATCTTTATTGGATTTTTGTCTTTATTTATATTATTTTAGACTTGTTTTAGTCTTTTTAATCTTTTTCTTGATTTTGTTTTTGGTTTTAGCTTAATTTTTAATTTTAGTGGTTTTTCTACGGCTTTACGTTTTCGTTTTTTTTACATCATAGTGTAATTTCCAAGAAACCGTCATTCCATCTTCTCAATATTAATCTCAAAAAAAATACAAGTTAATTCACAACACCATACCTCCTCGAGAACGAACTCACTTTTAGGGTCATTCACACACGGTTTTTCTAAATCGTCGTGCACGCTTACCCTATTTACGCTCTTTGTTTTCCTAAACAAGAGTTGTATTCTACATCTATCAATAGGCATTTTATACAAAGTGAACAACAAATGAAAAGTGAAGGACCAAATCTGCCAGACAACCTAAGCTATTCTCCACTCACAGCTTGACACCTCACCAACCTTAAACAATCACCCAATCAGCATCACCCTTTCCTCCACGTCACTCTCTACTCACTAAAACTGAATAATTAATTCAGATTAACCCTTCCCTCCAAACACCAAGTTTAAATAATTAACCCCCCAAACTGGATTAAACCCGTCCCTAATCCACCCATAAACCCTAATTTTTCCAGGAAGAACAATGATCAAATCAAAGGGTTTTTGGGTAATTATTTCCAGATCATTGATTAACCCTCACTTAAACCCAAAACCACCCTTAAACTCCCATCACCATCACCTCACATGTCTCTCCAACCCTCCCCTGCCCCACTATTCACTCCCAAACAAAAATGGACAGCAAGATTAACAACTCACAGCATTTTCGTGTTCCTAAAGGCTAAATGGACGTCCAAGATCCTCTTTTCATTGCTGGCATCCCACAAACTGCCAAAGATCTTCACATGGCTTTGTTTTGACTAAAAATTTCAAAATCATCCAAGGGCAAGATTGGAAGTTCACTTGTTAGGGTTTCTAGTTTCCATTGAGTTCTAGAATCACATTGTAGCCTCTATATAAAGGCCTTGTAGGACGTAGCATAGTTCTTGTTCTTGATTTTTCTCCTTTTTTCAAAAACCTTGTAAATCCAGTTTATGAATTAATATAAATGGTATTGAGTTTGTTGATGAGAAATATTGAGTTCCCTTTACATTTCAGTTGATTTAAGTTCATTGTTTGAGTTTGGTTTAATTTTAGCAAAAGTTTTCAAGTTTTCAAAAGTTTCTGTTTCTTTTTCAAAGTTTTCTTTTATCAAAAATTTTCATATAATTCTGATAGAATGGTGATGAAAGGTGTTACTTTGATGGAATTTGAGTTTGGGTATGTCCAAGACACCATGGCTTGTTCTGGTGTAGTGGGTACCCAAGCTTGAAAAGTCCATTTGGTTGGTCATTTTTAGTTTATCATAACCTTACCCACAAGCTAAGGCTCTCTTCTAGCTTAATCTATAAGCTAGAAGCAAGCTCTTAAGCTTTTACACAATCCCTTTTGATTTCTTTCTTAGCAGGTTCTAAACAAGGATCATATTTCATCCTTTTTGTTAAGCAAAAATTCCATCAACATCTCAACAAAGTTCAGCACAAGCCCGGGCTTGTTTGGAGGTGGTTCTTCAACCACTAAGGGTCCTGGATGTGGGACCCTTAAGGTAGTTCCTTGCTTCTTATTCCAATTTATAGTTTACTGAAAAATATTGTGTTTTATATGATTCTGCATGTTGAGTTGTTAAATGTTGGTTCAAGTGTTTGGTTGTGCTCTATTTATGATTATATGCATGTTAGGATTGTTTAAATTCAGTTCGAATTAGATTTGAGTTGATTTGCTTTGCTAAATTTTGATTTCAGTCAGTTTAAGGAGTGTTTGGGATAAGTGTTCAACTTGCATCTTTGCTATTAATCTTGCCTGCAAGCTGGTTAAATTCACTTATTAGGATAGGATAAGGTGTATGCTAGTTGTCTATTGCAGTTTGGTAAGGTTTTAGAGCATTTGCATGTGAAAATTGTTGAAAACTTAGCTATAATCAGTCACTGCTTGATTTCTGCTTATTTGTGTGAAATTGGTGCTTCCAAGTTGTTAAATCTGCTAGAAGTAGGCTTGTTCTAGGTTTGTGCATTGTCTATTTGCTTGTTGATTGACTTGTATGCATAATTTGAGCCTTTGAAACTCACTTGTGTGCACACTAAACCAGCAAACACCTTTAAACTTGTGCATGCTATATCAGCAACCTTAATCTGCTTGCTTTGTGTGATTTGATTATTGTACTTGCTTGTTTCTGCTTGTGATTTGACTCCTTATACTCCAAAGAGTATAAGGGTGCCCTTTGTATCCAATCAAACATCCACAATCACAAGATCAAGCCCTCTTGATCATAACTGCACAAGTGAATAAACACTTGTGTGTTCATCAGAAAGTTCATCAGACCTGGGCACATTTTTGATTCAATCTTGCTATAATCTTGTTATTTTGGGTTTGTGTTTGCGTTTTAGTAGTTAATTAAGTACTTGGTTTGAGTTTTAAAAGTAAAAAAAAAAAAAAAATTGCAAAAAGCACACCCTGCCTGGACTCGAACACGCGACCTTGCTTTCCAAGGGCTAGCATGTTAACCAGTGATCTAGATGGCTTTTTACGTTTAGTATTCATTTCATTACATACTTAAGGGATATCTGTTTTATAGCTTATTTGACCAGCAGCTTTTAAATAAGCATTTTCTAGCTTATTTCTCCTAGGTTTTCACTGTTTAACAATTTTCCTAGGTTTGTATTAGGGTTGTTGACTTTTCTGAGCAAAAAGTAGATTTTTCCCATTATTATTTTATTTATTAGGATTATTTTAAGTTTAATTTTTAGAAAGTCATTTAAAAATAGTAAAAAGTAATTTAAAAATCTGGAAAAATAGTTTTTAGGTTTTTAATCATATTTTTGAGGTTTACAGCTTATTGGGTTTTCAATTTAGCTTATTTTTGATTTTATTGGATTTTAGGGTTTTTAGCTAACTTTAAAATTTAATATAAAATTATTAAATAGGTTTCAGAAAATTTGGTTTGCATTTTTATTTTAGTTACATTATTTAGGATTTTTGGTAATTTTTTAGAATTTATTTACAAACTTTTTATTTTTTGAATATTTTAATATTATTTTATTATTAAAAATTGAAGTTTCATTTTTTCTAGTTTTTTCATTTTTCCTAGGTTAAGGACATTAAATTAGGAACTTTGTAACTTTCCAAATATTTTTTAGACTTTTCAATTAATTTCTAGAATTAATTTAAGATTTAATAGATTTTAATAGTTTTTAAGTGTTTAATAATAGTTAATTTGGTTTTAAAATTTTTACAAATAGTTCTTAGCTTAATTAGGATATTTTTGAGGTTTACAAACTATTAGATCTTGTTTAAGGCTTTTTAATATTTAATTGTGATTTTTAGGGCTTTAATTAGCATTAAAAGTCATTATTGAATTAATTAAAAGGTTTTAGCAAGTTTGGATTTTTTGTAAACTCTTAGAATATTATTGGGGATTTTTAGTAATTTTTAGGAATTTTTAGGTTAAAATTTTAATTTTGGCACTATTTACGGTTTTACGTTTTCGCCTTTTTCGTCATAGTTTAATTCGTTTTCGTAACCGTCTTTCTCTCTTAATCCCATTTCTTTCTCAATCAATATAATCACAAACATTAATCAACTCTTAACACACGCACTTGCCTCCTCGAGAACGAACTCACTTAGGGTCATTCACACACGGTTTTCCTAAATCGTCGTGCACGGCTTGCCCTATTATAGTTGCTTGTTTTTCCTAAAGCAAGTATCTAATTTACAACTATCACATCCTCTAGGCAGCTCGATCTCTAGCATTCGAGTTTTGACTGTCGCCCTGGTTCCCGCTGGGGTGTGTTTCCCTGGCGACTAGGGCATCAGCAATGCCTTGACCGATAAGCACTCGGAGTTGTGCTTCTAAAACAGTCGCTGAAAGAGCAGCGTTAGTGTTCTGTCGAGTGACTCTTTGTGCCATCGTTCTATCATACACAAAGTTGAGATTTATAGTTGGTTAGTAGAATTATAATATTAAGCTGTATAAAATGGATATGCATAGAATTCACAACAAATTAGATAACCTGTCAAGATTTCATACTAATATAAATTCAAGCAAACAAGTAAAGGATGATATATCAGTACTGGTGAACATCAATATAATACAATACAACCGATCTAAGACAGAGATACAACCATCCTGTCTGAGATAGTGGTACAAATGTTGTAATACTACAAAGATAACCTAGCTACTAAGGTTAGGTGCTACGATACGGATACAACTGAAATGAAAATACAAGTACAAAGGATCTAAATCATGCGAGTTGAGATGCAACTCAATGCTTGTCATGGTGTACAATGGAATCTAGCCTACACTAGTATGACTGTCTGCGGGTGCAGGTGGTCCGGCTGGTGGCGTAGGTGCACGATCATCCTGCATACGGATCATCGCCCTCCTAGTCTCACTGGAGAATCTCATAGTCTCTAGCAACTGGTGCTGACGTGTTGCATCGGCTCTCCGTAGGTGGTCTGTCTCGGTAGTGAGTCCCTGATGGCGGAGGTCTGCTAGGTCTGTGAAGGTCCGAAATGTCTCCTCCTAGGTGAGGATAGCATCCTGGGTCTCGTATGAGTGACCCTCGAGTGTAGCTAACCGGCAACGAGGTAAGCAACCTCATCCAGTAACCAATGCACAGTTCCCTGGGTCATACCCAGAGAACTCT